>OY856410.1:614973405-616288405 GCA_963693085.1 Alisma plantago-aquatica
TGGCAAAAGAGACATTTTTAGCCTTAGCTGAATTTGTGGTCTTATACCTTGACACACCACATTTTGGACAATTTATCAAATTACTATAGTCTTTTTAAAATAACACGCAATCATTTGGACATGCATGAATCTTCTTAGCCTCCATTCCCATTGGGCACAATATTTTCTTTGCTTGATATGTTGAAATTGGAAGCTCGTTGCCTTCAGGAAGAATTTCCTTTAACAAAGACAACAGTGAAGAGAAACTCTTATCGCTCCACCGGTTTTGAGCTTTAATAGTATATAATCGCATCACAACACTCAATCTCATGAACTTAGTACAACCCTTATATAATGTTTTTTCAGCATCATGGACAATGTTTGCAAATAAAGAAGGTGGATCAATGACATTGTCGCGACAACTACGTGACATCTCATCAACCATATCATCCTGAATTGGGTCATCCTGAATAGGTTCATCATTGAAATTATCATCATTATCTATATCTTCTATACCATAACTATTAGTATTGATATTTTCTAATCCATAATTAAATTTCTCTCCATGCCAACACTATTCATTCACTACTACAGAAACGGCCTTTGGCGTCGGTCGTTTAACTCCATTTGGCGTCGGTTTCCGACCGACGCCTATGTGGGCGCCGCTAAAGGTCGAACACTTAGGCGTCGGTTTTTTAACCGACGCCTATTTAACATATAGGCGTCGGTCGTTTAGTAGATAACCGACGCCAAAAGGGTTCGCGCCACAGAAAACGGCATCATCTAGGGCACTTTCTGCGTCGGTGTTTTAGTAACTAACCGACGCCACTATGGAATATAGCGTCGGTCTTTTAGTAGATGACCGACGCATAAAGTGCCCTAGATGACGCCATTTTTTGTGGCGCGAACACTTTTGGCGTCGGTTATATACTAAACGACCGACGCCTATATGTTAAATAGGCGTCGGTTTGATATGAATATCCGACGCCATTTCCAGGACTGCTTTGGCCACATCAGGCGTCGGTTTATTGAAAAAACCGACGCTGTAGGTCTTTCCTGACGGTTTTCTATAAATAACCGACGCCTATTTATATTTTTTTTTTTTCATATCAGTTTGCAGGCCTGCTGTGGCTGGTCAGCAGGATGAGAACCTGCAGTTCAGTTTTCTGAACTGCAGGTTTACGACATCCATTGATATCAGCCTACAAACAGGCCGCAAACCTGCAAAAGTCACAAGCTAAATTCTACACAAGTACATACATTCAGACATCAATTCAATTCTCACATTCACACACATATAGAAACATTCAAATACATGTATTAACATTCAGAAATATTCATTTACATAGTATCATTCATTATCGCTATCAACATCCCAATTATATCTTACAGTTGCCACTGCTTGTATGGCTTTTGCCCATTCTTCTCTTACTTCATTTAATGCTTCCATCGTATATGGAGCATGTATATTTTTTAAACGTTTACCTGTAGTGTTGTCAGTTTTAAACACCTGCAAAGAGAATGATGTATATATATAAGTAATAATATAAAAATAATATAAGATTGATATATTGCATACTAACTAATGAGAATATATATAATACCTCATGTATGGTATCGATGTCCAATGCGGCATATTTGATAATCATCTGCATAAATCGCATCACATAGTATGCGCATGCCCATCCATTGTCTTGTGTAGCACACTATAAATTGAAACATACAAAATAATACAACTAAGCACAATTCACATCAATAATATATATATTTGAGTCGGGAACTTACCTGTACGTTCTGCCAATTTATTGGCTGGTTCTTTTTCCTTGGGACCGTTCCTCCAGCCTTTTTGAATGCATCTAAACCCCTACATGTTAATATAACACAATAAATTGCATAAGTAAATAGTAATGTAATAAAAGATGTTAACGGATATAAAAATGAAATATTTCTCACCAGAATAATGGCATTCTCATTACGTGTCCAATTTTAGTGTTCAATGTACTCCCCGCAGGATCTAGATAATAAACAGTGAATGTCCCGGGGACAATGACTAGTAACTCCCAATGTCTACCGCTAGAAGTAAGAAGTTAACAATTAATAACTCAAAATGCAAAATAAAAATGGAATTTTCTTAAGTCCAAATTATAAATAAAGTAAACTTACTTGACATTGAATGGAGCTATTATTATCGTCTTCTTTTGCTGACCAAAAATTGTAAAAGCATCTATACAGTATTGTTGAACATTATCAGGGTCTTTAGCTACCAAACTAATCAATGATGGAATCAAAAATCCCACATGATCAAATGCAAATTGTTTGCAATGATCTTCGACTAGGTAGCTGCAAAACATATAGGCGTATGCATTAATATATAAGAAACCAGATCACCGGATCTTACACAAGGTATATGGATGTATAAACAAGATCTCACCTTATCCATGTCTCTATCATTGATGTATTCAGCCAATCATACATAAACAGCTCAATAATATCTTGTATAAATAAAGAGCTATCGTATGATTGACCTGCATAATCTGCATCTAAAGAAATAATTATAGGGCAATGTACATTATGTGCCCGTAGCCAACATGCCATTCCCCTACAAGCAGGACCTAACGGGTATGTTAGGTCAGTTGGAACCCAATCGGGTAATGCGGGAAGTGGAAGTGGAGGCCTAGGTGCTCCTGGTGTCTTCTTTTTAACCTGTACATATAATTTCAGATCAGTTGACATCATATATACACATTAACAGTCTAAATCAATGTAAATTTATCTTACAATTTCAGTCGTGTAGACGACATCTGCTTTGGGCCACAATATCACCCCGCCTTCTGCATCAGCAAGTCTATCAATATCCGGGTGGGGATATGGCAATGTAGCTTCTCTCCAATCAGGTAACACACGTATCGGGCTCACACGAACGTAGCCCTGTGGCATTGGAGTCCCGTGAAACATTGCCCCAGGAAGGGACGGGTAAGCCTGCGCCTCTGCAACAACGTAGTCTTGCATTCTTAAGCGGCATGGCTTCAATGCCTACAAATTTACGTAAAGAATATTATACATATATACATATCATCTTGAAAACATAACAACTTGAAAAGACTAACTACAATGTCATAAACAATACTTACAGCAGACGTGCTAGGCGATGGGTCTCCAGGATTACTCGCAGTCTGTGCATCAGGAGAAGAGTGGGTCGCCATAGGCGTATTGGAAGCCTGAGATGCCTGCCACCGCAGCAATTCTTCCTTGACCTTCTCAGCAACTACATCGTTGATCTTCTTAGCAACTAAATCCTCAACTCTCTTATTCTCCTATACATGGATAAAAGAAACATTAGCTTCTTATTAATGAATTTCCTTTTGCAGTAACATTCTAAAAAAAGAATAGGTTACCTCTTCTTGAGAAAGTCCCGCTCTGGGTTTGCGCTGGGATGGCCCAAAGAATGCTTTGATGCCAACACCAGCGCCGGCACCTCTAACACGTCCAGGATGCTCTGGGTTACCCAGAGCAACTGTCAATTCATCCCTTGTGCCCTGAGGGATGAACGTGCCTTGTTTCCTCTGCTCGTGCAGCTCCCGCTAATCACCATAAACAGAAATTGGTAAGTTAACACCACAAATAATCAATATTCAAACGATTTCTCTAAGAGTTGTATTTTACCATTTTTGCAGCCGCCTCAGCAGTTACAGGCTTCTTTATTTCACCCTTCTTGTTTTGCCTGCCAGCTATCCAGATATCATGGCGAGGCATGGGTGTGGCAGACTCCTGAGTAGGAGCAGACTCCTGAGTAGCCGCAGACTCCGTCTGTAGTCTTTGGCGAACGCTTGCATAGCCTTTTGGACCCATAGTGTGGTCATGCACATTCAGTGCACGCCTTGCTTTTTGTGCGTCACTGAGGGCCTAGTTAGTATGCACATTAATGATTTGGTTAGTAGCACTAAATGCTAATCTTGAATAGGTGAATACAATGTATATTAATTAAATTAGGAGTGACGCCTAATACCTTGAATTCTTCAGATTTTCTTGAAGCAACAAAATTGTCCCAATCTTCTTTGTCCAAGAAGTTCCATTGTTCAAGGGCTGACTTCTTCTTCTTATCACCCTCTTTTATGTATTCTCTGTTTAGATTTGTCCTATAATTCCTAAGCATCTTTCCAGCGCGTTGCATCACATTTTTACGATGCAACTTCTCATCCAATGCAAACAGATTCTGTAAAATAGAAATGTTATTAACTAGTATCCAAAATAGAATTGCAAATAATAGAATTTGTAATCTACAAAATAGAATTGCAAATAATAATAACTCACGCATAAATCCTTCCATATCAAGTCTTTTTTCCCTTGAGGAACTTTATGCCAATTGTCATACTTAACACCACAATGGCTCCGAGTGGTACACCCAAGATAGTTCACAAAATTATTGCGGTTCACTCCAATTGGATTTCCTCCATTATCAAACTCCACCACCAATTTAGATCCACTACCACTTAGCGCTAATAACTTCTTCAACAGAGTGATGCCCCTTTTCTTGTTAAGTGTCTGGTGTTGCGCATCAAGTTGCTCCAGTGCTTCAGTGGGTACAGGTGCATCAACCTAAAATTTGACAAAAATAAAACACACTAACTTAGCCCAATATAGAAATATAGGATATATGACATAACTAGAAGATAATGAATTTTATAGAAATACAAGATATGTTTTTAGAACTTACATTAGTATCCTCGCCATGCTCGTCATGGACAGCATGCTCATCATGGACTTCATGCTCATCATGGACATCATGCTCATCATGGTCAGCCATCTGAAAATGTCATTAAAAAGGCAAACATTTAGCATTTCTATTAACTAGAAAAAGGCAAACATTTAGCATTTGTATTAACTAGAAAAAGGCAAACATTTAGCATTTGTATAAACATACATGTCTCTAAAATTGTGATCTTTTATCAATTAACAATCCTTCATTGTGATCTCCGCGCACATATAAGTCATCATTAGCTTCAATATTTTGTGGAGTTGGCAACCCAACTGAGAATGGACTGGAGTCATCATACTTATCATAGTACTCTTCTTCATCTATAGGATCTTCAATGAACTGTCTTTTACCATGAAGAACAACCAACCATTTCTCATTTGCAGGATCATCGATATAGAATATTTGTTTCGCCTGTGATGCCAATATGAATGGTTCACCCTTCTCGCCAATCTTTTCAAAGTTCACCAAAGTGAAACCCAATTCATCCACTATAACTCCTTTGGTGTTATCAACCCAATTACATTTAAAGAGTGGAATTTTGAAATCTATGTAGTCAAACTCCCAAATGTCCTCAATGACACCGTAATATGACATTTTAGCTTCACGTGGACTCTTATCCTTTGCACTTGCAAAGTACATAGTCGACGCTTGAAGAGTGACCCCACTATTTTGGACGACACTCTTATCATCAATGGTTTCGATTTTGAAATCTCTCCATGCCAGTGCCATTCTGTATAGCCTTGTACAATCCCGTTGCACATGACATGACTTTTGATTTCCTCACCAGTGTTGACTTTCAAGTTGTTACCGCAATGCCTACATGGACAGTAGAACCTATCTGTAGGTTTTTTCCTATGTTCCTCGGCAAATCTAATAAACTGATCAAGACCAGATATAAACTCTGGGGTGCAACGATTACGAATCGACATCCATGATCTATCCATTCTATGATCAGAGAAAACAAGTATATATTAGGAAAAGATTAGGCAACATTTCCCTAGTATATAATAAATGTGTACCACCTATCCCATCCTTGAACACCTAATCTCACTAGTAAGTGTATAATGTGTATTGGGTTTTCGAGAAAATTTCGGCAGCATTTCCCCGCTGTTCTCTAAGTACATATGTACTTAGAGAACAAACGGGGAAATGCTACCAAAATTTTCTCGAAAACCCAATACACATTATACACTTACATCCTAAGTGAGATTAGGTGTTCAAGAACAGTCCCAAACCGGGGACTATCCAAGATTTACTCCTAATGAGTCAATCTTGGATGGGTTTCTAGGCCAACAATAATAGATATCTACAATGAAGCCGGATTCCATACAAACAGTATATAATTTAGTGATTGTTCATTCTAATTTATACCAATGTACAAGTAATATAAAAAACAATGATTGTTCACATTCTAGGCCAACAAACACATGTGATGTCATTCTTATATATAATAAATGTGTACCACCTATCCCATCCTTGAACACCTAATCTCACTAGTAAGTGTATAATGTGTATTGGGTTTTCGAGAAAATTTCGGCAGCATTTCCCCGCTGTTCTCTAAGTACATATGTACTTAGAGAACAAACGGGGAAATGCTACCAAAATTTTCTCGAAAACCCAATACACATTATACACTTACATCCTAAGTGAGATTAGGTGTTCAAGAATAGTCCCAAACCGGGGACTATCCAAGATTTACTCCTAATGAGTCAATCTTGGACGGGTTTCTAGGCCAACAAACACATTTGATGTCATTCTTATATATAATAAATGTGTACCACCTATCCCATCCTTGAACACCTAATCTCACTAGTAAGTGTATAATGCGTAATTGGTTTTCAAGAAAATTTCGGCAGCATTTCCCCGCTGTTCTCTAAGTACATATGTACTTAGAGAACAAACAGGGAAATGCTACTGAAAGTTTCTCAAAAACCCAATACACATTATACACTTACATCCTAAGTGAGATTAGGTGTTCAAGAACAGTCCCAAACCGGGGACTATCCAAGATTTACTCCTAATGAGTAAATCTTGGACGGGTTTCTAGGCCAACAAATACATGTGTTGCATTCTTATATATAATAATTGTCTATAAACTACATGCAACATGGTTAATCCTAATCAACAGAGCATTATTAAATAATAAATCAAGAAATCAATAGTTTCAAACAAAAGGTCTAGGAATCTTTACTAGACATTATATGTATCCCTAATCATCATATTTAACATACTACATTATTTTGAACATCCAGATCAGATTAAGATCATACTATGTTATAACATATTATCGAAGGAAACATATTCTTCATGTAGTGTTGATTCTAGAAGTCTAAGAAGGGAATCTGAGAATTTTAGATGCTTACAGTCTCTAAGGGATAGAAGTAAGGAATAATTTATACCTTTTCTAGTTAAGGATTTTGTAGATACTTGGACTAGTCCTAAATGAAGAAAGTTGTATCTTAGATTATTTTTTATCATGTTTAGATCTCTTTCAGATAGAAGTTGTATGCATTCCTATGAAGGTGTAACTCATATAGTTTTTTCAGTATCCTTAATGTAATAATTAGATATCAAATGAAAACTACCTTTTGAGTAAATGGTGGCGTAGGAAGGTCCAGTTTTGCATTGGAATGAATGGTGACATAGTAAGGGGCAATTTACATTTGGATAATCGATAGAAGTGAGTGACTAGAGGTGAATTAGGGTTTGTAATTAAAGGGTGTATAATTTTCTTAGGATTTAAAGGAGAATATCTACATAAAATTGCAATAAAAAACAACAACATGATGAACATGATGAATATGATATCAAATGAAAACTACCTTAGTCAGAGATAAAGATGTGTCTAAGAACAGTTATCAAAATTTTTATAATTGTCTAAGAATACTCATTTCCCCATCCAGCAAGTCCTGACACTAGAATGGCTCTACGACACATGGCACTACGTGATTAAGGTTTCACTTGACCAGTTAATGCCAATTGTGTGAATTAAGGCAGAATCAAACAAGTGGATAAACAATCCCTAATTCTTTTCTAAAAATCATAATTATATAACAAATCCAGAAGATATAAAACATATGAGACATATTCTGAATTTCAACATCACATGGTACTATATCATTTTCTTTCATGAGACTATACTTGCGATCCCACCGTTACAGGATATAACTCAATATTACAATATCCTAAGGTACCAACCCTTATTATATCATGGAGAAGATCACACCTCTATTAGGGATCAACCATTACTAAAGGTCATTAAGACCATCACATCATTCCATGCATGATCATCATTCATTTTCAACACCTTGAAAAAGGTTCAACATAACATTATCATACTTGTGATGCATAGATTCAACATAACATAACATTATAGAGCTATGAGTTCACATGGTAGTACAAAAGAAAGCATCCATTATAAGGATATGATAGCCACCAACTAACATTTTATGGTTACAAAAAGCATTACAAAGAATATTCCTTCATCATACCATACAAGGAAGCTAAGTATGATTAACCATCATTCCTCAATTGCATTAAATCAAATCCAACCAGATAGGAGAGAGTGATGTTACAAATCAACACCTCAAACTAAACCGGAGGTTCATACACTTACTTAAGTCAAAGAACATCCTTAACACATAGCATTCTCATCCCATCACAGAGGCATACGGTAAAACATTAGCATCACAGAGGCGCATACCTGTTGGCGCGGGAGGCAGCGGGAGTCAGGTGGAAGCTGATGGCGTGGCGGCGAGCTCCAGGTGTCAAGCAGGCGTCGGCGGCGCCGTCGGCGGCGAGCTCCAGTCAGGCAGGCCGCAGCGGCGATCAGCTCCAGGCGTCAGGCAGGATGAGGCGGCGAGCTCCAGGCTCGTCAGGCGTCGGCGGCGAGCTCCAGCAGCAGTGGCGGCGGAGAAGGGGGCGCCGGAGTAGCAGTGGCGGCACGACGGCGCTGTCGTGGAGAAGAAGGAGAAGAGAATCGACGGCGACAGGGTGGGAAATCGACGGAGAAGCAGAAAAAGGGCTCGCAATGAAACAGAAGAAGAGGAAGAGTCGGGCATCGCGGGTTATAAAGTCCCAAATAGCGTCGGTTTTTTACAACAACCGACGCCTAAACTCTTTAGCGTCGGTTGTCTGAGAAAACCGACGTCCAACTGGGCGATAATTTCATGAAATTGTTTGGCGGGAACCACCTTCAGCGTCGGTTATCCTTTAATCACCGACGCTGAAGGTGACACTTTTCGCGCAAATTTTCATCAGACATAGGCGTCGGTTTCTACCTAAATAACCGACGCTGAAAAGGACACTATTTTTCGGGGGCGACTTTAAGCGTCGGTTTGTTATAAACAACCGACACTGAAGACAAAGCGGTACCCGTGTCTGGCTGGTCTTCGAATATAGACGTCGGTTTTCGTAAACAACCGACGCCTAACATAGAAGGCGTCGGTTTTTCTTAATAACCGACGCCCAGAAAAGTGTCACCGAATGCTATTTCTGTAGTAGTGATTATAACCTTTTATGATCCCATTGCATATGACATGATTCTTAATTTCCTGAGCAGTATCAAATTTCAAATTGTTACCACAATTTCTACATGGACAATATAACCTATTTGTAGGTAGTTTCCTATATTCCTCAGCAAATCTGATTAATTCATCAAGACCTTTGGCAAATTCTGGATTGCAACCGTTCTTGATAGATATCCAACTTTGATCCATTTTCCATATCACATTAAAATTAATTATAAAACTGAGCATTTAATATTGATACTATAAGTTGTAAGTTTTTATTGATAGAAAGTTAATTACTTTTATACTAAAGTGTACCACCTATCCCATTTTTTAATATTTAATCTCACTAGTAACTATATAATGTATGTTTAGTTTTGAAGAAAATTTCAGCAGCATTTCCCCTAAGTTCTCCAAGTACACCGATGTAAATGGCAAATAACCACTCACATATGTACCCAGAGAACAAATGAGGAAATACTACTAAAATTTTCTTCAAAACTAAACATACATTATACAGTTACATCCTTAGTGAGATTAAATATCCAAAATAGTCCCAAACCGGGAACTATCCAAAATTTACTCATAATGAGTAAATTTTGAACGGGTTTCTAAGTTGATACATAAATGTATTATTGTCATATTTATATATTAAGTTAAACATCATGCATCGATGATCTCATCTATAAACCCTAAAGTGTCAATCGGAGACTGTACAATGTCTACCCTCATATTTCTATAATGTATATAATGATTACATGTGTGATTGATAACAAAATGTAGATATGAAAGAATACATATTTTTATTATTGGTTGATTTACTAGTCAAATAAAATGGCACATTGGGAGAGTGAGAATATTATACCTCACGCGTAGGCTGAAGAAGAAATATATGCAAGTCAACAACAAGTCAATAGCACCTACAACAACACAAATGCACGATTCAATTCTGTTATAATGTATTAATTAGGGGTCAATGTATATCAATTTTAGAGGAGCAGTGAGAATTTATAAATGCAAATTGACAAATTTTGAAGTTTCTACAACTCAGCCAGCACGGTCGTGCTACCTGGTCAGTTGCATGACAATAAGAAGAAAACGAAGGAGTGAGGTGGCAGAGACAACCGTGCTACCTTGAGAAGAACCAGACAGTGGGGGAGCTTGTGTAGGAGAAGAATTGGAGAGAGAAGGTGCGCGACCCTTGCAACGTCGTAGGCATCGTCGCCATTCAAGGAAGAAAGTAGTTGGGCGTCGTTGTCCAAAGTGCACGATGCTAGAGATGGTGGTCGATTTAGAGGCATCGGCACCATCCAAAGAATAAAACGGCGGTTGGGCGTCGTCGTCCAAGAAGGGGTGCCTATTTGCCTCTCTTCGGGTGCGGAGATGGTTGGGAAGGTGACCTTGGAAGTGGCGGCGATTTGCTTCTCTTCAAGCACGGGAGAAGGAATGGGGATACGAACAAAATGAACTGAAACTCATTGAAACACGGATCGGCTTTGGTCTAATATCATCCCAACCTATAGCGTAGGTTATCTCAAAAAGCCGACGCTATAGGTTGGGTCTGTAGGGTCGGTTATTTGAAAAAACTGACACTAGAGACTAAGTGGTGCCCGAAATTTTTGAGACCATCTATAAGGTCGGTTATTTGAAAAAACCGACCCTAGAGGTCAGGGTCTATAGAGTCAGTTATTTGGAAAAAATGACTCTAGAGACTAAGTGGTGCCCGAAATTTTTGAGACCATCTATAAGGCCGGGTATTTGAAGAAACCGACCCTAGAGGTCAGGGTCTATAGGGTCGGTTATTTGAAAAAACCGACCCTAGAGTTCCAAAGCGATGCCCGCATTTTTTGTTGAACCTATAGCATCAGTTATTTGAAAAAACCGACCCTATAAATTGAGGCACAAAGCCAAAATCGCACAAATTTTCACCGCGGGAAACATGTAAGGTCGGTTTTTATGATAAAGCCGATGCAATTGTCTATCAGGTCAGTTATTCTAGTAAAAATGATGCTATGTGCAACGAAGTTACTGGCCAAAAATGTAGTAGTGAGTATGGCTGACTGCTCCCTCTTAACTACTAAATATTTTAATGATTTCAATAGGAGGAACTCTACGGATAAAACATGTATGAAAATAGACATCAGCAAGGCATATGACCATGTTAGTTGGGAGTACCTTTGGGATGTTATGACTGACCTGGAGTAGAAATGGATTCGTATCATCAAGCAATGTGTTGAGACCTATTCTTTCTTGATCATGGAATCCCTATAGGGCTGTTAAGATCATATAATGGGCTCTGCCACGGGGATCCTTTATCCCCTTTACTCTTCACGATTGTGATGGAGGGACTGACATCTTTACTGAAAAACCAGAAGAAAGAGGAAAAATTAAGGCCTACAAGGTGAAAGGTTTGAAGGTCTCTACACACATCATCTTTGCAGACAATGTGTTGTTGTTTTCAGCTGGAAATGTTAGAAGGCTAAAGGAATACAAGAGAATCCTTTATAAGTTTAGTATTCTCACAGGGCGCTACATCAGTTCTATTAAATTGCGGGTGTACCTATCCAAATCTTGTGACAGCAGAAGGGGCAGATTTAAAGAGGAAACTAGTATGGAGTTGGGGGTAATCCCTACTAGATTTTTAGGCTTTCCCCTGGTTGCAGGTAGGGCCACGTCTAAAGACTTTGGAGTTTGTCTCGACAATATAAGAATGAAGGTGGAAGATTAGAGTGGCATCAAAATCTTGTTGGTTGGGCAGCTTGTTCTGGTGCGGTCTACCCTACAAACCATGGTTCACTTCTGGACAAGTATGGGGGATCTTCCATGTCCCAAGTTGTAGGAAATAAGATCTCTCATGGCTAACTTCATTTGGGTTGGCAAGAGTCATAATATTGCTTGGGATACTATCACTAGACCCTACTCTGATGGGGATCTTCAGTTAGTTGGCGCTGACGAGCTTATGCAGGTAAGCACAAGGAAGAGGGTGGAGAGACTCCTCAACCCTGTGCAGAGCTGCTAGAAAAAGTGGATGAAGAGGAGATATAACCTTAATTTTCCTGTTACAAAGATTCAAGGCCCTCACGTGTATGGAGAAATATGTGCAAGTTTGCTCAAGAACACCAGAACGTGTATAATGTTGATCAGACTGGTGTTTGGTCTCTTTGCAGCCAGGCAACATTAATCAACACCAGTGAAGGTTATAACATGGCTGCTGATTGGCCCAATAGTTTGTGGGGGTAAGGCTCATTGCCCTAAATGGAGTACCCTCTATTATAGGGTGATCCTGGATAGACTACCCTTTAAAGACAGAATGAATACGTGGGGTTATGATGTGGACGAGATGTATGCTTTCTATAAAGATGTGAATGAGTCCAGTAGACATTTATTCTTCAAATGCAGGTAGACCAAGCAACTTTTGATGATCATCAACCTAAGGAACATACGGGGCCAGGGGGTACCCTCCTCATTGGTTGAGGCATTTGAGTGGATCTCTTCTAAATTCACACATAATAAAAAGTGAGAAGCTTTGCCAACCTTTGCCATTCTGGTGTAGGGTATCTCATATGGAATGAGAGGAACAAAAGACTACACAGCCAAAGAGAAAGAAGTCAGTCCATGTTAATTGATCTTTTTGCTAAAGATCTTGGTTGGCATGTCAAGTCTAGAAGGAAGATTTTGTATAGTCTCAATGTGAATACATACTTATACTGGGGTTTTTGGTAATTAATACCCTATATAATTTTTGGGCCCGTCAATATCAGGTGCCCTACCTTGTTGTATAGTTCTCTATACCCCCTTTTTGGTCTATAATATTTACCTTATTCCAAAAAAAGTTGTAATAATTTAATTGTCTAACTTGGTTTGTGTTAACAAACTCAAATGGATTATTAATTATATAGTAATTATAACATAATTCTTTATATTTTTATAATCAAGAGTATATGAATATTGGTTATCTGATCCAGTCTCAGTCCAATCTTGATTAGGTCCATCATTTTTCCGATCCGGTCTCAGACTGGACCGGTTCTTACTTGGTTCGGTCCTCGATCCATGGAATTCTTGTTAACTAGGTCTCAGTCCAGTCTGGTCCAAGCCCGTTCGGTTTGGGTTTGGACCAATGTACAACCCTGCTAAACTCCATCTCAAGCTGGGAGCAACAACACCCTCTTGACCTAAAAGGCAGAGAAGTGGTGTCCTCCCCAAGTCTCTAAGCCTCAATTCTCCCAACACCTGCATGCTCTGTATCGGGGGAACGTCCTGTTCTGCACAAATGGAAGCTAAATTCATCGTGAAGTGCCAATCCATCCATGAAGCATCTGCATAGGATATATCTCTAGGGTTGAAAGACAATGTTGTTGGATCAGATTCAAAGCGTCATTGCTGCCACCAACTCTCTCCGCCTCAAGTTTCCAATATGTTCTTGAATTAGTTCCTATAGAGGAGATATAGTCTGAGTTAAAAGATCATCTGGGTGGATCAGATTCAAATCATCACCACCGATAGAAGTACATGCCTCTTGTCATTGTTACCAAGATACTTTCTCACTTGCCTGTAATGAACTAATGATTCCACTTAGATGAATCTACGATTAAGTAAAGAACTAATGCTCTTATATGTACTTTTTCATAAACCAAATGGCATACTATAAACATGGACTAATTTTGGGTTAAGTCTCAAAATAATCCAATGGTTTTATTATTCACTACGTATTTTCATGAACAGATGGGTACTATAGATACATGAACTGTTTTAACTAAGTCTTAAAAGGATTTGATGGATTTCTTTTAGTTAAGTATAATATGGATGTTTTCTTGGTTAAGTACCTCAAAGAACCGATGGTAAGTTAAGTATAAGAATTTGAACATTTTCTACTAAGTCCTTAAAAGAACCAATGTCTTTTTTCTTTCCATCAATTAACCAAGTTAATCTTAAAGTTAAGGAGTTGATATTATCATTAAGTGCCTCAGTGATCCTTTGGGTTGACTAGGAGTATCAAATGAATTAATGGCTCAACGAAAGGTGTTATTTTGGTGATACTAATACCACACATATCTTTAAACCATTTTTGTACATGGTTAGCTAATGTTGGCCTAATACCCTAGCTAGTGACTGAGATAATGAAATCTTTTATGGTACTCTTAATAATATCATGACTTCTATGTTTGATGCAAACTTCTTCTATGTTACACATGTATACGACACTATGTTAAAAATCATATGGTACATGTATTGTCGCAAAATGATATGAGTTATCATCGTGCCAAAAAAGATGAGGCGAGTACTTTTATTATTATGTTATTTATTTGGTTTTAGCATTAAAGAGATGAAGTAAGTAGATAAAAAGGAGGAAAGTACTTTTAGTACAGTTTTGAATATGTTTTTGGCATTATTTGTGCATCGGTACCAAAAGTACAAAAATCAGTACGGTACATTTATTATTTAGCATTTTCTAATAAAAGGAGGATGGCGGTAAGAACAAAAAGATAAGAGAAGTACAATCATGTATTGTTTGCACATTAGTATCAAACATGCAAAATTCAGCTGGGTATATATATTATTAGCAATGTGTCAATGAAAAGAGAAGAGAAGTAGAAAAAAGAGAAAGTATACTTTTTAGTATTTATATACAAATAAATATAATAAAGTTTTCATCTTTTATTTCCCTAACTACTTACTTGTTTATTGCCCTCTTTTTGTTTTTCTGATGTTTATCTCCTATGTTTCTCTTCTCACTCCTTATTTATCTCTCTATATCATTCTACCTCCCTCATTATATATCTCCCTTGTTTTATATTTTTCATTTTTTGTTCCATTTCTCTCTCTCCATAATGTTGTTGTTAGATAAAAGGAGTATGCTTTTCTTTGAAAGAGTGGGATAATAGGAGAACACTTCAATTTTTGTGTGATTGGACACATGCGTTTCACCCTGCAAAAATTATGTGACCGACCAGGGCTAGATGAGACTATGTTTTTGCGTTACTCTTAATTTTAAACCAGAAGATTGGTCTAGAGTTGATGAATTCTAAATGTACTTCTTTGATGAATTATATATTTATTCTTGAAAAATACTAATAATTAAAACAAACAAAAAGTTGAAGTAGTTAATATGGGATGCTCCTTTTATGAAGATGGAAATTTAACATTACATATTAACTAGATATAAAGATGCCACATCAAATAAATGAACATAAAGATGGCTTAGGATTCCAATCATACGACGACCCTCTTAAGATACGATACTATTCAATGGTCATTTGGCTTTGCCCAATAAGCAGAAAAGGAAAATTCTCAACATGCTATTAACTGTGGCTGGGCACATCCTAATTTAATTTTTTTTCTTTGACTAGCAACTAGTCATTGTCTCAAACAATCAAACCCACAAATAAATATATTTTTTAGCAATATATATCCAAAAAATAACCTACATCATTTCAAACTTTCATGGAAACAACATTTACTCAAAAACCAAAAAAAAAGTCTCAAAACCCCAGTAACACACACTATCTCAAGTGAAATAAGGCACATTCATGAAAACACATTGTCTCAAGTAGAACATGTTGTCTTAAATAAACCACTTTCATTAAACAACATACATTGTTTCAAGAGAAATAAGCCACGTTCATGAGTCTTAGATAGAACGCATTGCCTCAAACAAACCACGTTCATGAAATTACATTTTCTCAACAACCATTCAAAAACGATGTCTTTAAATCCATGAAATTACCAACTTGAGCTCACCTACAAGAAGGACTTCTAGAAAGTCTGGATATACAAACCAACAAAGACATGAAAATCTTATATATAATACACATAAAAAGATATAAAATAGAGAACATCAACTTATACATAATCGATCAAAACAGATTGGACAAGCCACTTTCCAGAACATGCAATAGTATAAGAAAAGAATGACAACTAGCTGTCATTTCTCTAAGATGTAATCCCTACAAACATGTATTGTTTCATGTTTCCTAAGGAAGGATCATGCATGCAATCAAGAAAGGAGCTACTATAATCCCAAACATGTGAGGATTTTTGTCTCTCTCACTCCCCCTTCTCCCCTTTCTAAACCTATTATAGTACTAGGATTACACAAAATAGATTGATGTTCGATTAATACCCTCAGTTGAAAAAATTAATAAATAGTAATTAGAAGTAGGCAGGAGCACAACTACAACTTTGTTTACTAAATAAGAGATAACACTACTTGCAGTAATGAATTTACAATGAAGTATGATTCAATATAGCAATACTTGAGATTTGACTTCATCACCATAACATGGTTTCAAGCGTCATTGTCATTGTGATTCTGTCCAAGACAATTCGTTGTCTGATAAGTACTTATGTATTTGATTTGATATCCAATATCATGACTAAATAAACACAACCATCATTCATCATAGATAATAGTTTTATGTACTATTGTCGTATGATAATAGGCATATATATAAAAACTGACTAGTTACATAAAAAGATGAATACTCTTGAGTGTACATGTGATCTCATGTTCAGGACCTAAACCAGAACAATATGTCATCGAGTCAAAATATTCTTAGGGCACTATTACACTTATTAGTTATCTTAGTACTAAAAACTAATATAATAAGTAGAATATCTTTATTAATAATGAAATCATATATAACATATCTATATTATAATCATCACATAGTATCTCATTGTTCATATAATCAACACTCATGGGAAACCCTACTCACCCACACAAGCCTTAGGTCTGGGCAATGTTCGTCATCCAAAGTCAGAATGCATGGAAGATCTTTATCTCCATTCATACTGGATTTATTTATAGATTTTTATATATAAAAGATGAGGGAAGTAGAAAAAAGAATATATGATTAGAAAAAAGTAGGATACATGTAAAATGGAAAGAAAATACATGGAAAAGAGAGGAGGGAAGTAGAAAAAGAAGAATAAAATAGAAAAAAGAGGAGGGTGAGTATTAGTAGCACTAGGAAAGAAATAGAGAGAGGAAAACAGTGTGATTAGAACTATACAAAAAAGAGAGAATAAGAAAGCATTATTGGCACTGTACAAAAAAACAAAGAGATGAAGTAGTAGAAAAAAGAGAGAAGGGAAGTAGTTTTGGTATCTTGTTAGTTTTTGTTTGGTATTGTAATGAATATTTTTAGTATGATTTATGTATACATATCAAAGATACATCTATGTGTACGACACTATGCTAAAAATAGTAAGGTACATTTATTTCCTTAAAATGATATGTATTCTCAGTCGCGCCAAAAATTCGGGGGAAGTGTTTTTATTATCGTGTTGTTTATTTGGTACCATTATACATAGTTTTTGGTATTAATGAGAAGAAGGAAGAAGAAAAAAAAGAGCGAATTACTTTTTAGTATCGTTGTAAATATGTTTTTGGTATCATTTTTGCATTGGCACCAAAAATATAAAAATGAGTATGATACATTTATTGTTTAGCATTGTGCTAATAAAGAGAGGAGGGAGGTAAGAATAAAAAGATAAGGGAAATACAATCATGTATTGTTTGTGCATCAGTGTCAAATAAATAAAATTTAGTAGGGTATAATCGTTATTAGCACTATGCCAGTAAAAGGAGAATGGAAGTAGAAAAAAATGAGAAAAAATACTTTTTAATATTCATGTACAAAAAAATATAACAAAGTCTTCATTCCCTAACCATTTCCGTGTTTATCTTCCTCTTTTTGTTAATGTTTGTCTCCCGTGTGTCTCTACCTCACTGCTTATTTATCTCTTCATATTTTTCTACCTCCCTCATTATATATCTCCCTCGATTTATTTATTTTTTATTTTTTTTCATTTCCCTCTCTCTCCATAGTGTTGCTGTTAGATAAAAGGTAGTATTCTTTTCTTTCCTAGGGTGGGTTAGTACGGGAAGATTTCAATTTTTCTTTGGCTTTTCACCTTGTAAAAACTGTGTGAGTGATTAGGTTTAGAAGAGAATGTGTTTAGCATTACTCTTAGTTACGAACTAGAAGATTGATCTAGAGTTTGATGAATTCTAAATATTTGATAAATTATATATTTATCTATGAAAAATACTTATAATCAAAACAAACAAAGAGTCAAAGTAGTTAATATGAGATGCTCCTGTTATGGAGATGGAAATTTAAGATATATGTATTAACTGAATATAAAGATGCCGCGTCAAAAAAATAAACATAAAGATAGACTCAAATTCCAATCATGCGGCGGCCCTGTTAAGAAACAATACTATATACGGCGGTCATTTGTCTTCGCCCAATAAACAGAAAAGAGAAATTCTCAGCATTGCTATATGTTACGGAGTCACCTATTTACAAAAATCTCTCATAAAACGTCATACTGTTAACAATTTCATTACATCCATATTCACCATTTACATTAGGTAGGAGGGACGAACGAGTAAGGAATGCCACGGCCGTTATATGAGTTTCCACAAGGAAATTTAAATTAGGCACAAATCGACTTGTTATTGGTTTTCCTTCGAGGTTTTCTTCTAAACCGTCTCCAATAGAAGCAAGAAAAACGGAAACGCCATCTTCCCGTCTACGAGTGGAGAGAGCGAGAAGAAGAGGCAACGGCGGCAGCGACGACACCACCCTGTTGACCTAAAAATACGCAGAAGTCGTTTCCTCCCCAAGTCTCTCCGCCTCAACACCTGTTCGAGGGAAAACCCTGTTCTACACGAATGGAGGCTAAATTCGTCGTGAAGAGCGAATCCGTCCCCCAAGCTTCTGCAGAGGAGATATCTCCTGAGTTAAAAGATCATGTGGGTGGATCAGATTCAAAACGTCGCCGCCTGCCGAATTACATGCCTCTTGTCATTGTTACCGAGATACTCGCTCACCTGCCTGTAAAAAACCTCTTGCAACTGCGATGTGTCTGTCGCGATTGGTGCCGCCTCATTACGCACGATTCCCATCTTAAGGAGCTTCATTTCGAACGTTCCAAGGCTCGGCGTGAGATCGGCATCTGCGTCCTCGACCAGACCAAAAACTACCCCAACGATCCTCTATTCTGCATCATGGACCGTCCATGGCCCCTCCAAAAGGCCCAAACCGCCAAACCCAAGGTGAAGAGGGTGCTGCAGTTTCCGCTTCAGATCGGGTGGGTGGACTTGCAGATCTGTCGTGGGTTGTGGCTGGTAATAAGCAAAGCTACACGTTTTCAAGCAGCGATCATCGTCAACCCCGCGACAAGGGAGACGGTCCACCTCCCCAGCCACCCGCCAGGGCGACCTAAACTGCTCTCCAGATTCGGTCTAGGCTGCACAAACCGTGGAGTTTTCAAGGTCGTGGCTGCTACCACCCGCCCTAATGACAGCGGTACAGATTTCTACGTCTTTAACCCCAGCAATGACATCAACGCTCCGTGGAGAACAGTAAATCAGTTTCCCGATGCCTGGAACCATAGAGGTTGGAACGTGTTTAAGAAAACTACAAAGCACGGGCGAATGAATGTTTGTGTGAACAATACATTGTACTGTCCCATCTTCAAGAGTGGTGATGATCTCATGCTCATGAGAATCGACTTGGAATTGGAGCAACTACGCTCTCCCATAGGACTCCCTGCCGCCTACAATATCTCGAATCAAATCGACTTCTTTGATTTAGACGGACGGCTAGCCATTGTGGGAGCCACCTATTCACCTAATCGCTGCTCCAAATATTTGCAGGTGTGTGTGGGAAGAAAAAGAAGATGAAACTGATGGAGTTGCTCCTGGAAAGTGGATTAAGATTCACAAGACTGCTCGCTTCGACCTCGCCCTTCTAGACCAGTTTTTGTACATTGGCGATGGCAACATTGTGATGTTCAATTTGCTCTATGAATCGTTTCGCTTCAACATATGGGACAAGGCATCATCACCGGTCCGGAAAGTAACTGCCCGTCCGGCCTTCAACGGTGAGGATGATGGCATGGATATGCAATGGGTGCAGAGAAGCTGGTCGTATGTGAGGGATTACTTTAGAACACCCATGTGGAAGGTGGCTTGCCCGCAGTTCTTTGTTTACCGTGAGAGCCTACTCTCATTAAAGTAGACATCGTATAATAGCAGAACTCCCAGTTTTTCTTAACAATTTTGTTTTGCAGTATAATTTGAATAGTAATTGAAGATTGGATAGTATGGAATAAGGGAATACCTTTTTTGCCACCCAACTAAGACCGACTGTAGAACAATGATACCACATTTATAAAGGCGATTCATTCTAACTTTTCTATACAAGAACCCCGGGAACGAACCTTCAGGCACACTTTTGAGATATTAAACAATTCAAATGCATATCTGGGAAGGGGTCAACTCCATTATTATCGAATCCAATCCGATTCATTCAGTCAGAAACCATCATAAAGAGCGGATGAACATGGTCCCTAGTCAAATGTTTATACTCATCTTGGATTGCTCATCCATTAACATTAGCTCTTTCTTGCTCTTCACTATTTGTGATTGCCATATGTTTGTTTGCATGTACGTAGTATCTTGTGCAGTCCAATATCGTAAGTCCCGTGAAAAAGAGAGCCACGTCTTTTTGATTGAGAAATTAGGCCTGTTTTTTTATCATTACGGGACAGAAATGTTGAATGATCAAGATGACGAAGGCACTAGGCACTTGTCAATTACCACATTGAAGTCTTTACGTTATAAAAGTTTTCTTGGAGCTGTATTCGTCAGGTTCCCCAATAGGACAAATTAGGAAAGGGGTTACAAGTTCTGGTGTCCGACCTCTACAATGACAATACTGCGAATCATGTTTGTTATACTACAATCAGCATCTCTATTCTAGCATTATTGTGAAATAAAATTTCGACTACAACCAGAATGAAGCCTGATGAAGGTTTCAAATATCATTCTGTCCAAATATCATTCTATCCAAATCTGATGGTTCATCCATGACATCGTTATTTCGACAGGATAAAATTTGCATCTCTAGAAATTGTTGTTGCTGAGGAGTTCAAAAATGGCATCTTCTTCCACCACACAAATAAGGATTCTCCATGCTGATTTTAGGATCCGCCAGATACAGAAGGTTCTATGCCCATTTCTATCTTCACTAGTATTCAACAGATAGTGGTAGACATCATTGTTCATATTCCCGCAAGAAATCCACTCGTTCAGGTAATGATATGCTTCATGCTGATTTAATCAAAGGAACAAATAAAGCACCAAGTTCAGTAGAAGTTCTTGAGAAGGAAAAACACGATGATATTTACTTATTGTCCACTCTGACGATCTATAAAGAACATGGGAGACTTTCGATCTTGTAACCTCACAAGATATAATATTTTCACAAAACAACTTTGCGAGCTGCAAAGGCATGACAAGGTATACTAAGGTTGTAAAGACATATTAGGATAACTTCTTATTCAAATTGAACCATAAGATTACATATTTCTTATTGGATCTCTATGTGCCATCTTATTGGGCTAATCCTATATAATTTTGCAGTAGTGCCCACTAGTAGCAGGCTTAATATAGCGACTATGGATTTTATGTCCTTCACTGGATAAGTGAGATGTTTCAAAAACACAAGGCCAAGCCACTTCGAAAAGGATAACACCATATTCAGAGAGAGTACTTCAAGGATATCAACTGCTTGCCAAAATTTTGACATCCAAAAGCCATGCTAGATGGACAATAACTTGATATTCAACTCACTCTCGATCCAATTTTCTTTTCTTTTGCTTAAGACAAGTAAGTCTTTAAATGTGGAGTGTAGAGGATAAGCTGAGTCTCAACAAAGACATTTATAACCCTGAACTCTTTTCTTTTTCTATAATTAGATGTATATCTCACTTATTTTTTCCCATCATTTTGTGATCAATTTCTAATTTTCATCTTTCTAAAAACTATGATTGCTAAAAATTGGCTTAGAATAATCTATCAACCAAATTCTTTCCATAAATTTTTTTTTTCAAAAGTAAGCAAAGTTACCAAACTTTTGAATTTTTTTTACAAATCAAATCATCTATGATATATATGAAATAATTTACCAAATAAGAAAATGTATTCTTATTCTAAATCCATTTATATTGAACTAAAAAAATGTGATTCTCTTATGGAAACTAACATCTAGGGTGCTTGCAATTGCTTGAAATGTTTACTATTTTTGTCTTTTTCAAATTGATTCTCATGATGAACTAATGAGATTTGATCTTTGGAAAGCTAACACTAATGAAATGAACCAAACTACGATACGTTGGAAAATCAATTGGATTATATCAAAAGAATAACAAAATATATAAAAAGATAACATTGAACTAAGGTGTAATTCTAGAAAAGTACCATGGAGTAGTGATTGACTTCACCAAGGAAAGTTCCATCATGTGGGATACCACCACCAAAACATTAAAAAGAATCCTATATCAAGAGGATAGTAATGGCATGTTTTTGTGGTATCACCTCACAAATCTTTTGGTTGGATGATACAATCCTTTTCTCCCTAAAAAAATGTTTTTAGTGTGCCAAGTAGAGGGTATACTAAAGGAAACAAGAGTTCTTAAAGACCAACTTCGATTTGCATTATGAGAAAGATACCCACATCTACAAAAAAGACCTATCACTTGCAACATAAAATTTGAGATATGTTAACCTCTTATTGTTGGGTTTTAGGGAAGGCAGAGAAGTAGTGGAAACAAAAAAAAATTTCTTCTCCCCAAACCCATAAGCAAGGAATCACGTCAACGTCTACATAGTAGGAAGGGTGGTTTGTGGAATCATACCTTGTCCCGAGGCTTGCTCGACGACAATACCTCGTGCCTTGCGCGGTCTTCACCTCCGGTCTTGGACGGTGTCTGTGCAGCTCCTGGTCGTACTGAAACTGTTGACTAGTCTCACTGGGATTGTCGGGATTGACAGCTATCCTTCGAGCGGCAGATGTCTCCCGCCTCTGAAGTAGTCCACACAGACCACCTGGAACTCCGATCTCCTTGTCCCAAAAGGAATCAGAAGGATTCACACCCTCCTGTCAGCGTACTAGTCACTGACACACTCTCCTGCCACCACTCACTTTCTGCAGTTGTCTTTCCCTTGTTGTGCCTCCCTTATCGGGTAGCACTTGCTCGGGCTCTCTCTGTTACCAAAACCAGAGAGAACGACAACTTTACATAGCAACTGGTGTTCTGAGTTGTTTTTTTATGAGAAACCCCCAATACCCCTATATATATAGGAGGGTCATGGGACATGGTTCTCTATCCCAGGCATATGCAGGATTAAAGCAGGAGTAGAAGGGTTTGAGATTTTCCACAAATCTGACAAGTTGCGGCAGCTGAACCGATCATTTCACAACTGAACCGATCGTTTCGGCCCCTGAGCCGACCGATTGGGACCTGAGCCGTTTGTTTGGGGCACCTAACCGATTGGTTGGTACCCTAAACCGGTCGGTTCACAGTCCTGATCCAACTCAAATTGACTTTCCATGTTTGTTTCTAACTAATCCAATATTAGTCCTTGTCCAAATCGAATTTGTACAAGTGAAACAAATATATTTGCAAAATAGTCTTCTTATTTTCCAAACGCTCTCGGTTGGTCATGCGAACCGATCGGTTCAACGATTGAGCCAATCGTTTGGTGACACATGAGCCGATCGTCTCATTGGGTGAGCCGATCAGTTCAACAACCTGAGCTGACCAGTTCATCCCATGAGCCGATCGGTTGGAGCAGTAGACCTGTGCAAATCAGTCAATTGTAGTTTCAATCAATCTAATACTCTAATCAATTGGTCCAACACCTTGAACACTATGATATTGAGCTATCAATTAATTGAGTGTTTAATTGAACTACTAAACTCCTTTAGTAATCAATCTAAACATTATTTGTGGATAAACTCCTCTTCCAGGTTAAATCCTATGTTTGTGACCCTACAGGTCCATTTCACGTTGGCAGTGAAAGTCCATAACACTTATGACTTCACAAGCAAAGAGCGGTGCCTAGTCACACATCAGTGCTACCCAAGTGAAATAGAAAGTTGGAGAACAACTTTCAATCCTACAATCCGTGAATGGTGTTGCAGCGAATGTATAATTCCTTTGTCACTGATATCTCGAATGAACTCGAGGCATGGAACAGTCATCCTGTCAACGTTCATTCACTTTCTTGATCTCAGAGTAGATTGGAGGAGATATGTATGACATCAATATCACATACTGATTCACACATGCATGCACGCCTATCTCAATCCTACTCATCAAGTGGCCATGGATATCAAACTCCCTCAGGAGGGACAAATCCCATATCAATCACTCACCCCTCAAAATCCCCATGTGTCAAAGCCACCCAATCATCACCTTTATAACAACCCATGTTTCAGGACTGCATTTGATGATGTCAAAGTGTACCCAACGACATGTGTTGAGTGTAGTGATTTTAGGTCAAAGAATCATATTCACCACCATCACTGTGAGAACTGACGATGACTACCATGTCATGGTTCCATGTGTCAAACTCACGGTGGGTCTGTCTGATACACTTGTTCTCTAACAAGTACCTATGTGTTTGGTTTGATATCTCTATATCATGACTAATAATATTCTATCATCAACCAACACCACAATCCAGTCTTGTGTGTCATTGCTATCTATCTCCCTTCCACAATGACATCTGACTAGGGACATAATGAGAATGTACAAACTCTTAGCATTCGTATGATCTTAATACTACACAGAAAATTATATTCACCATTAATAAACAAGATACCCATCATAAAATGACCTACATGCTATGCAGTACAGTGATTCATCATTGCACATAGGAGAACTCCTTTTGTATGGTTTTGAGTAATGGGAGAAGTAGTTGGCTTGATGATCTAAAAGTCACAATTTTATTTGTTTTATGTTCTTGCAAAATAGAAAGAGATACAATACTGAAAATACATCTAGAAAAAAACCTACCATCTTGAATGTTTCTTAGGAAATCATTTTCTTTACTTTGATCCTCTAGTAGATTTGGTTCCTTATAGGTGGGGGAAGGTACTTCTTTGGTTCCTAAATAATTCAGTTAGATATCAACACATGAATTATTTGTCTACACCTAAATATCTTGCTCTACAAAAATAAATAATTTACCATTTCCTCTTGGTACTTGAGATTTTTCATTGACAAATTTGGCTTTTTCCTTAGCTGCACTGACTACATAGAAATTTTATGACATGCAAAAAATGATGTGAAGTACAAAATCAACAAGATAATCATCAAATTTAAATACACTATTGCATCTAGAACTAAAAAGCCCACCTATAATACGATGTTCAACAAATCTACTAGAGTCTTGGGCAACTTCAGACCTTGATGAGACACTCTTATGAACTGATTTGGCTTTAGACACATGTTGATTTTCATTGACTAATTTAGTTTTTCCTTTAGCTTCACCTATAACTTGAAAAATTCATACTACATAGAAAGTGATTGGACCATTAATAAATAAGATACACAACACAAAAAATAACTTACGTGCTATGGAATACAGTGATTCATCATTCAATATAGGAGAATCCCTTTTGTATGATATCGAGTAATGAGAGAAGTAGTTGGCTTAATGATATAAAAGTCACAATTGTATTAGTTTTATTCTTCGAAAACACAAAGAGACACAATACTAGGAAAAGTAACCCACCATCTTGGATGTTTGTTAGAAAATCATCTGCTTTACTTTGATCCTTGAGTGGATTTGGTACCTTGTAATTTGGGAAGGGTACTTCTTTTGTCCATAAATTAATTAGGTTAGATATCAATACATAAAGAATTTCTCTACACCTAAATACCTTGCTTATTGCTGTTTGAAAAAAAATAATTATAAAAAAAATTACCACTTCGTCTAGGTACTTGAGATTTTTCATTGACAACTCTGAGATTTTCTTTAGCCGCACCTAGTACACGAAAATTTTATGACATACATAAAATGATGTGAAGTACAAAATCAATAAGATAATCATCACAAATTAATAACACTAATGCATGCAGAAATACAGGAAGACAAATGTAGCAACCATTTTTATTTGACACATCCTTTTCAATCTTGGCCTTTTTTCGTTGCACCTATATCATACAAATGAGTGGCATACATATTGTAATATATGATAAAATAAGTAATATAATTTTGAAAAGACTCTTACATGCTATGGATAACAATAGTTGGTCATGAGATCCAAGTGAATCACTATTATAAGGAGTCAAGTGAATAACATTGTTCTCTTGAATCAAATTTGTAGTACTTTGATTTCCACAATCTGCGACTTCACTTAAGTACTTCATTTTTTTTTCTTTGGAGGCATTATTTTCAATCAAATCTATAATATGCATGTAAAAAACATAAACATAAAAAAAATATGTATAACACAATACAATCAATGAAAAAAGTATGAAAAGTAAAATGAGAGTAAAGTAGAATTTTCAATTATGGTGGTACCTTGAGATACTTATTTGTGTCTTGGAACCATGTTCAATAAATCAAGGTCAACATGTATAGGCATAGAAATATCTGAGCAAACCCATGTGTTTTCATGCTCATCTTCTAACCCATAACCACCCTCATTGGTTTCCTCAAAGACTTCATCTATGTGATCTTTCTCGTTGTGTAACAAATCTATTGGTAAATCAAAAGTGTCTCTTGGTCTCCAATGACAAACAACGCTCCAATTATTTTCTTCTGTATCAACAGAGTAGAATACTTGAATTGCTTGTTCAGGATAAATGAATGGCTCATCTTCAAAACTCTTTTGACATGTGTCAACTAAAGTGAAGCTGAATTCATCTACATATGAACCTATGGATTCTTCCATATCATACCATATACACTTAAAAAGACATATAGGAGGGATAATTTCATATTGGAGCTCTATTATGTCAACTAAGACTCCATAGAACATATTATCCTCACCACCTTTTGTAGAAATACTGCAATTTTGGGTGACATGACTATTGTCAATCGTTTCCACTTCAAATTTGTAGCCATTCACATAATATCCCTTGTAAAATCGTGCTCCTAGTGTAGGTCCCCTAGCAAGACATCTCACAACATTTGGAATAACCATATCCCTAGGTAAAGAACATACCTGATAAAGATACAAACAAAATGTTATACGTGACAACTATGATTGTCTTTTATAAATTACCATCATACTTACATAATTTGAGAACCACTTGGAAAAATGATTGTGTTGCTCACATTGTATTTCACTATCATTCCAATGTGGATTCTGAAGCCGAATCTCATTTGCATGCAACCTAAAAAGTTAGATATTAAGCAAAAAAATGATATTTTACTTCAAAGCATATTATAAACACACTTACAATATGTATGGTTCGATTTATGTTGTATTGAATAGAATGAATTTGCGTGCTTGATTCAGCTCATCATATGAGAGTGTAACAAATAATCCAGCACCAATAGGTCCATCATCGTATCGAACTTTTCTATTTAAAGTGGACTCTACATCTTTCAAATAATGTTGGCAAAAGATAGTTGCTTCCTGCTAAAGATATCCCTCTACAATAGATCCTTCTGGTCTACTTCGGTTACGTACAAATCGTTTCAAGGTGTATATATATCTCTCAACTGGGTACATCCATATGTATTCCACTACACCTGCAACTTTTGCCTCATATGCTAAGTGCATAGTTAACTGAACCATGATGTCAAAAAATGTTGGTGGAAAAATCCTTTCAAGCTTGCAAAGTAGAATTGGCATCGACCTTTCCAACTTTTCCATGCTTTTATAACTAATTTACTTTGGACATGAGGACTTGAAAAAGTGACAAAATTCTATTAACACTTTTGCATTAGGCTTGGAAATAGTTCTCCTTAAACATAGAGGTAAAAGATGTTGCATCAACATGTGGTGATAATGACTTTTAAATCCAACAATCTTTTGGCCCATGTTTGCACTTTGTTTGATATGTTTGAGGAAACCCATCAGGAAATTTCAAGTCTTTTAACACCATCAAGAAATCCTCTTTTTCTTTATTTGTCATACTATATGATGTGTGAGGCAGTGAGAATTTATCATTGTGTTTTCTTTTCTTTGGCCATAATGGTTTTCTCATATTTAATTTGTGCATGTCCAAATATGCATTAACATTCTCTTTACTACGACCATCTTTGTGTAGTAACCAATTAAGGATATTTTCACTTATGTTTTTCTCAACATGCATTACATCCAAGTTATGGCGTATCAACAATGTAGACTAATAAGGAAGTTCAAAGAAAATATTCTTTTTTTCCATCCATCTGGTAACTTTGAGCTTGTTTGTTTTCCTACGCCAATAGTCTGACCACTTGAATTAGCAATATCATATTTTTTCCAGAGCTTTAGTATATCTGAACCTGTAAGTTGTTCAGGTGCACTACCATGTTCTTCCATGCCATTAAAGTTTTTCTTATCCACATGCCATGGGTGATTTGCATCTAAAAAACGACGATGTCTCAAATAGACACATTTACGACTATGTGGAAGATAAATAGAACTATGGTCACTACCACAATGTGGACATGCTTTGTATCCTTTTGTTCTCCAACCAGATAACATACCATACGCAGGAAAATCATTTATTATCCATAAGTGTGCTACTCACATATTGAACATTTCATCTTTATTTGCATCATAAGTCAGCTCACCATCTACCCATAATGTTTTCAGCTCATCAATTAGTGGTTGAAAATAGGTGTGAATTTTATTTCCACGAGATTTAGGACCTTCTATAAGAAGAGAAAGCATAAATAATGAAGGTTTCATTACCAACCATGGAGGAAAGTTGTAGCATATTAAAATAACCGGCCAAGTACTCCAACTGCTTCCCATCATAGAATTAAAAGGGCTGAAGCCATCACTTGCAAGAGCAACTCTTATATTACGAGGATCATAACTAAATGATGCATATTTTGAATCAAAATCTTTCCATGCTAATGAATCTCTGGGGTGACTCATCTCATCATTTTCATTCTTAGGAAAAGTGTCGTGTCCAACTAAAAGTGGTGCTAATTTTTTTGACATGAACAATCTCTTTAATCTTGAGGTCAAAGGAAAGTAGCAAAGTAATTTTACAGGTACTCTTTGCAACCTCCAAACCCTACCTTTTTCCTTGATCTTTTCCATCTAGAAGACCCACAGACTGGACATGCTTCATGTTTTTCATACTCACCGCGAAATAACACACAATCATTTTGACATGCATGAATTCTTTGATAATCCAAACCTAGAGCTGACATAATCTTTTGACATGCATACCAACTCTTTGGTAAAGTATTATCATTAGGAAGAAATTCAGCCAACATCAAGAAAAGGGTTGATAGTGCATTATTGGTCAAGTTGAATTTGCATTTATATTCAAACACACGGATAATGCAAGATAGTTTAGTATACTTCAAGCATCCAGGATAGAGAGGTTGACTAGCATCTTCAATAATTTGTTGAAACTTCCTTATATCATCATTTTGCTTTTTATTAACATTGTCTATTGCAGGATCAGAACTAATATAGTGAGTTTGTCCAATTGTATCATAAATGATCCCATTTATATCATCCATACAATGGACTACTCTAGTACATTGTTCACCAGTTCGACTCCTAGGTACCTCACCATGTCTTGTCCAAGTTGTGTAGTCTTCCAGGAATCCATTCATCATGATATGAGTTTTTAAAGTGGATATGTCTGCATAACACTTGTTCTCACACTTATTACATGGACATCTAACTTCTTCTGTAATGTTATTTTGAAATGCATATCTTAAAAAAAGCATCCACTCCTTTTTTAAAATATGTGTTCCGACATCTATCAAAACTAGTCTTTCCATGAAAAATCCAACTTTTATCACTAATAAAATCCTCCATCAATTAAGACATATATTAAAAAAATACTTATCATTTAAATTGTTGATATAAAAGATGATATCATGTATGTATAAGAGAAGATTTAAATGGCTTATTCTAAAGTCTGTGAGCTATAGTTGTGACCCTAATATGTGGTAGTAATGAGTCTAACCATTATATATTATGTGATCTTAACCCTACACAAATTTAATCTTTTTGACATGTGGTTTATTCATTATGGGACACCACAAATAACAATATATAGTTTTGGGAATTTTGAATTACTACATTTAGCATGCTTTCTAGTAATGTGGACGTTATTAGCAGAAATTTATTGGCTATTACTTGTGAGAAACAAAGTGAAATTATGAAGTTGTGCACAATGTAATGTGTTGAGTTTGTGTATTTTCATAAGTTATCAATATATTCTATCTATATGTATATTTCTTATGTTTCAGTTTAAATATAATATGTATTTTATAAAAAAAATAAGGGTGAACTCGTTTCCCTTCTAAAATCCACTATTATTAGCAATGGTATTTTTCCAACTTGATTACTATGACAAGCTACACAATCATACGTCCTTTGTAATTCATTGTAGCAATTTCTAGATGCTAGGTATAGGTGGAGAAAAAGGTCATCGATAAGATGCATCCACCTCCCTAGGATACTTTCCCGTTTCTCGTGTGTCAAGCGGGTCTTGAATATTCTATCATGAAATTTAAGATAAGAAAAAGAAAGCGGAACCTCCCCCTTCATATTTCATTACATTAATAAAAGCATCCCAGTAGTCCTTCGTCCTCAATTCTAATACCAATCAATTCTTAAAAACTAATTTACACAGTAACAATTTAACGTAATATCGTATTATTAGCAATGCACTCAGTGAATAGTAACTGGAAAATTAAGCCGATCATATTTCATGACACATCTTCCAAAAAAATTACTTCATTCCCCTGCATATTTGATTCAATGTGATATCACTTCATTTACTTAACATGGATTGAAAATACTAGAAGAAGAACATCAATTTGAGAAATCAAAGTCCAAATCTAGCACATAAAAGAAGCATGCTCTGTCGAAAGAAATTATCATCAGTCAAAAACTTATATGAATAAATTTCTCAAACACCTAACTTAATTGCATGCAGCAACGGTTAGAATTCGTACTATTAAGGAGTTGGTAACGTGTCCTTCAGGAGGCAAGCGTTTTAATTTAACCAGGAAATCCTCTTTTACAAAATCATGAAAGATCAGGGTAGTACGAACATGTGCTGGTTAGAAAAGGGGATAATAAGGTATAAGATAATGAGGTACTTGGGCAAAACGTTAGCTTGCACTGTTTTTGATCAGCCAAGACTACAACTTTGTTGTAGAGTTAGTGCGGACTAGAGGCGGTGAAGTTAACTTGCTGCAGCGTCCAACCACAGTTGCTTTGCTCTGAACGGAAAGCGCCGCCGGTGCCTTGCTGCGGACAGGAGAAGTAGTTGTCGTGCTGCGGACAGGAGTAGTTGTCGTGTTGCGGACAGAGACCAAAAGACGACCGGGGCGGCTGGCAGCGTCCGGGTTGTGCGGAGGAAGCAAGAGTCCCGGTTGGGCGGGTGTTGTGCGATTGTAAGATGCCCTGGGCAGCGGAGGGGACGGACCGATGAAATAAGACTCCATGTCGTAAGACGATCGTTTGGGAGAATGGAAATTTCTTACTTTGCCCTATTTACAATTAATCCCAGCCATACAAATTAATGAATTGATCTGGACCGTCTATGCATAGGAGAGGTATTTGGCGGGATCCCGCCCACACCTTTGTGTAAGAGTCAAAACTCTAACACATTCAAATAAAGGCTAATAACCCTTAGTGCTCGAGCCTCATACAAAATCATTTCTGTTGTAGTGGCGGAGGGGACACCAGAGTCAGTAGTGACTTCGATATCGGTGGGTAGCAGATTAATATCGAACTCCTGCGCTTGGATTTTGATGAAGGTTCCGCTAAGTCCTTGGGTGGCATCTCCTACCGTATCCTTGTAGGATATGCGGGAGGGATGCGGCCTGCCTTGAGAAACCTGACAGGGTTGTTCTTTGCCAGAAAGTGACGGGAATTCTTCCGGGACCGCGGATGTCTCGATGTCCATAGAACCGGGAGGGGGGTCGTGTTGTTTCCCAGATCATCCAGAGGAGAAGTTCAGGTGGATGCTGGTGCTTCCAAGCGAGAGCGAGTTATTGCACCGCGGGGGATCGCCATCCCCTTCCTCCTCTGGCGTGCCGTCGTCGCCTTGGCGGCCGCCTCCAGAAACCCTATCCGCAGTCCTAGAGGACGCCATAAACCAACAATATTTTTGTGTGATAGTTTATTAACAATTTAATCAAATGTGTAACGTCCATTTAAATTTTTTGTAGCCATAATATGATGCAATATCAAACTTATTTACCAACTATTTGGACTTCCGTAAGTAAATTGTTGATGTAATTGGCATTTATCGATATAGAGACATCAATGCAGACCAAAATATTAATATAACTTCTGGTAAATTCTAGTAATTAATAATGTATAATACACCCATAATCCTTTATAAATATTGGATTTCATTAAGATATATGACATTTTTTATGTTATTCAGTCCAATCGATCCAGATCGGTTTTAGACCGGCCCGGACCAAGGACTGGATTTAAGATAAACAGCGAACCAAAGACCGACTGAAAATCAAGTCGGGCCAACACCGGACCAGACCAAATAGTTGGTCCGGTCCACCGGTCTGGATCGAGAAATGTACAGCCCTAGAGTTTAGGAGACTACCCTTGCCTCTTATTCTCGCTCTCCCCACTCATAGATGGGAAGATCGCCTCGGTTTGAAAGATAACCTCGAAAAAAAAATCAATAATAAATCTACTTGTTCCTAATTGAAATTTCGTTGTGGAAACTCATATAATGGCAGTAGCGTTCTTCCCTCGTGCCTTGCTTAAAATATCAGCTTTTCTTTCATGCATTTTTGTAAATAGTTTATTTTATAACATAGCAATGATGAGAATTTTCCTTTTCTGCTTACCGTCAGATAGTACCTTTTCTTAAGAGGGACGCCATATGTTTGGAATCATAATTTATCTTTATGTTCATTTTCTTTGACGCGACGTCTTTATATTCATTTAATAGTTAATGCATAGTCTAGTAAGCGCATACATACACATGCACATATTCATTTTAAATGTAATAAGAAGTATGAGATATTTTTGTGTTTATAAAATAAGACTATAATTTGTCCTTTTAAATAAACTTAAAGTAAACAATTTTAATTATATTAGAAAGTTGTATTTATATAATATTGATCACATTCTACGATAGTATTAGTCATGAATGAGTCAATTCATCTAAAGACTTTTGTAGGTTTGAAACCGTGAGAGGGGAGTGTAGAAAGGTAATTATTTTCATAATCAATGCCATGTCTTCACAATTGCACATTATGAACCAATAAACTATTATAAATGTACAAGGAAATAAATTATAGAAGAAATAAAATAAATATTAGTATAAAAATAATATATGTTTGAAGATTAAATGACTAGATATTGATAAATAGAATTAACAATATATGTCACATCTCCACCATAATGGAATGTGGATGGCGCATGGGAACTACCATGCATGGTGATAAAGGGCGAGATAATGAGTAAATAAGAGAAATGAGAGAGAAAAATAAGAAAAAAATCAGAAATTGGTGAAAAATCATGAGTTGAAATAAAGAGAGTCGAGGATGGAGCTTCATTTTAAAACCTCAACATGTTTGGTTAAAAATTTAAAACATTTCAAATTAAAGTAAGTAGTTATTTAAATTTTACCAAGTTTGTTGCTCGTGTTTCTGTTAAGGCATTTTTGTAATTCTTTATAGACTAGTATGTTCATTTATTTTTCCATAAAAAAGCATATATTTTTCTTATATATATATATATATATATATATATGGGCAGTGTTTATTTTTTCCTTAATATCTAGGAATATAAATGTTGTGGTAGAAAATCAACGAGATATGTGAGGAAGTGAGTGAAAAGAACTAATAAGTGATTGGAAAAAATGTTAGAAGAGAGAAAAGTCAAATTAGAGGTAGCATATTCAAACTTTACAACCAGATTGGGGCGATTGTCGATCATGTGGTTTATTTTTACATGAGATAGTGGGTACTCCAATTTATATATTAACCGGAAAGAACAACAATTGATGGAAATATGAGAGTGGCAAGATTAAAGAAATTGGTAGTGAGAGAGAAAATTAATGAAGAAATAGAATATAGAGCGACATGGAAGCTAGGATTAGGAGGACTTATTTCAAATTTGTTAATGAAAAAACTGTGTTGCTAATTTTCAATATTAGATGAGTGTTGTAAAATTATTGTTTGTGATAAGGGACATGTTATTGTGTACTTGAAAGGGGTGACAAAAATCAATGAGAAGTATGAAAGTAGAAGACCAAAGGAAATATTATTTATTGTTATAAATGTTACCCAATATGGTATTCATTTCAAAGATGGAGGAAGAAAAAAGAAAAATATATTATTGTAAGAGATGTGATAAATTGGAATTAAAGAGATATAAAAGGAAGGTGGTTAGAAAAGAGAGAGAAGGAAATACTATTGTATGCATTTGTATATATTAGTACACATGAACCTGAAGGCATACATCATTGAGTACTATCATTCTCTAGACATTCAATCTATTCTATCATTATCTCATATGACTGAACCAGAAAGAATTGGAAGCTTGCCTTTGATGTTTATCAAATCGATCTTGATGTATCCCACCAATCATCCCATGATTGGCTCTCAGGGCATACATACCAACAGACTCCCACTTGCACTGCGAGCCAATCACCCTTGAATCATTTTCATAGTGATCTTCAAACATGTCCCACATGTTACTATGCTCTAGTGCTTATGTAATGAGTTATGGCAACACCTTGCCAAAGTCGGTATTAATTGCATGTCTCTCATCTCTTCGTTGTACGTCATACGTATGAGATAGAGTTTCCGTAATATGCGATCAGTATTCCTTTACTAACCTTTAGCCCCATTACATGATCAAGCATTCCTAACTTGTCATCAATGACCAGAATATCTATAAGTTCATCTCTATGAACCTCCAGATCCATATAGTATCCACTGCTGTTCTCTAACACACGGATACTTGGCATTTCCTTTTAAACGGCTTTATTTGAACGTTTCCATTTATCAACAAACATTCACTTTTATATATCCCATATATATTTTGCGATTAATTTTCTGTCATTTTCGAAAGTTCGCATCAATGTAACTCTTTACAGTGAACTCTTCCTTATATCCATAGAACTAGTACTTCTCAAGTACTTATCAAGTTCTTATGGTATTCCAGTAACCCTTACTGGAACCAGATAGACATCCACTCGTCATGTCCCACATACGAGTTATCAGGATGAGCATATCATATTGTCATGTCTTACATACAAGATGATAAATGCATTTTGTTCTTGCCATGTCCATACATACAAGATGATGGGATGATTACATACATGATAGATCCATATCTATTCTTAGTGTTCCCATTCTTCATAAGAATTGGATACTTGGCCTTGGGATACTAACTCCATGTAACATGGACAAGTTTTCTCCCATTGAATCTGTGCACACTGAACCCTTCAGTACAGATTGCCAATGTATGTTCTCTCTTTTTAGGTCAAGAGGTTTTCGAGAACTATCTCTATAGATCTCTATTCCTATCACATAGGAAACATCTCTATCTTCCCTAAAGATAATTTCCACTTTGGATTTCCTTTCTAGAACATTTCCATTTCACATCAACATGTGGAATGTGAATACACTCCCACTAAATCACAGATCCCTTCTTTATCTTTAACATATCAGTCAAACCCTTTGACTATATCATCAAAGTAAAGATCTAGTTCTGAGCTGCTTGTACTCAATCAATCACATTGATTAGTCCATTGTAACTTATAGACTTCATTTGCATTAATGGATTCATAAACCTTATAGGTTGTGTCACATACACATCCGTGTTTTATGCCTCATGGGAATGCAGTTTTAGTATCCATATGAAAAATGTCTTAGTCATTAAGTTGCAATCAACAAGCATCATCCTTCTCAAAATGTTATCCATGTGTCTTAACGCTTAAGACTCATTTGCACTTATGGATTTCATCCCAATGGGTGCTACCATCAAGGTCATACCTTATGGTTTACATGGAAGTCATTTAGGATGTAATGGTCATAAACCATAACTCAAAATCTGATTCCTCATCATCTAGATAGTTGACTCATCATATGAACAACTCATCATATAGATAATTAAGGTGTATCTACCAAGGATATAAGAACTTACAACCCTTTGTGATTCTTAATGTCCTTTATTAGTGTAGGGTATTCTTTATTTAAGAAGAATTTAGTTATTTTGATAATCATTCTCTAACTCCTTAGAGTATGATTCCTTCTTGGTCCAGAAATCGCCATGCCTTATCCATGAGCTCACTATGATACACTATCATAATCACTCACAAGGTTCTCAAACATTTGGTATAAGTATTTCATTCATTGATGTCATCAAGAATTAAAACTTTACCAAATTCGTACTTCCTCTATGTTATTCTTGAACACTTCAAGATATTCATATTGGTATTTCTCTAAACACCATTTGAAGTATTAGCATTTAATCCAATAGGTATGTAAATACATCACATGTATTATACCTAATAGGATAATCATTCTCCCACTACCACTAGTGAAGATTGATCAATCATGTCCAAGATATTCATGTCTCTCACTAGTTCTCTAACCAAAAGAGTCTAGATCTATCCATCATATGGAAACTAGAAATGAATTTCTCATGATTTATGCTAATTTGATTGCTTGAGTTATCAATAACTTTAGGTATCATTTTATCTTATGCATACCAAGTACCACAAGATAAATAAGGCATTGCCACAAAGATCATATCTTTAAGTGATTGAAACATCAACTTTATTAATTGTCATCATTGTCATACAATATGCAAAAATAAAGTGTTTCTATCTATTGGAAAATATGAAATAGCAGTTCATAACTGTATTACATGCCTTTATGGCTGAAGAATAAACTAAAGTACTCCTATCTATGGCAGCAACACTTGCCCCATTTATTGAGTGCTTTACACTTTACATCTTGGTATCATATACCTCAAAAGTGTTACAAGTTTATTTCCATGACACCTTTAAGTGGAGACATCAATCACATCCTTCTTCTTTTGTTCTTCCAGATAGAGAGGACAATTCCTTTTCCAATGTCTTGGTTTTTGACAATGGTGGAAATTTCCTTTCTTGGTCATGCCTCCCTTGGCCTTGAGAGCTGAAGACGACTTGGGCTGCTGGCTAGCATCAAAACCTTTCTTAGCTTTGCCCTTGCCCTTATGCTTGGACTTGCCTTTCTTGATGCTGATCAGCATCACAGACTTAGGCTTGTCCTTCATCATTTGTGCCTCGGCTGTCCTCAACATGCCCAACAACTCTGACAGTGGCCTATCAAAGTTGTTCATGTTGTAGTTCATCACAAACTGACTGTAGGATTCTGGCAACGATTGCAGTATCACGTCAGTAGCCAACTCTTGGCTCAGTGGAAATCCCAATCTTGTCAGGTTCTCCACATACCCAATCATCTTGAATGTGTGAGGACCAACTGGATCTCCTTCTGTCATGATGAATTTGAACAGTGCACTTGAGACATCATATCTCTCTTGCCGTGATTGATCTTCATACATGTTCCTGAGATGCTGAATCATCTCAATGACACCCATGTTCTCATGTTGTCTCTGTAACTCGTGGTTCATGGAGCACAACATCAAGCACTTTGCATCAATGGAATCATCAGAATGCTTCTTGTAAGCATCCCTTTCTGCCTTTGGTGTAGTAGGAGCAGGTTCCTCTGGAATTGGAGTATCCAGGACATTGAGCTTTCGCTCTTAAGTGAGAACAATTCTCAATGTCCTAAACCAGTTGTGGAAGTTAGTCCCATTCAGCTTGTCTTTTTCAAGAACCGATCGTAAAGAGAAGTGATTGTTGTTTGTTGCCATTTGTACTACAAAAGAAAATATGCAATTTTAGTCCAAAACTCAATTTTGACTTATTTTGATTGATTTGAAAAATTGACGATATAATTAGGCCTTTAATTAATTATCACTCCCACTATTTTATTTCAAATTGATAGCCCTCACCATCAATTCGGAAGATTGTAGCGTACAATCTTCTAGTGGGAAAGATCCTGAAATCCTCTAAGTCATGGACCAGCTAGGGCTGTCACCCACAACTTAGATCTTCCAGGTAGGCAACTCTTGCCAATTGCATCATATGCAACTCTTGAAAGATGTCATATGCAACTTCTTTCCATGATCATCTCCATGCCTCAAGGTACTAGATCCCATCTAGATTACCTTGTTAAGTCCGACCCAAAGACAACACGATGAATATGCACCCTGGTAGGGCAGACCCACATATCCATCCTTCACGCTTCCACGAGATAAACGGTGCACCACACTAGGGCGTGCCCACACTTGGCCGATCAAGATTTTCACATGTGTCGCATTTGGAAGGCATCTAAAACTTTAATATTTAATGAGGGATTTGGTTTTTATAGGTACATATACATATCCTATCACCACAATACATAGTATGTATCATATACATGCTATATCCCATAAAAAACATGTGAAACGATAAAAGCAATGATTATGGCCATCCTAATATGATTCCTTGAGCCAAGAGGAATCACAGTCATCTAGGTCTACATCACATGCAACCTGTACAAGATGAACTCTATGCTTTGCCTTTCTGGGTTTGATCAACTCATTACATGACTGATCGACTCACCATCAAGACGGTCAGTTGGGTGCCACCAGCCGATCAGTTGGCTCCTCCAACCGATCGGTTCGCCTGGTCGTCGTGCATCTCATCATGGCCGCCACCCACTCGTCTCGCTTCTCGAACCGATCGTCAACCGATCGGCTCACTCCTTGAACCGATCGTCTGGAATGTCAACCGATTGGTTCACTCCTTGAACCGATCGTCTTAGCTGTCGTCAGGATGTCCGCCGTTCTTCGACATAATAGGAAATAAAATTCTATCCTATTTTACATTTGAATTGTGAAACCCCGAGTTACATTCGGGGGGAGCAAAGGTAGGAAAGAAATCTCGAATTATTTCGAGTTACATCAGGAATAGGAGATAGGGAATCAGTGCGCAGACTGAGATGCAAGCAACCACATACAACCATACACGGATAGGGTTTATTGGCCATAACCACGCTATACATCCACCACAAAACTCGTTTAAGGGTGACGTGTATCGAGTGCATTAATATTACATATCATATATGTATATTGGGATTTGTGGATTTAGGATTGGACATGCATAAAGCCAATTTTATTCGCATCGTATGCAATAAATAAAGGCGACAAGCCAAAATCAATCATATCTATAATCCTAAAATATAGAGAAGTTGACGTGGCTCTGATACCACTGTTGGGTTTTAGGGGAGGCAGAGAAGGCAGTGGAAATAAAAAAAATTCTTCTCCCCAAACCCATAAGCAAGGAATCACGTCAACATCTACACAGTAGGAAGGATGGCTTGTGGAATCATACATTTTCCTGAGGCTTTCTCGGCGACAATACCTCGCACCTTACGCGGTCTTCACCTCCGGTCTTGGACGGTGTATGTGCAGCTCCTGGTCGCACCGGGACTGTCGACTCCTAGTCTCACAGGTACTGTCGGGATTGACAACTGTCCTCTGAGCGGCAGATGTCTCCCGCCTCTGAAGTAGTCCATACAGACCACCTGGAACTCTGATCTCCTTGTCCCACAAGGAATCGGAAGGAGTCGCACCCTCCTGTCAGCGTACTAATCACTGACACACTCTCGTTCCACCAGTCACTTTCTGTAGTTGTCTTTCCCTTGTTGTGCCTCCCTTATCGGGTAGCACTTGCTCGGGCTCTCTCAGTTACCAAAACTAGAGAGAATGACAACTTTACAGAGAAACTGGTGTTCTGAGTTGTTTTTTTGTGAGAAGCCCCCAATACCCCTATATATAGGAGGGTCATGGGACAGGGTTCTCTATACCAGGAAAATGCGGGATTAAAGCAGGAGTAGAAGGGTTCAAGATTTTCCACAAATCTGACAAGTTGCGGCAGCTGAACCGATCGTTTCACAACTGAACCGATCGTTTCAGCCCCTGAGCTGATCGACTGGGACCTGAGCCGATCGTTTGGGGCTCCAAACTGATCGGTTGGTACACTAAACTGGTTGGTTCATGGTCTTGATCCAACTCAAATTTACTTTCTATGTTTGTTTCCAACTAATCCAATATTAGCCCTTATCCAAATCGAATTTGTACAAGTGAAACAAATATATTTGCAAAATAGTCTTCTTATTTTCTAAACGCTCTCGGTTGGTCACGCGAACCGATCAGTTCAACAAATGAGCCGATCGTTTGGTCACACATGAGTCAATCGTCTCACTGGGTGAGCCGATCGGTTCAACAACCTAAGCCGGTCGGTTCATCCCATGAGCTGATCGGTTGGAGTAGCAGACCTGTGCAAATTAGTCAATTGCAGTTTCAATCAATATGATACTTTAATCAATCGGTCCAACACCTTGAACACTATGATATTGAGCTATCAATTAATTGAGTGTTTAATTCAACTACTAAACTCCTTTAGTAATCAATCTAAATATCATTTGTGGATAAACTCCTCTTCCAGGTTAAATCCTATGTGTGTGACCCTACAGGTCCATTTCACGTTGGCAGTGAAAGTCCGTAACACTTATGACTTCACAAGCAAAGAGCGGTGCCTAGTCACACATCAATGCTACCCAAGTGAAATAGAAAGTTGGAGAACAACTTTCAATCCTACAATCCGTGAATGGTGTTACAGCGAATGTATAATTCCTTTGTCACTGATATCCTGCATGAACTCGAGGCATGGAACAGTCATCCTGTCAACGTTCATTCACTTTCTTGATCTCAGAGTAGATTGGAGGAGATATGTATGACATCAATATCTCATACTGATTCACACATGTGTGCATGCCTACCTCAATCCTACTCATCAAGTGGCCATGGATATCATACTCCCTCAGAAGGGACAAATCCCATATCTATCACTCACCCCTCAAAAGCCCCATGTGTCAAAGCCACCCAATCATCACCTTTATAACAACCCATATTTCAGGACTGCGTTTGATGACGTCAAAGTGTACCCAACGACATGTGTTGAGTGTAGTGATTTTAGGTCAAGGAATCACATTCACCACCATCACTGTGAGAACTGACTGTGACTACCATGTCATGATTCCATGTGTCAAACTCATGGTGGGTCTGTTTGATACACTTGTTCTCTAACAAGTACCTATGTGTTTGGTTTGATATCTCTATATCATGACTAATGAGATTTTGTCATCAACCAACACTACAATCTAGTCTTGTGTGTCATTGTTGTCTATCTACCTTCCATAATGACATCTGACTAGGGACATAATGAGAATGTACAAACTCTTAGCATCCATATGATCTCATCGTTCAAGTCCTGAACCTGAAGGCATACGTCATTGAGTATTGTCATTCTCTAGACATTCAATCTGTTCTATCATTATCTCATATGACTGAACCAGAAAGAATTGGAAGCTTGCCTTTGATGTTTATCAAATAAATCTTAATGTATACCACCAATCATCCCATGATTGGCTCTGAGGACATACATACCAACACTTATATGATTATTCATTGTTAAGTATCTTGAGTTTCAAAAGATCGAACAAAAAATGTTCAAGGATCTTATTATGTATGAGCAACCTGAAAGAGTTTGAGAGTTGATATTTCCTTCTTTGTAAATTTTCTGAGAAAATACTTCCTCATTCTCTTTCCAAGAAAAGAAAAATGTTCTAATCCATAAAACCTTCCCTAAAAGGTTTTAGTTTATTTTAATCTTAGTTGAGTGCTATGTTTTAAGAAAACCATGCTTTAAGTTTTGAAATGGTTAATAACATCCATTATTAGTTGTCTTTTAGAAAAAATAACTTCATTTTTCCTTTATATATGTGTGTGTGTGTATATATATATATATCTATATATATGTGTGTGTGTATATATATATGTATATATATGTATATATATATATGTATATGTATATATATATGGTTTATATGTGTATTTACCGCCTATATTTAGATATTCTCTATGTCTATATACAAGAATATTATTTTATGATGAATTTGACTAATATTTGGGACTTATTTGACTATTTAAAAATATAATTTATGTTGCCTCCACAAAAACATGATAGTACATGCAATTAAAGAGCAAGGCCGCACTGCAGTTCATGACGCATGGCAAACACCCCAACAATATTTGACTAGACGGGTTTTCATTAGTCAATTTGTCTCTAAACATTATCCACCACTCTAAAGAAGTGAAGCATGAGGACCTGGAGAATTTACAAGTTAATTGACCTTAAAGCCAATTTGACCTAAATATTCTATCACAATAGTGACCTTAAAAAGCCTTTGAAAAAATAACCAGATGACTTTCATCCGGTCAAATCAGATTCTAGATAGCTCAGTACTCACCCAAAAAGGAGAGAACAAAATTGAATATTAACAACCATTCATCTTGGATGAAACCTCACCTCAATTGAATTCCACCTAAATTGTAAGGAAAATACGTCTTTACCCATCATCAATGGCCCACTCATATAATAACATCCCATACCAATTCTCTTTGGGTTCAAACCACCCCAAATTTCCCGCCCACTTTCAACTCCCCTCTCTGCTCATTTTTCATCCTTCACCCATGATGCAAACACCTAGAATATAATCTACCATAGAATTCTCTACTCTCCTCACACTCACCTCATAAAAAATGATAGCAGTTGACAATGAAACACACATTATCATAAAGACCCAAAGAAGTCCCACATCAACATTTCCTGAAAGATTGAATTACCTTATAGCTACAACTTTTTCAACCCTCTTTTCTCTACTCTCTATGCCAATGATGGAACTCATATTTCTCCTTTGAGTAATGTAATTTTGTCAGATACATGATATTCATTAGGGGCTAACCCTAAACCTTGTACTTTTCACTATACTTAGAAAACTATACATATATGAAATGGTTTCTCCTACTATATGTTTTTCAAGATTAAACACATCTTTAAAATGATCATAATAGTAGCGGTCTATTAGTGAATCTTGCTAGTTAAAAGAGACCCTTACTGTGCCCAAATGAGGAGGGCCATGTCAAGTCATTCATTTCTTACATTATAATTCATAGGTATGGCAATTATCCATGAGAGTGTTGACTTGATGGTTATATATTTCCCATATTTTAGGACGACTTCACCATTTCATTCATATGCATCTAACCTTTTATTTTGAGAAAGTTTCATATCATTAGGTATATCTATAACTTTGGATTTCATAAACCCTAGTTTGTGAAAATACAAGTTGAAACAACACAAAATCAATCATTAAAGAATACATAAATCCTTACCTAGATTTATGTTGTAAATCATGTAGTGACTATATGACCTACAACTAAGCTTAATTTATAATTTGAATATTTTAATTAGTTGATTATTGAATTTATACACAAAATTATCAATTGAATAACAATGTTTCTCATCGACCGAGATCGTTCCTAGACTATCTCAACCAGCATGTCGATTGTTGTGATCATGTATTATTGTTAGGTGAGATGCTAGCTGTCATAATATCTTGACCTATGACATTAAAACACATGTTTACAAATGCCATTATCTACGATACATCCCTTGCATCTTGGATGATGATAGTTGTAAAGTGTAAAATATCCATTAGAGAGACATAAGGTGATTTACATCCATTAAAAAAAACCAACCCCTTTTAATATAAATTATAGTAGTCTACTAGCTAGTGGGCACCCTCAACCAAAGAAATAGACCTTTGGACATCATTCTGGGTTTCTATATATGCTTACATGCCATAGTTTAGTGAAATTACCCTAGATCCTTCTAGTCATTCTCAAGCTTGATTACAATCCATGGTCATTAAAGAGCGATCTAGGGAATTCTGTGAAGGAGATAACCTCATTGTAGTATTGTTAAGATCTCAAATACCCCTCTCCCTTATCTCATTCCCTCTAAGTTTGGTGAATCAAAGTTCGCTTCCTAGGTGAAGGAAGTGAAGGTTCAAGGCTAAAGATCCATGTGAAGGGTGGGTAAGACCTTAGAGAAGGCTGAAGACCCTTGGTCGTTTGAAATGTGAGTCCATAATAAGGTTTTGGATCCCTTGGCCTAAAAAGGAAGGAATTTAATCAATGATCTAGGAAAAGGTGGCCTTATGGTGTATCTCTTATATAATTGAATAAAAGGTGGAGGTCATAGGTCAAAATCTTATAGATTTACCTCTGTAGGTAGAAAAGTACGTACATCTTTAGAATTTAGAAGAAGGAGCTACTCCAATTAATTATGTTTGTTGGTTGTTGTTGAATGTCTCTCTTTCAAGATTTTCTTATTTAGCTGAACTTAAATTTATATATCCCTTGAAGGCCTAACAAGTTTTTTTTCAAGTGTTCTTACCTCTATTCACCCCCATTTAGATCCCTAACTTGTGGTACTAGAGCTAGGTATTCTCAAACACATTACTCCCACAAGTAAGAGAAGATGTGTGACTACATGTTCGGTTCTCTCAACATAGAGGATGCCTTCTCCAAACATCCTCATATCTTTGGTGGTACCAACTTTCTCTGTTGGAAGAGACAATGCATTTCTACATACAAGAGATGTGATTTGAATTGTGGAAGGTGGTTGGTCTCCCTTACATTACTCTAGAAGGTGATATAAGAACTTGGAGTGAGGAAATCCCAAACAAGGCTTACATAAATGCAAGATCCATTATCATTATCTAATCTGCTGTCAGGCCAACCAATCAACTGCTTCTCCTCTTGGAACAAAGATGATGAGATATGTAATAAGGTATGTGTTAACTATGAAGGGGCGAACTAAGTCAAAGAAATTAAAATCTACATGCTCACCCAACTCTTTGAGAGTTTTTTTTACGATAAGTCAGGAGATCTTCTTATTCATCCCGCTCTCCTATTGCAGGAATATTCAAAGGATTAAACATATAGGAAGCTAATTGCAAATTAAACGTGGTAGTACTACTACCATTACAACTGTCATTCTCTAGCCAGTCATAAATAGCCTCAGGTGGTCTGATGTAGTGATATGACCCTTGCTTGTTTCTAATATGGTACTTAGCAAGACCATCCACAACTCTATTTCCTGTTCTTTGGATATGAGAGAGTGTCCAGTGAACATCTCTAACCAAAAACTGTTGACACCCATTAATGATACACGCATGCCTTGGATGTTCAGCAGCTTGATGTTCCACCGCACTGATAGCCTGTTTACAGTCAGATTCAATATCTAGTTCTATCAGTCGTAAATCCTCCGCCTTCTGCATTGCAAAGTGTAAAGCCAGTAGCTCCGCATGTAGTGCTGATTGAACGTTAGTTGACAGAGTACCGAAACCCCCCATCCAGGCACCTCTATTGTCCGTAACAGTCACTGCTGCTGCACTTTTCCGTCGAAGGACAACGGCGTCTACATTCATCTTCAACCTCCCGACTGTCGGCTTTCACCAACCCTCTTGAGAGTTTGAATATGGGAAAGAAAGAGAGTTTGGCTGAAATGAATACTAGGATTAACACTCTTGTTAATTGGCTTGCTTCATTGGGTCATACCATGGACTATGGAAAGGTGAACTCTAAGATTCTATTCTCTATTCCCAACCATTGGGACAATAAAGTTACAAAAAAAAATCAAGACTCTTTTTGATATCCTCATTTAAGAAATCATAGGAAATTTTCTAGCCTATGAAGTGAAATAACTCACAAGAGGAATATGAAAGAGAGTAAGAAAAGTAGTCCAAGAAGAATAAGAAGGATGTCTTCAAATCCCAAGTTGAATCACTTGCTCAAGCTCAAGTTTGAGCCAAGATTCTCCTTTTTGATGTGAAGATGGGCCTCCAAGTGACCTTGTAACCCACTACTTTAAAGGAAAGCACTTAATGGGTAAAACCTACTCCCCAACTCTTAGGTTTCGTGAATGTAGACAAAATGGAACTACAATAAAGAATGCCCAAAAGTTAAGAATCATCACAACAAGAGATGATATAGGCAGAGGTATGACTACCATAGTGAAGGTAGCCACAAGAATAGGGAAAGTGAATATAATAAGAACAAAGAAAAAACCCATGTTTCGTGGCACTCTTCTTAATCAAGTGATTCAAGATCCAATGAAGATGAATGTCACATGGAACTCATGGTAAGAAAAAGTGAGGAAGTGATTGAGTTAAGTGAGAAAAATGTCCATAAAAGTTTTAAATATTTTCTTATTAAAATTATCCATGCTTCCCGTACTTCCTACTCGAAATCCAACTCTAAAACAAAAGATTAGGTAAAATCATTGATGAATTGTATTCTAGAATAAAAGTTCTTGAGAAAAATGAATATACTATGAATGGTAGTATAGATACTTCGAAAAATCTCAATATTGATCTTGGACTTCAATACAATGGAGTAAAAAATGAAAATTCTATTTTCTCAATCAAGTTAATCTACTTAAATATGAAATCCGAACTTATCTTGATGAACTTGATTTTGTTAGAACTAAATATTCTAGATTTCTTGCAACAGTTAATGATCTTGATTGTAGACCTATCTTGCATACAAAAGAGTTTCTAGTATTACTTTTGATATTGATTCTTGCTTGACTAATCCCTCTATCTATAGGCTGCTCTTTTACATTCTCAAGATGACATTTCTATTCTATCTTCTACTAGTATTACTCTTAGTGGAGACAACCATATGCTTAATACTTCTTTGCAAAAATATCCTCAAAGGGATGGAGTCCCTCAATGAAGTCCTTGATAACTCTACTCAACAAGTGGGTAAAATTGGTTTGGGATACTAGGGTATCCAAAAGATAAAGAAGAATAAGGGGACCAACATCATGATTATTTGGGTCTCTAACCTAACCCCAGATCCCAAAGTTTGAATTGGAAACCAGTATTTTTTTTGTTTTAGGCTAATGATAAGTTAACACCTTATGGTGGATGCTCTCAGATATGATTGAAAAAAAGAGCCACTTCAACGCTTCTACAAGGATGAAAGGTGGATTAGTGACATTTATGACAACAAGAAAGATAATGTGGTAGGAGAGGGTGGTGATTGACTATCATAGAGAATGTACTTCTTGTGGATGACCTACACTACAATTTAGTTAGTGTTAGCCAATTATGTGATAATAGTTATCTCATTTTTTTTTCTCACTTGAATGCTTACTTCTATGTTCGCTCATTTATAGTGTCAAACATAAGGGAACTAGAATTGGTAATATTTACACTGTTGTCCTTATCTTTCTTAATCATATTTGTTGGTAAGTGCCTTGAAGTTGGTAAGAATTATATATCTTTATGGGATCATATTCTTGGTCATGTAAATATGCATCAATTGAAAAAGTGGATGGAAAAGTAATATGCCAAATAACATACTAAATTATACTTTGGTCTTTATAATATCCATAAATAAATATTATATTTTAGTGCTTCATCCATTCCAAATATTTGGTGCATATTTGCTATGGATGGCATCTCTCATTTGATTTAGTAGGGAGTGCATCCCCTCTCAGGTTGCAATCCTTACACCCAACCTATTTCTCCACATTCACGACGTATACCTCCTCCACCTCATCACTCATTATCTATATATAATGGGAAATTCATGGGGTATATGATTTATGAGAATGACTACCATCATCCAGTTTATTCCCACCTTTATGATGACATTGTTCATATCTATTTTCAATGGACCTTATCTTCCATGTTCCATATCCCACATACTAGCCTTTATTCCACTCCAGTAACTATGCTCCATATGCCTATGATATGTTTTACCCCGCTTCCCACTTCCCATCCTCTTTCCATGCTGCTGCTAATGGTTCCTTTCCTCCATCATATTCATACACTATTGCACCACCTAAAGCTCAACCTACCTCATATAATGCTAATCTTAGCCTTTCCATGATTCCCTTAGCTGGTCTACCAACTGATCTTGAAAACTACAAGTGGGGTACTAATACCAACTATATGAAATAGTAAGCCCTTGTCTCACATGGATATATGATAGAGACTCAGATTCATGCACAATAACCTAGTCATGAGGCTCCACCTTTTGAGGATTCTGAGATGGTTGTAAATGAAGTTCATGGAGAGATAGATACTAATGATGATGTCTGACATGGCAAAGATGGTAAAGATAGTGATGTGAAGTGGAAGATGTTCCTAAGAGCCCATATCACTTTCCCTCTCCTACATCAGATGAGAAAGATGATGATTATAATTAAGTCTTAGTCTAGAGTGTTTGTTGCCTATTTGGTGTGAGCTTAGCATGTACTAGATAGGACACATTTATTCTTAGACCTTGTTTTATCTTCTGCTTTATCACGTTGTACTTTGATTAGGTTGTATGTTATATGTCATCATATGAATTCACATGTTATCATTTCACTTATATGGTTGTTGTACTTAAACATGATAATTCTATGCATATCTTCACAGTTTGAGTTCGTTTGAGTATTTATAATGAATGACTTGTGGATATTTCCAACTTTTGATATATAGAATGCTTCTCTTTATGATCATGTGTTTTATGGATAAGACCTTTTTTATTTTCTTCTACTCCCCATAATTTTTGATATGACAAAGGGGGAGAAAGTATAGCAAAACCATGAAATTGTTACTATTTATGAAGTGTTGGAAAGGAATGGGAATAGATAGAGATTTTGTCCTCTCTTTTTAGAACTAACAAAATATGTAGGGAAAACATAAATTTAGGGGTGGAATCTATCTGAAATATATGTAAACCTCTCAAAGAGAAAAGGTACAAGATTCAAATTTTATTGTTTCTATATTTATAGAATTAATTTGTCATCTTCTAAAAGGGGGGATAATGTTGACTTGAAGGTTACACATTTCCCATATTTTGATGGTGACTTCACCATTCCACTCATCTGTATCCAACATTTCCTTTGAGAAAGTTTCATATCTTTAGCTGTAATCAAAGCATTGAAAATCACAAACCCTAGATCATGCCAATACAAGTAAAAAGAACACAAAATCAAGAATTGAAGAATTCATTAATTTTCAACTAAATTTTTATTGTAAAGCATTTGTGATGGCTAAATGATTCGTAGAACTTAACAATTAATATTTTTAGTTTTATGATCAATTTTTTTACTAAAAGTATCAATTGCATAATAACATCATTTCATCGGTCGAGATTTTCTTGTGACTATCTCAATTGATGGGTTGAAAGCCTTGATCGTGCATGTTAATCAGTCGAGATGTTAATTTTTGCAGTATCTTGACCAATGACACTAAAAGACTTGACTTTTGGTGTCATAAATTGAGATACTTCCCATGCAACTTATCCGATGAAATTGTAGTTGTACAGAATAAAATAGGTGTTATAGAGAGAGATAAATTGATTTATATGTGTTCTAAAACCAACCAACCCTCTAAAAATGGATAGAATTTGAACTAAAGTAGTCTACTAGCTAGTGGTCACTATAACTATAAATATACACAATTGTACTTCATGCCAAAGTTGCTTACATGCTATAGTTGAGTGAAAAGCCCTTAGAGAATTGTAATCACTCTCAAGATTTATTACATTACATTTTTGTTAACAATGATATAGGAAATTCCATAAGACATCTAGCCTCATTGAATCTTATTAAGCTGTCAAATTCTCTTCCTCGTAAATCTCATTCTCTCAAATCTTGGTAAATTGAAGATTTCTTCCTTGGTGAAGTGAAGGTTTGCGAAAGAATATCCAAGTCAATGGTGGGAAATACTTTAGAGAAGGATGAGACCCTTGGTCAGTTGATAAATAAGTCCTTGGTAAGGTTGTTGGCTCCCTTGGCCTAAAAGGGAAGTTAGTTTAACCCATGATCAAGAAAAGGATGGCCTTATGATGTATCTCTTATAGTTGAATATAAGCTAGTTCTCATAGTTAAAAATCTTAAAGGTTGACTTGTCAAAGAGTGGTGTATGTCTCTAGATTTAGAGGTTGCAACCAATAAAATTAGTTATGTTCCTTGACACTTGTTAAATCTCCTATCTTTGCACATTCCATTGAACTCAAATTTTAATATACATTGAATGTATTACAAGTTTTGTGCAAGTGTTTTTAGATCTATTCACCCCCTAGAGCCAATTGATACTACAAAGAGAGGCATTTTCCACTAAATATGTATGCTTTTCCTGGATTCATGAGAAGGTTGAGTATGTCAAATTTGACAGCTCCTCATCTAGTTGATATCTATGTTTAGTAGTTAAAGTCAAATACGTAGTTTGGTCGAGTTGACACAAAACCCAATCAAGACATTTTTCTTTGAATATCACCTCACCATTACTTAGTTTACTTTCTGCTTTTCTATTTATTGTTCATAATTGAAAATCTAGAGATTTCAAATCATATCAAGGTAGATACTATAAACATTTATTAATTTGTGATTCTTTCTAGATACTGACTATGATCTTACCTCCACTGCAATCAAACTCATACATTTTTTAGAAGGAACATTGTGTATTTGGTTCATTTATATGAAAACTACATGCCCATTTACTGAGATCATTTGCTCATATATGATCAGATATGACTTATGAATCCCACACTATTTGTACATGTTCTTCTTACCACTAGATGTTAGACCATCAATAAATATAAAATATCTAAAATACATTTCAGCAACAAAATAATTCTTTTTCATCTGAAACAATTCTAGTTAATGAATTACAATGTTAATTTTGGATTCCTTGACTTGGTTGATTACCTTATTGGTAGATGAGAGTTTTCTTCAAATGTCATGTGTGGAGTAAGAAGAAGATATTGTATGTATCGGATATCTATTGCAGAATCATAGGAAGATATTGTTTGTAATTCATAAGAAGAAGGAGTCCAGATAAAAAAAATTTGTAGCCTTTGTGTTAAGAGTATCATTCTTTGTTGTGTTAGCCATCTGATCTATAAAGTGTGTTGTTGGAATTTGTTCTTCTAAGGAACCATATTCTGTTAGGCACAATTTCTTCCTTATAAAAACACATCCTTCCCTTCTTTTATATATATATATATATATATATATATATATATATATATATATATATATAGTTTGTTCCATCAAAGAAAAAATGCATGATGCTGTGAGTGTGGACTCCTTTCAAGTTGAGCATTATTGAAATGGTGTCCTCAATTTCTATACCTTTTATAAAATATACTCTGACACCGAATGAATGGAAATGATCTTTTATTGCAGGCTAGGTCCTTCATAAAAATACACACTAAATCCTTGAAAAGAATTTGGTTGAGGGCCCATCCCGCAAATATTGTATCTCATGGGAGATCTCTTTATAAATACCAAGTCCCTCAATTTTTTTCCTTACAAATACATGTTGTGAATGATTTTTCATCCCTAAAAATCTGAAAAAAAAAACCATCTGGTTGTAATATATAGATTTATGGGGGGTCTGATGACTGTCATATACATATTTTTGCAACCAAATAAATAGAAACAATTTTTGTTAAAGGAATAGATAGATAAAGTGAAGTCCCAACCCTCACAAATCTCATATATCATAAATATGACATATGAATAATATATAAAAGAAACATTAAACTAACTGAGACTATAATAAAAAAGTCCTTATGAAAATTTCCATTTGGCATTTAAAAACCAGATATCATTTTTGGTGCGGCCCAAACCCACTAACCAAGTTTAGGCCTGCCCAAGAGGGATTAGACTAACCATCCACTATTAATCACTAACAAAAAACCAACTTTATTAAAATAAATTCTTAAATATGTAGAAACATTATTTTACTAACATATTATATTTTGTTTAAGAATAACATGAATTGTTACAACAAAGTTTGGCTTTTACATAAGAGAAATAGTTATCAATTAATATACATCAAGTAGAACTATTTACAAACTGCTCTCTTTTCTCACTCTTTCATTCCTAGGATCCAGAGGAAGGTTAAGAGACCATACAACTATTTTAACTATTTCTATTGAGATCTCAGCTAGTCTACTCATGATGATAGCAAGCTTCTGACTCCTTCTACAAAGTTGGACCCTTGTCTTAAATATGTTTTAGTAGATTATACGAGCTACTGGCTTAGTGCATAGAAAATCAATAAGAAAATATGATAATTCAGATGTTAGATTCTAATAACATTTGTAACTAAAAGGAATACTATCATGGAAGGTGAAATCTATATAATCATACAATAAGACATGAATTCGTAATAGCTAACTACGGATGTAAATAATTAATTGTACTCATGATTTCTAATAAGAATCCATTTGTTATATGCCTTGGACCCACATGATATGTACCACAAGATGTGGAAGTATCTCTTTTTTTTGGATAAGGTAAAATATTACTAAAACAGAGCAAAAGTATAGGGGAGGTATCAAAATCCCATATACTATACATGACCTACATGGGTCCCACATTCTTAGAACCATGGTATTGACACCCACCATTCTTCGAGTTAGCTTTAAAAAACCAAAACATGCTATGACTAATTACATAAAAAAGGAGAAGCTTATCTCTCAGTCTCTTCCCATGTATCCTAGCATTCCTGTCAAACCAAACATGATAGATAAGAGAGGCTAGGAAAATACCACCAAAAGACCAAGTCCTCAAATTGTTCCTTGAGATCTGAACCATCCAGGGAATAGCATCGTTAAGCTCCATAGGCGCCTGGCCGCCCCAACCACATTTGGGGCTCCCTCTTTTCCACAAATAGGTCGTGTACTCACACTCAAAGAACATGTGATTATGAGTCTTCGACACCCTCCTGCAGAGCACACACAAGGCATCACAATTAAGCCCCCAACTCAGCAGTCTATCCCTGGTAAGAAGCCTCTCCCTGATGGCCTTGAAAGTCATGAAGCTCCATTTCGGACAATGAGGTTTGGTCCAAATAATAATGTGCCAAGCAACCTGCGGCATATGTCTATTAAGGTTCCAAGGTTTGACCTGTGTGCCCCCCTCTTGCTGTTGTAGACAACCAACATTACTGAGCTCATTTCTGATTATCTTCATTTTCCTCCAAATGGATGAATCACCAGTATGGTTATCACCTTCTAGGTTATCATACCTTTTACGCATCTAGTCCACCCAGAGCGAGCTGCTGCAATTTAGGAACCGATCCACTCTAGAGGTGGTCGCTGTCCACACCAACTGCAAAGGACAGGAGATACCTAAACCTCCAACAAATTTAGGAAGAATAACAGTATCCCGGTCCACCATGTGTGCACTTCCTCCCCAGAGAAAACTGGCAACGATGGACCTGAACTTCTCCAGAATATAAAATGGAAGTTTAGTTTGTTTACACCAGAAATTCACCTTCGCATTAAGCACAGTTTGACAGAGGACAACGTGACCTGCCATATAAATGGGAACGCCATTCCACTTCTCCATAGTCATTCTGAGATCATCAACACAAACACAGTAGTCCACACCTCTACCTCTGCCCCCCGAAAGGGGGATGCCCAGGTATCTGGTCGGGAAATGACCAGCCGCCAGACGAGAAGCCGTCTTCAGGCGTCCTCTTCTTGGGTCACAGGATCTCGATAAGAAGATATGGGACTTGATCTCACTGATATAGAGACCAGTGAGCTTACCAAACCGCCACAGGAGTTGGTACATCCCTCTCATATATTTGTAGTGCCCCGCCAAGAAGAAAAGGATATCATCAGCAAAGATCATGTGTGATTCCACTTTAGTACCTTTGACTTTGTAGACTTTGATGGACCCACTCTATTCAGCATTACCTGCCATACAAGAAAGATTTTCCATCACAATCGAGAAGAGGAGGGGTGAGAGAGGATCTCCTTGTCTTAAACCATTAGAGGCCCTAAACAAGCCATGGGGCACTCCGTTAACGAGCACCGAAAAGGATGTAGTTTGAACACACTCCATGATCACCTCAATCCATCTCCGGGAAAAACCCAAAGCTTCCATAGAACTCGAAAGAGCAGTCCATCTCACATGATCAAACGCTTTGGATATGTCCACCTTGATGCAAGCTTTTTTGGAAGCGGTCTTCACCCCAAAATCAACCAAAAACTCTTTAGCAAGGAGAGTGTTATCTGAGATGGCCCTAACTTCCATAAAAGCCGCTTGATTAGGGGAAATGATACCCGATAGGATCTTCTTCAGTCTATTTGCCAGGAGCTTGCTAATGATTTTATACAAAACAGAGCAGCACACAATGGGCCTGAAATCAACTATCTCCGTAGGGTTAGCTTTCTTCAGGATAAGTCTGATGAAATCGTGGTTAACCTGTCTAACCATTTTTCCACCCACAAGGAACCAGCAGACATCTCTAAAAATATCCTTCCCCACAATATCCCAACCATTCTGAAAAAACTTCACGTTGAACCCATCCGACCCCGGAGCCTTAGACGCGCCAATTGAAAACACGGCTCTCCTGAGTTCTTCATCATCTGCTATCTTCAACAGGTTTCTATTCATATCAGTCGTGACTTTACTCTGTAGGGGGATTTGCATAAGATAATTCCTTTCTTCATTATTATACAAGTCCGAGTAGAACTTTACTGCTAACTCCGCCATCTTCTCCTCCTCGTCAATCATATTACCATCAACATCAATGAGGTCATGAATGTGATCCCTCATGTTGTTTCTTTTTACTGCCGCGTGATAAGTCTTAGAGTTTCTATCACCATCTTTGATCCATTTTATTCTACTTCTCTGCCAATAGTAACTTTCCCGTGCTTTCTCAAGCTGTAAGAGACGCATCTCAGCCTTCTCTTCTTCCATCAGTAAGGCAGAAGTCGGGTTCTGTCTCAAATCTCTCGTGGCATTGTCATAGGTAATTCTGGCCTCTTTAGTAAGGTTATCCAGATTGATAAGGTCCTTCGACCACTTTTTTAGCTCCATTTTCATTTTCTTTAGCTTCTCAACCACCACATAGATCGGGTTGCCGCTAACATTCATATCCCAAACCTTCCTGACTACATCACCATACCCCTGCCAATCCAACCAGTGATTAAGAAAATGGAAAGGCCTGTTAGGAGTCCTCCTCTGTACCAAGATGATCTCCATCCACACATGGTCACTGTTCGGATGTGCCCCAAGGCGGATGGATGTATTAGGAAAGATATCCAACCATCTTTTGTTCACCAAACCTCTATCTAAATTGCTGGAAATCCTTCTGACAGGCTTGCGTTTGTTGTGCCACGTAGTGATGCCTCCCCTGGTATTCAACTCTATTAACTGCGCTTCATTGACAGTGTCATTGAACCTATTTAGTATAGAATCGGGCACCGACAACCCCCCCCCCCACCTTGTCTCTGGCCTTTCTTGTGCTATTGAAATCCCCTATCACCAGGTGTGGGATCTCCTGTTGCGTGGTATTCACAAGTTGTTACCACAACCTTCTCCTATCTCTTTCAGCATTAGAGCCATACATAGTAGAAATGACACAATGGAAACCTCCATTATTGATGCAGCTCAAAACAACCAGTTGGTCAGACGAGAAGATGGGTTGAACATCCCATCTCTCCCTCTTCCACCCCACTGCTATCTTACCTCCATTAATGTCTTCCAGATTAGAGAGGAACCCCCAACCCCTAGGGAACAACCCCTTAATCCGCTCACCAACCTCTCTACTAATCCTGGTCTCCAAACAGACCGCTATCTCCACTCCTTCCTCCTCCAGGATACGTCGGAGGGTCCTTTGCTTCTCCGGAAGTGAAGCCCCTCTGACATTCCACGTGAAAACCTTCATCTGGATACTCTGTTCTGTCCCCCCCTTCCGGGCAGGACTCCAGAGCTTCCTCTTCCCCTTCCTCTACCACCCCGCGTGGTAATGGGGCAGGATCACATCACCCTTCTAGCTGTTACAGGTTCAGCCTCCATCTCCACCTGTGGTTCATCCAACATTGTACTATGATCGGCACCACGACTACCTTCAGTAGCGGCATCAGCGTCTGGTTCCAATTCTTCGCCGGTTCCATTGGTAGCTATTTGGGACTCCACAGACGGGAGCCGGGATTCCGTCTGCCTCTCCAAGACAACCAGAGCAGCAACTGCATCTTCACGTCCGTCCACAATCACTGACCCAGAAGCCGGTAAAACCGGTTGGGGCACGACGTCTGTCTCTGTGATCGGGGCCATTTGATGCCCAACCACACTTTGAGTCGTGCCACTCTGAGTCCTTCTGTGGTTTTTGTTCGGTCTTACACTCTTAGATCTGCCTCTTCTCTATTCTACTATGGGCGTCTCCTTCCTAGGTATTGGGCAATCTTCAGACAAATGCCTGAATACCTTGCAGGCATGACAACGCTCCGGAAGCGCATCGTAAACCACCTTCACCTCTAGCTCCTTCCCATTCGGTAGCTCGATTAGGATCACAGGAGGAGGTTGCTTATCAGCTTTGACCTCAATACATAGATGTGGGGAACCCATATACCTGCCTGTTTCCACATAGTCGACCACCTTAGGGGTTCCGATTGCATACCCCATTATCATCAGCGCACGCCTCAACCAGTGTCGGCCCAAGTCTGGGAGCATGACCCACACAGGCGCGTACTCCAGTTTTGCACGATCGACCTCCACCTCAGGCGACCACTTGGATGCAATGACAAGCTTATTATCAAAGAACCAAGGTCCTCTTTCCATAGCCACATTCATGTCTTCCTCTGTCCCGAACCTCACTAAGAGAAGGCCATCTTTGAACGGTGATAGATGGATTTCACTCTTCGGCTTCCACACTCTCAGCATCCATCCATGAAATTGATGGAGCACATACCTTCTTCCCATTATCTGGATCACCACCGAGGTCTTGTGAAAATCCTTCATAGCTTCCATGACCGGGGCCGACATCTTCATCCTAGGTCTGCAGTCCTCTCCCTTGTAGAAAGGAGACTTAGGGTCATCAGGGAGCACCACCGGGCGGCAGGACTGATGAGGCCGGAAGGGTTTCGTCACCAGATCTGCCCAAAGGACTCCACCCGCCTGAGCAGCATCGCCATCGCCACTCCCATCCGGCGCCGCATCACCATCGCCACTCCCCCCAGGAGCCGCCATTTGCATTCCTCTAGTATTGATTAGATCTTGGATCATTTACATGATGTGGAAGTATCTCACCAAGCTACAATTTCACTATATAAGACTTAGAGTAGACCCAAGAACTCTAAGCCTACTAACTAGATACCAAATTTTCAATGGGCCTTTCCACGCCTGGTCTCGAAAACTAATATCAGTAGCCAAATTATATGAAATCCTCTAAACATGGTTACTCACGAAGAGAGTCAAAACACGCAGTATTGACTCTCTACATTAATGGTTCCAGAAAGGTTGGATGTGTTGACTGTTGGGATTCTTGATATGTGATGGTTATATATTATTACAAATTCTCTATACTAAATTGAGTACCATCAGAATCTTTGGTAAATCTTGGGTACTCACTATGTTAAGGAGTCCTTTCTTACTAGGATTAGAGTCACATATACCTCTGGTACGCTCCAAATTTCTCACAATAGATTCTTCCAGTCGGTATGCACATTTCTTCTTTCACAGTGCAGACCTCTATGATGGTGAAAAATACTAAAATTTTGTACCACATCTAATTTTGAGCTACTTTGCATAATACTCTTGATTTGAGAACTTGTATTTTTCAACTTGCTAAATTTCTCAAAATTGACAATCTAAAATACAATTTCCCTCACTTTGATCAATTCATCCCTCTTGGGACCCACAACTAAATAATGGAACCTTAATATGGTTTTTTGGCTTTGGAATCACATAAAAGACAATATTGATATTTAGATATTAATATTTGAATTGATTGTGAGAGTGATTACATTTTCTCAAGAATTGAGGGAGTTGGTATTTTTAACAATTGGATCAATAGCCGTTAGAAAGGTGTTGAATCTTGCAAAGGAAACATATATGTGATTTAAGACATAGAAATTTTTAAAAGAAATTGCAACTTGATAATAAAGGGGAACTAAAATACATTTTTGTTGATTGGTTAACCAGTTGTTTGACCTAGGGTCTCTCCTATTTATCCCTAAGTGTGTCTATGTTACCCTTGGCACAATAGTTACAGAACCATAGAAAGAACAACACTTCCTCCTACCCTTGTCCTCCCCACTTCTCGCACACACCCTACTTCAATTATTGTATACTATGGGCTAGTTAATCACCCACACGAGAAACCAAAATGGCTGATACCATTGATGATCAATGATTATAAAAGAAACTATTGTTGAAACCTTGCTAAGGCATGGCGTTGTCTAAGACTTTACAGGGAGTACCTAGGGCATTGCTGTTGGAATGTATGCCTAGAGAGCCAATCATATGATGATTTTAATGGAACGACTTGTAAATGATCGACTATTAATAAAGGCAATATTTCAATTTATTATGTTTTATTTAGTTATGAGATAATGATGTAACATAATAATGATATTACTCAATGACGTATGTCTTCGGGTTGATGATCTGAACATTGAGATCATACTAATGCCAATAGTATATACGTTCTTTCTATGTCCCTAGTCAGATGTTATTATGGAAGGCCGATAGACAACAATAACACATAAGACTAGAGTGTGTGTTGGTTGATGACAAAATCTCACCAATTATGATATGTACTTGTTAGAGTACACTTGCATTAATCATACCCACTATGAGCGTGACACAAGGAAATCATTACATGGTTGTCAGAATAATATCTCATAGTGTTGATGGTGATTATGGATCTTAGACCTAAAACCACTACACTCATCACATGTCATTCAGTGTAGTTTGACATCATCCACGTAACCTTGAACATGGGTTTCCATAAAGGTGATGATCGGATGTACTATGACACATGGGGATGATTGTGAGTGATGTAGATGGGGTTCATCCCTCCTATTAGAGTATGATATCCTGGCCACTTGATTAGTGAGATTGAGAAATGCATGTCCATGCACATTTAAGTCAATATGTGATATTGAGCTTACATATATCTCAGACAATATGCTCCAGTTCATGGGATAGAGATTGAATGCTAAAGAGGATGACCATTCCATGCCTCAAGTTCAATTAGGATATCAATGACAAAGGAACTATATAAATACTATAACACCAATACCAGATAGTAGAAGTTGTTCTCCAGCTTTCTAATTACTTGGGTAGCAATAATGTGTTTCTAGATCCACTATTTACTTGTAATAACATAAATTGGTTGTGGACATTCACTACCAACGTATTATGGAACCTATAGGGTCATTCACTTAGGATACATTTGTAATAGGAGTTTGTTCATGAATGATGTTTAATTTGATTAATACAATATTTAGGTATTCAATTTAAACAACAATTGATTGACTAAACTTTGAACCGATCGGTTCAAGTGCTGAATTGATCGGTTGGAGTGTCAGGTTCATTAGTGATTGCATTAGCTGAATTTTAAATGAATCAGGGCGTGAATAGACTGGTACACTGAGTGAACTGGTTGGCTCAAGGTCATCAAATGACCTATTATTGCGATGAACTACCTAGTTCATGGATCAATTAGATTGCATCAAGGATCAGTGCTGATGTCATGTTGTGCATTAATCAGATTATAATTTTCAACACAATTAGAAAACATGAAAAAATGACTGGTTCAAGGGTTGAACTGATCAGTTCACATGTGAACAAATCATTTTCCACTTGCAGGATGTAAACATGTGTGAAATTTGGGTCCCTTTGACTCTTGCACAGACTGGGAACCCTGACCCTAACCCTCCTATAAATATTGGGGTACTGGGGGCTTCCTAGAGACACAATTCAAATGTATCTAAAAAATGTTATCTTCTCAAGTTTTGGTAACCAAGAGAACTTGAGAAAGTCCTACCCAATAAAGGGAGAGTTAGTAAGGGAGAACAAGTGTGGGAGAGCAAGTTGATGCTAGTACACCAATGTGAAGGGGAAACTCCATTCTGTCTATTCTTCTAGAATGAGATGTGTTCCAAGTGGTTCTTGTGGACTACTCTGGAGGCAAGGAGCTTTTCCCGCTAGGAGGACAACATCAAGCTATCGTATGTGGTGATCAATCAGGAGCTGTTGCAGATGCTTTTTGAGTGTGACTTAAAGAAAGGCACATAATACAATGAGTATATTATTGCTGGACCTATTCTAGGGCTAGGTATATCCTCGAAACCATCCTTCCCATTATATAGTTGTCAGTGCGATCTACTATTATAAGGGGAATATAGCAATTAAATTATTTTTTTCTATTTCCTACTCTTCCGTCATATTTATGTACAATGGCCCCAATCCAAAGAAAAAAATCCTAACACTAGAGATCCTATAAGTATTCCCCCACCATGTGATAGACCTGATACCTCTATAACCGCAAAAAATATTCTTCTCCTTCTTCTTCCTCCTCATGACCTTCATATTTTCTTCCCAATCCCCCTTTCCCTCCATCGAGGTCTGTAGCATACTACCTTTGTGCTCACGAATAGGCCTCCACCATCACCCCTACTCTAGCCTGTCTCCCTTAGAAATGTTGTGCATTGGCTAGTGTTGGGAAAAGTTTGCAATAGTTGTAAGTAACTACACCATCAACCTATGTTGATCGCAACTGACAACATATCACCACTTCCCTCCTTGTAGTTGATCTGGTGGGTGCCACATGATTTAGTAGTAATCGGCGATCCTACACACCACCTATCCATCACCTTCACTACAAGGAAAACTACATTAGGTTGCACCGTTACAAGGTATCATCAACAACTCTACCTTCCCATTTCTCTGATGTCATCCAATTCATGAATAAAACACCATATCCCAACTTTACTCCTACATCACCATTCAAAACCATTGGTACATAATTACAATGCGGTGATATACATTAAATAACAAAATGTTGTACTAGTATAGCTCATGTTAATGTGACGTGATGCCTACATAATAAACATGATCCTAGATACATAATACACAATACCTAATTAAAAAGCCTAGAATCTGAATAAATTCTTGGAGAGTACCTCAAATGACGTGATCCATTATCATAGGCCATATTCCTCTAATGTTTGAAAATTAATTACATGAATTTCTCTTTAGAACCAATGACACAGTAAAATCCCAATTTCCACAACAAATGAATTTATATGATAGCCTTTGTTAAATTGGAATAGAAATGAATACTCTTAATTTAAGTGTATTATAAAAGTATAAAACCCAAATGATGCCATGAAATAAATCAAGGAAATTAAATCTAAATACTTCTATCTATTTTTTAAATATAGAAACTACAACTAGCAAACATTTTCTTTTATTTATTTAATTTCATAATATGTATCGTTAAAAGCAATATACACATATGCCATATACTAGTACATCATATAACCTTGATACATAGAATCTGTATGTCATGCATGAATTTTTAAACAAAGCTTGGAATAATATACTAACACCCTAAGGTAGTAATAACACCTACACTATGTATAAAAGTAACAAGGTTAGACTTGCTCCTAATGAAACATATTAAGTGATTTCCAAAGACAAGGATTTCATAATAACATGGGGTATTCCCCTTTTTCTAAGATTTGAAACTTTGGAGCTTGCGGAACCCTAGTGTTGAAATATTGGATTTTTCTTGGATTCAAAGGTACTAGATTCTCAATTTTTCTTATGGAGTTATTGTTTTCCCTCTTGACTTCTATTCATCTTGTCTAGCAGTGAACCCTAAACATTTTTATAAGTCTTAATGTCACCACCTTTTAATCACAATTTCTAAATGCTTTTAACTATTATTATATCACTTCACTTGTTCTATTGGAGTTTTGACTCCCTGGACTTTGGTCCCTTTGGGCTTTGTCCCCTTAGATCTTTGTCTGGCTTGAGGTAAGGTACGTGTCGCTGGCCTGTGCACAAGTTGTAATGGATTATTTCTTCCCAAGTTGATTGGTTAAAATAGTAATAAGGATTGTGTGTTGTTATTTCATAGATGATTGAACACATAGCACATTAGCCCTTAAAGTAAATGATATGATAGTTCTCAATCTTAATACTTATAGTTGAATTGTTGCAAATAGTTTGATATCTTGAACTTCGACCATTTTACATAATTACTTATATTGGAATTACTTTTGATGGAGAAGCATTTGAGATATAGTTGAGGAGATCACCAATATGTCCCTTAGAATAATCGTCATCACAATAGGCATTCAAAAGGCAAACGTAGAGTACCTAAGCTTATATGTAGTTTGGGACACATAATTAATATAAAAATTAGAATAACAATTATCATAAACCCTAAAATCCTTCAAATTCATGTGAGTATAGTCACATATGATGATATCCAAATTGAATATTGAAAATAATTGTGAACATGATGAAGCTTAGGCAAAGAAATTCTACTAATTAAATAAAATAATGAGGAATTAATAACCTTGTAAGTGGAATGAGAAGAGGTGTCTAGGGAAGGATATTTTGTTAATGTTCTGGCATAATTACTCCCAATCCACTTAGGTGGTCGTGGGATTTCCTCACTTTACATACCAACCTGGACAAAACAAATTCTACTTCTTGGGAAAAACCTAATTTTGTATTAATTTACTAACCCAATAAAAATGTATAATCACCTTCGATATATAAAAATAAGTTAGGACTTAGAGGAAAACCCTCATTCAATGCAAATTTGTTAAAAAAAGTGTCACACAACTTATTGGTGATATATTCACTCAGAAAATTGAATAGGATTATATATTTGATATATGATCTCTATATAAATAGTCTTTTGAAGAAGAAAAAAATGTGGACAATATGAAAGAACAAGAAAGAATAATATACCCCCCATAAATATGAAATTACAACTTTTGAGAAAAGAAGTAGATGGAAAAGCTATGACATTTAAAATGAATTCAACTTTATATCCACATAAGTAGGAAATGGCGTGTAAAAATGATATTGTAATGAATTAAGATGTAGTTAATAATATGTCAAATCGGGATAAAATGATGAACTCGATATTTTTTCCAGAACCTGTAATTCCATAAACATACTTTAGAGAGCTAATGCGACCTAGGCATCACAAATATATGAAACCCTGATTGACATGAAATTGAAAAAAATAAAGTATGTCAAAATTCTTGTCCCAATATATCATTGCACAAATATGTGTGACAATTTTTTTTAGGATAGATAAAGTATAAAACCCTCAACTACACATAGAACTTTGAGTAATATATATGGTTTAGACATCACATTCAAGTGAAACCCTACTCCACTAAAAAATGAATAATATAAATTATAATACAATATAATCACTCAAGAATTAGAGACAAATATTTTGGATTGAAGTTAATAAAGCATTTAGCTTAACCTTGATAACTAAAGCTTGACCAATAAGCTTATGGTGTAATTCAAACCTTTTATAATTAAACTCACAAATTGAATATTTAAACTTTCATATTAAAATAAGATGTTATAAGTTTTATAGACTAACATCATTATGTGATATGTTCAATAATAGATATACTTTTTAAAAAGCATTTGCACCTAAATAAGTTCAAAAATTCCACGGTAGTAGTAAATCAATTGGTTGGTAATCCTTAATTGGACCTATGATAGTGGAAGGAGAATTATAACAAGGTATTTGAATGGAAGTGATATGAGAAACAAAAGTCATGTGTTGGAGAATTATTGTATTAGACGCCAGTTGGAAGACAATTATAAAAGAGTTCAATTTTGATACGAAATATCTTCAAAGGTTGGAAGAGTAGAACCATGTTATAGAAACTCGATCTTTTGGACCAATTATTTTCCCGGTATGATTCAAATCAGGATACATATAAATGACTCTTGTGTGCATTCATGCTTTACATCAGCACACAAAAAGCTTATACATTAGGTCTATAAGAAAAACATGCATGAGACCTATCTACTCTTGAATAGAGGATTACTCATGCATGTCTCTTCAAGATCGTCCATCTATAAATTTTCCATGAATTCTCATAGAGAATGAAAATTCACATGGACCCCAAGAAGGAAAATATAGGTCAATAAAGGTAGTACTAAATTCAATTATTGAGCAATTAAAAAGCATGTGCAAAATATGATGCTTGGATAAGATCAATTCCAGGATGGAACTATTTGGTGGACTTAGTGTAGAAAAATAAGAATCACAAGCAACAATATCTTAGTGTATATAACTCAATATGGTACATGGATAACATCATCTATAGCACATATAAAAAAGATTGTATCAACAAATATTTTAACTAGATCTTACATTTTGGAAGAATAAAATTCATAATATGAATCACCAAGAATAGAATAACAATATTTTTATGTTGTTGGCACTCTCTCTGACAAACAATGATTTTGAGGTGATTTTCCACTCACTTGGATACAATCCTAGATTACTAGTCTTGGATCTAAGCTTTGTATGTCCATACTGGTGGTCTACTAAGCTTGAATTCAAGCTTAAAGATTCAAAATCCACCTTCTAACAGCTGATAGTAGACTTGTCACTCCAAAAGAGGATTTCTAGAGGAATAAGATGAAGGGAGGAGGTAGAAGGAAGCCTTTGGTGAGTCTCACAACATATCCCGATCAAGGAAGGAAGTAAAAGAGAAAAGATGTACAACCAAAATATACTTACCATGATTGATTGGCAGATAGGTCTTCCCCTGTTCTTGTAAAAATTAACCCTAGAAATGTGCAAAATATGATGCATGGATAAGATCAATTCCAGGATGGAACTATTTGGTGGACTTAGTGTAGAAAAATAAGAATCACAAGCAACAATATCTTAGTGTATATAACTCAATATGGTACATGGATAACATCATCTATAGCACATATAAAAAAGATTGTATCAACAAATATTTTAACTAGATCTTACATTTTGGAAGAATAAAATTCATAATATGAATCACCAAGAATAGAATAACAATATTTTTATGTTGTTGGCACTCTCTCTGACAAACAATGATTTTGAGGTGATTTTCCACTCACTTGGATACAATCCTAGATTACTAGTCTTGGATCTAAGCTTTGTATGTCCAGACTGGTGGTCTACTAAGCTTGAATTCAAGCTTAAAGATTCAAAATCCACCTTCTAACAGCTGATAGTAGACTTGTCACTCCAAAAGAGGATTTCTAGAGGAATAAGATGAAGGGAGGAGGTAGAAGGAAGCCTTTGGTGAGTCTCACAACATATCTCGATCAAGGAAGGAAGTAAAAGAGAAAAGATGTACAACCAAAATATACTTACCATGATTCATTGGCAGATAGGTCTTCCCCTGTTCTTGTAAAAATTAACCCTAGAAATTGCCCATAATTCTCCCCTTTGGAAGTTTAGGATTCTTTTTTGTGGAAAGTTGAAATACAAATTTAACAATGTAAATCTCATTCACATTCAAATATGTATAATAAAAGTTATGGTCATTTTACTGATTGATTGTCTTGGGTGACAACACACTTCATTTATGTCTGTCTGTGTGGCCATTGGTCTGTGTGGTTGTTGGTCTGTGTGACCATTAGTCTACATGGTCGTCAAGTTCTGTTCATTGGCCTACATGGCAGTTGGTTCGATGAAAGTGTTGACTAAAGGCAATTTTGCACATGTTTACTAAAAAGTTCTTTTTAAGAATTTTTGTGAAAAGTACAACAATAGAAATAATACACATATTATAAATTATTATTCCACATATTACAAGATATTACAAGGACTCGTTTACAATAACTCTCCCATTTTAACAAATTATCTACAATCCTACAATGTTAGTTTGATAAAATTTTCGAATGATAATTTTATTATTAATTATTTTTCTCAAGTATCATTAATTCACTTCCCACATACATGTGTGGGCTATTTCTATATCAACTAAAGCTCAAATCTCATGGTATGCTCAAGTCATGATTTTGATTACTGAAGTATAAATTCAAAATTAAACAAGGTCAAAACAAACCAAAAGGTAATTAAAGTGTGAAAAAGGATTAATTGACACTAATGTTATCTTAAATCCTAAGATTACCAATAATACATGACATGGGTTGTGACAATTTTCCCTCTTCAATAAAATTGTTTCTCTCAAAATTATTAGAAGATGAAAGGATACTTTCTACACATCTCTGACTATACTTCCCATGTAGCTTCTTGTAAACCATGGTTCCTCCAAAGGACCATCACTAGGAGTATCTCCATATTCTTAAGCTTCCGAATTCTATAATCCAAAACTTTTATAGGACCTTCCACATAGAAGATATCCACTATTAAATGTACAAACTCTGGGTCTATGATCTGATCTGTACCCGAATGACACTCCATAAATATAGATACATGAAACACATCATGTAAATTTGGCTAACTCAAGAGGCAATTCAAGCTTGTATACCACTCGGACAATTCTTTTCCCGACTAGATAGGACACCTAAGTCTAGGAGTTAGTTTGTCTCACTTTCCAAACCTCAACAAATTATTCCACCGTGACACTTTCAATTGAAATTCATCGTTAACTTCAATTCAAGTGGTCTACCTCTTTTTTGTACATAGATTTTCGGTTTGTTATGTGCACATTTTACCTATTGTTCGATCACAAATATTTTTCTATTATTTATTCCACTAACTTTGTCCCTAGAATTTCCCTCTCACCAATTTCAAACCAACAAATGGGAAAACTACACTTTCTCTAGAGCTTTATAGGGGGCCATGCCTAAATTGTAATGATAAATATTGTGATAGGCATATTCCATAACACTAAAATGACGATCCCAACTACCATTGAATTGTAAAATACATGCTCTCAACATGTCCTCTAGGGTTTGAATGGTCCATTTTGACTGTCAATCTATTTGAGGATGAAATGTTGAACTAAACTTCAAACCAATTCCCTACGCATGGTGTAGTTGATTCTAAAACCTTGATCTAGACTTAGGATCTCTATCACATATAATAGTGATTGGTATTCGATGTTATCTTACTAGTTCATCTATGTAGATATTGGCTAGTTTTGGTGCATCCCAAGTCGACCAAAAGAAAATGGGCATATTTAGTTAATTTATCCACAATCACCCATATTGAGTCAAAACCATGTGGTGTTCTATGTAACCCTACTCCAAAGTCCACATAACATGTTCCCGCTTCCACATAGGAATGGGGAGTGGTTGTAGGGTATCTATTCGCTTCTGGTGTTCAATCTTAACTTGTTGGAATACACCCCACATTTATACATACTCTGCCACACCTCTCTACATACTCAGCCATACCTTTCTTCATACCTAGACACCAATCTAGTCCTTTGAGGTTTTTGTAAATCTTAGAATATCTTGGGTGCATTGCATACATAAAGGAGTGAGCTTCCTCAAGAATATTCTTTTTTAACTCAATCTCATATGGCACAGTCAATCTATCCTATAAATATAACAACTGATCAATTAGATATTTAAACTCTTTCCTCTTTCCTATTGTCATTCCATGCATGATCTTTTTCATTTCAAGATCTCTGTGTTGAAGCTCCTTGATCTGAACATAGAATGTATGTCTTGCATCTATGTAATTAACCCACCTTGTTCAGACACACTCAAATCTAAATTTGTCTCCCTCATGTTAACCAATAAGTTTCTTTTTACACATTCCATAGAATGTTGGATCAAATGACTCTGGAGGGGGTGAATAGAGCTAAAACCACTTGCGCCAAATTTTTTAGACCTTCAAGTTACTTCAAATAGGCACAATTACAAATAGTGCATTTGATGGTAATCTAAACATGCATAGTAAGGATGAGAGAGATTGAAACAAGAAATTGAACATACTATTTAGAATGTTTCCACTCTCCAAACTAGGAGAGAGTCAGTCCACTACCTAGAGAGGTCAGGCCCTAAGGTTTTTAAACCAATGTATACTTATACTCCATTATAAAATATACAATTTGATCTTCCTTTCCAGGGACAAGGATACCCAACTTCCCTTTGAGGTCATTAGAGCCAACAACCTTAAAACCAAGGACTTACCTATCTGGATTATCTAGAGTTCTCTACCTCTACAAGGTCTTACCCACTCTTGCAAGTAGCTAGAAACCTTCAACAAGGAGTTCCCTTCTTGCAAAAAGTCTTTTACCTTGAAGGATTTATGCACTCTACATCTAGATCTTCAGCCTTGTCCTCGTTCTTCACTCAGAGAATCTTTTTGCACCTTCTTCTATAACTTGAATAAGCTTAAACCATCTCCTTCACTTGGAGAAGTTTTTGCCAACTTGATCTTAAAGAAAGGGGTTGAGGAGGAAGAAGCTTTGAGAGCTTTACAAGTATACAATGAAGTAGCTCTCTCACACAGATCCTATCTCACTCATATGCACAAAATGAAGTGTAATCAAGAGAGAGAAAGGGGCTCAAGTGGACTGGATGCACTCAACTATAGCAAGAACCTTGAATAGCTTGAATGAGCAACCTTGGAATGAACTTCAAGAGGTTCTATTTATAGTTAGGGGTGTCTACTAGAGGGTAGGATAACTAAGACATTTTCTAGCTGTTTTGAGGGTTGTAACAGATATAATATTGAGTTTTGCAACTCCCCAATGGCTAGAATCATTTTTTCTGCACATTCCATATATTGCATCCGGTCAAGTTTCAATAAAGTTAACTTGACCAATTGCACTATTCGACAAAGTAGATTTGCAGCATCGATCAGGTTTGTCCTAGTTAAAACTTGACCGATCGCTTGAAATTGGTTTTTCTTAGTGCAACGATCGGTCGAGTATTGTGTATAGGAAACTCGACCAAACCAAGGTATTCTCAAAATCCATAAAGGGATTAGTTGAGTTCTTATCTTGATCAATTAACAACCTGTAATAAATTTTGGAAAATCCTTTTTGAGTGATCAAACATTCGAATAAGGGTTCCTTATTTTTTCTCATCTTAGTTACAAGTCATATCATAAATACAAATGGTTACAAAATTCATCTAAGGTGATTTAGAGTGTTCAGTGCATTTGCATTGCTTTTGACTTGAACTAGAAAAAGCTAGGGCTTGATAGATTTGATCCTTTTCATGTACCTAATACCTAAAATCAATCTCAAACAAACATATTAGATACATATGAATGGAATGGTTGAGTCATTATCAAAATATGGATAATGTGTAACACTTAGGTTAACATAGAAAATAACTGTGCAGATGATATTGACTTCCTACTCGGATCATCAGCTACAACATTGGTCTTCCCTGGGTGGTAGTCAATGGTAACATCATAGTCCTTACTAAATATAACCATCTATTTTGTATTAGGTTAAGCTCCTTTTATGTAAATATGTACTTTGAAATCCTGAGGTCAGTAAAGATCTAACATGTCACTATAGAGTTAATGACGCCATATTTTTAAGGGATGTACTACTTTTGCCAGCTCTAGGTCATGTGTTGGATACTTATCTTCATTCTTATTAAGCTATATAGAAACATAGGCCACCACCTTTTTGTCCTACATAAGAATACATCCTAAACCTCTCATAGATGCATCACAAAAAACACATATCCTTTATCCACATCTGGTAAAATCAAAATGGGTGATGCAATTAACTTATTATTCAATGTTATAAAACTTCTCTCACATGTTTTAGACCAAATGAAAGGCATATCCTTCCTTACTAAATGTGTAAGAAGTGTTTCTTGTAATAGCCTATTCCATGCCCAAGGCTCTAGTAAAGTTTTAGGATTGATGACTAGCCCCACAGACCACCACTAGACTCAATTGTGTGCTTTGTCCTCACTCACATACAAGCAAGGATAAACTTCCTAACTGGTCACCAATATCAGTAATACTCTGGGCTAAGCGCGCTCAACCACAAAGTTCTTTAGTGATGGAATGCCTGAAAAGGAGGTACACCTTGGTGATATGGGTAGTCCAATTATTCCTTTTAGGATCATCTTATCCCAGGCCTTGAAACCTAGGATGTTACAATCTTCCCCACTTAGAAACTTTGTGTCCTCATCAAGGCTCAACTATACGACCTCATAATCTAATCTCATTTCAGTGAAGACCCACGATTGTCCATGGACACCCAACTCCTGATCATGGAATACCAGTTTCATGGTGGCTACATCACCATGGACAACCCTTTCCAGTATACCTATATCGTGACTCAAGACTGGCATGCCACATGCACATGTGGGCCCTGCCTGATGGAGGGCTTATGGCTCTGATACCATTTGTAACACACGACCCCACACAAATGGTTCTAGTAAAGTTCTAGGAATGACAAATAGCCCCACAGACCACCACTAGCCTCAAATACACACTTTTTCCTCACTCACTCACAAGCTAGGATAAAGTTTCCAACTGGTCACCCATCATAGTACTAGTCTGGGCTGAGCATGCTTAATCACAAAGTTCCTTAGTGATGGGCTCCTTAGAAAGGAGGTAGACCTTGGTGGTATAGGTAGTCTAATCATTCCTTTTAATATCATCTTATACTAAGACTCAAATCCTAGGACGTTACATTGCTAATACATTGAAGTTTCTTATGAGCCTCTTATAATATCCAACTAACACTAGAAAATTTCTGATCTCAATGAAGTAGTGAGTTTCCTCCATTAAAAAACAAATTCCACTTTTTTAGGATCTGAACTGACCCCATCTCCTAAAATGACATATCCAAGAAAAGAAATGTCAACCTGCCAGAACTCACATTTGTTGAACTTAGCATAGAGCTGATGTTGCCCCAATAACTGTTGGGCTAACCTCAAATGTTGTTCATGTTATTCTTCATCACGAAAATATATAACAATGTCGTCTATGAATACTACTATAAAATGATCTAAGTAGGTTTTGAATTTTTTTCCATCATGTTCGTAAAGGCTATTGGGGCATTAGTCATTCCAAAAGTTATAACCACAAACTCATAATGCTCATACCTTGTTCTGAATGCTGACTTTGGTACATTTGATGCCTTTATCCTTTATTGATGATAACTTGACCTGAGATCTATATTTGAAAAGACTATTTCTCCACATGGTTGATCAAATAGATCATCAGTCCTTGGAAGAGGATATTTGTTCATAATGGTTATCTTTTTCAGTTGTTGAGTCGATGCAAAATCATAAAGTCCCATCCTTCTTCAAAAAGTGCAATAGACTCCTCAAGGTAATGTTCTAGGTTGAATAAAACCACTGTATAATAACTCTTGGAATTGATTTTTATTCATTTAACTCTACAAGTGCCATTGTATAGGAAGATAATGCTATTAGGTGGCTACCAAGTAAAATTTGTATCTCAAAGTCAACGTCTCACTTGGGTGGTAAACTTAGAAACTCATTAGGAAAATCATATAGAACTCACATAGAATGTGAATGTAAAGAGTGGGATCCTAGAGGGGCCACTCCCTACTAGAAATAAAAAGGAAACATACCTTGAACCAAACACCACATAAAGTTTTTCGCCAAAGGGATGGAGACCAACTCTTTCAACATGTATGTGTCATTACACAATGAGTAGCAGCAAAAAAGATCATTATCTAATAATTTACAAAGCTTTATAACAAGATACAACACTTCACCACACATGCGTGTCCAAAAGGAAAATTAAACATACAAGCCAAAGATCAAGCTGAGGGTCATCTAACCACCTCTTCAAGTCTCCTAAAAGCTTAGCTACAAGGTTGATGTTGAAGTTCAACTCTCCTTGGTCTTACCTGGGGTTGGAAGCATACTCCACAAAAGAGGAGAAGAAAGGAAAACATCAACAAAAAGCTGGTATGTGTATACTAAAAGAAAACTTTGAGCAACTTAAGAAATAAGGATATCAAATGTAAAATGCTTCCCATACAAGAGATAAGGACTACCCACACTGGCATAAAAGCAAAGAATCACCATAACATGATAAAAGAGGATACTTGCCGTAAACAAAACAATAAAGATTGTGCAACAAAAGCACAAAATAGAAAGTAGGGCACACACCCCACAATCATCACCAACCTGCATGCATGTGAGATAAACATAGCCCTAGAACAATATAAACACAAAGGCGGACAAGGCTTCACATCCTTGAAAACCTGATAGAGAAACTCACCGTCAAACTCTCAATATATATAAAAGTTGAGCCAAGGCTTCCCATCCTTGATACTCAGGTATGGGGCACCACCACCAGCATCCCAAAAACATAAATAGGGCACACACCCAAAAACTAATGCAATTTACACTACTCTACTACTACTGAATCACATAGCATGTTTAATGTAGAGGCAATTAAAAAGTATAGTCAGAATTAAAATAGCTTTCCATCACACAATGGACAACTCAAACATATAAACAGATCCACTTCCAAGTGGAAGCAAGATATCACATATGTGCAATTAAACACCACATCACAGTGGATATATGTCATCAACAAGTCCAACATGCAACAATGCACAAGATAGATACCAAGAGAATATCCAAGTCCATAACAAGAAAGATAGTTCACACAAACCATGATAACAAGAGATAAGAGAAATGTGTATAGGCTATTGTCCATAGGACCAAGAGAAAGACAAAATATAGGTGAATTACTCAACATGAAGTAATAGGGGATACAACATACCTCAAAATAGATTCCAAACTCCAAAGAACTCCTAGATCCAAGTCTAGGTCCCCAAAGGCCTATTAAAACACATATACAATTTTTATATCAAATTCATGATCATTATCCAAACCCTAAAAACACCTTTTTATTATTATATGAATTATGTTATGAAAATCATGCCACTTTATATATTAGGTTATTAGGATTCCAAAACATATTTTATTATATTTCTCTGACTTATATATAATTAGTTATGATTTTTACAAGTTAATTCACCATTAATTACATTCATTGAAAATACTTGTTATTAATCATTATATTTAGTTATCAAAACATGTACCATTAGAAAGCTTGCATTTTTTTAAACCCAACGAGTATTTATTTGTATTTTTCTGATCAGTAGATTATTAGTTATGGATTTTTAATCCTAGACCAATCACAAAATTCCACGTCGGATACATGCTGGCGAGAAAGCAAGAGAGAGAGGGAGAGGGCACCAGCCTATAAACTTGGCCTAATGAAAGGCGGCCAGGTCACTGGTCAATGCCTTGTCAACAATGAGCGGACTTGATCACTGCAAAGCAAAGGATAGAAAGGCAAAAAGATAGAAACGTCCCTGGATGATAAACCAACTAAAGGAGGGAAAACGAAGTGCAAGAAGGTACTTTTGCGAGGGGAAATCATCTCCTCCTAGACACCCCACCATGGCTGCAACCTATGCAACAACAAGCGAAGCCCGAGATTGGGAGAAACCAAAACATGCCACTGAACTCGAAGGCAAAAGTCAGAAAAGAAGAAGGGAGAGAGGTCAAACTCACCTGAGCCTCCAATTTGGCTGAAAGAGTGAAGAACAACGACAAACGACCGCTGCAACCTTAGGAGAATAATTGATCGGTGGCAGCTGAAAGAGAAACCTCCAAATGAATTGATGTTGTGTGAGGTTTTCTGAAGCCAAGGGTTCATGTATTTATAGGGGGAAGGGTCAGGCTCAAGCAAATCCTATCATGGCCGAGATCCTTGGAGCCCAAAGTTTGGGTGATTCCCAAACTCTCCACAAAATTGCATGAGTTATGGCTCATTTTATGTGGAACAATGAAAGGAAACTACTGGAAAAGAAATCGGAAGAAAAGGATTAGAAACGAGGAAGATACGTGGAAACTAAAATGAAACTTAATGCTCACGGCCTGGTCGGTCTCCTACTCGAGGTAGGAGACGACCCCGAAGCCATCCAAAGCTGATCCAATGGTCATCGTCGCTCGACATATAAGTAAAATCTGGAAACCAGCCGACTAAAGCGTGACATGTGACAAAATCAAATCTGATTTGAATAAAGTGAGATTAAAATTTATTTCCTTTTTCTCTCTCTCTTCTATTGAGGGATCAAACGATTTCCAAAAATAACCAAAATTGACACTGTGACTGATTTTGATGTGTAGAATCCAAATATGGAATTATTTTTTTTCTTTTGAGAACTGTTAATAGGTTAAATAAATCAAAACTTATTTTCTCTTTCCTCCTTCATTAATGAAATTAGGATTATCCAAATTTGATGAAACTTGACCCACAAGTCATATTTAATGTGTTGGATACGAATTTGCCATCAATTTTACATGTTGGAGTTGTTTTAGTATTTATTTAATATTTTGAAGGTTCTACACACTTTCTCTCTCCTGATTTCACATTTTAAGCAAACTTTCTCCAAATTGGATGAAAATTCTCCCAAAGGCTTTATTTATTATATAAATTATGAATCTAAGATTATTTTTCTCTTATGGAGTCATATATTATTTATTTGATATTTTTAGGAAAAACTCACATCTTATTTTCCAATTTGAATTAAATGAATTTTTGTTATGTGAATAATGTGAAACTTGACTCCCAAGGTAATTGGTACCCAAGGAACATGAAATTAAACTTAGATTATATTTTTAGAACTTCTTTTTATGAGATATGTCATATGGCCCATCAGTGGCCCATTAATTCATTATTTATCCAATTAAGTTCTTTAATTTCTTATGATCATCCAAATGAGTCATTATTAAGCACAAAGTGTTATGTATTCCCTTAAATACTTGAGGTGTCATTATTGGCTTAATTACATGTATTAGCTTATCCTTGTTTGGCTAAGTCAAAAGGGTAAAACTACTAGGGTAGGGTTCTAATTCTGGTATGTTACAGCACTCGACCCCTTAAAGGGATTTCGTCCTCAAAATCAAAACATCCATAAGAAAACTTATCCACCACCCCTTAAAAAGGTTCATCTTATATATCAAACTAAACTTCAGATACAAAAGGTTCAACTATATGCAACATGCAAAAAGGAAACATAACTTGTAAAGACTAATATATGCAACATGCAAAAAGGAAACATAACTTGTAAAGACTAATATAAAGAACTATGGGTTAACTTTCTCTTCTTCCTCATCACGAACTTCTTCACCATCCAAAGCAAAAACTCTTCCAGCTCTCCTTTCCATAGGCTTCTTAAATGTTGTAAAGAGTGGGATCCTAGAGGGGAACCACTCCCTACTAGAAATAAAAAGGCAACATCCCTTGAACCAAACACCACATAATTTTTTTTTGCCAAAGGGATGGAGACAAATTTTTTCAGCATGTATGTATCATTACACAATGAGTAGCAACAAAAAAGATCATTATCTAACAATTTACAAAGCTTGATAACAAGATACAACACTTCACCACTCATGGGTGTCCAAGAGGAAAACTAAACATATAAGCCAAAGATCAAGCTGAGGGTCATCTAACCACCTCTTCAAGTCTCCCAAAAGCTCAGCTACAAGGTTCATGTCGAAGTTCACCTCTCCTTGGTCTAACCTGGGGTTGGAAGCATACCCCACAAAAGAGGAGAGGAAAAGAAAACATCAACAAAAAGATGGTATGTGTATACTAAAAGAAAACTTTGAGCAATTTAATCAATAAGGACATCAAATGTAAAATTATTCCCATACAAGAGATAAGGACTACCCACACGGGCATAAAAGAAAATAATCATCATAACATGATGAAAGAGGATACTTTCCATAAACAAAACAATAAAGATTGTGCAACAAAAGCACAAAATAGAAAGCAGGACACACACCTCACAATCATCATCCACTTGCATGCATGACAGATAAACATAGCCCTAGAACAATATAAATACAAAGGCGACTAAGGCTTCACATCATTGAAAACCTGATACAGAATGACTGATCGTCAAACTCCCAATATATATAAAAGTCGAGCCAAGGCTTCACATCCTTAATACTCAGGTATGGGGCACCACCACCACCATCCCAAAAATATAAATAGGGCACACACCCAAAAACCAATGCAATTTACACTACTCTATGCTACTGAATCACATAGCATGTTTAATGTAGAGGCAAGTAAAAAGTATAGTTAGAATTAAACAAGGTTGCCATCACACAATGGACAACTCAAACATATAAATAGATCCATTTCCAAGTGGAAGCAAGATATCACATATGTACAATTAAACATCACATCACAGTGGATACATTTCATCAACAAGTCCAACATACAACAATGCACATGATAGATACCAAGAGAAAATCCAAGTCCATAACAAAAAAGATTGTTCACACGAACGATGATAACAAGAGATAAGAGCAATGTGTACAAGCTATTGTCTATAGGACCAAGATAAAGACAAAATATAGGTGAATTGCTCAACATGAAGTAATAGTGTATACAACATACCACAAAATAGAGTCCAAACTCCAAAGAACTCCTAGATCCAAGTCTAGGTCCCCAAAGGCCTATTAAAACACATATACAATTTTTATATCAAATTCATGATCATTATCCAAACCCTAAAAATACCTTTTTATTATTATATAAACTAGGTTATGCAAAATCATGCCACTTTATAGATTAGGTTATTAGGATTCCAAAACATATTTTATTATATTTTTCTGACTTATATATAATTAGTTATGATTTTTTCAAGTTAATTCATCATTAATTACTTTCATTGAAAACACCTATAATTAATCGTTATATTTAGTTATCAAAACATGTGCCATTAGAATGCTTGCATTTTTTTGAATCTAATGCATATTTATTTGTATTTTTTTTATCATTAGATTATTAGTTATGGATTTTTAATCCTCGATCAATCACAAAATTCCACGTCAGATACATGCTGGCGAGAAAGTAGGAGAGAGAGGGAGAGTGCATCGGCCTGTGAACTTGGCCTAATGAAAGGTGAATATGTCACTGGTTAATGCCTCGTCAGCGATGAGTGGACTCGCTGCAAAGCAAAGGATAGAAAGGCAAAAAGACAGAAATGCCCCAGGGTGATAAAACAACTAAAGGAGAGAAAATGAAGGGCAAGAAGGTACTTTCGCGAGGGGAAATCATCTCCTCCCAGACACCCCACCATGGCTACAACCTGTGCAGTAGCAAGCGAAGCCCACGATTGGGTAAAACCAAAACATGCCACCGAACTCGAAGGCAAAATCTAGAAAAGAAGAAGAGAGAGTGGTCGAACTCACCCGAGCCTCCAATTTGGCCGAAAGAGTGAAGAGTAGTGAGAAATGGCTGCCGCAACCCAAGGATAAAACCTGATTGGTGGCAACTGAAAGGGAAACCTCCAAATGAATTGATGGGTGGATAAGTTTGTGCGAGGTCTGCCGAAGCCAAGGGTGCATGTACTTATAGGGGGAAGGGTCAGGTTCGAGCAAACCCTATAATGGCGAGAGCCTTGGAGCCCAAAGTTTGGGAGATTCCTAAACTCCCCACAAAATTGCATGAGTTATGCTTCATTTTGTACAGAACAACAAAAGAAAACTACTAGAAAAGAAATCGAAAGAAAATTATTAGAAACGCGGAAGATACGTGGAAACTAAAATCGAACTTATTGCCCATGGCCTGGTCGGTCTCCTACTCAAGGTAGGAGATGACCCTAATGCCATCCAAAGCTGATCCAACGATTAGTCACTTGGCGCATAAGTAAAATTTGGAAACCAACCGACTAAAGCGTGACATGTGACAAATCAAATTCGATTTGAATAAAGTGAGATTAAAATTTATTTTCTTTTTCCCTCTCTTCTATTGAGGGCTCAAATGATTTCCAAAATAATCAAAATTGACACTGTGATTGATTTTGATGTGTAGAATCCAAATATGGAATTAGTTTTTCCTTTTGAGATCTTTTAATGGCTTAAATAAATCAAAACTTAATTTCTCATTCCTCCTTCATTAATGATATTAGGATTATCCAAATTTGATGAAACTTGACCAACAAGTCATATTTAATGTGTTGGATATGAATTTGCCATCAATTTGACATGCTGGAGTTGTTTTAATATTTTGAAGGTTCTACACACTTTCTCTCTCCTTATCTCACCTTTTAAGTAAACTTTCTCCAAATTGGATGAAAATTCACCCAATGGCTTTATTTGTTATGTAGATTATGAATATAAGATTATTTTCCTCTTTTGGAGTCATATATTATTTATTTGATATTTTTAGGGAAAACTCACATCTTCTTTTCCAATTTGAATTAAATGAATTTTTGTTATGTGAATAATGTGAAACTTGACTCCCAAGGTAATTGGGACCCAAGGAACACAAAATTAAACTTAGATTTTATTTGTAGAACTTCTTTTTATGAGATATTTCATATGGCCCATTAGTGGCCCATTAATTCATCATTTATCCAATTAAGTTCTTTAATTTCTTATTATCATCCAAATGAGTCATTATTAAGAACAAAGTGTTATGCATTCCCTTATATACTTGAGGTGTCATTATTGGATTAGTTACATGTATTAGCTTATCCTTGTTTGGCTAAGTCAAAAGGGTAAAACTACTAGGGTAGGGTTCTAATTCTGGTATGTTATAGTGAACATACCCTAAATTGGTCATTCCTTTCTCTGTCCTAGCATCTACCACTTGTGCTAGAAAGGCCTCACACCTTTTTCTCATCATCTTATTAACTACAACAACTAATTATATACATGTGGGTAAGAATTTTTTGCCTCCAATGATGGCACATGAAAAATCACCTTGTGGAAAGATAGATTCTTTCTTTAAACAATCAAGTTAAACATAGTACATCTCAAGGCAATCCATAATCAAAATAATTTTAAAATAATTAATATCTAGTGGTATGATATTAACTATTATGGTATACCCAATAAAACTCAATACAAATCTAAGATAAACTTCTATCATAATTGTGGGTTCACCTAGCAACCCTCTTAACATCAACTCATAAATAAATCATGAGTTAAAATATTTAATCCATTTACTAGGGATCTCTATATAAAAGAATGTTTCGCACTAGGATCTATAAAAAATATAACTAAAATGATGTTTAAAATAAGAATCTCACCTGTGACAACTCTATGTGAGACTACTCCTTCTGGTTGAGTCATTAAGAAGAAACACCCTTGATATCTCACTCTACCATGATGTCCTTGTTGTAGTGTTTCACATGTCCATGATAGTGACATCCTTGAAATTCGGTTCACCAACATGGACTAGAGTGTGCTATGCTACAAGTGTTACATAGAGCCATATCCTATCTCTATGGTCCTGTCACTAATGTGAATGACTCTGAAGGCCTTGATGAAGGTGCCCACCTAGGTGGTGTGTTCCATCTGCGAGGGCTAGATCTTCTCTACTATGGGAAGATACAACATTGCTTGAACCAAATCCTTGTCTTCCAAAACAACCAATACCTTGTCATAACATGGACAAGAAACCACTACATCCTTTATATCCACTACTACTCTGTCCTCTTCTACCAAAATCTCAGGATCTTTTTCCTACTCTTAGAATATTTATCAGTTTAACTAACTCCTCAATATGTCTAACTACCTAACCAAAGTCCCCAAAACTTTCTCTATGTCTCATGTTGACTTCTGATATGGTATGTCTAACATTTGGTCTTAAACCTCCTTGAAACCTCCTACATTTCTCTATGTCATCTAATACAAGTTGTGGGCAAAAGTTAGCCAATCCTGTAAAGTATGCCTCATATTCTCCAACTATCAAACTATTCCATATAATATTCGCCAACTGCCTTATATTATCACTTTATAAGGTAGGGGTATGTAGTTTAGTTTAGATTCATCTACAACTTCTTTCCATGATATCTCTATATTCCTTCTTTTATGTTGCACTCCTCACCACCATGATTTGACATCCCCTTTTAGTAGATAGATAACATGATTAATCTATTTGTCTTCTAATAAATCCATTAAGTGGGAGACCTTTTAAAGCAATCACAGCCATATGTCTACCAAAGATAGATTTATTGTCCCAAAATACTCAGTCCCACTTAGTTTCCAACTCATAAGATCTCATTGGGAACCTAATAGAAGATGAAGACCTCCTGTCCATTTTGTATTTTTTTATTTTGTCTCTAGGATATATTACATCCTTGTCGCCTCATCCCTATTGGCTCCACCTTGAGTCATTGCTCAAGGGCCATGTCTATAATGGCTCTCAACTTGTTCTTGACCAAGTACACGTCCTCTTCCTTCCATCTGCATATCCATAATAGATATGTACATGTTAGGAAATTGTAGTTCAAAGAGGAGAGCATCCTAATATTGTTGGTCTCTTATCACCTCTATCCCAAACTTAAACTCCAGTCGAAGCATAATCTATGATCTGATACCAAGATGTTTGACGCAACCCAAACCCACTAGCAAGGATTTAGGCCCACCAAACAGGGATGAGACTAACCATCAACTTTTAAACACTAACAAAAAATAAACCTCTCTCATTCCCAGGATCTAGAATAAGAACAAGAGACCATCTAAGTATTCGATCTATTCCCCTTGAGACCTCATCTGGTCTGATTGTGATGATAGCAAACTTCTGACTCACCTTGTAGATCTAGATCCTTTCCTAAACATAATTTAGTATATTGTATGAGCTACTGGCTCAGTGCGTAGATCAACAAGAAACCATGATAATTTAGATGTAAGATGCTAATACAATTTATAACTCAGAAGACTACTAGCATGACAGGTGAAGTCTATATAATCATACAACAATATAGGAAAGCTAATATTTGACTGTATTGTTGGGTTTTATGGAGGCGACAAGCAAAGCAAAAACAAAAACAAAATTCTTCACATACCTTACTAGCATATCTTATCGATAACAACATATTTAGAAAGATTGTATGCTACATATATCTTGTCATGGAGTAAGTATGACGCCATCCCTTCCTATAGTGATGTGCGTTGCTCCTTGCATGCACAAACAGTCTTCGTCAACATTCTCCGAACACAGGCACTACAACATTTGTGTCTCTACTTCATCCATGCCATTGGTTTGGAACTCCATGTTATGCTTCTCAAGTCGGCGGGAAGGAGTAGCCTTCTTCTTGACCACATTCTAGCATTGCAGTCGCTCTTCTTCTCTCTCTCTTGGGGATGATGACAACTATGGTTCGTGTACAAGAGCGTTATGAGCGTATATTAAAATCCAAATGTCATGCCCCTATAATTAGCATAGGAAAGGAAGTAGGATATCTCAAAACCCTCATGAAAACAAAGGGGTTGTGACTATGTTTCAAATGAGCCGCTCATGGACCATTAAAATAATATTCAACAATCAATTAATCAACCAATAGATTATATCAATTGATTAACTAATTTTTGTTATCCATCGCTAGTCAACCGCACAAAATTAGCAAACTGACATAATAATTCGAATCTAATTAATTGACCTAAACATTTTAAAAAATTAACTCCAATTATATTCCAATATTATTTTGCTAGACTATCTAAATATTTATTAATCAATTTGATTCAAAACATTTCCAATCATGTCCACATTATACTCCTATTCCAATACATACTAAGTGTGACTCTCTAGGCTCGAAATTATGTTGATAGTGATATTCATAATCATATTGTGATTTTACAAGAAATATTATTGCTATCAAGTGTTAGATTAATTAGTTTTTTATGTACATGGGTCTAACTGTCTTGGCCCATTGGGGTTAAATTATGTTTCCTTGTACTTGCCTCCTTTCCTATATATAGGAGGGGAGTTTCCCTCTATCAATAACAAATATCTTTATTGCCTCCCATCTTACCTTTCTACATGGTATCAGAGCGTGCTCTAGGAACCTAATTCTAGTCGCCACCTCCGCTTCCCTGTCTTCTTTGCGTTCTCTCTATCCCTAGCCACCGCCTTTCTCTCCTAGAGAGAACAAAAATAAGAGAGTACCACCTTCCGACAATCGTTGTCTCCATGGCTTAGGCCGACCGCCTGCCAGGCATCATCTTTCTAACCTCCATGGTCTTCTTTCTTCATATTCTTTTTAATGATCATCTAGACCTCCATGGTCATCTTCTCTCTTGTTCTTCTATAAAGATGCAATCTTTTTTTATCGACAGTCTCTATCCTGGACATCACCGATGTTTATTTGCCTCCCAAAATATTTTGTATCTAGCCATTGCTTCCCTACATCCTCCACATGGTAAAAATAATCATTTGACCAAATTTGTCAGTGCTCTCCATCTGACCATCACCTGTTTACCGATGTCTCTCCAAATCATATCTAACATCTGGTTGTTACCCTCTTTAGATCTATCTTCACACTGCTATTGACGGTCCTCCCATCCAACAAGCCTCGAACTATAGGACATGCACAAGTTAAATACACTCATGAGGCATCAATGCTCCCCAAATACAAGTTTTCAATAGACTTCAATTTAAAGTCACAACAAGTGGATAGAACTGGTAGTGAAGCGGTTATATCCGCAAAAATGCATATTCGTCATGGAAGGCCAATCACAATGGCACTTGAGAAAATCATCTGTGCTTGGTTCTCGCTGCTGTTTGCATCGTCCAGATTATATCCACTCGTGAGTGAATGACTCTTGAGGACCCTTGGGCCACCTGTAGGAAAAACATAACTTATTGACTCAGAATCTTAGAGGATGTTAAGTAGCAATGGACGAATATCGGACAACATGACTTCAAGCAAGACACTGCAATAGTTTGGGAAGGATCTTCGACCAAGTTCATAAGAGAAAAGGACAAGAATAATTCTTGTTGTGTACTTAAGGAAAGATTAAATCACTGGTTTTGACCAGTCTTTGACCAACTCAATAAAAAGCATCCCTGATAAAGCATTTCCTAGTGTTACAGTTGCCAATAAGAAAGAAAGAAATCGACAAGGATTTTCCAACAAAGACTTCATCTTTTTATTTATTTAATTGGGCAAAACAAAAGACCCCGTGATAGTTTATAAAGCATAAAAAAAGAAGGGGCAACACATTAAATTTTTCTTTCCTACCTTGCTTATTTAGGAAGTGCTATACTTTTCTAGTGAGATCCATTCCGATAGTGTCATTCCTCTTTCTATCAAGTTCTATTATGGTATTTTTTTTAATTCTTCCTACCACACATTTATACTAGTGGTGCTTTACTTCTGTGATGTTATTCCTCTACCAATATTTATAACTTTTCACCACAACCACTCTCATGATCTTTTTTGTGGTTGGAGTGAGGGGGAGAATAGAGGAAGATGAGCAGAGGAGTGAAAAGGAGATACGACAAAGAGAAGAAGTCATATCATCTGACCGTGTTGCCTAGTTTGTACATAATCATCCGTGTTGTCGATATCTACTATAATGCATATTCCTATAGTGATGCATATCAGGAACGTGCCCACCTACTATGGCGCAATACTCCTATAGAAGTGGTCTTACCCCAAATATCATGCATGATCACGGTGTTGGTGCTTTTGGCGAACTACTTCGACAACAATGATGATTGAGATGACTTCTACACATATGCTTCACCATCTATAAATTTGGATGCTCATAAAATTTCAGAATATATTTTGCGATTACTTCTATATTTCTAGAAGTTTTCAATTCAGAGGGAGTGCACCTTACAATTACTACTTCTACATTGATCGTAGCATCATCAAAGGGAGATGATTTATTTACTACAATGTGCTATCTTTTTTAGGGGGAGTGTTAAAGTGCTTTAGTTTTGTAGTATAAGATCCAGAGATAGACCATTTCTTGTAAGGGGAGATCAATTTTTTGTATTAACAAGTTGGACATGTGTTTCACCCATGCTCTAGCTTGAAGGGGAGTGTTAGATTAATTAGTTTTTTATGTACATATGCCTAACTATCTTGGTCCATTAGGGTTGAATTATGCTTCCTTGTACTTTCCTCATTTCCTATATATAAGAGGGGAGTTTTCCCTCTATCAATAACAAATATCTTTCTTGCCTCCCATCTTACCTTTCTACACTAAGTAATTGGAGAATTTGAAGAACAACTTCAACCTACAATATGTTATTGATGTTATAATGAATTTATAGTTCCTTTATCTCTGATATCTAGATTTAACTCGAGGCACAAAATCATCATCCTCTTCAATATATAATACATGTTCTTTGAAGTAGAGCGATTGTATGAGATATGTGTAAGATCAATATCACATATTGACTCACACTAGCATGGCCATGCATATCTTAGTCTCACTTATCAAGTGGTCAGGATATCAAACTCCTACAGGAGGGATGAAACCCATCTATATCACTCACAATCATCTCCATGTGTCACGATGCACCAAAGAACCATCTTTATGGCAATCCTTATTTAGGATCACGGTGGATGATGTCAAAGTACACCGAACGACATGTGATGAGTGTAGTGATTTCAGGTCTAAGAACCACAATCACCTTGAGAGATGATTCTGACTACCAATCATGGTTTCCATGTGTCACTCTCAAGGTAGGTATGTCTGATACACTGTTCTTTAACAAGCATCTATGCACTTGGTTTCATATCACATATCATGACTAATGAGATTCTATCATCAACCAATACATACTCTAGTCTTAACTGTTATTATTATCTATTAGCCGTCCACAATAACATCCGACTGGGGACATAACAAGAATGCATATACTCTTGACATCTGCTTGATCTCATCATTCATGTCCTCAACCCAAAGATATATGCCATTGAGTAATATCATTCTTTAGACATTTATTATGTTTCATTATTATCTCATAATTGGATAAACAATATAAGTTGGTAGATTTCCTTCACTTTTAATCAAATCGTTTCTAAGATATGCCATTACAATCATCATATGATTGGCTCTCTAGGCATACATACCAACAAGTATATGCAAACAATTAAATTTAACCATGACTTCTTTATAGAATCTATTTCTTATATGTCATGGACCTACATGTTGCATACTATAATATGTGGAAGTATTGGAACAAGCTACCATACCACCACACAAGACTTAGAGTAAAAATAGGGACTCTATGTTTACTAACTAGCTACCCAGTCTACAATGAACCTTGCTTAATGTGACATGGACGACTAATGACAACATCCAAATTATTTTGGACTCATCCCCTAAATATTGTTACTCAGACAGACCAACTAACCAATATCTTTGTCAATGGTTCACTAAGGGATGCCCAACTAACCAATATTACAAGTTCTTTGTATTGAAATGAGTACCATGAAAATATGTGGTAAATGTTGGGTACTCACTATTTTAAGGAGTCTTTCCTAGTTGGGCTTAGAATCATGTACCCCTCTGGTACCAATCCTAGACTCTTCCATTCGACATGCACATTTTCTCCTTCACAGAGCTTACCTTCGTGATGGATTCTACAATGTTCATGGTATCTAAAGTCTAGTGATTCTTTCATTTCACAAGAAATAATATATTATTTTCTAATACTTACCTTAACCATATACTTAGGGTACATTAAATTTTGGTATCAAATAAACCTCTTGTACTGATAAAAAATAAGTCAAAACTAAAAATTAAGCATTCTGAACTATCACTAAAATGTCATATCCAATATAATTTTTTATACTTCCGAGTAGTAATACCAATCAAGTCGTGAATCCACAATATAATTCATTAGTTGTAGACATTAGGAAATATTTTAGGTCACGTATGCCACTAGTTCTACTTTAGATTTTACCATGTCTCATGATAAATCATTACATGGCTAACATCATCTATAACACATCTCAAAACGAGTGTATCAATAAATAGTATAACTGAGAGCTAACATTTTGTACTAAAAAAAATCTTATAATGAGTCACCAAGTAGAACAATATAGAATGTTATAATGGTAGTGTAGTAATAATGTTTTTAAGAAAATTTGGACTAGCTAAAAAACCTCTCTAATAATCCTTTATACTTTTTTGTTTTTGTTTTGTATTTCTATCCATGGATTGAATCCAAAATAATTTGGCATAATTTCAAACAAGTCAATGTTTGGAGGTGATTTTTCAGTCACCTAGATCTGAATCTAGGTCACTAGTCTCATATCTAAGCTTTGTATGTCCAGACTTGTGGTCGACTGAGCTTGGATTTGAGCTTAAAGATTCTATGTCCACCTTCTAACAGATGTTAATAGACCTTCCACTCTGAATAGAGACTTTTAAATGAAGAAGATGAAGAGAAGAGATAGAATAAAACCTTCAATGAGCCTAATAAAAGATCTCGATCAAGGAAAGAAGCAAACAAGAAGAGATCTACAACCAATAGTTAATTAGCATTATTGATTCACGACAACATTCCACCTGTTCTTCACTTTCTTCCTAAAAATTGCCCTAGAATTCGTCCTTTTATTCTCCTCTTTCATAGTTTACGGCTCTACTTGTGTGAAAAATTGAAATATGAATCCAAACTATCAGATTCAGATATATATAGAAAAATTATGGTCATTTTACTGATAGGTGTCCTGAGCGACATTGTAGTTCATGTCCATCGATCTGCATGGTCGTTGATCTGCATGACCATCTTTCTATGTGGTCGTCAGTCTGCATGGCTGTCAGGGACCATTGATCAGCCTACATGGTCATTGGGTGATGAAAGTACATACAAAAATCAGTTCTACACATATTTACTAAAACTTTCATAGTTCTCTCACTTTATCTCTAATTTGGTTTATTCTTATTATTGCAGATTTATAAATAAATAGTACAATCCTAGAGTATTGATTTGATAATGTTATGAAATAGTAATTTATTGATTAATTATTTTTCTAAAGTATCAATATTTCTCTTTCCACATACATGTGTGGGCTATTTCTATATAAACTAAAGCTCATTTATCATGGTATTCCCAAATGTTAATTTTGATTACTAAATTATGAGTTCAAAATAAAACAAGGCCAAAAGAAATCACAAGGTAATTAAGGTACTAACGAAGGCTTGATTAACACTAAGGTTATATTAAATCCTAAGATCTATCGTTAAGACTTAGTATGAGTTGTAATAATTATTACAGGAAAAAAGATTAACTTTTTCCCTGAGATTAGTAAAAGTATCTTATAAAAAATAAATTAGTAAAAGTATTCTTGGAACAATCAAGAGATCTTACAATTGTACATGGTATAGAATGCTCAAATACAGACTACATATTATCTATGAACATATGGATAGCAATTAATGAAGCCAAAATGCATACTAGGGAGGAGATGAGAGCATTCCATGTAGGTTGCACAACCTTTTTTCTTTTTAATAGTATGTTGAATGTAGCTATGTGCGTTTTCAAATATTTTCAGGAATAATCATTCATGTTATGTAGAAACAGTAAAAATCTATATAGTAGTGTCATGATTTTCAAACAATATACTTGGGATGATGTAGACAAGTCATAAGTTCATTAATCTACCCTTGACTTTGTTTTATGTTGTAGTTGATGTTTATGGTTGTAAAGCATATTTAGGTACCAATCTCTCCTTTTCCCTTTCTAATACCTTCAATCAATTAAATCTTTTCAGACTTTCTTTCCCTATTTTTGAAGAGATTAGAATTAGTTGGGATCCAATAACCCTTTTAACTCATTATTATCAAATGTACATGAAATATCAAAATGAAATAATCCTAACAAATTAAATAATGTAATTAGTGATTAATAATAATAATGAATGGGTTTGACTCTAGTATTGTACTCTAGGATAACCCTAGGTTAGCGTGAGAGAAATGGAAAGAACACAAATAGGTTCACCTTTTTGTATTAATAATTTGAGCTAAACACCCTAATTAATGTTGGGAAAAAGTGGCAACACTCTGCAAGACTCAAGGCGCGAGATTTAATGTGGAAAATTCTCCCTGAGTTAAGGAGAGTAAAACCATGGGGAAATACTGGTCAACAAGCACTATGTAACTCGAGTTACAACTCACACTGCCCGGATTTAATCACCCCTAAATCTGAGTAGCTCCCTCCACGAGAACAAAGATAAGAAGAAGAGAATCACACTCAAGGTGTACAAAATAAAACCCCTCTCTTAACTTTATCTCCTCGCGATGTCGTTGTCTCTACTGGGGATTGCTTGTTGCCGCTACGACCGCTGATCGGTCATCTCCACCGGTGACAAGGTCGCCTACCACATCGTTGCCTGCTGTACTCGTTTTAGTTGGCTCCTCCAACTCGGATTCCAGCACGCCGCTGCAAACTGAAAGCTCTCTCCGCCTGAGAGAGCGAGTGTGTGTCTCCAGTGACCAGACAAACATCCACCGCAGTCACAACACCAACAACTGCCACTAATTGATGTGCATCTTATGCCCTCAAATCCGCCTCCACTGTCAGTGCCCTCCGTTGTGTTGCCGACTGCCAACCGCTACTTCTCTTCAAGGCAAAGTCATTGGCCCTCTCTTATCCACAAGAGAGCTCCACCTGTTCTTCTTGTTCTATGGCTCTTCTACCACAGAAGGCACCAACAACGAACAACTGATGGGATGATCTCAATGGCCTCCCCCAGGGTCTCTATTTATAGGCCTCCATCCATATAGTTGCAACCATGACTCCTAGTCCAAATCCTAGTCCACTCCTAGTCCAACTCCATGATGCACAAAGAGAACCATCTTCTTTCCTTCTTGTTTCCTATTAGATTTGACTCATATTAGGATTGGCAACACATGTCCAATTCCTTTTTTAAAGTCCTAATCCAATTCGGATGTGGGCTAGACTCCTATTCCCAACAATCTCCCCCTCTGGCCCATAAGGGAGACATTTTCTTCATCTATCATCCAGAGTATCTTCTGGACTCCATCACCACCTGTGATGGGTTCCGATAGGTGGTCATTCTCCTCAAGCATGTCAGCATCATGTAGTTTTCATCCCTCTTCTTGAAGTCCCACCTTGACTTTACTTTGTTCCCAAGCAACAGAGAAGAAGTATCTTGGCCATGCTGCTTCTCTCTATATGCCCACACCTGGAACTTTGTCGGCTCCCCCTGACCGGTCACTCGAGCCCTCTTGGATGAAAACCATGTTTCTGGCCTTTTTTAGTAAGCTTCAGAAACCTTCTTATGACGCTCCCCCTGTCGATGTAACTCTACATCAAGAGTCTGATCCTCCAACCTGGGTGTAGCAACTACATCTTCAATGTATTGCCCTCCTTCCTCACACGTGTGTTGTCTAAGGAAAGTATTTGGAGCGACCTTCTCTAATTGGGAGCCGTCACAGTGCACCTCCTGGTGCATGTAGAAATCCACTTTTCTACCGTTTCTGACATCATTGAGAGAATCCCGCAGCTCAGTCCTACAACTATCTGTAGAACTTCCTCGTAGTCCTCCATGATTCCGTCTTCTTTGAGATGGCTTTGACTTCTTTACTTCCTAAATCTTGTCTTTGTGTACTCTGAATGTGGTTTTATATAGATTGCAGCACAGTCTGCCTCGAGCTATCACCAAACACCCTTTTGTCACCCTGCATTTGCCTCCTCCGAACTCGAGATGATATCCGTTCCTATCCAATAAGGAACCAGAAAATATGTTGAGTCTCAAATCTTGAACATGACGAACATCCTTGAGCGTGACAATATACCCGACATATGTTTTGACGTAGATATCACCAATCCCGACGATCTTTGAGTAGCTAGCATTTCCCATCCTCACATTGCCAAAGTTCCCACTTTTGTATTTGTGAAGAACTTCTTGTGAGATGCAGCATGACACGTCGCTCTCGTGTCTATCGCCCATTCAATATCATCCTTTGTATTTAGAAACTGCTCTTGGATTGTAAGCAATTCCTCTACAATAACAACTGAATTGTTCTTCTCATCATCCTCTTGTTCTTTGGCGAGTTCTTGTAGTACCCTCTTCCAGACCTTGCAGTCCTTCTTGAAGTGTCCAACTTTTCCGTAACAGTGACATTCTTTACCCCTTGTCTTCGACTTTCCACGGTTAGAACCGTCATTGCGACTCTGATTTCTTCCTCTTCCTCCAACGAGTAGAGATGAACCTGAAGAATCAGATATCACACATTACCTCTTCCAGATGTCTTCACTCAGGATCAAATCCCAAATATCGTCAAGCTTTAGCTTTGTGCTTCCTGACGAACTACTGACTATTGTCACAGTAGCAGACCAACGTTTGGGCAAAGAGGAGAGTAGGATAAGAGCTTTAACTTCATCTTCGAACTTGATCTCCACGGAGTTGAGTTGCGTGATTATGACGTTAAACTAGTTGATGTGATCAGCTACAGAGGCTCCTTCGCTCATCTTCAGGTTGAACAAGCGACACATCAAATATACCTTGTTTGCAGCAGTTGGCTTCTCGTACATATTTGATAGCGTCTTCAGAAGTCCCGCTGTCGTCTTCTCGTTGGCAATGTTGAATGAAACATTTTGTGCCAATGTCAACCTGACCACTCCAAGTGCCTGGCGATCAAGGAGATCCCACTCCTCCTGCTTCATGTGTTCAGGCTTTGTCCCTTCCAGAGGTTGATGCAGTTTCTTCTGATACAGATAGTCTTTAATCTGCATCTTCCAGAAGCCAAAGTCCTTGCTGTCGAACTTGTCAATACACACTTTTCCGTCTTCAGATGTCATTGTCACTTCCACTTCAACCTTCCAACCTGGCTCTGATACAACTTGTTGGGAAAAAGTGGCAATACTCTGTAAGACTCAAGGCGCGAGATTTAACGTGAAAAACTCTCCCCAAGTTAAGGAGAGTAAAACCATGGGGCAATACCGGTCAGCAAGCACTATGTAACTCGAATTACAACTCACACTGCCCAGATTTAATCACCCATAAATCCGAGTAGTCCCCCCCCACACGAGAACAAAGATAAGGAAGAAGAGAATCACACTCAAGGTGTACAAAATAAAACCTCTCTCTTAACTTTATCTCCTCATGACGCCGTTGTCGCTGTTGGGGATTGCTTGTTGCCGCTATGACTGTTGATCCGTCGTCTCCACCGGTGACAAGGTCGCCTACCTCGTCGTTGCCTGCGGTACTCGTTCTAGTTGGCTCCGCCAACTAGGATTCCAGCACGCCGCTGCAAACCGAAAGCTCTCTCCGCCTGAGAGAGCGAGTGTGTGTCCTCCACTGGCCAGACGAACAACTGCCATAGTCACAACACCAACAACTGCCACTGACAGATGTGCGTCTTCCGCTCTCAGATCCGCCTCCACTGTCAATGTCCTTAGTTGTGTTGCCGACTGCCAACCGCTACTTCGCTTCAAGGAAAAGTCAGTCGTTGGTCCTCTCTTATCCACAAGAGAGTTCCACCTGTTGTTCTTGTTCTACGGCTCTTCTACCACAAAAGGCACCAACAACGAACAACTGATGGGATGATCTCAATGACCTCCCCCAGTGTCTCTATTTATAAGCCTCCGTCTATATAATTGCAACCAGGACTCCTAGTCCAAGTCCTAGTCTCACTCCTAGTGCAACTCTATGATGCGCAAAGGGAACCATCTTCTTTCGTTCTTGTTTCATATTGGATTTGACTCATATTAGGATTGACAACACATGTCCAATTCCTTTTTTTAAGTCCCAATCCAATTCGGATGTGGGTCAGACTCCTATTCCCGACAATTAAGTAGTTCATGTATTAGAGAATAAATGTAACACAAATGATGGCAAATGAAAATCTAGGTCTAGACTTATGTTCCTTATATACGAATTAGGCTACCATCAATTTTGGACTTAACTGGATATTAAATGCACCCTTAGTTTAGAAATAAAGATATAAGTCTAATATAATTTTACTTTTTTGATTCAACGTCACACACATATCACTACCGTCAGTTTTTTTATCATGTGTAAGGCGGGCCAGTCGGGTGGGCAAGTGACTCGTCTTTCAATCTGGCTTCCCTGAGAGCATGATTGCTTCAATAGAGCGAAGGTTTTCCTCATCGTTCACTCTCTACACACAACCAATTCTTGCCATTTCACCGCCATCTGACTCAATGTCTCTTCCCAGCGTTCACTCTCTACACGCAACCAATTCTCGGTACCCATCGTTCACTCTCTACACGCTACCAATTCTCGCCATTTCACCACTAACTGACTCACCGTCTCTTCCTGTTCCAGCGGATCTTCACTTGCATTCAGTGGTGCATTGCGCACAAAACGCCCAAATTAGCCCTAAGATGCCGCCACAACTAAAAATCATAAACCCAATTCACTCTTCCATAGTACTACCCACCTAGACACCTTCACCACACTCTCCTCTAACTTTCCACCAATAAATTTCCTTCATGGCGTCGTGAGCTGTGCTGTCAGTGCTGGTCGTCTTATCCGGTGAGAATTGCAGAGTTAAGATGAGGGGGTTGGATTTGGTGAAATTGGCAATTCGGTAACTCCATTTGCTTTTCTCACCACGTGATCCACTGGTTTGCACTAATGACGAACACCGTTGGTCGTTCTATTTTGGATCCATCGCCGGCATGGAGAAGCATTGGTCCCAGGTTCCTGGATCCCTGCCAAGTCTAAGGTGGGTGATTTTCAAAGCTCCTGGTAGAATGCCTAGAGGCTCGGTCGCTTATGACATGATCACTCTCCCATAATTTTAAAAAAATCTAGACATTATACACCTGCTTGCCATCCCAATTTTTGAAAAACACACAATCTTTCTACATGGATTTCCAATTAATGCATACCCAGTAATTACAGAGAAGGGAACTAAACAAGAGAGAGGAGAGAAGTATACAAGAGAGGTAGATAGAAAAAAAAAAGGAGGTAGATAGAGAAAAAGAGGAGAGATAAAATATTTTTCTCATAACTTCTAATCCATTGCGAATTTTTGGTCGAAACAAAAATAATTAAATTACGTTAAAAATATTTTCCAATACGACTAATATTGACATACTTTGGAGAAAGAATAATATAAGAGGCATATACTTTTCTCTTCTCTCGAATGATACACATGTTGCTCGTACTATATTAATATTTACTTCTCTCTCTTTTTCCTACTTCTCTCATCTTACATACCGCCCTCATCTTTTTTTGTACTCTATGATTATTTTTCTAATACAATATTAATCACTTCTCCCTTCTATCTTTCATACTTCTCTCTCTTCTTTTTTATACTCCCTTCCTCTTTTTTATAATGTATGGATAATTTTAGTACAATACTATATTTATTTATCTTTTCTTTCTTCCGTACTTCTCTCCTTCCTTTCTCCTCTTCAATGGTACCGTAGGAACATTTTTCGTACATTACTACAGAAGTAGGAAAGAGAGTAGAAAAATAAATACTAGTACTGTATGAAAAAACATTCTTATAGTATAGTATGAATGAGAAGAGAGATTATATTTTTTAATTATTTTTATTAAAATTGTCAATATTAGTCTTGTTAGAAAATATTTTATACCGTACCAATGCAGCTGGTCGAACAAAACTATCAATACAATACAATCCATATGTACACCAATATACAAGAAAACTTTTTTAAATATCACTGACTATCATCATTAGAAGGATATAAATTGCACCATCTGAATAAGTTGGTGTTAGTACAATATTTGAAAATATTCATAACAGTATGAGAGAAGTGCACATCAGTGTTATACTAAAAAATAATCGTACAATAGTAGAGAAGCGAGAATTATACCTATGTGATATTATTTTTTCATTTAAAGCATGTCAACATTTGTCTTAATGGAAAGTATTGCTTATATGAAGTGCAATAATTTTTATTTTGACAAAAAAATCATTAAGATTTAAATGTTATGACCAAAATAATTTATTCTTTCTTTAGATTTAGTGTTTGAATCTCTCTCTCCTAAAAATATATAGTGAATTTAATAGGAGAAACTCCTTCATTTTTTCTACAGAAACTAAGATTCCTTTTACTTTTGCTCTCTTTTTTCTCTTTTCTCATAACCACTCTCACTAATATAGAAAAATTGGTATGTTTAGTACAACAAACACGAGCTCCCAATTGGCTGGGAATGAAGATAAAACCAGGTGTGTAGCATGACTCTAATTTCAATTTTCCATCGCTCAATATCTCCATTATCTTTGTCGAAGAGGCTAATATTGTTTAATCACGTGGGATGAGGTCTTTGTTTCCGTGCATGCATTTCCAGAAGTTCAAGTTGGTTAACACGGGGAGGGGAAGTGAGAGAATATAAAAAATATAAAAAAATATGTTCTTTTTTTAACAAGTCATATTATTTCAAAAGGTTCGCACACATATGAGTATATAAAAAATTAAGATAAATTCAACTCACATGTTTCATGATCAAAATAAAATTATTCGTATAATTATTTTGTTAACGAAGAAGATATATTTTTATGCCTGACATGATGTAAACATTGTTGATGCAAATATAGACTATCACTTCTCTTTTTATAGCCACATACATGTACTTCCCTCCAAATTTATAACTTTTTCTTCATTTATTTAAGTTTCCTCCATGATTTATAAGTTCCCTCCACTTTCCTCCATAATTCCCTCACTTTTTCTATTTGTCTTTATGTTATTATGTTAAAAAATATTTATCTCAAACTTTCCGTATTTACTACTAATATTTTTCTAGACATTTTAAGTTTTTTTTAAAATTGTACATTACGTTTATTCTAGTTTTCTTTTATTTTTATTTTTTCCTCTAATTTTTCTTCCAATTTCCCCCAATATTTTGTATTCCCTCTAGGTGAGGTGAGGCCACATACACTTTTTTCTCATGTTACATATATGACTGTTAGCCATGTATAAGCCATGTATATAGTATAGGATAAGCCCAATTTAGAGTATCTAGTACAAGGGAGACAAGTAGTGTTGTCTCTAATGTAAATGGGAAAGAAGTTTTATCCCACGTTGCTCACGCCTACAACTTTTGTGGTCCTTATATGTAGGATCACGTGTGACTCTTGTGTCCAAGGGATCTAGGAGAGGGTATGCTCACTTCCTTGGTGGGTATGGTGACCACAACACACAAACACGCGCGCACACCGCACCACAACTCGTTTCGCCTGGTCGGACCGGGCTCAGGCTTATGGCTTGTGGATTGTGGAGAACGTCTTCCGTCTTCTTTTTTATACTAGGACACAATTACGTAATTAATTATTAATTTAATAATTTATTTCTTTCTGAAACAGATTGATTAATCCTAATTGGAAAGTGCTTCTCTTGTGGATTTTTCCGCAATGTATACAAGAGCGATCAAGTGATTGCATCATAATGAGAATAGGATTTCAGTGCGTGTAAGGCTATAAATATGCCTCCGCTTATTAGCGTTAAACACATATAAAAAACAAACCTCAGTCCTCAGCAGTTTCGTTCGTATTTATCAAACCCTAAGCCGTGTTGTTGCCTGGAGTTGTTCGTCTCTAGCGAGTAACTGCTTCTTTATTCTTCTCCTCAAAGATGCGATCTGTCAGGTAATGGTTCCTGCGATCGCTGGGCTGCAATAGTAGTGAAACCGGATGTTGTAAAGCGCAAGCGAGATGACAACTTGGTTGAGGTTCGTGATCACGTCGATTGGAAGAACAACGCATATCTTTCCAGATTGCGGGCCATTGATTTCTTTAAGTAACATGTTGTTTTTCAACGAACGATTTGGTCTGTATTCCTAACTCCAATTTTATTTTCTCATGCACTGTTTATTCTTCTACTTCTTATCAGGATCTGGCTTGAATCTTTTAATTTATTGCACCTGTCGTTGTTGCATGTAACGTCGTAAATCTAAAATTTCCAACATCTCATTGATTGTGAGCTATACAAGTATCCCACTATATTATTTATATTTTCCCTCCACAATCTATATTTCCCTCCAACCTTTATAATAAATTTCCTGCCAAGTCTTTCTCTTTCCCTTATCTCTACTCCAACGGGGAGAAAAATAGTTAAAATACACTTGATTCTTTCCCTTGCATTATCCTTCATTTTCTTCCCTTCCCTTCCCTTCACCATGTACAACTAAACAACTTAAACCCTTTTCCCCACCCCTCCATTCACGGCATACCAAACAAGCCGTCAGTAATCTGCTACATTTGTTACCCAGGCCTTGAACAAAGACTCATTACGTGAGAGGGAGCCCCATAAGAATTTCAACGACATTAGCTGGGTGCGAGCAGGGCCGTTGCAAACATTTTAGAGGCCTCGGGACGAAGATAAAAAATGAGCCCTCTGTATACTCTTATTTAACAAATTTAAATAAATACAAGTTTAGTTATTGTCAAACTGTCATATAAAAAAATAGTAGCATCAATGCAAACAGATTTAGATTGCAACTTCTTATTTACTGTATTAACCATATATAAAATATAATGCCAAATAACATTACCCTATAACAAGAGATGTTTACAAAAATAAAATTGTGGGCCCCTGGCCGTCGCCCAGGTTGGCCACCCCAATGGGCCGGCCCTGGGTGCGAGGGTGCTTGGCGGATGATGGACCCTTTCGTTGTATGCCGATTCTTTTATTTCACGTCATCGCTTCTTCTCTGGTTTCATCATCTTCCAACGATCTCTAGACTTTTTCTTGAGGACCTTTGAGTCCGTTGTGGCACAACAAAGCCTGAAAGAAAATGATCCACTCACGAGGGTGCAATGCCGGAGGCCAGGCCTGGGAGCCAAGCACCTAAAGCTAAGTGCAAAGGACTCAAATTTAGATTATTTTTAAATCTTAAATTAGTCATAACAATTAGTTTAAATATTATCTCATGTTGATGATTTAAGGATTATATTTTGATGATGTGAATGACTAAACATTAGATATTTATTAGAACAAATGTGTTTTAAGTTCGAATTGAAAGTTGGAACCTTACAGTAAACCAACTCATAATTGAAAAGCTTTGCATACTCCAAGTCTTATATAATCAATTTATATAGGTATTCATGTTTTATAATTTACTAAGCTAATATTGTTTGTTTCTAGAGAATTGAATTATAAATCCAACAGAAAAAGAAAGAATAAAATATGAGTTAAAATGATAAAGTTATTGATTTTTAATATGCATGTACATAACAACAAAGTTGACACACAAATAATAGGTGGCGAGTAGTGTCTTTGTTCGGAACTTATAATAAGAAAACTCAATGGATTTTAATGAAATTTGTTTTTATAGATTTGTACTTCCACCGCTTTATAAGATTTGAAGGTGCATAGGACGACTTCTATTGCAACTAAAGATAACCCTTGGTGAAAAAGGATGAACATAAGTGTTTCCATGTGGATTTCTAACTGAAGAGTTTGGTTTATCTTACCTTTTCTCAGATTTAATATTGTTCCCTTCCAGATATTTGAATACCTATTGATTTCACTTTACCTTCCCTCTGCTCTATTTATTTTTGGAACAAAATGTTGATGTGTTTTTCTCCTTTTCATTCTTTTATCCATGGTCATTTTGTGAATAAATGATGGATTATTTGAGAATAGAATTTACTAGAAAAAAATTTGATGATGTTTTCTTGATAAATTTCAAATTTGTCTCTTCTAAATAAGGATGACTAGTTACATATTCGTTTTACTTGTTCTACTTTTTTCTTTTTCTTCCTCGTTTACTTAAAAAACTTGCTACTTGAACACACCTGTAAAGATCATAAGAGAAGTATGAAATCAGACATCCCATAGCGAGGATCTTTTAGTTTCTACTTAGTATAAGAGCTGAAATTATAAGAGATAAATGAAATTTAATAGTTGTATATGAATTTATAGAATACATAAGAACATGATAGGGATGATTGTTTGTTTGTTGTTACAAGTGAATAATTGAATATGTCATATTGATATCTTGTTCATAAGATGTTATGGCTGAAAAAGGCCAAAAATAGATATGTAGTTGTTTAATTTAATATTATACCTACATAACATTTTTTACAATAATAGTTTGTGAAGGCCTTGTGAAGTAAGGGTTAAATTAGTAATTGAGGCCTTGGAAGAAGGCCAAATTTCTTTTATATGATAATTTTGTAGCCGCTAAGACTTAATTGTAGCTGAATGTTACTAAAATAATTCTTCTAGAACTGTTGTTCATTTATTATGATGATAAACTTTGGAGAAAATTTCGAAACTCATGTTGATATCGACATCGGATGACGTAGAAAAAGAGATTGGCCTTGAGCTGAAGAAAAAAGAAGGACATGTTGATGAAGGATGGAAGCAAGATAGAGAGTTATAAGGCCTACTTGTACAGAGGTGGGAGGATTTTGGACTTGTTTTTGTTTGTCCAAATTGAGGAAAGATCACTTGTTTATATTTGTCCAAAACGGGAATGATCCTGGACTTATTTTTATTTGTACGAAGGGGGGATATGATCTTGGACTTGTTTTTATTTGTCCAAAAGTGGTGATGATGTTAGACTTGTTTTATTCATCTAGAGAGGGGAGGATCCTATACTTGTTTGTGAAACTTAGTGTTTTTTGTGCATTTTTTTTATACTTCTTATAATGCTTAAGTGATGTGTTGATTATATTGTCTGGCTACTAATTGTAAAATTGATGTTAAGAATGAGAAAGTTGTAACAGTGTATTACGTTTTTATATCTGCTCGTTTAGACATTAGCTAATCAACCAATGAAAAAAATTAGGTCTTGAAGGCAAGACACTGGCTAGGCAACCCTCTTCTTCAGTTGAGTAGCTTACTCATATAGATGAAGTCCCTACCTGAAGCACAAAGTCTAGATTATTCTTATACTAGGATCATGGGACGAACCTATGATTTTCCTTGTATTTTGTATCTCAACATGACTTTTTATATGTACCACCTTGTATATCAATTGAACAAATCATATTTCTATGAACACTAAAAATATAGTTATGAAAGATAATTCAAGTCATACTAGTTGTACTTTGTCGATCAATGAGAAATAATTTATAACGAGATATTGTCCATAAATTTATCTGAATGAAAAAGTTTCTTATTTTTTATCATTTGGTTTTCCAATCAAGGGTTTAATGCATTGTAAACCTTAGGGCCCAGTCTCGATAAATTAGTGTTTGTTTGGTTTTTGGGATTGGGTTCTGGAAAACTTTGTATCAGAGCCTAAGGTTATAAATTAGTACAGGAATATAGGAGAGCCTTTTCTTTTTTCATCAACTGTAATATGTGTGTCTTTTACAGCTATATATGCTAAAAGAGGAGATCATACCTTAGACTTAACTCTTGATATTGTTAGATCTTGGAAACTCCAGAAGAACATGTTGAAAATGAACCTCATATACCACCTCCTCCATCATTTTCGGTAGATTCAGTTCACGATATCGAGCATATACGTAATGTGGAAGAAGTAGTGAACTAAGGCCTAAACAACATTCTTATGCATCTAATCCACAATTTTCACCTAAAATGCTAGAAATGGCACAAGGTTTCACGGCTGTAATTACTCACATAGTAGGAAATCCTAGGGTACATATACCACAACCAGACCCTGTTAGGTACTTGAATAGATCATATGAAAAGCTAAGCAATATTGGATCTTATGACTTTACAACTAGTTTAGATCCAGATGAACCTAATGCATGGTTATTTGAGACAAAACATATCTTTTAGTTAGCACATATGCGAAAGGAGGAGAAGGTGGAACATTTTGTGTACTTATTAGAAGGTAGTGCTACACATGGGTAAGGGCTAGAGAAGATGAAAGGATTTGGAAACAACATGACATGGAATGAATTTCAGATACATTTTGAGTCATGGTGTTATCTTAAAGAAAGGGAATATGTCACTAGCTAAATATGAGTTCTTGTTCTTAAACCTAATGAGGTTTAGTCTTCGACTCTGTGTGACTGATAAGGACAAGATTAGAAGGTTTAAAAGTGGGTTGAATACATGGATGCAAGAAAAGGTGGCTATTATGGAAAGTTGTTCATATTTCCATGAATTTGTAGATACCTCTAGGAGTGTGGAAAGACCATGGCAAGTTAGAAGAGAAGTAAAGGGGTGAAACAAAGTGGACACTAAAATTTTCAAACCAAGTTGTCGCAGTAAGTAAAGTACTGCTAGACCATCACCATATAGAAGGGCATCATCTTCATTTTGTACACCACCAAAGCAGTAGTAGGGAAGAGTAGAGGCACTAGAGGTCATGGTAGAGGATACTAGTCTCAGAAAGTCAATAACGTTGAAACTTTTATAGTATTGAGTAACCTAGTTATGCTTCAACACTTACAGCAATGTAAAACTTGTGGACATGCACATAAACGTCAATGTTCAAGTTCCAATCCACCCACGTGTTGCAAGTGTGGGTTGTAGAGACATCTTGCCAGACAATTCCCATAGGATGGACAACAACAATAGTTGAGACAAAGACCAAGAGGTCAATATTAGAAACCCAACAGACTCAACAAAGTAGTATTTGAGGTACAAGTTCTGAGGTAGGATCTAGTACATGGGGATGTATATCACATAGTGGTAGTGGTAGAGGAAAAGGAAAGGAACATGTGATTGGTTGGGATTATTCTAATAATCAACAAGAAGGGTGGTCTTTACAGGGGTAGTGACAAGTCTGATGCAATTATTTACTGATGTTATTAATCCTATAAATGTTCTAATTGATCCAGGTTCCACTCATTCTTTTGTGAATAGAGATGTGATAGACAAAATGATGTCTTAATGATCCCTTTATCTTATGTTTTGTTTTGGAAATTCCTATAGTAGAACCTATACATATCATGAAAGTATGCCCAGAGCATGTTTTTCAAGTGGATATATTGCCACTTATAATGCATGGATTTGATGTAATCATTGTCATGAACTGTTTACAGAAGTATAAAGAAATATTAGATTCTTTCAATAAAGAGGTGGAGATTTGTGATGAAGACAAACATGGACTATTGTTGGAGGTAGAAAAGTCCTACCAACATGTATGATTTCAGTGATGGTTGTTGATTAGATGTTGAGAAAGTGATGTTAGGGATATCTAGAACACGCGATAGATAATCGTGTTGAGAATCCTAGTATGTTAGATGTACCTATAGTTTAGGAGTTTATTGATGTGTTTCCTGAAGAATTGCTAGCATTACCGCCACCTAGGGAGATTGATTTTAAAATCAACCCAGATCATAGTACATTACCAATATCTTTATTACCATAACTTATGGCACCAACAAAGCTTAAAGATCTTATGATGCAACTGCAAGAGCTTCTAGATAAAGGCTTTATATATCCAAGTACTTCACCTTGGAAATCATCAGTTCTGTTTGTGAAAAAGTAAAATGGCACAATGAGATTGTGCATTGACAATATATAGTTGAATTTAAGAATAGGTACTCCTTACCTAGGATTGATGACCAATTTGATAGACTTGAGATTATGCTATCATCCATTGAAGATTAAGCCAGAGGATGCCAAGGACAACTTCTTGTACGAGATATGGACATAATGAGTTTTTTTATGTCATTTGGACTAACCAATGCTCTAACATCATTCATGGATTTAATGAATAGATTTCTCAGACAATTCTTGGATCAATTTGTCGTTGTGTTCATGATGATATCATGATGTATTTTAGCAATGGTGAGAAATACAAACATCATTTACAAACTTCCTTATATCTACTACAATAACATCGACCGTATGCAAAGTTTAATAAATGTAAGCTTTGTCTTTTCAAAGTTTCCTTTTTAGGACATATTATTTCTAAACAAGAGTTTTCTATATACCTCCACAAGGTTGAGTTAGTGTTAGAGTGGGAAAATCCTAAGACTCCAACTTAAATATGTAGTTTTCTTAAACTAGCAGGATATTATTTACATTTTTTTACAAGATTTTAGTGCTATAGCCATGTCATTAAAAAAGTTAACAAGGAACAAACACATTTTTTGGATAGAATAACGTGAGAGTAGTTTTCAAGTTTTAAAAGAAACTTTAACTAAAACACTAGTTTTGTTAATACTTGAGAATGGTAAAGGCTTCATAGTTTTATGTGATGCTTCAAGGAAAGGTTTGGTGTGCTTATGCAAGATGGCAATGTTATTGCCCATATTCTAGATAGTTGAAGAAGCATGAGGAGAATTACCCAACTCATGACTTAGATTTATCTATAATGGTATTATCCATACAGACTTGGTGATGTTATCTCTATGAAGAACCATGCCAAGTATGCACATAGCATAAGAGCCTTAAGTATATAACTACTCAAAAGAATCTGATTTTGAGACAATGTACATGGCTTGAGATGATTAAATATTATTAGTACATGATTGATTATCACCCTAGTAAGGACAATGCGGTTGCAGACTCATTGAGTCCTAAATAATATTCTTCATCTATAGATGGGATGTATCATCTAGCATGTAAAAGAGAATATATGATGTTAGACTTTAGAGGGATGAATACATAGATGAGTATATCACACAAGGGATCACTTTTAGCATTGTTGTAGATTAAAACAACTCTAGAACAACATAATGTAGATTCTAAAATCCAAAAGATCAAGAATGAGATTCTGGAAGAAAAGGGTGAAGCATTTAACTTCTTAGATAATGACATTTTGTGATTTAAACAAAGGTTGTGTGTACCATACCATGTAGAAGTAAGGAAAGTAGTTCTAGAAGGGACACACAATTCCATGTATGCAATGCATATAGGAAATACCAAGATGTAAAAGAATTTAAAAGATTTGTATTGTTGGTAGGAAATGGAAAAGGATGTGGTTGAATTTGTGGCACGTTGTGGGGTGTGTCGACAAGTTAAGGAAAAAAACCAAAAACTAGCAGGGATGTTGCAATCCTTTCCTATTCCTAAATGGAAATGAGATCATATCATAATGAACTTTGTGTAAGGACTACCACGTATGGGTTACCATTGACAGATTGATCAAGTCAGATCATTTTCTACTAGTGAAAACTACATATGCAGTGCATTGACTAGCACATATTTATAAAGATGAAATAGTCAAACTATGTGGAATTCCTTTGAACATAGTGTAATATCAAGAACCATAGCCTACATCTATATTTTGGGATAAACTACATGCTTTTATGGGGACAAATCTTAACTTTAGTATGGCTTTTCATGCACATACCAATGGACAGTCAAAAAGAACAATTCAAACATCAGATGATATATTGAGAATGTATGTTCTATAGTTTCTAGGAAATTGGGTTATAAATGTAAGCTCAATTGAGTTTAGGGATTGGATTATATGGCAAGAATTGTTGATTTCCAATATGTTGGTATTAAGTAGGCGAGAAGAAACTGATGGCCTTGATGCAACTCAATAAACAACAAAAAAGATTTAGGTGATCAAACAACAACTAAAGGTTGACAAGATTGGCAAAAGAGTTATGCTGACAAATGATGTTGACCTTTGGAGTTTAAAGCTAGTTGATAAGGTTTTCCTAAAAGTTTCTCCATATAAGGGTGTTCTTAGATTCTAACAGAAGTGTAAGTTAAAAAATATATATGTTGCTCCTCATCCTATTATAGAAAATATAAGCAATGTTTCATACAGATTGCAGTTACCATAAGAGATACAATAGTTGAACGATGTGTTTCATGTTTTGATCCTAGGAAAATATCACACAAAGACAATTCAAACTCTACAGGCTATAGATATACACTTAGCTGATGATGTTCCTAGTGACGATGGACCAATGTAGATTATGGATAGTAAGGTTAAGAAGCTCAGGAACTACAAAATACCAATGGTTAAAGTACTTTGGAAGCACCATAATGTTAGATAAATGACTTGGGAGCTTGAGAGTGAGATGAGAAGAACTCATTCCATGTTGTCTAAGTTTTAAGGAACAAAAATTTAAGGGGAACGAATTTATAAAGACCCAATCTCAGATTATCTCTAAATATTAGATTAGTCATCATGATTTATCAAAGTTTGGTCTCATCTTTATAATTTAAGAAATATATTCTGATGTGTGAATGAGTAAATACTAGACATTTATTAAAATGAAAATTTCTTAAGTCTTAGTTGAAAGTTGGCACCTTAATAGTGTCAAAAGTAGAACAATTTATATCGGAAAAATTTTCCATACTAAAAGTCTTATGTAATAAATTTGTAGAAAAAATGGTAAATAATAGTATAAAACATGCTTATATATAATTGAATTATAAATCCAAAGAAAAAAGAATGGATGAAGTCAAATTTAAAATGATAAATTTATTGTATTTATAATACGCATGTACAAAGAACCATCAGTTGACACTCGAGTAGTAGGCAGTGAGAGACGCCTCTGATTCAAACCAATAACTAGAAGTGGCGTAACATTTTATATACTTGAAGGATTTTGACTAAATGTGGTTCTATGGATATGTATTTCGGTCCTTTTTTCATCTAGGCTATAAATAAAAGCTTTGGAGGTTTATATTGTGAATTCCATGGTGATCAAGGGAAAACCTTAGTGAAAAAGGCTGAACAAAAGTGTTTTCATGTGGATTTCAAAACAAAGAGTTTGGATTTTCTTTCCTTTTCTTGGATTTATGTTTATTTTTCTCAGATATTTGAAAGCCTTTATTTCACTTCACCTTAACTCTATTTAATTTTTTTGGAGAAAAATTTTGACTTTTTTTATGCTTCATTCTTTTTCTCAGTGGCCGTTTTCTGAAAAAAAAGAGGACTGATTTAATAACAAAACTTACTGGAGGAAAGTTTGATTATGCTTTTCATTATAAATTTAAAAAGTATTCTCTTCAAAAGGTGAGTATGTACATATTCATTTTAATTGTACTATCCCTTTCTTTTTCTTCCTAGTTTACTCAAAATTTGTTATTTGAAGACATGTGAAAATGATCACAAGGGAAGTATGAAATCAGACCTACCCAGGATCTTTAACTATATATAGTTGATTTTAATTTTATCTAACTTGATCATAGCATAAATTTATCTTTCATGTACCTTCAAAACCAAACTTTTAAAAGAGTATACAACCCATGAGATGCATAAGAGCATGAAATTGATGTTTGTTTGTTTGATTATTTGTTTGTTATAAGTGAATCTTTGATATTCATGATATTAATCTCCTAACCTCGAGAAGTTCTGGATGAAATAATTTCTAGGAAGGCCTGCAATGAATTTATAGTTAGTTGAATTCAATCTTGTACTTATATGACACTTGCATAAATAAAAAAGTGTGAAAGTATTGTAAATTAAGGGATGAATTAATATTGAATGTCTTGGAAGAAGGCTCACTTTCCATATGTTAATCTTGTGTCTTGTTAAGACTCAAAGACAGCTAAATGTTTTAGAAATAAATCTTCTTGAATTGCTATTTATTTATTATGATGATATGCTTTGTATAAAATTTCTGAATAGTTTCTGAGATGGGTGTCAAATGAGTTAGAAGATGAGCTTGAGATTGAGCTAAAGATAAAGCAATGGAGTGTGGGTGAAGGGTGTAAACAAGGTCGAGAGCTAAAACCCCTACCCATCCAGAGGGAGGAGGTTCATTGACTAATTTATATTTTTCCAAAGAGGGGGTCTTGTACTTGTTTATATTTGTCTAGAGGGGGGAGGATCCGATTTTTTTTTAATTTGTCTAAAATGGGAAGAGTCCTGGACTTATTTTATTTGTCTAGAGGAGGGGAAATATTGGGCTTGTTTTTATTTATTCATAGGGGGTGGAGGATCATGGACTTGTTTTGTTTTTCAAGAGAGGGAGGAACATTCTGGACTATTTTGTGAAACTTAATATTTTCTATGCATTTCTAATATACTATTTATTATGCTTAAGTGATTCCATAATCATTTTAAGATGTCTCGGGGTGGAAGAGGTTGAAGGGGAGGAAGAGGGCGAGGGAGGGGGGGAACCCTAGAGGCAGTGAAGGTTCATCGAAGGTGAGGTCTCCTCCAAATGAATCATCTACGATTCCTCCTGGCAGCTCAAGAGTGGCTACCGGAGAGAAAAGGACTCCTTCTCCCCTGAATAATCGCTCCTCACAAGCAAAATTACCCACAAAAATCCCTCATTAGCTTCTTCCTTAATCCTGTAGGTCCCGACTGGTGGACATGAATCATCTACACCGGGTGGTGTGGTCGACTGGCTGGCAGCCAGTAGACTGGGCAGACACTGTGAAGATATATCCATTATAGAGTATATCAATCCTGAGATCCATAATGGCACCAAGTGCTTCTCGATCTCGAGCAAGGATGAGAGGATTCCTTCATGGCTTGAATACGTCTCAGTTAGATTCACGGGGAGGAAGCCATTATGCAGCCAACTCCTCAGTTGGATCCGGCGTCAATGGCAACCCAACGGTGATTTCAAAATCAAAGTAGAAGAAGAAGAGGGCTTTGTTGTCAAGTTACCTACTCCCACGGAAAGGGAAAGGATACTGGAGGAGGTGCCTTGGATGATGGATGGTTCCCTCATCGTCGCCCAAGCTTGGGAACCTGGTTTCCCTCTTCCCCCTCTATCCTTCTCCAAGTTGTCGGTCTGGATTGTTCTTGAGAATATTGGATTCCATTGGACGTCTAGAAGATTGGGAGGTGTTGCTAGCTTAGTCGGGAGGCCCCTAGATCTCGAAGATGCTTGTCTATCAGTGAATTACATGAAGGAGACACTGGTTTGTGTGGAGCTAGAGTCCAGTACAATGTTTTCGAAGGAGGTTACTATCGTGGTTGACAGAATCCCAAAGGCCCTGAAGATTTATTATGTGGAGAAGCCTAAAGTCTGCTCTAGTTGTAACCTCTTCGGGCACCGGTCTCCCTTGTGTCCAAGAAGTTCCAGAAGCAAGACCTTGCCCAGTCAGATGCAACTTAGAGCCGGGAAAAGTAGTAGTAGGCAAGGTGTTCGACGTTTTGCCGAAGAACACCAAGGTCAATCTGCGAAAGATCCATCTGTAGGTTCCTTTATTGGTGCAGTGAAGCCTAAAGGAGAAGGAAATCCTCGTGGATTACCTGAATAAAAAATGCGATGCTACTCCCCAGAAGAAGGAAATGAGGCACTCAATTTGGAGTGGAAGCTTCTCCTATCCAAGCTGAGTGCTACGCCCAACTGTGTGAAGCCACTGACGATTGACATAGGCTTTGCCCTGGAATATCAACAGAAGCTCACATATAATTTAGATGAAGCTTCCTCTGTCAGCTCATGTGACTTGGACCCAGAGTTAATTGATGACTTCAGGGTGAACAAAGAAGTAATGTCCAAGAAGAAGAAAAAGAAAAAGCACATGTCTATTGATGGCAAAGAAATACCTATGATGGATTTCTCTGGGTCTATCTAGTTTGATTTGCTATTCAATAGACAAGTGTTCTGATGAGGTCCTGAATAGGGTGCTTTCTTGGTTATTTGGGGCTTCCTCCATTTAGATGTCTCTGGATGTATGCAGCTGTTGGTTGTTGGCCATGTCCATTCCTTTATGGGTGATCAAAATGCCGTGGCTCCATGGTTGCCTGCTCTCAAGTACAGAAGTCTATAGTTGTTTATTTGTGGTAGTCCTTTTAATCTGGCTATGGATCATGTTTAGTTCATTCTCGGATGGTATACTATTTCAGGTGCAGCTGCTTCAGTATGCTAGGAGAGGAGGTAGCGAGTGGTAGTCCTGCTTCCTCCATTCTTGGTTTATATGTAATCCAATTGTTGTCTTGTTTTGAAGTGGGACAAGAGATGGCTGTTCAGTGGAATCTGACAGTCAGTTTGTAGTTTCATATGGGTGATCTTTGTGGGTGTTTCTAATGTTCATGTATGTAGCTCCTCTTCCCCTGCTAGGCTTTTTGCCCTGTTATTGTCCTATTTCTCTTTCGGAACCTATTTCAGATTGGAGTTTATTTTGGTTGGATCCTTTATTTCCCCCCCTACGTGGGGACTAGGGATCTAGAAGTCTCTTTATGGGGCACTATTTTTTACCCAAAGTTTTGGTTTTATAGTAATAGGATTTTTGTGTGACCAAAAAAAAGATTCCTTAATCATATTGTTCAACTACTAATTATTAAACTATTTTTAAGAATAAGAGTTGTAACACTATTTCGTTTATGTATCTACCCACTTAGAGATTGGATAATTGACCAATGCAAATTTTTTAGGTCTTGAAGGCAAGGCACCAACTAGTCAACCCGCTTGTCTAACCTAGTATCTCAGACAGATAGGTGGCGTACTTACCTGAAACATGAAGTCTCGATTATTCTTATATTAGGATAATGGGATGAACTTGTGCTTTTCCTTGTATTTTGTAGCTTAGAATGACATTTTCTATGTACCACATTGTATATGATCTAAACAGTCAATCATTTGGTACAATCACTAGTACACTTTGACATCTAGTGTCACATTTTGTAGCATTAATTTTTACATAAAATTGACATTACAAGCCGATAGCATCAGTTGGTATAACACAAACATCACTACTGGTCAAGTCTTGTCGATTAAGAAAAAGCATGTGTACAACTTTTACTATATGTTAGTTTCTTTTTTAAGAACCAACACTATGGGAAACTACTAAGGAAATCTAGGACAAGTCTAATAAGAAAATACATGAGCAATAAGAAGGAGAAGTCCACCAATGAGAAGTGACCCAATCTTGACCCAAAGATGTGGGAAGTGTTTGTTGTTTCAAGACAAACAAATGAATTCAAGGTATTAAGTCTCCTTTATTTGTACATGTATTCTTATGATGAGTTAGATCAATTCAGTGTATTATGTATTGTATTATGTATTTAAAATATATAGTTTTGATTCTAATGTATTGCATATTTAACATATGTTTTGTATAAACCCGGCTTTACACGATGCTAAAAAATAAATGTGTACAAAGAATGTGCACGACCATAACTTGGGTCTAGGTGGTTACATATTATAGAGAGAAAAATGAATGGAAGCATCTTCTTTTGAATAGCCTACTCCTAGGTATGTTGAGTCTTATACAACTCCTGCACCTTTACTTTTCCATGAGGAGTGGATAGATGAAAGGACAAAATGATATGGAGAAATACCTAACCTTACAACCCATGAGGTGACTGTAAAAATGGTAAAATTCAACTCTCAGAGTGAATGTTTATTTTTGACTTTGATTGTTATGTTTTATAAAACAATTACTATCAATGAAGACTAGATGGAGTTCAACAAGCTAAGAAAAGAAGCCAAGTTCATCCCTGAGGGCCAAAGGAATGAATAGACGATTGCTCTGGGTACTCTAGAGTTTCCTGGATGTGTTAGAGACATTGGGACTGGTGTTGATATAAGATCCTTTTTTGGATCATCAATGAAGCACAAATATATCAATAAAGGAGGATTGTCACAAGAGAAGGTACAAGACATGACTGCAAAGGGAATAGAGGATGCAATGAGATAGTATCAGAGTTCTCAATCTCAACCTACTCAGACAATGCCTATGCTACCCTACTCTTCATATGAGGTGGACCCCCTATGAGAGAGGTGGTTGGGAGTAAACCCATGGACCCTCCAATTCGCACACCCAATGTAATGTTTTTGTGATATAACCGTTGTTTAGGTGAATTATTAATATTTTTGTGTTTAGGTGTATATAACACTATATATGAATTTCTAGGGGTTGAGGCCATGCCGTTTTCACTAGAAAAATATGTTTCTTCTCCAGGAAAGGATTATCCTCCCCTTCCAAGTGACATGATTCATGGTGTTCTAATGCTCATCAATGTAGTTTTTGTTTCTATCAGGTTTGTCTATTGCGCTTGAAAAAAAACACCTTTCCACATGCCTAGCCTGACCACATGATAGGTGATGCAGAAGGAGTCGTGATTGTGTGGCCCAATGTAGGAGTTATCTTTAGTAATGTATGCTAAATTTTTAGTGTGTTTGTATTTCTGATTCTTTTCTACTTGTGTATATAATTGACAATTGATATGAGAATATACATACATGTCATATCACCTAAGAAACCCCCTACAATTTTTCCTCTACTTCCTCCTCCAGATATTCAATTATTTTCTTGGTACCTATTTGACTGGATAGGTCCTATGTACAGGGGGTTGACATTATGACTAAGAGACTTAGAAGAAGGGTCGACTATGATGGTCCATATTACGGAGGACATTGCAGGTCAAGCTCATGATACTAGTATATTTTGCAAGATGTTGTAAGTCTATTGAAATATGTTTGTTTGGTGATATCTTATGTCTATATAGCTCATTGTATATATGTTGATCTATTTTCTCATCTATTAATGATTACATATATCTTTTGCATCTACATATATAGGGTGTGTGGAAAGTTCACACTAAACAATGTGACATTTGTAGTTCCATCATTGATTAGCCATGTATATAAAGACCCAAATTTTGTTAGTGAGTACTTATATAACACATTTAAATATTTTGGTAACGTGAGAAAGAGTGTGACTATAGCTCCTTTCAATGTTGGGTAAGTTTTAGACACTTTGCTTATAAGTTCGACTTATAGATTATATTTCATTGTGGATTTTGAGTTTTCTTTTGGTTACCTTCTTTACACTCAGTAATAATCATTTGGTGTCATTGGTAATTATCCCAGAGACTCTAACTGTGTATTATCTAAATTCTTCAAATAAGAAAGTAGACAACAAGGCATACATAATAAAAAAGACATTATGTATGTGAGTAAATTTTTATATTAACCAAGATATATTTATGTTTACATCATTTATTACATGACTATTTACTACTTCAATGAAATGTGTTACTTTATCTTATAAGGCTATAAAAAATTTCATAAAAGTAGAGAGAAAGGTAGATAAGAGAAAAAAAAACCTTAAGTTGGAAGGATGTTGAGGTAGTTTTCAAGCTCCAATTCCTATATATGCCAACTATTCTTACTTTTATTTATTAACATTTCTCATAACTATAAATTTACAATGTCCTATAAAAGATAATGGCCGGGCATGTAGATACTATATGATGTGATATATGTACCTAATTGTCAGACAGGAAGAACTAGACATACATTGTATACAAAAGGTAATCTATAGTCAGGATCACCACAAGTCTCATTTGATAATATGGAAAAATCCAATAAAACTCTTATATTATGTCATTCTCTTTGTAGTTGTTTGACATGACAGATCCCTATACAAAAGAGTATATGGATGAGATACAAGTAGAGTGGGAACACACCATTGTTAAGGAAGTCAACTTTGAATTTGATTTGTATAAATGCGAGTTTTCTAAACCTCGATGTTTTTTATTTCTATATGCATGTGGTGATTATGAATTTTTACAATTTCAATTTGGTGTGAATGAGGTGCATATGCGAATGATCTATGTATATATGCATGTGTGTGAATGAATGTGAAAAGGAATGTATACAATGGGAATTGCATTTATACATGTAATGGGAAGAATTAGAGAATGGAATTGTATTCGTCTTTTCTGAATTATGTATGTTTATAAGAATGGAATTAATTTTTGAAATGACAAAAATGGTAATGTATGTGGGTGGATGAATTCTATTTATGTGTTTGTCACTATAGGTTTTGCAGGTGTGCTGGCATGTTGTTAAGTTGAACAAAGGATGGAACTTATAGTTCTAATGAACTACAAGTTTCTGCATTGTAACGACATACCTAAGTAAATACACATAACGGAAGCAATACTGAGTGATCCATAACTCATGCACTCAAGGGGCCATTACATAAGATTGGTATTCTTAACTACAATATAATTAATCACACAACTTGAAGATAAATTGTAACATACTGAAATCTAGAACTTAATCTTATTCTAGGGTTAAGAAGTTAGAAACCTTAGTCTTTGAGATTTAGCCAAACAAGGATACGAGTATGCTCTTTAGTGACCTTAAATATGTTAATGCATGAAGAAATCACATTAAAATGTAGAATATAAATTAATATTACCTACTACCTTCAAATTAATCATAAGATCAATGATATGTACATAAGATATGTCACCTGAGGTAATAATGTGCATAAAAAGACAAGGTGTCCATAATTGAGAATAATGAATTATAATTCCACAAAGTATGAAAGAAATAAACTTATGTGAGATGATGATCGAGTAGATTCCTTCTAGATCATTCCTTTACCTTATGGTGCAAGGAAGAGAAAAAGGAATCAATAATGATGCCATAAACATGTTAATGAGATATTGAATTATTAATGAGAGAAATAATAGAAATAATGGATAATGGGTGAAAAGGGAAACTTATTAGATAAAATCTTCATTTTCTTGGGTTATGTTTTGTCTTGGAGACAAAGTTTCACCAATTTTGGATAATAATAACCATATCTATTTTATTTAGAAAAGAAAAGGGCGTTTTTCCTTAAAATATTAAATAAAATATTAAATGACTCTAAAAGTGGAAAATAATCTTATATTCATAATCTACATATTAAAATTAATCTTTGGGTGAAATGTCACTCAATTTGGAGAAAGTTTGATCAAAAGATGAAATTAGGAGAGAGAAAGTGTGTAGAGTACAAACAACTCCAACATGTAAAATTGATGGTAAATTAGTATTCACACATTAAATGTAACTTATGGGTGAAGCTTCATAATTTTTGGAGAATCTTATAATCATTAATGCATGAGGAGAGAGAAAATCATATTTGAATTATTTAGCATATAAAAAGTTCTCAAAAGGCAAATTTAATTTCATAATCAGAATCTACACATCTTTTAGCCTCATTGCAAAATTTCACCTAATTTGGGGTTTGTTTGAGCCTCCAAAAGAAGAAAGAGAAAAAGAGAAATTAATGTGATCGCATTTTATTCTAATTCGATTTGGGTTTGATTTATTTATCACGATCCATCAGATGGCTAGGCATGAAGTAGACCACCGTCGACCCAAATCCAACGACTCTCGACTTGTCTCCTACATTGAATAGGAATGGGTTGAGTGAACAATGTTTGTGCTCTGTATTTTGCGGATTTCTCGGGCTATAGTCCATCTTTTGTCGAGACTCTTTCACTGTTGTGTTCCAAATATATTTGTACATGTTATAAGCCCTTGTTTACTACATTTCATGGAGTATTTGAGAAGAACCCAATTTTAGTTCTCCATGGATGGAAGGTTCCTGTTCGAATCGGAGTGTTTCACACCCAAACCTATAAATAAGGTACATAGTTGTATGTTAGACATCGCTTTTCATTTTCTTGCTCTCGATTTTGACGGAGACAAAGCGTGGAGTGATGAAGATCAAGTTTTGTTCCTTGGCTTGTGGCCCTTGCTGCTCCTTGCACACACCATCTTCATCTGAATTGAAGGTATGGTTGAGTTCCTCTTTGTGTTAGAATTCGTTTGCAACTTTCAATTTCAAATTTGGTCATGATTTTTGACAACACCCAATTTTTGGCCCAAGCAACCGTCGGCTGGTGGACTGCTGGAGGTCAAACACGACGAAATGGTGATTTACAATTTTGCCCTTCGCATCGCTTGATTCACTGCTTCCTCGCATTGGCTTTCTTGTCTTTTTTCCGCTCTGCCACGCGTGTCACGTGCCTAACACACGTGCGGGCCGGCCGGGCCATGTGGTTCTGCGCCATTGGTCTAGGTCGACCAGGTGCCTTGAAGCACGCCGAGCCACTTAGACATGTGGCGGGGTGATGTGGCACATTGTGATTGGCTGATTTTATAAAATGTATATCTTCTGCTCTGGTTGTCCAAAAATTACAAATAAATACTCGTTGGTTTCAAAAAAATGTAAGCTTTCTAATGGTATTGGTTTTGTCTCCTGAATCTAATGTTATAAATAGGTGATTTTAATGGATCTAATTAATTAAGATAATAACTTGTATTTATTCATAACCAAATATTTATAAGTCAGAAAAATATAATAAAATATGTTTTGAACTCAGGAAAATATAACATAAAACATGGTGTGGTTTTGATAACCTAGTTCATTAATAATAAAAGGGTGATCTTTAAGGTTTTGAATAATCAATGTAGTTCTAACCCTAATTTCACATACATGATATTAGGTGCTTTGGAAACCTATATTTGGATCTAGAAGTAATCTTGTTCTATTAGACTCTTTGGAGAGGTATGTTTGCATCTCCTATTATTCTTTATTGAGCAATAACCTAAATTGTCTTTCTTTTAGTCCTATGGACAATAGCCTATACACATTGTACTTTTCTTTTGATATCATGATTCTTGTGAACTATCTTTTTTGTGGTGATCTTGGACTTATTTGTTGTTATATTCCTACTTTGAGGTGCATGATAATAATGATCACTTATGTGGTGATTAATTTGTAAAATCTGACTATACATTTTTTACTTGCCTCCCTATTAAGCATGTTGTGTGACTTAGTTGCACTATAGTAATATAATTTACATTGGTTTTTGGGTTATGTGCCCTTATTTACTTTTGGGATGGAGGTTATGTGCCCCATACCCGGGTTTCAAATTTATGAGGTTTGGCCCAACATTTTATATATTGGGAGTTTGGTTATGTGCCAATCTCTATCAGGTTTCAAATTTATGAGGCTTGACCGCCTTTGTTATTTATGTTGTTCTAGTTCTATGTTTATCTCACCTACATGCAGGTTGTTATGGGTTTTGTACCCTAAAAACATTATGAGTGCTTTTGTGGCACCACTTTATTTATTGATTTTTTTTATGGCAAGTATTCCTTTCATCATATGTTATTGATTCTTTCCTTTTATGCCCATTTGGGTACTTCTTACCTTTTTCATGGGAAGCCTTCTATACCTCTTTCCAAATATATATTGCTCAATTTCATTTTAGCATGCTCATACCAGATTTTTGCTGATATCCTCTTTTCTTTTCCTTTTATGGAGTATGATTCCAACCCTAGGTGTTGGACAAGGAGAAGGAAATCTAGGAGAACCTAGAGCAAAACAAGTGTAGTTGACTTCATGGGAGATTTTTCTTAAAGTTGTTAGGTGATCCTCAGCTAGTCCTAAATATGTAGTTAGTTTTCCTCTATGTCACCCTGTGTGGTGAAAGTTTCATATGTTAAGAAGCCTTGTAATGGTTAGATACGTCTTTGATTTCCACAACTACTTTGTGTTATGATACTATCATGTTAAGTAAATTTGGTTTCATCCCTTTCTAGAAAAAGTTTTTGTTGGTGGATGTTGCCTTTTTATTTTTAGTAGGGAGTGGATCCCTATGGGATCCTACTCCTTATAGCTTGGTATCAGAGCCTGTAGCTATCGGTTATCTAACTATTTCAAACTTGTCTCCCTTAGGATATTTACCCTTATCTTAGGTTGCTTATACCTAGTACCTTGCCTTGTGTAGGAAAAACCCTAATGGCAGGAGATAACTCAATTGTTGACAACTAGTACGGTTACAAAACACCCCATAACCCTAGATTTGGGATGCCAAGGATGGATCCATCCTTTACCACACTAGTGACTCAAGTTACTCCTCCATCTGAAAGTGGACCATCAGTAGGTCAGGAGACCCCAACTTCTCCTTGTATGAGTGTAGTAATCTCTCTAGAGCAAGAGTTGGCCATGTTTCACCAACGTTTTTCTACTTCTATGGTGGGGAAGAAGAAAGACCCATCAGTGCCAGAAAAGCCTAAGAAATTCTCTATCATGGAGTTCATACAGATGCAACCACACTCCTTCAAGGGTGAAGATGAAATAGAGATGGTCGACAAATCTAATTATTAGGTGCTAGCCTTACAGAGGACCTTTGATGGTATGGTATGTCCTCCCCACCAGAAGGTTAGGTTTGCTTCATATGTTTTGGATGGACCTGCTCGAGTTTGGGGGAATGGGATAGGAAGTACATGTGATACCTCTACCATGACCTGGGAGCAATTCTTGGTGCTTTTTTGTGGGAAGTACATCTGCATTACTACCCTAAAGAAGAAATAAATTGAGTTCTACAGCTTGAAGCAAGGTTCCTTATCCATTTCCGCATTTGTACAAAAGTTTTTGATGTTGGAACATTATGCAGTTGGTTTGTATGAGGAATGCAGGGATGACCTATGTCTACAAGGACTCAACTACAATGTGGGCCGTGCTCTTATCCCACAACTACGCTTGACCTTTTAGTAGATGGTTGATAAAGCTTTGGCCGTGGAGTCTTACCCAGAGTTTCAATCCAGGGAGTTTGATAAGAAGAGGAAACCCTCAGGAGATGAGCAGAGAAGAAATAAGTGTGCTAAGTACAATTGTTACCATCCTACAAGAAAGTGCTATCGAGATAAGAATCAAGCAAAGTATCAGCCTGACTTTCGGGTTGTGTGCCATCATTGGAATGAAATTGGACATATTTGCCCTAGGTGCCCTCAGCTTCATGATGGACATGTACCAACTCCACAACAACAACCTTAAGTGCCTCATCAGAATAATGGTAAAAATAATGGTAAAAGATCTATGGAAAGGTGAGCCAGAAGAATTTTTACTTTGGATGGTCAAGAAGTCTATGATGATGATCAAGTTGAAGGTAACCCCTAGTCCCATAATTAGACTTTCACGTTATGTTTCCTTTTTCATGGTACCTTGTGGGTATATATAAAGAAGATACCTTTGTACCTATATTTTTCCTTGGCTTATTAGGATGAATTTTTTTAAGGGGTGGTAGATAGTTGTTTAGTTTTTGAGGGTGAAATCTCTTTAAGGGGTGGTATGTTGTAACATATTGAAACCTAAAACTTAAACTTATTCCAGGGTTAAGAAGTTAGAAACCTTAGTCTTTCAAGTTTATCCAAACAAGGATACGAGTATGCTCTTTAGTGACCTTAAAAATGTTAATTCATGAATAAATCACATAAAAATGTAGAATATAAATTAATATTTCCTAATACCTTCAAATTAATCATAAGATCAAAGATAGGTACATAAGATATGTCACATGAGGTAATAATGCACATAAAAAGACAAGGTGTCCATAATTGAGAATAATGAATTATAATTCCTCAAAATATTAAATAAATAAACTTAAGTGAGATAATGATAGAGTAGATTCATTCTAGATCATTCCTTTGCCTTATGTTGCAAGGAAGAGAAAAAGGAATCAATAATAATGCTTAAAACATTTTAATGAGATATTGAATTATTTATGAGAGAAATAATAGAAATAATGAATAATGGGTGAAAAGCAAAACTTATTGGATACGATTAACCTCATCTTCATTTAATTGGGATATGTTTTGGCTTGGAGGCCAAGTTTCACCAATTTAGGATAATAATAGCCATATCTATTTTATTTAGAAAAGATAAGGGTGTTTTCCTTAAAAATATTAAATAAATATTAAATGACTCCAAAAGTGTAAAATAATCTTATATTCGTAATCTACATATTAAAATATGCCTTTGGGTGAAATTTCACTCAATTTGGAGAAAGTTTGATTTTAAAAGATGAAATCAAGAGAGAGAAAGTATGTAGAACCCTCCAAATATTAAATAATTGTACAAAAAACTCCAACATGTAAAATTGATGGCAAATTAGTATTCAACATATTAAATATAACTTGTGGATGAAGTTTCATAATTTTTGGAGAATCTTATAATCATTAATGCATGAAGAGAGATAAAATCATATTTGAATTATTTAACATATAAAAAGTTTTCAAAAGGCAAATCTAATTCATAACTAGAATTTACATGTCTTAATTAGCCTATGTGCAAAATTTCACTAAATTTGGGGTTCATTTGAGCCTCCAAAAGAAGAAAGAGAAAAAAAGAAATTAATGTGATCACACTTTATTCTAATTCGATTTGGACTTGATTTATTTGTCACGATCCATCGGATGGCTGGGCATGAAGCGGACCACTGTGGACCCATATCTAATGGTTCTCAACTTATCTCCTACCTTGAATAGGAATGGGTTGTGTGAATAGTGTTTGTGCTATGTATTTTGTATATATCTCAGGCTATAGTTCATCTTTTATCAAGATTCTTTCCTAGTTGTGTTCCAAACATGTTTGTGCACATTTTAAGCCCTTGTTTACTACATTTCATTGAGTATTCAAGAAGAACCCAATTTTTGTTCTCCATGGATGGAAGGTTCCCATTCGAATCGGAGTGTTTCACACCCATACCTATAATTAAGGGTACATAGTTGTGGGTTAAACATCGCTTTTCATTTTTGTGCTTTTAATTTTGACAGAGACCAAGTGTGGAGCGATGAAGATTGAGTTTTGTTCCTTGACTTGTGGCCCTTGCTACTCCTTGCACACACCATCTTCGTCCAAATTGAAGGTATGGTTGAGTTCCTTTTTGTATTAGCTTTCGTTTGCAACTTTAGGTTTCAAATTTGGTCATGATTTGTGAAAATGCCCAATTTTTAGCAAAAGAAGCCATCGGCGGGCAGACTGCTAGAGGTAGAATAGGACAGCATGGTGATTTACAGTTTTTCCCTTTGTGCCGCTTGATCCGCTACTTCCTCACATCGTCTTTCTCTTCTTTTCTCCGCTCTACCACGATTGTCACGTGCCTGTCACGCGGGCCGGCCGGTCGGGCCACGTGGCACTGCACCACTGGTCTAGGTCGGACGGATGCCCTATAGTACACGCCAAACTACTTAGACACATGACAGGGTGATGTGGTGCGATGTTATTAGTCAATTATATAAAATCCATATCTTTTGCTCTGGTTGTCCAAAAATTACAAATAAATACTCGTTAGATTCAGAAAAATGTAAGCTTTGTAATGGTATTTTTTTGTTGCCTGAATATGATGTTATAAAGAGGTAATTTTAATGGTTCTAATTAAATAAGATAATAAATTGTATGATTCATAACTAAATGTTTATAAGTCAGAAAAATCTAATAAAATATATTTTGAACTCAGGAAAATATAACCTAAAACATGGCATGGTTTTGATAACCTAATTCATTAATAATAAAAAGGCCATCTTTAGGGTTTTGAATAATCAATGTAGTTCTAACCCTTATTTCACATACATGATATTTGGTGCTTTGTAAACCTAGATTTGGATCTAGAAGTAATCTTGTTCTGTTAGACTCTATGGAGAGGTATGTTTGCATCTCCTATTCTTCTTTATTGAGCAATAACCTAAATTTTCTTTCTTTTGATCCTATGGACAATAGCCTATAGACATTGCTATTTTCTTTTGATATCATGATTCTTGTGAACTATCATATTTGTGCTGATCTTGGATACTCTCTTGACTCCTGTCCTCATGCCTTACTGCATGTTGGACTTATTTGTTGTTATATGCCCAGTTTCAGGTGGATGATAATGATGATCACTTATGTGGCAATGAATTTGTAAAATCTAACTATACTTATTTTACTTGCCTCCCTATTAAGCATGTTGTGTGACTCAATAGCCCTAGAGTAATATAATTTGCATTGGTTTTTGGGTTATGTACCCTTATTTACTTTTTGGATGAAGGTTATGTGCCCCATACCTGAGTTTCAAATTTATGAGCTTTGGCCCAACATTTTATATGTTGGGAGTTTGGTTATGTGCCAATCTCTATCCGATTTCAAGTTTATGAGGCTTGTCCTCCTTTGTTATTTATATTCTTCTAGTGCTATGTTTATCTCACCTACATGCAGGTTGTTATGGGTTTTGTGGCCTTAAAACATTGCTTTTGTGGCACCACATTATTTATTTATTTTTTATGGCAAGTATTCCGTTCATCATATGTTATTGATTCTTTCCTTTTATGCCCATTTGGGTAGTTCTTACCTTTTTTATGGGAAGCCTTCTATACTTGATGTACCTCTTCCCAAATATATATATTTCTCAATTTCATTTTAGCATGCTCATACCAACTTTTTTCTGATATCATCTTTTTTTTTTCCTTTTGTGGGTATGCTTCCAACCCAACGTGTTGGACAAGGAGAAGGAAATCTAGGAGAACCTAGACCACAAAAAGTGTAGCTAACTTCGTGGGAGACTTTGCTTAAGGTTGTTAGGTGATCCTTAGATAGTCCTAAATATGTAGTTAGTTTTCCTCTATTTCACCCTGTGTGGTGAAAATTTAGTATGTTAAGAAGCCTTGTAATGGTTAGATACATCTTTTATTTCCGCTGCTACTGTGTGTTATGATACAATCATGTTAAATAAATTTGGTTTCATCTGTTTTGAGCAAAAGTTTTTGTTGGTGGATGTTGCCTTTTTATTTTTAGTAAGGAGTGCATCCCTATGGGATCCTACTGCTTACATAAACATTCTCTTCATTGTTCTCACAAAAGAAAACTTAAAGTCTATCAAATGGAAAACCAATTTAACATTTCGAAACAAAGTCTCTAGTCTAGATTTCTAAATATGGAAACATAAAGCTAAAGATATAAATCTGAGGATAATCTTATAGATGCAACCCCATGAGATCTTATTAAACTCTATCCTTGTGCTTGAGTCTCTAGGATGTATTGTGCTCCTGCTCCTCACCTGTGCACATCTCGTCCCCAACCAAGCATTGGAAAAATGATGGTTAGTATAAGTGGCATGAGTATTCTAATATACAAAATTGGAGAAATAGATACTATAAAATATTCTTTAACATGATACACATAGAATTAACATTAAAATTTGTATTAAATTTTAACCATGAACAAATACCCTTTCTTTACTCTTAAGTCTTTCATTACTCTAACCCTTTCTTTATTCTAACTCTTTCTTTATACATATCTTTCTATGGAGACCTGTACTTAGGTACCTGGGTCTCATGACTTGCACTAAGGTGCCTAGCTTACACAATCTGTAGTCTGATCCCAAGATATGTATCTGAATCAACATGCACTAAGGGCTTGGGCCTCATGACTTACACAAATGGCCTGAGTCATATATTATCTTATCTTAGTTTCTTTCTTATACTTATAAATGTGATGATGCATGCTTTGAATTTAGGTATCTTTTATTTATGACTTTTATCTGATTGTGGCCACCATTATATAATAAGTCCTCCTCTATGACACTGAAGTTCCCTCTATGATACAAACCACCCTCTGTTGGCACAGTGTGCCCTCTGCTGACACCAAAGTGTCCTTTTATAGTGCAATGCCCTCTTTGTTGGCAAAACATGCCCTCTATGGACATTAAAGTGTCCTCTATGATGAAATACAACCTTTATTGAGACAAAATGTCTTTTGTGACACCCACAGTGTCTGGTGTAGTACACCCTCTAAATCATCCCAAGACTCTCTGGTGAGGACTTTTCCTGTAATGTAATTAGTTGATGTTCTGATGTCATTTTTTATCTTTATTTTAATTTCTTATTTAAATCTATTATCTCAGATCTCAGATCTCTGAATGTTAATCTCTTATCTCATTCTTTATATTTTCATTCTTAAATAGTAAAGTGAATCTAACTCTAAATATAAAACTTGATGCTCTTATTCTTTGGATGAATCTTAATCTTGAAACTCTGATTTGATAGGATGACTTAATTGAATTATGATATCATATGTATGGCATTTGAGTCTAAAGGATTAGGAAAATGATCTGAACTGAATATGTGAATACTAAGTATAAGAAATTAACTTAAGTATCAAATATATGGTAAGATAACTTGATCTCTATAGAATATCATTAAATACGGTCTTAACATGTATCTTAATACATTCATGGGAGCTTATATATCAAAGAATTCTATTCTCATATTCTTATCATGACTCATGTCATGAATCTTGATAAAGTCTTATCTTGGAACATAGTCATTTATTACTGCATTCTAGTATTATAATTGTACCATGAACTCAGTTCTCAATATGTTTTGATATTAATAGAATCTTTATCTTAAACTTGATTGTGTCTTAACATGTTCAAACTAATATTTTTATATTGTACTTAGCTTTTAGTTATTAACCACTCTAAGAAATCTAAAACTTCTTAGTTCTCATATCTCAATCGATATAAGAAATGTGAATAACATATTTCCACTTGAAACATTGAATACAAAGTCATCCCAAATTATCAATTAAGTAAGAATATCTTAATTGTGTATCTTATCTTGTAGTATTATCAATCATTTCTAATAAATCTTAAAGGAACATGATCCTTTATTGTCATCATGAACCTACATATAATCCCCAATGATTTTAAGAAATTTTAATAATATATCTCTACTTGAGAGATAGTGTATAAGTGAGAACATAATCTGAAGGTATAAAAACATAAATTCACATCTTACTTAAAATATTAGAACATAAATCATAATGCCAAATATAAGAAACATGTAAATATATTGATCTTAATAAGTATGAACACTCATGGAGATGAATCACTTACATTTATTGAAGAAAAACCTAATTTCTCTTCTTAATTGGAAGTAGCCCTCATCATCTAGGGTTTGATGAAACCTAATAACCCTTTTCATGTAATAACCATTCATTCGTAATAATATTCACCTTAGTTTGAAGGATTTTTTTGGTTCTTGGCTAAAATATGGAGAATTGATGTCGACTCAGGCTCTCAAACCTAGACCATTATCTATGTCTCAAAAGATTGATCAACTTTCATATATGACTTGCCTCCATAGGATAAACCATCAAAAGATATGAATTATTTAAGCTTGAAAAATTAGGAGCAAGATAAAAGCATTTAACAATTTTTGGAATTAGATAAATCGAAAATGAAAAGACAAAACTTCCCCTCCCATCATTTTCCTATTAGAGATGGGACAAGGGAAACTTAGTCAAACTCACATTTAAGTCAATTGGTGATTGATTGAAAAATGCAATAGAAAACCCTAAACCATCCTAGCACACGTGACAATATGATTAACATCATGAGCACAAGGAATTCTTCTTCAACCCAGACTTCTTCATCACCATCGAACCGTGATGCTACCAGTTTCCTGGAGGGAAGAATCTCAGATCCAACACATGCCATACTCACAACTTGGGTGGAGGATAAAGTCTCCATTGTCCCCATTGTCACTCTGTGATCAGAATGAGCCATTGCAAAAGCCCTAGGATGCTAGGAGAATCATCTCCATGTTGGTGATATGGCTGGAGAATGTAGATGGACAAATGATGACTTATCGCATAAAGTCAAGACTTCGAGAGAATATGACGATGTTGAGTTCGATGATGAGGGGACAAAACCAAGTGTATACAAATGTCTATACCACGAAGCCAGAATTGAGGTCACCGAGAAACAAAGCAATGGGGTTCGAGATACAAGATAGTGATATAGAAGAATTAAGAGAAAAGTATCTATCACAGAACCATTTGTTACCTAAATCCTAACTCCAAATGACTATAAAGTCAATGGTCATAGGATCTAGGAGTCCATCCCTAGCATGGTATTAACAAAGTGCAAATGTGGAATCCTAAAGCTTAGGATACATGAATAGATTATAAGATAAAAACACCAATCATAATCTCAACATTCAACAAGTATTGTTAAGCAACATTGTTTATTATAAGATTCCAATTACATGTTCAAGAGTACAATTTTACCAGTATTCTCATGGATATTAGGGATCTACAAAAAGTAAACCTAACATATCTCACCAAGTGTATCAACTTCTAGCCATCTCTGAACCTATAAAATATGCGAAACAAGGCGGGTCAAGAACACGAGGTGCCGAGTACAGGGCTCAAAGATGCATATACATAAGCTTTGAATAATTTGAAAATATTTGCAAAAGTAATGAGCATGAATAAATAAGTTAAGCACTTAGCAAAGAGAGATTCCATATTTTATGTTACTTTGCTCCAATTATACCATCAATATCATGTATCATAAGGCCTTTGATCAACATCCCATTGGAAGAATCCGTAAGGGTGCTCAAGATTATATAACCCTTTTATAAGTGAGGGACCTCAATAACCAAAGTCATAGAGAAAAACCTTATTTCATCATTTGTATAATGGAGTTCTATATTATGTGTGCAAGTTATAAAACAACGAGATGAGACAAGCATCGAGTACATACTAAAATATTGCATGGAAATATTTGAGCAAGTAACATACATACATATGTATCACATTCAAGCAAGAAATCCACAATCATATAATTATTAAATCTCATACATGAATCAGAGGTTCTTACCTTAACTTATCCTTGATCGTCTATGTGACACCCTACCATCACACAGACAATGAGATGCCACACGAAAACGTGTGGAACCACATATTACCAAAAACACGAGTTAATTAAAATCGATTGCAGAAATCATACTTAAGAAGAGAACTTTTGCATCCAGGTCCTGCAAAGAAACATGTTATATATACATTACAAGCCTGATATATGACCACAACCTAGAGAAATCAGCTGTCCTACCAAAACATGAGTTCATCACCTATTTATATGTACATAACAGGCCACGTAAGGCCATCAACAGGATAAACAAAGGTACAACAGCTATACATCGTGAAATGTTGACAAAACACCTCCGAGGACCTGAGAGTACAGGGATGACTCTAGGACTCTACTATAAAACACAAAAATAGCAGCATGTCCATCTCTTGCCTTCTACTGCTCCTCTTTTTGCTGCTCAGCCACAACCTCGCGACCACCACATCTAGCACGATCACCGAAAAAGGTTGTAAACCAGCGGGGTGAGACACACAGTCCCAGCGAGGAGCATAACTCCCCGTCGAAACTATAAAATCTCAACAAGACAGAAGCAGATAAAGCAGGTATATGATACAGCAGATTACAAGAGTAGTATACTGAGCATGACTATTACTCCCATCAATCTTACTAAGATATTCATGAGGCATGTATCTAGATTTCCTTTATGGAACATGATTGACAAGATAAGCTTTTTAAGAACTTATCACAAGATATTAAGATCGTACAAGTAACTATAAGGGATAACTGGATTATCTACATAAGCAAGGCCTCAAACAATATTTCGTGTTTTTCTCTATGAAATAAATAATATTCGGCTGGATTACATTTTATTATGCCCTGAGGAAGTGAGCTTTCCCTGCTCAAATCCAACCTTCGCCTGCGAAGCCCAAATCCGGTGCCATACAATGTCAAAGGGAGAGTCGAACTCCATGAACTCACCTTCTCGTGGTCAGTACACGAATACTAAAGCAAGACTGCAGTCTCATACTTATGTGGCCTCAGCCTCTGGGTAAGCTCCACAAGCTACCCATATCTCTAGCTCACCTTGACACATGTGCTAGTATAATTTTGAGCTACGAGCCTGATCACCGTGCTCTTGAGCCATGAACGCATTCATGCTCTATCTCGATGAGCCATGGGTCTGTTCACCATGCTCTTATATATCCTGAGTCTGCAACCATAGTTGCACTCAAATCCTCCTATTTTAGGTTACGGGAAACCTCACATATTCAACAATATGCTCTCCAGGTAATCTCACAAGATAAACCTATTTCACCATCACCAAATTCTGACGATGATGGATCTATGTCCAGGGTAAACTACATGATATATTTCACTGTAATTAATTTATATATTTTAAGGGGATTGTAAAGACAACCAAGTTATAAGAATAATAGTATTGAGTTACATTATTACTACAATCATCGCATTATCCTGGGATCTCAATACCTTACCATAGATGGTTACTGCCTCTCAACGCATCATCACCATCTTACATCATCACTTGGGATATCAATCCCTTATCTCATCCTCAAGAGGATAACACCTCAACTAGGCACTCAACCTTTATCACTATCTCATCATACTAGTGATGCATGTTATCTCTTCAATAAGAATTATCATTATGTAGTGTTATTCAAACATATTTACCTCATAGCTCTTACATGGATATGAATCCAAATAATACACCTACATGGTTAGTATACATATTAAGAGAGATAACTTTAATCACCAGACATAGATCTTTATGATTATCATGCTATTGGAGTTGAGGATGCACATGTTGAAAAGACATCCATGAATATATGTAGCACATCCATGAATATATGTATCACAAGCTGTATCAATCTCATTATGTGTAGCAGCATCTTAGATTCCCAACATACCTTGGTTCACAACCTATCATCATATCCCATGTGGGTCCAAGGTAAATATTCCATTTAATTAAGATTTCTCGGTTAACATAACCCTCACCAAAGATCCCTACATCCCTCACTATAGGTGAGGTGGGTAGTGCCAACCCTCACTCAAAAGGGGGGTATCGGGTAAGACCATAACCCTTACTTATAGATTATCGGATAGGGTTTCAATCCCTAAAGCACATGTCACCAAATCGCCCAACCAAACTGCACTCTAACATGCACTAGAGAGCAGCTAGCACAGAGTTGTGTCGTGCAGCTAGAACTAGAGATGTGTGTCTTGCACAAGGGACAACCTCCATCGACCATGACCCTATCGGTCACCATCCTATCGACCAAAGCATCAAAACATATCGTCTATGAGCATGGTAGCCAATTTAAAGCATCATATCGGCCAACCTACATAGGGTGTGTCGAGCAAACACAAACCCCATGCCTGACACATGGTTAACCCACACTACTCATATTGCTCAAGGAAAAGGCTAGGGTGTCACCCACCTATAACAAATAACACCGTAAGAAGACATATCGTCCAAAAAAAGGTTAAACACCTCATATCGGCCACCACTGAGGCACCGATCAGGGTTCCACTATGCAACCACCATATTGACTAACTCAAGACCAACTGATGTCATCCAACACAGAGGTAGATGACTAGACACCATATTGACCAAGGAACATCTAAAGCAAGGAATCATCTCGGCAAAGGAATATCATCCAAGAATACTAACAAGGTGAAGGAGGGTCATATCGGGCACCAAGCCATTAGGGCTCAACTCATCATATCAGCTAAGACCAACCTTATGGCTAGATGGTGTCGAGAAACCTCTCCACAAGAGTGTATCGTCCAAGGGTACAAAACCTCACCAAAAGGTCGTCTTCAACCTCAAGCACTTAAGCAACAAACGCTAGTTGCTCAAGATAGTTGGCTCACCTCTCAACAACCAAGAGAGGGGTTTTGCACAACCTCCATCACAAATCGGGCAACCATCAAGGATCAACTTCAACTTAGATCATCACTTATCCAAAAGCTCACCTCTCAAATCCATGGTGAGAGAAGGGTGTTGCCTAAACAACTAGAGTATAGGCTCACCTCTCAACAGCCAAAAGAGAGAGTGGGGTATTGCCTATATCACTAGGGCTCAAAATCACTTCTCAAAATCAAGGAGAGAAAGGGGTATTGCCCCAAAGGAAACCCTCATCTATTGGTTCGGCCAACTAGGTCCAAAGGTACATACCCAACAACAACATCATCAACAACATGGTCTTTATCTCCATAAGATTAAAGGTACGTGCTAGAGCAAGAAACATAGCATGCATGGCCGATCATGATCATATACTAACATGCAACATAAAAGAAGGTAGAGTAGTTAGGGTTAGGAGTTATGTAACCCGCCTTAAGTAAGCTCTTCAAGCTCCAAAGCTCCAAGCTTTAAGCTTTAAGCTCCTATCTCCAAAGTACACCACCTTCGGCCACCTCAAGGAAAGGAAAAGCTCAAAACCACCATGGCCGAAGAGCAAGCAAGAAGGAGAGAGGGATGCTAAGGGGAGAGGGGAGATGCTTACCAAGGAAGCAAGGCTTACCTATGGTTCGTCCACCAAACTAGAGGAAGAAGAAGAGAACTCCTCCAAAGGGATTGGTCACCAAGCACACCAAGGGAAGGTGTATTGTGCACCAAAGAAGAGAAAGGCAACAAAAATCTAAAGGGATCTTAAGCAAGTGAAAGGAGATGCATATATAGAAGAGGATGGAGGAGAAAACAAGGAAATGTGTCGCCCACCTAGAGACACTTGTCCAAGGGCAATGCCATCTCCTTATCTCGCCTTATACACATGTCCAAGGCTATTTCCACATGCAAGCACTAAGCACCAAGTGTCCACTAGTGGTGACACAAATGAGGTCAAGAGGTCAAAGATGGTCCATGGTCGATACACTCCACCTCCATGCCCGATACACCCCATGGGCGACACCCCCATGGGCGACAAAAAAACCCTCCTGCCCGATACAAGGTTCAACTAGGCAAGGAAAGACCCAAACAAGGTAAAACAAGGCCCAACAGAGCTCAACAAATCCCAAGGAAACTCAAGCAACGAGCCCAACCCTTCCTCTCAACTCTAGAGGAAGCAAAGAGAGAGAAAGTCATCTCTCATGGTGACAAACTTTCTCTTCAACCCTAAACTTGGGCTATTTGCAAGTAGCACCTCCAACTCTCAACAAAGCACAACCAAACCCTAATCACCACTAACGGTGATTAGCAAGCAACTAAACACCAGGGTTAGGCAAAGCGAACATGATAAACCCAAAATGGAGGTCGGGGTCCTTACAAGCCATAAACCTCTACAAAGGGATTTCTCCCCCAAAATCTGAAGAGAAAAGTGAGGGATACTTCCTCCTCATCTCTTCCTCAAGCTCCCACATGGCTTCCTCAATACCACAATGATGCCAAAGAACCTTCACAAGAACTAGGTTCTTCCTCTTCAGCTTCTTCACTCTTCTGTCAAGGATCATCAATGGACCTTCTTCATAGGTCATATCTTGATCAAGCTCAACATCAACTGGCTGCATCACAGTCGTTGTGTCTGGGTGACTTTTCTTCAACATACTGACATAGAACACTGGATGTAACCTGTGCAACTCTGGAGGTAGCTCTAACTTGTAAGCTACCTTGCCAACATGTGCTATTACCGGATATGGCCCCATATACTTGGGTGCCGACTTACCTTTCTGGCCCAACCTTAGCATGCCTTCCCATCGTGAGACCTTAAGGTACACTTTGTCTCCCACCTGGAACTCTAAAGGTCATCAATGATTATCTGCATACGACTTTTGTCTGTCCTGAGCTGCTTTCAACTATTATTGTATCACTCTAATCTTTTTCGTTGTCTGCTGCACTAACTCTGGACCCAAAAGCTGATACTCACTAGACTCATACCAACATAAAGGGGATCTGCACTTCTTCCATATAGAGCCTCATAAGGAGCCATGTCAATGCTCCGCTGATAACTATTGTTGTAAGCGAACTCTATCAAACTGAGATGCACATCCCAACTGCCTAGGAACTGCAAAATACAATCTCGGAGAAGATCCTCCAAAGTCTGAATAGTCCTTTCAGACTGTCCATCCGTCTGTGGGTGGAAGGCAGTACTGAACCTCAAATGTGTTCCCAATTCTTTGTGCAACTGCTCCCAGAAACGAATCGTGAACTGGGGACCTCTATCGAAGACTATCGTTGCGGGTACTTCAAACGCACTATCTCATATACATATGCCTGAGCCAACTTCTCTGTTGTATATGTTGTCCTTATAGGTATGAAATGAGCAGACTTTGTCAATCTATCCACTATCACCTAAATGGAATCATGACTCCTAGCTGTCTTTGGCAGACCGACTACAAAATCCGTGGTTATATGATTCCATTTCCACTGCAGTATCGGTAGGGGTTGCAATGTACCCGCCGACTTCTGATGCTCAGCCTTAACTTGCTGGCATACCGCACACCTAGCCACAAACTCAGCTACATCCTTCTTCAAGCCAGGCCACCAATACAGATCCTTCAGATTATGGTACATCTTGGTGACTCCTGGATTCATAGCATACATCGATGTGTGTGCTTCCTTGAGCACTAGATTTCTCAGATTATCAACATCGGGGACCACCATCCTACCATGATAGCAAATTAGCTCATCTTCAGACTCATGGAATCCATCACGCTTTTCACTACCGAACTCTGATCTTATCAACTACACTGTATCATCTGCCTACTGTGCACCTTTGATTTGCTGTCTTAGCTTAGGCTTGACTTGCATCTGTGCCAACAATCCTGCCAACAAAGAAACTTCCAACTATACATTCATCTGCCGCAAGGAGACAAACATATCCCTCTTATGACATACCAAGGAACTCAACTGTGCCTTCTTTGTGGGAAGAGAAGAAGACTTCCTGCTAAGCGCATCAGCTACCACGTTCGCCTTACCGGGATGATATTCAATGGTGTAATCATAATCATTGATCAACTCCATCCATCGATGCTGTCGCATATTCAGCTCACTCTGTGAGAAGATGTACTTCAAATTCTTATGATCTGTAAATATTTGAAACACTTCCCCATAAAGATAGTGTCTCCAAATCTTTAGAGCATGAACCACCACTGCCAACTCCAAATCATGTGTTGGATAATTCTCCTCATGTTTCTTAAGCTGTCGCGAAGCAAAAGAAACCACATGATCTTCCTACATCAGCACACATCCCAAGCCCTTTTTGGAAGCATCACAGAACACAACATAGCCTTTCCCAGGCTCTGGCAGAACCAACACTGGAGCACTAGTCAGCTTCTCCTTAAAACTTTGGAAAGCTTTCTTACATCGATCATCCCAAAAAAAGGTACATCTTTCCTGGTCAACTTTGTCAACGGCAATGCGATCACACTAAAATTTCTTATGAACCTTTGGTAATATCCAGCTAGACCCAGAAAACTACAAACTTCTATTGGCGTCTTTGGTTGGTCCCAATCTGCAACTGACTCCACCTTCTTGGGGTCCACTTTAACTACTTCTGCAGATATTACATGACCTAAGAAAGTCACTTCCTTTAACCAGAACTCACACTTACTGAACTTGGCATACAACTGGTGTTGGCGAAGAAGAGTCAGCTCTTGTCGAAGATGTTGTTCATGCTCTTGACTATCTCGACTATAGATCAAAATGTCATCTATAAAAACTACAACAAACAAATCTAGAAACAGACGGAACACCTTGTTCATCAGATCCATGAAAGCGGCGGGTGCATTGGTCAGCCCAAATGGCATAACCACAAACTCAAAGTGACCATACCTCGTCCTAAACGCTGACTTTGGTATGTCCTCATCCTTAATCCGCAACTGATGATATCCGGATCGTAGATCAATCTTTGAGAACACTGTAGCACCACGCAACTGATCGAACAAATCATCTATCCTCGGCAACAAGTACTTGTTCTTGATCGTGACTTTCTTCAACTGTCGGTAATCTATGCATAACCGCATTGATCTGTCCTTCTTTTTAACAAACAAAACCAGAGCACCCCAAGGCGATGTGCTTGGTCGGATGAAACCCTTATCTAACAACTCTTGTAACTATTTTTTCAGTTCTGCCATCTCGGCTGGAGCCATCCTATATGGTGTTTGTGCAAATGGTTGTGTTCCTGGTATCAGATTGATCTTAAAATCAATCTCTCGAGATGAGGGAACACTGGGAAACTCATCAGGAAACACATCTGCAAATTCTCAGACAACTGGAAGCTCCTCAAGGCTAGGACTTTCACCTTGGTATCCACAACGTGAGCTAAGAACACCTTACAACCTTACTGCAGCAACTTCTCTGCCATCATAGCAGATACCAAACAAGTCGGAAGAATCTTCCTATCTCCTTGGAAGATCCACTTCTCACCATTGTCATCAAACACTGCCTGCTATGCTTGACTGCATCCTCATCCACTAGACTGTTGTCTGCCTGACACTTGTTGACTCTGTCTTGGTTGGTGCGTTACTTCAGCGTCTCTCTTTGGGCAGTTTGACCTCAGATGCCCAGTCTGTCCACAGTGATAACATGATCTGCCTTCAATCTGCGACCTAGATGGCCCTGTCACTGTCACTGAAGCTGTGGTGTGAGCTTTGGATGGTGAAAATCCACACCCTCTTCCCTTACTTGGAGACTACTGAAACGGTACACAAGAAATCTGCATCGCGGAAGGTGCCAAAAACCTGGGCTTTTTGAAGCCACCAAACCTCTACCTCTGGAACTGAGCATGCCTCTTCTTGGTCATGGACTCTCTCCTTTCCCTAACTGACCGTTCTATCCTCCGAATAGACTCTACAAATGTGGCAAACTGCTCCCGATTCTCCAAGGCAGCAGCAGGTGTTGACAGCTCAACACTCAAACCCTTCTCAAACCGCCGATCTGTTCATCATATGTCGCCTCCATGTGAGGACAAAACATCTGCAAATCCATGAACTTATCTTCATACTTGGTGATGTTTATCATTCCTTGGCACAGACGCTTGAACTGGTAGATCTTTGCATCTAGATATGTCTTTGGGAAGTATTTGTGAACGAACTCACACTGGAAAACCTCCCAACAGATCTCCTCACCGGGTCGCTTCTCCTCCTCGATGGCCCACCAATGTCTAGCACTACCTTTCAAAAGGTAGATAACGTGATTGACTTTGTCTGCTTTGGGGATTTCGAAGATCCGGAAGGCCTTCTCAAGACCTGTCAGCCACAGATCTGCATTCACTGGATCAGTTGTCCCAGCATAATCTGAAGCTCTGACTCGGCGAAGCCGCTCAAAGGTCTTCCCAATGCTCGATGATTCACCATGGGGAGCCTTTGTTCTAGGCAGAGGTACTGGCACTCTTTCCACCATGTGATTCATCGTAGCCATCATTTGCCCCATAAGCTACTGGTAGGCAGGGTTTTCAAGAATGGCTGAGTCAAATTGGGGGACCTCAGGCACCCGATCTTCATGTGCCTGCACTCCAACTCCATCAACTGATGCAGCCTCGCTGCACTCGACAACATGTTCTTCATGGTTTCCCGACATCTTTAAGCTTTTTTCTTCTGCTGAGGGCAGAAGATGATGGTAAGAAAATCTGGGAAACTCACAAGAACAAACACAAACCTAGTCCTAGATCCCTGTAGACTCTGTGAACCTAAAGCTCTGATTCCATAACCTATTGTGACACCCTGCCATCACACAAACAACGAGATGCCATGCAAAAATGTGGAGAACCACATATTACCAAAAACACGAGTTAATTAAAACGGATTGCAGAAAGCATACTTAAGAGAACTTTTGCATCTAGGTCCTGCAAAGAAACATGTTATATATACTTTACAAGCCTGATATATGTCCACAGCCTAGACAAACCAGCTGTCCTACCAGCACATGAGTTCATCACCTGTTTATATGTACATAACATGCCATGTAAGGCCATCAGTAGGATAAACAAAGGTACAACAACTATACATCGTTAAACGTCGACAAAACACCTCCGAGGACCTAAGAGTATAGGGATGACTCTAGGACTCTACTACAAAACAGCAAAACAACAGCATGTCCATCTCTTGCCTTTTATTGCTCCTCTTCTTGCTGCCCAGCCACTACCTCACGACCACCACATCTAGTGGGATTACCTAAAAAGGTTGTAAACCAGTGGGGTGAGACACATAGTCCCAACGAGAAACATAAATCCCCGCCAAAACCATAAAACCTCAGAAAGACAGAAGCAGATAAAGCAGGTATATGATACAAGATTATAAGAGTAGTATACTGAGCATGACTATTACTCCCATCAATCTTGCCAAGATATTCATGAGGCTTGTATCCATATTTCCTTTATGGAACACGATTGACAAGATAAGCTTTTTAAGAACTTATCACAAGATATTAAGATCGTACAAGTAACTGTAAGGGATAACTGGATTATCTACATAAGCAAGGCCTCAAACAATGTTTCGTGTTTTGCTCTATGCAATATATACTATTCGGTTGGATTACATTTTATTATGCCCTGAGGAAGTGAGCTTTCCCTGCTCAAATCCAACCTTCGGCTGCAAAGCCCAAATTTGGTGCCATACAAGGTCAAAGGGAGAGCCAGACTCCATGACCTCACCATCTCGTGGTCATTACACGAATACTAAAGCAAGATCGTAGTCTCATACTTATGTGGCCTCAGCCTCTGGGTCAGCTCTGCAAGCTACCCATATCTCTAACTCACCTTGACACAGGTGCTTGTATACTTTTGAGCCACGGGCCTGATCACCATGCTCTTGAGCCATGAATGCATTCATGCTCTATCTCGATGAGTCATGGGCCTGTTCACCATGCTATAATATATCTTGAGTCTGCAACCATAGTTGCACTCAAATCCTCCAATTTTAGGCTAGGGGAAACCTCGCATATTCAGCAATATGCGCTCCAGGTAATCTTGTAGGATAAACCTATTTCACCATCACCAGATTTTGACGATGATGGATCTATGTCCGGGGAAAACTACATGATATATTTCACTGTAATTAATTAATATATTTTAAGGGGATTGTAAAGTCAACCAAGATATAAGCATAACAACATTGAGTTACATTATTACTACAATCATCGCATTATCTTGGGATCTCAATCCCTTATCACAGATGGCTACTGCCTCTCAAGGCATCATCACCATCTTACATCATCACTTAGGATATCAATCCCTTATCTCATCCTCAAGAGGATAACAACTCAACTAGGCACTCAACCTTTATCAGGTCCTCAGACCTATCTCATCATACTGGTGATGCATGTTATCTCTTCAAAAAGAATTATCATGATGTAGTATTATTCAAACATATTTACCTCATAGCTCTTACCTGGCTATGAATCCAAATATTACACCTGCATGGTTAGAATACATATTAAGAGAGATAACTTTAATCTCCAGACATTGATCTTTATGATTATCATGCTATTGGAGTTGAGGATGCACATGTTGGAACAACATCCATGAATATATGTAGAACAAGTTGTATCAATCTCATTATGTGTAGCAGCATCTTAGATTCCCAACATACCTTGGTTCACAACCTATCATCATATCCCATGCGGGTCCAAGGTAAACAATCCATTTAATTAAGATTTATTGGTTAACATAACCCTCACCAAAGATCCCTACATCCCTCACTATAGGTGAGGCAGGTAGTGCCAACCCTCACTCAAAAGGGGGGTATCGGGTAAGACCATAACCCTTACTTATAGCTTATCGGCTAGGGTTTCAATCCCTATAGTACATGTCACCAAATCGCCCAACCAAACTGTACTCTATCGTGCACTAGAGCGCAGATAGCACAGAGTTGTGTCATGCAGCTAGAACTAGAGATGTGTGTCGTGCACACGGGACAACCACCATCGACCATGATCCTATCGGTCACCATCCTATCAGCCAAAGTATCAAACCATATCGTCCATGAGCATGGTAGCCACTTTAAAGCATCATATCCATCAACCTACTTAGGGTGTGTCGGGCAAAGACAAACCCCATGCGCGACACGAGGTTAACCCATACTACTCATATCTCTCAAGGAAAAGGCTTGGGTGTCGCCCACCTATAGCAAACAACACCCTAATAAGACCAATCGTCTAAAAAAAGGTTAAACACCTCATATCGGCCACCACTGAGGCACCGATCAGGGTTCCACTATGCAACCACCATATCAGCTAACTCAAGACCAACTCATGTCGTCCAACACAGAGGTACCTCACCAGACACCATATCGACCAAGGAACATCTAAAGCAAGGAATCATCTCGGCAAAGGAATATTGTCCAAGAATACTAACAAGGTGAAGGAGGGTCATATCCAGCACCAAGCCATCAGGGCTCAACTCATCGTATCGGCCAAGACCAACCTTAAGGCAAGAGGGTGTCGGGCAAACTCTCCACAAGAATGTATCGTGCAAGGGTACATAACCTCACCAAAAGGTCATCTTCAACCTCAAGCACTTAAGAAACAAACCCTAGTTGCTCAAAATAGTTGGCTCACCTCTCAACAACCAAGAGAGAGGGGTTTTGCACAACCTCCATCACAAATCGGGCAACCACCAAGGATCAACTTCAACTTAGATCATCACTTATCCAAAAGCTCACCTCTCAAATCCATGGTGAGAGTAGGGTGTTTCCTAAACAACTAGAGTATAGGCTCGCCTCTCAACATCGAAAAGAGAGAGAGGGGTATTGCCTATATCACTAGGGCTCAAACTCACTTCTCAAAACCAAGGAGAGAAAGGGTTATTTCCCCAAAGGAAACCCTCATCTATGGGTTCGGCCAACTAGGTCCAAAGGTAAATACCCAACAACAACATCATCAACAACATGGTCTTTATCTCCATAAGATTAAAGGTACGTGCTAGAGAAAGAAACATAGCATGCATGGCCGATCATGATCATATACTTACATGCAACATAAAAGAAGGTAGAATAGTTAGGGTTAGGAGTTATGTAACCCACCTTAAGCAAGTTCTTCAAGATCCAAAGCTCCAAGCTTTAAGCTTTAAGCTCCTATCTCTAAAGCACACCACCATTGGCCACCTCAAGGAAAGGAACAAAGCTCATAACCACCATGGTCGAAGAGCAAGCAAGAAGGAGAGAAGGATGATAAGGGGAGAGGGGAGATGCTTACCAAGGAAGCAAGACTCACCTATGGTTCGGCCACCAAACTAGAGTAAGAAGAAGAGAACTCCTCCAAAGGGATCGGCCACCAAGCACACCAAGGGAAGGTGCATGTATCGTGGACCAAAGAAGAGAAAGGAAACAATGATTTAAAGGGATCCTAAGAAAGTGAAAGGAGATGCATATATAGAATAGGATGGAGGAGAAAACAAGGTAATGTGTCTCCCACCTAGAGACACTTATCCAAGGGCAATGCCACCTCCTTATCTCGCCTTATACACATGTCCAAAGCTATTTCCACATGCAAGCACTAAGCACCAAGTGTTCACTAGTGGTGACACAAATGAGTTCATGAGGTCAAAGATGGTCCATGGCCGATACACTCCACCTCCATGCCTGATACACCCCATGGGAGACACCCCCATGGGTGACACAAAACCCTCTTGCCCGATACAAGGTTCAACTAGGCAAGGAAAGGCCCAAACAAGGTAAAACAAGGCCCAACAGAGCTCAACAAAGCCCAAGGAAACTCAAGCAACGAGCCCAACCCTTACTCTCAACTCTAGAGGAAGCAAAGAGAGAGAAAGTCAGCTCTCATGGTGACAAACTTGGGCTATTCGCAAGTAGCACCTCCAACTCTCAACAAAGCACAACCAAACCCTAATCACCACTAAAGGTGATTAGCAAGCAACTAAACACCAAGGTTAGGAAAAGCAAATAGGATAAACCCAAAACGGAGGTCAGGGTCCTTATAGTCTAGCCATAAGCAACACCTGATTAACAATAAGATTGTATACTTGCATTAGATTATCATCATTAACTCTAACTAGCTTCATTTTAAGTTTTTGAACAAGTTAGGTTCCAAGTTATTTATTAGTGCATTTTTTGTTCTCTTATAAATTTAGGGAACATCATAAGGGTGTGGTTCAGGTTTCATGTCACTTTGATGTTCCATGCATTATATATGATCATTTTGAGGCTTAAATCATTTACATGGATTCTAGGGTCAAAAGGACTCATAATAGGACAAACAAGGTCATGATTCATCAATTTAAGAGGACCAAACATAAAAGAGGTTTAGTTAAACAAATTAGTGACGGGGGAAACACATTCCAGTATTGGTGGATGTCCCCTAGGGTCAAAGCATCAAGGTCCAACATTGGTATCAACATGTCCACATAGAAACAAACATCAACATAACTCTTTTATGTCACCAAGGTGCAACAAGTGATTTAAGTCGGACATCCACATCCAAGGAGTCAAGGTTAGAAGGAAAAACTCAGATCTTGTGATGGGAGAGAATCAGAAAAGGATTCATATAACCACTATAGAGCATAAGAACACCATTCAATCCATATAGGTCACATTTAGCATTTTAGGATGAAAACGAGTCAGATACATCATCATATCACTACATAGGGTGAATATTGGGCATTACGATCTGTAGGCATTATGGAATCATTGATTTCAAGAATAGAAAGGCATCTGATGCACAATATAGGTCAATCACATCATTTGCTTCAAGGCATAATCAACATTCACATATTAGGGGTACATATGTGCATTTAGGGCCATATAGTCACAAAGACTTTAGGGTTGATGATAGCATCACAAAGAAGCATAAGGTTACTGACTTTCAAGGATAGGGGAGTTGAGATGTCATTTATAAATAATATTAGTAATATAGGCCAAATGTAAAGAAGCGAAAACCACTTCTCTACTAAAAATTTGAATAATAAAACCTCCAGTCCAAACACACTCAGAAGGTATGACAGAGTGGGTGTTAAATTTTCAAATATTTATATAATGGTAACAAAAGCCCAAAGTATAATAGAAGAATAAAAAAATGACTATATTCAATTATAAAACAAGGGAACATCTTAAACTTACAACATAAGGATCCATGTAGAGGAAATATAAACCATCTCAAAATTGTCTCCAATCTTCAACTTCACAATCTATGTCCAGGTCAACATGTCATGTCATCCAAGTCCTCCACCTAGGGTTGGAAGCATACCCCAGTAAAAGAGAAACAATAGGAGACATAAGAAAAGGCTGGTATGTGCATACTAAAAAGCAAATTGAGAAATTTATAAAGAATAAGGGACATAAAAAATAAAAGGCTTCCCATGCAAGACATAAGGACTACCCAAAGAGGGCATAAAAGAAAATAATCATCATCAACATAAAAGAAGATACTTGCCATAATAAAAACAATAAAGTAGTGCCACATAAGCACATATCAAGATTTGGGCACATAACCCCTCAACAAGGTGGGCACATAACCCATCATAAACATCATCAACCTGCATGCATGTGAGATAAGCATAGCCCTAGAAAAATATAAACACAATTGGCGGCCGACCATCATAAAGTTGAAACCTGATAGAGAAAGGAATACTTCCAATCTCCCAAATATATAAAATGGGTCAAGACACACATCTTGCCCTGGGTATGAGGTTCCTTGCCATCCCAAAAGAGCAAGAAATATCACATATGCTATAAACAAAACCAATGCAATTACACTACTCTAGTGATACTGAATCACATAGCATGTATAATGTAGAGGCAAGTAGAAAAGTATGGTCAGAATAAATAATGTTGCCATCACACAATGGTCAACACAACATATAACATCCACTTCAACGTGGGCATATATTACCAATAAAACAACCACATCACAGTGGACATATAATATCAAAAGTCTACCATGCACCAAGGCATAAGAAAAGATATCAAAAAAATATCCAAGTCCATAACAAGCAAGATAGTTCACACGAACCATGGAATCAAAAGATAAGACATATTGTGTACGCCAAAGTCAAAAGAATGATAAGATAGGGGAATTTCTCAATATAGAGGAATAGGGGATACAACATACCTCAACATCAGAGTCAAACTGATCCAAAGTCACATCTAGGTCCAAGCCTAGGAATCCAAAGAATCTATTAAGCATATATGTGAAATTAGGGTTAGGTTTCCATTACTTATTCAAAATCCTAAAAACCATCTTTTTAATTATATGCAAATTAGTTTTCCAAAACCATTCCATATTTTAGTATATGTCATTAGGATTCCAAAACATATTTTATTATATTTTTCTAACTTTTATATAATTAGTTATGACTTTTACAAGTTAATTCATCATTTATGACATCCATTGAAAACACATGTTATTAAACATTAGATTTAGTTATCAAAACATGTACCATTAGTTAGATCTTATTTTTCTAATTCCAAAGGATATTTTTCCATGTTTTTTTATCATTTATTAATTAGTTATTAATTTTATAACATCGATCAATAGAAAATAACCAAATTGCCAAATCAGCAAAGTGAGCAGAGAGAGAGGGAGAGTTGACACAGCCCAACCTGGCCCAATCAAACCTTACCAAGTCAGTCTGATACTAAGCCACATCGATAGCACACAGAGCAAAAAGCCAAAGAAGAGAAGCGGTGAGAAGATGTTTTTATCCCTAACTGAAAAACAAAACAAAGAGGTAAAAAGAAGGGGGTATAGATGGGAATTCATAGAGGGGAAACTACCCCGATCTTGCCTCCACGATAGACGAAGCCATGGCTTCAGTCTTCTTAAGGTGTGAGACCAAGAACCAAATCCAAGAGGCAAGACCCTAGCTCCAGCAGCGAATGCCGCCACTGACTTCACGTCACCCACCGAACTCAGAGAGCTAAAAGCCAGAGAAAATAGCGACAATATGGCTGAGAAAGGACTCTGGAAGTAGAGAGAGGAATGGAGGAAGAAAACCACAAAGGAGTAAGCCATACACCAAACTAAAGCCGTAGAAAGGTTCGCGATGTTGAGACAAAGTCAAGCGAACACTTCAACAAGGCCGACACAACACCAAGCACGACGCTCGAGAGGCGGAAGCTCGAACAGCCAACTCAAAAATGGAAACTGTGAAATAGGGAAGGAAGCAAGGGTTTAAGGATAGGAAAGGAAGTGTGAGGGTGCCACGGTTCTTACGAGTGCCACAATAGGAACGAAGAAGGAGCAGACAGCTCCAACGAAGCCAAGGTCATTGTTGAACCAAACCCTCTCGGGGAGTTCACGGTAGAGCGAGCGAGCAAATGAACCCTGGAACACGTTTGGGTGATGTTGGAGGTGCCTCGGGGTGATGTATTTATAGAGGAGATGAAAGATGGAAGAAGATAGGAAACTGGGCCGACGAGGGGATTTGGGGGTTTTCGATAGGGAAAGCAAAAGTACAGGAAATTTAGGATTAACTTGTTCGCCAAGATCTCCCGATCACACAGGGACAAAAATTAGGAAATTCGGTTGAGAAGGGAGAGAGAACGATCCAAAGCAAGATTCAAGTACTGTTCATCCGTGAGTCGGACTCCTACCCAAGGTAGGAGATGACCGGATGCCATCTAAAATCAATCCAATGGTCACCGTCGATCGGTGCATAAGTAAAGTGCGTGACAACAAGACTTTAGGCAGAAAATCAACCTTAAATCGTGACATTTGATCCGATTAAAACTAAAGTGAGATTAATTTAATGTACATATTTTCTCTTTCCTCTTTTAAGGGTTATATTCTTATCCAAATAAGTCCAAACTTGACACACAAGTTAAGTGTAACAGACTGAATCTCAGGGTCCTCCCTGCAATTTACCCACTTTTGTACTTTTATTTTCTTTCTGGTCCTTTTGGACATCCTTCACTAATTTTCCCATCCTTTTGTATCTTCTTAGGCCTCGATATTGAAATTGAGCCAGGTTTGATGATGAAATCTATATTTTACCACATTCATAGGTTTTTGCACAAATGTTCAAATTAATGTGATAATTGGGGTCTAATTATGTGATTGACCATTAATGAGATAATATGAGTGGAGTATGTTAATTTGGAGATTTTTTAATAAATATACTAGTAACAATGTATTTGAGTTAATGTATAGGAGTAATTAACCCCTTTACTTTCTCTCTCCTCTAAATAGGAAAATAATGCACTAATAAGAGTATTATATGTTGATATATGACTCATAATGTTTATATGTGACTAATATCTCGAGATATACCCTATTATGTCATTAAAAGATATTCTTTATATTAATTGCTCTTTTTATGCTTTATTATATGATTTAATAGTATATAAATTAATTAGAGGCCTAACCATGTGATTTTAGAGAAACTAAAAGAATAACATCATTCTTGGTGTTGTCATAAACCTATAGTTAAAATTTGAGCTCATTTGGACTTTATTTGACCCTCCAAATGGATTTTACAAGTTCCCATATAGTTTAACTATAGTAGATAAATCGACATTGTATTCATTGCATATGATTTTTTGATTTTTGTGTCGCGCCCCCCAGCTACCGTTGGATTTCGATCCAACAGATCTACAGTTGTCTTCTACCTTGGGCCGCCGACCCAAGGAGGCACCTAGTTTCCTTCACACCGATCTCTCTGTCCTCTCAACCATTTAGCACGATTTTTGTTTCTTTAGCTTCGTATCCTTGAGCCGCACCATTCTAGCCCTTGCTTATCGTCTCCCGTTGTTACAACCCCAATTTTTGGGTTCATTTGGTGAGAAATGCAATTTCTCAATTTAAAGATAATTGAACAAAGAATGGTATAATTTGTTTTGAATACATGGATTTCGTTTACAATAGCCTTGATGACTATTTTGTGGGCTTTATTGGCTATTGGGCCCAAATAACAAGGAAATTCAATTAGTATATGGATAATTGAATATTTGAGAAAAGAAATATGTAGAAACCTCTAGAAGGCAAAATGCAAAGAGGATTTCGTGCCTCTTGGATTACTTGGGTTCCAAGGAGTCCAAAGTTGCATAAAGAAAGCAATAAGAAAAGAAAAGATCAATTAAGTATTTCTTTATTAAGAAAGAAATTGAAAATATTGATGAAATGTGGAAAATAAATGAAAAGTGGTATAATGGAGTAATCCTTGGTGGAATTTCGTATCCCAAGGATTCCTAATGTTGAAAGGAATACCAATAAGGAAAATAAAAGAGAAACAAAGAGAAAACTTCAAAAAGATATATTTTAATGAGAAATAAACAAGATAGTGTGAAATAATGCATAAAGATGCATCTAGAAGGATAATAAATATCCAATAAAAGGAATTTCGAAATATTTGAGTTTTCTTAGGATCCAAGGAGTCCCAATGAAGAAAGAGGAAAGAGAAAATACCTATAAAAGAAAATAAGAATATAATGTGAATACATTATTAAGGAATTTCATGGTATTATTAAAAGGGAGATATTTTGTATTAAAAAGGAAAACTAAATTTTGTGCCAATACATTAAGAGACAAGTAATAAGAAGATAAAGGAAGAAATTTTCGTAATACTAATATCCCAAGAAAAAGGAATATCTAAGGGATGAGGGAGAAAGAGAAGATTTGCTTCTTTATTAAGGGAAGTTATTTCCTATTAGGAAAGGGACTTGTTCCCTTTTATATGGGCGTATTGGGGCTTGAGTGCCCTCCCCTATATAAGGGGTAGAGCACAGGGATGAGTTCCAGGAGGTTCCACGTATTTCTATCTTCTTCTTCTCCATCTTTTTAAACAAACCCTAGTTGAGAGGGTAGCTCACAACCTGACGCAAGGAGGGGCTGTGAGGAGGTGTATTGTGTGTGTTTTGCTCACACGACGACCTGGGTGGGTTTATCCATCTCTACCTTGCCCTCGTCCTCACGCAAACGCTGCAGAAGGACTGCAGAATGAAAAAAGTTGCAGGCTTGGCGCGATTGGGACAGGACACCTGGGCCGCCAAAGGGAGGCGCCCTGGGTGTGGAGGAGGACGACGATAGGAGCGCGGCCATCTCTGGCCACCCACGGACCCTGGAGCGAAGAGGATGAACCCCGCAAAGTGACCTGGTCGGCGGCAGCTTAGGGCAACGGAGGTTGAAGAAGAACAGAACGTTTTGACGGTTCTGCCCCCCGTGGGCGTGAAGAGGCGGTCTGTGGCCCAGGGGCATATGAGACATTTCGTTATAATCTGACCCGCAAGGTATGCGCATGAAGTAAGTTGCCTACGTGGCACTTCGTTGTTGGTCCATATGTGTTTATATTGCAAAAATCATATCTAATGATTGGTAACTCCGATTAGGACAAGTAATATATGAATTTTGATCAGGAGAACGAGAGGAATCCAATAAAAATGGTATTAAAGATATGTTCCGTTCATAATTGCAAAAGTACTATGAGTTAATGAAAAGTGCATTAAAATTAAGATAAAAACCCTATTTGTGATTAAAGGTTGAATCTAGAATGTTTTAGGGGTTAATTGAAGTGTTAATAACCTGTTGAATGATAATGTTAGATTCAAACCTGATCTAGATGTAGAATTACATGAGTTAGGATTTTACCTCATTTGAGAATGATTAAATGATCTAGAAACCCTAATTTAGGGTAAAAGATGATAAAATCATATGTAAATTGAGAATGTGAAAATATGATTGTTTAATGATGGTTCTAAGTTATTTGTATATAAAAGACCTTAATTCTGGATAAATATCCTAAAGGTAGTAATTAGGGATTTCTCATGAATAAAAGGTGGAATTAATAGCAAATCGAGTTCATATGTAATTTTATACTGTAATGAACTATGAATTGGTGATAAATGCGTATAATGATCTTGTTATGGATTAAAGGGATAAAAATAGTAGCTTTAATGAAAAAGAAGCTTAATTGATGATTAATGTGCTTGTAATATGAAAATACGGTTATATTTTGTTAAGATAACCTTAATTTTGAAGAAAGACGAGGTAATTAGGGTTTATGAGTAATGGCATAAAATTAGGGTTTAATATGGTAAAAGATGAAAGGAAACCCTAATAGCAAAACGAAGCCCTAAAATGGATACAGAAACCCTAGAAAGTGAATCCAAGTTAATAAAGTAGGTTCTTGATAAAGTGTGTAATAAATAGAGTACATATTCTTTTCAGGAATTATGAATTACTTGGATTGCATGCTTGGTTGGGATTTCTATGATCTGGTTAATTTTGTATTTAAATCTGCAACCAGAGGTATGTGGTTAATTATGAATAACCGATTTAGTTTCCCGATGGATTCCCGAATGTTTAATCACATTGAATGCAACTAAACTGTTTGGATGTTCATACTGCAATTATAAAGTGACTATGACTATTACATAATATAGATGCCTTCTAGCTCAGATCATGGTCCCCTATGTGTCGTAATAGCTGACCTGGTATATGGCTACCTAGAGGGTAGGTCCATCGCGTCATGAATGACTTAGTAAATGGCTGCCTAGAGGGTAGGTCCATCAAGTCACCTTTATAGAGGTACCATATAAGTCCTTACAGGGACAACACAGAGTTGTGGATAGGTATGGATTGAGTAGTTTGTCTTAAAATGTAATCTTGATTGTTAAATGATTAATTGAGTGATTATATTGTTAACATAGTTGAACATTATTTGTTTCCCCCACATACCAGCTTCGGCTGACCGACGTTTTGTTTGTCGGCATTTTAGGTACAATGAAAAGAACAAATAGTAAAGTGGCATATGTTGTACTAAATGAGAATTAAAGTGCTAAGGAGGATTAGATAGATTAGCATCTTTGTGGATAGAAGTTTAGAGATCCAAGTTTTCAAAGAGGTATGCAAAAATTTTATTTTCTTACAGCTTTCAGTATAGTATGTTAAAATTTGATAATTATTCTTGGTTAATTGTCGAACCTTTGATCTGGAAGTCATGGGTGTGGCTTTGACCTCTCGTTATCCCTTAATTGGGGGTTATCAGGAGGTGGGGTCATAAAAATTGGTATCAGAGCATAGGTTCCCCAATTAATCTTTAATAATTATTAAATTTTACAAATTCTGTAGAACCCAAGGGAGTTATTAGAGGATTATCCGAAAGATTGAGGTGTCTAGAAAAGGATCACGTCCGGGGGCTGGCAATATTTTCCTCCGCATCGCTAGTCGGAATACGAGGACTCCTGGATTTGTGTGACTGCCTGGCCAAAGTCTTAGGGTATGAATCGAAATAAGATACCTTTAGGACTCTCTTATCTTGTTCATCCCTTCTCAACTCCAATTCTGTTAAGGACCTTAAGGATTAGGGTTTCCTCTCTCTTCTCCTCACCCTCTTGAGGTACGGGTAAGGTGGATAAGGATTAAGGAATCCTCCACCAAATTAATAAAAAGCATATAAATAAGATGTCACGGACATAAGCTTAATAGAGTAAGTGTAAAGGAATAGATACATGCTTAGGTCGTATGACACAAGTTGTCATTGTCCTCAGGAGAGACCTGAGGATAGACCTCCTTGGTAGGAGGATGTGTAGAGAGAGTAGTCTTGGAGGTAGAGACCTCCATTAGAAGTAGAGACCTAGAACATCCTTTGAGGATGATATTAACCCTAACCCTAAGGGAAGGTTAGAGAGAGAGGATGAGTTTGCCGGTACCTCCATGCCTATGGTATAGGTGTTTACCTCCTAAGTTAGGGAGAAGAGTTTCTTAGAATTGGAGAGGTATAGTAGTAGGATGTGAGGCCTTGTACCTTGTTGGTTGTCCTTAAGGAGGACCCAACTCTAAGTGTTGCTTGAGTTGAAGGATGACAAGAAGTGCATATCATACCTTGGACATGCTTAAGAGGTTGAGCATGTAGTTGGATATCCAAAGGTGAACCTAGGGTTCCTGTCCGAAGAGGGGAAGTGGTGTACCTAATGCTCATGATGAGATTTGAGTCTCTATAGTTTCGAGCATGGTACTCCTCATGTATAGAGGAGAAGGGTAACCCCTTAAGTTAAGGGTATGTTTGATGGACCCCTCACAACTAAGTTGGTTTAATGTTGAGGATGAGAACAAGTGCGACCTAGCATGGTTTTGTAGGTACGCTTGTGTCTTAGTAGTTGTTGGTTTAAGCATGCTCATATGGATGTAAACCCTAGGGACGCTTGTGACTTTTTTTATCAAGGTGTAGTTTCCTCCCATCCTGGGAGAGGGACCCTTTGGTAGGGAGTTTACCTGCTTGGTTGGTTTCGAGATAACCCGAGGAGGTTTCATAGGATCTTGAGAAGCTAAGTGAAGAGTACATGGTAGGAGAATGAATCTATAGACCCATAGATAACCATCTCTATGGATGTGTTACCATGGAGGTAACCGATATGGGGCTTGACCAAGGTAGGCAGGTTGCCATGATCCCTATGAAAGGATGAAAGTCAACCCATGAATGTAGAAAGAGAGATGATGAATGCTCGGGTAGTATTCTATGTTGGACATGTGCTATGATATAATCCTAAGTCTATCCTAGGGTCAGGTAGGGGTAAGACCGATGAAAGTAGGAGTTGCCTAATTCCCTAGTTGCACAAGACCATAGGGTTGGGAGGTAACAACTATCATTGTCTGAGGGCCATGGGTTAGGAGATTGATCACCTTCATGAACTCATGGGACCCAAAGGGTAGATGAGTAGGGTACTCTCTGATGCATGAGGGAAGAGGGATGACCCCAAAAGTGTCGGCGCCCTATAGACCTGGAGGTGATGACTAGGGATTGTGTTTGGACCAGAGACCAGTTTTCCATGGAAGTAACTTTGATATCGCGATGATTGTGATGTAGAGACATAAGTTGCACATTTCAACCTAGATTTGGAGGTTACTGGAAAGGTGGGATGTATCGTCTCTACTCTTGGAATAGGAAGAACTCTGTATTTGGACTGCAGCCAAATGCTTATTTCCTCTTGTTATGGGAGTGAGAGATGGGACAGTACGCATGCCATACACCAAGGATAAAAGATGATGTGGTTCGGAACATTGCCATGGGATAAGGGGACAGAGAATATGACATACCCTGGTAAAGTGAATGATACATGGATGGTTTGCAAACTCTAAAGAGAAATAAGGTAGTCATCTTATAAGGATGTTTTTAACATGAGCTATGAGTTACACCAGGTTGAGTTTGAAAACCAAAGGAATAAGCTCGGAATTTTCTTGATGAAGATGGACTTAGGGCTAAGATGAGATAATAAGTGGCATATAGGAAGGTGTATGTCATCAATGTTACATAATACCTAAGAATGTGAAGTGGTAATGGATGCTTTGGTTGAGATATAACTGCCTAGTTTGTGTAGAAGTGGTTAACCCTAAGTTTGGAAAGGAGGTGTGTTTAGATAACACTCAGATGTAACAAGATATGTTGAAAAGTTAATGGTTGTGTATTCCTTGATACAATGAAAGGATGGTGGTAGAACCTCAAGTGCACTTCTTTGGAAAAGAAAGTGATGGAACCCGGACTTGAGTGGTTTAGGGTTTCTAAGGAATCGATCTTGAGGAATCATGACATTTAGGGAATCATGATATTAAGATCACCATTCACCACGATATTACTGAGATAATGAGTGGTAGAAGTACTATGGATGCTGGAGATGAGGCTGCATGTGATATGTTGCCATGCATGAAAAAAAAAGTGAAGGATGAACATTGGTAACCCAATGCATTGATATAGAGGATAAAGAGTTCCCGAGAGGGAATGAGAGTTCATCACTATAGATGATGTGATAGGTCTCCTCTAGACCAAGGAAGGTCAAAATGCAATGTGGGTTATGGTAGATCGCTTTACCTAGATGATGTAAGAAAGAAAGAGTTCTGTCAAGGGACCGATTTGGTTGAATTACCCATGAGAGAGATGGTTCAGCATCACCATGATGCGAGTTTAAAAGTTCTTGAGTTTGACCTAAAGGTTCACTTCCAAAAGGTGGAAGTAAGTACATGAAGAACTCGATGTTAGCACAGTTTATCACCCCTAACTAATGGTTAGTATGATCCCAGACTAAAGGGTCTGATGAGAGCATATGTGCTCATTCAGGGTGATAGCTAGAGACAGTTCTTATCCTATGCAAGATGTGAAGTTAACTACCATGGTCAATATCAGGATTCAAAGAAGCTCTATAAGAAAGGTTGTGTCGGTCACCACTTCAGTAAGGTGATGTTGGTGAAGGACCACGTGATGGTTAGAAAAGGACCACAGTGTGTGTAGATGAAGTCGCTTTGATCATGCAATGGCTGAAAGGAGCCTAGAGATGATAAGAGTCGTGAGCAGATGCAAAGTAGACTGGCATGCAGTTCACTGTGGGAGAATATGTTACATGAAAATCCGACCCCTCTAAGTTATAGCTAATAGAGCTGAGTCCCTGATACATGGGTCCATTTGGGATGGATTGGTGGAGAAGGTTATGGATAACCTTACCCCTCAGGATAAAGAAAGGTGTGATGAGTTCCAAATGTCCAATTTAGAGCACTATGTGATGTATCCAAACCATGCGCTAAACAATGAACCTGGTGAGCCCCAAGGGAGGCTGAAATGACCTGAGTCACATGTGCAGTTTATAGACGCCAGGATGAAAGAACTCAGAGGAAAGAATATGTGATGATAAAGGTTCATTGGAAGTGACATGAGTAAGGTAAAGCCACATAGGGGCCGTTGATGGACATGAAAGATTCTTATCTTGATTGTTTGTTTGCTTGTTTGAATTTTGAGGACAAAATTCCTATAAGAGGGGACGGATGTTACAACCCCAATTTTTGGTTTCATTTGGTGAGAAATGCAATTTCTCAATTTAAAGATAATTGAACAAAGAATGGTATAATTTGTTTTGAATACATGGATTTCGTTTACAATAGCCTTGATGACTGTTTTGTGGGCTTTATTTGCTATTGGGCCCAAATAACAAGGAAATTCAATTAGTATATGGATAATTGAATATTTGAGAAAAGAAATATGTAGAAACCTCTAGAAGGCAAAATCCAAAGAGGATTTCGTGCCTCTTGGATTACTTGGGTTCCAAGGAGTCCAAAGTTGCATAAAGAAAGCAATAAGAAAAGAAAAGATCAATTAAGTATTTCTTTATTAAGAAAGAAATTGAAAATATTGATGAAATGTGGAAAATAAATGAAAAGTGGTATAATGGAGTAATCCTTGGTGGAATTTCGTATCCCAAGGATTCCTAATGTTGAAAGGAATACCAATAAGGAAAATAAAAGAGAAACAAAGAGAAAAATTCAAAAAGATATATTTTAATGAGAAATAAACAAGATAGTGTGAAATAATGCATAAAGATGCATCTAGAAGGATAATAAATATCTAATAAAAGGAACTTCGAAATATTTGAGTTTTCTTGGGATCCAAGGAGTCCCAATGAAGAAAGAGGAAAGAGAAAATACCTATAAAAGAAAATAAGAATATAATGTGAATACATTATTAAGGAATTTCATGGTATTATGAAAAGGGAGATATTTTCTATTAAAAAGGAAAACTAAATTTCGTGCCAATACATTAAGAGACAAGTAATAAGAAGATAAAGGAAGAAATTTTTGTAATACTAATATCCCAAGGAAAAGGAATATCTAAGGGATGAGGGAGAAAGAGAAGATTTGCTTCTTTATTAAGGGAAGTTATTTCCTATTAGGAAAGTGACTTGTTCCCTTTTATATGGGCGTATTGGGGCTTGAGTCCCCTCCCCTATATAAGGGGTAGAGTTCAGGGACGAGTTCCACGAGGTTCCACATATTTCTATCTTCTTCTTCTCCTTCTTTGTAAACAAACCCTAGTTGAGAGGGTAGCTCACAACCTGACGCAAGGAGGGGCCGTGAGGAGGTGTATTGTGTGTGTTTTTCTCACACGACGACCTGGGTGGGTTTATCCATCTCTACCTTGCCCTCGTCCTCACGCAAACACTGCAGAAGGACTGCAGCATGACAAAAGTTGCAGGCTTGGCGCGATGGGGACAGGACACCTGGGCCGCCAACGGGAGGCGCTCTGGGTGCGGAGGAGGATGACGAAGGGAGCACGGCCATCTCCGGCCACCCACGGACCTTGGAGTGAAGAGGATGAACCCCACAAAGTGACCTGGTCGGCGGCAGCATAGGGAAACAGAGGTTGAAGAAGAACATAACGTTTTGACGGTTCTGCCCCTCGTGGGCGTGAAGAGGCGGTCTACTGCCCGGGGGCATATGAGACATTTTGTTATAATCCGACCCGCAAGGTATGCGCGTGAAGTAAGTTGCCTACGTGGCACTCCGCTATTGGTCCATATGCGTTTATATTGCAAAAATCATATCTAATGATTGGTAACTCCGATTAGGACAAGTAATATATGAATTTTGATCAGGAGAACGAGAGGAATCCAATAAAAATAGTATTAAATATAGGTTCCGTTCATAATTGCAAAAGTACTATGAGTTAATGAAAAGTGCATTAAAATTAAGATAAAAACCCTATTTGTGATTAAAGGTTGAATCTAGAATGTTTTATGGGTTAATTGAAGTGTTAATAACCTGTTGAATGATAATGTTAGATTCAAACCTGATCTAGATGTAGAATTACATGAGTTAGGATTTTACCTCATTTGAGAATGATTAAATGAATTAGAAACCCTAATTTAGGGTAAAAGATGATAAAATAATATGTAAATTGAGAATGTGAAAATATGATTGTTTAATGATGGTTCTAAGTTATTTGTATATAAAAGACCTTAATTCTGGATAAATACCCTAAAGGTAGTAATTAGGGATTTCTCATGAATAAAAGGTGGAATTAATAGCAAATCGAGTTCATATGTAATTTTAGACTGTAATGAACTATGAATTGGTGATAAATGTGTATAATGATCTTGTCATGGATTAAAGGGATAAAAATAGTAGCTTTAATGAAAAAGAAGCTTAATTGATGATTAATGTGCTTGTAATATGAAAATACGGTTATATGTTGTTAAGATAACCTTCATGTTGAAGAAAGACAAGGTAATTAGGGTTTATGAGTAATGGCATAAAATTAGGGTTTAATATGGTAAAAGATGAAAGGAAACCCTAATAGCAAAACGAAGCCCTAAAATGGATACAGAAACCCTAGAAAGTGAATCCAAGTTAATAAAGTAGGTTCTTGATAAAGTGTGTAATAAATGGAGTACATATTCTTTTCAGGAATTATGAATTATTTGGATTGCATGCTTGGTTGGGATTTCTATGATCTGGTTAATTCTGTATCTGAATCTGCAACCAGAGGTATGTGGTTAATTATGAATAACTAATTTAGTTTCCCGATGGATTCCCGAATGTTTAATCGCATTGAATGCAACTAAATTGTTTGGATGTTCATACTGCAATTATAAAGTGACTATGACTATTACATAATATAGATGCCTTCTAGCTCAGATTCTGGTCCCCTCTGTGTCGTAATGGCTGACCTGGTATATGGCTACCTAGAGGGTAGGTCCATCAGGTCATGAATGACTTAGTAAATGGCTGCCTAGAGGGTAGGTCCATCAAGTCACCTTTATAGAGGTACCATATAAGTCCTTACAGGGACAACACAAAGTTGTGGATAGGTATGGATTGAGTAGTTTGGCTTAAAATGTAATCTTGATTGTTAAATGATTAATTGAGTGATTATATTGTTAACATAGTTGAACATTATTTGTTTCCCCCACATACCAGCTTCGGATGACCGACGTTTTGTTTGTCGGCATTTTTGGTACAATGAAAAGAACAAACAGTAAAGTGGCATATGTGGTACTAAATGAGAATTAAAGTGCTAAGGAGGATTAGATAGATTAGCATCTATGTGGATAGAAGTTTAGAGATCCAAGTTTTCAAAGAGGTATGCAAAAATTTTATTTTCTTACAGCTTTCAGTATAGTATGTTAAAATTTGATAATTATTCTTAGTTAATTGTCGAACCTTTGATCCGGAAGTCATGGGTGCGGCTTTGACCTCTCGGTCACCCTTAATTGGGGGTTATCGGGAGGTGGGGTCGTAACACCCGTGCACCATACGCCAAGCCCATAGGCACTGGCCGCACCCTCTCCACCCACTTGTCGTTTCAGAGCCTCGGCCTCCCTCACCTATAAGTAACACCACCCTCACTTCCATCGGCCATCATGCGATCTTTTCCTTGTGCGAATTTGCCCAAAACCTCCATGTTTAGCCATGTTTCCTGGCTTCTCAGTGATAGAAGCACCCCAATAAAACATACGGGTGAGTTCCTCTCGTCTTAAGCTTCGTTTCGAGTACATGTACGTCCATTTTGGTTAAGAAACGAGGAAATGCCCAATCGGGCAAGCTTCTCCTCCGCGGCCATTGCTCGAGTGAGAGGTAGAAGAAGACTGATGGCTTTTTACGATTTTGCCCCCGCGTGCCCATCCCCTTCTCCTTTAACATGAGGGGCATTTATGTCATCTACTCCCTCGTTGGCTATGAGGCCTATGTGGCATTTTCTTGCAATCTGATTGGTACAACTTGCTTAATTCATAGTAAATTGGTCCTAGCTCAGAAAAATGCAAATAAGTAATCGTTGGAAAGGATTTTTCATGTATAATATGATTTTGTAGTTTTTGAGACCTGATTCCCAATAATTTTTCAATTTTTTCTTTGAATGTCATTTTGAGTATGTTAAATGTTCTAAAAATCTTAATTAATGCATTTTAACTCCAAATTGAGAAATAAAATATGTTTTCCTAATGAGTAAAATCTAAGTGAGATTTTGGTCCTAGTTTTGAGTCCTAAATCAATGGTTCTTGAATAAGGTCTAAAATGGGTATATCCTTTATAATTTATGCTTAATAAATGCTAATTTATGTGAAATGTTTGTAACTAGGGTTAATGGATGTTGATACAATCTAATTAGTGATAATGATGGACGTGAATCTTCAATGAGGTATGTGAAGCCTATTTATGTATATGGATCCTATGATTGTGGAATAAATGTGCAAATAACCTATCCTTTAGTTGGGTTTTATCCAACCCCCATTTTCTTAATGAGGCAATTGCTAGCCTTGATATCTTCTCTCTAATGCCTTTATTTGGCTCCTTATTTAATTGAATCTTCTATTTCCTATGTTGACTCATTTATTTGAAATACTTGAATATTGCTATTACCAATGTTGGTTCATTTATTGAGATTGTTTCATGGGTTTTATTCACATTTTCTATGATGCAATATCATTTATATTTCCACTACTGCCAAGTGGATTACTCAGCATGAGGAATTGTTGACCAAATAACTAATGTAGTGTACATGAGTACAAACCACCCATAGAGGGCATGTGCAATTTCGCCCTGGGGAATGTGCATTTTCTCCCCATATTATATATATTTTGGAGGTTTGGAATGTGCATTTTCCCCTCTCCTCTTGGTTGAGGTCCGGTAGGTACCTCACCCTGCATTAGAATATTTGTTGTCAAAATATCATTCATGCTTGTTGATGATTATTGTGGTAGATGCATCTTGGCAGAATTTCTTCATTCTTACTTATTATAATTGCCTCATACTTTTGACACTCTTAGTGTAGTGAATCATTTTATTATGCAATGTTTCACATTATTATTTGTCCTTTTCCTTTTGAATAACACATACTTTTATCTCTCTCTTGCTGGGTGATCCCAACCACCCTGGTATAGGATCAGAGTGCGTAGTTGAAACATGGTGAACCAGCCTAAGGCTAGGGATAAAGAGTTCAACCTTGTATCTTGGACATAGTTGCCTATATATTAAGTTGTTTTGTTTTGAGACAAGTTGATTTGGTTTTAGTCTTCCTCTACCTAGATCCAGTTGTTTGTATAAAGTTGTACTCCCTTTTGGGAATTTTGTGAAGTACTCTTTATACATTTTGAATATAGTCAAAGTATTAACTTCCGCTGGCACACATTGGTGTTTTTTCTTGCCATGAGTTTTTAGTAGAGACTATACTGTCTTTACATTAAGTTAAACATGTATATTTTGAATCTCCAATTAGATTTCACTTTTAGAAACCTTATATGTATTATTTAATATAATCTTTGTTTCTCTTTCCTAATGTATTAATGGCACATGGATTATACGAATTAGGTGAAACTTCATCCACAAGTTAACTTAAGTGTTTTTAACATGAATTTGGCATTATTTCGAACTTTTGGTGTCATGAATTACTTTTATTTATTAATTACACCTTGTAGGCAATTTTCTTTCTCCTAACATACCATATTATATCAAGGTTGTACAAATTAGATGATAATTGACATGTAAACTTATTTTGATGTGTAGATTATGAATCTAAGATTATTTTCCTTCTTTGAAGTCATTTATTATTTTATTTTATATTTAGGGGAAAACACAGACATTCTTTTCCAATTTGAATTAAATGAATTATTACTATGTGAATAAAATGAAACTTGACACCCAAGGTAATTGGGACCCAATGAACACGATATTAAACTTATATTTTACTTTTGGGATTTATTTTTATGAGATATGTAATATGACCCATTAGATGCCCATCAACTTCATCAATCATCCAATTTAGTTATTTATCATCTTATTACCATCCAAATGAATTATGGACAAATTAGATAATATTATTCATGAATTAGATTATTAGGATCATTCTAACCTCAACCTTGTTTGGTCAAATGCAAAAGGTCAAAGTTATAGGGTAAGGTTTGAGATCTGGTATGTTACACCAAAGTCCATCATTAAAGTCCCAAACAGGTCACATATGTGCAATTAGAGTCATTTATGTGCAATAGGGGTAGTTAGAAACCCCATTTAGGTCAAAGGCACACAAAAGTTACTAAATAATAGAGAAGGAGAGTAAAAGCACACTAATAAGACAAGTTGTAAAATAATGATACATTAAACATGGTCAAAGAAGGTCAAAATTCATATTTTAGAAAAAAAGTAAAGTAGGATCATATTCAGGTTAACAAACCAATCTCAGGTTGTAGATCTTTTCAAAAGGATCAATTTGATATACATTTGTCCCATTTTGGCATTGGGATGAGTGAGTTATGCATTTTAGAAGGTTTTGAAGAGAACTGTATGGAAACCATCTTTGGTGCTACCATATTAATCATCAACTGATCACAACCTTCAGTCTTTAATCCATTGCTTGCACCATGAGCCTCATCCAGTGTTCTAAGGCTTCTCACACACTTTATTCACCACAAGCTTGCGGTCATCCACCTCCTCATGTCGCTTGCCACTGCCATCTCACAGTTGTGTGAGGATTGCGCTTGACGGGGCCTGCCACCCACCACAAACCTACAGTAGCTAGCCCCCCTTCACCGCCTGCCTGTCCTCAACATGACCCCACTATGAGATTCCCCTATTTTTACACCCAAAGAAGGGGATGAATAGGAGAAGCTATCCCACACCCAGTGCTTTTCGCTTCCAACTAAGGAAGGTGGGATAAAGGAGGGAGGAGCTCGACGGAGCTGAAGATCTGATCCTTGTCTTTGGTGGTGTGTCATTGTGGCGGGAGGCGACACAAAGACCAGGTGTCAATCTATCTTCATCGACAGCTGAAGAAGTTGTGAGGGTTCCAAGATGTCAAAATAGAGGGATAAAGAGAAAGGAAGAACAAGGAAATGGGAAAGAAGCAACTGTGGGAAATGAGGGGCTTATAATTAGAGCAAGAGGCTAGGGTTTTGAGCTCTCATTATCTGATTTTGGGGGAGGAAGGAGAAAATCAGCTCCTGTCCTTCATTGATTTCCTAAAGGGTAAAGGGGTGGGGTGAAGTGTGAGAGAAACGCATGGACAGTGTGCCTGATTAACCCCATTAAGGCCCAAAACCCAATCAAAACAAAAAAAAGACATGTATAAACTGAGTCAATTTTCAAATGCCCATATCTTGGACTAGGACGGTCCAAATGAGGCAATTTTTGTGCCACTAGATTCAAAGTTGAAATCTCTTCATAATGAAATATATAAGAGAGCTAGGTGATGATACTTATGAGGCTCAAGATTGGATGCAAGAAGGTGATTTGTGAAATCATGGTAGTTAGTTAAATTCTGAACTTAAGGTCACATATCATGAAATTGGTCATTGATGTTATTAGGTTGGAGCACCACCACACTATAATTATTGATTTGATATCAGGAAGGGTTACAAAAGATGAGAGAGGAAAAAAATAAAGTTTGTCACATCCTTCCCTACTTATAAGAAATTTCATCCTCAAGATTCGTCAAAGCTCCAAATCAAAGTTCAAACTCGATGTATTTTGTCATGTCAAGGTATCCATCCTTAGGCATTAAGGTGTCACCACCATGGGGTGCATTCTAGGTTATCATCATCCAGGGTGTACCCACCCCAATTTTATCCATATTACTTGGTGGTTCATCATGTGACAATATCGTCATTGGAATTATGGTTCCATAACCCCTATTGCTATCACTTTGGGTTTTATTCATGTATTCACATCCACTCAAGGTGTGTTGTCAAAAATATTATCATTTTCTCAAACTAACATACCTGCCATTATGACTTACCAATGAGATTAATATTTAATCTTGCATTTCATCATTACTCTAAATTTAATGCATGTTTTAGTTTTCTCCATATTCTACCAACTATCCCAATTATGTTCATCATTTCCCAATCCAGATATGAAATTAATTAAATTATTCATCATGTTTATTCAAATCATGTCCCCAAGAGCAACATCATATCGAGTTAATCATGTTTCATTTGGGTATAAGATTAGGCATTTATCCTTGATTATTCAAGCTGAGATATCTAAGCATCATCGTATCAAGTTCATGGTTTCAAATCTACATTTTTTGCAAGGTATCATTTCATATTAGGTCGAGATTATGAGAGTGAATTATCACACGTATTCAATTTTACGATATGTGAGATTATTTCATGTGTCATGCATTATTCAAGGAACAACGTTATCAACAACCTTTGAGGTTTCAAAATTATCTCACGTGTATCTCAAAGGAACTCCAAAAAATGAAGCCACTCATGCGAAGACCAATCAATGTTTAGGCAAAACATGCTAACCATGAAAATATACCCATACCAAACTTTTACCCAACATACCAAACGAGAGCAACCCCATAGATTCCTTTACATCAAACCACTAGCCTGAGTATGAGGCTCATCATGGAGATCACATGTCATATACATCATCTTAGGATCTTGTGACATCTCCCTCACCTATTTAGAAAAACATCATATATCATGTACCTCTTCCTCTAGGGTTACATCTCTTCATAGGAAATATAGGGTTCAACATTTTCAAGGACCACACACACTAGGTGACTCAACTCATACAATTAGAAGTGATCTACCTAGGGACTCATCATCATGTGTTTCATCAAGCATATTTCCAACACTTCACATATTTTGGAGTTTAGGTACTCTGGCCTTCTCCCATTGAGGGTTCACTCATATCAAAAGGTCTCCCATGGTAGATGACCTCCTTTGTAAAGATATTAAGGCATGTGTTGATCTCAAACCATGCATCACATATCCTATCTCAACATGTACAAAACTAGGCATAAGAAAGCATGCCAACCCACTAGCTATGTTTAGTACATCAACCATGTCATATATATCATACAAAGTCATAGGTTTAGCTAGGGTTGCATTATAAAACACATCTCATATCATCAATCATACTTGACCCTCTCAAAAATAGACTTGGGTCATATCCACATCAACATCATTAACAACAACATCCACATCCTCCTCCTCCTCCTCCTCCTCCTCCTCATCATCATCATCATCATCATCATCATCATCATCATCTTAGGTTATCTAGGCTAGTTACTAGCTAACATTTATCATGGATCTAGACAACTCTAGAGACTACAACTGGAATCTAAACACTCTCATCTAGACTTTATGTTACATCTCTTTCTCTTAGGCAACATGGACACTCACTACCTTTCTACATGTTGTAACATTTTTTATATTTATATATACTAATCCTTGAAATAGGTTTTCTCCAACATTGAAATGGGTGATGAAAACCACCATACTCCATTCGAATGAAACCAAAACCATAATGAGTTACCACACTCATTAGGTAGTTTAGTGCCATGAAATCTAGAGAACTACTAAGAACATGGTGTACACCTATGTAGCTACCCTTAGCACATTCTTGGAACATATGTATAGGGTTGTAATAAGAACTTCCTTTTCTCACAATCCTGAAACTACAACCCATACTACAATACAGAATGAGGAGAAAAGAAAGGTTCTAGGAATTACACAAGTGTACATCTACTTCTATAGCATCTAGGTACTAATCTAGAGGCCAAGTCAACTTAGTCCACAAAGGACAACTCATTATGTTTCTAGGGTTGAGTGTGAGGTTTTGTTTTGTTTTGTGTTACATGTGAGTAATTTTTGGTGTAGTAATTTTTCATGCTCTGGTGCCATCAGTCATGGAAACCTTTGTTACCCAAATACTAACTCCAAATGACTACAAATTCAATGATCATAGGACCTAGGTGTCCTTCCCTAGCATAGTATTAACAACACACAAATGTGGAAGCATAAACCTTATCATATGTGAGTAGATAAAAAGATAAAAGAACCAATCATAATCTCAACATTCAACAAGTATTGTTAAGCAACTTTGTTTATTACAAACTTTCAATTACATGTTCAAGAGTACAATATTACTAGTCTACTCATGGATACTAGGGATCTACAACAAGTACACCTGACATAGCTCACCAAGTCCATCAATTTTTATCCATATTTTAACCTATAAAATATGTGAAACAACGTGGGTCAAGCACACGAGTTGTTGAGTACAATGCTAAAAGATACATATACATAAGCTTTGAATAATTTGAAAAGATTTGCAGAAGTAATGAACAAGAATAAACAAGTTAATTACTTAGCAAAGTGAGAGCCCATATTTTATGTCATTTTACTCCAATTGTACCATAAATCATGTATCATAAGGTCTTTGATCAACTTCCAATTGGAGGGATCTGTAATGGTGCTCAAGATTAACTAACCCTTTTATACGTGATCGACATCAATAACCAAAGTCATTGAGAAAAACCCTATTTCAACATTTGTATAATGGATTTCTATATTATGTGTGCAAGTTATAAAACAACGAGACACGTCAAGCATCAAGTACATACTAAAGGCAATATTTTAGCAAGTAATAAGCATATATATGTATCACATTCAAGAAAGAAAGCCATAATCATATAATTATTAAAGCATGTACTTGATTGAGAGGTTCTTAACTTAACTTATCCTTGACCATATAGCAATAAGCAACACCTATTAACAACAAGATCATATACATTCATTAGTTTCTCATCATTAACCCTAAGTAGCTTCATTTTAGGATTTTGACCAAGTTAGGTTCCAAGTTTCTTATTAGTGCATTTGATGATCTCTTATTGATTTAGGGACCATCATAAGGGTGTGGTTAAGGTTTCATGCCATTTTGATTTTCCATGCATTGTATATGATCATTTTGAGGTTTAAAGCATTTACATGCAATGTAGGGTCAAAAGGACTCATAATAGGAAAAAAAGTCAAGATTCATCAAGGCAAGAGGAACAAACATAAAATAGTATATAAATCAACAAATTAGTGATGGAAACACATTCCAGTATAGATGGATGTCCCCTAGGGTCAAAGCACCAAGGTCCAACAGTGGTATCAGCATGTCCAAATACAAACAAACATCAACATAACTCTTTTATGTCACCAAGGTGCAACAAGTGACTCAAGTAGGACATCCACATCCAAGGGGTCAATATTATAAGGAAAACTCATATTTGTGATGGGATAGCATCATATAAGGATCCATATAACCATTATAGAGCATAAGAACACCATTCAAACCATATAGGTCACATTTAGCATTCGGATGGAAACAGGTCACATACATCATCATATCACTGCATAGGGTGAATATTGGGCATTAAGATCTGTAGGCATCATGGAATTAATTATTTTAAGAATAGAAAGGCATCTAATGCACAATATAGGTCAATCACATCATTTTCTTCAAGGCATAATCAACATTCACAGACCGGGGATACATATGTGCATTTAGGGACATATAGTCACAAAAAATTTAGGGTTGATGATAGAATCACATAGAAGCATAAGGTTGCTGGGATACCAAAAAAAAAAGCATAAGGTTGCTAAATTTCAAGGTTTGGGGAGTCTAGATGTCATTTAGAAATAAGATTAGAAATATATACCAAAGTCCATCATCAAAGTCCCAAACAAGTCACATATGTTCAATTTGAGGCATTTATGTGCACTAGGGGTAGTTAGGAGCCTCATTTAGTTCGAAGGAACACAAAAGTTACTGAACAACAGAGAAGAGAGTAAAATTACACTAATAATTCAAGTTGTAACATAATGATGCATTATACATGGTCAAAGAAGGTCAAAATTCGTATTTGAGCAAAAACGGTAAAGTGGAAGCATATTCAAGTTAAGAAACCAACCCCAAGTTGTAGAAAAAAAGTTGTAGATCTTTTCGAAGGGATCAATCTAATATATCATGTTTCCCATTTTGGCCCTAGGATGAGTTAGTTATGCACTTTAAAAGGTCTTGAAGAGAACTATATCGAAACCATCTTAGGTGGTACCTTATTAATCATCAAACCGATTACAACCCTTAATCTTTAATCCAGTGCCTGTGCCATGAGCCTCGTCCAATATTCCTAGGCTTCTCACGTGCTCGATTCACCACAAGGTTGCACTCATTTGTCTCCTAAAGTCACTCGCCACTACAATCTCACGGTTGTGTGAGGATTGCGGTTGCCGGGACCCACCACCCACCGCGAACCTACGATAGCTAGCCCCCCTTCACCGCCTGTCCATCTTCCGCACGAACCTACTATGAGATTTCGCTGTTTCTCAGCCCAAAGTAGGGGCGAACAGGGTAAGCTATCCCACAACCAGTGCTACTAGCTTCTGGCTGAGGAAGGTGACATAATGGAGGGAGGAGATTGATAGAGTTGGAGATCCAATCTTAGTCTCCAGTGGTGCACCATTGTGGTGAGAGGCAGCCCAAAGCCCAAGTGTTAGTCTATCTTCATCGACAGATGAAGAAGTTATGAGGGTTCCACCATGTCAACATTGAGGGAGAAAGAGAAAGGAAGAATAAGGAAATGGGAAAGAAGAATTCATTGGAAGCGAGGGGCTTATAAATAGAGCAAGAGGCTAGGATTTTGAGCTCCCATTACCAGATTTTGGGTGAGGAAGGAGAACATCAGGTCCTTCCCTTCATTGATTTCCTAAAGGGGAAAGGGGAGGGGAGGGGAAAAGCATGAGAGAAACACATGGGCCGCATGCCTAATTAACCCCATCAAGGCCCAAAACCCAATTAATACAAAAAATACAAATGTACAAATTGAGTCAACTTTCAAATGCCCATATCTTGGGTTAGGATGGTCCAAATGAGGTGATTTTTACACTGCTAGATTCAAAATTGAAATATCTTCATCCTAAAATATAGAAGAGATCTATGTGACCATTTTAATGAGCTTAAACATTAGATTCAAGAAGGTGTTGTGTGAAAGCATGATACTTAATTAAATTCTCAACTTAAGGTTACGTATCATGAAATTGGTCATTGATGTGATTAAGTTGGAGCATCACCACACAAAATCTATTGATTTGATATCCAATTGAGTAAGAAGGGTACTTGATGAGATAAGAAGGGGTAGAATATATTCGAGAGGAAAAAAATCAAGTTTTTCATAGTAACCACATTATTGCATTCATGGTCGTCTACTGAAACTGGGAGAAAGATTCTCAGAGCCTAGCTGTTGTTGATAGGGCTGACCAATGATCAAGCTACATTAGTAAGGAATTGGGTTTGTGGGTACACATCATAGTTGTAACTCACTTGCCATAGTCACAGGTTATGAATAAAAATGGTCAGGGAATCTTACTGGATCTTTAATTGTATATCTTTGGCCAGAGCCACTTGATTGGGCTTTCCATTTCTAGATGGGAAACTCAGCTATGTTGTGCTATCTCATGAAAAGTCAACTAAAATTGATGGATGAGGGATACCCTCCTACCATAAAGATGATTATAGACTGGATCCCACCATTTCCAAGGATAATAGTCTCGTCCTCCACTATGCCGACAGAGATAAGAGAAAATGGTTTTGGGCCTTTTGTCAAAACCCCTATCTAAGGTTCATGTTGGGGCTTTAAAGGTCCAGCAAACACTCCTGAGTCTAATGAAAGTTAGGGTTACCAAAATAATAGTTGTTATTGCGATGAATCTGAAAGTATTGGGAGTCTACAACTCCTTCAAAGTTCAGTATATATAGAAAGCAGGAGAAGATGGATTGACCCTTAGAACCACATCAACGGCTGTGAAAAGGACTAAGTATGGTGAAATTGTGAGTACATTGTGTGACAATCAGACTTTGGTACACATTATTTTGAATTGGATAAAATGATCATTATAGTTTTGTATCTTGATCAAACTTTGGTAAATGAATACCCTTCTTTCCTAAAATCAATGAGAACACGTAGCGTTATTCAAACTTGACCAAAAATTAAACCATAGGCTTACCATTGTGTCTAAGTAATTATCTTGTCATTGGATTCCTATTATGAGCACTCAAAAGTTCTAAATGAATTAACTTCATTTAAGTTCTAGTAAGCATTACTAAATCATATAAACCTCATTTGCTTATCAAATTTGGTAACTCAATATAATATGTTTAATTCATTCAAATTTTAAAATTATCAAACCTCCATATCTCAAGATATAATTAAAACTTGGCTTAATTTAATATACACATTATTACAAATTATCCCACTTTAAAATAAGAGTAACTTTATTTAAATTCCTCAGGCATCGATACATTGACATGTCATGTAGTAATAAGAACAATAATCTCTTAGATATATGCCTACATTATATTGTATGGAAAATGTGCAAATTTTCATAAGAGACCCTCAAGTTCTATATATTTGCATTTGAGTATATACTTTAACCTTATTCTAATTTGAATCCTTTTCATAAAATTTGGGATGTGAAAATTCTACCAACATTAAATAAATTTCATCCTTGAATTAACTAGTCATCCACCTTAGGATTTCACATATTCTATGTATTCTAACTCTCTAATATTATCTTAAATCATATTATTATATTTAGGATATGACCTACTCTTGGTAAGGTATATGCATTAGACTAACATGTGTAAAATACCAATAAAGCTTAAAATATATGTCAAAACATCATCATCTAACATTCCAAGGAACCTAGATTGCCCCTCTCTTAAGCGATCTAAGTTAGGGTTTTGTTTCCACGTTGAATCCAACTCAATTATCTATGTCATGTCATCTACACTTGTATGTATGCTTGGTCTTAAAATGTATCTAATTTTGTCTAAGTGACTACATGTCTAAAACTTTTCATGTTAACTCTTATTTTCTTTGCCATCTTTGGATGTATGTCGACCGATCATATATCTAGAGTTGACATGTTAATATCATACTTATCTTAGCACCTCCTTAATGCACGTGTCCCATACCATATACACTTGAAAGGGCACAAAAAGAATGAGAATGCACACAACATTCTCTCTAAAAAACCCCATAAGCTTGTGCTCCGCACCACAAACATGTGATAAAAAGAGAAAGCATGCTATATGCAATTATAGAATTAACATAAAAGTCCAAACACATCCAGGAACAAAAACCTAGTCCTCATCTAAACTTATGTATCCTATGTAGATATATAATAATAACTTTCACTTACATCTTCTATACCTTTGGCTACTACCTATCTTTATGAATATGTACTCTACTCTCACTTAGCTTCTTATAAGGTTATCTTAAGTAACAACATGAGAATTTTTCTGGTGGACAACTGTAGTATCACTCTAATACCATTATGTAACACCATCCCTAAGTACACACATGCACATAGAAGAAGAAACACTGAGTTATCCATAACTCATGCACTCAAGGAGCATTACATAGAACTCATATTCATAACAAAAATATAATAAATCACACAAACTTGAAGATAAACTTTCTTGTCATTCTTCTCACAAAAGGAACCTGAAAGTCTATCTTGTGGAAAACTAATTTAACATATTAAAAAAAAGTCTCTAGTCTAGAGTTCTAAATATGGGTAGATAAAGCCGAATCTATAAATTTGAGGATCATCTTATAGTTGGCTCCCCACCAGATTTTATCTTGCTCTATCCTTGTTCTTGAGTCTCTGGGATCTACACTACTACTGATCCTCACCTACGCACATCTCATGACCAATCATGTATTGGAAAAATGAGGGTTCGAATTAGTGTCATGAGTATCCTAATATACAAAAATAGAGAAATAGATCCTACAAAATATTCTTAAACATGATACATGTGGAATTAACATTAAATATGTATCAAATCTTAAATTGAAAAAAGTACTCTTTCTTTACTCTAACTCTTTCTTTATATGTATCTTTCATGTGGATTCTTGTACTCGGGTACCTGGCTCTCATGACCTGCACTAAGGTGAATAGGTCACATAACTTGCACTGTCAGCCTAACTTATGTATTTGAATTAGCCAGCACTAAGGGACTGGGCCTCATGACTTGCACAAAGGGCATGAGTCATATCTTCTCTTGTCTTCATTTATTTATTATACTTATAAATGAAATGATGTGTATGATTTGAATAAGGTTTCCTTTATTTACAAATTTTATCTGACAATGAAGTGTGCCTATGGTGGAACACAACCTCTATTCTCACAATATACCCTTTGTTAACACTAAAATGTCCTCTATGGTGCAACACACCCTCTGTTGGCACAACATGCTCTCTATTAACACTGAAGTGTCCTATATGGTGAAATGCACCCTTTATTTGTAAAACATGTTCTCTGTGACACCTGCAATGTCTGGAACAGTGCAACCTCTGAATTGTCCTGGGACTCTCTAATGAGTACTTATCCTATTATGTAATTAGTTAATATTCTGATGCCATTTCCTGTATGTGTTCTTGATTTCTTATCTCTAAATCTATCATCTATGATTTTTGAATCATAATCTCTTATCTCTATATCTATATCTCTATTCTTAAATTCGAAAATAAATCTAAGTTTAAATCTAAAACTTGATATTGTTATTGTCTGGATTAATTAGAGTCTTGAAACTCTAATATTATAGAATGGCTTGATTAAGTTCTGGTATCAGACATAGGACATTCGGTCTAAAGGCTAATGAAAATGATCTCAACTGAATATATGAATATTAACTATATGAAAGTAACTTAAGTATCAAATATTTAAAATATGATTTCTAACAAGATAACTCAATCTATATAAAACCTCATTAGGTCTGATCTTAACATGTATCTTAATGCATTTATGGGATCTTAAATCTCAAAGAATTTTGTTCTTATATTCTTATCATGAATGAGGTCATGAATCTATTATAAAACTTACATTAGAACTTAAATTTTTCTTAGTGCATCCTAATTTTAAAATATTACCATGAACTCAAATATAAATATTTTTTATCTTAGTAGAATCTTTATCTTGAAAAATTGATCATATCTTAAGATGTTCATGTTGGTATGTATGCCCAGAGAGCCAATCATATGATGATTGGATTGGCATATGTTCTGATTGATTTGATAAATGTCAAAGGCACGCTTCCCATTTATTCTAGCTCAATAATTATGAGATGAATGTTGGAGCAGAATGAATGTCTAATGAATGAAAATAACTCAATGATGTATGTCTTTGAGTTGAGGACATGAACAATGAGATCATACGGTTGCTAAGAGTATGTACATTCTTGTTATGTCCCTAGTCAGATGTCATTGTGGAAGCTTGATAGACAACAATGACACATCAAGACTAGAGTGTGTGCGAGTTGATGATAGTCTCTCATTAGTCATGATATATAATATCAAACCAAGCACATAGATACATGTTAGAGAATAGTGTATCGGATAGACCCACCATGAGAGTGACACATGGAACCAAGACATGGTAGTTAGAATCATCTCTCATAGTGATGGTGGTGATTGTGATTCTTAGACCTGAATCAATGCACTCATCGAATGTGATTGGGTACACTTTGACATCATCAAACGCAGTCCTGAAACATGTGTTGTTGTAAAGGTGATGATTGGGTGGCTTTGACGAATGAGATAGATTGTGAGTGATAGATATGGTATTTGTCCCTCCAAAGGGAGTATGATATCCATGCCACTTGATAAGTGAGAGTGAGAAAGTCATGTGCATACACATGTGGATCAATATATGATATTGATGTCACACATATCTCAGACAATCTGCTCTAGTTCAAGAAACATGAATGACGTTGAAAGGATGGCAACTTCATGCCATGAGTTCATTAAGGACATCAGAGATAAAGGAATTATACATTCATTAGAACACCAATCACAGACTATATGATTGAAAATTGTTCTCCAACTTTCCTTTTCACTTGGGTAGCACTGATGTACGACTAGGTACTGCTATTTGCTTGTGATGTCATAAGCTAGTTATGGACATTCACTGCCAACGTGAAATGGGAGCTATAGGGTCACACACAAAGGATTAACCTAGAAGAGGATTTTATCCATGAATGATGTTTGGATTGATTACTAAGGTGTTTAGGTACTCAATCAAACATTCAATCAATAGACTTGACTCAAAATCATCAAGTTCAAATATTGAACCAACTGATTAAAGTGTCAGATTGATTGAGGACTAAATTGACTGTGTTTTGCACAATCTAGACCACCAACCGACCGGTTCACTAGTTGAACCGATCAGCTCATGGTCAGTGGGATGATCAGTTTAGTCTAGTGAACCGATCAGTTCAACTGGACCAAACGAGCAGTATTGAGTTGTCCCAGTTTGTGAAAAAAGTTTTTCGTTTCACTTGTTCAATTTGATTGGGACAAGAATTAATCTTTGCATTAGTTGGAAACAAAATTGGAAAGTCAATTACAGGCAAGTCTGAGAAGTGAAACGATTAGTTCACTGGGTGAACCGATTGGCTCACACTCCCAACCGACCAGTTCACTAGTGAACTGACTGGTTTGCCTTCCGCAGTGCAAATTGTTTATGGAAATTCTAGACCCTTCTACTACCACACAGATTGGGAACCCAGACCCTACCCTATATCATAAATATAGGGGTACATGGGGCTTCTCCAAAGAGACAACTTAGATCTTCTGAGAATCAGTTGCTTTGATAGTTGTTGTCTTCTCTGGTTTTGATAACCAAGAGAGCCCTAGCAAGTTCTACCCATCCAAAGAGGAACATGGAGGGAAAGACAACTACAGGACAACAACTCGTTGTGGGAGAGTGTGTTGGTGACATGTACGCCAACAGAAGGGGAAAACTCCTTCTAGTCTGTTCTTCAGGATGACTAGAGTTCGCGGTAGTCTGTGTGGACTATATATAGAGGTGGGAGACTTAGTCGCTTAGGAGGACGACAATCAACCGCAGTCCAGGTCAAGACTAGGAGCTGCACAGATACCATCAAAGACAGGTGGTTGAAGACCACACTTACTGTGAGGTATAGTTGCTAAGCAAGCCTCAGGACCAGGTATAACTCACTAAAACCATCCTTCCCATTACATAGATATTGATGTGATCTAAGGGTTATGGGTTTATGGTCAAGTAAATTTTTTGTTTCCTCTGCCTACTCCTACCATGTAAAATCCAATAGTGGTATCAAAGCCACATCAATACTCTATATTTTGGGATAATTGATATGATCGGATTTTGGTTTTATCATATTTTATTTATTGCATACGATGCAAATATTTAAATGACTAATGTGAATATCCAATTAGTACCACATGATCCCAAACTAATATATACATATATAATATGGCAAATATGCAATCGATATGTGTCACCCTAAAATGGTTTTGATGATGGATGTGTAGCATGGTTATGGCCTATAAACCCTATGTGCTTGTGTGTGATTGGTTATGTTTGTTTGCATCTCGGTCTGCGCACCGAGCCCTATTCTTCTATTATGAATGTAACTCGAGATAATTTGAGATTATATTCTACCTTTTCTCCCCTTGAATATAACTCAAGGTTTCACAAAGATTATGTAAAATAAGATTAGCTTTATTTCTTGTTGTAATGAAAACTGAAGATGACTGCTTGATGGATCGAGATGACCAATTGAGGAGCAGTTGGTGGCCTGATGAGAAACCCAAACGACCAGACGAGTCGACCATCTGAAAGAGCCATACGACTGATTAGAGAAGACCAACTGACCATCCCAGAGGTGAGTCAACTGGTTCAAAGGTTGAACCAATCAACCTAGATTGTAAAGCACAAATCTTCATCAATAACAGTTTGCATGTGATGTAAACCTTAGATTATCATATTTCCTTGTGGCTCCAAGGAACTACAATAGGATGGCCATAATCATCGCTTTATCATTATTGTATGTTTTCATTTTTGAGATATAGCATGTATATGATATGTACTATATATGTGGTGATTGGATACATACATGCATATATAAGCATTTTAAAACCTATTGAGTTTAAGATGCCTTCCAAAAGGATCACAAATGAAAAGCTTGATCAACTAAGTATGGGCACGCCCTAGCGTGGTGCACTGTCTATCTCACGGAAGTGTGATGGTGAATATGTGGGTCTGCCGTAGCAGGATGCATATTCATTGTGTTGGCATTTGGGTTGGACTTAACTAGGTGACCTTGATCGGAGAAAGCACCTTGAGGCATGAAGATGTACATGACAAAGAGTTGTGCATGGCATCTATCAAGAGTTGCATAAGACGCAATTGGCAAAAGTTGCCTACGTAAAAGAATGTAGTTGTGGGTGACATCCCTAGCTGGTCTATGACTTAGAGGAAATTAGGATCTTTCTCACTAGAAGGTTGTACGTTGCAATCTTACAAATTGATGGTGAGGGCTATAAGTTTGATCAAAATAGTGAGAAGTGAACATTAATTAAAGACCTAATTAAATATCATCAATTTTCAAATCAAATCAATTCAAAAGAGTTTTGGACTAAAATTGTAAATTTCCTTTTTGTAGAATAAATGGATACCAATAATAATCACTTTTCATTGCGATCGCTCCTTTAGAAGGACAAGCTAATTGGGAACAACTTCCATGACTGGTTTAGGATGCTGAGAATTATTCTCACTCAAGAGTGAAATCTCTATGTCCTAGATACACCAGAGCCAAAAGAGCCCGCTCCCACTACACTAAAGGCTGAACTGGATGCTTACATAAAGCATACTGAGGTTTCCATTGATGTAAAGTGCTTGATGTTGTGCTCAATGAACTATGAGTTGCAGAGACAACATGAGAACATGGAAGTCATTGAGATGGTTCAACATCTCACGAACATGTATCAAGACCAAGCACGACAAGAGAGATATGACATCTCCAAGGCATTGTTCAAGTGCATCATGACATAAGGAGATCCAGTAGGCCCTCACACACTCAATATGATTGGGTATGTGGAGAACCTAACTTGACTCAGATTCCCTTTGAGCCAAGAGTTGGCTACTGATATAATACTACAATCGTTGCCAGAATCCTACAGTCAGTTTGAGATGAACTACAAAGTGAACAACTTTGATAGGTCACTGACAGAGTTGTTGGGCATGTTGAGTACAGAAGAGGCACAGATGAAGTCACACAAACCCAAATATGTGTTGATGATCATAAGAAAGAAGAGAAAGTCTAAGGGCATGGGCAAGGGCAAAGAAAAGAAAGATTCTGATGCTAACCAGCAACCCAAGTCATCTTCAACTCTCAAAGCCAAGGGAGGGGTGAACAAGGGAGGCAAATGTCACCATTGTCATGAGCCAGGACATTAGAAGAGAAATTTCCCTCTCTATATAGATGAACTAAAGAACAAGAAGGAGGGGATGAAAGTCTCCACCTCAGGTATCATGAATTAAACTTAAAATGCTTCTTTATCTTATATGATACCAATATATAGATCTCACATATATGATGTGTAGGATCTGAAAAGAAGTGATGGATTTTATGAAAGGACCAAGAAGGAACACTCATCAACATTGGAGCAAGTGTTGCTATCATAGATAGAAGTACATTTTAGTTTATTTCAGCCCAAAGGGAATTTAATAGAGTTATGAACTACTATTTTATTTTGCCAATAATAGAAACATTTTTATTTCTGCATCTTGTAATGACAAGTATGTCTATCAATAAAGTTCATGTTTCAATTTTAAAGATATGATCTTTCATGGAAATGCCTTATTTATCTTGTGGTACTTGGCATGCTTGAGATAAAATAATAATACCTAAAAGTTATTGATGACTCAAATGATAAATTAGCATTATCATCTAAACATATGAATGAGAAATTCATCTCTAGGTTCCATGTTGATGGATAAAGCTAGACTCTATTGGTTAATGAACCATTAAGAGATATGAGTGTCTTGTTTATTGGGCATGATGACACGTCAATCTTTACTAGATGTAGTGGGAGAATGACTATTCTATTAGGTATAATACATATTGATGTATATACATAACTATTAGAGTAAATTCTAGTACTTCAGATATGGTATTTAATGGAATACCAATATGAATATCTTAAAATGTTCAAGAATATCATAAATGAAGAACAAACTTGGTAAAAGTATTAATTCTTTGATATGATCAATGAACGAGATACTTAAACCAAATGTTTTAGGACCTTGTGAGTAACTATGATAGTGTATCATAGAGAACTCATGATTAAGGGATAATGATGTCTAAATCATAGAAGAAATCATATTCTAAATAGTAAGAGCATGATCATCAAACAAATAACTAATCTTTTAGAATTCTTCTAAAGAACATGATTTACACTAAATAAACATACAAAAGGAGATTAAGAATCACAAGTGTTGTGGAATCTCAAAATCGTTATGTAATAGATACACCTCATATATCTAGTAGAAAACACCTTGAGCTTGATGGATAATGATATCCTACAAACTCAAAGGTGATGAATTGGTCATATGATGATGAACCAATAATATATCTAGATGATGTTGAAGAACCAGATTTTGAGTTATGGCTTGATGCCATACGATCCAAAATAACTTCCATGTGAACCAAATAAGGTATGACCTTAATCGTAGAACTTATAGGGATAAAACACATAAGTGCAGTTGGGTCTTAAGAGTTAAGACTGACATGGATGACATTTGAAGAGCTAATTGGTTGAGATGAATTGAAGTGAGTTCAAGGTGTTGAACCTGATGATTTTATTTAACCAATTGTAGTGGGTGTAGGCCATAATGCATCACACTTTCTATTGGAACTTAAAGACTATGAAATTTGGCATATGGATATTAAAACCACATTCCTAAAGGAATAACATGAGGTTATGTGTGTGACAAACCTAAAGGGCTTTATAATTTTGATAATGCAAATGTAGTCTATAAGTTAATAGTGATTAATCAATATGATTGGTTAATACAAGCACCTCATAACTAGAATCTTTACTTTGATTATATAGTCAAAAGGTGTAACTGATATATTAAAATAAATAAGGGATATGTGATTATAAAGATTTGGTGGGAGAATATTCATATTCCACATGATGATGAGGAATAAAAGGAACTGGTGTGGAAATACCTTATTTAAAGGAATAAAGAGAAATGTCCTATGTGATAGGAATAGAGATTGTTCTTGAAAGTCTCTTGACCTAATAAAGAGAAAGCATACATTGGCAATCTATGCTAAAGGGTTCTTATGAAAAGATTCGGTACGAGAAAACTTGTCCATATTACATGGAGTTCACCTCTCATATGCCTAGTGTCCCAGATTCTTATGAAGAATAGGAACACATAGATATATGCCTTATGCATTCGCAATTGGATCTATCATGTATGTAATCATCCCATTATCTTGTATGTATTAGACATGATAAGAAAATATATATGCATTCATCATCTTGTATGTATTGGACATGACAATATGATATACTCATCCAGTTATCTCATGTGTATTGGACATCATGAGTGGATGTTTGTCTACTTCTAGTGAGAGTCACTAGAATACCATAAAGAACTCATTTAAGTACTTATGAAGTATTAAAGGATTAGTTCTTCGGCAATAAAAGGAAGAGTTGAGTGCAAATGAGTTACACTGATGCCACCTTCCAAAATGATAGAAAAAATGATCGCAAAATGCAAAATATAAAAGTTATATTCAAATGTAAAGTGAACAACAGTTGTTAAATGGAAATGTTTTGAGTAAAATTAAAAGGCAATTTAATTCTAAAAGGAATGTTGAGCATCCTTGTGTTATGAACACCAGAGGATACTATATGGATCTAGAAGTTCATATAGATGAACTTATAGATATTCTAACCATTGATGACAAAGTAGAAATACTAAGTCAAACTACGGCGATAATTGTTAGGAAAGGAATATTAGATAGCATATTACGACAACTCCATCTCATACACAATTTTTTACAGTGAGGAGATGTGAAACATGCAATATACCGACTAAAGAAAAATGTTGATAACTCACTAGATTAGCACTAGCCCAACAATACATGTTGGACATGTTTAGAGATCACTAAAAATATGATTCAAAGGTGATTGGATCTAAGTGCAAGTGGGAGTTTGTTGGTTTGTATGCCTAGAGAGATAATCATGTGATGATTGAATTGGAATATGTTCTGATTGATTTGATAAATATCAAAGTCAAGCCTCCAATTTATTCTAGCTCAATCAATTATGAGATAAATGATGGAGCAGAATGAATGTATAAAGAATGACAATAACTCAATGACGTATGTCTTCGGGTTGAGGACCTTAACAATGAGATCATACAGATGCTAAGAGTATGTACAATCTTGTTATGTCCCTAGTCGGATGTCATTGTGGAAGGTTGATAGACAACAATGACACATCAAGATTAGAGTGTGTGTTAGTTGATGACAGTGTTTCATTAGTCATGATATATGATATCAAACCAAGCACATAGATACATGTTATAGAATAGTGCATCAGATAGACCCACCATGAGAGTGACACATGGAACCATGGCATGGTAGTTAGAATCATCTATCATAGTGATGATGTTGATTGTGATTCTTAGACCTAATATCACTGCACTTATCGAATGTTATTGAGTACACTTTGACATCATCAAACACAGTCCTGAAACATGGGTTGTTATAAAGGTGATGATTGGGTGGATTTGATGCATGAGATAGAATGTGAATGATAGATATGGGATTTGTCCCTCCTAAGGGAGTATGATGTCCAGGCCACTTGATAAGAAAGTATGAGAAAGGCATGCACATGCCTTGAGTTCATATCTCAGACAGTCTACTCTAGTTCAAGAAACATGACTGAACATTGAAAGTACGACAACTCCATGCCTTGAGTTCATTTAGGATACCAGAGATAAAGGAATTATACATTCAGTGGAACACCAATCATAGATTATAGGATTGAAAGTTGTTCTCCAACTTTCCTTTTCACTTGGTAGCACTGATATGCAACTAGGTACCGCTCTTTGCTTGTGATGGCATAAGATAGTTATGGACATTCACTGCCAACATGAAATGGGACCTATAGGGTCACACACAAAGGATTAACCTAGAAGAGGAGTTTATCCATGAATGATGTTTTGATTGATTACTAAAGTGTTTAGGTACTCAATCAAACATTCAATCAATAGACTTGAATCAGAATCATCAAGTTTAAGTGTTGAACCAACTAATTAGAATGTCAGATTGATTGAGAACTGAATTGATTGTGTTCTGCATAATCTGGACCACCAACTGACCGGTTCACCGATCGACTCATGGTCAGTGGGATGACCGATTCACTCTAGTGAACTGATCGGTTCAACTGGACCAAAAGAGTAGTGTTGAATTGTCCTGGTCTGTGAGAAAAGTTTTTCATTTCACTTGTTCAATTTGATTGGGACAAGAATTAATCGTTGCATTAGTTGGAAAACAAAATGGGAAAGTCAATTGCAGGCAAGTCTGGGAAGTGAAATGACTGGTTCACTGGGTGAAATGATCGGCTCACACTCCCAACTGACCGATTCACTAGTGAATCGACCAATTTTCCTACCGTAGTGCAAATTGTTCATGGAAATTATGTACCCTTCTACTCTCACATAGACTGAGAACCCTAACCCTACCATTTACTATAAATATAGAGTTACAGGGGGCTTCTCCAAAGTCACAACTCATATCTTCTGAGAATTAGTTGCTCTGACAGTTGTTGTCTTCTCTAGTTTTGGTAATCAAGAGAGCCCAAGGAAGTTCTACCCGTCCAAGGTGGAATAGTGAGGGAAAGACAACTGCAGAATAACAACTCGTTGTGGGAAAGTGTGTTAGTGACAAGTATGCCAACAGAAGGGAACAACTACTTCTAGTCCATTCTTCAGGATGACAAGAGTTCCCAGTAGTCCGTGTGGACTATCTATAGAGGTGGGAGACTTTTGCCACTCAGGAGGATGATTGTCAACCGCAGTCCAAGTCAAGACCAGGAGCTGCACAGATGCTGTCAAAGACAATTGGTTGAAGACCACACTTGATGTGAGGTATAGTCACTGAGCAAGCCTCAGGACCAGGTATAACTCGCTAAAACCATCCTTCCCATTGCATAGATATTGATGCAATCTGAGGATTATGAGTTTATGGTCAAGTAAATTTTTTGTTTCCGCTACCTACCACGACCATGTAAAACCCAACAGTTCAAACTTGTATTCTTATATTGTACTTATCTGTTGGTTATTAATCATTCTAAGAAATCTAAATATCTTCTTAGTTCTTAGATCTCAATCTACAAAAGAAATCTTAATAGCACATTTCCACTTGAAATCTTGAATACAAAGTTATGCCAAATTATCAATTGAGTATGACTATCTTGGTTGTGTATCTTATCTTGTATTCTTAGTCAGCATTACTAATAAATCTTATAGAATTATCATACTTTAATGTTCTCATGTACTTGGTCCATTAATCCCTGATCATTTTAAGAAATCTTAATAATATATATGTACTTGAGATATAGGGTATAAGTGATAGCACCATCATGAACATGTAAAAACTTTAATTGGATATCTTACTTCATATCTTAGAACATAAATCACAATGACTTATATGAGAAACATGTAAATATATTAAGCTTAATAAATATGAATACCCATGGGCATGAACCACTTGCCTCTATTGAAGAAAACTATAATTTCTATTCTTAAGTTGAAGTAACCCTAATCATGTTCTTGTGGTTGATGAAAGCTAATAACCATGTTCATTCAATTATCATTCATTAATAATAATATTCACCTTAGTTTCTATGGTTTTGTGGTTGTTGGCTAAAAGACACTCGGAGTCAAACTAGGCTCTAAAACCTAAACCATTATCTAGGTCTCGAAAAACCGATCAACTTTCATATACACTACTACGGAAAATGTTTTTTACAATGGTTCATTTTTCTATTTTACAGAAGGTGTCAACAATCGTATTAGATCACATGGTCTTATGGGGGATTTCTTTGTAAAACATTTGTTCTGCATGTTGCGATATATGTGTTTTACACAACATTTAATGTATTTTGTAGTTCAATAAACACACCCATTGTAATAGGGGTGTTTTACAACATGTTGAGGGATAATGAAAATACATCTAGACATAGGCTAAAAACTTGAGACCACATGAAAGTAAAGAACAAATCAAACTGTTCAACCAATTTCTTTTTATATACCACATGCCCTCTTTGTTGTACATATAAAAGTGGATCGTGTATAGACATGTTGTGTGATTGTGGTCTATTACAACAAGTAACTATTACAATAGGTGAAGTCTTGTTGTGTGATTATGGTTTAAAACAACAGGTTAGAGTATGTTGTGTAATTATGGTCTATTACAATGTGTTAGCATACATAATTATTACAATGAGTTAGAATTTGTTGTGTAATTATGGTCTTTTACAATGGGTTTGAGTATATTGTAATATTACAGTCTATTACTATAGTTTATCACCGGTTGTAGTATCACATACACTGCAATGAGTTTGACCTATTTTATATAAGTTGTGTTGTATAATATACACAATAAACAACATACAAATAGACTTGTTGTAATAAATATGCTGACTTCAACACAACTGGTAGAATTGTTGTCTTTTTCATGTTGTAAAAAGAATTGTCAGTAGTAGTGATATGACTTGACTCCATAGGACAAACCAATTAAAAGATATTATTTATGTTTCACATATCATGAGTAAGATAAAATCATTTAAAAGTTTCTAAAATTAGATAAATCATTAGTGGAAATATGGAACTGTCCCTCTCATCAATTTCCTCTTAGAAGAATGATAGGGGCAACTAAGTCAAATTTACATTCAAGTCAACTATGATTAATCGATGAAATGCAATGAGAAACCCTAAATTATCCTATCACATGTGGAAAAAACATTAACAACATGAGGGCAAGAAAGTCTTCTTCAAACCATTCTTCTTCTTCTCCAATGAACCATGGTGTTGTTGTTTCCTGAAGCAATGAAGCTCAGATCTAGGACTCATCATAGTTGCAAACTTGGTGGAGAATAAAGTCTCTATTGCCCCAATCATCATTCTGTGATCCCAACTAGCCATTGCAAAAGCCCTAGGCTTTTAGGAAGAATCATCTCCATGCTGGCAATATGGCTGGAGGAGTTAGATGGAAAAATCATCACTTATTGCATAAGGTCCGAACTTGAATCTTGGAAACAATTTGAGAGCATCAGGTGATGATGAAGGGACAAATCCAAATGTATATGATGTCTGTAGCACGAAGTCAGACATGAGGTTGCCGAAAAATAGAGCAATGGGGCTCAAGATAAAAGACAATCATATATAAGCATTAAGAGCAAAATAATCACATTATGGTCTTTGTGGTCATATACCTAAATCGGGAGAAAGATTATTGGGGCATGGCAGTGGCCGATAGGGCTGGTCGGGGATCAATCTATATTAGCAAGGAACTGTGTTTGTGGGTATATGTCATGGATGTAACTCGCTTGATGAAGGATTGAAAATTATGAAAAAATAATGGTCAGGGAAGCTTGAGGGATCTTTGATTGTATATCCATGGCTGGAGTTTCTTGATTGGGCTCATTGTTTCTAGAATGGAAACTTGGCTATGCTCTGCTATCACACGATAAATTGACTCAAATTTATGGATGAGGGCTACTTGTCCTATCACAAAGATGTTTATAGAACTGATTCTTCCATTGCGAAAGCCAAGGTCCTGGTCTTCCACTATGACAATGGAGAGAAGACAAATTGGTTTTGGGCATTCTGTTAAAACCCCCATTTGGGGTTCATGTTAGGGATTAAAAGGATTGGAAAACTATCCTAAATCCAATGGAAGTCAGGGTTCCCAAAACCAAAGCCATTTTCGTGAGGAATTCAGAAAGGACTGGGAGTCTACAACTCCTTTAGATTCTAATAGATGAGAAAGTAGGAGATGAGGGCTTGACCCTCAATCCCCATCTATCGACTCTGAAAAGGTTTGAGTATAGTGAAAATGTGAGTACATTGTGTGACAACTGGACTTTGGTCCACATTATTTGAAACCAAATAACATGATTGTAATAATTGCATATCTTGGTCAAAATTTGGTAAATGAATACCCTTCCATCCTAAAATCATTTAAAATATGTAGAATTATTCAAACTTGACCAAAATTAAACCACAAACTACCATTGTGTTCTAAAAAATTATCTTGTCATTGGATTCCTGTTATGATCACTCAAAAGTCCTAAATTAATTAATATCATTTAAGTTCCAACAAATCTTACTAAATCATATAAACCTTATTTGGTTATCAAATTTGGTAACTCAATCTAAATCCTTAGTATGTTTAATCTATTCAAATTTGAAATCTATCAAACTTCTATATCTCGAGATAAAATTAAACCTTGATATAATTTAACGTTCCCATTATTACACATTATCCCTCTTTGAAATAAGAGTAACTATATTCAAATGTCTTGGAGATCGAGACATTGACATATTATATAGTTATAAGACCAATTAATCTCTTAGATATACACCTACATTATGTTTTATGGAAAAATTTTCATTAAAGACCCTCAATTGTATATATTTGGATTTGAGAACAAACTTTAATGTTATTTTGAATTGGGACCTTTTCCTAAATTTTGGGATGTTACATGCATCTTGCTAAATAATTAGATAATAGGTCTGCAGATCTTCTATTAAAAAAACATTGTTGTGGCATTGGTTATTATAAGCAAATCAACTTTGTAGATTTGTGGCGTCTATTTTTTAACTAAAACCGATGCCACATCTACCCTTATATGTTAAAATTTTACCAAATAAGGAAGTACGACCTCATTTTTGGTGATAGAACTGATACCGCAAATCATAAGTGGTGTCAGTTATTTTAGAAAATCGATACTATTATCACGTGGCTTTAGTTGTTGTTACCAAAATGGACGATAGTGCTACCCAACCCACACCATGGTTGTGCTACCCAGCCCGGACATGCTTCCAATAAAGCTATGCTACTGCATCGTTGGCTTTTGTTACTAAAACCAATGCATAGTTTGACTATAGATCTGTTGCTTGTCTGGAATCGAAGATATACAACGATTACATGACATTGATAATGATCCAAGTCATTGATTTTTGTTATCATAGAAATCAACACTCTCTCTATGTCGTGGGTTTGACCATTCCCAAAAAATGGACACAGAAGGTCCTTAACTGTAGTGTCACCCACTTAGGTGTCAGTAAAAAGCCAACATTATAAGGCTATTTTAGCCGACACTAAAGGTGATATCTATAATAGTGGTCATAAATATAGTTATAAAGGGCTAAATCAAGTCATGATAGTTGTACTTTGTTGATAAATGAGAAATAATTTATAACAAGCTATTGTCAGAAAATTTTCCTATGAATAAAATCATTTCTTTATTATTATAGTTTGGTTTTCCGATAGGGGGCTAGGTCATCATAGATATCGAGGTCTGATCTCAAGAAATCAGTGTTTGTTTGGTTTTTGGGTTCATATCCCAACAATAAGCTACCGTGTGACACAAATGGTGCAAGATATGGATGACTACCTTGGGGATCTCCTTGTGATGTCTTGTAGAATTGCACTCTTTTGGTGGTTGACCATAGTGGCAACCTAGTACTTTTTCTCATTTTTTTCATCCCACCCTGTCTACAAGATCTGCATTAGCTTTAGAGATACAATTCTCCACTGTAACACTGATATTGATTAACCTTTATGTAGAGGCAAATATGTCCTTTTGTATATAGTTTCTTTATTAGAATTATTTGACTTGTAAAATCATACAAAATTATTGGATTATCTGGATAATACCTTTATATAATTTTTTCTAAAATGTGACTTATTTAATGGCATGTGTTTCATCACCTAATTCTAAAACTTATAGTAAGGTCACTTTTAAATTGTTAAATCTAATGAAATCAATATTAACACAATGCAAGTAATTATTTGTTAGGTGGTGCAAATTACTAAATAGGATCCTAGGGATACTTTTTGTAAGTTGGACAAACTTGAGGAATGTACATTCCTTATTTTAATGTATGCATTATTTTTTACTATGACCTAAATTCATATATAAAGCATCTCTTGGATTGTTATTTCTTCATGAAAACTAAAAGTTGAACTTTATATATTTGCATTTGAAATCATATGAATTCCTGACAACATTGAATTTAATTTTTATAATGGTTCATTTCATCCCTCTTGTCATGTTTTTACTACTTGATTTGATAAAGACTGAAATGTCAGTGATGTCTCTCTATTTTTCATATTAAATGTTTTGACTAAAATATAAAAATTATTGTATGTATGTAATCATACTTATATAGGGTGTGTGTATTCCTAAAGAGTGTGTGTTTCCACCCTTACTTTTTGGGCCATGACCCTTTCATGTTATGACCCTATTTTCTATATATTTAGTCTACATTGTTTATCCATACAAAATTATTTTTTAAAATTTAGCTTGTGAATAATTGTTATGTGATGTAGTGAATAGTTGTCATTTTCACATGTTGTTTTGTTGTGTATTGTGTGCACTTATTGCCCATTTTCTTATTAATTGTACATGATTCATCATTAGTAGCCTGTGATAATTAATTGCATCAAATTTTCATTATTTTTACTGTTCCTGATTGATTTATCATTATTTTGGAGATTTTTTTTGTCGTATTTTAGATGATTTTACAAGAAACGACACAACTCGATACTACTGACATATCTGTCGGTGGTACCGAAATTGGATAAAAAGTAACTGGTTAAATTGAATCAACTCAGTAGTACCAACACGAGAATCGATACTACCAACATCTTAGCAGGAGCGTCCAAAACAAATTTCAATATTACCTACGGACAACTCGGTGGTACAAAATTGTACTGAAAATCCAATAGGGAACTTCAGAGGCAATATTGGTGCTACATACGGGCAACTCAGTAGTACCGACAACTTGCAATCGATCGTGGCTAATTTAGAGAGTCGATACTACCAACACAATGTTGGTAGTACCGATTCGACATGATCAAGCCAGATCAAGAATCACAATTAACAACGGTCAAGACTTAATGACGCACTAAGTCAATCTATGACTTTGGGGGAGTGCACACAGACCTAGAGATCACATTCTTTTCCACTGTATAAAAACCAAGAGCCAGGGGAGGAGAAAGAGGAGAGAAAGCCACATTTTGGGAGATTCGAGAACCTCCGGTGGACAAATTTGCAACCAGAGGTTATCAAATCGACACATTCGAGAGAGGGAGTCAACCAGACAGTCTTCTTTAGGGGTTACTTTATTTTTCTATTGCCTCCAAGTTTTTTTTCTTCTCCCATGTATTTGATAATGGAAATCACGTAGGGTTAATCCCCTTTGTTTCTTAGGACCCAGGAGTAGACCAATTTTGTATTTTACTTGACAATTGTATATTAGTATCTTTATTTCTTTTAATTTTTACACGTATTTCTATGAGAGCATCACAAATTATATATGTGTGATCACCATAGGTAGTTTTTTAGACTGTTAATTGCTTTGAGAGAGGGATTAGGGGTTGTAAAATCGGTAGATATACATAGTTATACCGCAACCTTGAGAGAGGGCCTACAATTGTGAAGACAAGAACCCAGAAAATTAGATAAAGCACCTAACTAATAATCAAAATTCTATGAGAGTGGGATTTACATTAGACTACGTAGTGAATTACGCTATGAGAGTGGGTAATTCTTGTTATAGGTCTCTTTGTCTAGGGTTAGGAGATATTAATATTAATGAAATTATGTTCATTGTAATGTGAAAAGAGGTGAAACCATAATCCTAAGGAATTCATTCAAATTGTGATAACAACCATCAATTTCAATTTTACTCCTACAATTTAATCAATTATTAATGAAATAATAACTCGTTTTCTTAGGCCTATCTGATTAGGTCATAGTTAGTTACAGTCTATGGATACACACTTTCCCCACATTTGATATCTAGTCCACTTCAGGCCTATATTACATTCATACGTGCATGAGTGTTTTTGACGTATATTTTATGCACATCAAGTTTTTGGCGCTGTTGCCGTGGAAAATGGCGTGTTAAACACTACAAGTGTTGTGACTAGACACAAATTTTCTTTACTATTCTTCATCTGAATTCTAAATTTATTTAAGAATTAATATTGATTTCTCATACAGATTTTTTCAAATTTAGGTACTAGTGCATGGTGCAAACGAAAAGCACAGATTATGAAGGGTCAACTCCACAGAGTGCATTTCAGGAGGAATTCTTGCTAGAGAATAGGAGTATGGTAACTCTGCACCAATATTGATTCAATCTCCACCACCTTAAACTCCACCATATCCAATAGAACAACTCGAGCCAACAGAGATGGCTGACGTAGAAGAAGAAGAGCAAACCATCTGGGAGAAAATGAAGGAATCATCAACAACATCTCAATTGGGCCTGATAAAAAGGTTGACTATTAATGTGGGTAGCCATAAAATAGACCATGGCTTGGTGGCACTTGTCAAATCACAAGCATTCCATGGCCACAGCATAGAGGATTCAATGATGCACATCAACAATGTTTTTAAGAGCTATGATATGGTGAAGATTGATAGGGTTTCAATAACGATCATCTACATGAAATTGTTCCCTTCTTCATTGGTAGACAATGCAAAGTCATGCTTCCTTAACCTCTCATATGAGTCAATAAAAATATGGGAGAGGATGATATAAGTTTTCTTTGAGCACTATTTCCCACTCCAGAAGACAAATGAGTTTGTTAGGAATATTTATAACTTCAAGCAGAAGGTAGAAGAATCATATTTTAAAGCATGGGAGAGGTTTCAGAGCATGTTGTGGAAGGTGCCTCATCATGGGATCGATCTTTATGGGCAATCAAAGATCTTCAATTACAAGCTGCATCAAGGAGAGAGGACCACATTTGATAGTACAGAAATAAGATTCTTCCTCAACAACAAGCCATCCAGGTGTCATGAGATTATGAAGAACATGGCTAAGAATTAGTCATGGGGAGAAGAAAGTGAATGTCCAACAACCATTAAAAGTGTTGGAGAGTCTAAAGTCATTACAACATTGAAATGAAGTTGGACCTACTTGCCAAGAAATTATATCAGAAGGATGGAAATTCCTCATGAGGATAGGAAGAAGAATGCATGTATGTGTGGTAGAAGAACTACATGGGAAATGACTACTCTTGGAGGAAGGACCCCAAATTTCCTAGAAGGATCCCAATAACTTTTAGTATGACGCATCCCAAGCAAAACAAGGAAAGCCACAGTAGGCCAGTGCACAACAACAGGATAAGGGATAGTAAGATAGATTGCATTTAGGACATGCTAAGCAAGTTGGTCAGTCAAAATGAGTTGATCATTGGTCATACCCAGAGGGAATTACAGAACCAAGGAGCGCAAATCTATAGTATAGAGAATCAGATCTCTCAGATAGAAACATGAGCAGCTTCCTTGAAGAAACTCGTTCAACAAGGATTTCCAAGAAATATTGGCATACTATCTGGCAACCATCAGGTGAAGGAAGTGTTACTTCACAGCAGAAAGAAAGTGCTCAATGACCAAAAGACAATTCCAGAGGAAAGTGAGAAGATAGGTACACAGGACTAGATGTGACTACTGATCTAGTTGAGCCAGATAGCACTACAACTCAGGTCAAAGAAGTTTAAGAATAAACTGATGAACCAATGGAGACAAGGAAGGAGGCATTTGTCCCACCTCACCAAAGGAAGTTGATGACGCCAGTGCCCTTCCCAAACATCTTAAAGGTAAAGAAAGTGGACCAAAAATTTCAAAAGTTTCTAGACATTTTGAAAAAGCATCATGTTAACATCCCTCTCATTGATGCAATCAAGAAGATTCCTTCTTACATCAAATTTTTGAAGGACATAATCCATAAAACGAGGAGGATAGCTGATTCAAATGTTGTGGTATTGAGAGACGAAGTTAGTGCTCTCACTTAGAGGAAATTACCATAGAAGAGGAAGGATCTAGGATGCTTCAATATACCATGCTACATCAAGAAGACAAAGTTTGGAGAAGCTTTATGTGACTCAGGGACAAGCATCAATCTAATGCCCTTGACTACCACTAGTATGGAAATGATATATAACATCACATTTGATGGCGTTGGTTAAACCTAAAAAATTGACGCCACAAACAAACGGCGTCGACTAAATACTACAACTGTCACCAATATGTGAAGTCTGGCCAATTTACAAGAGACATGGGTACCTCTTTTACTATAATGTCAATTTATTTACAAAAAAAACTAACGTCTAAAATTACCTGCAAAATATAATTTTCCATGAAAAAAATTTGCCTCCAAAATTTTCAATATGGCATCAGTTGTATAGAAACTGACAACAAAAGTTTCCTGCCATGGCCCCGTGAAAATTTTAATCCCTTATTAGTCATCGGTTATTTTTTAATAATCGATGACTAATCACCCTTCTTAAGACAAAATTTATTCCCTCATTAGTCATTGGTTTTTGAAAAAGAATCAACGACTAGCTTTTATCACACATTGTCCCTGTGAAAATATTCTCCCCCCAATTTGCTTCTTCGACGTCAGTTTTTGTTAGGTAACTAACAACTATAGTAACACAATTTTTTGTTACAATATGTGAATAGATGTCGGTTGTATACATAGAAATTGATGACTAAAACCCTAATCGGGTGCATTTTTTTTTAAATTTCACTTAGTTGTCGATTGTTCACGTGTGACCGGCGCCTATTGGTATTAGGCGTCGGTTTTGACAAACAACTGACGACCAAAGGTAACTTAATACCACTCGTGTGAAATAGACTCATCCTCTTCTTTGTTTCATTGAGATTTCATTATGGCTAATCTATTTCCGCTATAGTCAATCGTCTTCCTCCTCCACACCATTTGTTTGCCGATTCCTCACCACCGCCGTCGTCACGCCATTTGCTTGTCACCGTTGAGAGGATACTGCAGTTGAGGAGCCATCGGTGAGGAGCTCTGCACTGCTGTTGAGGATCCACAGGGTGAGCCGCTCTACTAAGAGGATGCCACTACCAGTAAGGAGCTCTGTGCCACTACTGAGGAGCCGTAGGGTGAGCCGCTATGCTGGGAGGATGCCACCACCGGTGAGGAGCTATGTGCTCGCTGTCGAACACCATGCCACCTCCACTTGAGGAGCTATGTGCTCACTTCCGCTGGAGCTCAGGCCTGGCCTGAGGACGCTGGAGGTCACTAGCTTCTTGAGCCTCTACTTCCCCTTGTGCTAGGTAGGTTTGATATCCCCAAAAAGCTCCCCCTATATTGACATAAATATTTATGCATGTTTGTGTCATGAATTGAATTTGAGAAATATTTGAACTATATCTTAACTTGATAATAATGAAATGTGACCTAATGTGCATGTTGTCATATTTGAGACCTAATCTTGTACACATTTCACCCCAATCTTGTATTAACTATATTGCTCAAATCTTGTGATCAATCTATCTAAGATATTAAAACCTTAATGTTAGATCTCTAATTTTGTAGTGATGTGTCACCCTAACATCTACATGAATCCATATTGTATGATGTATATTGATGATGATAATGCATGAGATAGTTTGACATTTTGAAATCAATTATGAATCTCTCCCTCCCTAGGTCATGACTAATTTATGTGTAATGGTTATCTTGATGATGAACATGCATGGACATTGGATATGTTGAAATCAATGTTATATAATATTACACCTAGATTAAATGATGTTACATGAAACCTAGGATATGAACGATTAAACTAGGATTTTAGGTATAGGAATGACAACATACATGTATTTTATTGGCCTAGAAACACATCTGAGATTTACTCATTAGGAGTAAATCTTGGATAGTCCCCAGTTTGGGACTGTTCTTGGAAACTTAATCTCACTTGGGATGTAAGTGTATAATGTATATTTAGTTTTCATGATGTTTCTTCATCACTTCCCCATTTGTTCCCTAAGTACATATGTTAGTAGGATTTTTCCCATGTACATTGGAGTACTTGGGGAACTGCGGGGAAATTCTGTAAAAATTTCTTGAAAATCGAATACATTATACACTTACTAGTGAGATTAGGTGTTCAAGAATGGGATAGGTGGTATACATTTATTATATATAAGACCCTAAACCTAATCTTTTAACCCTAAACCCTAATGTTTTAATGTTAAACCCTAATATATACTTGTTTTCTCATTGATCATAGAATGGATAGATCACAGATGTCCATTCCAAGTTGCTGCACCCCAAAGTTTATTGCTAGTCTTGATCAGTTTATTATATTTGTAGAGGATCATAGAAAACCACATGGAGATAGGTTCTATTGTCCATGTAGGCATTGCGGTAACAACTTGAAATTCAGCACTGGTGACGAAATCAAAAGTCATGTCATGTGGAATGGGATTGTACAAGGTTATATAGAATGATACTAAAATGGAGAGATTTCCAACCTAAAATCAGTAGATGCCGACATCAATGCTTGTGTGGAAGAAGAAATTTCCTACGATGACATAGATGTGAACGGACAGGTTTCAATAGACATCGTTGATGAGATGTTGGATAGTTGTGGGGTAGAGCACATTGATCCACCTCCCATGTTTAGGAACATTATGTATGATGTTGAGAGACCGTTATACATAGGTTCACTAAGTTTACAAAGCTTAGAACTGTGTTGAGATTGTATAATTTGAAGGCTAACAATACATGGAGCGACAAAAGCTTCACATCATTGTTGTGTTTGTTGAAAGAAATTCTTCCTGAAGGAAACGAGCTTCCAATCTCAACATACAAGTTAAAGAAATTAGTATACCCAATGGGAATGGAGGCTAAGAAGATACATGCATGCCCGAATGATTGTGTATTATTTCCAAAGGACTATGTGGATTTGAAAGATTGTCCAAAATGTGTGGTGCCAAGGTATAAAATGATGACTTTGGGGAAGTCCAAGACTAGTTCTCCTACCAAGGTTATGCGGTATCTACCTATAATACCACGGTTTCAACGGTTGTTTATCAATTCGATAGATGCGAAGAATTTGAGGTGGCACGCAGAGGTTATGAAAAATAATGATGGGATCCTACGACATGTATCTAATTCCCCACAGTGGTAGAAGATTGATTTATTGTACCCTCAATTTGGTGAAGAAGTCAAGAATCTAAGACTTGGGATTTTTACCGATGGGATGAATGCATACGGGATATTGAGTAGACAACATAGCACTTGGCCTTTTATGCTTGTTATATATAATCTTCCTCCATGGTTGTGTATGAAAAATAAGTATGTTATGTTGTCATTGTTGATATCGGGCCCTAAACAACCTGGAAAATATATCGACTTTTATCTTGAACCTCTAATTGATGACTTAAAGAAACTCTTGGGTGAAGGTGTGATGACCTATGATGCTTCACATAGAGAGACACTTTGTTTGCATGCTATGTTGTTTTGCACTGTTAATGACTTTTTAGCATATGGGAATTTGTCTGGATACAGTGTAAAAGGATCTAAAGTGTGTCCTATATGTGATGATAATACTAATTCAATACGACTAAAACATGGCAGTAGGACTATATACCTTGGTCATTGAAGGTTTCTTCCAAAATTCCATATGTACTAAAGGTTATTCAAAGTGTTCAATTGATGGAATGAGGAACGGAGTGTGCCTAAACCTATACCATGGGAGGTTATTTATGATAGAGTAAAAGACTTTGTCAATAAATTTGGTAAGAGATCACAATGTACCATGCCCACACAAAGTGACAAATCTTTATTCAACAAGAAGTCAATATTTTGGGATATTCCTTATTGGAGTTCTTTGGCAGTTAGGCATTGTATCGATGTCATGCATGTCGAGAAAAATGTATGTGATAGCTTCATTGGTACTCTGTTGAATATACCAGGTAAGACTAAAGATGGGATCAAATCCAGAATGGACCAATGTGAAATGGGAATAAGGACAAAATTTATAGAAGTAGTTAGTACTAATCGGAGAACATATTTACCTCATGCTTGTTACAGTTGTCTAGAAAGGAGAAGAAATCTTTTTGCGAGTGTTTGGTTAATGTTATTACTGTACCATAGGGTTACTCTTCCAACATCCTTAGATTGGTATCAATGAAAGATTTGAAGCTGATAGGTCTCAAATCTCATGATTGTCACACTCTAATGCAAAAAATATTATCCGTGGCCATTCGATCTATACTGCCAAAGCATGTAAGGTTTGCAATCACCAAACTTTGTTTCTTCTTCAACAGTTTATGCAACAAAGTCATTGATCCTGAGAATCTCGATAAGTTGCAAAGAGAAGTGGTTGTTACCCTATGTCATCTTGAGATGTATTTTCCTCCTTCATTCTTTGATATCATGGTACATCTTGTTGTCAACTTGACTAGGGAAGTGAAAATGTTGGGACCAATTTTCTTGCATTGGATGTATTCGTTTAAACGATACATGAGAATTTTCAAAGGTGATGTTCGAAACAGTTATTAGCATGAAGGGAGTATTATTGAGGGTTATGTGGTGAGAGAGGTTATGGATTTTTTCAATGGCTTTCTGAGTGGTAATGATGCTCCTGTAAATGACAAAAATATTGAGGAGTATTCTGGCAAAGGGATTTTAGGATCACAGATGAAATTAATCAGCCGTGAGTTGTTGGAACAAGCTCACTTTTATATTTTGCACAACATCGATGACGTGATTGTTTATATCACTAAACATGCCAATTTAATCAAGAAATAATATCCTCGAGCCAATTCAATGCGGCTTTCTAGAGAGCATAACAAGACATTTATTAAGTGGTTTGAAGATAAAGTCTTACATCAACTATCTCAAACACTAGATAATATTGCTGAAAATATCAAATTCCCCGCCTTTAAATAAAAAAATGAATTTTATGTCTTATGACGGGTTTGACATAAATGGTTTCTCATATTACACAAAGCATATAGATGATAAGAGCGTTGTCTGAAATAGTGGGGTCATTGTTCAAGTGTCTTCATTGTTTTTTTCTAGTGTGAAAGATAAGAGTCCACGTGAAGCTAAAATGTCATATTATGGTGTCATTGAAGGCATATGGGAGTTTGACTATGTAGATTTCATAATTCCTCTCTTTAAGTGTAATTGGGTTGATAACACCAAAGGAGTTATAGTGGATGATTTGGGTTTCACATTAGTGAATTTTGAAAATATTGGCGAGAAGGGTGAACCATTCATATTGGCATCAAAGTCTAAACAAGTATTTTATATTGATGATCCTGCAAATGGAAAATGGTCGGTTGTTTTTCATGGTAAAAGAAAGTTCATTGAAGATCCTATAGATGAAGAAGACTACTATGATAAGTATGATGACTCAAGTCCATTCTTAGTTGGGTTGCCAACACCAAATATTGAAGCTAACAATGACTTATATGTGCCTGGAGATCACACCAAAGGAATGTTAACTGATAAAAGATCTTGAGGCGTGTTTTTATTTTTATAATTGTTAAATGTTAAATTTTTTGTATGTTAAATGTTAAATGTTTATTTTTTGTATGACACTTTCAGATGGATGACCATGAGTATGATGATTGTGATGATGATTACCATGAGGGTGAGGTGTCACCTCACAATATAAGTTTTACAATGTATCCTATATCTAGCTATATATATGTCCATTTATAAGTTATATCATATATGTGTTTTCTATCAATTTTTAGGTTGATGATGTACCCCCTAAAAATCTTCTGGCACTTGATGAGTAGAAAAAAAATTGAAAAAATCAAGGGCATCACTATGATGAACAAGTTACTACAACAAAGGGGCAATGGACCAAAATTGGTTGTGGATTTTGATCATGTAGGAAATTCAGTTGGGGTCAGCTGTAGCTCATTTGTTTCATATCTTGGGGTTTTTACTCACAACCATTATGGTGTAAATGCAAAATCTTCGCATACAGTTTCTAAAGGGAAGAAAGACTTAGTATGGAAAGAACTATCTATGAGATATTATCATTTGCAATTCTATTTTAAAGTTATTTACAATTATATTTTTAAGAATACTCTGTTAAATATATAAAAATTTGCAGAGTATATTAGAATTGGATGAAAGCCTACATCGTAAAAAGGTGATGCAATGATGTGGGAGGGTCCTAAGGAACTATAGGAAAACTCTCATCGACAATGAATACGAGATGATGATATGAGAAAGAAGTCAACCCTTGAGAAATGGAACTACCTGGACTGAATTGAGTGGAGTGCATTTGTTACCAGGAGAAATACTGATGAATTCAAGGTAGTAAGTGTCACTCCCAATTTAATTAATATACATTCTTATGAATTCACCTATTCACAAATGACCTTTATTATTATTATCCAATTCAATGTGATTACTAGAAAGGCTATGAGCAATGCTCAAAGAGCAAGGTGTGCACTGAATGTGCATGACCACATGATAGGTCTAGGTGGCTATGCAACTCTTCACAAAAAACTACATACGTCTTTCATTCAGCAGCCTACTGCTCCTAATACTGAGACTGGTGAGTCCTCTACTATTTCTCCCACACCTCTATATCGCCAAGATGTGTGGATAGCTAGGAGGAAAAATAAAAAAGGAGATATAACCAACCCCACAACTCCTAAGGTGGCTGTAAAAATGGTAAAATTTAACTCCCATAACAATTAGTATCGATGATTGTTATGTTTACTTACTAATTTCTATTGATGATGATTAGCGGGTGCTTCACGAGCAGAGGAAGAAAGGCTCGTTCATCCCTGAGGGCACAAGGGATAAATCGATAGTTGCTCTTGGTAACCTAGAGCATCCTGGATGTGTTAGGGCTGAAGGGGCTAGAGTGGGCCTAAGAGCATTCTTTGGGCCATCACAGTGCAAACATGTCCAAAAAGGGGGAATTTCAAAAGTTGAGGTAACCTATTATTTTTTTAGAATGTTACTGGAAAGGGAGTTCATGAATCAAAAAGAGTTTCTTTTGGCAATGTATAGGTAGATGAGATAGTTGATAAGAGAGTCTAGGAAGTATTGAGTAAGTGGCAGGCATCTCAGTCTGCCACTCTGACAGTACCTATGGTGCGCTGCTTTTCCCCTACGATAGAGGTGGTTGGGAGTGATCCTGTAGAGGTGGTTGGGAGTAATCCTATATATCCACCACCTAGCACATCCGTTGTAAGTATTTTAGTGACACAGTAGCTAGTCTTTTCAAGATGATATGTTTATTTATGTATATAACATGCTTTATGTAAATTTGTAGGGGTTGAAGCCATGCCGTCTAAAATTGAAAGAATTCATCATTGTAGAGGGTGATGCTTACCCACACTTTCCAGGGAACACGATTCATGGCACTCCAGTACCCAATGGCGTGGTTCGTGTGAGTCTTAGGCTTGTGTTTGCTACTTGGAGGCAACATCCATTTCCATATGCCCACCCAAATGTTGACACGCTTGGTGAAGCAGAAGGTGGAGTGGTCTTGTGGCCTGACATAAATGTCATCTATACTGATCATGTATGGTAAATTTACATTACGTTAAGAAAGTATATATGTATATACATGACAATTGATATGAAATTATATATATAGGACAAAGGGAAGAAACCCGCTACAGCTCGTCCTCCTCCACCTCCACCTCCACCTCTTACTGAAGTACCAGGTTGGGTTGCAAAGGACCTATACGACTCATTAGGTCCTCAATGCAGGGGTATGGAAATACGGATAGGCGAGCATCCTGAAAATTGTCCTATGATTGTTTCTATTAAGGAGGACACTGTAGGCCAAGAAAAAGATAATACTATATTTATAAAATATATTTTGGATTTGTTTACTTATGCTTGGATGAATACATCTATGATAGAACTATGGGTACAGTGAGATCTTATTTATATAACTATATACCTTTTTTTATACGGTGATCTATTTTCTTATATATTAATGCATACATAATATATGTTTTGCATCCACTTACATAAGGTTTGTACATAATTGTCATTTACCCATGTGGGATTTCTAATTCCATCCTTTATCTATATTGTACATAAAGACCCTTCACTAGTTATCTTATATTGCTCTATCGCTTTTAAATATTTTTTGTAAAGCAAAGAAGAGCGTGATAATAGCTCCATTCAATGTTGAATTAGTTTACTTATATTTGGACTTTAGAAAATTAAATTTTATTGTGAATTTTGAGTTATATATTTTTTACTTTCTTATCTCTATTGGTAAGCATTGGGAGTTACTAGTTGTTCTCCCCAAGACATTGACTGTTTATTATCTAGACCCTTAGGGGAAGGAATTAGACAGTTTGGACACACAATGAAAAGGCCATTATTCACGTGAGAAATTTTTTATATTTATATCTATTAACATTTATTATAACATTACTATTTAGTAATTCAATTTGATGTGTTACATTAATGTATATGGATTTAAAAGATTTCAAAAAAGTTGGAGGAGACATGTGCAAGAAAAAGAAATCGTTAGTCTGGAAGAATGTGAAAGTAGTTTCCTGACTCCAATGCATATATTATTTATGTGAACTATGCGTATTTTTATTTATTAACATTTTGTATGATGAAATTTATAGTCTATTGTACAATACAACGGTTGTGCATACTACCTGATGCAGTATATGGACCTAATTTTCAGATATGATGCACAAGATATTGAAAACATACAACATGTATTATACAGTCTTGATCATCATATATAAGTATCGACTCATTAGATAATATGGAAATATCAAACTTATTAATTATATATATAAGTCATTCTATTTGTAGGTGTTTAAAACTAGTGACTTCATTATAGGGGAAAAGTTATTAGATTTATGCGATCCCTATACGATGGAACAACTAGATGACATAAGAGAACAATGGGCAAAAACCTTTGAAAGGGAGGAAATTTTTATTATAATTGGGGTGGTGATGCTGATAAAGAATGACATTTCTAAACTTTGATGTCATAATTATTTCAATATTTGATGATATTTCTAAAACTTTGAAAGACAACCTTATAAGTACATGTGTGAATGACTTTTTTTGAATTGTCTTATTGAAATTTGATCTATATACATGTGTGTAAATGTGAAGATGAATGAACAAATGTGCTTCTACATGTGTGTGAATGTGAAAATGGTTGAATGAATGGAACTACATGTATGTACATGTGTGTGAATGTGAAAATGGTTGTTTGAATGGAACTGCAAGTTTCTACATGTGTGTGAATCAAGTGAATGAATTAATTGTGTTTCTACATGTGTGTAAATCGCATTATGTATATATAATGTTGATCATCATGTATTATTGTAGGTTTGTGGCCTGTTGTTATATGAAATCAAAGTATGATGTAAACCTACTGTTCAGAATTGAACTGCAAGTTCTGCATCCTGTTGACCAGTCATACAGCATGCCTACAAGCTGATAAAAAAAACCAATACATAGTCATCGATTATTTAAAAAAACCATCACCCAATGTCAACGACATCAGTTAAATATAGGAAACCGATAGGTATGCTCTAACCTGAGCTAATTTTTTTTCTTCGATCATGGAGATAAGTGTCAGTTACATATTAAAAAATCGATGACTATACCAACTTTTTTCGTGATACGGTGATAGGCGTTGGTTTTCTAAGGAATAACCGACACCTATGGTCCTAATGGTGTCTTTTCTTTTTTCGGTTGCAATCGGGGCTAGATCTATGTCGTCAGTTCTGGAATTGATGTTGTATAATTCTATCTTTAGTGTCACCCACTTGGGTGTCACAAGAAAACTGACGTTAAAATCCCATTTTAACTGACGTTAAAGGTAGTATATGTACTAGTGTACTTTTAAGAAGTTGGGTCTCAAGAAATCTAGGAAGATAAACATGACCATATAACTAGCAGATAATTCAATGGTGAGGCCATAATATATCTATGAGATTGTTCTTATCAAAGTCGACACATTTGTTTTTCCAGTAGATTTTGTACTTATGGAGATGCAGGATGATCATTGAAATGAACAACTTCTAGGAAGACTAGTTCAATATATTGTTGATATGATTGGATATGGGAAGAGGTAGATTAAAATTGGGTATCAAGGATGACAACTTTGAAATAAAGATGCCTAATTCTTTAGAACCAGATGAGGAGAAACCACAGTGTCACATGTTATAACATGTGCAAGGAGAGGTGTCTCTACTGTTAGGGAAGCCATTTCTAGACATGGCTCACGTGATGACCAAGGTACAGAAAGGCACATTAGTAGTGGATATTATGAAGCATACCAAGGAAGTTTCTTTGGCCAAGGCAGTCCAACATTCTAATGATGAAGAGGAGGAAGATCACCCAATGACAATTGAAGAAGAAACTTTTGCCAACCTTTTTCAAGCATATCCACATTTACCTATGGAGGCGTGCATTATGAATTTGGTGGATGACTACACTCGATATCATTCCTTAGAGGAGTGTGTCTTTCTTCTCTAGGCATTGTCATGTTACTACAACATGCACTATGAGGACTTAGAACCACCTCCACCACTGTTGATTCCATCTCAATAGAGTCCCCCAGATCTAGAACTGAAGTCGTTGCCGTCATACTTGAAATACATCTTCTTGGAAGAAAATGAGAAGCTTCCAGTCATTATCTCAACCTCCTTGAGCTAGCATCGATGAGGAGTAGTTGATTGTGATGTTGAAGAATCATCAGGCTGCGTTTAGGTGGTCAGTTGCAAATATCAAGGGGATCTCATCTAGCTTTTTCCAACACAAGATCCACATCTATGAAGGATCCATGATGATAGTGCAGCCACAATGACATCTCAATCCGATCATGACCACAGTGGTGAATAAAGAGATAGTAAAACTTTTCTCGATAGTTATAAATTTATCTTATCTCTGACTCAAATTGGGTTAGCCCAACCCAAGTGATTCCTAAGAAAGGGGGGATAACTGTCACCACAAATGCATCCAATGAATTCATATATATTAGGTTGGTGATTGGGTGGTTAGTTTGTATTGGATATCATCGTTGAATGCTGCCACACTGAAAGACATTTTTCATTTTCTTTCATTGGTCAAATTGTTGAGCACTTTTCCAACCATTCCCATTTTGGTTTTCTTGATGGGTATTATTGATATAATCAGATTTCTATAGAGTCACAAGACTGAGAGAAGTCTACTTTCACTTGTCCCTATGGTATGTTTTCTTACCGTCGAATGCCTTTTGGGTACAATGCACCAGTGACTTTTTAGAGATGTATGCTAGCCATTTTTTTGATATAGTAAAGCGATGTCACGATGTTTTCATGGACGATTTATCAGTGCATGGAGAGTCTTTTAAGGACTTCCTTGACTATCTCATCAAGGTTTTACATCAGTGTGAAGACACTCAGTGCTAAATTAGGAAAAGTGTAACATGATGGCGAGTGAGGGAATAGTCTTGGGACACAAGGTGTCTAATAAGGGAATGGAGGTCGATCCAGTCAAAAGTGAAGTCATCTCTAAGCTACCTCCACCATCCTCGGTGAAGGCGGTTAGGATTTTCTTTGGAAATGTCAGATATTATTGAGGCTCCATAAAAGATTTCTCAAAAATCATGAAGCCTCTCTCTGAATTATTATAAAATGATTTTGAATTTAATTTTGACAAGCGATGTTTGAAAGCATTTGAGATGTTGAAAGAGAAAGTGGTCTCCACACCCATGGTTCAAGCTCCATATTGGAGCCAACCATTTGAGTTAAAGTGTGATGCATCTAACTACGCGGTAGGGGCTGTTTTAGGCCAACACAAAGACAAGAAACCCACCATGATTTATTATGCATCAAAGACCCCTAATTATGCCCAACAGAATTAAACAACCATAAAAAAAGAATTGTCTTTTTGCTTTTGAAATGTTTTTTATATTTTATAGGGGTAAGGGTCATTGGGTGAACTGATCACATAGTAATTAAGTATTTGTTGCAAAATAAGGATGTCAAGACTAAGTTGATTAGATGGATCTTGTTAATGTAGGAGTTCCACATTGAAATTAAGGATAAAGTTGGGATAGAGAATGTGGTTGTAGATAATTTATATAGGTTGGAAAGAGTGGGTGAGTGGTGTGTTTCTGCCAATGGTGTTACACGCTACTCAATTGGAGTTTGAATAGATGTAACCCATTGACCAGACACACATGGTGGATTCACTTTGGATATTTATAAAACCTAACTTAACACCTACTCACACTAAAACAATTACACCAGCAAGCGCACGGGGTCGTGTCGTAGTATAGGAAGGTGGCAAGTATAGGGTCGATCCATAAGGAAAAGAGGGGGCACTATAGCTAGGTTTACTTTCACTAGGTTCCTATTGTAGAGACTAGGGTTAAGGGTTTTAAGGTTGTTTTGATTGTTAAACTATTATGGACAAACAAGAAATTAAAGGCAAGAATGAAATCTAAGTTAACCCTAGGCTAGAATAAGGCTAAACGTGTAAGAAAGGATTAATCTAGGTATGAAAAGGCAAATTACACTAAGGCAAGTAAGAGAGAAGAAAAAGAGCTATTAAAGATCTAAACTAACATGAGCAAGGCAAGAACAAACCAAGAAGCTAACTAAGTAAGGAAATAACTAAGTTAAGCAAGCACAAAACTAGGGTTTTAAGCAATAAAGAGGGGTATGGGCTATTTAGGGGTATGAACTTATCTCTTAAGTTGGGGTGACATATGAACATTATGATTCCATTTAGATTATCCAAATCAAAAAACAAGTTAGAGTCTAATGAATTAACCTAATCTACTAACTAGCCATGGATATTCTAGGTTGTGTATAAGGGAACTAGTCCCTAACACCTACTACTACCCTTACGAGGCTCAATTGGGTTAGGGATTAGGTTCAATTCAATTAGAGTGTAATAAAGTCTAGGTTTATAGATTAGACATTCCTAGGGCAATTAGGGGTTGAGGGTAGTAATGGGGAGGTGAAATTAGGGTTTTGGACCCCAATTCCCCCACATTCTAGCCTTGAGAAGGATCCACACTAGTTGCACTAGAATTATCCAATATAGCTACTTTGATCTCTCACTTAGGTTTAGGGAGATTGATTAGGATGTAGGAAGATGGGAGGCAACCTAGGGATCCAAGAATTGGATCTAGGGACAAATCCCAAAATTTACACATATAAGCAATTTGCCTAAATTCCTAGGTGATTCCACACAAAAACCAATAAGCAATTCATGGAGAATGAGAAATAAATAGAACATAATCATTAAAAAATGGAATTACAAAGTTTACATGTCATTTTCCCCCAACATGGTATCAAAGTAACATAATTTCCCCCAAACAGTCCACCCAAGGGGCCTAGCTACTCATAACAAAGCAAAATACAAAAAGAAAGGAGATAAGAATGAGTAGAGGAATGAAAAGCGATGATAAGTTCGGTGAATAATCCTCCTTCTACTCCTCCTAGTAGTTGTAGCTTGACCTCCCTCCTCCAAGGTAGGTGAATAGCATGGATGTATGTGGAAATGGGTGAAAACAATGGAAAACTAGGGTTTTGGTGGTGGAAATGGTGAAATGGAGGTGGAATGAGGTGGGAATGAATGGAAGATGAAAATGGGGAGGCTAGAGTGGTTGTAGGGTAGCTAACCTTGGCATACAACTGCCACCTAGGTATATATATGTGTGGGGGAAGAACTAGGTTAAGTAGGGGGCAAAATGGGTAAAGCAGTGCAAAAATACGTAGGTTTTGTGAGTAGCACGACCGTGGTAGGTCACCACGGCCATGGTGGACAGGGGTGAGCATGGTCGTGGTAGGATACAATGGTAGTGGGAATTAAAATGGCAAGATCACATGGTTTTGGTCAGTTTTGGGATGAAACTGGCATGACCACGACCGTGGTGGTCACCACAGTCGTGGTGGGTTGAGGGTAGCACGGTCGTGGTGAGCTGGGTGATGGTGGTCGTGGTGATGTGCCACGACTATTCTTCTTCTAAGTAGCATGTCCGTGCTATGCATCACGGCCGTGGTGGCTTCAGCTTGACTTGGGGTGACTATGTTGATTTGCAAGTGACCTAGCACGGTCGTTCTGTGGTACCACGACCGTTCTGGGTCCTGGATCAGCACATTGATTTTTTTTTCTTTGGATTTTCTTGGACATCTTTGCTTCAATGGATCTTTGGCCACTAGGGGTAGGTTGGCATCATACTTCACTTTGGGTCTCTCCAAGAGTAGATAAATCCTAGGATCACTCCTCTCTCTCTCTTCCATCAAGTGTGATCCAAATGCCTGAAAAACATGCAAGTAATGTCCATAAGTGCATTTTATACAAATAAGCATATTGGGAGGAATAACATGTAGTCTAATAGGTATAGATGTGATTGAAGAGAAAAATGACACAAGATGAAGCCCTAAAATAGGGATGAATCAGTGAGAAGGATCTTGATATACCCATAGTTGAATAATTTCCATATGCACAATTGTTTGACATAAAGGCCACAGGCCTATGGTTTCCAAATATTGTGAACTAATTGGCATGTGATGAGCTTCTTGAAGATCGGGGATATTAAGACAAGAAGAAAAATTTTCATTCCTTAAGATACTATGTGTGGGATGATATTATTTTGCGAAAACAATGTAGGGAAAGGATTCTAAGGAAGTGTATGCTTGAACGTGAGATGGAGAATATCTTGGCACACTATCACTCCCTACCTATTGGGGACACCATGCTAGTTCAAGGACAATGACCAAAGTGTTAGACTGTGTATTTTATTGGCCAACTCTCTTTAAGGATGCATACGATTTTGTTCTTCATTGTGATCGATGCATGTCAACATGTAGGGAATACATCAAGGAGACATGAAATGCCCTTTATTGTCTTTTAGGAAACTAAAGTTTTTGACTTATGGGGAATACATTTCATGGGTCCTTTTGTGTCATATAACTTTATATATATATATATATATTGTCATTGATTATATATCTAGGTGGGTGAAAGCAATTCCAACACACCAATGACACTCAGGTGGTGTGTAGATTCATGAAAGATGGTTTGTTTTGCAAGTTGGGGTACCAAGGGTGATAATAAGTGGTGGTGGTGGTTCTCACTTCACCAATAAGAAGTTTGGCGCGTTTTTGAGAAAGTATGGGGTGAGATATAGAGTAGGAACCCCCCTATCACCCACAAACTAAGGGAGAGTAAGAACCCCCCTATCACCCACAAACTAAGGGACAGTTTGACGTGTGTAATAGGGAGATAAAGAAGATCTTAGAAAAGACAGTCTCAACCAATAAGACTTATTGGAGCATGCAGCTTAATGAAGCTCTTTGGAAATATAGGACATCCTATAAACACCTATAGGAAGAACTCCTTTTAGGTTGATCTATATGAGATCATGTCATTAACCTATAGAACTGGAACACAAATCTAGATGGTCTTTGAGGAAATTTAATTATAATTTGGATGATGAAAGGAAGAAGAGGATGTTGGAACCCAATGAGTTATATGAGTCTTTGTTGGATGCCTATGAAAGCTCTAGGATATACAAAGAGAGAACAAAGAAGATCATGACCGCCACTACTACACAGAGTGTTCAGTTTGGGGAAAAAGGTTCTTTGGTTCATATCTAAGATGAAGTTGCATCTTGACAAATTGAGGTCTATATGGAGTGGCCCATTTGTGGTAGTTAAGGTTCTTCCATGTGTGGAAGTCAAGGTTAGCAACAATGCCGATCCATTCCTTGTAAATGGTCAGAGGTTGAAACATTATTTTAGGGGAGATGTGCCATGTGTTGGACAGGAGTTGAAGCTTATTGAGCTTCACTGGTTCTCTTTGATCTGATCTTAATGTCTAGGATGTAAAACATGGGTGCTTGTTGGGAGAAAGCCCAACCATCCTTCACCATTATAGGATTTTTTTCTTTACATTTATGTTCTTTACATTATAGTTGCATTGCATTACACTCATTGTAAAAACGACACCTTGATCATTTTTGTGTGGTGTGCAGACATAGAAAGAGTTGGTTGTACTAACTGCATATTCTATAGTACTGACACAATCACATGGACAACAGTGTCAAGTTCACAAAAACTTGGTACCACTAAAATGCATATTGGTAGTACCGACCATTTGCTATAGGGACAACCAATTTTTTTTCTCAGAAGTACCAACATTGAGTTCGGTAGCATTGAAGTTTTGTATAGATAGGTGGAGTGAACTGAATAGGGTTCTTTACTACTGACACCCAACTCGGTAGTATCGACACCACAGTCATGCTCTAGGTTCTAGATATTGAGAGACTGCTCGGAAGTATCGACAATTATAAAGACTCGGTACTATTGACACATCAATCGGTAGTACCAACATCATTTGATAGGGGCGAGCATAAATTAGCTCAGTACTACCGACACACCAGTTGGTAGTACCTACATCCTAAAGAGTAGAATTTGTGGGAGTGCCATCAATGATCACAATTGTCCACCTCCAACGGTCGGTATTACTGATCCGACGCACACCTTCAGCTGTCAGTACTATTGAAACCTATCAGTACTACCGATGTGAATAATTTGTGTACATGGACATCAACGGGTGAGGTATGTTAGTATCAATGATCGGTACTAACTCACACAGATCGTGGGGGAGAAGGTGGTACTACAGACAATAGAGTCGACACTACCAACACAACCCCTGAAGGAAACTCATAAACTATAAATGGAAGGTTGTGGGTTGTGTTTCTATCATACCCACACCACATCCTTTTCAAGTACAAATGTGCAAGTGCTCATGGGTGATCAAAGTCTTCACCGAGCTCTTTCTTCTCCACCCCTTTCTTGTACATGGTTGATGACATACATACGACTAGCTTCCTCAGCGGTAGGGAATACCATGGTGATACCCAAGCCAACGCACATTGCTCATGTCAAAATCAATTAGAGGAAGATTTATGAAGAGCTGGTGAGAAGAGAGATCATCCCAACATAGTATGGAGACTATGCTTTACTTACTTAAATAGGCTTTATCAACAATCTTTGTCAGGTCTGTGAAGGCCAGGATATGGTGGGTGATCACCCCTTTTTTGGTGATTGTATCACTTACTAGGAAATCACCTGTGAGTTCCTGGCATCCCTGGAGGTATGTTGCATTCCTGAGAAAAGGAACAAATGGGAAGAAGGATGGGTGAAGTTATGTCTCTTCAATGCCACCCACCACCTCACACTAAAGGAGTTCAATGACATTTATGGGTGGTCAATGGGGGACATCCCCTACACATCCAACAGCTTTGACTACTTCTAACGGTTTTCCATAGGGCTACACGAGCAGCTGGCATAGGAGATCTGTCACTGACATCGAGCATTTGTTTGCTTGCATTCTACACTTCTACCTCACTAATACAATATTCCCCAGGTCTATCCAAGGATAGGGGAAGGTGCATCAGGCAAACCTTTATGCCCTTTGGTCTTTTTTGGCCTTAGGGGAAGAGACGTTCGACTTTGTTCTGCAACACATGATGGTGGAAAAGTGACAAGTGTAGAGGAGTCCCCCTAATCCATTTTGGAGCGCTTATCACTCCCATTTTTATGCATCTCAATCTAGACCTCTCCACCTCCAAGCCTTTAAAGGCATCCTCCATGATGGATCAAAAGCACTTCAAGACAGAAAACCTCATCACCGAGCGTCATGGGAAAGTGTGTGCTTGTTGTACAGTAAGGGAGCAGTGGCAGGAAAGAGAACTCCCTACCCCCATCTTAAACTTACAAGGGGTTCAACACATGAGGTGGACGGAAGAGGATTCTATGAAGGTGATGGATAAGAAGACGACAACACTGAGCAGAAACAAGCACATGAGCAAGATGAAGAAGAAGAAGAAGAGGAATGGGCTATTATACCTTTCACAAGATGACATGTTATCCAAAAATGCTCTAGATGACATGGTGCCTCAAGCTCCTCTACTCCACCACCTGATCAGGATGATGACCTATACTCAATGGCAGGTATGTATGGGATGTTACAGGAAATACAATAGGGGAAACAACAATAGACAACAACACTAGAGGACATTCATAATGTCCAAGGATGGTTGTACCAGAATCAGCAGGCCATCTTTGAGAATGAGCACTTCTCCTGGCCACCCATAAGAACATGCATATGTGCCTGCAATGGATGGAAAACTACCAACATCCATTCTTCGACAACTACTAGAGCCAAGGCTATTTTGGCAGCTATCCATAGCCTCAAGAGATGCCATAATAGCCCTCGACGTTTTAGGACACTTTCTATCCCCATGACCTGACCATGTGGCAACCACCACCACCACCATTCTGATCGATACCAATGTTCCACCTCTTTGTTTGGATTTTTACTATGAGGGCATAGTCAAGTTCAAGATTAGGGGGTTGTTGGGACAACTTTATCTTTTATTTGCTTTTTCATTTTTATTATTCTAAGTTTTTAGGATCCACATCTATCTAGTACAATTGTGGAGCAGTAGAAGCATGATTTCTATCTTTGTCAATCATAGAATGTGTTCTTCCATGTCTTTGCAATGAAATCAAAATTTGAAAATTATGGCTTAGTTGCAACTCTCTTGAGTGGCATCATCTAGAGAAAATGTATGGGTTAGTCAGCATATGGACATTTATTATGAATGGAATTCTCAATTATCAATGAACCATGGATGATGATGGGGTTTCAGTCTGAATTGATTAAACAATTAATGGGACCTTAAATTGAAGTTTTAGAAAGAAATCTTGAGATTACCCTATAGACAGGTCAGTAGTAGAGGGACATATCATAGCTTAAGAAAGGTGTTGTCTCATAATTGTGTGATTCCATCCATTTTTCCATTCATTTTGATTTACCACTTTAAGATGATTAAGTAACCCAAATTTTTTTCCCTTTGATTGCATTGCATGGCATAATAGTTGACATGATAGTTAGTTTTATTATTGCATTAGTTACAAAAACTAAAAAAATAAAAGAAGAAAGCTTTTATGCATATCATCTAGTTGCATAACAAATCCCATGTAGGTTGTATACTTTTTGCAACATTCATTCTACACCATGTATTCATGTATTTTATTATAAAAATAAAAGTGTAGACAAACACATACATACCTCTTAAATTTGAAAATAAATAATCAAAAGAAAATTTGATTAGTTTAGTAAGCTCAAGCATACGATTCAATCATGCTAGAATATGTTCCAATAAAATAAAAAAATAGATAAAGTGGTAGGAATGATTCTCTAGCTATATCTCTGGATGTTCTTCATAAGAAGATGAATTCATGTACATAATGCATCCTATATTTCACTTTCACCTGTCAGATGAAATTCTTCAGTGCATACATCATTCCACCCACAATAGTCGTCATTAGGATTCATGCATTTACTCACCTTCACCACATAGGTTCATCATGTTTTATTTTTTGCATAAATGATTCGGATGTTACTTGTGACTCTTCATTAGCCACCTATTTCATTCCATCCATTTCTCTTATCGATAGGCCACAAATATGATTGATCTCCTCGTTCATTCTTATAAGTTGAGTTGCTTCCAATTAGTTTGGTAGTTAGGAAAGAGCAATGTAGACGAGGAATCACATGATGCACCAAGTGACTGCATGATTGATTATGATATTAAATGATCTACTGATAGCGTTTCACTGATCTAAGGGTGGGTGTCTTTTATGGATATTTTGGTAAATTGAGAGTAGTTGATTGTTTAGTGGTCAATAAAGGCTGGTTTGGGACCACCAGGTGGGGTTAGTTGAGAATGAAAGTTTGTATCTTGTGTCCTTTTGCTGACTTTTCTCAAACACATTAGAGGGTGTTGATGAATGCATATTCATCATGAAATTCAATTATCATTTCGGGACCAATTCAACTCTATACATACTTTTCACTCAATATGAATCATAATGTGCAAAACTACTTAGTTGATTCGATTATCAAGGTTTTAACTAAATATTGTTCATTTAATGCAGGTTTTGACAAAGCTGAACAAGACCGTTTGAGCACATTCGGTCTCTAGACCGTTTGAGCGCATTCGGTCTCTAGACCGTTTGAGCGCATTCAGTCTCTAGACCGTTTGAGCGCATTCGGTCTCTAGACCGTTTGAGCGCATTCGGTCTCAAGACCGTTTGAGCCCATGCGGTCCCAAGACCGTTTGAGTCCATGTGGTCTCAAGACCGTTTGAGCCCATGCGGTCCCAAGACCGTTTGAGTCCATGCGGTCCCAAGACCGTTTAAGTCCATGCGGTCCCAAGACCGTTTGAGTCCATGCGGTCCCAAGACCGTTTGAGCCCATGCGGTTCCAAGACTGTTTGAGCCCATGCGGTCCCAAGACCGTTTGGGCCCATGCGGTCCCAAGACCGTTTGAGCCCATGCGGTCTCAAGACCGTTTGAGCCCATGCGGTCTCAAAACCGTTTGCTGCGTCAAAACCGAATGGTGCTAGGGATCGAATGAGCAAGTACGTGAAGACCGAATGGCTGGCTACGTACAAACTGTTTGCTGATCATTCTATCCACGTGAACAGCAGCAGCAAAACCGTTTGCTTTTCCTTAGCAAAGACCGTTTGAGCATGTGAAGACCGTTTGCTTTTCCAGCATGAAGACCGAATGGATTAAGTACAGAAACCGTTTGCGCATGAAATCAGGTGGAAAACCGTTTAAGCATGCAAACCGAATGGTCTAGATATTTTCGGACTAAAATCACACCAATAGTATGATGGATAGATCTGTGCCTATAAATAGGACCCCAAGGGTCCTTATTTCAGGCATCGGATCCAGACGCCGCCAGGATGCCTGAACACAGTTCCGATCCAAATCCATTTCAATTTATGTCAGTTCCATTTCACCTACTGCCAATGCTGCAACCAAGGAGGCTGAGGAGAGAAGGAAGACGGAGCGAGGGAGACTGTCTGGTCTGTCTTGGCAACTCCCGTTCGCGTCCAGATCTGCTCCGACACGACATAGGAGGTTGTATCTTCTTCACCGAGCTGCGACTACCTTCTGCACCGAGTTCATGGCGGATTCCTCTCTCTTTCTCATTCTTCTTGTGTCTCGCATCATGAGCGAGTAGTTCCTTTTCGCTGGGGTGTGGGGACTAGCCCCGCTGCCCATGCAAACCATATTCTTTTGTTAAACTTTCCATGGCAATGAATATATCTCTTCATTTCGTGGTTAACCGTTATGCTTGTAGCTTGATTAATTTCTTGCCTTCATCTCTGTTCTACCTATATTGCAAGAACATCTATATGTAGGATAGAATGTCGTTTAACAAGTTGACTCCTTAACGAGAACTTCTGAAAGGATTCCATGAGGTCGTAAGTGTATGATCCACGAGAGGATGAGCCATCTAACCTTCGGTGACGCTTCTGTGTCTCTAACGCCTTTACAGGGGGTTCACAAACTTAGTTGGATTTTGTATCTTCTTGTTGATCGTCGATGTTTGCTCGTATATTAATCGCCTGCCCGCTTATCGGTTAATATGAATGACTCCCAAACTAGAAATAGGATGGGATTTCTTTAGAGCCGTAAGTAAGTGATCTGGATGGTGACGAGACATATGATGTCTAAGGTGATGCTTACGCAAACCTAACGCCCTCACGGGGGGTTCTGCAGCAGCTCTATTTGGATTGATATATCTTGCCTGGTTTGTTTGTGATTGAATGTGTTTGCATGTGCAGTGGTGGCGAAACCCGGTACCATCCCAGCAATTCCATATCACTGATCTAAATCCAACTTTAATTCAGCTTTTACTTCCTTGCAATTAGTCTAATTAACCTCAAATCAACCAATCATTTTAAATATTAGTTTTACTTGAGCTAGATTCGAATAACAAAGATTCTTAAAAAGGTTGTCCTTTGGGTTCGATCCTCAACTATACTGCGATAAGACTCGTCCGCTTACGGGTGGTATTATTGCGCTTTGGTTTTGGTAAAAGCTCGGGGATTTCAACCCCGAGTGAGTTTGTTAGTGCGTTCAAAAATACCACGTCAAATTCTGGCGCCGTTGCCGGGAACAACGGAATCAGTCAGTCAAATCTAGTTCTTTTAAGACTAATCTAGGATTTTGCTTTTTCTTTTGAAACAATCGATCATCTACTTGAATTTGACTCTACTTTGTGGATCTCATTTTCAAAATCTTTCTATTTTCAGGTACAACCCAAGGCATAGTGTATGCACCGTTCGGACAGCCCTGGACTCACAGCGAGCTTTGATCCCGATATAGACAGAACTTTCCATCGTCAGATCAAAGAAAATCAAGCAAGGATGGCTCAAGAAGAAGAGGTAGCCCGAAGGGTGGCTCAAGCCATCAATGCACAAAGAGAGAGGCTCATGCAAGAAGCCAGGGATGCGGTTCAGCAGGAAATCTTAGCAGCACAAGAAGAAGCGCAAGAAGCCGAACTACAAAAGGATCTCAGAGAGTTCTCAATCCTGAAAGTTGTGAATGTTCATCATCCAGTACAGTCTCCTCCCATCAATGCTGCCAATTTTGAGATTAGGGTACATTGGATCACGTTACTTCAAAACAACCCTTTCTATGGCAAACAAGCAGAGGACAACCAAGGACATCTTCTGAGATTCATCAATCTATGTGCTATGACAAAGCAAAACGGAGTCACTGATGATGCCATTTGACTCCGTCTCTTCAAGTATTCCCTTGCTGATAGAGCCATAAGTTGGTAGAATTCATTGCAAAGTGAAATACCCATCACCACCTGGGAACAACTCCAAAATGTGTTTCTGGAAAAATTCTATCCTCCATCTCTCACATACGAAATTAGGGGCCGGATAACAAATTTCACTCAAGTCCCTGGAGAACCTCTCGCTGAAGCATGGGATAGGTACAAAGAGCTTCTACGCAAATGTCCACACCATGGAATTCCCAAAAACCAACTCATTGAGATTTTCTATAGGGGTGTGGATGATGATATTAAGAGGTTTCTAGATTCCTCGTCCGGAGGAAACTTCATGCGTCAAAGTTATGACAGCGCATGGAGAGTCGTCACTCTGGGAGCAAAAAATCAAGCCAATTGGGGAAGATCTATAGGTAAAGGAGTCTTGAAGGTAGCTATGGCCGAAGCTATTCCTGAGTACAAGTCTATCACTGAAACCTTGAAAGTCTTAGTTTCCAAGCAAGACCATATTGAATCATCTTTAGCTGCTATTGGAAGAGGACGTTCACCCACTCGGCGACTGGAATAGGTCAAGTCCACTTCCCTATTCTGTGAAGCATGTAAAAGCACCGATCATTCCACTTTATCATGAAATGTTCTCTATGACGTTGTGCTGAGCAATGTATGTGGACAAGGAGATAATGGTCAGATGGAAAATCTTAATGCTATCAACACTATTCCTAGGAAAAGTTATTACAATCCAAATCAGAATAGGAATCACCCAGGTTTTCAATATGGAAACCCCTCTAGAGTAGTAAACTCGCATCAATTTGGTTCAAACAATCAACTAAGAGGCCCACCAGGATTCGAGTATAACCAACAACAGAATTTTGGAAATCAAGGGAATTTCAAGGGGAACTTTCATAATAGGAACTACAATAATTATCAAAACAACTCTCAGTATCATAATCTTAATCAACAGCAAGGACAAAAAGCAGGACCTGTCTCTTCTGATGACAAGCTATCAACCATTGAAAAGATGTTGCAAACTCAGCAAACTATGATAGCCAACCAACAAGCTCAGCAGAAGGCTATTGAATCTCAATTAGCTCAACTTGCAGCTAGCATAAAGCCACCTACTGGAGCCTTTGCTGGCCAACCCGAGAACAATCCTAAGCATCTTGAACAGTTGACGGCAGTCACCACCAGGTCAGGAAAAGATTATTCGGATCCCCCATTAAATACACCTATGGTTATTACAGACGAAGATGAACCTGTGATTGTCCAAAACTCAACAACTCTAGAGTCTCAATCAAAAGACGATAAGATAGATAAGGGAAGTCTTGAGAAACCTACTGATGAAGAAGCTAAAACACCAGAACCTGATATTCCTGTATATAAGCCTCGTATACCTTTCCCAGCTCGTCTAAGGCAAACCAAGCTTGATACTAGATTCAATAATTTTAAAGAAGCTATGAAGAAACTTCATGTCGATATACCCTTTTTGGACGCTCTGGCTGAGATACCAGCCTGGACAAAGTACCTAAAGTCACTCCTCACCAGGAAGTATATAACCGAAGAATATGAGACAGTAAAACTGGCTACAACTACATCAGATATCATATTGAGCAAGATGCCAAAGAAACAAAAAGACCCGGGATCCTTTGGAATTTCATGTCACATTGGTGACTCATCATGCAAGAAAGGATTGGCAGATCTCGGTGCAAGAATCTCTATTATGCCACTTAGCCTATGCAAAAGACTTGGGTTTGTAGAATTGCTTCCTACTGGTATGACTATACAGCTTGCAGACAATTCGATAAAACGTCTGTTAGGGATCCTCGAAGATGTCCCGGTCAAGGTAGGCAAGGACACATATGTTCCATGCGACTTTGTCATTATGGACATAAAGGAAGACGCTAGATATCCTCTCATCTTTGGTCATCCATTCCTCTCCACTGCAAGAGCCCTGATTGATGTTGAGGCGGGTACCTTACTGCTCAGATTAGGCAAAGAAACTCTCAAATTCAAAGTTTTTGAAAGTATGAGAAGACCAAGTATGCAGGAAGAAGTCTATCTGATTGACTGCATTGAACAAATGTCACTCTTGACTCAAGAGAATCATGAATCAAATGATCCTTTGGAAATATCTCTAACAAACCCATCACTTAATGAACCAATCGACGAACGGGTAAAGGATTGCATCGAATCCCTCGACTCTGCTAAAGAAGATGTTAGGGCCGATAGTGAAGAACTCAAGGCTATGGAAACTACAGAAGAAACAAGTGAAAAACCATAGGCTCCCGAAATGAAGCCTCTACCCGAAGGACTGAAGTACGTGTTTTTAGATGATCTCAGTGTTTGTCCAGTTATTATAAATTATGATCTAACAGCTGAACAAGAAGAGAGACTTCTGAAGGAATTGAGGGAAATAAAGAAAGCCATCAGTTATAAAATGAGTGACCTCACTGGGGTCAGTCAAGCGCTGTGTATGCACAAGATCCCTATGATGGAAGATCACAAACCTACTATTGAGCATCAATGGAAATTGAACCCAAATATGAAGGAAGTGGTCCGTAGCGAGGTCATTAAATTACTCACAGCAGGAATAATCTATTTGATATCTGATTCGCCATGGGTAAGCCCAGTGCATGTTGTCCCGAAGAAAGGTGGAACAACTGTTATACGGAATGAAAACAATGAACTCATCCCCACTCGAACAGTCATAGGGTGGAGGAAGTGCATAGATTATAGAAAATTGAACAAGGCTACTCGAAAAGATCATTTCCTTATGCCCTTCCTTGATCAAGTCTTAGAAAGGTTGGCTCACCAAGAATATTTTTGTTATCTTGACGGTTACTCTGGATTCTATCAAATACCCATACATCCAGATGACCAAGAGAAAACGACCATTACCTGCCCATTCGGAACATACGCATTTAAAAGAATGCCGTTTGGCCTCTGCAATGCACCTGCAACTTTCCAACGTTGCATGGCTACAATATTTGTCGGTCTCACCGAAACCATTATGGAGGTTTTTATGGATGATTTTTCTGTATTTGGAGATTCATTTGATTCATGTCTTAAGCACCTTTCCCTGGTCCTCAAACGTTGTGAAGATGCACATCTTGTGCTAAATTGGGAAAATGCCACTTTATGGTAAAAGAAGGCATTGTCCTCGGTCATAGGGTCAGCAATAGAGGAATTGAAGTAGATAAAGCCAAGATTGAAGTGATTTCTAAACTGGCTACACCCACAAATGTAAAAGAAGTTCGCGCTTTCCTTGGTCATGCAGGATTTTATAGAAGATTCATAAAGGATTTTTCCAAGATAACGAAGCCAATGACAAACCTATTACTAAAGGATACTGACTTCAATTTCAATGAAGAATGTGTCAAAAGTTTCAACTTACTGAAGCAGGCCCTTACCACCACCCCCATCATTAGAGCTCCCGACTGGGACCTTTCTTTTGAAATTATGTGCGATGCCAATGATTATGTTGTGGGCGCTATTTTATGGCAATATATAGAGAAGAAACACTATGTGATCTATTATGCATCGAAAACTCTCGATGAAGCCCAGAGGAATTATGCAACTACAGAGAAAGAACTTCTAGAAGTTGTGTATGCCTTTGACAAATTCAGATCATACCTAATTGGCTCAAAGGTCATTGTCAACACAGACCACGCTGCCATTCGCTACCTTCTGGCAAAGAAAGATGCGAAACCCAGGTTGATTAGATGGATCCTCCTATTACAAGAATTTGACTTAGAGATAAGAGACAAAAAGGGTACATAGAATGTTGTAGTAGACCACCTCAGCCGCATCCACACTTTGGATACTGAGAAGATTCCAATCAATGATTCCCTTCCAGATGATCAACTAATGAAAGTCTCAGAAGTTGTACCGTGGTACTCAGATTTCATGAACTACCTTGCTGCTGGGGTTATCCATCCTCAATGCACTGGAAATACACTAAAGAAATTTATGCACGATGCGAAACAATATCACTGGGATGAGACATATCTTTTTAAACTATGTGCTGATGGTCTGTATAGACGATGTATCGTCGAAGAAGAAGCTCAACTTATTTTGGAACAATGTCACTCAGGACCAGTGGGAGGACGTATGATCTCTAAAAAGACTGCTTTGAAGGTTTTGCAATGTGGATTCTTCTGGCCAACCATATCCAAAGATTCCTACTATTTTGTCCTATCATGTGACAAATGTCAAAGAACAGGCAATATAACAAAGAGGGATGAGATGCCGCTCAATCTCTGGCAAGAAGTAGAGATATTCGATGTATGGGGGGTGGACTACATGGGTCCATTCCCATCTTCTCATGGATTTTCATACATCCTAGTGGCGGTGGACTACGTCTCAAAATGGGTTGAAGCTATACCAACCGTCACTAGTGATTCCAAACCCGTCATCAAATTATTCAAAGATATTATCTTCCCACGTTTTGGAGCACGAACCGTGATATCTGACGGAGGTCCCCACTTCCTTGAAAGAAGCTTTGAGGCTTTACTGGGAAAATACGGTGTAACATACAAGGTAGCCTCACCTTACCATCCACAAACAAGTGGACAGGTAGAGGTTTCTAACTGTCAGCTAAAGACTATTTTGGAAAAATCTGTAGGACGCAATCGAAAGGATTGGGCAACGAAAATCAATGATGCCTTATGGGCCTATCATACTGCTTATAAAACTCCCATTGGGACTACACCTTTTCGATTAATATATGGAAAAGCTTTCCACCTGCCAGTCGAACTGGAACACAAGGCATGGTGGGCAATTAAACAATTGAACTTTGATATGAAAGAAGCAGGCCAAGCCAGGATTCTGCAACTCCAAGAGCTGGATGAACTCAGGATGACAACTTACGAGAATGCACGAATCTACAAAGAACGTACAAAACTTTGGCACGATGGACATCTGAAAAGAAAAGACATACAAGTGGGAGACCAAGTTCTGCTATTCAACTCAAGATTGAAGTTATTTCCAGAAAAACTCCGCTCACGCTGGTCTGGACCATACATCATCAAGAGCATCTCTCCACATGGTGCCTTCTCATTATGGAGTGAAAAGTCAAGTGAATTTGCAACAAATGGTCACCACTTAAAAAGATATTTCATCTCAGCTAATGTAGGCACTAAAGAAATACTGGAACTCACCAATCCAAGAGATCCACCGTGAAGCTAAAGAACCCAGTCGAGCCATCGACATAAAACAAAGGCGCTTGTCGGGAGGCAACTCGATCAATAAATTTGTTTTACTTCCCTTCGATTTTGTTTTTACTTTGTAGTTAATTTTTTATTAAATAAAATTAGCATCACAAGATGCTATTTTAAGATCTAATTACTCTTTACCTTTGAGATTTTCAGATAAAAGGATGTTCGCTGATTGGAACGCAACCACACCCGGTGGTCATTCTGGCTATTTTAAGATCTAATTACTCTTTACCTTTGAGATTTTCAGATAAAAGGATGTTCGCTGATTGGAACGCAACCACACCCGGTGGTCATTCTGGCATGATTTTTCCTCTCCATCTTGGATTTAGGGTTTGCTCAGGACGAGAAAATTTCTAAGTTCGTGGTGGAGGGTGGGTGGTACGTACCTCACTTTCCACCTACACCCATCCTTTTCATACTTAAGCTTTCACTATCACATTCTTGATAAAAAAATTTCAAAATTTTCAAAATTCTTTGATGTTTTTCTAAGAGATTTAACAGACACTTGATGAATTTTTGACATTCTTTTTGACACTTCCTGAAGTCACTAACTAATTTGCTATGCATTTTCAATCATTATATCCTCCTTATTCGAAGTAAATCCTCAAAAGGACCAATTTTTGAAACAAGCCTTTTGCTTGAAATCATCTTGTGAAGCTTATGATTCCTAACATCATAATACTTTTGCAAAAATGATAAGTATCTATCAAACTGATAGGGATCAAACATGTCGTGCTTCCTACTGACTAGTGGAACAATAACATGGAATCTCCACTGGATCCTCATCAAGTCATTATTTGAGCAGAGTACGACAAAGAGAACAACCCGGTACATCGAATTGTAAATCAAGTTGCATTCTGATCTGAACTCTCTTCTACACCTCTTCTATCATCTTCATATCCCTCCATTCATAAAAAAACAAACAAAAATAGCCGAATATGTGTCAAACCCTAAGTTCGGGGTGGCACACCACTTCCCTCTTTATCCGCTTCTTCCATACCCCTCGCAAATAAATAGGGGTGTACCACCAAAAATGCAATCTCGAGTCGAATAGAGGAGAGATTTGCAAACAAAAGATGCCAAAGTGCACACAAAAAGAAATGCAATTTCGAGTCGAATAGAGGAGAGATTCGCACCAAAAAAATGCAATAAATAAAATTGCATAGCAAATAAAAATCTTGAGTCTAATAGAGGAGAGATTTACTTCTTCCTTCCATACCACCTTTCACTCCATTTTCTACCTAATGGCACAATGCATGCCCCCACTATCCTGAAAAACACCAGTGTCAGATCGGATGCACACTTGTTGTTCTGCGGGTATCTCTGGACTCTTAAAAAGCTCTTTGACATGCTTGTTGTTGGAAAAAGTGAAGAGGAAGTGATATTGGAAAATGAACTCAGGAACGAAGATATGGTAAGATGTGTTTAGTGGTCTCAGGAGGTTGAAATACCGAGTCATATTGAGCAGAAAGAAAACATTCGTGATGTGAAGATGAAGCAATCACACGAATTGAAAGTATTCATTTGGCAACTGTTTCAGATTTTGTGTTACTCGAGGACGAGCAACATTTAAGTTCGGGGTGTTTTGATGAATACATATTCATCATGAAATTCAATTATCATTTCGGGACCAATTCAAATCTATACATACTTTTTCACTCAATATGAATCATAATGTGCAAAACTACTTAGTTGATTCGATTATCAAGGTTTTAACTAAATATTGTTCATTTAATGCAGCTTTTGACAAAGCTGAACAAGACCGTTTGAGCGCATTCGGTCTCAAGACCGTTTGAGCGCATTCGGTCTCTAGACCGTTTGAGCGCATTCGGTCTCTAGACCGTTTGAGCACATTCGGTCTCTAGACCGTTCGAGTGCATTCGGTCTCAAGACCGTTTGAGCCCATGCGGTCCCAAGACCGTTTGAGTCCATGCGGTCTCAAGATCGTTTGAGCCCATGCGGTCCCAAGACCGTTTGAGTCCATGCGGTCCCAAGACCGTGTGAGTCCATGCGGTCCCAAGACCGTTTGAGTCCATGCGGTCCCAAGACCGTTTGAGCCCATGCGGTCCCAAGACCGTTTGAGCCCATGCGGTCCCAAGACCGTTTGAGCCCATGCGGTCTCAAGACCGTTTGAGACCATGTGGTCTCAAAACTATTTGCTGCGTCAAAACCGAATGGTGCTAGGGATCGAATGAGCAAGTACATGAAGACCGAATGGCTGGCTACGTACAAACCGTTTGCTGATCATTCTATCCACGTGAATAGCAGTAGCAAAACTGTTTGCTTTTCCTTAGCAAAGACCGTTTGAGCATGTGAAGACCGTTTGCTTTTCCAGCATGAAGACCGAATGGATTAAGTACAAAAATCGTTTGCGCATGAAATCAGGTGGAAAACCGTTTCAGCATGCAAACCAAATGGTCTAGATATTTTCGGACTAAAATCACACCAATAGTATGATGGATAGATCTGTGCCTATAAATAGGACCCCAAGGGTCCTTATTTCAGGCATCGGATCCGGACGCCGCCAGGCTGCCCGGATATAGTTCCGATCCAAATCCAGTCCAGTTTATGCCAGTTCCATTTCACCTACTGCTCATGCTGCAACCAAGGAGGCTGAGGAGAGAAGGAAGATGGAGCGAGGGAGACTATCCGGTCTGTCTTGGCAGCTCCCGTTCGCACCTAGATCTGCTCTGACACGACGTAGGAGGTCGTATCTTCTTCACCGAGCTGCGACTACCTTCTGCACCGAGTTCATGGCGGATTCATCTCTCTTTCTCATTCTTCTTGTGTCTTGCATCATGAGCGAGTAGTTCCTTTTCACTGGGGTGCGGGGACTAGCCCCGCTGTCCATGCAAACCATGTTCTTTTGTTAAACTTTCCATGGCAATGAATATATCTCTTCATTTCGTGGTTAACCGTTATGCTTGTAGCTTGATTAATTGCTTGCCTTCATCTCTGTTCTACCTATATTGCAAGAACATCTATATGTAGGATAGAATGTCGTTTAACAAGTTGACTCCTTAACGAGAACTTCTGAAAGGATTCCATGAGGTCGTAAGTGTATGATCCACGAGAGGATGAGCCATCTAACCTTCGGTGACGCTTCTGTGTCTCTAACGCCTTTACAGGGGGTTCACAAACTTAGTTGGATTTTGTATCTTCTTGTTGATCGTCGATGTTTTCTTGTATATTAATCGCCTGCCCGCTTATCGGTTAATATGAATGACTCCCAAACTAGAAATAGGATGGGATTTCTTTAGAGCCGTAAGTAAGTGATCTGGATGGTGACGAGACATATGATGCCTAAGGTGATGCTTACGCAAACCTAACGCCCTCACGGGGGGTTCTGCAGCAGCTCTATTTGGATTGATATATCTTGCCTGGTTTGTTTGTGATTGAATGTGTTTGCATGTGCAGTGGTGGCGAAACCCGGTACCATCCCAGCAATTCCATATCACTGATCTAAATCCAACTTTAATTCAGCTTTTACTTCCTTGCAATTAGTCTAATTAACCTCAAATCAACCAATCATTTTAAATATTAGTTTTACTTGAGCTAGATTCGAATAACAAAGATTCTTAAAAAGGTTGTCCTTTGGGTTCGATCCTCAACTATACTGCGATAAGACTCGTCCGCTTACGGGTGGTATTATTGCGCTTTGGTTTTGGTAAAAGCTCAGGGATTTCAACCCCGAGTGAGTTTGTTAGTGCGTTCAAAAATACCACGTCAGGTGTGTTGCTCTAGGTTGAGCAGCATTCATCTTAGGGGATTTTGATGCACTAAATAATTGTCTTTTTCATAGTGTGTTTTACCATGTATTGTGTGCACTTATTACCCATTTTCTTATTAGCTATGTATGATTTATCATTAGTAGAATGTGGTACTTAATTATCAAATATTCATTATTTTGTACTATTCTTGATTGATTTATCATTATTTTATAGCTTATGTTTGATTTTTTTCTATTTTCATTGATTTTACAAGAAACAACACTTCTTGGTACTGCCAACATATTTGTCAGTGTTACCTACATTGGACAAAAAGGAATAGGTTGAATTGAATCAACTTGGTACTACCGACAAAAGATGAGTAATACTGATATCTTAATAGGAGCGTTCAAAATTAATCTTGGTACCACCAAAATTTAGCTTAGGGGTACTAAATTATACCAAAAATCCAACATGGAACTTCAGAGACAATCTCGATACTACAGACGATCAACTGGGTAGTATTGACAGCTTGCAATGGATCGTAACTAATTGAGGGAGTTGATACTACTGACACAATTTTGATAGTACGGACTCGGTGTGAGCAGGCCAGATCAAGAATCACAATTAATATGATGGTTGAGACTTAATGACACCCTAACTCAATTCTATGACTTTGGGGGAGTGCGGTCAGACCTAGGGATCACGTTCTTATCCATTGCACAACAATTGAGAGTTGAGGGGGAGAAAAAGGATAATAAAGCCATGTTCTAAGAGATCTGGGAACATATCAGTACTACAGAAATAGCATTCAGTGTCACTTTTCTGGGCGTCGGTTATTAAGAAAAACCGACGCCTAACATATAAGGCGTCGGTTGTTTAAGCAAACCAACGTCTATATTCGAAGACCAGCCAGACGCGGGTACCGCTTTGTATTAAGCGTCGGTGGTTTATAAAAAACCGATGCTTAAAGTCGCCCGCGAAATCCATATTTCGATAAAAAAAATAGTGTCATTGTCAGTGTCGGTTATATACCTAGAAAACTGACGCCTATGTGCGATGAAAATTTGCGCGGAAAATATCACGTTCAACGTCGGTTATCCTTGTATAATCGACGCTGAAGGTGGTTCCCGCCAAACATTTTTCATGAAAATAACATCCAATTGGACGTCGGTTGTTGCAAACAACTGACGCTAAAGATGTTTAGGCGTCGGTTGTTGTAAACAACCGACGCTATTTGGGAACTTCATAACCCTCGATCGCCCGACTCTTCCCCTTTCTTCTGTTTCATTGCGAGCGATTTCTTCTCTGCTGTAGCCCGACTCTCTGCTCCTTCTTCTCCACGACAGCGCCGCCGTGCCGCCACTGCTACTCCAGCGCCCCCTTCTCCTTCTCCTCCACCGCCGCACCCCTTCTCCTTCTCCTCCGCCTGGCCGCTGCCTGCTTGTCGCCGCCTAGCCACTGCCTGCCTGGCCGCCTGCCTGCCTGCCGCCGCTGACGCTCCCTGCTCGTCGGAGTCGCTGCTGCTGGTTCTGGAGCTCGCCGGCCGCCGCCCACGTACTCAACCAGCTCGACCTCACCCTACTCTTCTTGCCCAGGTACCTGCCGCCCTACTCTACTTGCCCAAGCGCGAAATTGGTTCTTTATGTGCCGACCTAATCTGCTTGCCTAATCTGCTTGCGCAAAATTGGCTCCCTACTCTGCTTGCTTAATGTGCCTAATCTGCTTTAAGTGGTCCTAATATCATAACATGATAGTTTTATAATCATGGCTAAACATAATATGAACTAGATCTTTTTATGTCATTAAATCAATGAACTTAGGAATTGGGGGTTCAAGAATAACCCTAATGATAACAGGATAATAAGGAAACCTAAACTCTAGATTAGGACTTGAGTAGCGTTTAATGTTATTATATGATTTGTGGCACTTTAGGATGTATATTGATTTCTTGATTTATTATTTAATAATGCTCTGTTGATTAGGATTAACCATGTTGCCTGTACTTTATAGACATTTATTATATATAAGAATGACAACACATGTATTTGTTGGCCTAGAAACCTGTCCAAGATTGACTCATTAGGAGTAAATCTTGGATAGTCCCCGGTTTGGGACTGTTCTTGAACACCTAATCTCACTTAGGATGTAAGTGTATAATGTGTATTGGGTTTTCGAGAAAATTTCGGTAGCATTTCCCCGTTTGTTCTCTAAGTACATATGTACTTAGAGAACAGCGGGGAAATGCTGCCGAAATTTTCTTGAAAACCCAATACACATTATACACTTACTAGTGAGATTAGGTGTTCAAGGATGGGATAGGTGGTACACATTTATTATATATAAGAATGACATAAAATGTGTTTGTTGGCCTAGAAACCCGTACAAGATTGACTCATTAGGAGTAAATCTTGGATAGTCCCCGGTTTGGGACTGTTCTTGAACACCTAATCTCACTTAGGATGTAAGTGTATAATGTGTATTGGGTTTTCGAGAAAATTTCGGTAGCATTTCCCCGTTTGTTCTCTAAGTACATATGTACTTAGAGAACAGCGGGGAAATGCTGCCGAAATTTTCTTGAAAACCCAATACACATTATACACTTACTAGTGAGATTAGGTGTTCAAGGATGGGATAGGTGGTACACATTTATTATATATAAGAATGACATCAAATGTGTTTGTTGGCCTAGAAACCCGTCCAAGATTGACTCATTAGGAGTAAATCTTGGATAGTCCCCGGTTTGGGACTGTTCTTGAACACCTAATCTCACTTAGGATGTAAGTGTATAATGTGTATTGGGTTTTCGAGAAAATTTCGGCAGCATTTCCCCGTTTGTTCTCTAAGTACATATGTACTTAGAGAACAGCGGGGAAATGCTGCCGAAATTTTCTTGAAAACCCAATACACATTATACACTTACTAGTGAGATTAGGTGTTCAAGGATGGGATAGGTGGTACACATTTATTATATATAAGAATGACATCAAATGTGTTTGTTGGCCTAGAAACCCGTCCAAGATTGACTCATTAGGAGTAAATCTTGGATAGTCCCCGGTTTGGGACTGTTCTTGAACACCTAATCTCACTTAGGATGTAAGTGTATAATGTGTATTGGGTTTTCGAGAAAATTTCGGTAGCATTTCCCCGTTTGTTCTCTAAGTACATATGTACTTAGAGAACAGTGGGGAAATGCTGCCGAAATTTTCTTGAAAACCCAATACACATTATACACTTACTAGTGAGATTAGGTGTTCACGGATGGGATAGGTGGTACACATTTATTATATATAAGAATGACATCACATTATACACTAAGGATGTAAGTGTATACCCTAATCTTTTCCTAATATATACTTGTTTCCTAATATATACTTGTTTTCTCTGATCATAGAATGGATAGATCATGGATGTCCATTCGTAATCATTGCACCCCAAAGTTTATATCTGGTCTTGATCAGTTTATTAGATTTTCCGAGGAACATAGGAAAACACCTACAGATAGGTTCTACTGTCCATGTAGGCATTGTGGTAACAACTTGAAAGTCAACACTGGTGAGGAAATCAAAAGTCATGTCATGTGCAACGGGATTGTACAAGGCTATACAGAATGGCACTGGCATGGAGAGATTTCAAAATCGAAACCAGTAGATGTCGATAGCAGTGCTTGGGTGGAAGAAGAAATTGCCTCCGATGACGTAAATGTGAACGAACCAGTTCCAGCAGACATCGTTGATGCGATGTTGGATAGTTGTAGGGTAGAGCACACTGATCCACCTCCTATCTTTAGAAACATTGTGCATGATGCTGAGATACCGTTATACACAGGTTGTGCTAAGTTTACGAAGCTTAGCGCTGTGTTGAGATTGTATAAGTTGAAAGCTAACAATAGATGGAGCGACAAAAGCTTCACTTCATTGTTGACTTTGTTGAAAGAAATGCTTCCTGAAGGAAACGAGCTGCCAATCTCAACATACTAGGTAAAGAAAATGTTGTACCCAATGGGAATGGAGGCCAAGAAGATACACACATGCCCGAATGATTGTGTATTATTTCAAAAGGACTATGTAGATTTGAAAGATTGTCCAAAATGTGGTGCGTCACGGTATAAATTGACGACTTCGGGGGAGTCCAAAACTGGTTCTCCTGCCAAGGTGTTGTGGTATCTACCTATAATATCATGGTTTCAACGCTTGTTTGCAAATCCGAAAGATGTGAAGAATTTGAGGTGGCATGCAGATGTTAAGAAAAATAATGATGGGATCCTGCGACATGCGTCTGATTCCCCAAAGTGGAAGAAGATTGATCTATTGTACCCCAAATTTGGTGAAGAAGATAGGAATCTAAGACTTGGGCTTTGTACAGATGGGATGAATCCGTACGGGACATTGAGCAGCCAACATAGCACTTGGCCAGTCATGCTTGATATATACAATCTTCCTCCCTGGATGTGTATGAAAAATAAGTATGTTATGTTGTCATTGTTGATATCGGGCCCTAAACAACCCGGAAATGATATCGATGTTTATCTTGAACCTTTGATTGATGACTTAAAGAAACTTTGGGCTGAAGGTGTGATGACCTATGATGCTTCAGCAAGAGAGACATTTCGTTTGCACGCTATGTTGTTTTGCACTATTAATGACTTTCCAGCATATGGGAATTTGTCTGGATATAGTGTCAAAGGAGCTAAAGCGTGTCCTATATGTGAAGAAAACACTGATTCAATAAGACTAAAACATGGCGGCAAGACTGTATATCTTGGTCATCGAAGGTTTCTTTCAAAATTCCATCCGTATCGTAGGAAGTGCAAAGCATTCAATGGATGGAATGATGAACAGAGTGCACCTAAACCTATACCAGGGGATGTTGTTTATGAAAGAGTAAAAGACATTGTCAATGAATTTGGTAAGAAATCACAATGTAGTATGGCCACACGGAGTGACAATTCTTCATTCAAGAAGAAGTCAATATTTTGGGATCTTCCTTATTGGAGTTCTTTGACAGTCAGGCATTGTATCGATGTAATGCACGTTGAGAAAAATGTCTGTGATAGCATCATTGGTACTCTGTTAAATATACCAGGTAAGACTAAAGATGGGATAAAATCCAGACTGGACCTACGTGAAATGGGAATAAGGTTAGAATTAACAGAATTACGTGAAATGGGTAGTAAAAGAACATACTTACCTCCCTCTTGTTACACGTTGTCTAGAAAGGAGAAGAAAACTTTTTGTGAATGCTTGGTAAATGTTAAGGTGCCACATGGTTACTCATCCAACATCCGTAGATTGGTATCAATGAAAGATCTGAAGTTGATAGGTCTTAAATCTCATGATTGTCACACTCTAATGCAACAAATATTACCCGTGGCAATTCGATCTATATTGCCGAAGCATGTAAGGTTTGCAATTACCAGACTTTGTTTCTTTTTCAATAGTCTATGCAGTAAAGTTATTGACCCTGATACTCTCGATAATTTGCAAAGAGAAGTGGTTGTTACCCTATGTCAGCTTGAGATGTATTTCCCTCCTTCGTTCTTTGATATCATGGTACATCTTGTTGTCCACTTGACTAGGGAAGTGAAAATGTTGGGACCAGTTTTCTTGCATTGGATGTATCCCTTTGAACGATACATGATCGTTTTTAAAGGTGATGTTCGAAACCGTTATCGGCCTGAAGGGAGTATTATTGAAGGTTATGTGGCGAGAGAGGTTATGAATTTTTGCAATGACTTTCTCATTGGTAATGACACTCCTGATAATGACAAGAAGATTGAGGAGGGCAAAGGAATTTTGGGATCACGGGTGAAAGTAATCAGCCGTGAGCAGTTGGAACAAGCTCACTTGTATATTTTACACAATATGGACGAAGTGAGTGTTTATATCGAGGAACATACCAATTTCATAAAGAGACAACATCCTCGAGCAAGTTCAATGTGGCTTGCTAGAGAGCATAATAAGACTTTTACTAAGTGGTTTGAAGATAAAGTCTTACATCAACTATCTCAAACACCAAATGATATTACAGAAACTATCAAATGCCTCGCCTTTAAACCAAAACTGAATGTTATGTCTTATGAAGGGTTTGACATTAATGGATTCACATATTACACAAAGCGCCAAGATGATAAGAGTGTCGTCCAAAATAGTGGGGTCACTCTTCAAGCGTCGACTATGTACTTTGCAAGTGCAAAGGATAAGAGTCCACGTGAAGCTAAAATGTCATATTACGGTGTCATTGAGGACATTTGGGAGTTTGACTACATAGATTTCAAAATTCCGCTCTTTAAATGTAATTGGGTTGATAACACCAAAGGAGTTATAGTGGATGAATTGGGTTTCACTTTGGTGAACTTTGAAAAGATTGGCGAGAAGGGTGAACCATTCATATTGGCATCACAGGCGAAACAAATATTCTATATCGATGATCCTGCGAATGATAAATGGTCAGTTGTTCTTCATGGTAAAAGACAATTCATTGAAGATCCTATAGATGAAGAAGAGTACTATGATAAGTATGATGAGTCCAGTCCATTCTCAGTTGGGTTGCCAACTCCACAAAATATTGAAGCTAATGATGACTTATATGTGCGCGGAGATCACAATGAAGGATTGTTAATTGATAAAAGATCACAATTTTAGAGACATGTATGTTTATACAAATGCTAAATATTTGCCTTTTTCTAGTTAATACAAATGCTTAATGTTTGCCTTTTTCTAGTTAATACAAATGCTAAATGTTTGCCTTTTTAATGACATTTTCAGATGGCTGACCATGATGAGCATGATGTCCATGATGAGCATGAAGTCCATGATGAGCATGCTGTCCATGACGAGCATGGTGAGGATACCAATGTAAGTTCTAAAAACATATCCTGTATTTCTATAAAATTCATTATCTTCTAGTTATGTCATATATCCTATATTTCTATATTGGGATAATTTAGTGTGTTTATTTTTGTCAAATTTTAGGTTGATGATGTACCTGTACCCACTGAAGCACTGGAGCAACTTGATGCGCAACACCAAACACTTAACAAGAAAAGGGGCATCACTCTATTGAAGAAGTTATTAGCGCTAAGTAGTAGTGGATCCAAATTGGTGGTGGAGTTTGATAATGGAGGAAATGCAATTGGAGTGAACCGCAATAATTTTGTAAACTATCTTGGGTGTACCACTCGGAGCCATTGTGGTGTTAAGTATGATAATTGGCATAAAGTTCCTCAAGGGAAAAAAGACTTGATATGGAAGGATTTATGCGTGAGTTATTATTAATTGCAATTCTATTTTGTAGATTACAAATTCTATTATTTGCAATTCTATTTTGGATACTAGTTAATAACATTTCTATTTTACAGAATCTGTTTGCATTGGATGAGAAGTTGCATCGTAAAAGTGTGATGCAACGCGCTGGAAAGATGCTTAGGAATTATAGGACAAATCTGAACAGAGAATACATAAAAGAGGGTGATAAGAAGAAGAAATCAGCCCTTGAACAATGGAACTTCTTGGACAAAGAAGATTGGGACAATTTTGTTGCTTCAAGAAAATCTGAAGAATTCAAGGTATTAGGCGTCACTCCCAATTTAATTAACATTTAGTGCTACTAACCAAATCATTAATGTGCATACTAACTAGGCCCTCAGTGACGCACAAAAAGCAAGGCGTGCACTGAATGTGCATGACCACACTATGGGTCCAAAAGTCTATGCAAGCGTTCGCCAAAGACTACAGGCAGAGTCTGCGGCTACTCAGCAGTCTGCTGCTACTCAGGAGTCTGCTCCTACTCAGGAGTCTGCCACACCCATGCCTCGCCATGATATCTGGATAGCTGGCAGGCAAAACAAGAAGGGTGAAATAAAGAAGCTTGTAACTGCTGAGGCGGCTGCAAAAATGGTAAAATACAACTCTTAGAGAAATCGTTTGAATATTGATTATTTGTGGTGTTAACTTACCAATTTCTGTTTATGCTGATTAGCGGGAGCTGCACGAGCAGAGGAAACAAGGCACGTTCATCCCTCAGGGCACAAGGGATGAATTGACAGTTGCTCTGGGTAACCCAGAGCATCCTGGACGTGTTAGAGGTGTCGGCGCTGGTGTTGGCATCAAAGCATTCTTTGGGCCATCCCAGCGCAAACCCAGAGCGGGAATTTCTCAAGAAGAGGTAACCTATTCTTTTTTTAGAATGTTACTGCAAAAGGAAATTCATTAATAAGAAGCTAATGTTTCTTTTATCCATGTATAGGAGAATAAGAGAGTTGATGATTTAGTTGCTAAGAAGGTCAACGATGTAGTTGCTGAGAAGGTCAAGGAAGAATTGCTGCGGTGGCAGGCATCTCAGGCTTCCAATCAGCCTATGACGACCCACTCTTCTCCTGATGCACAGACTGTGAGTAATCCTGGAGACCCATCGCCTAGCACGTCTGCTGTAAGTATTGTTTATGACATTGTAGCTAGTCTTTTCAAGATGATATGTTTTCAAGATTATATGTATATATGTATAACATTCTTTACGTAAATTTGTAGGCATTGAAGCCATGCCGCTTAAGAATGCAAGACTATGTTGTAGCAGAGGCGCAGGCTTACCAGTCCCTTCCTGGGGCAACATTTCATGGGACTCCAATGCCGCAGGGCTACATTCGTGTGAGCCCGCTACATGTATTACCCGATTGGAGGGAAGTTGCGTTGCCATATGCCCACCCAGATATTGATAGACTTGGTGAGGTAGAAGGCGGGGTCATATTGTGGCCCAAAGCAGATGTCGTCTACATGACTGAAATTGTAAGATAAATTTACATTGATTTAGACTGTTAATGTGTATATATGATGTCAACTGATCTGAAATTATATATACAGGTTAAAAAGAAGACACCAGGAGCACCTAGGCCTCCACCTCCACTTCCCGCATTACCAACTTGGGTTCCAACTGACCTAACATACCCGTTAGGTCCTGCTTGTAGGGGAATGGCATGTTGGCTACAGGCACATAATATACATTGCCCTATAATAGTTTCTTTAGATGCAGATTATGTAGGTCAATCATACGATAGCTCTTTATTTATACAAGATATTATTGAGCTGTTTATGTATGATTGGCTGAATACATCAATGATAGAGACATGGATAAGGTGAGATCTTGTTTATACATCCATATACCTTGTGTAAGATCCGGTGATCTGGTTTCTTATATATTAATGGATACGTAATACATGTTTTGCAGCTACTTAGTCGAAGATCATTGCAAACAATTTGCATTTGATCATGTGGGATTTTTGATTCCATCATTGATTAGTATGGTAGCTAAAGACCCTGATAATGTTCAACAATACTGTATAGATGCTTTTACAATTTTTGGTCAGCAAAAGAAGACGATAATAATAGCTCCATTCAATGTCAAGTAAGTTTACTTTATTTATAATTTGGACTTAAGAAAATTCCATTTTTATTGTGCATTTTGAGTTATTAATTGTTAACTTTTTACCTCTAGCGGTAAACATTGGGAGTTACTAGTTATTGTCCCTGGTACGTTCACTGTTTATTATCTAGATCCCGTGGGAAGTACATTAAACACTAAAATTAGACACGTAATGAGAATGCCATTATTCTGGTGAGAAATATTTCATTTTTGTATCTGTTAACATCTGTTATTACATTACTATTTACTTATGTAATTTACTGTGTTATATTAACATGTAGGGGTTTAGATGCATTCAAAAAGGCTGGAGGAACAGTCCCAAGGAAAAAGAACCAGCCAATAAATTGGCAGAACGTACAAGTAAGTTCCCGACTCGAATATATATATTATTGATGTGAATTGTGCTTAGTTGTATTATTTTATATGTTTCAATTTATAGTGTGCTACACAAGACAATGGCTGGGCATGCGCATACTATGTGATGCGATTTATGCAGATGATTATCAAATATGCCGCATTGGACATCGATACCATACATGAGGTATTATATATAGTCTCACTAGTTAGTATGAAATATATCAATCTTATCTTATTTTTATATTATTACTTATATATATACATCATTCTCTTTGCAGGTGTTTAAAACTGACCACACTATAGGTAAACGCTTAAAAAATATACATGCTCCATATACGATGGAAGCATTAAATGAAGTAAGAGAAGAATGGGCAAAAGCCATACAAGCAGTGGCAGCTATAAGATATAATTGGGATGTTGATAGCGATAATGAATGATACTTTATAAATGAATATTTCTGAATGTTAATACATGTATTTGAATGTTTCTATATGTGTGAATGTGAGAATTGAATTGATGTCTGAATGTATGTACTTGTGTAGAATTTTCCTTGTGACTTTTGTAGGTTTGCGGCCTGTTTGTAGGCTGATATCAATGGATGTCGTAAACCTGCAGTTCAGAAAACTGAACTGCAGGTTCTCATCCTGCTGACCAGCCACAGCAGGCCTGCAAACTGATATGAAAAAAAATATATATAAATAGGCGTCGGTTATTTATAGAAAACCATCAGCAAAGACATACAGCGTCGGTTATTTGATAAAAACCGACGCCTGATGTGGCCAAAGCAGCCCTGGAAATGGCGTCGGATATTCGTATCAAACCGATGCTTATTTAATCTATAGGCGTCGGTCTTTTGGTATATACCCGATGCCAAAAGTGTTCGCGCCACAGAAAATGGCATCATCTAGGGCACTTTATGCGTCAGTTATCTACTAAAAGACTGACGCTATATTCCATATAGGCGTCGGTTGTTCAGTAAATAACCGACGCAGAAACTGCCCTAGATGACGCCGTTTTCTGTGGCGGGAACCCTTTTGGCGTCGGTTATATACCAAAAGACTGACGCCTATAGATTAAATAGGCGTCGGTTAAAAAATCGACGCCGAAGTGTTCGACCTTTAGCGGCGCCCACATAGGCGTCGGTCGGAAACCGACGCCAAATGGGGTTAAACGACCGACGCCAAAGCCCGTTTCTGTAGTAGTGTATGGTGGACTGATCTACATCCAGAGGTTAGCAAATCGGCACGTTCAAGAGAGGGAGTCATCCAGACCATCTTCTTTAGGAGTTACTTTAGTTTTAAAATGCTTCCCATATTTTTATTTTCTTCTCCCATATATTTTACAGTGGAAATCATGTGGGGCTAATCCCCTTTGTTCCTCTAGAACCAGGAGTAGACCATTTTTGCATTATAATTGATTGTTATGAATTAAAATCTATATTTATCTTAATTTTTGGACATTTTTCTACGAGAGCATCACAAATTATATCTGTTTGATCACCATAGGTAGTTGTTTAGACCGTCAATTACTTCGAGAGAGGGATTAAGGGTTGGAAAACTCGTAGATATACACAATTTATGTCATTCCTCAAGAGAGGGCCTACAATTGTGAAGAGAATAACCCAGAAAATTTGGTAAAGAACCTTACTAATAATCACATTGCTATGAGAGTGGGATTTATATTAGATTAGGTAGTGAATTGTGTTGTGGGAGTGGGTAATTCTTGCTACAAGCCTCTTTGTCTAGGGTTAGGAGAGATTAATATTAATGATATGATGTTCATTGCAATGTGAAGTGAGGTGAAATCATAATCCTAAGGAATTCATTCCAATTGTGATCAAAACCAGTACTTTTAGATTGACTTCCTGCAATTTAGTCAATTAATCAAATAATCACTCTTTTTCCTAAGGGTGGTTGATTAGGTCATAGTTAGTAGCAGACTATGAATACACATTTTCCCCATGTTCTATACCTAGGCCTCTTCAGGCCTATATTACATTGATACATGCACTTGCATTTTTAACGTGTAGTTTATGCACATTATTATGGAAAATTATTTTATTCTCAATTATTGTTCTCTAGAATTATCATGCCTTATTCTCTTGGTATGACTCTTTTGAACTTACCTACTTTTAAAATATCCCCCTCCCCTATGGGAACATGTATTTTGTACTTATAAACCAATATAATGCCCATATGCTTATTATATGTATATATTTAACCTTTTTGGATTCACAAATTGTGTATTATTCTCTAGATGAAGTTCCATTCCACCTAGGTGTAGAGAAACCAATAAATCCTTAGTAGAAGAACATGTTCTTAAGGATCCAAGTTTTTAGGAGCATGTTCTGCAATAGTTTATGGAGGCTTCTGAGACATCAAGGTAGCATTCTATAACTAATCCATTTAGTTTTAGTTCCATTACATTTTATTTTATGTCCATTTGGCCTTGCACTTGGGGCTATTTTGAAACTGTAATAGCTTAATTTCCTTTTCTGCTTATATGACTTTATTTTGTCAGTATATCCATGTTATTTAGAGAGTATTTTAGCATCCCTTCATGATTGTAAATGTATGCTTGGGAATTTCGTGAGTATTTTCATAATAAAGTTAGGAAATGCCCCCCTTGTGGATCCCCTCTTTCAATGGTCATGTATACATCCTCCAGGGAAACTAGGCAAGAACGATGGCGTAGATGGTGTAAAGTACGACATTTCTTGCAAGTATTTGAAAGGCATTCCATGCAATGAGAGACAAGAATGTTAGTAAACATACTTGAAACAATATCGATTAGTGTAACACCCCTCAAGAACATATATTCCAGTGGAAGCATCACCGAATTTTCCATAACATGGGGTACTTTGGCCGGAAAGGATCTCACATTAATAATACACATTGCAAAAGAAAGTAAAAGTATAATGGATCATCTAGGTAGATGACACCCCACCAGGTAGGTTGTTGGATCTTGTAGTCCTTAAAGGTTTCTTATCTACTCCTGATTTGCTCTGAAATCTTGGGACATCACATTACCAACCATGCAAATGAAAGAAAAATATAAGTAAATGGTGCTGGCACTTTACAAAAAGAGAAATACATATATACTTGACATGATGAAAAAACTTAAAATGATTTAACTCAAAAAAATCTTAAATCATTTAGTAACATGAAGAATTGAGTAGTAAATATATGCATCTCTCTATGATGATCACTTAAGAGAACATGATTTCTAGGAAATCCATTATTTCTAGAAAATCCCTCTATGAACTCTTAAGGTTCATGATTTGAGAAGAATATAAAAATGGATTCAATTCCAATTATTGTATCATTAACATTAGCATGAACATGAACATAATCTTGAACTTGATGAGATTTCTCCCTCTCAAAACTCAAACAATAAATTCATTAATAATTTATTATAATCTTTAATCTTAGTAGTTATGGTAACCATAAAACCACAAATATAGCACATGAAGAAATTCATATAATGAACATGATTTAGAGCATTAAATTTGAAATCATAATTTCTACTTCATACATAACATTCAATCAATCATAACTAATTGCACAATAACATTACCCATTTACTTGGAGCACAAGATACCAATTACCAATCTCTCCTTATCTTAACTAGGATCTAAGCACATGTAATTAAACATTGAACATCATAAATCAATACTTCAAAATAATCCTAGACCAAAGTAGGGTTCTTAGGGTTTGAGTACGTCAGAGTTAGGCTTTGATGTATTATAAATTAGGGTTAGGCATACTTAAGGTTTCAAATGTCTTATCTACAAATTATGACGACCTATTTGAATAAGTAATCCAATTATTATTAATTTAGATCACATTAATTATATGTGTTACAATTGTTAGAGTCTTGAAGGATTATTTTAAAGTCATTATATGAACATCAGAATAGGAAGGCAAAAGATGCTTTGAAGACCATAAACTGAAGTCTCCATGAAAACCCATTTCCAAAACATAACTATAATAATCCCTTATCATTGGTTGATTTGTTATGAATTTTTAACTCTAGTCCAATCAGGAATTATATAAAACACTAATCTAACTAAAACATTCAGTCAACTTCGGCACAATGGGGCACATCCAGATGGCCTGACCCCCATCCTACACCCTTGGTTGAAGGTAAAAGAAGCGTGCCAAATTACGACTTTTACCATATAAATGTGAAAACTAAAAGATGAGAATCATGGGCAAAGACATAAATCCATCACCCTGATTTATTCCCCTTAGACCAAAAAGTGAGCATTAAAATATAGAAATGGAACGAATATTGGAAAACAAATGGGGTAAGGTGATATACCTGCAAGTGGGCTGAGAATTGAAGGTTGGTAAATCATGTAAGAGCTTTGTGTGGCCCCATGGGGTTAACCGAAGGCCATGCTTGGAGTTGCGGTTGTTGAAGGTGTTGGGTTGGCTAGCTAGCCCTTTCTAGTAGTAGTAGTTATTTTTGTTGGTATGAACATTCATGCAGGTTTGCTAATTCTTGAGGGTATAGGTGTATTCATGATGGTCTAAGGATGGTGAACAATGGAATACATGTATAGGTTTAGGGCTCGGTAGTGCTGATAGTGATCGAAGGAGTCTTAGTTCTGATTGAGCATGGAAAGTCTTCAATGCTAGGGACTTCTAGGGTTCAAAACCCTACCACATCCAAGGTTGTGAGTTTAGGCTGGCACAAGGATTATGATCAGAAGTTTTGTTTGTGCTAAGAAATTGGAGAAATGGGCTAGGATAAAGGATTGTGACACTATTCTAGGATTAGGAGTCCCACTCTTAGGGGAGAAGGTCTCCCTGGTCATGGATGACTTCACGAGTTAGAATCTGAACCAAACTCAAAAAGTTAAAAGGATGCTTGACTAATATTTTTGTGTGATAGTGATTTAAATGTACACTATGTTTTAAAGCCACAACTTATAAGGATCAATGAAATGAAACCAATTAATGATATATCTTTGTGTATAAGAGCTTTTAACTATACAATAACTTTTTAAAGTTGTTACAAGGGTCAATAGAGATCAAACCAACTTTAAATTTCAACAATAAGTTTATTTTAGGGTCTACAAAATTACTCTATGATTATGTTCCTAATTTGATGTTCAATTAACAAGGGGCCACTACAGCATATCTCATTTTTTACTGCATTATAAAATGTTGTAAAAAGCTGAGACAGTGCCGATTTTGTCCATCTTCGTCATTTTCTGGAATGCCAGATATATGCCGTAATCACATGCCACAAAAAGAATTCTGGCATCTTTGAAAAATGCCTGGAACAAATATAATAACGGCATGAAAAGAATGCCATAAAATGATAACACAACATCATTATATATCCCTTCTCTGGCAGACTAAGATACTGAAATTGATACCATACTTGCATTTTTTATGTCTTATACGGCATGATTAACATGCCGGGAAATGATACTAAAAAAGTGAGGTCAGCAGCAAGGGAGGGCACAAATGTCCAACCAAATGCACTAATATACGGGGAAGGGCAAGCACATAGAAACATATAAGCATGAGGGCACGTACAGGCGAGAGGGTGCATGAATACACATGGGAATCCCACCTAAATACTTATATGTATACATAGATATAAATGTGGAGTATTTGAAAATATCTTTTTATTTCTTTCTAACATGGCATTTCGTCTGTACAACATCCAACATTTGTTGCCATATAAAATACAACATTCGGTTTGTGTATCAGTGTATGTACAATATTCAACATTCATTATCAAGCCACACTTTGCGATGGTATGCCACAAGACCATTCTTGTTGGTATAAAGAATCAATAAAAAAGAAGTTCAACTAGCAACCAAAGTCAGCAAACAGGCCGACCCCATATCCACTTCCTGCATTATGCGTTGCTTTTATTGTAGCTTGGAGTGGTACTGTGCGGCCAATGCAACAATGGTTGTCTATCAAATTGATTATTGATTATTGTGTGTCGGGGCTCCCTATAATGATAAGTCCAAAGTACTGCAAATTGAGAGACAACATAAGAACAAAGACGTTTGGGTCTTGTAAGGAAACTAAACATTTTCAAAAATATCTTAGAAAATGTAGTACATAGTTTGGATAAGTCAAATAAGCTTATTGACAAGTACATATCACAGATATATGAAAACAATAACCAATTTTAAAATAAAATATGCAACCATTCTTGATAGAACAATAAGAACATTTCAAAACTCAAAGCCATAGGAAATGGCCGCACAATTGCTAATAGTGGAAAATTTTTGTGAACATTTATTACGAGTATTGGTATCAGACTCAGCCTTTAAGTATGATCTGAAATATTCAAATCAAGTCTTTTCTACCTATTATTTTAATATTTTCTTATTAATGCCAGGTTGTTTCAGTATTCATGTTACAAATAGCTATCAACAAGTATGCACCATATCATCCACGCCAACACTTGCCTCATTATGGAAAACAACAAATTCGACTGCCATGAACCATTTACCTCTATAATTGGCTGGAGAAAGAGCATGGCAGCATCAGCTATCTAGAGGGTTGGATAGCCAAAAGTGCAAGTGCAATCAATTGGCTGCGATGTTCCCTATTTTCTTGAGGTATCATATGAGAAAATATGAACCAAGGTAGTGCCTACACATAACACCAGTGGTATGGGTGAGATACAGATACACAAGAAATATGAGCTTCATCAAAACCATAAAATACAATCTAAAGTGAATCAGACTATCCTGTTGAGCATACATATAACAATCTTTATTAAAGAGACAAACAACTAAACATATATTCAATGTGAAATTACATAGAAACAATAAGCTTATTTTTCCTTTAGTTCTTTTTGCTAAGTTTCAGTATAGTGTTATGCATTGCAGATCTTGTTGCAGAAATAATAAAAAGTCAAAACATAGTAAAAAAATTATAGAATGAATGAATCGTGCATCCAATTAACTACACAGCCTAGTCAAATTGCACATGCGGCATAATGGTGAAAATTTAGAAGAAGGTGTTCACAATAAGTACAAATTATGGAATTGACTTCAGCCAAGCAAAATGAGATTCATTAGTCTTAGTCAGAACATGCAAACCTTAAAATAGCATCTTCAACCCAGCAAAACTTGCTAGAAAGGAAATATATGATCTCAAAAGAACTCACCCTAATCCATTGAGGCCAACGCTAGGTCTAGTTATATCAAGGTTGGCCCGATATAATTGTGGTGAAAACTACATAAGTAGCCAATGTAGTACCATAACACTTCAACCTCTATGGGAACTAAACCTTTATGTCCCAGTCACCATTGCACCACACCCTTGCTAGCTATTAGCAAGGAAACGTAAAGCGTTAAATAGATGCTTCTCATATGAATATAAAGGAAATTGTACATTCAAGTTTAGTAAAAGTATACAACTGAATGGTGTCCATGGTAAAAAGAAAGCAAAGATATCAAATCAGAATAGTCCTTTTCTAGGACTTAGCTAGGTAAAGGATTCAATGTGCATGTTTGATAGCATTGGATTCAACAAAAATAAAAAGAACTTTAACACAAAACAATAATGATATAGAACTACACAAGTGATGGTCAAGAAACTTGCACTGCACTGACAACAACCTTTTTATATACGTGACATTTAATGGGAATAATCGAAGTAGGAGCCATACTTGTAGAGGTACAATACAAGAAACAATTATATATGAAAAGAGTTTATACCATCATTACCAAAGGGAAAAAATTAAGAACTACTGAGACAAATAACCAAAGAAGCATTAGTCTAAACAAATGTTGTTGTTCCTAGGAAGTTATCTATATCAAGAAATCCTATCTGAAAGAGGACTGAGTAAACTGCTTTGAAGAGCATCTGACAGAGTAGGGTGCAATCCCTATCTGGCTACCATGTTCCCCTGCAAGGAGTAGAATACATCCATACAATATAACATGAAGTTGATCACTTTATTGGTCCCATGGTGAACATGTCCAACTAATAAAACAAAAAAATGGGATACAATGAGAAAACCTCAACCAAATATGGATAGATATGAGAAATTCATCACTAGGTTTAGCAAAAAGCACAAACTAACATGATGCCATGTCCATTGATCAATCGGTGTAGGATGTAACATGTCTTAAACCAATTGATCAATTCTTATCAGACATTCTAATCAAATTGTAGCCGATGGAATGGATGAGGTGGAAATAGGCACCAACTAGGAACTCAAATTCTAAGGAATAAATAACTCATGATGAGGAGTCATGTTCTCCTCCAATACTAGATGGTATTTCTAAATGAACAAATCGATGGATCCCCTAGCACACCAATAGGATATGTAAATGTTATACACATGTTTCAATTATTAACTTATTGATTTGCATTTTTTGTTTAAGAAAGTAAGACTGGTGTTTATATAAGACACGATTTCAATTTTATCTAGTATGGTCATGAAATGATTGTAATATTTTCTTAACAAGGAAAAAATAGTTGTATGGTTCCTCCTAACTACTGAAATCTCAAAAGTCAATACAATGTGCCTCATTCAGCTATGCTTGTCACTAATAAGTTGGTTATCAAAGATTATAAAAATGTCTATTTTCCATGATCCAATTATTAAATGAGAAAACTGATTTGCCTTTAAGCACATCTTGTATTTTCCACTGTTGAGATACAAATGCGAGACAGTTAAAAGTTTTCACGTTCAGTTCTTATTATAATGAAAAGTGGTGTAAATTTTAGAACCATGTAACAATAGAGTTAATTGTTTGTTAAATGAGCATCTTACTTAAAAAAACCAAGACAAAATAAACATGCTTTCTCCTACACAAATAGAAATCATAATCAAATACAAGATTAAAATTGTGTTTACATTAAAAAAATATGTAACTAAGGAAACCTTATGTAATACCACGTTGAAAAATGAGATTCGAGTCATACTCAACTCCATACCCCCCAATTATGGCAGGCACTCAGGCTTATCTCTTACATTACTACTCACTTGACTCCTCCCAATCCCACCTCCAATTTCAAAGAATCCTTCCATATTCTCTCTTCCACACTACTCATCAATTTTTGTGATAGCTTCCTTTAAAACCTTTGTCTTGCCTATTAACAATTATGATGGTCCTCTGTTGCACCCAATAAGCTTCTCTCAATGGCGTGCACTTGATCCTCTTGTGACACTAGTGTCCTTATTCTCACATGGATCACCCTTCACCTCATTGTCCTTCTATTCACTATAATTATTAGATTCATCTCATGTTATTTTACTCTCCTCTTATTTCGATATGTTCCCCTTTACCCATTGGTTCTAAAATCTTCGAACTGACACTTCTTTAGTGAGAGGAACTCGCTGCAAGTTTTTTAACAAAAAAACACTCCTCATTTGCATAACCTTAACAATACATTTCTTTGGTGACCAAAAGTCTTGGCTTCATAGGTGTTTCATATAGCCACAGTCCTCGGGGTCTATAGGTCTCTTCCTTCTCTTCAGTCTCCTTGAAATATTTTTCCAAGCATCCGAGACTTCCATAAATATAGTAGAAGACTGATAACATCTCATACTTCAAATCTAGATCAATAAGTCTCCCTTACTAGTTTTGATTGGTTGTATCCTTTTCAAAGGTTTTATTAGAATTAGGAAGATCGACACACAAGTGTGTCTCACACTCGAGATCATTCTGAACCACCTATGTAACCTTCCTGATCGTCCCTTCTATAACGGATATATCATATTCCAATATACGCCCGAGTGGTAGATTGTGAGACCCATAAGGAGATGTTCAGAGTTGCACAAACTACAAAGATATCAAGTTGATGAGTCACACTATGAAGCTTTGGGAGATGATTTTTGAGCAAAGGCTAAGGATTGATTATGCAGATATCAGACAACTAGTTTGGTTTTATGCTGGGAAGACCAATAAAGGATGTTTTTTATAAGGAGGCTTATCGACAAGTACAAAGAAAATAAGAGACATCTTCATATGGTATTTACTGATCTAGAAAAGGCCTATGATCGAGTTCCCATGGAAGTAATATGGAGGGTTTTTCATAAAAAAAGGTGTGCCTATCCAATACATTGATATAATTAAAGAGACGTATGATGGCTCAACTGCAAGTATTAGGACTCCTGGAAGAGAGACACAAACTTTTCATATCACCGTTGGGGTACATCAAGGGTCGGCACTCAACTTATATCAATTTGTTCTTATTATGGATGAGTTGACAAAGGATGGAATGGATGTACCTATATGTGATAAGTTTCGTTACTTGGACTTTATTATTGAGAATGAGGGTGAGGTTCAAGATTATGTTTGTCACAGGATCAAAATAGGATGGTTGAAGTGGAGGAGTGCAACTGGAGTAGTATGTGACCAGAAGATCCCTCTCAGATTAAAAAGCAAATTCTACAAAATAGCTATATGGCCAGCCATGCTATATGTGAGTGAATGTTGGGAAGTAAAGAAATAAGGTCTCAACAAGATGAAAGTGGCTAAAATGTGTATGCTGAGATGGATGTGTGGGAAGATGAGAAAAGATCAGTTGAGGAATTGACTATATCAAAAACACATTAGGGGTGGTGAGCATCGAGGACAAGTTCTGTGAAGGACGTTCAAGATGGTGTGGGTATGTACAAGGAAAATTGACAAATGCACCTATCCAAAGCAAGGTTATTGAGTTAAGCAAAACTAAAAGAAGTAGAGGCAGACCTAAATTAAGTTGGGAAGAGTTTATAAAGAGAGATTTTGAATCTTTACACCTTGATCAGAGTATGACCCATAATAGAGCTGATTAGAAAAGAAGGATCCATGTAGCTAACCCCAACATGGTTGAGATTGAGGCTTAGTTGATGATGATGATGATGATGATATTTAACTTAGGCAATTTTTTATCTTTAAAAAAAACTATTTTTCACTATATTTTCTTTATGTATGCTCACATTAATCTTTAATTTAGTAGAACTTCTACTATACATCAATTAGTAACTAATTATAAAATTAATATTGTATTATTAGTAGTAATTAGATAACTACATGATGATAGTAATCAATATTGTAGGAATTATCTAGATGTAATAATAATATAGATCTACATAATATACTTATCGATGTGTGTATAATTAGCATCAAACATATCAATTTTTTAAGTTATGGAGGAAGATAAGAGGTGAAAGTGGAAGGAATTAGTTGGAAAAAGAGATGGAGAGATTTCAAATGGAAGAAATTAGTTAAACTTGCCTTGAATTGGGTTGATTTGAGCCCTCATTGTCAAATATTGCCCAAATGCACCTTATTTTCTTTTCCTAAGCAGAAATAACATTCATTCTTGCAAACATCAATACCAATATTTGTAGGCCTATCGAGACACATGCATGTTTTGATACATGATGGCTTTGATATCAGTATTTTGAGCGGTATACTCGACTCATTCCTTCATAAATACATCGATGCTAGGGAGTGAATGTCAGACAATGAAGAAACAAGGTCTCAACAAGTTGAATGTCTCCGAAATGTGTATGTTGATATGGATTTGGGAAGACAAGAAAAGATCATTTGAGGAATGACTATATCAGGAAAAAAGTGGGGTGGTCAGCGTCAAGGACAAGTTGCGTGAAGCCGTCTAAGATGGTATCGACACGTTCAACACAAACTGACAAATGCACCTATTTGAAACAAGTTATTGAGTCAAGAACAGTTATAAGAAGTAGAGCCATACCTAAATTAAATTGGGAAGAGCTTATAAAGAGAGATTGTTAATCTTTACATCTTGATCAGATTATGATTGATACTAGAGGTGATTGGGAAAGAATGATCCATGTAGTCGATCCTGACTTATTTGGGATTGAGACTTAGATGATGATGATCAGATTAATTAAATAAAAATCTATCTAATTGAATTTACAAAACCTACATTTTGGGTGTTTAGAAAATACCAGCGATTAAAAAGTAGCCCGCTTCACGCTTAAGTGCCTGCTTAAGACCAATACAGTTTATCTCTAGTTCATATTTTGATGTTAGTGTACTTTAAATTATATATTAATATTTTCTAATTGATTAGTGTACTTTAAATTATATATTAATATTTTCTAATTAATTAATGACCAATAGAGTTTATCTCTAGTTCATATTTTTATGTTACAATAAGCTTGAGACACACATGAAAACAATGAAACCAATGAGTCCATACTTGTGTCTGATGCTATGTTGTGTCTAATAGATAATTATTTACATCGAACTATATTGATAATTAATATATATATTAGGGTGTCTCTCGGCGCCTTCCTCCCCCTAGCCACAAATGCCTTGGCGGCGTCTTCTTGGAATTGATAGATGTGGTCTTAAGGTGAAAGGATGGCGTAACAGCGTTGGGCTTCTCCATGGAAGTGGATGAGTAGAGGATGCGATGCGCCGCTGGAGTAATGGTTGGGTTTGCGGTTCGGCATAGTCAACCTAGTCGACTCCATCCCGCCCAGGAGTGGCAGATGGAGAGGAGTGGTGCCCTCCCGGTCCTGAAGCTCATGCGTAGTTGCCCCGTCATCGCAGTGAATAGGGGTTCTCGCCCTTTGCCTCTACACCTGCTCTTCCATCTACTATGCTGAGATCTGGTCTCCTGGGGCTACGTCACCCCTTCGTATTCGACCGACCTTCTTCGATGAAGCCTCCCAGCTCCGATTTCTGGAATGGCATCGAGATGTCATGTGGCGGCTGGTCCCTGTTACTTCTCGGCACCCAGGCGCGGAAGGGGTGTTCGCCATCAGGCTGGGCCTATGCTCTAGTATTTCCTAATGACACCGCCCTTCTCCACAAGGTGTTGTGCTCTGACGTTTCCACGATGGTTCCCTGTTCTTCCTCCATCCTGAGGGCAAGTTCTAGGTTAACCAGAGTGTCAAAGTTCCCTACGACTTTGACCTTGGTTCTCGATCGGCGGCGTCTACGACAATAGAAGGGTGGCTTGTCCGAGTTTTTCCTGATCGTATGGTGGCTTTCTCTCCTGACATCTGAGCGCAAGTGGCTACTATTTGTGCTGGGTTCCCACGGACACCGTCATGGTGTTTGATGATTTAACTCCAGCTTTGGCCTTTGGCCATCGGAAGATCGTGCTGCTGTGGACTCAATGGGGAGGGATAGATTCTTCTTCTTCTCCTATTTGAGCTCTTCTGCCGCTGTGTGTAGTAACACCTTCAAGGTGTTCGATGCTTTACTTTAGTAAATTCAAGCCTATACTTGGACACCCGAATCAGGAGTTGGAGCTTTTGGTTAGTCTCCTTGGAGTAGCAGAGATGTTCAGGGTCTGTAATCTGGTGGTTGTTGATTGATGAAGAGGGGTTGGATATCTACCTCGAATTCACATCTTCAGGGAATGAATCAAACACCAGTGGAGGAAATGCAGTGCCCAGTTCAAGGACATTTATTGATGGTCAGCTTATGGATGAATTCTGCTGCTTTCTCTTTGGCATCTCAGTGATTTATTACTACGGTTTGGAGGATCCATTTGGGGTTTGGGCTCTTCATGGATCCCCGGGATAGCTGTCTAAGAAAGTTGATACTCTAAGGCTAAACCCAAACAGGGTGGTTGGGGATTGTCTTTGATGAGTTGTGGTTTCTTTTTATGGGTACGCTGAATGTATGTAATCATGACTCATTTTAGTCTTTCTGTTGGCTGGAGTTCTAGGGTCTAGCCGATAGTTTTTTAGGTTTTCTTAGCATCTTAGTTCCATTTAGTGATGTCAAATCCCCCTACGTGGGGTAAAGACCCTTGGATATTTTGTTTATTTCTGTTTGATGTAATGGGGTACCTAGTGCCCAAAGTTTTGGTAATACTAGCAACACGCATTTTTGACCGACCAAAAAAAAGAGAATCTATTAAAGAAACTCCTTTATGCTAACATTGTCATGAAAACAATAACATTCAATGAGTGAAATATAATATGTTTCCGTGTTATGCCTCCATTATTGATTATTGATTTTGTAGTCATGTACATGCTGAAAACACATTATTATAATGCTACCAGTGGAAGGTACAAGAGAAGGATGTATTCAAATATAAGAGAAAAGACAAATATTGCTTGTCATTCCTGTTGTAGTTTGACTTTTCCAAAAAAGAATAGTAGAAAATGACATTGTGTAGCAAAAAGAAATACAACATCAAGAAACATGTACAGAAAAATATTAATATTCATAGTTCATTTGTATTAGTAGAGTGGTATTTATTTCATTTCTTTGTTGATTTATATCAAATCTGAAACTACATGGATGTAAAAATAAAACTTGTTCCCTGTTGTGAAACCATGTTCAATTTTTCTTCCATATCATAAAATAAAAGGACATAATATATATATATATAAGAATGAAAGGAATGTAATATATTCTTCCTCAAACTAGAAGAAATGTATATTTTCTATAATTGCATAAATTCTAGATCAAATAACCATTGCAATTGACTACAAATATCTAAATATTTATTAGGATGAAGATAATTGCAAAAATGACACTTCAAGCCTTGACAAATATCCCTATATTGTACCCCATGTGACATGTTATCATATGAAATGCATTATTTAGTTCAAAATCACCAATAATTGAATGATCCTTAAACCATTTTGTTTTCTCTATTTGCCTTTGTCCTCATGCTAATAACTCCTACACTAGTTTGCTCCTTCGAAAGATAGAAAAGGGTATACCATTACATAATGATGACAATAATATGATTACAAAGATATAGAAAAATTGAATTCTATACATATCATATAGAGTTAGACGATATTCTACATCATATTAGCCAGAAGTGTACAAACTACATCTATTATTTCACTTGACTAAATAACACATCCACACAGGAACTATTTGGTTGAGTTTGAGTCCTAGAGAACTTTTCTAAGAATTTTAAGTTAAAATGATACCAAATATACTATCTCACTAAGATATATCAACCTATACATGTGTGTGAAGAGAAATCCTTATTATGATAATCAGGGCTATAGGAGAGTCATATATATAGCCTTCCTCAAGGTATGTTGTACCAAAGATGAAACATAACATAGACTAACCATTGATAATGGGCCTAAGTAGGGAGAGACAAATTACATAATATAATAGAAAATAAAAAACATAAAATACCACTAAAACTCCCCCTCAATATAGAGAGTAGACATCATGTATTCCCATCTTGACACACATATAGGAGAAGGTAAAAGAGGGTTGGTGAAGATATTCACAATTTGTTCTCCAATCTTCACATACGGTGCAATGATTACCTTATCATAGATCATGTCTCTCATAAAGTGGTAGTCAACCTCAATGTGCTTGGTATGTTTATGAAAAACTAGATTATTTGCTAATAGCTTCCTAATTATCATATTTGAGAGTTGCTAAAAATCAGAGAGGAAAACATGTTTCTTGAATAGTATAACTCACCCATCGAGTTTCACAACAAGTTTTTACCATCGTATGATAGTTTTTCTCAATACTGGAATGAACCATAATAGACTTCTTCTTACTCTGCAAATTGACATGATCAATGTAACACCCCCATTATTATAGTGGGAGCATAATCAACCATTCATTTTTTACTTGAGTGTGACACAAACATGATACACATAAAAATAATAATAGAAAGAAACTAACATAGACTAGTGTATAAAATATATTCTCAAAAATCCTTAGGGAAGAAACTTGATTACATCAAACTTTATAAAAATCAAAATACATGATGCAAAATCATGCATTGTGTCTTAATATCTTGGATCGCGTACATGGCACCCCACCAAGCAAACCTCTTAAAACTGTAAATGTGTCCTTTCTCTTTGCTAATCTTCCTGAAGATTAGTACATGTAGATATCTCATCCCCAACCATGTAAAAAATAAGAATATTATAGTTAGAGTAAGTGACATTGAATTTCTAAAAAATTAAACATGGAATACACCACACTTGAAAACCAAAACAGAGAACTGAAAGGATATACTAAAAATTGAAAATTGTGCACTCTTACTGCATTTATGTATCTTTTACTTATGACTTCTTATGATTTGTGTACACCATTATATGATAAGTTCTTTTTGAATTGGTGAGACTACGCCTCTGAATGTACCAAAGTACCTTTGAATTGACACTACATGCCTATGAATGACACTAAGGTGTCTCTGAATTAGTACTGAAGTACCTCTGATTTAGAGTAAACACTCCTCTAAGTCGATGTTGCATTCCTCTGAATCATCCTAGGACTAAATAAATGAGTACTTATCCTATAATGTCTTGTGTGAAGTTTCTGACTTATTATCTTTCTAGATTCAATAAAAATTTAAATTTGAACATATCTTATAGTGAAATTGAATACTGATAACTAAACATGTGTTGAAGCCTTGAATCTAAAACCAAATGCTTCCCTTAAATTCTAAATTGAATCTAAATTTGAATATGAATATGAATTTCAATTACTAAATATTTGATATTGTGTCGAAAAACTCTTATTATGTATTTGGATCTAATTTCTAACTACTCAAAAAATGAGTAATTTAGATCTGAATTCAGAAAAGTTAATATCCTTATTGTCTCAATAAATTTTGCTATGAAGATATGATTTAATAGGATGCTTTAATTTTATTATGATATATGATATGACATCTGAGAGCAAAGACTCAAGAAAATTAGCTAAACAAAATATAGAAATATTGAGTGTATGGAAGTAGCTTAAATATCAACTTTCTGAAAGATGATATTTTGACAAGATAACTCATTCTATAGAAAGTATCATTGCTCAGAGTGGCACTACTTATGAAATAAACATGATATATTGAATGTCTGAAAGTAACTTAATCTCTAAGTTACTTTATAAGAATTTGGTAAACTGAATCACAATCATATTAAAACTCAATGGACATGAACCACTTACCTAAAATGTGCAAGAAAAATCTATTATGCTTGGTACTGGTCTTGAGTGCAAACATCTTGTAGAAACACACCAAGTTTCTATTCGCTTTCGAATGTACTCATTTTAGTTTTCATTTGAGATCACCTAGGGTTTGATTCGATCATTCATATTCCATTTAGGTTAATCTTATTCCAGCCCCATGTTCTTGATTTCTCTCACAATTTACTACCATCACTCGGGTGTAACATACCCTAATCATTATATCAATAACACATAATATTGTATTCACATCACCTTGGGTTTCATCATTAACTTAAGGTTAAGAAATAAATGTAATGTCAAATTTCTTATGCCATTAAACTTAGGCATCACTGCTTATCTTTCTCTTCCAAATCATACCCTCAAATCGATCTTAACACATGGTATAGAAATTCCTACCTATTCACACTATAACCAAAATCAAGGGTTTTGAGCCTCAAGTAGATTTAGAACATGGAAATAGGACAGTCATGTTTCATACATCAATACATGTTTAGAATGATCTACATGCATCACAACAAGAATAAGATCTGGGAGAATTAGTACTAACCGCGATCTCTCACATAAGCCATGAATTACTTTATTATACCCGTCATAGCGAATTTCCATAAGTGATAAACATAGTCAGGGTTCTAAAGAAACTTTCTAAGACTTAACTGCCATTACATGATATTAATGCCAATGATCTTTATTAAACAACACACATATTTGTTCTAATGTAATAACTAGTCCATTATTAGCCTCAAACCCTAGAACAAACACTTTTGCAATATTCTGGACTCTAGTATCTTAATCGTGATTCCCTATACGTCAAATCTAGCATATGGATCTCAAGATATGAAATAAACAAGTAATTATCTTTCTTAGGTGATCGCAACCATCCATAGTGGATCCAGTGGTCCAGAAGAATGCTGACTCTCGTACAAGTTTTGCACGCTCACTAGACCTGTCAAACGGGTGGGTGGGTTGGGTCGTTGCGGGTTTGGGTTTCGCGGGTGCGGGTCAAAAAGACCCAGTTCTAAACGGGTGGAAGAAAGATAAATCCAAACTCGACCCAGCGGGTTGCGGGTTTCCCGTGGGTGCCCATATAAAATAAAAAAAATTACCATGCTAATGTTTGTTTACATAAGATATGGCACAAAACAATCACATTGACATGTAAACCTTTTTCATTTGTCCAAAATTTTTCTATAAGAAGAGCATCAAACAACAATACACCCATGGGCAGAGATGCTACATACATGCTAGTAAAGAAAAACCTCCGACTGGCCGAATTAATTATCAGTATTGTATAGATGCTAGAACAACAAATATAATACAAATTTTAGAAGCTTAACTCAAAGGCATACATCTTTTGAATAGTGAGGACCACCTATACCAAACAACTAAACATTAATTGAATAACGTATATTATGAAGGAGGCATCCAAATGAGATGGGGTATAAATCGAAGAACTGAAAAAAAGACTAAAACTTTGGCATGTTCCAAACAGCAACTCCACATTCTTTTATTATGCAGTATGAAGATGACAACCAATAACTCGACGCCCTTTTTAATTTTCAATATGAAGATGATACAACCAACAACTTCACACCCTTTTAATTTGTAGTATGACGATGACACAACCTTATGTATGCCTCCTATTCTCACAAAATAATACAAAAGAATAAATTTTACAAACTATTTAATGAGTAAAAAATATTATAAACCAATCTATGTGTTTTGTTAACTTGGTTGTGGTTTAAAATTTGAGATAAGAGTACAAGACATATTTAATATTACCTATTACTAGACTTCAATATATATATATATATATATATATATATATATATATATATATTCCCTATTACTACCAAGTGGTAGTGGCTTGGATGCAAATGCACGCAAGCGGCAAGTTTCATATATGCAACATGTGTATATTTTTTTACTGATAACTAAATCTTATATAATTATTTTTATTAATAAAATAAGTGTAATAAAGTGGGTCACCCGCGGGTGCCCGCGGATTGCCCATGAAACCCACTAGTTAAACGGGTGGGTATGAGTCTGGGTATTTTCTAGCGGGTGGTCAATTTTAGGACCCAACCCCAACTTAAACGGGTCGACCCATGGGCACCCGCGGATTTTGACCAAGTTTGACAGGTTTAACGCTCACTAAGATCTACCAAGGAGACTTAGAAATAGATCTGGCTGGCCCGCCTGATGTGCCTCTGCCTTTCCACTTCTTCCTTGCGAGTGACTCTGTTTCCTTTGTGAAACAGAGCCCCGCCTCATAGTTTCTTTCGAGAGCAAACTGGACACCATGGATTCCTGGTTCTCCACGAATGGATTCCTCTCATTCCCGCTTATTCCTCATTCTCTTCTCGGGCTGCAAGCGCCGCAGCTACCCTAGTGCTTCCAGTGAACAAGAGGAATGGGTACCGGTCGTTCCGGACAGAGTAACGCTCTCAGGTTGTATTGCAAAGCCTTCAGCAGCAGTCCTTACCTCTAGAACCTAGAGAGAGCCTGGATCTTTCATAGTTGTGCCACATACCCACCTACATTTTCCTCTTCTAATCCCTATTCTCGATTCCTTCTGCAAACTGCAGACTTGGTCATTGGTGTTTGCATTTTGGTCTTCTTCGGAAGTTTAGCTGGTGGAGATAAGGTGAGAAAGAGTAGAAGGTCTTTGCACTATCCATTAACGGTTGGGGTTCTAGGGCGACGAAAATCTATAAACTTGCTCCGATTGACTTGTCTTAACTAGTCTCAAATATTTCAAATATTTACGAGTGTTGGAACTTGAGTTTTGTGACTTTCGGAGAGCATACAAAATGATTTCATTCTTAAAAAGAGCGGAAAACGAGTTGCGGGATAACTAACAACAATTATTATACAATTATCTTCTTCATTTGTCATAAATGGTACATGTAAAATATTTATGACTAGCAATGTCAGCGATGTAGATATAGTTCATTGTTAAAATATAACATAATATGAAAAAATATCATACACTATAATTTCACTATGTAAATGATTTTACACTATAACTATCATTATCAGTACAATTTATAAAATAAAAAATACAACCAACATGAAAAAAATACACACCACACCATGTAAAAATAATATGATTTACTAATCATATTTTTATTCTTCAAATTTAAATAATATGATGTCAAAATGATAATTAACAATGACCATGCACAAATAATATAATAAAAATTCCTCCAAAAAATGTCAAAATTAATATTCTACAATATGTTAAACAATGATCAATCAAAACTTATATTTACAAGCACATGAAATGTGGATATTATTACAATATTTTGTACACACAAAGTGAAATAAAAATATTGTGATGTGATTATAACTATAATTTTTTTATTAAAATCATAGTAGTATCATAATAAAGTATTTTTAAAGAAGCGACATTTGCACCATAACCACTTGTTGAGGTTATTATGATTTAAAAATATTTTTCATGGATATGATTTTTTATGTCTTTGCCATCCTTTCTTATTTTATTACACAGAAAAAATTAACAATATTTCTAATGATTTTAATATTTACACTAACAACAACCAATCACATGAAATGACCAGAGACTGAATTAGAGTTCTCAGAAAATGAGTTTCACAAAACTTATGACTTACACCAAACTAATAGGAGCCTTAGTCTGCGCCTTCTATAAATCTATGGTGTAAGGAATCTCGTTCCTTTTTTTTGGACTCATCAGAATGAAATTGTATATTCAACTGATTTTCGAATATCAAGTATACACCCATGATTATGTAACAACTTTCCGAGTAATACGTCTTCTACTTGCGTCAGTATCGCAAGCAATAAACATATATCTTATTGTACATCTCTTAAAATTGGACTCATCATTTATTTAAATCTATACTACTATTAAAAGAAATTTTTTTTGATAAATTACAACACATGCCATTCTACCCCTTTGGACCAATCACAACACATTATTTTGAATTGTCGTCCTCTCCTTCTCCCTCTCTCTTCTAATAAGTTTGCCATCTTTTCTGTAATTTTTCATTTTTATTGAGTTTTCTCACGCACGTCAGCCCATTAAATTACCCACTCTCACGCTTCAATGCATTCTCAACAACCGTAACCACACAATCCACAAACTCCCCTGAGGACTATAACTTATTCATCGTATTAACTTTGAAACAAAACGGTTTAACTCCCTACTTCCCGCTCCAAGAACGCTCCTCCTAATCTCTCTCTCGACAACCAATCCGAACTCCCAAATATCCAAAACGTGGCTCGGTCAAGAAGAAGACATAAAACGTGTCTCCCCACCCATCCCTCATATCCTAAAACGTCGTCCACAAACTCTTGTTAGTTGTTATCTGAAATTTGTTTTTTTCCAAAACGTGGAATGGTCAAGAAAAAGAAATAAAAATATGTCTGCTCCACCACCGCATAGTCGGTAAGTATCGCCCACTTATGTAAGAATAGAAATCGATGGACATATTTATTGTGGTGAACAATTGATACGAAGTTATTTGTGGCATGTACATCTTCCGCCTTGAAAATCACTCTTCAATCGTCATTGATAACCCCCAGTACCAAATTGTTCACAGAAATTCCTTTACCACCCGTTAGATATTTAATTCACAAGTTGTTCCTAAACAAATGGACTTCCTCACTTTTTCCTCCTATAAACTCACAAGTTGTTCCTAAACAAATGGACTTCCTCACTTTTTCCTCCTATAAACTCACAGTCAAAGACAATTGCATGTTTTATTTCAAATATCTAGTCAGCAAACTAATTCCTGAATACACGCATCTCTTATTTTCTCTCTCCCATCATCTCTTACAAGTTTTTCTCTCCATTTCTCACTTTTATCACATTTTCGATTCCATCAAATCCGTCTATCTTCTTTCTTTATTGATTCCACTTCAACCTCTCTTTTATGTTATAATATTATTTTCTATTTAAAATAAACAACAGTCACAAATAATTTTATCACAAACCCCCACTAGTACAGAAATGGGTTATAACGTCACTACATGTAGGGTCGGTTTTACCAAATAACCGACTTTATATGTCTAAAAAAATGTGGGAACCACTTAAGACCTCTTAGGTCGGTTTTTTTAAATAAACCGACCTTGTAATGTAACTCTATAGGGTCGGTTTTCCAAATAACCGACCTTATATGTATATAAAAAACACGGGCACCACTTAAGACCTCTTGGGTCGCTTTTCTTAAAATAACCGACCTTGTAGTGTATCTCTATAGGGTCAGTTTTCCAAATAACCGACCTTATATGTCTATAAAAAATGCGGGCACCACTTAAGACCTTTTGAGTCGCTGTTTTTAAAATAACCGACCTTGTAGTACATCTCTATAGGGTCGGTTTTTCTAAAATAAGCGACCTTATAGACAATTTTTCCGGCGGCAAAATTTTGCTTGGATTTGGCTTCCCGCCTCGATCTATAGGGTCGGTTCTACATTATAACCGACCCTAAAGGGATCCTCGGTCGACAAATTCGTCGACCGAATAAGAGATGAATTTCACGTATACAAGCACCTATAGGGTCAGTTTTTTCTTTATAACCGACCTTACAGTCCTCCTCGGATCAGCAGCTTTAAGGTCGGTTATTCCTACAAAACTGACCTTAAAGGCCTCCTCGGTCGACGAATTCGTCGACCGATATCTATTCTGGATCTAGATAGTTCACGCATGTATAAGCACATCTAGCGTCGGATTTGCACTTCTAACCGACCTTAGAGCCTTCCACGGTCGACCAATATTTCGACTGATTCCCTTGGTCGACAAATTCATCGACCGATAAGTACCTCTAAGGTCGGTTTTTTCCTTAAAACCGACCCTAGAGGTACTTATGCGAAGGAAATATGGCTCTTTCTCGATCGACAAATTCGTCGACCGATATCTATTTTGGATCCAGATAGTTCACGCATGTATAAGCACATCTAGCGTTGGATTTGCACTTATAACCGACCTTATAGCATTTTTGGTCGACAAATTTGTCGACCAATTAGGAGTCAGTTTTCATGTGTATAAGTAACTTTTAGGGTCGGTATTTTCTTAATAACCGACCTTAGAAGTCAATTCGGTCGACAATATTGTCGACCGAAACATATCGGTTGACGAATTCGTCGACCGATATCTATTCTGGATCCAGATAGTTCACGCATGTATAAGCACATCTAGCGTCAGATTTGGACTTAAAACCGACCTTATAGAATTTTCGGTCGAAAAATGTGTCGACCGATAAGGAGTCAGTTTTCATGTGTATAAGTAACTTTTAGGGTCGGTATTTTCTTAATAACCGACCTTAGAAGTCCATTCGGTCGACAATATTGTCGACCGAGGAACGACTAGAAAAACCAACCGTCGTAACGGCTAAAAAAATCAACCGTCGTAACGGCTAAAAAAATCAACCGTCGTAACGGCTAGAATTTCAATCGTTAACGGCTATAAATACGACCGTTGACCGTCGTAACGGCTATATTTACGATCGACCGTTGGCCGACTGATAGACGACTGTTGCGGCCGTCGGTCGACAAATTGTCGACCGAAATTGGCTCTGTTTTGCTATAAATAGCACCCAAAACGATCCATTTCTTCACACCTTCACATTCTCACTTCTCTAGCTCCTCTCTAGTGTATTGTTGTGAAAATCTTCAACTTCTCTACATCCAATTCTTGCTTGCTATTTCTCCATTTCAAAGCAACGAAATGGCTTCCTCATCAACGCGTGGAAAGAAGCAAGTTGCAGGCAGGAAAGGAAGGATGGTTGATCCGCTGTCGTTCATCAACGACGTCCCCTTTAAAGACGCAGCTGCAGGCGACCACTACCTCAGGCTCTCCTCAAAGCCTCCTCTTCCACGACGGCCAGTCGACGTCATGCACTTCCAGAACATTGTCGATTTGGTGGAACTCTTTAAGGTGCAACATTTGACTGATTTTCTGATCCCCTTCTTCCATTCCTACTCCTCCAAAGCAGTTAATGAATTTTATGCCAATTTAAACCCACATCCTGACCGTGATTCCTTCTCCTCTATGGTTGGTGGGTATGGATTCCATTTTACTGAGGAGGGTATTCTTGATATGCTTGACATAAACATAGAAGAATATAAATATTTTGTTGATCTCACCAGAGGAAATCCACTCAACAAACTCTCCCAAGATGACACTACAACTAGCCTTAGTGATGTCAAAAAAGCCATCTTTCAATCAAATACAACTTGCCATGAAGATAGGGGTACCTATTATGCCATAAATTTAAAACCTGAAGCTAGGATCGTAAATCTCATTGTTGCCACCAATATCCATCCTAGAGCAAACAAATCTGAAGTACCCACCTTTCGTATGTGCCTTATCTATGCCATTCTCAAAGGTATTCCCATAAAATTTATTCATATCATCCTTAAGAATATGTTTGAGTTTTCTGGCAATCCACCTTATGCTGACTTTGTATGCCAAATCACTCAACATTTTCTTAAGAAGAATATTGAGGACGACTTAGGTTACACATGGGATAGAAAACCCCAAAAGATAAGTAAAAATACGGTGGAAAAGATGGGAATCAACTTTGGCCATAAAAGGGCTAGGACTGAAGGGGAGACATCCACCCAAGACATACCTCCACCACCTCCTCCTACCAACCTACCCCATGATCCTATTACAAACACTTTGACATACATTGCTGGATCCCAATATCACCTAAGTAGGCAATTGGATTATAATCACCATGGCATGACTTATTTAAACCAAAGGATGCAAGCTCTCTCTCCTAACCAACATGATGAATATCCCTATTCCCTTAATCCTGGCATGATAAATCCATACAATCCTTCCTACAACTACTATCAAATTCCACCTCCACCATCTCCTGATCTCACACATACTCAGTTTTCCCCAATTCAACTTCAAGACATTGCTGCCAACTTTCACTTTGATCGTGTTCCCACCTTCTCGAAGGCTTATGCCTTAACCAAGACAGGTGCCTTGGAGTGGCAGACACTGGTCAAATATTATGGAGCTGAGCCCTTTCTTGGAAAAGATCCAGACATTGATGTAATCCTTTGGTCTTTTCAGTGAGATTATGAGATATGTTTGTAATGATTGTAATGGATATCTTTTTATAAAGAAAGTATGTCATGCTTCATCTTATAAAGTGTATGGGCATTAAATTGTTATGAATAAAAGTGTTTTCCATGGCTTCATTTGGACATATACATGTTATATAAGAATATTGTTATTTCAAATGATTGAAAAATAAATTATGGCTAAATTTGACAAAGCATCACTTGGTTAATCTCATACACACACACTTGGTACTTAATTTAAAACATTGAAATAGGGTTAATCTCGGTCGAAAATATTATCGACCGAGACAAATTCGGTCGACAATATTGTCGACCGAGGATGACTTTAGGGTCGGTTTTTTCCTTATAACCGACCCTAGAGCTCTTTCGTTCGACAAATAGTCGACCGACTGAATTTTTTAATAGAGTTTAGTACTTTTCAAAACGTTATAAAGCATTGGGATCTCAATCTTTTGTCTCATTGTTGGGAATTCACATCCCTCAATACCACCATCATCACATTTGTTGATTATGGGTATTCAAACCCTTAGTTCATCACTAAACATGGTTATCACTTATCAGGTAACTATTACCTTCAGGTCATCTGACCAAGGTATTCAGGATATTTGTTACACAATCATCTCAATTTCATATCAACCATATCAATTTCATATCAACATCATGAAATACAAAAATAACATCTCTATTCCCTCATTAGGGTTAGAGTTTCCCATCTTTATCAATTAGGGATCACATATCATCATCCCATATTGAAATGTCACATAACATTATCCCATATTAGGGTTTTTACACAACACCACCCTATATTAAGGTTTCACATGACATTTCCATATTAGGGTTTCACAAAACATCATTCCATATAAGGGTTTCACATAACATTATCCCATATTAGGGTTTCATACGACATCACCATATATTAAAGTTTCACATAACATAATTATTAGGGTTGTGGAAGCACTTTAGAGCTCCTCGGTCGATGAATTTATCGATCGAGACCCCTTATAGGGTTGGTTATTAGAAAAACCGACCCTAGAGGTTCTTCTAAGAAAGAAATCTGGCTTCATTCGGTCGACAAATTTATCGACCGAATGAAGCCATATTTCTTTCTTAGAAGCACCTCTAGGGTCGGTTTTTCTAATAACCGACCCTATAGGTTGTCTCGATCGACAATATTGTCGACCGACAATATCCAGTTTAGTTTTTCACACATGTATAAGCACCTTTAGGGTCGGTTATACGAAAAAACCGATCCTAGATGTGCTTGTACGAAGGAAATTTTGCTCCTGTTCGGTCGACAAATCGTCGACCGAAACGAGCCAGATTTCTTCGTATTAGCACTTGTAGCGTCGGTTTTATCAAATAACCGACCCTATAGGTCTTTTCGGTCGACAAATTCGTCGACCGAGTTTGCGTTTGATTTATATTAAACATGTATAAGCACCTTTAGGGTCGGTTATACAAAAAAACGGACCCTAGAGGTGCTTGTACGAAGGAAATTTTGCTCCTGTTCGGTCGATAAATCGTCGATCGAAACGAGCCAGATTTCTTCGTATTAGCACTTGTAGCGTCGGTTTTATCAAATAACCGACCCTATAGGTCTTTTCGGTCGACAAATTCATCGACCGAGTTTGCGTTTGATTTATATTAAATAACCCGACACGGGCACCGTTTATATGTAGAGTCGGTTTTTGGTTGTTAACCGACGCTACAGTTTTTAGTTCCGTGTAAAAAGCCGAAATTTTAGACTTTCTTTCCCCCGCGAAACCCTTTTCTCTTTTCTAACCTCTCTCCCGCGGCGCCGCGAAACCCCTTTTCACTTTGTCATTCCGCCGTTGCCGCGAACGCTTCTCCGTGAAGCCGTTGCCGCCTCTCCACGCCGCCAAAAGGATCGTGAAGCTCGTCGTCGCCGCGAAGAGGATCGTGAAGCTCGTCATCGCCACCTTCCACTCTTCCTCCATGAAGCCCGTCGTTGCCGTGAAGCTCTTTTCGTTGCCGTGAAACTTTTTGTTGCCGTTAAGCTCGTCTTTACCGCCTTCCACTCTTCCATGAAGGTCGCCGCCTCTCCGTGAAGTTCATCTCTTCCTCCACGAAGCTCGCTGCCATTTCCAAGTAAGTTCGAGCTTCCTTCGTTCCTTGTTCCCCTTCATTCCCGCCCGCCGCCATTGCTGCTTCCAGGTCCATCTCGGTCGACAATTAGTCGACCGAGAGACCACCTGCGCGCAGCGTCCAGGTCCACTAATTGTCGACCGAGATGGACCTGGAACTTATTTATGTTGGAGCTATAAATGTTTTAATCATATTTGCTATAATGTTCACAAATAATTCTGAATATTATAATGATTTCAATCTTTGGACTGTTGGAAATAGCCTTACTTTGCTAATTTGTACAAGTATTTTCCATTTTATATGATTTGATAACCCAATAATAAAAACATGCATGTCTTTTTTCATATGTAATCATTATATAAATTTTACAAATTAATACTAGATTAGACATGTGTACTCCTACATTGACACTTTAGGGTTGATGCATGATGTTTAACTTAATATATAAATATGAAAATAATGCATTTATATATTAACTTAGAAACCCGTTCAAAATTTACTCATTACGAGTAAACTTTGGATAGTCCCCGGTTTGGGACTATTTTTGGATATTTTAATCTCACTTAGGATGTACCTGTATAATGTATGTTTAGTTTTGTAGATTATTTCAGTAGGATTTCTCCATTTGTTCTCTGGGTACATATGTGAGTGGTTATTTGCCATTTACATCGGTGTACTTGGAGAACTTAGGGGAAATACTGCTGAAATTTTCTTCAAAACTAAACATACATTATACAGTTACTAGTGAGATTAAATATTCAAAAATGGGATAGGTGGTACACTTTCTATCAATAAAAACTTATAGATTATTATAGTATCAATATTAAACTGTTAGTTTTATAATTAATTTTAATGTGATATAGAAAATAGATCGAAGTTGGATGTCTATCAAGAACCATTGCAGTCCAGAGTTTGCTAAAGGTCTTGATGAATTTATCAGATTTGCTGAGGAACATAGGAAACTACCTACAGATAGGCTATATTATCCATGTAGAAATTGTTGTAACAATTTGAAAGTTGATACTGGTGAGGAAATTAAGAATCATGTCATATGCAATGGGATCATACAAGGTTATAATGAATGGTATTGGCATGGAGAGAAATTGAATTATGGAGCAGAAAATGTCGATACTAATAGTTGTGGCATAGAAGATATAGATAATGATGATAATGTTAATGATGAACCGATTCAAGATGACCAGATTCAGGATGATATGATTGATGAGATGCTACATAGTTGTCGGGACAATGTCATTGATCCACCTTCTTTATTTGCAAACATTGTCCATGATGCTGAAAAACCATTATATAAGAGTTGTACTAAGTTCACGAGGTTGAGTGTTGTGATGCGATTATACACTCTTAAAGCTCAAAACCGGTGGAGCGATAAGAGTTTCACTTCACTGTTGTCTTTGTTAAAGGAAATTCTTCCTGAAGGCAACAAGCTTCCAATTTCAACATATCAAGAAAAGAAAATAATGTGCCCAATGGGAATGGAGGCTAAGAAGATTCATGCATGTCCAAATGATTGTGTGTTATTTCAGAAGGACTATAGTAATTTGATAAATTGTCCAAAATGTGGTGCGTCAAGGTATAAGATTATAAATTCAACTAAGGCTAAAAATGGCTCTCCTGCCAAGGTGATGTGGTATCTACCAATAATACCACGATTTCAATGCTTATTTTCCAATACAGAAGATGCGCAAAATTTGTCTTGGCATGGGGAGTTAAAGGTCAATGATGATGGCGTCCTACGACATGCATCTGATTCACCACAATGGAAGAAAATTGATTTATTATACCCTCAATTTGGTAAAGAACCAAGAAACCTAAGACTTGGACTCTGTACAAATGGAATGAATCCCTATGGTACATTAAGAAGCCAACATAGCACGTGGCCTGTTATGATTGTTATATACAATCTTCCTCCTTGGTTGTGTATGAAAAATAAGTATGTGATGTTGTCAACATTGATATCAGGGCCCAAGCAACCTGGAAATGATATTGATATTTACCTTCAACCTCTAATTGATGACCTAATGAAACTATGGGAAGAAGGTATTATGACATATGATGCTTCACGTAAAGAGATCTTCAGTTTGCGTGCTATGTTATTTTGCACGATTAATGACTTTCCAGCTTATGGAAATTTGTCTGGATATAGCATAAAAGGATACAAAGCATGTCCTGTTTGTGAGGAAAATACTGATTCAATCAGACTGAAACATGGTGGTAAAATCATATATCTTGGTCATCGGAGATTTCTCCCACCAGTGCATCCTTATCGAAGGCAACGTAAAACCTTTAATGGGTCAACTGAGGAACGAAGTGCTCCTAAACCTATACCAGGACATGTTGTATATGATAGGGTGAAACATATTGTTAATGAATTTGGAAAGAGTTCAAGTAGTCATACACTCGTATGTGACAAATCTCTATATAAGAAGAGGTCAATATTCTGGGATCTTCCTTATTTGAGATCTTTGGCAATTAGACACTGCATTGACGTCATGCATGTTGAAAAAAAGATTTGTGATAGCATCATCGGTACGCTATTGAACATACCAGGAAAGACTAAAGATGGCATCAAATCTAGAAAAGATTTAGAATTAATGGGTATTAGAAAAGAATTATCAGTGGAGAACAGGGGTCGCGTCACATATTTGCCACCGGCTTGTTACACTTTGTCAAAGAAAGAGAAAAAGACTTTCTGTGAGTGCTTGTATATTATTAAGGTTCCACAAGGATACTCTTCTAATATTCGTAGATTGGTATCAATGAAGGATCTGAAACTGATAGGTCTCAAATCTCACGATTGTCACACCTTAATGCAACAAATTTTACCTGTGGCTATTCGATCTATATTGCCGAAGCATGTAAGGTTTGCAATCACAAGACTCTATTTCTTCTTCAATGAAATATGCAACAAAGTGATACATCATGATACTCTCGATAAATTACAGAAAGATGTAATTGTTACCATGTGTCAGCTTGAAATGTACTTTCCTCCTTCATTTTTTGATATTATGGTTCATCTTGTAGTACATATTACAAGGGAGGTGAAGATGTTGGGTCCAATTTTCTTACACTGGATGTATCCATTTGAACGCTACATGAGTGTTTTTAAAACTTGATGTTCGGAATCGTTATCGTCCTGAAGGGAGTATTGTCGAGGGTTATGTGGCTAGGGAGGTGATGGACTTTTGTAATGATTTTTTGGATTGCAATGAAACTTGTAGAGATAAAAAAAAATCCCATCACACTGGATCTTATTGTGGAAAAGGAACTCTGGGAGGATGAGTGAAAGGAATCAGTCGTGAGTTGTGGGCACAAGCACATTTGTATATTTTACACAACATCGATGAAGTTAGTAGCTACATCACAGAACACAATGATCTTATCAAGAGAAATCATCCACGATCCAGTTCAATGTGGCTTGCAAGAGAGCATAATCGAACATTTATTAGGTGGTTTGAAGAGAAAGTATTTAATCAACTATCTGAATCACCAAATAATGTTGCTGAGAACATAAAATGGCTCTCCTTTAAGCCAAAAATGGATGTCATGTCATATGAAGGTTATGACATTAACAGATTTTCATACTACACAAAGCGTCAAGATGAAAGTAGTGTAGTTCAAAATAGTGGGGTCACTGTTAAAGCTTGTTCATTGTATTTTTCTAGTGCCAAAGATAAAAGACCACGCGAAGCTGAGATGTCATATTACGGCGTCATTGAGGACATATGGAAAATGGACTATACAAATTTTCGAGTTCCTATATTTAGGTGTAATTGGGTTGACAACAATAAAGGAGTTTTAGTGGATGAGTTGGGTTTCAAATTGGTGAATTTTGAAAAGATTGGTTTCAAAGATGAGCCATTCATCATGGCAAACCAAGAAAAACAAGTATTCTATATCGATGACCCGGCAAATAAAAATTGGTCTGTCGTTCTTAATGGAAAAAGACAGTTTACTGTAGATCCTATAAATGAAGAAGAATACTACGAAAAGTATGATGATTCCAGTCCATTCTCAGTTGGTTTGCCAAGTGTAAATGTTGAAGATAATACTGATGAATATTATAAATGTCAAGACCATACTGAAGGAATTTTCCTTGACTAACAACTCAACCAATACTAAAGGCATGAATTCTTTGAATTATTTATTTTATTATCATGTATACCTTATCACTTGTATTTTTATTATCACTTATTTTTTTTATCATGTATACTTGCAGGTTCTAAAATGGCGAGTGAAGATGAACATTTTGAGCATGAGCACCATGAAGATGAACATTCTGAGCATGAGCACCATGAGGATGGTAGTGGTGATGCTAAGAACTGTAGAGGTCCTACATTGATGTGTAGGCTGTAGGAGCTCAGGGCTAAAGGGGATAAATTTCCAGTCCCGTTTGATATGACAGGAGCACCTGTTGGGGAACATGCTAGTGCTTTCAAGCATTACGTAGGGGCGACCGCGCGCACTAAGGTGCCAATAGATATAGAAAATTGGCATGATGTTCCTAATGCCAAAAAAGACCTCATATGGAAAGATATATCTGTGAGTGGAAGTGATATGTTTTTTATCTATTGATTCTAATTTAGTTTGCTTGGAATTAATTCCTTTTCAAAACAACATTATTAATTGCTTCTTTTATATGTATAGGGTGTTTTTCATCTAAATGAAAAAGATCACAAGAAAAGAGTGCTACAACGTTGTGGTGTACGATGGAGGGGTTTTAAGACATATCTTGTAAGGGAATTTATAAATAATACTAAACAAAAGAAGAAAGCTACAGATGCATATATTTTTATTGATCCTGAGGTGTGGGAAAGATTTGTTACAGCTAGGAGATCGGAAGAGTTTCAGGTAATAAAGATTGTGATGTATTGTATGAATATTTAATTTTATACAATTAAGGAGGTGAATCTTTTTATACATGTTTGCCAAGTCTAAATTGCAATACCTCATTTTAAATGATCAGACTATTCACCAGGCTCAAAAGGAAAGACGGGCTAAAAATGTGCATGACCATCGCTTGGGGCCCGGTGGTTATGCCTTCCGCCGCCAACTATAAGAGAATCAATCATCTTCTGGAGAAGAATATAGTACAACTCAAGTTGAGCGACCACCCCGACACATGACATGGATTGATGCTAGAAAGAATCGAGCCGGTGAAATTGTCAACCCTGCAACTAAGGAGGTGGCACAAAAGATGGTAGGTTTATCCCAACTAAGTAAAGAGTAACTTCCACAAACTTAGATTTATTTATATCTAATTGATATTGTGGTTTAATATTTTTATTAACTATGAATAGATTGATCTCCAAGAGCAAAGGAAGGAAGGAAAGTTCATCCCAACTGGCTACATGGATGAACTAGCAGTTGCTCTTGGTACGAAGGAGCATCCTGGCCGTGTTAGGGGATTAGGAGCTGGCATAGGATTCAAGTCTTATTTTGGCCCTTCGCAATCTAAAAGAGGTCGTGCAGGAGGTCTGACACAAGAGGATATTGAAGCATTAGTAGCGCAGAAAGTAAAAGAAATAATGTCTTCATATCAGCATACTCAACCTTATCAACCTATTCATATTGCACGTCTCTCAAGTGATGAGGTACAAGCCCATGCTACAGTTGTAGAAGGTCATGGGAGCACTCTCAATGAACCACCACAACAATCTGTAGTAAGTTTTTGTTCTATATGTTGTGTTATTAGTATGATAAATATATGATAATATATAGTTGTAACATGTATCTGTTCTACTGTTTCTTATATAACTTATATTATTTCAATCTAGGTTGGTATGAACTGTAAATTTACAGTGGAGGTTCCAGAATATAATGTTGTGGCAGCGGGCAAAGTGTACAACCTTGGTGGTACATTGCATTGCCAGCAAATTACTGATGACATCTGCCGTGTGTCCATCCATCTTGTGTATGACGGAATGGGGGACAAACCACTACCCATACCTAATCCTGAATATAGTACAGTTGAAGAAGCTGAGGGTGCTATGGTGGGTTGGCCTAGACACTTGGTTATCAATGACAAGGTATACCTTATTTCTACCATATTTTTCATATTTGACTGCATATATGAACTCATGTAATATAAGTATGTAATTTAATTAACAGGTTTGTAAACCAAAAAGTAAAACTTCTGCTAGTCGTCCTCCTATGCCCAAGCCATCTTTCATTCCCGAAACTACATTCGATGAATTGGGAAGCAAATCTAAATGTTTGTGTCGATACTTAGCTAACCAAAGATCGGGATCAAATATGATGGTCAAGTTAACAGAAGATGCAGTTGGGAGGGACTTTGAGAATTTTATTTTTCTTGACGATATTATAGAGTTGTTCCGGTATGATTGGCTGAACACTTCGATAATAGAAGTATGGATAAGGTAAGGATCTATCAATATATATAGAAAATTCTAATACAAATTTTTAGCTTATTTCTACATATGAAAATAATTACAAATGTTTAACAACCATTTATATACCGAGGTCACCAACTTTGATATAAAGAATATTGCATTCTTAGTTCCTTCGGTCACTAGTCAGGTGGAGACAAATAATATTGAGGAAGTGAATGAGTACTTCTCTGATGCATTCAAATATTTTGCTAGTGAGGGGAAGGAAATTATCCTAATTCCTTTTAACGTCCAGTAAGTATTATTATTCAATATAATTTTAATAATGAATGAAAGTATTTATTTTAATGTTTGTTTTATTCTTACTCAGAGCTAGACATTGGGAATTACTGGTGATTGTCCCAAAATTGATGACTCTTTATTATCTTGACCCAATGGGTAAAACAACAAGGAGTCACAAACTGAAATTGTCAGCTATGGAGTAAGTATAAATTTAATCAATTGCTTCAACATGATATTTTATTTAGAATTTCTATTTTACCAACTATCGTTTAATTGGTAGGGGTATAAAGGCTTTTCGTGAAGCTGGAGGACAAATACCCACAAAATTAAAGACACTGACTTTGAAAAATGTCAAGGTAGCTACTTTGACAACTGCTTAGTCCTATATGTATTAATTTTTCAATTCTAATATGTCAACTCTTATAGTCTTATCTCAACTGTTGTTTATAGTAGTTTACTAACATTAAGTATAATTCATTATTTGTAGTGTCCTATGCAAAATAATGACTGGGCTTGTGGCTACTATGTAATGAAATACATGCAAGCTATTGTCAAACAAGCATCACATGACATTCAGACTATAAGTCAGGTAATAAAGAATAACATCATAAATTTACAAGTGATTGTAGTCATTTTTATAAAATATTAACATGTGCATTTTCTGTTACAGATCTTTACAACTCAGCCTTACACACATGTGGACTTGAATGAATTCTGAGAAGAGTGGTCAGAGTGTTTTATAAGTGAAGTCGAAATAGCATTGGTTTAAATATGTCGGCTCCATTTATGTATGTGGTTTGAGTACATACTCTTTCATATTTTTACTTTTGTAATATGTCATCTCAGACTTGCACTCTATCATTTTGTAAATTATGATATTTATTATCATTTTTGTTATGAATGTGTGGTTTTGAATGGTGACGGTTGAGCATCAATGCTCCCCTCTCCCAGAATATATGAATCTTCTTGTTCTTCTGTTCTATATCAATTTTTGCAGAATTTTTTTTAAAAAAATCATAACTTATAGCGTCGGGTTTTTAAATAACCGACCCTATAGATTGAATTCATTGTACACTCTTCGGTCGAAAAATTTTCGACTGAAATAGAACTTCTAACGTCAGTTTTTGTAAAAAACCGAGTCTACATGTCCTCTATACGGTCGGTTTTTTGAAAAAACCAACCATAAAGATTGAATAAAACATTTCAGTGTAAGACTCGGTCGACAAACTTCTCGACCGAAATACTATCGGTCGAAAAGTTTGTCGACCGAGTCTTACACTGAAATGTTTTATTCAATTTTTAGGGTCGGTTTTCTCATAAAACCGACCTTATAGAGAGTTTTCGGTCGACAATTTTCTCGACCGAGAGTTACCACTGAAATGGTATTCAATCTTTAGGGTCGGTTATTTCATAAAAACCGACCCTGTAAACGTTCTCGGTCGACAATTTTCTCGACCGAGAACGTTTACAGGGTCGGTTTTTATGAAATAACCGACCTTACAGACTCCTTTTTTCTCGCCTAGGTCAGAATTTTTACAACCTCTTGCGTCGGTGTTTACTCTGTAAGGTCGGTTTTATTTGGTTATATAATCTGACTCTATAGACCAAATTCTGTAGCGACACCCACCTAGGCGTCGGTTAAAAAGTGACGCTGCAGGCTTTAAAAAACCTACATTACAGACCATTTCTGTACTAGTGCCCCTCCTCCAATTAGTTTTACCGTTCAATCTAGACACGCTAAATCTACATTTCTGACTGCAATACATAATTATATCCACATTCACCTCGACTAATTACATACCACAATTATATTTTATTATTCGACTCACCACGTTTTAGGAAAGTATTAAATCTCCTTGGAATCTAATAAACCTTCCTCTCCTAAGCTTAAAAAAAGTCGTGTACTCAAACAAACATCCCCAGTTTATGTTCATCCATAACCTTCTCGTTTTTTATTTCTTTTTTAATTGTTTTTCTCATCCACCAATTTTTCGTTTTGATCAGTCAAGCCAACCTTCCACGATTCCCCTTAAAGGCCCCCCATCTCGGCTTACTATAAACCCAGCAACCCACTCCTTGGTCATGGTGGGATAACGGTAATAAAAGGTAGACATCTACTCTTTTATAGCAATCAATTTTCTCTAACTACTATTATTCTCTCACCCAACCACGTCATCAACAATCAATTTTCCAACTAGTATCTATACTACTATAAAAATAGGGAGTTTTTTTTTACTAATTACAAAACGTGCCATTCTGGCCTCCTCAGCCAATTAGAGTACAATATTTTGAAATGCTATTCTCTCCTTGACTCTCTCTGTTCCCACATTTTTTCTTGATTTTTTTTCTTTTTTTATCTAATTTTTTCTTACCTCCTCCCATTCAATCCCTCTCACACGTCTTCAACAACTTAGGAGTAACCACCGGCCACGTGTTTCCGCTTTCTCCCAAATCACCCACTCTCTCCAATTCAAACAAAAACAACACCATCTATGTTTTCCGTGATCAGTTAAAGAAAGTTGGAAGATAATCTTTAAAATCAGAAGCGACAGTTTTTTTTAAAACAAAGCAAAACCGATGACAAAGCCAACCACGTTCAATTTATTTTAAAAAAAAAGCCAACCACATTCAATTTACTCTCCCTCTCTTAAAAGCATATCAATTACTCACGTTCATATGCTTCTCTCTCTTCCTATTCCTAGCCGTTAATCACACCGTGCCAACATTCTTTTCCTACACGCCATCATCCTCTTTCCATCCCCATCGACATTCCAATTCTTACCAGTTTCTCTGCCCTGTCATCTACCTGTCTTTCCATCGTCATCTCTCTTTTTTCTTCAAACCATCCAAAACTTCTTCCCCTTTCTCTATCTATGGACTATCCCTACTGTTGGAAGGCACATTCGGAATAGTGCTGCCATCCCGATGGCCATTACACATTCATCGCAAGAGATACTAGGACCATGGTGAAACTGACGATCTAGCAACTGACCCATGTAACTGGCCTGACACTTCTCCCAGTCATGGTCGTGTGAGTCGTCCCACGCCAACCACAATGTCTCCATCTGCAAGTTGTAACTGCAGGTGAAGCGGATGCAATTACTGTTGAACCAAAGCTTGACAGACCATCTCCCACACGCGGATCCTCTTGGTAAGGAGAAACCGTACACCGTCTCCACTCTAAAGTGAACAGGGCTTACATTTGTAACAGTCCCTCCACGTCGACGCTGACGCCATTGAAGGGTGTGTGTTATGCTAAAACATTTGACAATGACATCGTCGCCATCACAGTTGGTCCCATCCTTGACGATGCGGCTGCGAATGAAGTCTAGATCAACTATAATAGAAACGGTAGAAATATTTTGTTTCCGGATGAGAAATTGTACAAGCAAAAGTGGCTCAAGGAATTCCTAACATCACAAAGCAAAAACAACATACCATGAACTGTATCCTTATTTGATGGAGACTACCACTAGAGAGTATACTGCGTAAAAGAATAACATCAATGTATTAGTATGTAAGTGAAGAGAATTAAACTAAGGAAAAACTCAAATAGCACACTTTCGTAAAAATATTTACCAAACTAGCACTTTTCCTAACTTATTTCCCGAACTAGCACACTTTTAGCAAAAACCATGTTGGAGCGAAACACACCACATTAGTTGGCATTTTTCTGTGATATCAGGACTAAACACGCCATATTAGCTGGCGCTTTTCTGGAATTGTAATTAAACATAATGAAAAAATTGATGTTCACCTTACATGCCACATATAGTGGCGCCTTTAGCTAAGTGGATATTTAAAGTGAAAAAAGAAATGGGGTTTGCAATGCTACTGCGAAACCAAAAGCATGAACTATTAGGTGTGAGTTTCAAATACACACCAATTGATGTTGTGTGTAATGCATGTATTATATACATTAGATGTATAAATGGCCGTACTATATTTATGTAAGATCTATAATGTTTATAATATAGGGTACACATTAATAATATACATCTAAATTCTTTTTCCAATAATACATCTAAGAACATAAAAATATACAAAAAAATATTTTAATCAATTGTAAGAAATCGTAATTAAAAATGATTATTTATTAAGATCTATAATATTATCATTTATACAATAGATGTATAAATGGTTATACTATATTTATCTAATATCAATGATGTTTTTAATATAGGGTACGCATTAAAATGCTATACATCTAACTTTTTTTTCAATAATACATCTAAGAACATATAAATATACAAAAATTATTCTAATCAATTGTAAGAAATCGTCAATTTAAAATGATTTGCAGATAGTCATTAATTGGTGGTTCTGAATTAGTGTAAAAATGTATGGAGTAAACGCATGCAATATCAAATTTTGAAACTTACGCCAAAATAGTTGACCTTTTTAGTTTATAACAATAACACTTAAAACTCATTTTGTTTGATGCAGTGGCGTGTAAGGTAAAATGCGAAGTTTATAGACGTGTTTAATCTCAACATTAAAAAAATGCCAACTGATGTGGCATATTTAGCTCCAAAAATAGAAAAATGCTAACTAATATGGCGTGTTTAGTCCTAACACCAAGAAAATGCCAACTAATATGACGTCTTTTGCTGAAAGTGTGCTAGTTCGAGAAATAAGTTGGAAAGAGTGCTAGTTAGGTAAATGTTTTTAAGAAAGTGTGATATTTGGATTTTTTTCCCTTAAACTAATGCACAAAGGAGAGTTCCATTTTTCTTCATTTTGCATATCTTCATTGCAAGAGGGGAGACATCCATCTACTTAATTTAACCATTCATTTGCGGCTAAAATTGTTAAAGTTGGTCCAAATTTTGTCTTCCTTGTATTATTGCTCTTAATCTTTATACATTGTCATGGTTACTCTTTCGGTCTTATCTCACTTGTTTGTTTATTTGTACTACCATTCAGCTAATGAAGCTTTCAGGGGCGGGAAATATCAACAACAAAAAAATCAATCTTTGTCTTTTGAATACCATAATTGTTTTTGTCTTTACTCTTTTTTACAATCCCAGAAATCCACATAACCGTAGACATAAATATAAGGGAATGATTTTGTGAGGTGTGTTAAAGTGGTCAACATATTTGTATTTATTTTCTCGGTCTCTGATCTACCAACGAGAGATAATATTTTTTTTATCAATGCAGAAGATTTCATCAGAGTTTATGTGATATCACGTTTTGTGCTCATCATTTAACTTCATGGATGTTAAATGTTAGCTATGATGTTATAGCAAAAATTGTTCTCATTATTATAATCATATAAATTTTTTTTATTTTGTTCAAATTTGTTTTTATTATATATATCTTTTATGAGCACAAGTTAGATACATATCTTTAAGATGCCATCAATTAATAGACATCATGGTTCACATTGAGTAGATGCTATAAGTAGTCATCGGTCAAAGGAGTATCTCTATTAGTCCACCGACTATCCACTGTATATATCTATATTACTACAAAAAGAAGAAATTCTACCAACTAATTACAAACACATCATTTTACCCTTCTTAGCAATCAAAATACTTAATTTTGAAACGTTGCTCTCTCCTTAAGTCACCCTCATCTCATATTTTTTCCACATTTTATTATGTTTTTATTGTCCTTTTTCTCACACCTCTCACGAATAAATATCCCACTTGCAACTGCTCAACATTTTCCTTTAGACGTAACATTAATGGTACCTACCTTTTTGTAAAAGGAACTACATTCTCACCCACCGATATTCCCACCCTCTCTCCCCTTGAATTAATTGGCTCAACCATTTCTCCACTATTATTATCTCTCTTATTAACACACTTAAAAATCTTCTCAAAGTCATGATCTCTTTTTTTTAGAGTTACTTTTCTTTCCGTGTGATTCTATTACAACGATTTTGCAACGCCCTTCCCCCACCCCTCTCCTCTTTTTACCATCTCTCATAATAATTATGCATAATTTTCTCTCAAACTTTCTATTTTTTTCTCTTGCCACTACCCGATTTTCATCAAATGTTGTTATCTCAAATTCATATAAAAAAGAAAGTACCCACTATCTAATGCCCAAAAATAAACATGGTGAATCAAACAAATAGGAAACATTCTATTTATATACTACAAAGAGTAACTTTATCGAACAAAGTATCATCATTTTCTTCTATTTGTCTTTGATACCTTGGTGTTTTAGCTAATAATTTGATTGTCTCTTAATGTGCATCAAACATATTATGAATAACAACGTGATAATTCCATAATCTACATCTTCAAATTTTGTCGTTGAATCTTTGGGGTTTTCCAATAAAAAATATTGACAGCCTAATCTATAGTTTGTGTCTTTGCAGAGACATTTCTTTAGATGTTTCTTATGGTTTTCTGTAGAAAATATCAAACCAATCAAGTTGTAGTAATCTGGATATGCTATTAGATTTAGCTTGTCTCTTTTTGAACATTTTTTCCAATCATTTGTTAGTTCTTTTCACTCAATTTCTCACACTTATCATTACTTTTCTCCCACAGCTATTATATTCTAGGTTATTAAGAAAAAATTAAACGTTATTATATAAAAGGAACAATTTTCACTAATAACTTCAATTTAAAAATATTTTCTAAGTTTTTACCAAATAGGTTGAGAATTTTAAAATGAAACACCATCCTACACTTTTTTTCATCTCGCTTTTTCACCAATTTTTCATTTTTTCTTATTTTTCTCTCACTCATTGTATGTCCCTTTATCTCCATGCATGGTAAACCATGTGCCACCCACATTTCATTGTGATAGAGATGTGACATATATTGTCAATCTTAATTGTAATCTGTAATCATTTTAATCTCCAAATAGTTATTATTTTTTAATATCAATATATATTTTCCTACTGTTATGCTTTATTTCATTGTACATTTGTTATGGCCAATTGCTTTACAATGTGAACTTGTGGAAAACATGACGTTGAAAGTGAAAAATAATTAACTTTCTACACCCCTCTTTGGCAGTTTCACCCCTATAACATGGTAGTTCTTAAATGATTCAGACTCATTCATGACTAATACTATAATAGAACGAGTTTACTATTGTATAGATATAATTTTTAATAAAATGACAAGTGTTTACTTTCAATTTATTTGAAAAACAAAAAATATAATTTTATTTTTCAAATTTAGAATGTATCTAATAATATTTTTTTATTTTAAATGGACATGTATATGTACACCTGTGTGTTGACTAGTATCCATATAAGTTTCAAAATATTCAATTATCTCTTTCTCACTTCATCCAATCAAAAATATCTTAATTCCCCTAACATTCCTCGCGCCTTACTTGCTCTCTCTCATCTCTTCTTATGTTTTACACAACAACGTGCTCTTCCACGTCAATTACAGTTATCTCCACGATCTTTCTTCAACTCTCAAGCCTACAAAACTCCTACGATGATAATAAACAAACCACCGTTTTCTCCATGGCACACTCTCTGTTTTTTATTGCCTCTTTGCCACTCCCTGCCTTGCTCTTCTCCTGGCTTCCTTTACTGTCCTACAATATCATAAATGTTCTCCCTCCCACTCTGTATGCACAAAAGAACGCTCTCTCTCTAGGTCCTCACTGTGCAGACGGAAAGAGACAAGTAAGGTCTCATGTTGTACAGATTTTGGCAGGCTGCTTCAACACAGAATTGAAAGGACAGCACGCAAATCATTCACCTTCCTATAGCTTGCCTGGTCAGCCACGGTCTATCACGTTATTGTATGTTTTTTATTTCCTTTTCTTAGTTAAATCTGATTGTCATGTCTGTCTGAAGTTCTGGAAAATAATATTAAGATGCGTGGCAACAATAAAGGTTAAAATTTACCTAATCGTTGTCATATGGTAAGTTTTTCTTTTTATTATCACTATTTTGTGCCACTTGCGATGAACTAGATCAGCGAGCTTCCCAATCTGATAGATCTATGTTTTTCATTGATAGGATGGATGTCACAAATGAAAACAATTCATTCTTTACTTTACTTGGATTTTTGTTTCTAATATATTGTCACAAATGAAAATGTTTCATTCTCGACTGCATTTGAATTTTTGTTTCAAATATTTTGTTGTCCTGCTTCTTGTCAGCTATTCTAACTAACTGTCTTTGGGCGTGGTAAAGCTGATGGGAATAGCGGTTGACAAGATCCAAAAGGGTGGCCGATGTCAGTTATAAGCGGGTATGGATATGACGAGATGTAGAGATTGTTTCTAAGTTGCATTTCGTTGGTTCAAAGTCATGTAGGTAATATATGCGATTAATGAGTTGGGTAAAATTTTCTTCTTATTACTATAATTCTGTGCCACTTCTGCTGAAGTAGATCAGTGACGCCTCCCTATCTGATAGATCCACCTTTCTCATCCATGGATACATGTCACGAATAAAAATACTTCATTCTCAACTTTACTTGGATTTTTGTTTCAAACATTTTGTATTCCTACTTCTTTTGGCTATGCTAACTTAATGTTATTGGTTCAAAGGCATTTAGGTAATAGATGAAATTAAAGAGTTGGTAATTGTTGCAATGTAAACGACACCTCTCATACAAATGAAATGGCTTCCGTGCGACAAGGTGTGAGTTTACTTTGTATGCGTCATCTATATATGGTAACTATTGAAACTTTTGTGTTAGCATCTAAATTGCGATACAAATGAAATATATTTCATTCAAGGGAAATAATATGTTATAATATTTTCTATAAGGTAAAAATCATTTTTGATTTTCTTATGTTGCTGCAACAGACGAGTTAAGTCATTTTTCAGCAAAGTTTTAAGAAGAAGTTTGCTATATAGACTACAGATGGAATCAGAAACAGAATTTTTGTTGTTGTTATGTGTGCAAATAACAAAATAGAGGAAAAGTAGTCACTTCCCTCCTCCATTTTGTTAGTTTGCACACATAACAATAAAAAGAGTTTCATTTCTAGTCTCATTTTTGGTCCATGTATCATTTTATTTTTAACAAAGAGAAGCGATCATAATGAAAATTTCACCGCACTTGTTTCTCTCATGTTATCATTTTGTCGTACACTTATGTCTCTTCACAAATATTTTCCTCCTCTCACGTAAGCTCTTTTGTCCTCTAACGAAGTGACCAATTCATAGAATTCATCTATGAGAATGATGATATACATGATTTACTCTGTATACATTATTTATGCAATAATCTAATTTTTAACTATTATTATTACAAACTTTCATCTCTCTACCGTCTGTAGTTCTTCGGCAAATGAAAAAGTTATGCTTTTGTTCATAGTAGAAAACTTTAGAAATGTGGCGACCTTAATGGAAAAGGGCTGCAATTGCTCTCTATTTTCACTGAACGAACAAATATATCTATTTTCTATTTTTAAACATTAGTTGGTCAATATTAAGTACAACTATGACACTTTTATTAAAAATATAATTCTTTAATGTATTCACCTGGCAGTGCGACCACCAACTTTTGTATGTGATGCATTTGGATATGATCGTGCTATGACAATATATAGTAGGCCATGGAGTCGTGGAAGGACAAGTTGCAGAAGGAATATCCTAAATATGGAAAAGAGCCAACATAAAACGCAAGGACGAAGAGTAGAGAACGATATGTGTTAGCCATGTACACTTGAAGACTTCAGCCATATACTGCATCCATAGACTTCATGTTGGTTGGTCTAAAATGGGTATTTCCTTTGTGGACCTGTAAAATCAATGAACTCCAGTAGAGTTGGAGTGGTGGTGTATTTTTAATAATGAAAACGCCTACCAAAACAACATTTTCTAACTAATTTCAACATAGTTCATATTGAACTTTAAATTTTGTATTGTGTTATTTACATACATTGGTACATAATAATAAATGTGTTTTCGATTGCATTGGCCATTTTTCATAATTAACACAATTGTTTGAAATTTTTATGATATTTTTTAAGTGTGATCGTCTGATCCATGTACATAACTATATGAGTAACAATAGTCAATATATATACTAAATAACTGTATTTTATGAACTGCACAATTTTTTTTACTAAATTTTTATTGAGATTATATGTATCTTCTTAAGATTCTTATATGAAAATTATTACACAGGTTTTAACATGCCCAACTTTAAAGTGGTAAACTTCTAATGAGGGAAACAAACTCATGGTATTAGGACATGATGAATTACATATCATTACATTATTTGGAGTGGGAGTTGTATAATGAATTTGAGTATTAAAACATATTCCCCTCTTGTCATATAGGGAACATAAAATAAATCTTAAGCATTTAGCTTTGCCATTGATGAATCCATGCATTATCAACATTGACATTGTTCTTTCTTGTCGAAGTAGATTTGCAACATGTTTATATGGTCTCATCGGGTCAAATTCATCGTGGATGTGCACATGGAAAATATGGATCTTTTTTTATCATGCTTCGAAAAATAATCCACAAATGAAGATATCATTTAACGAGCTATTTGTTTCTAACCTAATTGCCACAACCATATTAGATTCTAGCTTGACTAGCACCAAATATGTTTCAGTTTAACTAATTTTAACAGTATTATCCACACTGTAAAATAATGATTTATCTCATGTAAAATACTCATATGATTACTTGGAGAGGATATAGAAACTAGTTGGGTTGCCTGTTGTAATTGTCAATCAATTTAAGTTACTAATTCGTTATATTTCAAAAGATATTTAATGGTAAAATGTGGACTTATTATTACTTTCTTTTGTGGACAAATGTTGTGGGAGACACATTTTTAGTCATAAAAAGTAGCCATCTAAGATGAATTTCAAACATTATTTCATAAATTGAGTCCATTATATGTTTTAGTCACATCATATATTGATTTGGTTTCTAAGATACTTTCAAACTCAACAACATTTCACTATAATGAATACAAGATTTAATATTTAGGAAAAAATGATGTTGAATAAATTATCCATTTATATGAACACATGGTCATTAAAGTGAACGAAACTTAACAACGTTCGTTTGAAATAAAAATATAGAATTTATTATTTCGGCTATACGTGTGTGACAATTTTCTTTGTTTTCTTATTTTACTCTCTTGCGTCTCTCCATTACTCATTATGTCTCCTTTTACCTGGACATTGTGTGGTTACCATGTTGATCCACCCACATTCTACTATCAAGGAGATGTGATATTTAATGTCAAACATTATTTATATATATATTATTTTTCTATGTCTCTCCCTGTAAATGTTAGCATGCAATTTCCACTCATATAATATCACTTATTTACTTTAATTGCAAATCTCTTATTTTATCTCAATTTCTTTCCTCTTTGATTTATTTCCTTATACAATTTTTATGGTGTATAAACCCATATTCTTCTATTGTGAGAATGTGACATTTATTTCAAATACTATTTACTTTTATCTAATTGAATTTTAGTCTCTATAAGTTAATAGTTGTTATAAGTATCGAATCAATTCATATCCCATATATTTACTATTTCAAAATTATATTTTGTAATAATGAAAATTTATTATTTTTAACATTATTTGATAAATAAAAATATGTAATTTTAAGTTAAATAGTTATTCAATATCATGTTAACATTTTTAATGTATCACGTGCTTGTGCATGTGTGTGTTTACTAGTAATATATTAATTTCAAGTACGCACATGTCCATAGTTGTGTCATTTCCATCCAAAAACCAATTTCACATTTATCTCAACGGGACAACATCACAACGAAAGGCAATTACCACATTAGATTTTGATCTTATTTAGTCATAGATTTTTATCTGTATGCTTCCTTACAATCAGACTTTTTTTTACAATTTACTGGTGAACACACATGTGCACATACACATATCACTTAGATTTAATAAATTAAAATAATATTGCTTGAAATTATGTATACTTTCTAAATCAAACTAAATATACTGATTATATCTAGTTAAATATTGTTCTGTTTCAATTTAGCAATTTTTTTGCAGAAACAAGGGTGTGAAAAAAAGAAAATGACAACTTTGCCATCACAATTCAAGTTTTTATGAAATATTTATGAGGTAGTGTGAAATTTATTAAGAGAATCAAATAATTCAGTATTTAGTACAACATAGAGTAGTTGTATACTTTTAAACTTCCATCTTGTAAAGAAAATAATGTTAATCAACATTTTCCCACCAACTATCAAGTTAAATATATGAATTTTGTTGATGAAGTATGTATACATTAATAGAATGTGAGAAAATAGTGTTCATTTATTAAATAATCATATGTCGTTTGTTCTCATATGCTCCTTGATTATCTAGTAGACAAAATAATAGTTTTAGAATGGTATTAATCTACATAGAGGAGAGAGTAGAAGAACAACTAATTCATTAATTTCCATTACAGATCAATTACAATTTTCTTATCATTTACAATTAGTCTATTTTATAATCTTTGGTATATTATGACCGGTCATGAACGTGTAGTATTGGCCTTTGAGGAGTAATAATAAAATTATAGAGATAAGAATCAAGGAGACATTCATGTAATGGAGGCGAAGGATGTGGGACTATTATCAGGGACAAATTTTCATATGTGATTGGTCATTGATAGCTTAGGAGAGAGGAGAGTTTGGGAGTTGCGATGAGCAACAAAATAATTAGAGTGGAGAGAGACACAAGAGGAATATGTACTTGTGTGTGGTTGTTTCATATAACTCTCATATTTTTGAGTAGTGAGATGTTTAGTTGGTGTATGTTGAAGGGAGTGGATTCATTATTTTTCAGAGGTCATGCAGTTAGTGAGTGGTGAAGTGTGTTCAAGATTAAGAGAAAATTTGTAACACCCCTGACCTGGGTTATGACCTAACCCTGGAAGTTTTGCCTAACTATGTAATTAATATACTTGTGAACACTCCCTGGCATGTAATTAAGTTCCTCAGGAACAATTTACTTTCAATCTTGCTCATTTTTGTATAAAGTTGTAGCATTGTGTTCTATGCAGGGACCTTTGTGCAAATTACCCAGTTTAAGGGTTGAACTTGCAAAATTCACAATATAAGATGTATCTCTGATGTTGAAACATCATGAGGATGGTTATGATGAAGTTTGAGGGATTTCCCAAGCTTGAGCACCAAGGTGCAGCTGTGGAAGCAATTCCCATGCTTAGAAACCCTAATTTGGGGTAAAGTGCAATTTACCCAAATTGAGGGGTCCAAGTTGTAATTCTTAATATCTAAAATATCTTTTAAGACTCTTGTCATCATTTAGAGTGGAAATGATGAAAGGGGCACATCAAAGATTGATCAGATGAGAAAAGATGAACTTTGTGGTAAAAGACACCTAATTTGGGTATAGAAACCTTTCATGGATGTACCCTAGTTGTAGGTTGGCTTCCCTTACCCTTAGATCTTGAGATTTCATGAGATTTGCATAAGGATAGATGAGTTTGGATGTGCCTTTGAGCAAGGAGGGACCTAGATGTGATTTCCAATCTTGTAAGGTCCTTAGGGTGTAAAAGGGGCTAAAGTATATAAGCCACCTCTTTACAAGATAAGTGAACGATCTTTTCTTTCCCTCATTCTCTTCTCTTCTTGCTCAAACGGCCAAGGATAGCTCTGGAGCTCAGGGGGACGACCAACCTATTCTAGGTAAGAAAACACCACCTTCTAGCTCGAATTCATGGAGGAATTCACTTTCTAAGGTTGGTTTTGTGGTTAGCTTACTTAGTTTTCTTGTTCTAGCCAACCAAACCAACGTTTCCTTGGAGAATTCACCTCTGACCAAGTTGTGGAAGCTCAAGGACGCCATTAAAGCTTGGATCTTGAAGGCTTGGAGCTCTAAGATCAACCTTTAGGCGGGTTTTATAACTCTAAACTTTTGCTTTATATGCATGCTTTAATTCTTGCAATTTACTTGGTAAAATATCCTTCTACCTCCCTTCTTCCTTGCACGTTTGCAAGCAAAACAGTGGAGAAACCGACCTTGCTAGAGGTTGAAGATGAGGGGCGTGATTCCCTATGTCACTTTTTCAAACGACCTTGGACCTTTTGGTCCAAACGGTTGCAAACCGTTTGGGTTCAAACAGTTTCAAACCGTTTGCTCTCAAACGGTCTTGCAAGACCGTTTGGATTGAAACGGTCTCAAGACTGTTTGAAAGAGTTGACCAAGGGACGACCGTTTGAGGGTCTGTTCCTAACATATTGAATTTCATCTCTGCAAAGAATCAAAGTCTAATTCTTAACCAATTGAGAGTTGAAGGCACTTCAACATGAAACCCTAATCGGGTGAAAGAGTGCTGATTTGACATATAGATCTTGTTGAGTTTTGGGTTGAAGGACCCAAACGGTCCTAAGACCATTTGGGCACAACCCAAGACCGTTTGAAGGTCTAGGGTTAAGTTAATCTAATGGTTTGAGGGTCCAATTGTAGGAAAGTGATGAATTGATGAAAATTTCTGATTTTGACCTAATTGGACTTCAACCTTAGTCAAAACGACCTGGACTTTGGTCAAACTTTGGGCAAACGGTCTCAAGACCGTTTGGATGATGTCCAAACGACCTCAAGACCGTTTGGGCCAAGTTTGAGCCCAATTGGAGGCCCATTGATAGGTGCAACCTTGAGTTGATTCATATTGTTGAACATTGATGACCATCCGATTTGAAACCCTAATTGAGAACGATTGAACCCTAATTGGATTGCAATTGAGGGTCAATTTGATGTCTAATAGGCTAAGGCTAACCCTAATTGACTCAATTTATAAGTGGTTAGCATAGCTTTGACCAATTGAGGGCTTCAACACACATATCCATGAACATTGGTGACCTTTGAACCCCTTTGGAGGTCCAAACGGTTTGAGCCCTTTTTGGACCAAACGGTCTCAAGACCGTTTGGATCCAAACGGTCTCAAGACCGTTTGGGGCCAAATGGTCTCAAGACCGTTTGGGCTCAAACGACCTCAGGATCGTTTGGTCCAATCGATCTCAAGTAATTTTGATCAAACGGTTTCAAACCGATTGAAGCTCCAAACGGTTTGGAAGTCAACCCTTCCAAACGGTCTTCACCTCCAAACGGTCTCAAGACCGTTTGAATCCAAACGGTCTCAAGACCGTTTGGGTGGTTGAAACCGTTTGAAGGTTGAAACCGTTTGGAGATTGGTGATGGTTTGTACTTAACCATTTGATGGTGTAATTAGTTCCATGGTGATCCAATTTAAACCCTAATAGTAACCTAGGTCATTAAGGGACTATGTAATTAGTAAGTTAACCCATGATGGTGATCATGTGGCGAATTACCAAAATACCCTTGAGGGGTCTAAAGAGATAAAACCTTGTTCTAATCAAACCCTAATCACATGATGTTGATGTTTTGACTTATGTTAGTCAATGGAGACTTATCTCAACCTGATCTAGAGTGGTGTTGCCACCATTTACTAGTGAGAGGAGAGAGAAAGTATTTCTAGAGAGAGAAAGTATCCTAGAGAGAGAAAGTACCCTTTTTAAGGTGGAAACTCAAGTGAGATACTTCAATTACACATGAATGTGCATGATTAGGGAATGACCCACCTATGAGAGGTCATGGAAACCCTAGTTATGCTATCTAATGAATCTTAATCTTATTTAAGAACACTAATGATGATGTTTCTCTTACATGATGATGTAATAAGTACAAATCACCATGGAGTGAATAGTAAACCCTAATTTTAGGGTGATGACATGTAAGATGAATAGTAAACCCTAATTGTTGAATTGTTTACTATTATCTGTTGAGTTAACCATGCAGGTTGTTATGAGATGATGGCCATATCCAGGTATGGAATACCATGTTATATTCATTGAAAGCATGCCTTAAGCTTTATGAATAGTGAACTACCTTGATACACTGCTAAGTGACATCCTTTGTGATTTATGGGCTGTAAGAGCCATAAACACCATCAAGGTCATGCTTGACAGATGACTTGTGATGAGATGACTGAAAACTGATGATTGAAAAGAGTTAGGCCTGCTATATTTTGTATTCTTATATAAAGCTGTGATGCTATTGTTATTGTTTGAAGAACAATGTATGATGTTAAGAATACTGAATGTACCTAACTAATCAAGTGTAATGTAGAGTCGTGATCATAGATCCATCATTGTCAGAGTCTAAATGATGGTGAAACAGGTTTTCCTCAGGGAACTCCTGGATCACATACTTTTGAGTATGTGGGGTACATGGATGTGTAGAACCTTACATCCTAGTGTAGGTATTTGATGTAGATTCATGTAGTCCGTCATACCTTCACTAAGAGAGAAAGGGTGAGAGGATTTGATGTAGATTCTAGTAGTCCATCAAACCCCACCACAAAGTCTAAAAGGTGAGATGTATCTCTACACTCCCTTAAAGACACAAATACCGCATCGGTGAAAGATAAACAAGAAATCTTCCGATGGCGAAGAGGGTACAGAATGCCACTGTAACTCTAAAAATAGCGAAGGTCCAGTTTACCCTGGAGAGCTATTATTAAAGGACATCCCACCAGATGTCTATCAAACAATCCTCTAACTGACTGAGGAAGGTGAAGGTCATAAGAATCCGGCTCTTTTAATGACCTATGTATGATACTGATGTGACTTCTTAGCGATCAGTTGGAGTATGAGTGGTAAGCCTCATCTCCACAGGGCATAACAATAATGTTTGAAAAACATAATCAACAACGTAGTATATCTGTTAGAGTATCTACGAGTTATATGATTGATGTTGCCTTGAATAGTATAGATGTTCTCATATTTTAATATTGATTGAACTCTTGCTTATCATCAAAACTGCAAATGAATATCTTGAAGGCTTTTATTGCTTTAGTTATTCCATGTCTTGCTTATAAAGCTTCTAGTGGAGAGTTATAACTCTCGCTGGGGCAATTATGTATAATTGTCTCACCCCGTAGACTTCTACTTTTTAGGTGGTCGTCGAAGACGGAGAAACAAGAACACAGGTGACCAATCCCAGCAACAACAGCATCAGGAGTAGTAAATCTCAGGTGGAGATTCAGCCTGCTTTATGGTGTAGTTAGAGTCAAGTCCTATGTGTCCTCTGTACTCTCAGGTCTTGGAATGTTTTGAGTATGAATTCTTGAGAGATTTTGTACCATGTTGTATATAATTACTCAAGAAGTAATTTGTCAGTTATGGAAACAGTTAAATCCTTTTTCTATGGAAAAGGTTTGTGGTTTCAAGCTCTTATCTCGAAAAGTTTTAATTTCCCGTGATTTTTGTCTTCCGTTGTTTAATCGATGCTTCCGCACATGTTTAAATCGGGATTAATTCGTGGTTTGGAGATCGGAGCACACAATTAATTGGTATCAGAGCTCCAGGTTCAGTCGAGTCTACAGAGGCATAGGACTTAGGATGTCGAGTCTACTTTTAGTACTCCTTCCTCATCTAATAGAATCTTCTGCTCCTCAGGAGAAGAAGATACATAAGAATGTCAGAACATCGTGATGAGCACGTGGCAGAGAGTAGTGCTAGTGCACCTCGAGGCGGTGCAAGAGTTCCGAGAATAGAACAACCTGCACCTGAGTCGCCAAGAGAGCCACCCCAGTTCAACCCAGCTGACATGAGTGATCCAGCTGTACAAACGATGTTCGGGCAGTTCATGACTGCCATGACACATATAACCGATAGGATGCCCATTCCTGCACCTAGGGCACCTGCCCAGCCTGAAGCACAAGGTATCGGTAAGACATTCGAACGACTTCGTCGTGTCGGAGCTACCGAGTACTTTGGAACTGCCGACCCTGCAGATGCTGACTTATGGTTGACAGAGTTGGAGAAGGCTTTCAGGATCCTCAGTATCCCTGAAGCTGAGAAGGTTAGACATTCTGTCTATCTTCTCAAAGGAAGTGCTGGTCACTGGTGGACCATGGAAGAGCAGGAGAGACCTGGAATAGAGTTCTCATGGGAAGAGTTTCGTCGGGAATTTATCAATAGATATTTTCCAAAGACCTTCCTAGATGAGAAGATCTCTCAGTTTGAGAAACTAAGGCAGGGTATGATGAACATTAGTGAGTATGAAGCTAAGTTTATGGAGTTGTTGCGGTTCTGTCCGCACATGGCTGCTACGGATGAGGAAAGAATCAGAAGATTCGAGAAGGGTCTGAATTCTGATATGTCAACCCCTGTGTCTGCCTTAGAAAACAGAGAGAGATTCTCTACCTTCGTTGAGTCAGTCCGAAGGATAGAGAGATCTGTGGTTGAGAAAAGACAAACCCATAAAAGATATCCACAGTTCCAGGGTTCTTCATCTAGGGATTCCAAGAAACCTAGATTCTCTGCACCTAACCCTCCACCATCTAGATCTAGTTTTCAAACTCAATGGACACCAAGCAGAGGTAGAGGACGAAGTCAACCTCTTCAAGGGACGCACAGTTCTGCATCTGTGTCAGTTACTGGACCACCCAGACCACAGCAACAGGAGAAGAGTTGCTACAACTGTGGTAAGGTGGGACACTTGATGAAGGATTGCCGTTCTAGGGCTGTCGGTGTGACACAACAAACCCCGAGACAGAATCAACAGGGATCTCAGAATAGACAACATCAAGGAGCAGCTCGAGGACGTGGACAAGCGTCTCAAGCTGGATCATCAACACCACCTCAACAACAGGCTACGGCAAGGTTCTATGCCATGAACCCACCAGAGGCAGTGGTCAATCCACAAGTAGTAACAGGTCAGATGGAACTTGTATATTCTGATAAGTCTAAATCTTGTGTAGTATCTGTTTTGATTGACCCGGGTGCTACGCACTCTTTCATCACTCGAAGAGTGATTCGTAACTGCAATATGATAACTAGTCATAGGGCAGATAAGTTGTTGTTGGAGACTCCGTTGAGTGGGTCTGCTATTCTGTAAGAAGTATGCTCTCCTTGCGTACTTTTCTTTTCTAAGCATCGCATTCAAGTGGATCTCATACCGCTTGATATGCAAGGATTTGATATAATCCTAGGGATGGATACCTTGGAAAGGTATCGAGTTGTCTTGGATTGTGAATCCAAGCTGGCAGTGTTTGCTGATGAAAGCAACACATGGATCTTTCAAGGTGAAAGAAAGATTCTGCCCACCTGTCTTGTATCAGCTATGGTTGCTGATAAGTTGATGAGGCAAGGATGCTACGCATTCTTAGCCCATGTGGTAGATGTTACCAAGGAGAGTTCTAACCCTGCTGAAGTTCCGATAGTCAGGGAATTCGAGGATGTGTTTCCCGAAGAACTTCCTGGTATACCACCACCCCGGGAAATTGATTTTGAGATCAATCTGGTCCCAGATATGAAACCCATAGCCCAGACTCCGTATAGGATGGCGCCTGCTGAGATGGCAGAACTCAAGAAACAGCTTCAAGAGTTACTTGAGAAGGGTTTCATCCGACCGAGTACCTCACCTTGGGGTGCTCCGGTTTTGTTTGTTAAAAAGAAAGATGGATCGATGCGGTTGTGCATTGATTATAGACAACTCAATAAAGTAACAATAAAGAATAAGTATCCTTTGCCGAGGATTGATGATCTTTTCGACCAGTTGCGTGGTGCAACAGTCTTTTCTAAGATAGACTTAAGGTCTGGATATCATCAACTCCGCATTAAGGACAGTGACATATCTAAGTCTGCCTTTAGGACAAGATATGGTCACTATGAGTTCACGGTCATGTCGTTTGGACTAACCAATGCACCGGCTGCATTCACGGAACTCATGAATAGAGTCTTTCGACCTTTCCTTGATCAGTGTGTTGTCGTCTTCATAGATGACATACTGATTTATAGTAAGGATGCTCAGCAGCATGAACAACACCTTCGCCAGACTTTGACCTTGCTAAGAGAGCATAAGCTATACGCTAAGTTTAGCAAGTGCGAGTTTTGGTTATCTGAAGTGTCTTTCCTTGGACATGTGGTATCTGCCTCGGGAATTCGTGTTGACCCTGCAAAGGTAGAATCTGTTCTGCAGTGGGAACAACCGAAGACACCGACGGAGATTAGAAGTTTCTTGGGGTTAGCTGGTTATTATCGAAGGTTTATTAAGAATTTCAGTTCTATAGCCTTACCTTTGACCAAGATAACCCGGAAGGATGTTCCTTTTGCTTGGAGTGATAAGTGTCAACAGTCTTTTCAGCTGTTGAAGGAGAGGTTGACAAGTGCACCTGTGCTTGTGTTACCTGAGCAATGAAAGGAATATATAATCTTTTGTGATGCCTCCAAGAATGGACTTGGATGTGTGTTGATGCAGGATAAACAAGTGATTTCTTTTGCTTCCCGACAGCTTAAGAAACACGAGGAGAATTATCCGACACACGATCTAGAGTTAGCTGTTGTGGTCCATGCTTTGAAAATCTGGAGACATTATCTCTACGGAGAAACTTTTCAGATTTTCACAGACCACAAGAATCTTAAGTACATCTTCACTCAGCATGAGCTTAATATGAGGCAACGTCGCTGGATGGAGTTAATCAAGGACTACGATTGTACAATTGATTACCATCCGGGCAAAGCCAATGTGGTTGCTGATGCCTTGAGTAGGAAATCAGCAACATCAACCATGGATAGGGCACAACTAAGTTCCTTAGTATGCTCTAGAAGAGATATGCTTATCTCTTTAAGGCAAGACAATGTGCAGTTAAAGGCATCATTGTTAGCTGGTCTGTTGGCTGAGATGCAGATTAAACCTACCTTAAGAGAGCAGATAAAGGAGGCACAACAAGTAGATGTTTTTGTACAGCAGATTAGATCTGAGTTTGGTGATGAGAAACGAGAAGGTTTTCATGAGTCAGATGACCAGGTGGCATGCTATCATGGAAGGATGATAGTACCAGATGTGGATAACCTGAGGAAGTTAGTCCTGGAAGAAGCTCATTCTTCGATGTATGCTATGCATCCAGGGAGCACCAAGATGTATCGAAATTTGAAAGATATGTATTGGTGGCCTGGGATGAAGAAGGATGTAGCTGAGTTTGTTCTGAGGTGTCCTGTGTGTCAGCAGGTCAAGGCTGAACACTAGAAACCTGCAGGAACAATGCAACCCTTACCCATACCACAGTGGAAGTGGGACCATGTGACCATGGACTTTGTTGTTGCCCTACCTAGGACAAACAAAGGACATGATTCCATTTGGGTAGTTGTTGATAGGTTGACAAAGACAGCGCATTTCCTACCTGTCAAAACAACCTATTCTGCGGAAAGGTTATCCCAGATATATGTTCAAGAGATAGTGCGTTTGCACGGAGTTCCTGTCACTATAGTTTCTGACAGAGGTCCCCAGTTTACAAGTCGCTTTTGGGAACAGCTACACAGAGCCCTAGGCACCAAGCTAAGGTTTAGTACAGCCTTTCATCCCCAGACTGATGGACAGTCAGAAAGGACTATACAGACCTTAGAAGATCTGTTGAGAGCATGTGTTCTCCAGTTTACCGGGAGTTGGGATCTACATCTAAGCCTGATAGAGTTTGCCTATAACAATAGCTATCAACATAGCATTGATATGGCACCATATGAAGCCTTATATGGTAGACGTTGTAGACCACCCTTGTGTTGGTATGAAACTGGTGAGCACCAGTTGTTAGGCCCTGATCTTGTGCAGCAAACTACAAAAAGATTAAAGTTATACAACAACAGCTTAAGACTACACAAGATAGGCAGAAGTCGTATGCCGATAAACGTTGTAGACCCCTAGAGTTCCAGGCTGGAGACAAAGTGTATCTCAAGGTCTCACCTTGGAAAGGAGTCCTTCATTTTGGAAAGAAAGGAAAGTTAGCTCCTAGATTTATGGGACCTTATCCAATTGTTGAAAGAGTTGGAAAGGTGGCCTATAGACTAGAGTTACCTCAGGAGTTGCAGAAGTTGCACCCTATGTTTCACATTTCCATGTTGAGGAAATGTCACCCAGACACCGAGTCAGTTCTACAACCTATGGAAATAGAATTGAATGAAGATATAACGTATGAGGAGGGACCAGTGTCAATCCTCGATAACAGAACTAAAAAGTTAAAGAAGAAGGATATAAGCCTTGTAAAAGTCCTCTGGAACCATCGTGGTGTTGAAGAAGCCACTTGGGAACTAGAAGATGAAATGAGAAGAAAATATCCTGCTCTTTTCTTATAATATGCTTTATCGATTTCGGGGACGAAATCCTTTTGAAGGGGTAAAGAATTTGTAACACCCCTGACCTGGGTTATGACCTAACCCTGGAAGTTTTGCCTAACTATGTAATTAATATACTTGTGAACACTCCCTGGCATGTAATTAAGTTCCTCAGGAACAATTTACTTTCAATCTTGCTCATTTTTGTATAAAGTTGTAGCATTGTGTTCTATGCAGGGACCTTTGTGCAAATTACCCAGTTTAAGGGTTGAACTTGCAAAATTCACAATATAAGATGTATCTCTGATGTTGAAACATCATGAGGATGGTTATGATGAAGTTCGAGGGATTTCCCAAGCTTGAGCACCAAGGTGCAGCTGTGGAAGCAATTCCCATGCTTAGAAACCCTACTTTGGGGTAAAGTGCAATTTACCCAAATTGAGGGGTCCAAGTTGTAATTCTTAATATCTAAAATATCTTTTAAGACTCTTGTCATCATTTAGAGTGGAAATGACGAAAGGGGCACATCAAAGATTGATCAGATGAGAAAAGATGAACTTTGTGGTAAAAGACACCTAATTTGGGTATGGAAACCTTTCATGGATGTACCCTAGTTGTAGGTTGGCTTCCCTTACCCTTAGATCTTGAGATTTCATGAGATTTGCATAAGGATAGATGAGTTTGGATGTGCCTTTGAGCAAGGAGGGACCTAGATGTGATTTCCAATCTTGTAAGGTCCTTAGGGTGTAAAAGGGGCTAAAGTATATAAGCCACCTCTTTACAAGATAAGTGAACGATCTTTTCTTTCCCTCATTCTCTTCTCTTCTTGCTCAAACGGCCAAGGATAGCTCTGGAGCTCAGGGGGACGACCAACCTATTCTAGGTAAGAAAACACCACCTTCTAGCTCGAATTCATGGAGGAATTCACTTTCTAAGGTTGGTTTTGTGGTTAGCTTACTTAGTTTTCTTGTTCTAGCCAACCAAACCAACGTTTCCTTGGAGAATTCACCTCTGACCAAGTTGTGGAAGCTCAAGGACGCCATTAAAGCTTGGAGCTTGAAGGCTTGGAGCTCTAAGATCAACCTTTAGGCGGGTTTATAACTCTAAACTTTTGCTTTATATGCATGCTTTAATTCTTGCAATTTACTTGGTAAAATCTCCTTCTACCTCCCTTCTTCCTTGCACGTTTGCAAGCAAAACAGTGGAGAAACCGACCTTGCTAGAGGTTGAAGATGAGGGGCGTGATTCCCTATGTCACTTTTTCAAACGACCTTGGACCTTTTGGTCCAAACGGTTGCAAACCGTTTGGGTTCAAACGGTTTCAAACCGTTTGCTCTCAAACGGTCTTGCAAGACCGTTTGGATTGAAACGGTCTCAAGACCGTTTGAAAGAGTTGACCAAGGGACGACCGTTTGAGGGTCTGTTCCTAACATATTGAATTTCATCTCTGCAAAGAATCAAAGTCTAATTCTTAACCAATTGAGAGTTGAAGGCACTTCAACATGAAACCCTAATCGGGTGAAAGAGTGCTGATTTGACATATAGATCTTGTTGAGTTTTTGGTTGAAGGACCCAAACGGTCTCAAGACCATTTGGGGATTCCTCCAAACGGTCCTAAGACCGTTTGGGCACAACCCAAGACTGTTTGAAGGTCTAGGGTTAAGTTAATCTAATGGTTTGAGGGTCCAATTGTAGGAAAGTGATGAATTGATGAAAATTGCTGATTTTGACCTAATTGGACTTCAACCTTAGTCAAAACGACCTGGACTTTGGTCAAACTTTGGGCAAATGGTCTCAAGACCGTTTGGATGATGTCCAAACGACCTCAAGACCGTTTGGGCCAAGTTTGAGCCCAATTGGAGGCCCATTGATAGGTGCAACCTTGAGTTGATTCATATTGTTGAACATTGATGACCATCCGATTTGAAACCCTAATTGAGAACGATTGAACCCTAATTGGATTGCAATTGAGGGTCAATTTGATGTCTAATAGGCTAAGGCTAACCCTAATTGACTCAATTTATAAGTGGTTAGCATAGCTTTGACCAATTGAGGGCTTCAACACACATATCCATGAACATTGGTGACCTTTGAACCCCTTTGGAGGTCCAAACGGTTTGAGCCCTTTTTGGACCAAACGGTCTCAAGACCGTTTGGATCCAAACGGTCTCAAGACCGTTTGAGACCAAACGGTCTCAAGACCGTTTGGGGCCAAACGGTCTCAAGACCGTTTGGGCTCAAACGACCTCAGGATCGTTTGGTCCAATCGATCTCAAGTAATTTTGATCAAACGGTTTCAAACCGATTGAAGCTCCAAACGGTTTGGAAGTCAACCCTTCCAAACGGTCTTCACCTCCAAACGGTCTAAAGACCGTTTGAATCCAAACGGTCTCAAGACCGTTTGGGTGGTTGAAACCGTTTGAAGGTTGAAACCGTTTGGAGATTGGTGATGGTTTGTACTTAACCATTTGATGGTGTAATTAGTTCCATGGTGATCCAATTTAAACCCTAATAGTAACCTAGGTCATTAAGGGACTATGTAATTAGTAAGTTAACCCATGATGGTGATCATGTGGCGAATTACCAAAATACCCTTGAGGGGTCTAAAGAGATAAAACCTTGTTCTAATCAAACCCTAATCACATGATGTTGATGTTTTGACTTATGTTAGTCAATGGAGACTTATCTCAACCTGATCTAGAGTGGTGTTGCCACCATTTACTAGTGAGAGGAGAGAGAAAGTATTTCTAGAGAGAGAAAGTATCCTAGAGAGAGAAAGTACCCTTTTTAAGGTGGAAACTCAAGTGAGATACTTCAATTACACATGAATGTGCATGATTAGGGAATGACCCACCTATGAGAGGTCATGGAAACCCTAGTTATGCTATCTAATGAATCTTAATCTTATTTAAGAACACTAATGATGATGTTTCTCTTACATGATGATGTAATAAGTACAAATCACCATGGAGTGAATATTAAACCCTAATTTTAGGGTGATGACATGTAAGATGAATAGTAAACCCTAATTGTTGAATTGTTTACTATTATCTGTTGAGTTAACCATGCAGGTTGTTATGAGATGATGGCCATATCCAGGTATGGAATACCATGTTATATTCATTGAAAGCATGCCTTAAGCTTTATGAATAGTGAACTACCTTGATACACTGCTAAGTGACATCCTTTGTGATTTATGGGCTGTAAGAGCCATAAACACCATCAAGGTCATGCTTGACAGATGACTTGTGATGAGATGACTGAGAACTGATGATTGAAAAGAGTTAGGCCTGCTATATTTTGTATTCTTATATAAAGCTGTGATGCTATTGTTATTGTTTGAAGAACAATGTATGATGTTAAGAATACTAAATGTACCTAACTAATCAAGTGTAATGTAGAGCCCTGATCATAGATCCATCATTGTCAGAGTCTAAATGATGGTGAAACAGGTTTTCCTCAGGGAACTCCTGGATCACATACTTTTGAGTATGTGGGGTACATGGATGTGTAGAACCTTACATCCTAGTGTAGGTATTTGATGTAGATTCATGTAGTCCGTCATACCTTCACTAAGAGAGAAAGGGTGAGAGGATTTGATGTAGATTCCAGTAGTCCATCAAACCCCACCACAAAGTCTAAAAGGTGAGATGTATCTCTACACTCCCTTAAAGACACAAATACCGCATCGGTGAAAGATAAACAAGAAATCTTCCGATGGCGAAGAGGGTACAGAATGCCACTGTAACTCTAAAAATAGCGAAGGTCCAGTTTACCCTGGAGAGCTATTATTAAAGGACATCCCGCCAGATGTCTATCAAACAATCCTCTAACTGACTGAGGAAGGTGAAGGTCATAAGAATCCGGCTCTTTTAATGACCTATGTATGATACTGATGTGACTTCTTAGCGATCAGTTGGAGTATGAGTGGTAAGCCTCATCTCCACAGGGCATAACAATAATGTTTGAAAAACATAATCAACAACGTAGTATATCTGTTAGAGTATCTACGAGTTATTTGATTGATGTTACCTTGAATAGTATAGATGTTCTCATATTTTAATATTGATTGAACTCTTGCTTATCATCAAAACTGCAAGTGAATATCTTGAAGGCTTTTATTGCTTTAGTTATTCCATGTCTTGCTTATAAAGCTTCTAGTGGAGAGTTATAACTCTCGCTGGGGCAATTATGTATAATTGTCTCACCCCATAGACTTCTACTTTTTAGGTGGTCGTCGAAGACGGAGAAACAAGAACACAGGTGACCAATCCCAGCAACAACAGCATCAGGAGTAGTAAATCTCAGGTGGAGATTCAGCCTGCTTTATGGTGTAGTTAGAGTCAAGTCATATGTGTCCTCTGTACTCTCAGGTCTTGGAATGTTTTGAGTATGAATTCTTGAGATATTTTGTACCATGTTGTATATAATTACTCAAGAAGTAATTTGTCAGTTATGGAAACAGTTAAATCCTTTTTCTATGGAAAAGGTTTGTGGTTTCAAGCTCTTATCTCGAAAAGTTTTAATTTCCCGTGATTTTTGTCTTCCGCTGTTTAATCGATGCTTCCGCACATGTTTAAATCGGGATTAATTCGTGGTTTGGAGATCGGAGCCCACAATTAAGTGGTATCAGAGCTCCAGGTTCAGTCGAGTCTACAGAGGCATAGGACTTAGGATGTCGAGTCTACTTTTAGTACTCCTTCCTCATCTAATAGAATCTTCTGCTCCTCAGGAGAAGAAGATACATAAGAATGTCAGAACATCGTGATGAGCACGTGGCAGAGAGTAGTGCTAGTGCACCTCGAGGCGGTGCAAGAGTTCCGAGAATAGAACAACCTGCACCTGAGTCGCCAAGAGAGCCACCCCAGTTCAACCCAGCTGACATGAGTGATCCAGCTGTACAAACGATGTTCAGGCAGTTCATGACTGCCATGACACATATAACCGATAGGATGCCCATTCCTGCACCTAGGGCACCTGCCCAGCCTGAAGCACAAGGTATCGGTAAGACATTCGAACGACTTCGTCGTGTCGGAGCTACCGAGTACTTCAGAACTGCCGACCCTGCAGATGCTGACTTATGGTTGACAGAGTTGGAGAAGGCTTTCAGGATCCTCAGTATCCCTGAAGCTGAGAAGGTTAGACATGCTGTCTATCTTCTCAAAGGAAGTGCTGGTCACTGGTGGACCATGGAAGAGCAGGAGAGACCTGGAATAGAGTTCTCATGGGAAGAGTTTCGTCGGGAATTTATCAATAGATATTTTCCAAAGACCTTCCTAGATGAGAAGATCTCTCAGTTTGAGAAACTAAGGCAGGGTATGATGAACATTAGTGAGTATGAAGCTAAGTTTATGGAGTTGTTGCGGTTCTGTCCGCACATGGCTGCTACGGATGAGGAAAGAATCAGAAGATTCGAGAAGGGTCTGAATTCTGATATGTCAACCCCTGTGTCTGCCTTAGAAAACAGAGAGAGATTCTCTACCTTCGTTGAGTCAGTCCGAAGGATAGAGAGATCTGTGGTTGAGAAAAGACAAACCCATAAAAGATATCCACAGTTCCAGGGTTCTTCATCTAGGGATTCCAAGAAACCTAGATTCTCTGCACCTAACCCTCCACCATCTAGATCTAGTTTTCAAACTCAATGGACACCAAGCAGAGGTAGAGGACGAAGTCAACCGCTTCAAGGGACGCACAGTTCTGCATCTGTGTCAGTTACTGGACCACCCAGACCACAGCAACAGGAGAAGAGTTGCTACAACTGTGGTAAGGTGGGACACTTGATGAAGGATTGCCGTTCTAGGGCTGTCGGTGTGACACAACAAACCCCGAGACAGAATCAACAGGGATCTCAGAATAGACAACATCAAGGAGCAGCTCTAGGACGTGGACAAGCGTTTCAAGCTGGATCATCAACACCACCTCAACAACAGGCTACGGCAAGGTTCTATGCCATGAACCCACCAGAGGCAGTGGTCAATCCACAAGTAGTAACAGGTCAGATGGAACTTGTATATTATGATATGTCTAAATCTTGTGTAGTATCTGTTTTGATTGACCCGGGTGCTATGCACTCTTTCATCACTCGAAGAGTGATTCGTAACTGCAATATGATAACTAGTCATAGGGCAGATAAGTTGTTGTTGGAGACTCCGTTGAGTGGGTCTGCTGTTCTGCAAGAAGTATGCTCTCCTTGCGTACTTTTCTTTTCTAAGCATCGCATTCAAGTGGATCTCATACCGCTTGATATGCAAGGATTTGATATAATCCTAGGGATGGATACCTTGGAAAGGTATCGAGTTGTCTTGGATTGTGAATCCAAGCTGGCAGTGTTTGCTGATGAAAGCAACACATGGATCTTTCAAGGTGAAAGAAAGATTCTGCCCACCTGTCTTGTATCAGCTATGGTTGCTGATAAGTTGATGAGGCAAGGATGCTACGCATTCTTAGCCCATGTGGTAGATGTAACCAAGGAGAGTTCTAACCCTGCTGAAGTTCCGATAGTCAGGGAATTCGAGGATGTGTTTCCCGAAGAACTTCCTGGTATACCACCACCCCGGGAAATTGATTTTGAGATCAATTTGGTCCCAGATACGAAACCCATAGCCCAGACTCCGTATAGGATGGCGCCTGCTGAGATGGCAGAACTCAAGAAACAGCTTCAAGAGTTACTTGAGAAGGGTTTCATCCGACCGAGTACCTCACCTTGGGGTGCTCCGGTTTTGTTTGTTAAAAAGAAAGATGGATCGATGCGGTTGTGCATTGATTATAGACAACTCAATAAAGTAACGATAAAGAATAAGTATCCTTTGCCGAGGATTGATGATCTTTTCGACCAGTTGCGTGGTGCAACAATATTTTCTAAGATAGACTTAAGGTCTGGATATCATCAACTCCGCATTAAGGACAGTGACATATCTAAGTCTGCCTTTAGGACAAGATATGGTCACTATGAGTTCACGGTCATGTCGTTTGGACTAACCAATGCACCGGCTGCATTCATGGAACTCATGAATAGAGTCTTTCGACCTTTCCTTGATCAGTGTGTTGTCGTCTTCATAGATGACATACTGATTTATAGTAAGGATGCTCAGCAGCATGAGCAACACCTTCGCCAGACTTTGACCTTGCTAAGAGAGCATAAGCTATACGCTAAGTTTAGCAAGTGCGAGTTTTGGTTATCTGAAGTGTCTTTCCTTGGACATGTGGTATCTGCCTCGGGAATTCGTGTTGACCCTGCAAAGGTAGAATCTGTTCTGCAGTGGGAACAACCGAAGACACCGACGGAGATTAGAAGTTTCTTGGGGTTAGCTGGTTATTATCGAAGGTTTATTAAGAATTTCAGTTCTATAGCCTTACCTTTGACCAAGATAACCCGGAAGGATGTTCCTTTTGCTTGGAGTGATAAGTGTCAACAGTCTTTTCAGCTGTTGAAGGAGAGGTTGACAAGTGCACCTGTGCTTGTGTTACCTGAGCAAGGAAAGGAATATATAATCTTTTGTGATGCCTCCAAGAATGGACTTGGATGTGTGTTGATGCAGGATAAACAAGTGATTTCTTTTGCTTCCCGACAGCTTAAGAAACACGAGGAGAATTATCCGACACACGATCTAGAGTTAGCTGCTGTGGTCCATGCTTTGAAAATCTGGAGACATTATCTCTACGGAGAAACTTTTCAGATTTTCACAGACCACAAGAATCTTAAGTACATCTTCACTCAGCATGAGCTTAATATGAGGCAACGTCGCTGGATGGAGTTAATCAAGGACTACGATTGTACAATTGATTACCATCCGGGCAAAGCCAATGTGGTTGCTGATGCCTTGAGTAGGAAATCAGCAACATCAACCATGGATAGGGCACAACTAAGTTCCTTAGTATGCTCTAGAAGAGATATGCTTATCTCTTTAAGGCAAGACAATGTGCAGTTAAAGGCATCATTGTTAGCTGGTCTGTTGGCTGAGATGCAGATTAAACCTACCTTAAAAGAGCAGATAAAGGAGGCACAACAAGTAGATGTTTTTGTACAGCAGATTAGATCTGAGTTTGGTGATGAGAAACGAGAAGGTTTTCATCAGTCAGATGACCAGGTGGCATGCTATCATGGAAGGATGATAGTACCAGATGTGGATAACCTGAGGAAGTTAGTCCTGGAAGAAGCTCATTCTTCGATGTATGCTATGCATCCAGGAAGCACCAAGATGTATCGAAATTTGAAAGATATGTATTGGTGGCCTGGGATGAAGAAGGATGTAGCTGAGTTTGTTCTGAGGTTTCCTGTGTGTCAGCAGGTCAAGGCTGAACACCAGAAACCTGTGGGAACAATGCAACCCTTACCCATACCACAGTGGAAGTGGGACCATGTGACCATGGACTTTGTTGTTGCCCTACCTAGGACAAACAAAGGACATGATTCCATTTGGGTAGTTGTTGATAGGTTGACAAAGACAGCGCATTTCCTACCTGTCAAAACAACCTATTCTGCGGAAAGGTTATCCCAAATATATGTTCAAGAGATAGTGCGTTTGCACGGAGTTCCTGTCACTATAGTTTCTGACAGAGGTCCCCAGTTTACAAGTCGCTTTTGGGAACAGCTACACAGAGCCCTAGGCACCAAGCTAAGGTTTAGTACAGCCTTTCATCCCCAGACTGATGGACAGTCAGAAAGGACTATACAGACCTTAGAAGATCTGTTGAGAGCATGTGTTCTCCAGTTTACCGGGAGTTGGGATCTACATCTAAGCCTGATAGAGTTTGCCTATAACAATAGCTATCAACATAGCATTGATATGGTACCATATGAAGCCTTATATGGTAGACGTTGTAGATCACCCTTGTGTTGGTATGAAACTGGTGAGCACCAGTTGTTAGGCCCTGATCTTGTGCAGCAAACTACAGAAAAGATTAAAGTTATACAACAACAGCTTAAGACTGCACAAGATAGGCAGAAGTCGTATGCCGATAAACGTCGTAGACCCCTAGAGTTCCAGGCTGGAGACAGAGTGTATCTCAAGGTCTCACCTTGGAAAGGAGTCCTTCGTTTTGGAAAGAAAGGAAAGTTAGCTCCTAGATTTATGGGACCTTATCCAATTGTTGAAAGAGTTGGAAAGGTGGCCTATAGACTAGAGTTACCTCAGGAGTTGCAGAAGTTGCACCCTGTGTTTCACATTTCCATGTTGAGGAAATGTCACCCAGACACCGAGTCAGTTCTACAACCTATGGAAATAGAATTGAATGAAGATATAACGTATGAGGAGGGACCAGTGTCAATCCTCGATAACAGAACTAAAAAGTTAAAGAAGAAGGATATAAGCCTTGTAAAAGTCCTCTGGAACCATCGTGGTGTTGAAGAAGCCACTTGGGAACTAGAAGATGAAATGAGAAGAAAATATCCTGCTCTTTTCTTATAATATTCTTTATCGATTTCGGGGACGAAATCCTTTTGAAGGGGTAAAGAATTTGTAACACCCCTGACCTGGGTTATGACCTAACCCTGGAAGTTTTGCCTAACTATGTAATTAATATACTTGTGAACACTCCCTGGCATGTAATTAAGTTCCTCAGGAACAATTTACTTTCAATCTTGCTCATTTTTGTATAAAGTTGTAGCATTGTGTTCTATGCAGGGACCTTTGTGCAAATTACCCAGTTTAAGGGTTGAACTTGCAAAATTCACAATATAAGATGTATCTCTGATGTTGAAACATCATGAGGATGGTTATGATGAAGTTCGAGGGATTTCCCAAGCTTGAGCACCAAGGTGCAGCTGTGGAAGCAATTCCCATGCTTAGAAACCCTAATTTGGGGGTAAAGTGCAATTTACCCAAATTGAGGGGTCCAAGTTGTAATTCTTAATATCTAAAATATCTTTTAAGACTCTTGTCATCATTTAGAGTGGAAATGATGAAAGGGGCACATCAAAGATTGATCAGATGAGAAAAGATGAACTTTGTGGTAAAAGACACCTAATTTGGGTATAGAAACCTTTCATGGATGTACCCTAGTTGTAGGTTGGCTTCCCTTACCCTTAGATCTTGAGATTTCATGAGATTTTCATAAGGATAGATGAGTTTGGATGTGCCTTTGAGCAAGGAGGGACCTAGATGTGATTTCCAATCTTGTAAGGTCCTTAGGGTGTAAAAGGGGCTAAAGTATATAAGCCACCTCTTTACAAGATAAGTGAACGATCTTTTCTTTCCCTCATTCTCTTCTCTTCTTGCTCAAACGGCCAAGGATAGCTCTGGAGCTCAGGGGGACGACCAACCTATTCTAGGTAAGAAAACACCACCTTCTAGCTCGAATTCATGGAGGAATTCACTTTCTAAGGTTGGTTTTGTGGTTAGCTTACTTAGTTTTCTTGTTCTAGCCAACCAAACCAACGTTTCCTTGGAGAATTCACCTCTGACCAAGTTGTGGAAGCTCAAGGACGCCATTAAAGCTTGGAGCTTGAAGGCTTGGAGCTCTAAGATCAACCTTTAGGTGGGTTTTATAACTCTAAACTTTTGCTTTATATGCATGCTTTAATTCTTGCAATTTACTTGGTAAAATCTCCTTCTACCTCCCTTCTTCCTTGCACGTTTGCAAGCAAAACAGTGGAGAAACCGACCTTGCTAGAGGTTGAAGATGAGGGGCGTGATTCCCTATGTCACTTTTTCAAACGACCTTGGACCTTTTGGTCCAAACGGTTGCAAACCGTTTGGGTTCAAACGGTTTCAAACCGTTTGCTCTCAAACGGTCTTGCAAGACCGTTTGGATTGAAACGGTCTCAAGACCATTTGAAAGAGTTGACCAAGGGACGACCGTTTGAGGGTCTGTTCCTAACATATTGAATTTCATCTCTGCAAAGAATCAAAGTCTAATTCTTAACCAATTGAGAGTTGAAGGCACTTCAACATGAAACCCTAATCGGGTGAAAGAGTGCTGATTTGACATATAGATCTTGTTGAGTTTTGGGTTGAAGGACCCAAACGGTCTCAAGACCGTTTGGGGATTCCTCCAAACGGTCCTAAGACCGTTTGGGCACAACCCAAGACCGTTTGAAGGTCTAGGGTTAAGTTAATCTAATGGTTTGAGGGTCCAATTGTAGGAAAGTGATGAATTGATGAAAATTGCTGATTTTGACCTAATTGGACTTCAACCTTAGTCAAAACGACCTGGAGTTTGGTCAAACTTTGGGCAAACGGTCTCAAGACCGTTTGGATGATGTCCAAACGACCTCAAGACCGTTTGGGCCAAGTTTGAGCCCAATTGGAGGCCCATTGATAGGTGCAACCTTGAGTTGATTCATATTGTTGAACATTGATGACCATCCGATTTGAAACCCTAATTGAGAACGATTGAACCCTAATTGGATTGCAATTGAGGGTCAATTTGATGTCTAATAGGCTAAGGCTAACCCTAATTGACTCAATTTATAAGTGGTTAGCATAGCTTTGACCAATTGAGGGCTTCAACACACATATCCATGAACATTGGTGACCTTTGAACCCCTTTGGAGGTCCAAACGGTTTGAGCCCTTTTTGGACCAAACGGTCTCAAGACCGTTTGGATCCAACCGGTCTCAAGACCGTTTGGGGCCAAACGGTCTCAAGACTGTTTGGGCTCAAACGACCTCAGGATCGTTTGGTCCAATCGATCTCAAGTAATTTTGATCAAACGGTTTCAAACCGATTGAAGCTCCAAATGGTTTGGAAGTCAACCCTTCCAAACAGTCTTCACCTCGAAACGGTCTCAAGACCGTTTGGGTGGTTGAAACCGTTTGAAGGTTGAAACCGTTTGGAGATTGGTGATGGTTTGTACTTAACCATTTGATGGTGTAATTAGTTCCATGGTGATCCAATTTAAACCCTAATAGTAACCTAGGTCATTAAGGGACTATGTAATTAGTAAGTTAACCCATGATGGTGATCATGTGGCGAATTACCAAAATACCCTTGAGGGGTCTAAAGAGATAAAACCTTGTTCTAATCAAACCCTAATCACATGATGTTGATGTTTTGACTTATGTTAGTCAATGGAGACTTATCTCAACCTGATCTAGAGTGGTGTTGCCACCATTTACTAGTGAGAGGAGAGAGAAAGTATTTCTAGAGAGAGAAAGTATCCTAGAGAGAGAAAGTACCCTTTTTAAGGTGGAAACTCAAGTGAGATACTTCAATTACACATGAATGTGCATGATTAGGGAATGACCCACCTATGAGAGGTCATGGAAACCCTAGTTATGCTATCTAATGAATCTTAATCTTATTTAAGAACACTAATGATGATGTTTCTCTTACATGATGATGTAATAAGTACAAATCACCATGGAGTGAATAGTAAACCCTAATTTTAGGGTGATGACATGTAAGATGAATAGTAAACCCTAATTGTTGAATTGTTTACTATTATCTGTTGAGTTAACCATGCAGGTTGTTATGAGATGATGGCCATATCCAGGTATGGAATACCATGTTATATTCATTGAAAGCATGCCTTAAGCTTTATGAATAGTGAACTACCTTGATACACTGCTAAGTGACATCCTTTGTGATTTATGGGCTGTAAGAGCCATAAACACCATCAAGGTCATGCTTGACAGATGACTTGTGATGAGATGACTGAGAACTGATGATTGAAAAGAGTTAGGCCTGCTATATTTTGTATTCTTATATAAAGCTGTGATGCTATTGTTATTATTTGAAGAACAATGTATGATGTTAAGAATACTGAATGTACCTAACTAATCAAGTGTAATGTAGAGCCCTGATCATAGATCCATCATTGTCAGAGTCTAAATGATGGTGAAACAGGTTTTCCTCAGGGAACTCCTGGATCACATACTTTTGAGTTTGTGGGGTACATGGATGTGTAGAACCTTACATCCTAGTGTAGGTATTTGATGTAGATTCATGTAGTCCGTCATACCTTCACTAAGAGAGAAAGGGTGAGAGGATTTGATGTAGATTCTAGTAGTCCATCAAACCCCACCACAAAGTCTAAAAGGTGAGATGTATCTCTACACTCCCTTAAAGACACAAATACCGCATCGGTGAAAGATAAACAAGAAATCTTCCGATGGCGAAGAGGGTACAGAATGCCACTGTAACTCTAAAAATAGCGAAGGTCCAGTTTACCCCTGGAGAGATATTATTAAGTGACATCCCGCCAGATGTCTATCAAACAATCCTCTAACTGACTGAGGAAGGTGAAGGTCATAAGAATCTGACTCTTTTAATGACCTATGTATGATACTGATGTGACTTCTTAGCGATCAGTTGGAGTATGAGTGGTAAGCCTCATCTCCACAGGGCATAACAATAATGTTTGAAAAACATAATCAACAACGTAGTATATCTGTTAGAGTGTCTACGAGTTATTTGATTGATGGTACCTTGAATAGTATAGATGTTCTCATATTTTAATATTGATTGAACTCTTGCTTATCATCAAAACTGCAAGTGAATATCTTGAAGGCTTTTATTGCTTTAGTTATTCCATGTCTTGCTTATAAAGCTTCTAGTGGAGAGTTATAACTCTCGCTGGGGCAATTATGTATAATTGTCTCACCCCGTAGACTTCTACTTTTTAGGTGGTCGTCGAAGACGGAGAAACAAGAACACAGGTGACCAATCCCAGCAACAACAGCATCAGGAGTAGTAAATCTCAGGTGGAGATTCAGCCTGCTTTATGGTGTAGTTAGAGTCAAGTCATATGTGTCCTCTGTACTCTCAGGTCTTGGAATGTTTTGAGTATGAATTCTTGAGAGATTTTGTACCATGTTGTATATAATTACTCAAGAAGTAATTTGTCAGTTATGGAAACAGTTAAATCCTTTTTCTATGGAAAAGGTTTGTGGTTTCAAGCTCTTATCTCGAAAAGTTTTAATTTCCCATGATTTTTGTCTTCCGCTGTTTAATCGATGCTTCCGCACATGTTTAAATCGGGATTAATTCGTGGTTTGGAGATCGGAGCCCACAATTAAGTGGTATCAGAGCTCCAGGTTCAGTCGAGTCTACAGAGGCATAGGACTTAGGATGTCGAGTCTACTTTTAGTACTCCTTCCTCATCTAATAGAATCTTCTGCTCCTCAGGAGAAGAAGATACATAAGAATGTCAGAACATCGTGATGAGCACGTGGCAGAGAGTAGTGCTAGTGCACCTCGAGGCGGTGCAAGAGTTCCGAGAATAGAACAACCTGCACCTGAGTCGCCAAGAGAGCCACCCCAGTTCAACCCAGCTGACATGAGTGATCCAGCTGTACAAACGATGTTCGGGCAGTTCATGACTGCCATGACACATATAACCGATAGGATGCCCATTCCTGCACCTAGGGCACCTGCCCAGCCTGAAGCACAAGGTATCGGTAAGACATTCGAACGACTTCGTCGTGTCGGAGCTACCGAGTACTTCGGAACTGCCGACCCTGCAGATGCTGACTTATGGTTGACAGAGTTGGAGAAGGCTTTCAGGATCCTCAGTATCCCTGAAGCTGAGAAGGTTAGACATGCTGTCTATCTTCTCAAAGGAAGTGCTGGTCACTGGTGGACCATGGAAGAGCAGGAGAGACCTGGAATAGAGTTCTCATGGGAAGAGTTTCGTCGGGAATTTATCAATAGATATTTTCCAAAGACCTTCCTAGATGAGAAGATCTCTCAGTTTGAGAAACTAAGGCAGGGTATGATGAACATTAGTGAGTATGAAGCTAATTTTATGGAGTTGTTGCGGTTCTGTCCGCACATGGCTGCTACGGATGAGGAAAGAATCAGAAGATTCGAGAAGGGTCTGAATTCTGATATGTCAACCCCTGTGTCTGCCTTAGAAAACAGAGAGAGATTCTCTACCTTCGTTGAGTCAGTCCGAAGGATAGAGAGATCTGTGGTTGAGAAAAGACAAACCCATAAAAGATATCCACAGTTCCAGGGTTCTTCATCTAGGGATTCCAAGAAACCTAGATTCTCTGCACCTAACCCTCCACCATCTAGATCTAGTTTTCAAACTCAATGGACACCAAGCAGAGGTAGAGGACGAAGTCAACCGCTTCAAGGGACGCACAGTTCTGCATCTGTGTCAGTTACTGGACCACCCAGACCACAGCAACAGGAGAAGAGTTGCTACAACTGTGGTAAGGTGGGACACTTGATGAAGGATTGCCGTTCTAGGGTTGTCGGTGTGACACAACAAACCCCGAGACAGAATCAACAGGGATCTCAGAATAGACAACATCAAGGAGCAGCTCGAGGACGTGGACAAGCGTCTCAAGCTGGATCATCAACACCACCTCAACAACAGGCTACGGCAAGGTTCTATGCCATGAACCCACCAGAGGCAGTGGTCAATCCACAAGTAGTAACAGGTCAGATGGAACTTGTATATTCTGATATGTCTAAATCTTGTGTAGTATCTGTTTTGATTGACCCGGGTGCTACACACTCTTTCATCACTCGAAGAGTGATTCGTAACTGCAATATGATAACTAGTCATAGGGCAGATAAGTTGTTTTGGAGACTCCGTTGAGTGGGTCTGCTGTTCTGCAAGAAGTATGCTCTCCTTGCGTACTTTTCTTTTCTAAGCATCGCATTCAAGTGGATCTCATACCGCTTGATATGCAAGGATTTGATATAATCCTAGGGATGGATACCTTGGAAAGGTATCGAGTTGTCTTGGATTGTGAATCCAAGCTGGCAGTGTTTGCTGATGAAAGCAACACATGGATCTTTCAAGGTGAAAGAAAGATTCTGCCCACCTGTCTTGTATCATCTATGGTTGCTGATAAGTTGATGAGGCAAGGATGCTACGCATTCTTAGCCCATGTGGTAGATGTTACCAAGGAGAGTTCTAACCCTGCTGAAGTTCCGATAGTCAGGGAATTTGAGGATGTGTTTCCCGAAGAACTTCCTGGTATACCACCACCCCGGGAAATTGATTTTGAGATCAATTTGGTCCCAGATACGAAACCCATAGCCCAGACTCCGTATAGGATGGCGCCTGCTGAGATGGCAGAACTCAAGAAACAGCTTCAAGAGTTACTTGAGAAGGGTTTCATCCGACCGAGTACCTCACCTTGGGGTGCTCCGGTTTTATTTGTTAAAAAGAAAGATGGATCGATGCGGTTGTGCATTGATTATAGACAACTCAATAAAGTAACGATAAAGAATAAGTATCCTTTGCCGAGGATTGATGATCTTTTCGACCAGTTGCGTGGTGCAACAGTCTTTTCTAAGATAGACTTAAGGTCTGGATATCATCAACTCCGCATTAAGGACAGTGACATATCTAAGTCTGCCTTTAGGACAAGATATGGTCACTATGAGTTCACGGTCATGTTGTTTGGACTAACCAATGCACCGACTGCATTCATGGAACTCATGAATAGAGTCTTTCGACCTTTCCTTGATCAGTGTGTTGTCGTCTTCATAGATGACATACTGATTTATAGTAAGGATGCTCAGCAGCATGAACAACACCTTCGCCAGACTTTGACCTTGCTAAGAGAGCATAAGCTATACGCTAAGTTTAGCAAGTGCGAGTTTTGGTTATCTGAAGTGTCTTTCCTTGGACATGTGGTATCTGCCTCGGGAATTCGTGTTGACCCTGCAAAGGTAGAATCTGTTCTACAGTGGGAACAACCGAAGACACCGACGGAGATTAGAAGTTTCTTGGGGTTAGCTGGTTATTATCGAAGGTTTATTAAGAATTTCAGTTCTATAGCCTTACCTTTGACCAAGATAACCCGGAAGGATGTTCCTTTTGCTTGGAGTGATAAGTGTCAACAGTCTTTTCAGCTATTGAAGGAGAGGTTGACAAGTGCACCTGTGCTTGTGTTACCTGAGCAAGGAAAGGAATATATAATCTTTTGTGATGCCTCCAAGAATGTACTTGGATGTGTGTTGATGCAGGATAAACAAGTGATTTCTTTTGCTTCCCGACAGCTTAAGAAACACGAGGAGAATTATCCGACACACGATCTAGAGTTAGCTGCTGTGGTCCATGCTTTGAAAATCTGGAGACATTATCTCTACGGAGAAACTTTTCAGATTTTCACAGACCACAAGAATCTTAAGTACATCTTCACTCAGCATGAGCTTAATATGAGGCAACGTCGCTGGATGGAGTTAATCAAGGACTACGATTGTACAATTGATTACCATCCGGGCAAAGCCAATGTGGTTGCTGATGCCTTGAGTAGGAAATCAGCAACATCAACCATGGATAGGGCACAACTAAGTTCCTTAGTATGCTCTAGAAGAGATATGCTTATCTCTTTAAGGCAAGACAATGTGCAGTTAAAGGCATCATTGTTAGCTGGTCTGTTGGCTGAGATGCAGATTAAACCTACCTTAAGAGAGCAGATAAAGGAGGCACAACAAGTAGATGTTTTTGTACAGCAGATTAGATCTGAGTTTGGTGATGAGAAACGAGAAGGTTTTCATCAGTCAGATGACCAGGTGGCATGCTATCATGGAAGGATGATAGTACCAGATGTGGATAACCTGAGGAAGTTAGTCCTGGAAGAAGCTCATTCTTCGATGTATGCTATGCATCCAGGGAGCACCAAGATGTATCGAAATTTGAAAGATATGTATTGGTGGCCTGGGATGAAGAAGGATGTAGCTGAGTTTGTTCTGAGGTGTCCTGTGTGTCAGCAGGTCAAGGCTGAACACCAGAAACCTGCAGGAACAATGCAACCCTTACCCATACCACAGTGGAAGTGGGACCATGTGACCATGGACTTTGTTGTTGCCCTACCTAGGACAAACAAAGGACATGATTCCATTTGGGTAGTTGTTGATAGGTTGACAAAGACAGCACATTTCCTACCTGTCAAAACAACCTATTCTGCGGAAAGGTTATCCCAGATATATGTTCAAGAGATAGTGTGTTTGCACGGAGTTCCTGTCACTATAGTTTCTGACAGAGGTCCCTAGTTTACAAGTCGCTTTTGGGAACAGCTACACAGAGCCCTAGGCACCAAGCTAAGGTTTAGTACAGCCTTTCATCCCCAGACTGATGGACAGTCAGAAAGGACTATACAGACCTTAGAAGATCTGTTGAGAGCATGTGTTCTCCAGTTTACCGGGAGTTGGGATCTACATCTAAGCCTGATAGAGTTTGCCTATAACAATAGCTATCAACATAGCATTGATATGGAACCATATGAAGCCTTATATGGTAGACGTTGTAGATCACCCTTGTGTTAGTATGAAACTGGTGAGCACCAGTTGTTAGGCCCTGATCTTGTGCAGCAAACTACAGAAAAGATTAAAGTTATACAACAACAGCTTAAGACTACACAAGATAGGCAGAAGTCGTATGCCGATAAACGTCGTAGACCCCTAGAGTTCCAGGCTGGAGACAGAGTGTATCTCAAGGTCTCACCTTGGAAAGGAGTCCTTCGTTTTGGAAAGAAAGGAAAGTTAGCTCCTAGATTTATGGGACCTTATCCAATTGTTGAAAGAGTTGGAAAGGTGGCCTATAGACTAGAGTTACCTCAGGAGTTGCAGAAGTTGCACCCTGTGTTTCACATTTCCATGTTGAGGAAATGTCACCCAGACACCGAGTCAGTTCTACAACCTATGGAAATAGAATTGAATGAAGATATAACGTATGAGGAGGGACCAGTGTCAATCCTCGATAACAGAACTAAAAAGTTAAAGAAGAAGGATATAAGCCTTGTAAAAGTCCTCTGGAACCATCGTGGTGTTGAAGAAGCCACTTGGGAACTAGAAGATGAAATGAGAAGAAAATATCCTGCTCTTTTCTTATAATATGCTTTATCAATTTCGGGGACGAAATCCTTTTGAAGGGGTAAAGAATTTGTAACACCCCTGACCTGGGTTATGACCTAACCCTGGAAGTTTTGCCTAACTATGTAATTAATATACCTGTGAACACTCCCTGGCATGTAATTAAGTTCCTCAGGAACAATTTACTTTCAATCTTGCTCATTTTTTTATAAAGTTGTAGCATTGTGTTCTATGCAGGGACCTTTGTGCAAATTACCCAGTTTAAGGGTTGAACTTGCAAAATTCACAATATAAGATGTATCTCTGATGTTCAAACATCATGAGGATGGTTATGATGAAGTTCGAGGGATTTCCCAAGCTTGAGCACCAAGGTGCAGCTGTGGAAGCAATTCCCATGCTTAGAAACCCTAATTTGGGGGTAAAGTGCAATTTACCCAAATTGAGGGGTCCAAGTTGTAATTCTTAATATCTAAAATATCTTTTAAGACTCTTGTCATCATTTAGAGTGGAAATGATGAAAGGGGCACATCAAAGATTGATCAGATGAGAAAAGATGAACTTTGTGGTAAAAGACACCTAATTTGGGTATAGAAACCTTTCATGGATGTACCCTAGTTGTAGGTTGGCTTCCCTTACCCTTAGATCTTGAGATTTCATGAGATTTTCATAAGGATAGATGAGTTTGGATGTGCCTTTGAGCAAGGAGGGACCTAGATGTGATTTCCAATCTTGTAAGGTCCTTAGGGTGTAAAAGGGGCTAAAGTATATAAGCCACCTCTTTACAAGATAAGTGAACGATCTTTTCTTTCCCTCATTCTCTTCTCTTCTTGCTCAAACGGCCAAGGATAGCTCTGGAGCTCAGGGGGACGACCAACCTATTCTAGGTAAGAAAACACCACCTTCTAGCTCGAATTCATGGAGGAATTCACTTTCTAAGGTTGGTTTTGTGGTTAGCTTACTTAGTTTTCTTGTTCTAGCCAACCAAACCAACGTTTCCTTGGAGAATTCACCTCTGACCAAGTTGTGGAAGCTCAAGGACGCCATTAAAGCTTGGAGCTTGAAGGCTTGGAGCTCTAAGATCAACCTTTAGGCGGGTTTTATAACTCTAAACTTTTGCTTTATATGCATGCTTTAATTCTTGCAATTTACTTGGTAAAATCTCCTTCTACCTCCCTTCTTCCTTGCACATTTGCAAGCAAAACAGTGGAGAAACCGACCTTGCTAGAGGTTGAAGATGAGGGGCGTGATTCCCTATGTCACTTTTTCAAACGACCTTGGACCTTTTGGTCCAAACGGTTGCAAACCGTTTGCTCTCAAACGGTCTTGCAAGACCATTTGGATTGAAACGGTCTCAAGACCATTTGAAAGAGTTGACCAAGGGACGACCGTTTGAGGGTCTGTTCCTAACATATTGAATTTCATCTCTGCAAAGAATCAAAGTCTAATTCTTAACCAATTGAGAGTTGAAGGCACTTCAACATGAAACCCTAATCGGGTGAAAGAGTGCTGATTTGACATATAGATCTTGTTGAGTTTTGGGTTGAAGGACCCAAACGGTCTCAATACCGTTTGGGGATTCCTCCAAACGGTCCTAAGACCGTTTGGGCACAACCCAAGACCGTTTGAAGGTCTAGGGTTAAGTTAATCTAATGGTTTGAGGGTCCAATTGTAGGAAAGTGATGAATTGATGAAAATTGCTGATTTTGACCTAATTGGACTTCAACCTTAGTCAAAATGACCTGGACTTTGGTCAAACTTTGGGCAAACGGTCTCAAGACCATTTGGATGATGTCCAAACGACCTCAAGACCGTTTGGGCCAAGTTTGAGCCCAATTGGAGGCCCATTGATAGGTGCAACCTTGAATTGATTCATATTGTTGAACATTGATGACCATCCGATTTGAAACCCTAATTGAGAACGATTGAACCCTAATTGGATTGCAATTGAGGGTCAATTTGATGTCTAATAGGGTTAGCATAGCTTTGACCAATTGAGGGCTTCAACACACATATCCATGAACATTGGTGACCTTTGAACCCCTTTGGAGGTCCAAACGGTTTGAGCCCTTTTTGGACCAAACGGTCTCAAGACCGTTTGAGACCAAATGGTCTCAAGACCGTTTGGGGCCAAACGGTCTCAAGACCGTTTGGGGCCAAACGGTCTCAAGACCGTTTGGGCTCAAACGACCTCAGGATCGTTTGGTCCAATCGATCTCAAGTAATTTTGATCAAACGGTTTCAAACCGATTGAAGCTCCAAACGGTTTGGAAGTCAACCCTTCCAAACGGTCTTCACCTCCAAACGGTCTCAAGACCGTTTGGGTGGTTGAAACCGTTTGAAGGTTGAAACCGTTTGGAGATTGGTGATGGTTTGTACTTAACCATTTGATGGTGTAATTAGTTCCATGGTGATCCAATTTAAACCCTAATAGTAACCTAGGTAATTAAGGGACTATGTAATTAGTAAGTTAACCCATGATGGTGATCATGTGGCGAATTACCAAAATACCCTTGAGGGGTCTAAAGAGATAAAACCTTGTTCTAATCAAACCCTAATCACATGATGTTGATGTTTTGACTTATGTTAGTCAATGGAGACTTATCTCAACCTGATCTAGAGTGGTGTTGCCACCATTTACTAGTGAGAGGAGAGAGAAAGTATTTCTAGAGAGAGAAAGTATCCTAGAGAGAGAAAGTACCCTTTTTAAGGTGGAAACTCAAGTGAGATACTTCAATTACACATGAATGTGCATTATTAGGGAATGACCCACCTATGAGAGGTCATGGAAACCCTAGTTATGCTATCTAATGAATCTTAATCTTATTTAAGAACACTAATGATGATGTTTCTCTTACATGATGATGTAATAAGTACAAATCACCATGGAGTGAATAGTAAACCCTAATTTTAGGGTGATGACATGTAAGATGAATAGTAAACCCTAATTGTTGAATTGTTTACTATTATCTGTTGAGTTAACCATGCAGGTTGTTATGAGATGATGTCCATATCCAGGTATGGAATACCATGTTATATTCATTGAAAGCATGCCTTAAGCTTTATGAATAGTGAACTACCTTGATACACTGCTAAGTGACATCCTTTGTGATTTATGGGCTGTAAGAGCCATAAACACCATCAAGGTCATGCTTGACAGATGACTTGTGATGAGATGACTGAGAACTGATGATTGAAAAGAGTTAGGCCTGCTATATTTTGTATTCTTATATAAAGCTGTGATGCTATTGTTATTGTTTGAAGAACAATGTATGATGTTAAGAATACTGAATGTACCTAACTAATCAAGTGTAATGTAGAGCCCTGATCATAGATCCATCATTGTCAGAGTCTAAATGATGGTGAAACAGGTTTTCCTCAGGGAACTCCTAGATCACATACTTTTGAGTATGTGGGGTACATGGATGTGTAGAACCTTACATCCTAGTGTAGGTATTTGATGTAGATTCATGTAGTCCGTCATACCTTCACTAAGAGAGAAAGGGTGAGAGGATTTGATGTAGATTCTAGTAGTCCATCAAACCCCACCACAAAGTCTAAAAGGTGAGATGTATCTCTACACTCCCTTAAAGACACAAATACCGCATCGGTGAAAGATAAACAAGAAATCTTCCGATGGCGAAGAGGGTACAAAATGCCACTGTAACTCTAAAAATAGCGAAGGTCCAGTTTACCCTGGAGAGCTATTATTAAAGGGCATCCCGCCAGATGTCTATCAAACAATCCTCTAACTGACTGAGGAAGGTGAAGGTCATAAGAATCCGGCTCTTTTAATGACCTATGTATGATACTGATGTGACTTCTTAGCGATCAGTTGGAGTATGAGTGGTAAGCCTCATCTCCACAGGGCATAACAATAATGTTTGAAAAACATAATCAACAACGTAGTATATCTATTAGAGTATCTACGAGTTATTTGATTGATGTTACCTTGAATAGTATAGATGTTCTCATATTTTAATATTGATTGAACTCTTGCTTATCATCAAAACTGCAAGTGAATATCTTGAAAGCTTTTATTGCTTTAGTTATTCCATGTCTTGCTTATAAAGCTTCTAGTGGAGAGTTATAACTCTCGCTGGGGCAATTATGTATAATTGTCTCACCCCGTAGACTTCTACTTTTTAGGTGGTCATCGAAGACGGAGAAACAAGAACACAGGTGACCAATCCCAGCAACAACAGCATCAGGAGTAGTAAATCTCAGGTGGAGATTCAGCCTGCTTTATGGTGTAGTTAGAGTCAAGTCCTATGTGTCCTCTGTACTCTCAGGTCTTGGAATGTTTTGAGTATGAATTCTTGAGATATTTTGTACCATGTTGTATATAATTACTCAAGAAGTAATTTGTCAGTTATGGAAACAGTTAAATCCTTTTTCTATGGAAAAGGTTTGTGGTTTCAAGCTCTTATCTCGAAAAGTTTTAATTTCCCGTGATTTTTGTCTTCCGCTGTTTAATCGATGCTTCCGCACATGTTTAAATCGGGATTAATTCGTGGTTTGGAGATCGGAGCCCACAAAATTGTTCAAAGATATAACAAAATAGTTGAGTGAATGACATTTTTAGAAATAGTGAGTGGTTAGACTTTTAATCAAGAGAGAAAATAGAGGGACTAATCATCATGAGGTTGTTCGACAAAGGGGGTGGAAGAACGTGACTTAACTTGGCAAGGTAGTTTAGGGAGGAGAGACAAATTAAGATTAATAGAAAGAAGAAAATTGGAGAAAAATGTGAACAGATAGAGAGTTGAGTAGGAGGGAAAATTGTGAATCATTGATTTTGATTAGATAGCATTCATTTCTAAAAATAAAATTATGTAAAAAGTAATTTAAAATAGAAACATATTTTTTTCATAACATTGTAGATATGATTCAAAGTTAACATTGTTGTGGCCTCTGGATTTTTCATTGATCCATCATTGAGGCTTATCCTACAGAAGAGTTTACATATGTAGTTTTGTTCCAATGGATGGATATTGAACATGCCAAAGACAAATAATGATGTATAGATATTCAACAAGAATCATACATCCAATTTTTTGGTACACAAAAATTCTTTTCAGAAAAATACTACAAAAATGTGCCACATTACTATATGACTACACAAAAAATTCAGCTACCATTGTCTTATGCACTTTTCAATATTGGTTTTTAGAAAAAATGATCTCAAGTACTAATGTAGCTATTGTTTGTATTTCAATAGACAATAGAATAATTAAATGATATAAAATAGTAAACTTGTGCACAATTGATATAATGTGTTTTACAATACAACAAAAAAGACAAACTATTGCCAAGACCATTTTAGAATGTGGGTCTATGAGAAAGGTTAGAAGAGACTGTCATATTTATTTTCTGTGAGTAAGATCTTGAAGATATGAAGTCAACTTAGCAAATTCAAATATAGGCTTTGACGATTGGACTGAGATTGTTGTAAAGTGAAATATTGTTAGACGTTGCATCTAAGAGTGACCAAAACAACAAATCACCTTGCCTCCATGAATGAAATTGGACATGCATCCTCCTATTTGCATCATTTTTGTAACAAGTTTGTACCTTTCTAATATCTTCGACTGTGTTAACAAAACGATAGTGATTGCACCAAGGCCTTCACACTGACATTGTCTCCCTTACAACTTCACCATTACATGTGAGTGTGAGAAACACCATCTTAGCCAAACAATATCACATATGATGTATGTAGTTGTCATTCTTTTTCTTTATTTGTGCACCCAGATAGAAGGGATCAATAGTTGTTCTGACTTCTCACATCTTGAATTCCTACATGCATAGCAAATAACATTGACCTTCAGCAACCTACAAAATAATAACATCATACAAAAAGAGTTAGTTATTAATTATTGTAGCTCTACTGTGTGCACATCTTTATTGTGGATATGTTAGAGCGGTCTTGAGGTGTCACGATGAGCTGGATAATGACTTATGGCAATGTGCTACAACTTTAGCAACGACTGTCTTGGGTGAGAAAACAACATATTAATAAATAAAATAATTACATAAGTAAATTAAATGGCATAACTTCAATGTAACAGGAAGCAAGAGTCGTTCTTTGTCTTTGGTAGAATAAAGGCCTTATTGTTACGACCCCATCTGAGCTTAATTGGTAAATTAGGGTTTACCTAGACAATTGCAAAGATTAATTGGAATAATCATTCTTGAAATCTAATTAATGACAATAACACAATTAGGATGTTTTAACTATGATAAGAAGTCTTAATGTTCTTTTGTCTTGAGAATTAGGGTTTGAGAAGCATAAACCCTAATCGGCCCAAAATAGGGTTTTAATGATGCATGAATACAGAATTTGATAAGTAGAATGTCTCACTAAATGATTTTTAGTATTTTATGTGTAACTCGGATTTACTTCAAATTTGGATATGATTTATATATATAAAATGTGAACAACATTGAAAAATATCAGAATTTTTGAAGAATGCTCTGACCTGTTGATCGGCCGAGTTTCAAACTCGACCGATCACAATTTCAGAATTTTACAGTAGTGTGGTAATTGAATTTTATCTTTTTATTGGTATATCCAATTGATCTCAAATTTTAACTGTGATTGAAAAACACAGTTTTAGACACTCTGTTAAATTGGAATAATTTTTGGATGACTTTTTAATCCCTACAGTAAGGGTGTCGGTCGAGTTTGTGCAGGACAAACTCGGCCGAATATATTCTGCAGACTGCAATATAGCAGTGCACTGTTCTATTTTTAATTATTTATTGGTAACTCCAAATGATATAAAATTTTAACTGAAGATTTATAGAACGATTATACACAACTTGCTAAATTCCCATAATTGTTGGATAATGTTTGATCTCTGAAATAAACGAATTACAGTAACTTTTGTATAACTGAATATTCAGCCTATATAATTAAAGTTAAGTGTTGGGTCAATATGCAATTGACCCAAGCAGCTCAATTGACTTATATGAACGACCACACACACAAGCAGCTCTCATTCTTCGTCATTCATTCCAGAGAAACGAAAATTTAGAGAGAGAGGGAGAGTTAGGGCTTGAGTGAAGAAAGTGGGGGAATTGCTGAATTAGGGTTCTGCGGTCCCAAGAGTGGTGAAATCAAGTAAGTTCGGATCCTTTGCATAGACTTTTATGGTGGATCTTCTCTCTTATGTCTAGATTCCGTCCATGCTCTGATTTGATCCAAGATGATGTCGAAATTCCCTCTTTCCTCACCCTTTCTTCATAATCCCTCTTTTTCAAGGTTTCCGAGTTGAATGGAAGAAGAATTGGGAGAATTGCTAGGGATTTGATAGGAATTCGAGATTCCCTGAGTTGAGCTGCAATTGTGAGGTGTTTTCACACCTTAGAGTGAGTGGGTTCTTCCTTCAAACATTCTAATGCACGAATTTTATTATAACATTCAAATCCCTAAATGCTTAGCATGTGAATTCTAAATCTTGAAATGTCCATTTGATTTAAGTTATTGTAAATTGATATTATATGGATTCCTTCTCTATTTGAATGACTCCTAAATGGTAGATTCATATCAGATACGTATACAACACTTCCTAGTAAGGATGCTTTTAGATTTATATCGAATGATGTAATTAGGGTTTGACCTAATTGAGATATCACTAGAGTTTCAACCTTATTGAAAAGGACAAGTAATCCTATAAGTGGTTAGGATGTACCTCGTGGGTTATCTTAATTGAATCTTATTCTGGATACATGATATCGCAGTGATGATATGGAAAACCTAAATTTAGTTAAATTTCCATGGTTTCATGTCTATATTGATTGCATACGATTTGTTGGAAACAATCTTTATTTAGTGAATGCTTATATCCTATGAAATCCTTATGAGAGCCATGTGACAAGTGAATGAGGTAAATGAAAAGGTGAATGAGGCAAATTCAACCCTAAGAGTAGGGTGTTGGCATGTGATGAATGAATAAGGCAAATGAAACCCTAAGGATAGGGTGTTCAATGAATCATGCTATGGTAATATGAAAGGTCTCGATATGAGATGTGGTGATACTTAATTGTTAAATTGTATGTTTCTAGTGCATTTAACTTTATATGCTTGTTCTCCTTGAAATGATATTTACCTACTGCAGGGCTTCTTATATTTCAATACATATCTTGTAAATTGTAGGTGATGAGATATGACATGCCCTAGAAAGGGATGTTACTGAGACATGGTATATGTTGAATACATGAGCTAAGATATTTACATGTTAATCAAGTATAGACCTAAGTGCCCTAACACCGTAGAACCCCTTAGACGGGTCTGCAACTTTGGGGTGAAACTCGTATTGCAACATCATCCGTGCTTGTGTCGCGGACAAATGAGAAAGGAGAGAGGCAGTGTCTAACAACAATCGTGCTTGTGTCACGATGGCACTGCGATAACAAAAGAAAATACGGTTATCTAACACCATTCGTGCTTGTGTCGCGAAGGTAACCCTGTGACTCTCCTCCGGTGTACTCAGGTTTAAGGAGGAGTCGAGAGCACACGTGATTGTGCAGCACACGTGGATGTGCGATGAGGCCGTAGAGCCTGTGTCCTGTGCAGACCAGGATGAGTAGTCAGACTTAGCACTTCCCGGGTGTGTCGCTAAGTCTTGTACGGTGGGATTGTAGCATGAATTTGTTTCGGATCTTCATATGCAGAGTACACTGCATATGTTTAGGGCATAATCTAAAATATGATCATATAGGTTCACAGAGTTCTTTATAAATGAAAGAGTTAAGGAAGACTAGAAGCGTAGTCTTCTTGTAGTTATTCTTTGGATGCAATATTTACATTCTTTGTTATTTCAATTATATTGTTTTAGAACTGCTCAGTGTAGTATTAACTGTTGTTAAATTTCATATCGTTTATTCAAACTATATCTGTAATCACATTAGTGCATTAGTCTGTTTCCATGAAGTACTCATTCACTGAGCGAGTAGGCTCACCCCTCTACTCAAACATTTTAGGGTTAACCGCGTGGACTTGAAGATGATTAGAGCATCAGTATAGACCTTCCACAGGAGTCAAGTATGAGATTAGTTGAGTCAGTCGGTCCTTGTCACTCTAGATCCTCAGTAAGAGTTAAGAGAGAGAGTTGTAATTACAATGTGTAATATTGTTCCTCTTTGATATGTATGCTAATTACAAGTTTCATGTGCATAATGTGTGAGAGACATCGTGAATGCTTATACATATATCTTTACTATTGAAGTCTGATTAGTAAAAGAAATGTTCAGATTCCTTGTTAAGATGATATGTGGTTCAATGCGATGAAATAAGAGTTTAACAGAAAAGAAAAAGTTAAGGGTGTTCTTTGTGTTTCATATAAATCCTATCTTATGCCCTAGTCTCATGATTTGAGGAAATTGTGAGATCGGGGTGTAACAGCTTGGTATCAGAGCTTAGGGTGAGTTGTCAAGGACCATTAAGTTAGTAAGTTAGAGTCCTATGTGTGGCAGATAGGAGATGTTTGATTTTAGCTTTGGGGATTTGAGTATTTGGATATCCTGGCCCGATATCTGAGTACTTGGATCAGCCAGTACAAGCTACTCTGTCTATTCTCTCACGTATACCCTGGCCAGGTATACAGTGGAAGAATGGGCTAGAGAGGAACCCTAGAAATGTTAGGTTTAGAAAATGAGAAAAGAAACAAGAATTAAGCGCATAAATGTAAAAGGAGATAGAACTTACATTTCATAATGTTGTTTTTGTTGGAAATGTATAGAAATGCTCTTATATGTTTGAATTGAAATATTCAATACTTTGAAATATGGGTCTTTAATATCTGTTGTACACTATGCAATTGTAGCATTTATTGATTTCACTCTTTGTAACAAGTAGACTAGAATTGACCTTTGAATGGGCTTTTGTTTCTATGGTTTTGCCCGCTGATTCGAGTGGAATTGACATCAGCAGGTCTGTTTAGGTTTTCAGTCTGTACACGATTCGGCCGAGTTGTATGTGGTTCGGCCGAGTTTCCTTAATAGGCAATCGAACAGCAAACTGATCGGCCGAGTTGTATGTAATTCGGCCGAGTTTCCTTTTTCAGAAAATCAAACAGCAAGTTGATCGGCCGAGTTTCAAGCGGATCGGCCGAGTTGTGAAGCAATCGGCCGAGTTTCTGACCAATCGGCCGAGTTTCTGAGCTGTGAGTGGCAGTTAAGGAAGAATGTAATCCTTTGTAGTTCTTGGCTTCAGGACTTCAGGTTTGGCCTGGTCCGGTTGGCAGGATGCGTTACTAGGATCTAATGAATCCTATCAATAGTATAATAAGAATAGAATTTGAAGAATTAGACCCACATCAGAGTAAGAATGTACATACAGTAAGATGTTGAAACATATGGGCAAGATCAGAACAACTAAGAATTAGTTGAAACTGATATCTGAGGTTCAATTTTGGGGCCTCATATGAGAAACCCTTAATTGGGAATAAAGGAACATGATATGAGATTCATAATCAGTTTATTGATTAATATTATATGCACTATACATATGAAATATAGAAAAGATATGTGAAATGTATGTATGGTTCAAGATAGCAAGAATCAATCATGAAGAATGAATCATAGTATAGAGTATAATGCTTTTATGAACTCTAAAGCAAACGCTAAGTAGAGAATAGAGTTGAGCATTCAATAGGTCCATAGAAGTGAAGAGTCTTCAAAGGAGTAAAAGTAAAGAGGATCGTATGAACATGTAATTCATAAGACTAGAACAACAAACTAGTTTCTAAGCAAAGAACATAGGTGTAGTTTAACGAATGAATAAGTCATACAAAGGTAGACTGTATTCAGGAAGGAAAAACTTGATTGAAAGAGAAACTATGTTTGACCCATGCATGATCCACTTGATTTAAAAATGAAGAATATGTAATGTATTCAACATGAGTAAAAACTAATAGAAGGACTATTAATTTGGAATGTTAACTTCACAATAGTATAAAGATAAAGGTGGAAATATGTGCAACATGGTATACATGACCATACATATGAATAAGCAACATGGTCATAAGAGAAAAATTTAGAATTAAAGATGACGGGTTAAAGAGTAGTATATGGTAAGAGGACTATGAAACGTAAGAAAGGGTTTGAAATATGATGGAGAAGTTATAAAATAAAGAGGTTGTGAGATTCAATCAAGTGCTAATTAATCAAATATCTCTGTTGATAACTAAGTAAATCTACATACGGGAATGTATTAAGGGAATGTTTGAATACAAGTATTCCAAATCTTAAAATCATCTTCTCTTTCATATATTCCTTATTGAGAGCAAGGTGGGAATGAAATGATAAGAGAAAATGAATCATATATGGTGCATAACTACCTTGGTGGGGTCATCTAGTGAATGTAATAGTGACATACAGTATGATGAAGTGCGATAAGAAATAAATTCTTGTGTGATAGCAATAATAATGAATAATCTACTCCTATCTTAAATGCTTCAATGTTAATGATGTTTATTGTATATAATCATATGAATAGGATAGGTAGCAAAAAGTAAAGAAGTAATGAACGAGCAGAGAGATATGGGAAAACACTAGCTTTGTGTAGTATGTGAATTTGTTTTTACATGTATGAGTTGTTGAAGGCATATTAAGGTATGAAAGTTGGTTCTACATATGATTTCAGTGTATTTGTGCAAGCTATGTGTTAATTAAAGGTGTATGATAGTTGTAGTAACTCATACCAGATATGCATCTTACTATTGTATATTTGTGATATGGTGTTACAGTTTGGATGATGTCAGAACATATGGAGAGATACCCTAAACAAGTTAGTCATAGATATTCACTCATATTAATAGAAAAGGATGATAATCAGATTGTTTGGACAAGTAACCCTAATGAGGTGTAGCTTGTTATACCTAGCTCTAATATAACTGAGTGATGGCAATTGAGTATGATTAATGCTTGAATGACTGATACAATTGTGGATTACCTTATTACTGTTGTTGAAACCCTAAAATGATATAATACGATGGTTACACTTTGAATTGTGTGTGGGCCCATAACCCACAGGTTCCAGGATCGAAACAGGATAGTATGGAATGAGGTGGTAATGCTTCACCTCATGCATCCATGACCCAATGGGGATGCCAAGAGTAGTATTGTGCAATTGATTGTTGAATCTAGCCTTTTAATTCAAGACTGTTTTGCTATTTGAATAGCACTTTATTAAAGTTTAAAACAGCATGGTGAACTCGCTTATGTCACTTAAAGGTGATACAGAACAATAGAACTTTCTGAGCCGCATAAGTTGAGATAGTTGTATCAGAGTATCAGAGTTGCGCAGTGAAAGCGTGGTGGTTTATCTTTGCATTCTATGTTTGACTGTGGCATAAAGAATTTGCTTGATATCATTGAGAACTATTTGAAACATGTTGTGATTTAGTAAAGAATTAAAAGATCTAATGTTGAAAACTACATTCAGGTATGAAATACAAGAGTATAATGACATGGAAGGCTTTAGAAGCTTAGAATAACCTTGAATGTATCTTTCTTGTAGGTTTATGTTTCGAGGACGAAACATTCTAAGGGGGGGAGAGTTGTTACGACCCCATCTGAGCTTAATTGGTAAATTAGGGTTTACCTAGACAATTGCAAAGATTAATTGGAATAATCATTCTTGAAATCTAATTAATGACAATAACACAATTAGGATGTTTTAACTATGATAAGAAGTCTTAATGTTCTTTTGTCTTGAGAATTAGGGTTTGAGAAGCATAAACCCTAATCGGCCCAAAATAGGGTTTTAATGATGCATGAATACAGAATTTGATAAATAGAATGTCTCACGAAATAATTTTTAGTATTTTATGTGTAACTATGATTTACTTCAAATTTGGATATGATTTAGATATATAAAATGTGAACAACATTGAAAAATATCAGAATTTTTGAAGAATGCTCTGACCTGTTGATCGGCCGAGTTTCAAACTCGACCGATCACAATTTCAGAATTTTACAGCAGTGTGGTAATTGAATTTTATCTTTTTATTGGTATATCCAATTGATCTCAAATTTTAACTGTGCTTGAAAAACACAGTTTTAGACACTCTGTTAAATTGTAATAATTTTTGGATGACTTTTTAATCCGTAAAGTAAGGGTGTCGGTCGAGTTTGTGCAGGACAAACTCGGCCGAATATATTCTGCAGACTGCAATATAGCAGTGCACTGTTCTATTTTTAATTATTTATTGGTAACTCCAAATGATATCAAATTTTAACTGAAGCTTTATAGAACGATTATACACAACGTGCTAAATTCCCATAATTGTTGGAGAATGTTTGATCTCTGAAATAAACGAATTACAGTAACTTTTGTATAACTGAATATTCAGCCTATATAATTAAAGTTAAGTGTTGGGTCAATATGCAATTGACCCAAGCGCTCAATTGACTTATATGAACGACCACACACACAAGCAGCTCTCATTCTTCGTCATTCATTCCAGAGAAACGAAAATTTAGAGAGAGAGGGAGAGTTAGGGCTTGAGTGAAGAAAGTGGGGGAATTGCTGAATTAGGGTTCTGCGGTCCCAAGAGTGGTGAAATCAAGTAAGTTCGGATCCTTTGCATAGACTTTTATGGTGGATATTCTCTCTTATGTCTAGATTCCTTCCATGCTCTGATTTGATCCAAGATGATGTCGAAATTCCCTCTTTCCTCACCCTTTCTTCATAATCCCTCTTTTTCAAGGTTTCCGAGTTGAATGGAAGAAGAATTGGGAGAATTGCTAGGGATTTGATAGGAATTCGAGATTCCCTGAGTTGAGCTGCAGTTGTGAGGTGTTTTCACACCTTAGAGTGAGTGAGTTCTTCCTTCAAACATTCTAATGCACGAATTTGATTATAACATTCAAATCCCTAAATGCTTAGCATGTGAATTCTAAATCTTGAAATGTCCATTTGATTTAAGTTATTGTAAATTGATATTATATGGATTCCTTCTCTATTTGAATGACTCCTAAATGGTAGATTCATATCACATACGTATACAACACTTCCTAGTAAGGATGCTTTTAGATTTATATCGAATGATGTAATTAGGGTTTGACCTAATTGAGATATCGCTAGAGTTTCAACCTTATTGAAAAGGACAAGTAATCCTATAAGTGGTTAGGATGTACCTCGTGGGTTATCTTAATTGAATCTTATTTTGGATACATGATATCGCAGTGATGATATGGAAAACCTAAATTTAGTTAAATTTCCATGGTTTCATGTCTATATTGATTGCATACGATTTGTTGGAAACAATCTTTATTTAGTGAATGCTTATATCCTATGAAATCCTTATGAGAGCCATGTGACAAGTGAATGAGGTAAATGAAAAGGTGAATGAGGCAAATGCAACCCTAAGAGTAGGGTGTTGGCATGTGATGAATGAATAAGGCAAATGAAATCCTAAGGATAGGGTGTTCAATGAATCATGCTATGGTAATATGAAAGGTCTCGATATGAGATGTGGTGATACTTAATTGTTAAATTGTATGTTTCTAGTGCATTTAACTTTATATGCTTGTTCTCCTTGAAATGATATTTACCTACTGCAGGGCTTCTTATATTTCAATACATATCTCGTAAATTGCAGGTGATGAGATATGACATGCCCTAGAAAGGGATGTTACTGAGACATGGTATATGTTGAATACATGAGCTAAGATATTTACATGTTAATCAAGTATAGACCTAAGTACCCTAACACCGTAGAACCCCTTAGACGGGTCTGCAACTTTGGGGTGAAACTCGTGTTGCAACATAATCCGTGCTTGTGTCGCGGACAAACGAGGAAAGAGAGAGGTAGTGTCTAACAACAATCGTGCTTGTGTCACGATGGCACTGCGATAACAAAAGAAAACACGGTTATCTAACACCATTCGTGCTAGTGTCGCGAAGGTAACCCTGTGACTCTCCTCCGGTGTACTCAGGTTTAAGGAGGAGTCGAGAGCACACCTGGTTGTGCAGCACACGTGGATGTGCGATGAGGCCGTAGAGCCTGTGTCCTATGCAGACCAGGACGAGTAGTCAGACTTAGCACTTCCCAGGTGTGTCGCTAAGTCTTGTACGGTGGGATCGTAGCATGAATTTGTTACTGATCTTCATATGCAGAGTACACTGCATATGTTTAGGGCATAATCTAAAATATGATCATATAGGTTCACAGAGTTCTTTATAAATGAAAGAGTTAAGGAAGACTAGAAGCGTAGTCTTCTTGTAGTTATTCTTTGGATGCAATATTTACATTCTTTGTTATTTCAATTATATTGTTTTAGAACTGCTCAGTGTAGTATTAACTGTTGTTAAATTTCATATCGTTTTTCAAACTATATCTGTAATCACATTAGTGCATTAGTCTGTTTCCATGAAGTACTCATTCACTGAGCGAGTAGGCTCACCCCTCTACTCAAACATTTTAGGGTTAACCGCATGGACTTGAAGATGATCAGAGCATCAGTGTAGACCTGCCACAGGAGTCAAGTATGAGATTAGTTGAGTCAGTCGGTCCTTGTCACTCTAGATCCTCAGTAAGAGTTAAGAGAGAGAGTTGTAATTACAATGTGTAATATTGTTCCTCTTTGATATGTATGCTAATTACAAGTTTCATGTGCATAATGTGTGAGAGACATCGTGAATGCTTATACATATATCTTTACTATTGAAGTCTGATTAGTAAAAGAAATGTTCAGATTCCTTGTTAAGATGATATGTGGTTCAATGCGATGAAACAAGAGTTTAACAGAAAATAAAAAGTTAAGGGTGTTCTTTGTGTTTCATATAAATCCTATCTTATGCCCTAATCTCATGATTTGAGGAAATTGTGAGATCGGGGTGTAACACTTATAGAGTCAAGTAATTTAGTAATGACATAAATAGAAGATGAACAAGAAGCAATTATTGATTGTTTGGCAATTGTTGGTTTAATTTGTACTGTAGCACTACAATTACAAGGAAGGATTTATAACCCTAGGAGGCAAAACGATAGAAGTGTTTTTGTAGCTGCCAAAGCTTGGCCCCTCCTTTTCCTTAACAATGTCATTTGGTAAAATCACACTACCATTTGAGTTATGTTACCAAACCAACACCTTTGGGAATATTCATTCTATTTCCATAAGAACAAGTACCACATCCCGCTAGACGACAGTCAGAATATATCCTACTATTTTTGGGATCCACCTATAAAAAGACATTAGTATCAAACTGCAAGCAGCAAATTGATCTCTTGCCAGACACAAACTCTACCACCAAATCTACATGAATTCAAGTGGAAGGAGATGTGGGTCAAGCCATGATGTGGGAAGACCTGCACCTAGAGCTCGTTGATAGTGGAAACAAAACCTCAACCACAGTTCCTTAACTACAACTATCAACACATCACAAGGGATGGCCCACTCACACCAACATTAAACAACATAAAAACATGTTGGGCTAGTAATAGGTACCTTTGTGTTATTATTATGGCCAGTAACACCATCATTGAAAGCAAACCTAACAACACATGCACCGGCCTTACCTCCCAACCATATAGGCTGTGAATACGACAGAGGTAGACTACATAAAACCTAGGGTGGCACTGGTTGGGTTTCTCTTCTTTGATACAACCGACAACCTCATTCCCTACAATGAGAACAGGAGGACACCTTACCGTCTCTATGAGCTATAGCAAACATCTTCATCACAAGATTGGTACTCCCCTCCATCTAAGAAGAGCTTATAAAAAAATGAAGAACAACACTCAATCCACCATACACGGTCCCAACTATGAAATGTCAACAATGACCACACGATTCCCATACATGCACTATCCCCTTGATGATCCTGATAACCATGCCATAGTTCAGCTATCAAGGGCCTAGAAATACCATGAATATGATCTTCTACCAGGCATCAAGAAGATTCAGGTAGGATACAAGTGTTTTGAAGTAGTCATTGACTACGATAGAAAATCTAATATCTTCATAGAACACAGATGGGAAGATATGATCACAACCTTAAAGTTGAAACCAGGTTGGACCATCTTCATCAGGCCTATCACAGATAGGACCTTAATGTCTTGGGTAGAAGATTTTAATAACAAAACCCCTTCAGAGTTATACCCACTATTCTTCTCGCCAGATGAAAACATCTCCACAAGCACAGACTTGTGTTCACCAGCTCTTTGTTCTAAAGAAACATCAACCTAAAGAAGGAACTAGAATCAATCCTATAGAAATCACCTTCACCCCGCAACACCAATGCTTTCAGAGGAGGAAGACACATCTACATCAGCACAACAACATGCCACCATTACAGATAGGTAAAATCCTGCTAAAACTACAACTATCTCATATTCTCCTTCTTTGGATACATCTATGCATTTGAAACTTTACCAAGATCAGGAAACAACATCTCTACACTCATATGATCAAAAATTCCCACCCCTCAGCCAGACTTCAGCCACTGACCTCGCCATTGCCATCTTGAAAAAGAACACCCCTTCATTTGAATGGAAGCATGCTCCTCGTAGACCCCATTTCTGAGCTCTGCATTGCACCAGATGCTTTCGCAGACAATGATCTAAGTCCCAATGCATCACACCACCACGCAGCTACATATGCAACAAACCTGGACACCTCTCATATAGATGCCACTACTGCACTAACCATTCCCTAGATGACCACAATGCTTTTAGCAGGATAAAGGAAAATCCTCATGCAAAAGCTACATTTTCCAATAGATCACAACGCAACATTAGATTTGACAAATCTAATCAATGACCACACCCCAATGTCAAAATGATTACCACCAAAAACTATTTTTCTTATCTCCACCCCATGGAGAAAGAAGTGTCTCCCAATCTTTCTTCAGATGCACACGTCCAACATTACCTTCAACAACCTATAAAACCTCATAAGTAAAACAACCTAAACTTACTACACTTTCCTGGAGAAAACATCACCATTGTGCTCCCTCCCCATCGTCACAACTAGAGTCATCTTGTGCTACTTTTATTTCCCCCTTCACGATGGCACATGCAATGCACCTTGAGAAGGAATTTCCTTTTGATATTCTGGCTAACTGCATGAGATTGTTGAAAGTTTTTACCAGTAGAAGTATCCTTGTTACTATCACCAACAACATCATCAACAACACTATCAACATTCTAGATGTTTCTCATGCCATCACACTCTTGCTTTTGGTCACACGGTTCTCAAGCTAAAAATCCCTTCTACTGCTCATCTCTTATACTCTATCCCTAAAGGAACTAAACTCGATTACCTCTTTGGTCAATTTATGACTATCCCTTGAGGTACCAACTTTGTCAAAGCCAACATCACTTGCTGGACACCCGATCATGGATCTGGTTGGGTCACCATCACTGATCTTTACCCATGGTAGATAGATGTCTTCAGGGTGGTTTCCCACTCCATTGGAGATACGCTCCAATTTGTCTGTCATGACACCCTCCACCCCACTTAATACATTAAATCCTTCTACATTTTTTCGGTCAAACTAGCAATTACCCTTCTTGCATCCTTGAAGATCAGATTGGGTGAAAAAATCCCTGAGATCAAGCACACAGATGAGAACCCAGATGCAATCTAAACCACCTTCACTGACATCAGTGTCCACCCTCCCATCCTGGTAGTGCTCGGATAACACCAAGAAACCTTTTTCTACCACAAGAAAACCATCTAATAGAAATATGATATGGGAAATAAGAGCACAACCACCATGTTTGTAGAAGACACTAGACAATGTAAAAAAAATAAGAGGCTAAGAACCACATCACCATCAGCTCACATCACAAACAACACACTTCAAAACTCCTTCAAACCCTTCCCCTTCCACAACAACAACACAGACTCCACTACCAATATTGATTCTGAAACTGTCCAGAAGTTGAAGACAACCATCATTGATGAGATATGATCTTCACAGAGTCTGAAGCTGAAAAACAAGGGAAAAGCTCCTAGAATAATCCAATCCATCAACTCCATTTCAACCACACCTGAAGGACAAACCATAAGGAACTACTTTGCATCATAAGAGTAGGTACATCTTCAATACTCTCACCCTCTCATAAGAATAGCACCAAGTTGATTACATTTTTCTCCATTTGAAAAATATGATAATTAAATAGATAATATAGAATATATAGCATCATGGTCAGACATACAATCCTTCACAAATTTTGCAGATAAATTAGGCATCATTTTGTAAGATGATACTCAAGCACATAAGGCCCTTGATAACATTTAAAACTATATGAATTGGCATAATCATGGATACATCTATGATGCATATACCTGCCTCGATAAATTTTATATCTGCTAATTATCTTGGAAACCTTCAGACCTCTTCTTTGTTTTACCAACATGAAGATCACTTCTTGGAATGTATGTGGGGCTTCTAGTCTCAATAGACGACAAAAAATCTGTAGACACATTTACAAAAATAACATTAACATCATCACTATCTAGAAAAAAAATCCACTCTGACACCTTTTTCTCTTAAAACCATAGGGGACAAACATATAAGCATTTGGCATCGGATTCCACTACACGATTACAAAGGAATTTTTCTCATTGGTCTTAATAGTATCCTCTCTAACATTAAACTTTTAGAAATACAAAGATTCTCAATCTCTCTTCTCATTACTAATATCACAGATAACTTTAGTTGGCTTCAGTGGCATCTATGGAGAACCTAGCTCAAACAAACCTAAATATATGGCTTAGATCAAGCACGTTATGGAGAAATTTCACGACAAACCCTAGCTCATTGGTGGAGATCTCAACCTTACTATACAACTGTCAGTTAGGCTCAACCCCACCTCATCAGTAGGAAACATGTACCTTGCAGATCGTACTTTCCTTCAACTTATCACACAACACCAATTGATAGATATCCCCCCTACAAATGCTCTCTATACGTGGAACAAGAACCAAACCTGGGCTAGACTTGATCGCTTCATATGTTCCACACTTTGGGAAGACCATTACCCACACTCCTTTTTTCTGTTGCCTACAGACCCATCTCCGGCCATTTCCATATCATCATTGATGCAAAACATGAATGATGGGGACACAAACCCGTTCATTTTGAAATTTTGGCTCACCGACCCTACCTACCTGAATCTCTACTCTAGGAATTGGGTGGCTGCTGATAAACAAACTAAGGATGTAGGATACCATATCTATAACAACACAAGAAACATCATAAGAAACCTGAAGAGATGGAAGAAGGAAAAAATTGGAAACCTCTCACATAAACCAGTCGATCTTGAACAACAACATCTTTTCGTTGACAATGGACCCACTACTAACCCAACCCTCGCCCTCACTATCAAAGATTAACTAGAACACATTAAACACTACATGGACACCATCTGGAAACAACATGCAAAAATCCAATGCGCTCAAGAGGGAGAAAAAAATACCAAATTCTTCCATTAAACTTGCAATAGCAATACATGCAAAAACACCATTTGTAGACTGCGCATAAATGACAACATCACATCTAATAAGAATATGATCACTAGCTATATTGTCCAACACTTTGAATCCATTTTCAACACTGGACACAAGCCCACATTCCTTGTATCTATAAATTGGGAATATATATGTGGTGGAACTATTTCAACCCCTCAACACACAATCAGAAACTTTAGCCCAGAGGAACTTGATGAGGCCACCCACTCACTTGAGAAAAACAAATCCCCAGGCCCAAATGATTTAAACATAGAATTCAATCTGGCCAACTAGAATCACATCAAGTGATTTTTAGCACCTTCTTAGAGCCATTCACCAAAATAGTAATGTTCACAGACTCATTAAAAACATCAATCATACTAACATTGCTCTTATCAAGAGGGTAACCCATCCTAATCAGATCACATAGTTCAGACCTATAACTCTTATCAACACCTCATACAAAATCATTGCAAAGGTTCATTCCAACCGCATCAAGCCTTAGTTAGAAAACATCATCTCAGGTAATCAAAATGCTTTCCTAAAAAACCATAGCATACACGATGCCTTCATTACGGTAAATGAAACTCTCCACCTCTGTCACAAAAACAAAACCCCTATATTAGCCATAAAGTTAGTCTTCGAGAAAGCATTTTATTATACAAACTAGGATTTCCTTCTTCGAGCTATGACTAGTTATGGATTTCCTAATACTTGGAATAACTAGGTCCATGCATGCATCTCCACAAACTTCTTCTCCACCATCATAAATGGATCCCCCTTCGACCACTTCCACAACACAAATGGGCTTAGACAGGGCGACCTACTCTCCCCATATCTTTTCATCATTGTCACATCCATTCTCACTAACATGATCAAGCTTAGCACAACACATGGTCTCATTTCCTCATCCTCAAAATTCCATGAGAGCATCATACAATTTGCATACTACGCCATGATTCTTGTCAAACTTGAAGGCTCTACCATCACCAATACCATTCCTATCATTGGGCTCTTCTCATACATATCTAGACTTAAAATTAACCTTTTGAAATCTTCTGTCATTGGGGTGAACACCCCAGCGGACCTCATCAATAGATTTAAAAACCTTCTCAAATGTAAGATAAAAAACTTCCCCATCAACTACCTTGGCCTACCTATCACACCCTGCCCATCATTCACTCACTTTGGAATCCCATCATTGATAATATTAAGCATAAACTCTCCTCATGGATAAAGCATTTCCTCAACCTGGAGGTCACCTCACCCTCTTAAACAACATCATAACACCCATAACCACTCACTATCTCAGCTACATTCCCCTACCTGGAAAGACCCATAAGATCATTGATACCATCAGGAAACATTTCCTATGGAATAATTTCAATAAAGATAATCCAAATAGAAAGATCCACCTTGTCAATTGGAACACCATCACAACACCAGTCAAATTTGGAGGATGGGGCATTATCAACACCAAAATACACACCATTTTTCTCATCACAAAGATTATAAACATGCTCTAACTAAAATAAACAAAATTTGGAACAAATTCATCCTCTAAAAGTACTATCAAAACAAACCACCCTGGCACCACACTAGCTATAGAATATCATCCCCACTTTGGAAGTACATCAACAAAAATTTGGACATTATCGAAAAACTCATCTTCTCCCCACCACATGCCCTACATAATATTAACTTCTGGTTTGACCCATGGTTCCATCAAAATACCATTCAAAACATGAACATTCACCTCCCTATCCCACCTTGATTGAGACATCTCAATATTGCAAAAGCGCTCCAATTCATCAACAATAACATGCAAAACTTTCTTAAAATTCATCTTCAAAATCACTTAAGAGTCAGCACCCTACGAGATATCATACACAAACTCAAATTCAACACAAATAGCTAGATTTCTTGGATTTGGGGTAAAAAATACTCCTCTAAAGCAGCCTATCTTCAATTAACTTATAGAGGTCATATTTCAGATATGACTATCATTTGGAAAGAAAAATGGCCACCAAAATTCAAAATTTTCTACTATCTTCTCTCAAATAATAGAATCCCTACAGACCATCATATGACTAGTAGAGGATATTCAAGTCCAACCAGATGCTACCTCTGTTAAAAAGATTAAGAAACCACACAAATTTTCATTAGCTACCTTACCACACTATATTTTATGTATAAATTCTTCCCACTAGATATTGTCACAAACAACCTCCTTTTACCAAAATATGTCACTAGTATCAAACCTCTACCACAACATCCTAGATTCCCCCGTGAATATTTGGTCATACACATCTTCTAGAACATCTAGCTAGAAAGATATAATAGGTAATTCAACAACATCTCCCGGGCTACCCAACACATGCTAACTGAAATTGAACATTCCTTATTTATATATTTGCATTGCAGGGCTAACGTTCACATCAACACATGTGATAGCAGTAGAAGATGACCAAGTCAACATGTTTGGAGGCCATTATGGTGGAGGATGCTACTCTCTAGAGGAAACCATCATAGACGACACATGATTCTGATTATCTTGATCATCACAAAGGCAGAACCCTACCATCTTAGTTGTTTCCATTTTCCTTCAACATGTTGTTGAGGCCTATGTTAAGGGGTTCCTCCCCCATGAACATATTTACTTCCTCCTGTATCATTTTATTGTCATCTTGCTTTAGCATTGGGTAGTAGGATAACTGTGTTTGTATGGCCACATAAAACTCTATCTGTTTCTCTACATTTGTAGACGTCTTCCATTTATAAGAATCCTTTATAATTAAATAGACTTTCTATAAAAAAATGAAGAATCCATAATCATGCTAGGTTCATTCTCCTTTTCAATAATATATATAGAAATATAAATCAAGAAAGTATACTCATATCAATTCCTCCCTCTTAAAATCAATTGCATTTATGTGATATGTATTTTCTATCTAGTATGATCCATTCATACATTTTTCATTTGTCCTTTCCTATGAATATCTTGTAATAAATCATGAAACTTAGAGAAGGGCATTTTCCTTATTACATGTTACTTTCGACCAAGTGTGAACCCAAAAACAACCATGTGATCACTAATTCATTTCATGAACTAGGCATATATTTGTGAATTACATCATATAAACATCTTAAAAACTTGATGACAAACTTCCTAATAGAATATCTTTTTCAAGATATCCATGTACGCCTTTTGATCAAGTATCATATCACTTTATTACAAATAAAGTCATCAACATATGTTAGCTTAACATCATAATCTATCATGCATATGTTAACAAACTTTACTTTATATCAGTTTGCAGTGACCAATACATACCTTAAACATCTGTCTTGTATTCAAGATATAAAATTTCATTTGTTGACCTTAACAAGAATTTATTGATATAGTAATGCTCCTAATGAACCTTGAATAGGGTTTTGAAAAACCTAAAGTCTCTTGATCCCTTCAATGTCCATTCGGTCATAAAATAAAAGAAGTCAGGATGTTACAACGACTACCCAACAGAGCACAGAAGCCAAACATAGATCTCATACCATTCAAATCACTTACCTGATCAAACTACCTATTCAAATATATATATATGAAGACCGTGACTTCTTATAGAGGATACCTCTTCCATGTGCAATTTTTTAATGGCGTAAGATACACTGTATTTGACTCCACTGACACACGAGGTTTAGCCATGTGTTTACTAACAACATTAAATGTCTGGTCAGGTCATCCTAAGATTTAGATAAGTATTCTAACCATGTGTTGATATTGTTTGGGATAAGAAAAAGACCCCCCTTGTAATTCCTGGGCCCACTTTATAAGGCTCTAGTAGAGTTTCAACAATGACAACTGGCCCCACAGATCACCACTAGTGTTAACTACATGCTTTATCCTTATCTACGCGTAAGCCAGGATAAACTTCAAGACTGGACACCCATCCTAGTACTACTCTGGAATGAGCATGCTTAACCACAAAGTTCTTTAGTAGTGGGTTCCCTAAAAAGGAGGTACACCTTAGTGATATGGGTAGTCCAATCATTCCTTTTAAGATCATTTTATCTGAGGCCTAAAATCCTAGGATGTTACAATCTTCCCCAGATAGACTCTTCACGTTCCCATCAAGGCTCAACTGTATGACCCTATAATATTGTCCCATTTCAGTACAGACCCTGAATGACCCATATGCACCCCATCTCCCCATTACGGGTACCAATGAAAAGGGTGTCTACATCACCATGGATAGTTGTTTCTGGCATGAGTGGACCACACGACTCAAGAATGGCATGTCGCATGCCCATGTGGGTCCCACCTACTAAAGGGTTTTAGGCTCTGATACCATTTATAACACATGGGCCCACAACCCAAGTCTCTAGTAGAGTTTAAGGAATGATGGATGGCCCCACAAACTACCACTAGCTTAACTAGGAATTTTTTATTCACTCAGGCGCAAGCTAGGATAAACTTTCAGATGGGTCACTCATCCTAGTATTACTATGGGAAGAGCATGCTTTACCACAAAGTTCTTTAGTAATGGGATCTCTAGAAAGGAGGTACTCCTTGGTGATATAGTTAGTCCAATCATTCCTTTTAAAATTGTTTTATTCGAGTCATCAAATCCTAGGATATTCTCCTCTAATGGAAACTTTTCATGACAGTCGTGGTGAGTGAACACGCTTATAATTCAGCATACTAGAACGCTTCAATAGATCGAGGATGTAATTGCATTGAGATAAATAGGTGTTCTGATGGGATAATAGAACCTCAATGCCCCAATAAGTAACAAAGTTGTCCCAGATCCTTGGTATGAAAGTGTTGTTGGAGAGACTATTTCAATGTTGAAATCCCATGGGGATCATTATCGTTGTTAACGATATCATCAACATAGATGACGAGAATGATGGTTTCAACTGGAGAAGAATCAAAGAAGAGACTATGATCATTATAGGATCTAGAAAATCTCTAGCTAGCAATAACTCCATTAAATTTGTAAACCATGCTTGTGGAGATTTTTTGGGACCATACAAAGAGATTTTGAGATGACAAACTCTTTGTGAAGACTTCCCTAGAGTATGAAAACCCAGATATTGTTTCATATACACTTCCTCCTCTAAGTCATCATGAAGGAAGGCATTTATAAAGAGGGTTGACCCATGTGAGTGGCATGGGAAATTACAATCTTGTCAGAAGCAATGTGAAGGTTTCAAGGAAATCCACACCATATATTTGGATGAATGCTTTGCAACAAGCCATTTTGGATGAATGCTTTGCAACAAGCCATACTTTAAGCCATTCCACTAATCCATAGAGAATGCACATATATTAAAAATATTTTTTTTTGGAGGAAAAAATCCCAAATCCCATTCTCATACAATGTTGTCATTTCCTCGAGCATCAAAACTTTCCAACCAGAGTGTTGAAGGGCCTTTGGGTAATTTTTCAAAATTTGGATAGAGTAGACCTGCTAGGAAATGATTTAATATTACCAAAAATCATGGATAGCCAACATGTACAAGATATAAGGTGGATAAGGGTGTAAAAGATGATACCTTTCTCAAAGAGACACAAGGTTTGATAGATCCTTAGACGTGAATAATTTTATAAGGTCTTGTACCTGTGGAGGAGGAATGGTAGGAGGATGGGTGATATATTCATGATCAAGTGGGTCTAAAAGATCAATCTCAAAGAACTCAGTTCTAGGCTGCGGTAGAAGCGGAGAGGATGGTGACATAGAATAAAAAAAGATATAAAATTAATGAAAAGTAACATTGATAGATATAAACATACAACGATTGCTTGGACTATAACAATGATAACCTTTTTGGAAGGTAGAATTACTAAGAAAAATCATTTCGATGGGGAGGAGATCACAATTTTCTTCTTTTGGAAGATAGTTATGCACAAAAGAAATGCTCCCAAAAAGAAAGGAATATGAAAAGTAGCATTTGCCCAAGAAAAGAAACTGAAACTAGGATCTTGTTAAGAAGTACACAACATGGTTGTTGATTGATAAAGTAGTTGATTGTGAGAACAGTCTTAGACCAACAAGGGTTAGGTAATTTACCATAGAACATAAGGCCATGAGAGATATCAAGAAAATGACGATTATTATGTTCTAGCACCCCAATTTTTTGTGGGTGTGAGTACAAGAACATCGATATATGGTTCTAAATCTAGAGCTAAATGAAGACACATGAGAATAAACATATTCTAAAGCATCATTGGTTTCAAAGATTTAATGGATTTATTAAATAGTGTTTAAATCATTTTAACAAAATTTTGCAAAGCACCAATCATACTATCACAAGGTTTCAAAGTATATAACCAGGTCATGCAAGATGTGTCATCAACAAAGGTAATGAAATAACGAAATTCATCAAAACTTTTTTTCAAAAAGGAAAAAATGTCATTGTGAATAACATCAATGAGTGTTATAGAATATATACTAGTCTTTCTTGAAAAAAAAACTCTTATAATTCTTCCCAAACTCACACGAGTCACATGTGAGATTTTTTAACCAGATAAAGAAGGTTCCATGTGCTCCAACTTCTATAGAGAGGGATGATCCTAGTGTTGGTAAAGCTAATATGTGGTGCTCACAACAAGGATGGAAGAAGGCACAACCCTACCAAAGTAATTAAGGTCACTAGTTCTAGAACTCGATCCAATCATCCTGAAAGTTTGAGAATAAGGCATCAAAAAATCATGTCTACCAGAGGGGATGTAAAAAGTAAAGGCATGAATGAAATTATCAAAGGACATTAAATTAAAGAAAAAATGAGGAATTAAATGAAAATCTTTTAGTTTAAGACTATGTGAGATATTAACACCCACATTGTTGAGCGGCTTCAATACACTTATCCTCATGGGTGAAATTTGAGGTTGGAATATGAGGTTCAGTGAAGGAAAGGATGTGTCTCATACAAGTCATATGTTGGGAGGCCCCAGAGTCAACTATTCAGGAAGAGTTGTATGTCAGCATGGGGGCCCCAACACAATCTTGGTTGGAGGCCAGATAAGTTGAAGATGTTGTAGAAGATTGCATGGTTACATAATCCCAAGATTCTATAGATTGTGTAGGTGCATTTTTAGATGTATACAAAAGTTTCTCATACTTACCTAAAGAGATGGTGACAGATGGATTGTTTGGTCCTTGTAAAACATGGGTAATCCCAATGCCACCACTACACCCATAGGGATGGCTATGCTCATGATAGAACTTCTCCTCCAGGTGGCCTAAATTGTTTCAAAAAGTGCATTTTAGCCTCAGGGGAAATCCATGGCCACATCATCAAGCAATGGTAATGTGATTCCCTTCCCCAAAAAAAGTGAGATTACTCATAACAAAGTGCATAATTATCACTAATAACAATATTACCACAAAATAGGGTAAACTAAAATAATTTGCAATACAATATCTCAAGCGGAAGAATTTCATAAAGAAGCCTTCACCTCAGGTCATTTGTATCCCGTATATGCCAAAAGATGTTACATATCATGTTCAAAGGTTGTTAAGCCACAATTTTCACAACATGTTTATGTGTACATGTCATTTCTATACACTCATGGCACAAAGCCAAAATCTACATGTCGATATACAAAACAACAAAATCTACCCAAAGACCTGAAGTACACGGATGACACATAGGATTCTACTACAAAACTTTAGTAGCATATCCAACCTCTAACAGTTAATGCTCTCCTTGCAGCTCAACACCTGCACCACAACCTCTACCTCCTCGTCCACAACCACCTAAAAAGTTGTAGAACCCATAAGGTGAGACCAAATGTCCCAGCGAGAGATATAACTATTTGCCAACATCTATTATAAGCACAATAAGATAATAGAGCAATTAAGTAAAGCAATTATTATTGGTTAACCATTTTAAGCAACTACAACTGAGTAGTAGAACAATTTATACTTTTTGAAGAAATATGAAGAAGGTGTATATTTTTTATACGCTAAACAGTATAAGAAATAAGGTATGGGGTCATATAATGTGATTTTTATTTGATCCTAATCAAATATACTACACGTCTATATGATCACCTTTTAATATTATTCCACGAGGTATTGAGGCATAAAAATCAAACCCAATTGACCACTAATAAGTTGAAATCAGTACCATACAAGATCTATGGAATAGTCAGACTCCATGATCATCACTAGCACTACTCAGTCAGTTCGAGTCTGCAATGCAGTGATATAATAGTCAAACTGCTAAATAAAAACTTATAGTCAAAGCTATAATCCTATAGACAACAAATCATAGTCAAAGCTATGGTCCTATAGACAACAACTCATAGTCAAAGCTATGGTGATGTAAAGCAATTAGTCTGCCTTGGTACATGGAACAACACTAGAGAATAGGATCACTCATGGCCATTCTATAATAAAACATCATGCCACTATATCAAGAATTTAATGATACAAGGAGATATCTCCAATGTTACCCCACATATTCAATAATATGTGCTCTGAGTTTTCCCATAGGAGTTACTCATTTCACCATCCAGCTAGATATGGATGCTGAAGATGGATCTATGGTATAGGGAAACTACATGATTATGGTTTAAATTGATTAGGTATTACAATTGGGTATCTTTTAATGCATCAAACATGTTAGAATGTATAAAACCTAAACAAACTCTACAAAATTAAGGGTAAGATACAACTTCAGAAGATATAAAACATACAAAGTGTGAACTTGTCTCATCATCACATGACACTTGTATCACAACCATTACAAGGTCATCACCAATATCATATCACTATGGGATATCAACCTTTCAATCATATCACTAGAGGATTTTACCTCAATCTATGCTCAAGGCACTTGTCGGGTCATTAAACCAAATCATGTAACTCCTGCACATTTAATATCACAATATGTCTCAACATCTATTCATAATCACGACCCTATATTACATAGGGATCATCATAGCATTCTAATAGCTATGACATTCATATCCCCTGCAAGTTAGGATTACACAAGTAGGAGAGAGAAAATTCCATCATATAATAATGATATTCAAACAATATGAGCATATGTATTTTACATCTCAAGATTAAGGTTTCATATCATCCCTCAACCACTAAACCCAGATTCCATCATCTCCCACATTGTTGGAGAGTACTAGGGTTAAGCACTATTGTTTGTGATTAGACATTCATATTCACCTCATCACATATAGATTATTACACTACATAATGACTATGTACATACATGTGTATAGGTGTCTCGACCACGCTCAAAACATGGGTCTCGGCCACTCTCAACACATGGGTCTTGACCTTGCTTACCATACAAGGGTGTTACGATTGTAACTCCATGTCATGATATGGGCATGTTTTGCAACCATGACACTATGTAACACCTAAATAAGGTGTCACAATCAAGACTACTCCAAGGTGTATCGTGACCGAGACTACATCAAGGTGTGATACGACCAAGACTACATCAAGGTGAGTCACAAGAAACATAGTGTTACGGTCGCTACCATACCAAGGCGCGCTAACCATCTAACCATAAAGTGTTACATCCGCAACCAACTCATCCCCAACCTGTTAAAACCATGACACAACCTGAACATGTGTCTCGACCATCATACTTAGTCATCTTGATCGCGATGTCAACCAACAGATTAAGTAGATAAGTAGCAATTCTGTGTTGCAATCAGTATTGGGTGGGCAGCGACGAACCCTTAGGGTTTTTTGGTGTTGGGGTCGAAACCATCACCTACAAGGGTGTCAACTAAAATGGAAGTCCAAATGGTGCATCGACCCTAAGTCATCCAAGTTCCCAACTTAAGAATAGATCCAAACATTCTTGAAATAGATGATTAACATCAGGGAATACCAAACGTTACCTAAGTAGAATTCTCCATTCAAAGGTGTTCCTCAAACCCTAGAACATGATCATATAAAGTCATCAAAAGAGCTATGTATATAGAGATAAAATTGATATTATTATACATGTAAGCATTTTTAAAACCTTTTATTATTCATGGTAAACCAGATATGTATCAAGTATTATTATTCCATAGATGATGATCTAAAAAATACATCACTATTTCAATCACCACAAAATCAGATATATAAAAATTTAGGATTTATAAGAAAAGTAATACTTTCAAGAATACTACAAGATTAAACTCTAAACATTATCATTCTTCCTACTATAAGGAACATGTTTTTAATATCTAATACAATAACATATGATCAGGTTAAAGATACAAATAATATATGTGGGAAAAGTTATCTAAATTGTCTGATTTGAAGTGAACTGGTCTCCCAACATCACAAGCTCTAAGAACTCCTAACAAGCTTCAACACTTTGACCAAAGGAGTTTCTCAAAAGAAAAAAAACCTTGGTCAAACAATCCTAGGCTAAACAAAGGAAGAAAGGAGAAAGATAAGAAATCATCCTCTCACTCGGGTTTCACCATGTCAAACTTAGCCTATGACCCCTTACGATGAGGAGTTTCTCTCAAACGACCACCATGTATGAATTACAGTCTACGACCAAAAAGGAAGAAGAAGATGGAGATTTCAGAAGAGGGAAAACGTGATTCAAGAGTTAAGATCACTTACCAAGAGAAGAATCTCCAAAAATCACCACCAAAGAGTTGATTTAGCACAGATCCTTCCTCAAGCAAGGTTGATTGGCCACCAAGTCTTTAAGATATGACCGCCTATGCTCCTAAAGCTCCAAGAACGATCACAAGGAAGAAGGAAGAGGTGGGGCCAAAAGAGTTGCTCACAAGTAAAGAGAATGGATTACATACCCAGAGGAGGGAAGTAAGATATTATGAGTGTCAACATAATAGACTACAAAATAGATGCCCTCCAAGAAAACAACCTTATATTAACTCACATGCATATTTCAAAATATTTATATTTATCTAAAAAAAGTGTATTGACCTTCAGGTTTGGCTACTACCTTGTCTCAGTTGAGACACTACCATATACTTGTATCGGTCGAGACCCTAGGTCACCATATGTACATGGTTGAGACACTAGAGGACAAACTGTATCGACCAACCCATCTCTAGGTCAACACGATCAAAACCACACTATATTCACCATGTGCTGTGGTCACTTCCCTCACCCAACACTGAGGTACCAGTCATAACACTCAAACCCTAGCACAGTCACCATATCAACAAGGCAATCTCTAGAAACCGTAGAATCGCCATGAGATGTCACATCACCAAACATGATTCAAACAAGACATCCATATCATAATATTCTCTCTCATGATGCTACAACATAAGAAACACTCTCAACATGTGGCATTTTGCAACATAACCCTCACTCACGGGTAAATTGCAATATGGTCCAAAACATGCTCCTATATTACAAAGATAGCTTAAATAGCAATCAAATAGGGCCAAATTGATAATACATATATGTCACATGTCATTAAGACATCTCACAAGAGTAAATTAAGGTTTAAGCATCTCATTATACAAGTAGTTTACAATTAAGCATAAAACTAGGTCAAGGGTCTTACATGTAGCAATTGTCAATTGCAATTCTAGTGGAGTCAAAGAGAAGATCCAAACATCAGAATATTGGAGATGAGAGAAGATATCTTCCAGAGTGGGAAAGTGTTTGCCTGTCAAGATAATGTTAAGGCCATTGAAAAAATTGTGCATGACAAGATTGGATTGCTCTTTGGGGGATCTTCATAATACAAAGGATGAAAATAGTCACGCTTTTGAGACAAGTTGATAATGGAATCAAAGTATTAATCAAGGGTCATATCACCCTAATTTTCACCAAAAAAATTGTCCCTTATTTCATATATCCTCAAATAATTCTTTTCATGTGTGTAGTCATGACGGGAAGTGTCACACAATTCTTTCACACTTTTGTAAAACATGTACTTGGGTGCAATAGAAGGTTCCATGCTTTTTCATAGCAAACTTTGAGTTGACTATTTTCCAATTTACAATTTGGGGTATCCTCAGTAGATTTTTCTATGATTTCCAACTTGTCTCTAGTTTCCAAAATGGTTTGGGTAGAATTCATTCAGCGTTGTTAATTTTCTCCTTTCAACTTGACTTTGGAGACATGAGCATTGTCATTATAGAGAATGGTCTAAGGTGAATCTTATTCATCTACATTGACTTTAGACATAATGAAAATTCACTTTGGTAGGAAAATAATAGAGAAAGATATGAAAGTAGTCACACATGTAGAATAACATTGGAGAAGGATATCATACTAGCACATTGGTAGAACAACAATGTATATGGAAAATCACCACTAAGATGCACAATGGAAGAAAAGAGAGAGAAAGCTAGAAAGAGACACTATTGAAGCACTATCACATGAATAATGCATTGTCATAGGGAAAAATAGTGGATTCCAAATAGTTAACATCACTCATTCATGTAATTCAGAAAAACACATGGTGAGGAAAATAAAGAAAAGAGGGAGTCTGAGGTTGTTACAACCTTATTTTTGAATGGATCTCTATTCTTCTGAGATCAACATGCCACCAGTCACATCCTATGAGTGACGAAGAGGACGAGGATAACCAGTTGGATTCTCAAAAAGGATGTTATTCCAGATCACACCTAATCAAGAGGCCACAGATCCATATCTAAAGGGATACAATGGCTTACAACTTCCCTACTGATTGATCAATCAAGCTGAAGTAGATAACCCTAAAAAATAATAAGTAGATGGGTGAAGTGCAGCATCAAAACCTAGTCAAAACTAGGACATCAAAACCTTCTTGGATAATTGTTCAATGGAATATAGCTACCCGAAGGTGGGTCAGTGGACCACAGACATCCACCTAGGGTGCTGACCGGGGATGCCTCTTAGGAGCAGGTGGCGACTGTTGGGTGTTGCTTGGTGCTACATGTGGGTGTGGATGCAACATGGTGGGAGTAGGGTCAGCGGGAAGGTAGGGGCGGAAGGGTGGGTGGATGTGGTGAGTGGGACATGGAGGAGGAGAAGAAGATGATGACGATGAAGAATTAGAAGAGAGAAGGAAGATACATGGAGAGAAGATAAGTTGGGGGCTTCCCTTTAGAAACCTTGGGGTTAAACGACTTCTCTTGACACCATGTGAATAGAAATTCTTATCATCAAAGTTAGGATTGCAGTAGAGTCATATTTATAGTTTTGTCTCAAGGTATGATGTACTAGAGACACAACACAACATAAACTAAACTAATACTTATGGACCTAACTAGGTAGAGATCAGTTAACTAATACAAAAAAATGAATAACATAAAATACCATGAACACCATGTCTTCAAGTGGAATACGGCCTCATTTGCAACCTTATGAGTGCAAAGCATACTAACATGGCTTTTACATATTCCTCTATAGGTGGATAACATATCAAGAGTGGGGGTATTTGGAAGGAAATGTTTCTTAAAAAATAAATGCATAAAAAGTCAAGAACAAATAGATAATGAAGAATGCATGTTCTTTAAGATATGTTAGCATGTAGTCGTGTTTGCATATTAGCTTGGACATCATTTATACACATTTAATGGGTAAGTTAAATGATCCTCGGGCTAGTAAAATAAACCCCTTTTATGTATATTGCTACTTTGTGTAGCTTTATCCCTTAGTTTGACATTATGTAGACTAATACCAGATGGTCCTAGAAAACAATGGTTCTGTTCATCTTATCATTACAACAATGATTAATTATGTGGATTTATAGTTGTAATCCATTAATATAACTATGATGATCTGAGTTATTTGCTATAGATTGATTATATGTTGCTAGCTCTAGGCCTAGATAAATAGTGTACACAAAATTCAACTGTATCCCTTTGGCCCATTAGACTATCTAGTTACACGTTTTAGAAAACAATTTGTTTCTCTCTACATCTTCTTTTATTGAATCCACTAACTATTTCTTGAAATTTTTCTATTTGAATTATACAACCCATGTAGCTTTTAAATGAAAAGTGACTTTTCCTATGCTATATAAAAAAGAGAATTGATTTCACAAATTACAAACAATGTCAATTTCTCTTTTCCTTTTTATGGTATTCAATCATGATCTACTATCTAGATTTATTTCACCACGGTTAAATCTCTATGTTTTATCTATCCAATCCAACTTAATTTTTAATTAAATTATATGTTACATTTAAATACTCCTCCTCTTGTTGGGGCTAACAAATAAGACAAAAAAAACAAATACTTTTTACATGAATCTCAAACCAACAGATCACTTCAACAATAATGTATCTAGGAAAGAGGGTTTGTGAGGTATATACCTAGTTCTAGAGAAAGTCCAATGAGAATCCTCACTACACAATACTTATTGATCTAACAAAACCCAGATAGTGTTTGGGGTGGCCTCCTACTGTGACACCACATATAGAGGTTGACCTAGTCCTCCTAGTGTGTCGATGACAACCGCCACACCTCTATTGTAGTCTACTAGGAACTTCTTCTAGGGACTTCTCAGTTCTCTTCATAGAGCCAACAGGAAGGAGTTCATCCCTTTAATGTTAACATCATAGTTATAACTTATTCTCCCTTTCTATCTCTCCCTTTTACAGTTAAGACTTGTTTGGGCTCTCACGTTACCACAATTATGAGAGGACAATGTTTATCAATATTTGTTGTCTGTCTAGATCAAAATCCTTGATGACTCCATATATATAGGAGGGTCAGGGTCAAGGTTTCAAATCCAATTGGGAGTCAAAGAGACTGAATTTCACAATTCAATTATTATTGTGAATCTCTATTCGGTCAACTAGACTTTCCATTCCGTTGAATGGTATACTTTCTTATTTGCAAAAGTATTGGCTTTCGGTATGGTGATCAATGCACGTCATTATGTCTGCATCACTACAAAACAATAAGTCAATAGACATTCAAATTGGTCGATCAATTTGCATTGACAATCTGATTGGAAATTTGTCTACTTGCCTGATTGGACATTCCAATCAGTCTATTGACTATTTCCCATCGACCTATTTGTATGTCCCAATCATTCACTAGACTCTCTAGTCGATCGATTGGCACAACAAACGGCCAGCTGGACACTCCATTCGATTGATTTACTCACCAGTGTTATTTAATTTGATTACCTAAACACTTTAGTAGTTAAATAGTAATCATGATTAAACTCCTATTCCAAGTACATATTAAGTGTGTGACCCTATATGTCCCAAATTACATTGTCAATGAATGTCCACAACCAACTTATAACATTACAAGCAATAAGTGGTTTCTACAAATACATCATTGCTACCCAAGTAATTGGAAAGTTGGAGAACAACTTAAACCTAGATCTGTAATCAATGTTAATGTGATGTATAATTCTTTTGTCTCTGATCTAGATTGAACTCAAGGTATTGAATCGTCATCCTATTAATCATTCAACATATGTTCCTTGAACCAGAGTATGGCCATACATTTTCTTAGTCACACTTATCAAGTGGCCATGATATCAACTCCGGTAGGAGGGACAAATCCCATCTTCATCACTCACAATCAATACCCACGTGTCACAATCATCACTATTACATTGAGATGTGATTATGGCTATAATCCATGAATCACTTCTTAGGGCGTGTCTGTCTAGTAAGCTCTTCTTTAACAGGTACTTATGTGTTTGGTTTGATATCATATATCATGACTTTTGAGATTCTATCATCAACTAACACACATTCTAGTCTTAAGTATTATTATTGTCTATTAGCTCCCACACTAATATCTAACTAGGGGCATAACAAGAATATATATACTCTTATCATACATATGATCTCACTGTTGAAGTCCTCAACTTGAAGACGTATGTCATCTAGCAATACCATTCTTTAGACATATATTATGTTATATCATCATCTCATAATTGAACAAACACATAGACAAAAATGTTGGGTTTTAGGGGAGGCAGAGAAGGCAGCGGAAACAAAAATTTTCTCCCCCAAACCCAGAATAAGGAAACGCGTCAACGTCTATATAATAGGAAAGGATGGTTTGTGGAATCATACATTGTCCCAAGGCTTGCTTGGAGACAATACCTCGCGCTATGTGCGGTCTTCAACTCCGGTCTTGGACGGCGTCTGTGCAGCTCCTGGTCGCACTGCGACTGACTCCTCCTCCTCCTACCGAACTGTCGGATGACAGTTGTCCTCTTGAGTGGAAGAAACCTCCCGCCTCTGAAGTAGTCCACACAGACCACCTGGAACTCCAATCTCCTTGTCCCACAGGGAATTGGAAGGAGTCGCACCCTCCTGTTGACGTACTAGTCGCCAACACACTCTCCTGCCTCCAGTTGCAACTGCAGTTGTCTTTCCCTTGCTGCACCTTCCTTTGCGGGAAGCACTTGCTCGGGCTCTCTCTCAGTTACCAAAACTAGAGAGAATGACAACTTTGTAGAGCAACTGGTTGCACTGAGTTGTACTTTGAGAAGCCCCCAATACCCCTATATATATAGGAGGGTCATGGGACAGGGTTCTCCATCCCGGGCAATATGGGACTAAAGCAGGAGTAGAAGGGTTCGAGATTTTCCACAAAACAACCAACTCGCAACCTGAACCGGTCGGTTGGAACATCAACCGATCGGTTGGGACCCATGAGCCGATCAGTTCACTTCAGAACCGGTCAGTTCGTGGTCCTGATCAGTTCCCGATTGACTTTCCTTCTTTTTTTTCTAATTGGTATCGAATACCAATCCTTGTTCCAATCAAATTGGGCAAGTGAAACGCAAGGAAAATTCTCACCGATCCTACTTTCCCAACTTGCTTGGTTGCACCAGTTGAACCGATCGTTTCAACACTTGAACCGATCGTTTCACCATGTCCATGAGACGATCGGCTCAACACTTGAGCCGACCGGTTCAGCAACCTCAGCCGACCAGTTCATCACATGAACCGATCGGTTGGGAGTGCAGGTTGTGTAGAATCAGTCAATTGCGATTTCAATCAATCCGATACTCCAATCAATGTGTCCAACACCTTGAACAATATGATATTGAGCTATCAATTGATTGCGTGTTTAATTGAACTACTAAACTCCTTTAGTAATCAATCTAAACATTGCTTGTGGACAAAACTCCTCTTCCAGGTTAAATCCTATCTGTGTGACCCTGCAGGTCCATTTCACATTGGCAGTGAAAGTCCATAACACTTATGACTTCACAAGTAAAGAGCGGTGCCTAGTCACACATCAGTGCTACCCAAGTGAAAGTAGAAAGTTGGAGAAAAACTCTCAATCCTACAATCTGTGAATGATGTTACCGTGAATGTATAATTCCTTTTTCACTGATATCCCGAATGAACTCGAGGCATGGAACAGTCATCCTGTCAACGTTCATTCACTTTCTTGATCTTAGAGTGGATTGAATGAGATATGTATGACATCAATATCACATACTGATTCACACATGTGTGCACACGCCTATATCAATCCTACTCATCAAGTGGCCTTGGATATCAAACTCCCGCAGGAGGGACAAATCCCATATCTATTACTCACCCCTCAAAAGCCCCATGTGTCAAAGCCACCCAATCATCACCTTTATAACAACCCATGTTTCAGGACTGCGTTTGATGATGTCAAAGTGTGCCCAATGACATGTGTTGAGTGTAGTGATTTCAAGTCTAAGAATCACACTCACCACCATCACTGTGAGTACTGACTGTGACTACCATGTCATGGTTCCATGTGTCAAACTCACGGTGGGTCTGTCTGGTACACTTGTTCTCTAACAAGTACCTATGTGTTTGGTTTGATATCTCTATATCATGACTAATGAGATTCTATCATCAACCAACACCACAATCTAGTCTTGTGTGTCATTGTTGTCTATCTACCTTCCACAATGACATCCGACTAGGGACATAACAAGAATGTACAAACTCTTAGCATCCGTATGATCTCATCGTTCAGGTCATGAACCTGAAGGCATACGTTATTGAGTACTGTCATTCTCTAGACATTCAATCTGTTTTATCACTATCTCATATGAATGAACCAGAAAGAATTGGAAGCTTGCCTTTGATGTTTATCAAATCAATCTTAATGTATCCCACCAATCATCCCATGATTGGCTCTCAGGGCATACATACCAACAGACTCCCACTTGCACTGCGAGCCAATCACCCTTGAATCATATTCATAGTGATCTTCAAACATGTCCCACATGTTACTGTGCTCTAGTGCCAACATAGTGAGTAATGGCAACACCTTGCCAAAGTCAGTATAAATTGCATGTCTCACATCTCTTCATTGTACGTCACACGTATGAGATGGATTTGTCGTAATATGCAATCTAGTATTCCTTTGCTAACTTTTAGCCACATTGCATGATCAAGGATTCCACACTTGTCATCAATGAGCGGAATATCTATAAGTTCATCTCATGAACTTCTAGATCCATATAGTATCCACTGATGTTCTCTAACACACGGATACTCGGCATTTCCTTTTAAACGGCTTTATTGGAACGTTTCCAATTATCAACAAACTTTCACTTTTATATATTATATATATATATATTGCGATTAATGTTCTGTCCTTTTGAAAGTTCGCATCAATGTAACTCTTTACATTGAACTCTTCCTTATATCCATAGAACTAGTACTCCTCAAGTACTTATCAAGTTCTTATGATTTCCAGTAACCCTTACTGGAAGCAGACAGACATCCACTCATCATGTCCCACATACGAGTTATTAGGATGAGCACATCATATTGCCATGTCCTACATACAAGATGATGAATGCATTTTGTTCTTGCCATGTATATACATGCAAGATAATGGGATGATTACATACATGATAGATCCATATCTATCTTTAGTGTTTCCATTCTTCATAATAATTGAACACTTGGCCTTGGGATACTAACTCCATGTAACATGGACAAATTTTCTCCCACTGAATCTGTGCATACTGAACCCTTCAGTACATATTGCCAATGTATGCTTTCTCTTTTTAGGTCAAGAGGTTTTCGAGAACTATCTCTATAGATCTCTATTCCTATCACATAGGAAACATCTCTTTCTTCCTTAAAGATAATTTCCACTTTTGGATTTCCATTTCACATCAACATGTGGAATGTGAACATGCTCCCACTAAATCACAGATCCCTTCTTTATCTTTGACATATCAGTCAAACCCTTTGACTATATCATCAAAGTAAAGATCCAATTCTGAGTGGCTTGTACTCAATCAATCACATTGATTAGTCCATTGTAACTTATAGACTTCATTTGCATTAGTGGATTCATAAACCTTATAGGTTGTGTCACGTACACATCCTTGTTTTATTCCTCATAGGAATGTGGTTTTAGTATCCATATGCCAAATGTCTTAGTCATTAAGTTTCAATCAACAAACATCATCCTTCTCAAATGTTATCCATGTGTCTTGACATTTAAGACGCATTTGCACTTATGGATTTCATCCAATGAGTGCTACCATCAAGGTCACACCTTATGGTTGACATGGATGTCATTTAGGATGTAATGGTCATAAACCATAACTCAAAATTTGGTTCCTCATATTTATCTAGATAGTTGACTCATCATATGAACAACTCATCACATAGATAATTGAGGTGTATCTGTCAAGGATATAAGAACTCACAACTCCTTGTGATTCTCAATGTCCTTTATTAGTGTGGGGTATTCATTTATTAAGAAGAATTCAGTTATTTGATAATCATTCTCTAACTCCTTAGAGTATGATTCCTTCTTGATTTAGACATCACCATGCCTTAATCATGAGTTCACTATGATACATTATCATAATCACTCATAAGGATCTCAAACAATTGGTCCAAGTATTTCATTCATTGATCTCATCAAGAATTAACACTTTACCAAATTTGCACTTCATCTATGATAATCTTGAACACTTCAAGATATTCATATTGGTATTTCTCTAAACACCTTTTGAAGTATTATCATTTACTCCAATAGGTATGTAAATACATCACATGTATTATACCTAATAGGACAATCATTCTCCCACTACCATTAGTGAAGATTGATTAATCATGTACAAGAGATTCATGTCTCTTACTGGTTCTCTAACCAAAAGAGTCTAGATTTATCCATCATATGGAAACTAGAAATGAATTTCTCATGATTGATGCTAATTTGATTGTTTGAGTTATCAATAACTTTAGGTATCATTTTATCTTATGCATACCATGTATCACAAGATAAGCAAGGCATTTCCACAAAGATCATATCTTTAAGATTGAAACATCAACTTTATTAATTGCCATCATTGCCATACAATATGCAAAAATAAAGTGTTTCTATCTATTGGCAATATATGAAATAGCAGTTCTCAACTCTATTTCGTGCCCTTTAGGCTGAAATAAATGGAAAGGTACTCCTATCTATGGCAGCAACACTTGCTCCAATGATGGGTACTCCTTTCTTGGTCCTTTCACAAAGGCCATCACTTCTTTGTGGATATTGCATATCATATATGACATATCCATATCTTGGTATCATATACCTCAGATAAATAAGTGGTTCATTTCATGATACCTTAGGTGGAGATCTCCATCCCCTCCTTTATCTTCTTTTGTTCTTCCAGATATAGAGGGAAATTCCTCATACACCCTTTCTGTATGTGCCTTGAGGCTGAAGACGGCTTGGATTGCTGGCTAGCATCTGAACACTTCTTTGCTTTGCCCTTGTCCTTGCCCTTAAGAATTACCTTTCTCTTTGATCACATCAAAGATTATGGTTTGTCTTTCTTCATCTTTGCCTCTACTATCCTCAACATGTCCAACAACTCTATCAACGCTTGTCAAAGTTGTTCATGTTGTAGCTTATCATGAATTGTATGATTCTTGCAACATTTGTAGTATCATACCAATAGCCAACTCTTAGCTCAGAGGGAATCCTTCTTAGTCAGGTTTTCCACATACCCAATCACATTGAGTGTGTGAATACCTTACTGGATCTCCTTCTGTCATGACATACTAGGATAGTGTCTTGGAGACATCATATGTCTCATGTTGTCTCTGCAACTCATAGTTCAGAGAACACAACATCAAGCACTCCTCATCAATGTCTTCCTCGGTATGCTTCCATAAGCATACTTTCAGCCATTGATGTGGTGGGATCGAGTTCATCTGGTTCTGGTATAATTAGGACTTAGAGCTTTCGCTCTTTGATTGAGAACACTTCTCATCATCCTAACCAGTCGTGGAATTATTCCCATTTAATTTGTTGGTCTCAAAGACCGATCGCAAATAAAGTGATTATTGTTGATTAACCATTTATTTTAACATAAGAAAATATATGCGATTTTAGTCCAAAACTCTTTTGACTTGTTTGATTGATTTGAAAAGTTGATGATAAAATTAGGCCTTTAATTAATTATCGCTCCCACTATTTTACTTCAAATTGATATCCCTCACCATCAATTCAGAAGATTGCAGCGTACAACCTTCTAGTGGGCAAGATCCTAAAATCCTCTAAGTCATGAGTCAGCTTTGGCTGATCGCCCACAACTTAGATCTCTCAGGTAGGCAACTCTTGCCAATTGCATCATATGCAACTCTTGTTGAATGAACATGCACAACACCTTGCCATGAACATTCCTTGCCTCTGGGCTTAGATGCTCTAAGAATCACCAGTTAAGTCTAACCCAAAAGCCGACACGGTAAACATGCACCCTGCTTTGGTAGAACCTACATGTCTACCCTTCACACTTCCACAAGATAGACGGCGCATCACGCTTTGGCATAACCTACGCTTGGTCGATCGAGCTTTTCATGTCTACCACTAATGGAAGGCATATAAGACTTAATATTTTAATGAGGGATTTGGTTTTTATATACATATACATATCCAATCACCACAATACATAGTACATATCATATACATGCTATATCCCTGAAAACATGCACAAACGATAAAAGCAATGATTATGACCATCCTAATGTGACTCCTCGAGCCAAGAGGAATCACGGTCATCTAGGTCTACATCACATGCAACCTATATAAGATGAACTATGTGCCTTGCCTTTGGAGTAGATCAATTCATCACATGAATGTCTTGCTCGGTCCGGCCCGGTTGTCTGGGTGCCACCAGTCGATCGGTTGGCTCCTCCAACCGATCGGTTCACCGGGTCGTCGTGCATATCGTCATGGCCACCACCCGCTCGTCTCGCTCCTAGAACCGGTCATCAACTAATCGGTTCACTCCTTGAACCGATCGTCTCAGCTGTCGTCTTGATGTCCTCCGTTCTATGACATAACAGGAAATAAAATCTATTCTAATATTACATTGCTTAAAAGGGAAACCCCGAGTTACATTCGGGGGGGAGCAAAGGTAGGAAAGAATATCGAATTATTTTGAGTTACATCAGGAATAGGAGAAGGAAGATCGGTGCGTAGACCGAGATGCAAGCAACCACATACAACCATTCACAGATAGGGTTTATTGGCCATAACCACGCTATACATCCACCACAAAACTCGTTTAAGGGTGACGTGTATCGAGTGCATTAATAATACATATCATATATGTAATTGGGATTTGTGGATTTAGGATTGGACATGCATAAAGACAATTTTATTCACATCGTATGCAATAAATAAAGGTGACAAACCAAAATGATCATATCGATATTCCTAAAATATAGAGCAGTTGACGTGGCTATGATACCACTTTTGGGTTTTAGGGGAGGCCGAGAAGGCAGCGGAAACAAAAATTTTCTCCCCCAAACCCAGAACAAGGAAACGCGTCAACATCTATATAATAGGAAAGGATGGTTTGTGGAATCATACCTTATCCCAAGGCTTGCTTGGCGACAATACCTCGTGCTATGCGCGGTCTTCAACTCCGGTCTTGAACGGCGTCTGTGCAGCCCCTGGTCGCACCGGGACTGACGACTCCTCCTCCTACCGAACTGTCGGATGACAGTTGTCTGCCTGAGTGGCAGAAACCTCCCGCCTCTGAAGTAGTCCACACGGACCACCTGGAACTCCAATCTCCTTGTCCCACAAGGAATTGGAAGGAGTCACACCCTCCTGTTGACGTACTAGTCGCCAACACACTCTCCTGCCTCCAGTTGCAACTGCAGTTGTCTTTCCCTTACTGCACCTCCCTTTGCGGGAAGCACTTGCTCGAGCTCTCTCTCGGTTACCAAAACCAGAGAGAACGACAACTTTGCAGAGAAACTGGTTGCACTGAGTTGTACTTTGAGAAGCCCCCAATACCCTATATATAGGAGGGTCATGGGATAGGGTTCTCCATCCCGGGCAATATGGGACTAAAGCAGGTGTAGAAGGGTTCAAGATTTTCCACAAAACAACCAACTCGCAACCTGAACCGATCGGTTCACAAGTGAACCGGTCGGTTGGGGACCTGAACCGGTCGGTTGGAACACCAAGCGATCGGTTGGGACCCACGAGCTGATCGGTTCCCTTCTGAACCGGTCGGTTTGTGGTCCTGATCAATTTTCGATTGACTTTCCTTCTTTTGTTTCTAATTGGTATCGAATACCAATCCTTGTTCTAATCAAATTGGGCAAGTGAAATGCAAGGAAAATTCTCACCGATCCTACTTTCCCAACTTGCTTGGTTGCACCAGTTGAACCAATCGTTTCAACACTTGAACCAATCGTTTCACCCTGTCCATGAGCCGATCGACTCAACACTTGAGCCGACCGGTTCAGCAACCTCAGCCGACCGGTTCATCACATGAACCGATCGGTTGGGAGTGCAGGTTGTGCAGAATCAGTCAATTGCGATTTCAATCAATCTGATACTCCAATCAATGTGTCCAACACCTTGAACAATATGATATTGAGCTATCAATTGATTGAGTGTTTAATTGAACTACTAAACTCCTTTAGTAATCAATCTAAACATTGCTTGTGGACAAAACTCCTCTTCCAGGTTAAATCCTATGTGTGTGACCCTGCAGGTCCAATTCACATTGGCAGTGAAAGTCCATAACACTTATGACTTCACAAGCAAAGAGCGGTGCCTAGTCACACATCAGTGCTACCAAAGTGAAAGTAGAAAGTTGGAGAACAACTCTCAATCCTACAATCCGTGAATGGTGTTACAGTGAATGTATAATTCCTTTGTCACTGATATCCCGAATGAACTCGAGGCATGGAACAGTCATCCTGTCAACGATCATTCACTTTCTTGATCTCAGAGTAGATTGAACGAGATATGTATGACATCAATATCACATACTGATTCACACATGCATGCGCACGCCTATCTCAATCCTACTCATAAAGTGGCCTTGGATATCAAACTCCCTCAGGAGGGACAAATCCCATATCTATCACTCACCCCTCAAAAGCCCCATGTGTCAAAGCCACCCAATCATCACCTTTATAACAACCCATGTTTCAGGACTGCGTTTGATGATGTCAAAGTGTGCCCAATGACATGTGTTGAGTGTAGTGATTTTAGGTCTAAGAATCACACTCACCACCATCACTGTGAGTACTGACTATGACTACCATGTCATGGTTCCATGTGTCAAACTCACGGTGGGTCTGTCCTGTACACTTGTTCTCTAACAAGTACCTATGTGTTTGGTTTGATATCTCTATATCATGACTAATGAGATTCTGTCATCAACCAACACCACAATCTAGTATTGTGTGTCATTGTTGTCTATCTACCTTCCACAATGACATCTGACTAGGGACATAACAAGAATGTACAAACTCTTAGCATCTGTATGATCTCATCGTTCAGGTCATGACCCTGAAGGCATACGTTATTGAGTACTGTCATTCTCTAGACATTCAATCTATTCTATCACTATCTCATATGACTGAACCTGAAAGAATTGGAAGCTTGCCTTTGATGTTTATCAAATCAATCTTAATGTATCCCACCAATCATCCCATGATTGGCTCTCAGGGCATACATATCAACAAGAAATTCATTTATTATTAATAAAACCAATTATTATATATGTTATTGAAATTATCATATGACTATCTCTCAGGGAACACATACCAACACCAGTGATATTGATCCCCCCTAATAAATCACCATCCTCCATCTCCTTATAATCTCTCTCTTCTAAATAACTTTGTTCCTTTAAATGCTCTCATATAATAACCCAATTTTATCATTCTTACTAAACCCTATCCTCAACCAATTCTCCTCAAATTGACAATTGCACTCTTTGAATTTAAGATTCTACCAATAAGGCAGTGTTGATTTAGATGTGAAGCATTTACCATTAAAGATGGTATAACACCTTAGGGAAATTGTATGTATCAACCCAATGGTTAAAAGTTGGATTCATTCCATATAAGCACACTATGTGTATACACCTTTCTATAATGCATTCATCCTACCAATGAAACAACAAACTCTCACCTCCTACTACCCCTCAATCAGTGTTTTCAATATTGATGAATGAACAATGAGAAAATAACACATAAAGGTAGGACATGGTTTTTAGGACTCCATGTGGCTTTCCCCCCTCTCTACTATTTTTTTGACTAGTAAGTCTAAACCATCTTGAGTCTACTTCAACTGACTCCATAAAGATAGGTGCTAAGTTGCACTTATCTCCTCCCGAATTCCCTTCTTGATATAGTCTTCTATAGATAATACCAGGAACTCCCATGATGGGAAAATGCAATTACTTGAAGATGCTTAGTGTTTTATCTTTCCATGAATTTTTCTTTAATTATGTGATGATTCTTTTACGAAGGTTCATGATACCATTTTCACATTTATTTATCTTCTTCTAGTTAACACTATCACCTATTTTTCCTATTTATTATTTTATCATCTAACCTGTCTTAAATAAAATTTATGCATAATTAATGTTATTTTTGTTTCCTTATGGGTGTTGATGCTCCCCTCTCACCGGTGATGAATGAAGGTTTTTTGTAGGGCACTGATGGCTTGTATCTGTTGAATGTTTGCTGGAAGATGGTGTATAGAGCTTGGTCAAATCTTTCAGGCTATGTTCTTCTGAGATATTTTGAGCTGGGTTCATAGTTTTTGGCTAAGATTTTTGGCCGGTTTCAAATATGTTCTTATGGTTTGGATTCTTTTGGGCTTTAGTTCTTGAGTAGCTTTGAGAGGATGGTGAGTACCCCTGAACAGTTTGGGAAAGGTGTGCTCTCATTTACCTTGATCCTGAAGTGCTTTATCCATTGCCCTAGTTTTGGTTCCCTAGAGATTTTGGTTGATATCTTTTTGGGTCCCGTTTGGTGTTCTCCTGATGATTCATTGCCAGTAGGCTAGTTTCCTCTGCTCTTTCAATATTCTTTTATAATTAGCCTCTTTATAGGTTTTGTTTATCTATCTTCAGTTCTTGAGGGTAGCAAGCATTGTACATACACTAAAGAGAAAAGCAACACGAGTTTATACTGACCAAAAAAATGTTATTTTTGTTTAATGTGATTTGAGATATCTTTTCTTACCCTCTCTAGGGATGATCTTTGGGTTGGTTCACCTCAGGTTTTGCGAAGTCCATGCCCAAACTCATATTTTTAACTAGGTTGGGCTGGGTTTAGGGTCGGGTAATATTTGAAATACTTGGCCCGTAACCAACACACATAATAAAAATGGGTTTTGAGTTGGATTCAGGGCAGATCATATAATAGAGTAAGTGAAAAAATTTTCAACACATAGAAAAGACAAAAGGTTAACATAATTTCTTAAATATGTATCACTAGGTATATGTGATCTATATGTATCATTATAGGAACTTGTACACTTACAAATTGTTATAGAAATTCAATGTGTAACGCCCGGGTCCACTGCCCAAGGCTCTAGTAGAATTTTAGGAATGATGACTGGCCCCAAAGACCACCACTAGCCTTAACTGCGCGCTTTATCCTCACTCACACGCAAGCTGGGGTCAACTTCCGGACTGGTCACCCATCCTAGTACTACTCCAACTTGAGCACGCTTAACTATGGAGTTGTTTAGTGATGGGATCCCGAAAAAGGAGGTGCACCTTGGTGATATTGGTAGTCCAATCATTTTTATAAGATATTTTTATCTAAGGCCTCAAATACTGGGATGTTACAATCTCCCCCACTTAGACTCTTGACGTCCTTGTCAAGGCTCAACTATATGGCATCATGATATTTTCCCGTTTCAGTGCAGACCCATAATAGCCCATGGGCACCCAACTCCCGATCATGGATTACCAATGCAAGGGTGGCTACGTCAACCATGGACAACCCTTTCCAACTTTCTTAGATTGTATGGATCAAGACTAGCATACCACATGTCCATGTGGGCCCCACCTACTGGAGGGGAATTGGCTCTGATACCATTTGTAACGCCCAGGTCCACTGCCCAAGGCTCTAGTAGAGTTTCAGGAATGACGGCTTGCCCCACATGCCACCACTAGCCTTAATTGCGCACTTTATCCTCACTCATGCGCAAGATGGGGTCAACTTCCCGACTGGTCACCCATCCTAGTACTACTACAAGCTGATCATGCTTAACTATGAAGTTCTTTAGTGATAGGATCTCGAAAAAGGAGGTGCACCTTGGTGATATGGGTAGTCCAATCATTCCTTATAAGATCTTTTTATCTGAGGCCTCAAATCCTGGGATGTTACACAATGGATGAAGCATAAAATCTAGATCATGAAAATATCAAATCATGATCATTGCACATTTATTTATGTAATATATTAAAACCATTCAACCACTAATAGGAGTTATAAAGTTAACATTACATACAATATGTGCATTTTTGTTTCAATTAATGGTCTACTAATGTCCTGACTGAAGTGATTTTTGAAACACGTGCAAGTAGTATAAATTCAATATCTTAGATATATTACTATAAATCATAATAAACATGGTAAATAAAAAATGAATGTGCATATTCTAGATTTACTATAAGGGCATTTCTCTTTTATTCTTATAAACATGACTGACTAAATATATATTAGTCAAATATAGTTTTGAGGGTTTTTAGGCAAATGTATTTACAAAAAATACCTATCATATAAAAACATGTGGTTATATATAAATATAAATATATATATATATGACTAAAAGAATTGTGTACCTGAGTACATGTAGCTTACATGTACCCATCTTCATTTATGATAATTGTGAAATTATTTACAACAATCTAACCTTATGGATGTGAATCACACCCATTAGATAAGACGTGTCTAAAAAATAACCACAATTCGACATTCATACATCATCCTATGAAAAAATATGTGTGTTTAGTAATCAACGGTAAGTTGAAAAATTACAAAAACCGTTGGATGAAATATCGTTATATCTCGTGATCCATATAAGATGTAGTGATGATTTTTTAAACATGAGTAATCTATATAGTGTTGAATCAATACATATGGTTAGATTTTGTGAGCATTCTCCACATGTGTCATTTTTATGGAAGGTACACATAAGTTACATATACCGGCCAGTACACACTTCCTAACCTCTCTCTCTATCTCTCTCTCTCTCTCTCTCTATATATATATATATATATATATATATATATATATATATATGAGTTAGGTTAGAATACACTCGAGTGTACAGATCACGCTATACACCCCAATTGTGTTTGACTATCTATACCATATTGTTCTAAAATCTAATCAATTGATCTTCATGGTTACAATAATAATAGGTCGCATACAAAATTTGAGCTTCTTTGGATGAGTGTAAGTCACTCATCCAAGGATAACAAAATCAACACACAAAATTAATTTGAAATGTATAATTATTGCCTCATTTAGATGCACGATCTGTAAATGTCCAAATGAGCTGAAATTTATTATATGGTATGTTTTTAAAATATTTAAGAAGATCAATAGTTTAGATTTTTCAAAAGGTTACTACATCTTTAAAAATGACCCAAGTGTATAGTTCTCCGGTACACTCGAGTGTACATTAGCCTGACTCTCTCTCTCTCTCTCTCTCTATATATATATATATATATATATATATATATATAGAGAGAGAGAGAGAGAGAGAGAGAGTTTATCTAGTACAAGGCAATCTTTTGTGCGAGCGTGAGAGCCTTCAATGATAGCCACTCGTTATTATTTGCTTTGTTTAATCTGCAATGGACATCACTCACAGTCATAAGTAGACATCAGAGACAATCTTTTTTTAATAAGTCGGGAGGTTCTCTATTCATCCCACCCTCCTCGTGTGGGATAAATCATCAAAGAAATTACACCCCTGCTTATAAGCTGCAGGTCTATTCCTGTATCTGTATCAACCCAACATCACAAGAAAACTCAACTATATATCCACCTTCTTTAGAATCACATATGGAGTATGTCTCTTCTCTTGAATCGCCATACCTCTAATCTTGGCTGGAAGGCTATTTATTTCAGTACATACGGACATATCTTCATTGTTACCTCCCCACCTCCCAAACTTCGGAATCGAGTTCACAGCCTGATGTACCAAGGAACCAGTTATGTACGATCTTGCCATCTCTGCTTGGAGTTCTCTAATAAAAGGTTTCGTGCGCCATGGCTCCTGGGCATTGTTCCAGAGAATGTTGTAAATTGATATGTCATCTATCTCAATGATTGATATATTCAAGATATGATCACCTGCTAGCTTCAATCCTATAATGCATGCTTGTAGGTATGTGAGGGAAAAGTATGACGCCTTAAGACAAGCTCGAAATGCAAGATAGATAATAGCATTATGGTTTCATACTACTCCTGCCGCCCATCTACGTTTGAAGTCGTTCCCATCTAGGCTCCTTCCAATTGTTATGTTCATCTTCAGATTATGTATCTCTCGTGTGACCCAAAAGAGAAGATGGACTTATCTTAGTCTAATTCTAGGCTCATCAAAACTAGCATCCTTCATCTACGTATAGATATGCGTATCCTGTGATAAAACAAAAGACTCCTTGAGCATCATTCTATTCACATAATATATAATCCTTTCCCATTCTTGTACGATAGGTCGAGATACATCTTTAAATCTGGATACACATCACATTCTCCATATACTAAGCGGAATGTGCGTCACAATTCTCCCAGCCAACCATTCTGCCACATTTTTGGAATGACCACAGGAACATGTATCTAGCAGGGAATTCATGTCCTCTGGTTGTATCATTTCAGTAATGTCATTGAATTTCATCTAGAAGAACGTAGCAAACAACCCTCTAAATAGCAGAAGGTCTTCATCTTCCACCTGATGCTCAACACAACAGTTACATCTAGAGGCTAGGGGGATACAACACTTTCTATTAATGTTGTCATCCGTAGGTACTGCCTGCCTAGAGAAGTTCCATATGATCGTGTTCGCCTTGGGGGAATCCATGTCCCAAATCTTTCCGAGCCCCTACATACCTTCTTCATTAGCTTCCATCAGGAATTTCTTGGCCAATCTCATGGTGAACAAACCTCTATCTTCAGGACCCCATATAATATCATCATCTATATCCGTGACCCACGCTCTTGAGTCTCTAATCAACTCCATGCCACGCTTGTCGATAAACTGACTAAGGGATTCCCAATCCCAACCGGTATCAGCAATCTAGAAATCTTTGACAAGGAACGGGTGCCTTCTATCACTGGAAAATAAAGTATGGTCAGCCAGTCTCTCATCACACCACCACACATCCCAAAAAGGTATCTCACCCCTACCAATCAGCCATCTACACTAAGGATGAATCTTAGGAAACATGTCCCATATTCGCTTCCAGAAAGGAGATGGCGCACTACCGAGCTTCAAGTGACTGGGATAATTGCGAGATCAGCTCAGCTGAGTATTGGCATATTTGTCTCTACAAAAAGGGGCCCATAAGGTGTTTCCTGTGACAATCTCCCAACCAACTTTTTCCATAAAAGCATCATTGATCATCTAAATAGGATATAAACTAAGACCTCCTAGGTCCATTGGTCTTGCAACCCGATGCCATCCTATCCAAGCCCTTCTCGAGTGATTATATATGTCTGCTCATAAGAATTGAGACATCTTTTTCTCAATTTTATGTGCAATTCATGTAGCACTACTACAGAAAATGGTTTTTACAACAGTTCCTTTTCTCCATTTACAACAGGTATTAACCGTTGTATTAGATCGCGTGGTCTTATGGGGGGTGCTTTACACAACATGTGATCGCATGTTGTAATAGATGTATTTTATACAACAGTTAAAACATGTTGTCTTTTCAGGAATGACATGTTGTAATATGGGTATTTTACACAACATGTGGTGCACCTGTTGTAATATATATTATACAACAGTTGAACGACGTTGTCTTTCGCGAAACACACCCGTTGTAATAGGGGTATTTTTTACAACATGTGGTTCACCCGTTGTAATATATATTATACAACAGTCGAAGCATGTTGTCTTCCACTAAACACACCTGTTGTAATAGGTAGGTCTATTACAACATGCAGTGCACCTGTTGTAATATACATATTTATACAACAGTTGGAGTATGTTGTCTTTCCATACATTTAACCGTTGTAGTAAGATTGTTTAGACAACATGGTGTATGTCTGTTGTAATATACACAATTTATACAACAGGTTATGCATGTTGTAGTTCACTAGAAACACCTATTGTAATAGGTGTATTTTTTCCTGACAAACCTGTTGTAATAGGTTTGGATAACACAACATGTGTTGTTTGTTGTAGAATCATACATTTTACAACATATTATTGATTAGAGTTTGAAAGGTCATATATCGAACCAATTGTATTGATCAAATTAACCATATTATTAATAAATTATAATAAATATGCAATTATACTTTTTCATTTCACAAACAAACACATAGTTGAACAAAATTTCCATCAAACCTTGACAGAAACTCGTACTAAATTTAATTAATATTAAATCATCCATACAGCGATTCAATAATACAAAGTACTGAGTATCCACTCTAGAATCGAACTGAAAACTAACTAAAAAAGTTTCACACATTGGTCTATGGTAAAGAACAAATGTCTCCCCCACATGTCACATAATGTTATGTGTGCTCAAGAACACATGTCGCCCACTCGTTTCGGACCTCATCGATTTCTTCTTGGTTGAAGCAACGACCAATATACTTCGAATAATACTGCAATCATATGACAAATATATCAACATATTGTGATATTTTCAATTTATTTAGAAATTTGAACAAACTAAAAGAATATAATATTAAGTAGCTTACACATTCAGGAATATTTCTATTTCTCGCATCAAAGATGTCTTTCATATACTTCAACACATAATACCCGCAATCTGTATTGTTCGGCTGCTTTGGACACTATACAAAATAAATATTAATTTGTTATCCAAATAATTGTGAGAACTTGTTAGCAAATAAGAGGATCAAAAATGCTATAAGAGTAAAAAAGGCATGGTTTATTGCTGAAGAAGGCATGGTTTATATGCTATATTGGATGATGCAAAACTTGCTCTTGCAAGAGGAGGATTTTGTAAGAGTGAAGAATGTCACCCTTCCAAAAGGAACCTTTGTTAAACTGTAGCCTCACATGAAAGATTTTTTAGATATATCAAACCCCAAAGCTATTTTGGAAACAACTCTCAGGAACTACTCGTGTTTGACAACTGGTGACAATATCATGGTAGCTTATAACAATAAAAAATAGGGTAAATTTTAGAGAAATACAGTATGTTTCCTTATCTTAACAAATATATCACCACGTTCTGATAATTGCATCCATATCACTTGTGGGTATATTATTTTTCATTTCTACCAAACTGTTAACTCCGTTACTCTACCGGTCAGCAGGCCACTCAATCCTTTCTACATTTTTCAGATGAACATGTGACCCACCTTCTCCCCCCTCCCCACATTTTATTTCTGGTCACCTATAATGACTAAAAGACTGATTTTGTTTTCTAAAATATGTGAACAGCAGTTTAGATACTAACAGCAGCTAGCAGCCACGGTTGTCACCTATAATGCTATCATCAGTGGATGTGAACAACCTAGGAAGTGCTGCTTTTGAGTGGTTTTATCACATTAAATTTAAGAATTGACGTCCAAATCAGATTACATATGAGATGCTCATTGAATCTTTCCCAAACTGACTTAATGTAAACATTAATTTGTTGAAATGACTCCATATGATTGTTCAATTTTATCAGTTATTTCTTGTGAACAAATTACGAAATTCTATAAAATGGAAAAGGTCAGTAATTGTATACAAACATCAAAATTCAGGAGGAAGGAAGCAGGAAGTGAGCAGCCAATCTCACCAGAGGGCTTAAGCGTGAAGCAGCTTACATAGTGACCGCTTTATCAAAAAAGCTTTATGTAGTGTGATATATAGACATATATAGCTTAACATATATGAAGCAGCTTACAAGAAAATTTACTTAGAAGTGTTGTTAACTTGGGAGAAGGTATACCCAGCTTTTTACTTGAATATACAGATTTGAAATTAGTGAACTACTTAGGTTGCTTGCGTTTGCCAAATTTCATGTCTATCAGCAGTTATAATTTCTTGCAGGACTGCGCCTACCAGGAGATCAAAGGCATATCTCTTCCCTTCCTGTTCATTTAGCAGAAGTGCTAAGTCATGGAGAAGGTCTGTCTAGTTCCTGGGACAAACTATTTTACTAGACAATACTGTAGCTTGTAGTTTTTGTTTTCTGATCTTTAGGAACATTTGAAATCATATTATTTGGTTTATAGCTGTTCCGCTAGTGCTACATCTACTTATGAAACTTCTAATAATTGGTTAATCTTTGGATATGATTGCAGGTGATCTTCACAAGAATGCCCCATCTTCCTTTTCAAGTGCCAATGCTTCAGGAAATGTCATGCAGGTTAGGACATTTTAAATAGAAGATTATTGAATATCAGTATATCACGGAAGCATGAGCTTGTGGAGGGAGATGACCCATGGTGATTCTCAGAATGAGACCATCGGCAACGCCAAACAGTGCAGCACACAATGAAGTTGTCCGAAAGTGCAAGCAATGCAAGCAGCCAGGACGAGAATGGTGTATAGTAGAATTGTCCTATGATGATGATCTACTGCACGGCGGCTGCAACACATTCTCCTGAGTGCCACTAAATGCTCGTTTCTGATAACGTGACTGAAGCAGAGGAAGGGCTAAAGGGACGGAGTTGTGGAAGCAAGAGCAAGAAAAAATGAAGAAGTAGAAGTTGAGGCAGGGATCTAGATCCGCAACTGCTTCTGAATTGACTGTAACTATTGAGTATTGATTGTCCATAGCTATAGTGGGAAGAAAGGTAGTCAATGCAGTTGCTTTGGTGTTGTTGTGGTTTTTCGACAATAGCAAGGGGTGTAGGGGTTGCCACACAGATCAGGGTGCTTTGGTTTGGGACTGGTTCAGGGTCTGGTAAATGGTCAATATTGCCATCCCTACTGTCATTTTAAACAGGTTATAGGACCAGATTTAGTGAGATGAGAGGCTCAGTATCGGGGAATCAGTGTAGATCTTGAACAACCACAACCAGATCATATAGTTAACTGTAACTAACTTGATGAACACCAGTTGAAGATGATGGATATCAATTTGCAAAAGTACAGTTCTGGATAAAGTGGTAGCTACATAGACAAACATATAGATACTTAAGTAGAAGGATTAATATACTAACATGATGAACACAGCCTCACCTCAACAGCAACAGGCACAACAACAACATCGGCAGAGTGGTTCATGAGGGCTATTTTCACCACCAAATGACAGTAAGTTTACATACATAAGTAGCAGGATGTGTAACCTTGAATGGCATGTGTACAAGTTTGAGTTGTGAGTTATGAACCGACAAAAAATTACATATATGTAGCAATACCCTTGTAAAGAAAACTAAAAAATTGTATACTTTTGCTCAAACTGAAAATGTGTAAAGAAAATTAAAAAAATTATAGCTATGGACCCACAGAAAATTAGCAAGTATGTGAGCATGTGAGTTCAAACTGTATACAATTTAGGACATGTAGTTTCATCTAGACAATACAAATAAACAAGAATCTAAATTATGATAAATAAGATGAAACACTTGAAAGTCAAGTGCATTTTTTAAAATAATTTTGTTGAACTTTCAATCTGATTGGTATACTTTTGCTCATGTACTTTGTCCTTTGTTTATTACATTTCCAATGTCTTACTGTTAGATGTATTACAACCTCTTCTCATGCAATTTTATCCACTTTCTTGTTCTTGTTTTTTGTATCTTTGTCATTTTCTTAATCACTATATTCACACTCATAGTAATCATACTCTTATTCCTATTCCTATACTACATATATAGAGTGACCTTTAATATTTATACCTCAACTGCCTTCACAGATTTGTTTTAAAGCCTTTAGTTTCAGGTTTGTTTTGTTGTCACAGCCGACCCATGCATCCTCTAAAATTTCTCACTGAAGTCAAATCATTTCTACAAATCTATTCAGATATATAATAATGGCATTTAGTTGTATGAACTGACATGCTTTATATCTGACAAGAAATTTATTCCTTCGTTGATCATTCTGTAGATAAAGTACCAACATGATTTGTTCACTATGTTCTTTTTGAGCCAATTTCTATGTTATGTTCTCTGTCATTTGATAATGCGATGGAAGATTATTATAGTAAGCCTCCAATGTAAATGATATGAAAGAAAAAGTATTGGAAGTCTCGATCAGAATCTCAGTACAGAGCTTCTCATGAATATAATAATAAACATGAAGGCACATAATAAGACATGATTCCAAGAACATTGATATCATGGTCTTTGTCTCTTTTTCAAGGTATGTTTTACGGTACATAAAAATGATTAGATTCAATTGCCGCAGGTCATATATTATATATGATTTTCTATTCCATATTTGACGGACAAATAGAAACATGCATTCGTAGGCTGATGTGTCTACTTATATATGGTCTGTTTCTTGATGAATCGTTTACAATCCGTCTGACTGCTTTAATTTAACACACTTTTAGTTATGGTTAATATGCACTTTGCTGTTTACATGTTGATATCTGTTTATATGTGGTATGTCTCAAGATTGACGAGTTGCACTCAATCTGATGGGTTTATGCTTATGTATACAGATTTATATATGTGATTGTATATAAATGTGTCTGGATGCGTTCATTTTAATATATAGTAAAGATCTTGATATTTGACATTATTGTGATATGAGTATACTCTAAAAGGAAGAACAATAACTAAACATGCATTGAAATTGACTGTGACTATATATTAAACATAAAGTTGAATGCAACAATCATAAATGAAAATGCTGCAGTAATAAGACTTAAGAATGAAATTTGTTTTATTGGTTCTAGTTATCGTCTACATTGAAATTGTGGTCTATTATTAAGGAAACCAGGAGTATGGTGTTACTTTGCATACCTGTGTGATAGACCACCAGTGTAAGACTTATCTGTGTACCTAAGATAAATACAAATACATCAGATACATACCCTAACGGTTTTGCATTTTTTTCGCAGAGTTGCAATCCCTACCCAACCTGGAAGAACTTCAAAAAAGAGATTTTCTCCCAAGCGATTACAAGTCCAAACAGGACACTTGGTACAGAGAAATATTAATTCCCACCGCCCTCATGCAGCTTAGACAAGCAATTCATTTTGACATACCATTTTTCTTCCTTTATATGTCCCAAGTGTGGATGTAGACCAGCCTGCAGTGGCGTCAGATGAATGTCATCCCCCCTTCCTCAAGAACCCAAAGCCTGCAACACTAGTTGTAGCGCTGGTTTCTCCTTCTATAATTGACTACAATAGGTATTAGCCCTCAACTAGGAAGCTCATTTGTCCTTGTTTGTCTTCTAGAAACCACCTAAAGCCCGCTTCCCAATCTCCATCAAGGAGATCAAGACTCTGCAAATGGATGACTCGAAGGACAAGAAGTACCTGCCTTGTCCATACTCTAAAGATCCACCCTTCACCCAAAGTAAGACTATGACCAATCAAAATTTAAGGGACCCATTGATTACTCCCAATGGGCATGAGCACTTAAAATCTGCCTGAAAGATCAAGGAAAATATGAACATGTGGAGGCCCTTACTACGGTTGATTCAGCCACATCATTGAATAATATTGAAAATACATGTATACAAATACCTTCTAGTGTGTAAGTACTCAACTTATTAAGTATTTTGCGTACATCAGGTGTAACATCACAAGATAAACAATAATTTCCCTTGGATGCCCTTGATGATATTGACCCGAAGAAGATGTAATCGATATATGTAAAAATAAGAGCATTTGTAAAAATAACACCATATCAAATCAAGTAGCAGAATCTGAAGAAACTAGAACAACACTTCTATTGGTGAATCAGAAAGCAATATTTTTCTGGATCAAAATGGTAAATTACCTTGATAATTTCCCATTTCAAATTCTTCCTATATTGCACATCTTTCTTTTGATAAACTTTATGAGTCCTATTCAAATTCATATCAAGAATTCTATGCATTAGTAACTATATATGTAACTTTCAATACATGTATTATGTAATTGAAATTGTTTTATGAAGTACTTACAACTCCATGAGTTTTTCCACGTTCCCACGTAATTTTCCTCGTAACGGATCAAGATAGTGGCACTTACCCCACAAAGGGTCGAAGACGCAAAGTATCCAATGTCCCCTACGCATACATGAGTATTACATTTTAAGATTAATGTATTTTTAAGCAACATTTAAAGTAAACAAATAACAGACAATCGACAAAATGTATGCGTACCCCACATTATAAGGTATAAAGAACAATTCTAATCTTTGTTTCTTCCCTCTAATGAACTGATCTGCTATGTACTGCGCCCGAGTCTCCACTTTATCATTGTATAACGGATCTATAAAATGTGGACATATAAATCCAAATATATTAAATATATTTCCGGATGTCACTTTGTTGAACAAATGCCTACAAAAAAACACATAATTAGTCTTTGTACTTGTATAGAAACTTGTATAGAAACACAATACTCGTATGAAACTTACTTTATGTACACTGATATGTGCGAGGCTTCTAGTTGGTCTTTATCATGGCATATTTTAACCAATTCTGGTGTGATAATCAGCTCATGTGTGTAACCTACTACATCTTCAGACATCTGAAGAGAGATGTTACGATTCTCATCATCTTCCACATACACCGTCAATAGTTTCAGCTTCGTTGGAGGCTTTTTGCATGTTGGCTTGACGGGACTTGAGACTTCATCACAATTTTTTCTAGTTTTTGAATTTCCTGTTTGTGTGCTTATTGATTCCCTCACTTTTCTTTGAGACAATGAGTCTTGGGATTCCTTGCATATGATTTTAAAAATAAAAAATATAGTTTATTAATATACATGATTCATTTCAATAAATTAATAAAAACACTGTCAAGTTATCACATATACCTTCATATTTATTTTGATCAATTCTGCAGGCCAAGGAAGGTAGGTGCCTATGCCTTGACAAACTTGATAAACTTCAGCCATATCTAAAGGTATTGGCACACTTTCTTCAGGCATCAACGGGGTATCAATTATCACTTTTTTGTGTTTTGGATCCAATGCCACATTGTGAAGGATAATTGGCTCATTTGTATGAGATATATACACCCTTCCATCAGCTACTGAACGTAATGGATTATCCAACATCAAAATACACTTGTGATAGCCCTACAAAAATCAAATATAGATATTGTCAACATGAGAAATGACTATCTCTAACATTTACTACATAACATACTTGTTGATTACCTCAGGTAGATGTGAGAATTGTGCAAGTGGACAATTAGATTTGGAAGTAGGGTATTGGTCTGTATCCCCAACATTGTCGAGATCCTTGCTCGTATTCTTCCCTTCAAGATATTTGATCTTCATGGCCAAAGCTTTAATGGTCTGTTGCATTTGTAACAGCATATGGGATGGTTGATCATCTGTTCGAGCCACACTTTGACAATATTTTGTAATTGTTATTCCTGGTCCGGTTGCTCTCGCATGTCCTGGGTGATCTTTTTTTCCCAATGCCATTGTTAACACATCATTACATCCCTTCTCACTAATGAGTCCCTCAGAAACTTCCTGAGATAGAGCATCCTTGCAAAATATAAAACATACATATGTAAAAATAATAAAAACTATATATTGTGATGAAAAATCAACGAGATAAAAAATTAAACTTACAATCTTGTACACCACTTCCTTGACCTTGTCACTAGTAACAACACCAGTTTTGTCCATTCTAGCTCTTTTCCATAATTCTGCTCTAGAAATCTTTGAAATAACCGGATCTAAACTATTCTCACTGATCTGTTTATAATATGACAAAACCACAATACTTTTATACCTCTATATGAAATTTCACAAATCGCTTTAAAATGAATCAAATCTTACAATTTCTTGCTCTAGGCCAACATATCCCTTACGAGAAATTCTAGGCCGATACTCATTCTTTGACGATAATTCTCTTCCAGCCTTACTTCTTCTCTGGTTATTTTTTACGAACAATAAATATGAAAATATATTTAGATGTCTTACAAGCAAAAAAACAAAAGTACACTAGTTTATATTATCACCTTAAATTCTTCGGTCAATCTACTCATGACAAAATCCTCCCATTGATCTGCAGATATAAAATCATATTCTTTGGGTGGGTGTTTGCATATGTTTCCATCTTCGTCCCTCATGAATTTTCTTGATAACCGAGATTTGAATTCCCTCCATCTATCATTGGCTCTTTGTAATACCCACTGCTTTCTGACAGATCCAATCAAAAAAACACCCTACAAATACCAAAATCACATACACATAAAATATAATATAATATTTTCATACAAAAAAATATACAAAAAATATTAACGTCTACATACCTCAATCTCTTCCCAAATAAGGTCCTTGAGACCTTCTCCCACATCACTCCAAGTATCGATGTTGATTGGAACTCGCTCTCTGGATGCGACTCCAATATAACTGCTAAAAATGTTTCGGGTTTTCCCAATTGGTTGTCCTTCTGAATTCCATTCCAATTGAATTTTTTGTCCTTTACGTCTCTTTCTCGAAACTTTAGGCATTGTGGTACGGCCCCTACTAATCGTTGTGGTCATTGAGTCGTCTTCATTGGAAGACATCTACAACAAAATTTGGTACAAAAAAATATTAGCAAACTGCATATAAAACAACATAATAAAATCTTACAAAATTTAAGACATATTTACATTCATTACAGAAAGATATTAGTGCACATCAAGAAAATGCCACTACTTACTCTCACTTATGCGTACGCCGTTTTTTATTTTTATGCACACTGGCATCATCAACAAATGTCTCGTCATTATGATCTTCTCGAGCACATATCTCTTCTTCTTCAACAACAAGATCATCATTTACAGACACAGATGGAATGATTGAAGACAAAGAAGTTTCTTCTTCTAAAACGATGTCATCGTCATCATCATCTCCTTCATGGGGCCTTCTTCTGTGAGATAAGACAACAAACCAGCCCTTGTTAGCTGTGTCTGTCACATAGAAAACTTGTTTTGCCTGTAATGCCATTATAAATGGATCGTGTTTACATCCCTCCCTATCTAGGTTCACTAAGATGAATCCATCTTCTGTGCGTACACCCTTATCATTTTCAGCCCACTTGCAACGAAAAATAGGAATTCGAAACGTGTTGTAGTCCAACTCATATATATCTTGGATCACACCATAATAGGACATGTCACACCAGACTGGATTTTTGTCTTTAGCACTAGCAATGTGCAAAGCTTCAGATACCAAAGACACCCCACTGTTTTGCATCGTGCTTTTGTCATCTTGAGATTTTGTATAGAAAGTGTATCCATTTATAAAATAACTAGCAAATGACAACACGGTTGATTTAGGCCCCACAGATAACCATTTCAAGGTCTTTGAAACAGAATTTGGTGAATGCTCAATCTGTTCACTAATACGATTCTTTAACCATTCAGCAAAACAACGGATGTGTAAGTTCATTATATCCTTCTCATTCTTATATCTGTAACGAGTTTGTAAAAAATCAATGTGTTCTTTAACATATGGTTCAACCTCGGTTGTATTATGAAGGACATACACATGTGCTGTGTGTAATTCATCAGTGGAAAGTCGTACAAACTTACATCTTGTACTGCCTTGTCCATCAATTTTTCTGACATGTCGTGATTTAGGAAGACCAATGGCTTCAACATTGGATAAATGTTGGACACAAAATTCAATAGCCTCTTCTACTATGTAGCTTTCCACCATACAACCCTCGGGTCGATATCTATTCTTCACATACCCCTTTAATAGCTTCATATATCGCTCGAACGGATACATCCAACGTAAAAATACCGGACCACATAGTTTGACCTCTCTAACCAAGTGCACAGTCAAATGAACCATTACATCAAAGAATGAAGGAGGGAAGTACATCTCAAGCTGACACAAAGTGATGATGATATGATTTTGCAATGAGTCCAACGTCTCAGGGTCAATGACTTTTGAGCATAAAGCATTGAAGAACATACAAAGTTTAGTGATTGCATTTCTAACCCACTTAGGCAAAATGGAACGGATAGCCAACGGCAAAAACTGTTGCATTAAGATGTGGCAATCATGTGATTTCAAGCCCAACAGTTTCAAATCTTTCATATCCACAAATCTACTCATGTTTGAAGAATATCCCTCTGGAACCTTAACTCGTTTTAGGAACCCGCAAAATACAGCTTTCTCAGACTTTGAAAGTGTGTAACATGCTGGGGGCAAGTAGGTCCGACTTCCCCTCATTTGTGGAGCCAATCTATCTCGAATACCCATGTCAACCATGTCTAATCTTGCCTTGAGGCCATCTTTCGTCTTCCATGGGATATTAAGTAATGTTCCAATCAGACTATCACATATGTTCTTCTCTATGTGCATCACATCTAAACAATGCCTCACATATAAAGACTTCCAATAAGGAAGATCAAAGAATATAGACCTCTTCTTGTAGAGACCTTTGAGAATTGGAGATTTATTCTTTTTTCCAAATTTTACTTTCAACTGTTTCACCTTAGTGAAGATTTCTTGTCCGGTTAATGGTCGTGGAGCTCTTCGTAGTTCTACTTTTCCGTTAAAAGCTTTCTTCACTCTACGATAATGATGATCCTTAGGCAAGAACCTGCGATGGCCGAGATAAACAGTTTTCTTCCCATGTTTCAGTTGACAGAAAGAGGTCTCGTCTTCACAGATAGGGCAACCAAGATGTCCTTTGATACTGTACCCAGATAGATTTCCATATGCCGGGTAATCATTAATCGTACAAAATAGCATCGCCCTCATATTAAAATTCTCTTTGCGGTATGCATCATACAACTCAACACCCTTGTCCCAGAGAATCTTTAAATCTTCAACAAGTGGAGCCAAGTAAACGTCAATATCGTTTCCAGGCTGCTTTGGTCCTGAAATCAGTAAAGTCAAAAGCATATACTTGCGTTTCATGCATACATCTGGATCAAGATTATATATAACCAAAATTACAGGCCATGTACTATGACTTCCTGAATTATGGGGATTCATTCCATCTGCAGAAAGTGCCAGTCTTAAGTTTCTAGGATTACCACCAAATTCTGGAAATATATTATCGATTGTCATCCATTGCGGAGAATCTGCAGGGTGTCTAAGAAAACCATCTCTTTTTCTATCCTCAGCATGCCAAACCAACTTCTTCGCATCATCAGCATTATTGAACAAGCGCCTAAATCTCGGTATTATTGGTAAATACCACAACACCTTACTAGGGCTTCCATCCTTCTTGTATCGTGGTTCTCCACAGACTGGACAACTGTCCTTCAAAGCATGATCGTTTCGATACAAAATGCAATCATTGGAGCATGCATTTATCTTTTCATAATCAAGGCCCATGGATGAAAGAACTTTCTTTGCCTCGTAAGTGCGACGAGGAAGCACATTATCCTCGGGAAGCATATCTTTCAAGAGATGTAGCAAGGTCGTAAAACTTTTATCAGACCAACCATTGCTCGCCTTCAGGTGATATAACTTTAAAACAGCAGATAATTTGGTGAACTTGACACAGCCATTGTATAATGGTGTTTCAGAGTCAGTCATTAAGCTTTCAAACATTTTAGGACAGTCTCGTATCTTTTCTTCTACATTGTAAGCCATGTCCTGCAATGTATCTCCTTCGCCTCCCTCAAATTGTTCACTCTGATCTACAATATGAAAATCATCCCTCTCGCCATGATGTATCCATCGTGTGTAAGTGGTATCAATGCCGTCTCGAAATAAGTGATGACGCAATGCGTCTTTGTTAATCCGCTTACCGAAATCACACTTTGTGCAAGGAAAAAGAAGTCTAGTATCGTTTCCTGCATGTTCAATTGCACACCTTACAAATTCATCCACTCCTTTTTCATACTCTTCAGATAAGCGATTTGAAGACATCCACTTTCGATCCATTGCTGCACAACGATAAAAGGGGTGAGTACAAATATGTGGATAGTTCTTGTAGGGAAGGCATAGTTGCAAACAAGGCATAGTTGCAAACAACCCTCCAATAAAGGGAGCCCTACAAGAAATATGATTCAAAATGGGATGAACAAGACTACAAGAAAATGAGGCAGAATATTTGTAGGAGTCTGTCCCTATTTAGTTGGCAGTTTGTAGAGAGCTAAGGTAGGGTGACATTTTGCTTTATGCTCCCATCATGTGAACAATTTAAGATTGAAGAGATGCAAAAGAGACGAAATGTTACATATATAGTAGCAGTATCCATCCATTACAATCAATGTAACATATTTAACAGAAGAAAAGATAAGACGGGAAATCAACGAGTTTGACTGTATCCAACCAACTGCAGGCCCTTAGTTTCGAATCAAAATTTTCAACAATCACAAACAAACACACATTACAGATACCTTGGAGGGAACAGATTTAATTTTACGCATTTCGAATAACTTCGGTGCAGGAACTTACTTTTCCGCTTGCCTGTCTGAATAACACGGAACATTTCATCTTCAGCCACAGGTATCACCTAAGGGGAACATATACTTCCACTCAGCTGTTGGAAAAATAACATGCAATGAAACAGTGACTATCAAGGCTGATCTAGGTAGAGGTGTTCATTGAACTCACCTTAGGCAGGGGGACCTCCCATTTCCCTGCTTTCTCCTTTCTTTTCTGTTTGATGGTGTTACTAAGCTACGAGAACGTCTATGAATGTTGTCATTGGCAATGATTTTCTGGGTAGAAACACAAAAGCTTCTAAGATCATAATTGAAAATATGGATGAACTAATGGTTTTTGGTTTTTCTAGAACTGAACCAAGAATGTCTTCCCCTTCTGTTCTCCATCTTTTGAGATACCATGGAATTGATACTCCATTGTGTATTCTATAAATTCAATTTTTGCTAGACACTTCTCTTAGCTCCAGACTAGAATTGAATACCTAAAGCCCAGTTTTAACTATTATTATGGAAGCCATGATAGAACCTCTTTTGAGAAATTATCTTCAGTACATTGTATCTGTCAGTTGCTTGGACTTTTTTATTATTTCTGCATAAGAATCTTTGCCCAAAGCCTATTTTCTTATTCAGCCCCCATGACCAGTTAACTAAGTGATGAGTTTATAGTGCATATGGAATATATACCAATTGGGTTTGGCAGATGTTATATAGTGGTCATATGTACCAGATACAACATTACTCTATATAGTGGTCATATGTACCAGATAAATAATTACTCTAGTCATAATGAATGCTTCGTGACCTTAAATATTTTATAGAAATGCAAACAACAAGTGTGTGTTGTTGTTTTTCGTGAAAGTAGAGTTATGTAATGGTAAGAGTCATGATGAAAAGAAAGAATAGCACTGACAAACTCACCTACAATTAAACTCATTTTACATGAATCTTCAAATACATATTACCTACAAGGCAATGCACTGGGGAAACAAAGCAACTTCATCACCTGCTCGACATATTGATAAAAATTCTAGGACAAGAAAAGAATATCAACCTCTCAGATAAAAGTCTCATCGTGATGCTTCAGTTAGATATACTTCAACCAACCTCACCGGTAAAGAATATCCATTGATAGTCTTCAATCCTTTGGTATAAGTTGGGATTTTTAGTAGCATCTAAGGAAGCCTGGTCAGTTCCAATATCTTTCCCCGTATCTGATCTTGCTAGATTGTGAGCTTCGACAAATGAGTTCATGAGGCAGAAATTGAATGCTTGCACATGCCATTCATGCATTAGAATTCAAAGTTTAACTGTACTCCAGGACCTAAGGATCTGTGACTACAAGTACTATGCTTCTTTCACTTGGAGGAAAATGTAAATCATCAATTTTGTCACACTAATCACATTGCTTTGGTTCTTGTCTCAAACAAAATAGGGAAGGATAAAAAAGGTTGGGCCATTTGTTCTTATATCATTATCAAGATCCAAAATGTATACAGAGAAAATAAAGTACATCTAATTAGTTTTTATACCTAACATCTGCTAATTTCTCTAATAATTGTATCTAAAATCATTATCTTACTTTCTTACATGGTTGTGATGACTGAAATGGCTTCTAGATTTGATGATTATGAGAACAAAAGCATAGATATATATTAGTAGCATCCAGAATGATTTTATACTTTTATTCATTATGATTCTCTTTTGGGTGAAAGCATATCTAAGCTCCAACTTGAAAGGAAACAAGGTCTATATTGTTATAATTATATACTTTTGTAAAGAATTCTTTTATACTATAGAATTCCTGGAGGACGACCTCTGATGCATACATCTACTTTAATACTTCCAATCTCAGGTCACACCTTGTTCAATGAGTGAACAATTGCACTTACCTCCACAAAACTCTAAAAAGCTGATAACACATCAACACCATATGAAACAATCATCTCATTATAATGAAAATGCCTTGAACACAAAGATTGATGACATAAGTACTACCAAAAAGAAGGGTTGGTTTTATGTATATGGGAAAATTGAAGCATACCTAGATTTGATTCGAAATTGCATGGTTTGACCAATAAATCTAGTGTATGAACCTTTAAATGTTTTAGAAACTCATGACTAGGTTGAACTTTCGGATCTATAATGACATTTTAGCATCCTTTTACACATCTAGACCAAATTGTAATTTGTAGAAGTTTGTTTTGAGGATTTGAGTTGTTGTGAAACTTTACTTATAATAAACTTTTTGGGTCAGCTTCTTATAATACACTTACTATAGAGTTTCTGTTAGTATTCAATTAGAAGCTTGAATTTTCATGGAATTGTATTAGTATTAATTATATATAGAACACTCACTTTCATAAATTCATTTTAGAAGGAATATAAATTTTCAACAATATCTATTTTTTCGACTATAGTGAGTAGTAGAGGACAAGTCAAACAGAAGAAGGTGTAAAAAAAGGTGAGTAAAATTGATTTTATCATATCATCCATAATAGTTGTATGTGATTTTTTTCTAGTAATACGGTCTTCTTTTTTCAAGAAACCATGTCTAAGATTAAAATTCTATGATAACATTTACTATACAAGGAGCACCAAATATTTCTCTATTTGTTTTATCTAACTTACCCCACCTATGCCAGATTGGCCATGTGGGCGCTTACATTGCTTAACCAGAATAACAGTCAGAGTTTGTCCATGCATGAACCTACATTTATAGGAGACACTAGAATGTCATTAAGTCTATATCTATTCTTCATGCATCTCAAATGCTATAATCTTCAAACTGACATGAGCCTAGTAAATCTCTTTATTTTCTCAACACTCTAAAAAGATTGTAAGCAAACTGGAAACAAGAAAGAAGCAAGGCTCTCCTCCATGTCAGAGCATGACTAAGCACTGATAGGATCTCAAAAAATTCCAAACATTAAACCCCATAGCATGAATAGAATTAAGTTTACAGCTTAGAATCACAAACATACAATCATTTCTATAAGACCTACAAATAGCTTGCATTTTCATGCCTAGGATGATCAAATAAAGGCAACAATCCAACAAAATGCCTAGCCTTGCTGACACATAGTTGCAGTATCATACATGCACAAATATATTAAAGTTATATTCTAGGCAACAAAATCTAGCTTCCAAAGAAACTAAAGCCTATTCCATAGAATCCCAAGCTAAATTCGACCAATGTAACCCTTCAAACTACAATTCTAAACCACTAGAATTAGCCTTTGTTACAGAAGCCAATCTTTGAAATATTTGACATCATGACCAGGGGAGAAGCTACAGTTTGATACTACATTTGGGGAGGATTACCTACATTATCAGAGGATGTTAGAACACATATGGGGAGGATACTAAGCAAAGAAGAGACAAGATCAGTGCTGCTGAAGATGGACCCCATCCAGGAATCTAGGGAAACATTTGGGTGTTCCAATTATACACGAACGAGCTACCAAAGACATGAATCTGGACACTATCAACAAGGTGGAATCTAGAATATCATCTTGGGTGAATAGATAACTCTCTTTGGTAGGGAGGGTGACGTTGATCAAATCTGTACTCAACACAATTCCTATATATACTATACATATAACATATCTTCCCCTATATATCTATGACAACATTGATCAAGTAGTGATGGAATTTCTATGGAAAGGGGCGTCAAGAAATAGCGACATCCATCTAGTGGCATGGGATAAAGTCATAGAAAGCAGCAGAGAAGGAGGACTGGAGATGAAGTCGGCAAGGTGAATGAGGCGTTATTATAGAAAACTGGTTGGGACTTTATATCATAGTGGGAAGCGGATGGAAAGAGGTGATGAAGGATAAGTACAATCATAAAATCAACCAAGGTCTGGCAAGTGCATCACAACTATGTTGAGTAATATCAAGGGTACAGCCGTTAAACTGACAGGCCAGGAGGAGTAGGTTACCTTGGATTGAAGGGAGATCAAAGTAGAGGTGGGTGTACGCTTTTTGGCGAAGAAATTGCATAGGACGGCTCTCCAGGGCAGCGTCGTCGTCGGTCTCTCCAGGGAAGCGTTGTTAGTCTCTCCAAGGTTGATTTTCGGAGAAGAAGTGGGATGGCCGCGATGTGAAGGCCAGTGAAAATTACTGATCGTAGCAGGAGCTCTAGGACGGCGGACGGAGGACGGAGCTCTGGGACGGAGGACGATTTGTGGTGGAAACCGCTGATAGCAAGAAGGAGTGAAATTTAGGGGAAACGGGCGCGCGGAGGAAAAGAGGAAGCGCGGGTGTTGAATTAATTAGATCTATGCATGTAATACATATGTACATGTACTTATATGCAATGTATATGATTAATGTAGGTTAATAATTATTCTGCAATAATATTACATAAGGTGTTAAATAATTGTTATTTCTGGGTAAAAAAAATAAACCGGCCCAGTAAAATTGAATTTTTTTCGAGCAAAATAATTCAAGGCTATTTTGTATGTAAAATAGTAGATACATATATATAACATGTAAATATAGAGGTTGATTAGTTACTCTGTTATAATATCACACAGGGTGTTAAAAATTGGTTTTGAGTCAGTCAGTTTCGGGACAAAACATGGACCAGTTAGAGAGTTCAATTGTCAGTGTCGGACCCAAATGCAAACTAGATTTTAATTGTTCGAATGGTGTCTCAATTGAGAACGACCCAGATTGAAAACATTAGATTCGAAAGAAAACTCGGAGCCAGATTTGACAATGAATATAAAAAAAGCTCTAATTAGATGTTCATGATTATATTTCGTGTGATATAATATTTGGTGGTCGGTTCCGGGTCAAAACATCTATATATATGTATATGTTTTATTTCTATAGTTTTAAACATCATTATATAATTTTAATATTGTATCCAATAATTTTAAATACTTCTATCTGCATTTATAAATATTATGTATTAATGAAATATAAATGCAGATAGAAGTATTTAAAATTAATGGATTCAATATCAAAATTATATAGTGACGTTTAAAGCTATAGAATTAATATATATATATATATATATATATATATATATATATATGTATGTATATGTATATGTATATGTTTTATTTCTATAGTTTTAAACATCACTATATAATTTTAATATTGTATCCATTAATTTTAAATACTTCTATCTACATTTATAAATATTACGTATTAATGCAATATAAATGCAGATAGAAGTATTTAAAATTAATGGATACAATATCAAAATTATATCGTGATGTTTAAAATTATAGAATTAACATATATATATATATATGTGTATATGTTTTATTTCTATAGTTTTAAACATCACTATATATTTTGATATTGTATCCATTAATTTTAAATACTTCTATCTGCATTTATAAATATTATGTATTAATGAAATATAAATGCAGATAGAAGTATTTAAAATTAATGGATACCATATCAAAATTATATAGTGATGTTTAAAACTATATAATTAATATATATATGTAGGTATATGTTTTATTTCTATAGTTTTAAACATCACTATATAATTTTAATATTGTATCCATTAATTTTAATACTTCTATCTGCATTTATAAATATTATGTATTAATGAAATATAAATGCAGATAGAAGTATTTAAAATTAATGGATACAATATCAAAATTATATAGTGATGTTTAAAACTATAGAATATATATATATATATATATTATTTCTATAGTTTTAAACATCACTTTATAATTTTTATATTGTATCCATTAATTTTAAATACTTCTATCTGCATTTATAAATATTATGTATTAATGAAATATAAATGCAGATAGAAGTATTTAAAATTAATGGATACAATATCAAAATTATATAGTGATGTTTAAAACTATATAATTAATATATATATATATATATGTTTTATTTCTATAGTTTTAAACATCACTATATAATTTTAATATTGTATCCATTAGTTTTAAATACTTCTATCTGCATTTATAAATATTATGTATTAATGAAATATAAATGCAGATAGATGTATTTAAAATTAATGGATACAATATCAAAATTATATAGTGATGTTTAAAACTATAGAATTAATATATATATATATATATATATTAATTCTATAGTTTTAAACATCACTATATAATTTTGATATTGTATCCATTAATTTTAAATACATCTATCTGCATTTATAAATATTATGTATTAATGAAATATAAATGCAGATAGAAGTACTTAAAATTAATGGATACAATATCAAAATTATACAGTGATGTTTAAAACTATATAATTAATATATATATATATATATATATATATATATATGTGTGTGAATATTATACGTGAATATTATAATGGATACACACACACATATATTATACGCGAATAATTGAAAAATTAAGAGAATTATGTGAATATGATGTGTTGTTTAACTATGATCTTTTACAATATGTAGCTATTACAACAGGTGATATCATGTTATGTAGTTATAGTATATTACAATGGTTTAGTTTACGTTGTGTAATGGAGGTCTATTACAACGATGTTTTATGTGTGGATATTACAACAGGTTACAACATGTTGTGTAATTATAATATATAACAACAGGTTGGAGTCTGTTTTCTGATGTTGGGATATAACAACGAGTTTTAATATGTTGTATTATGGTGGTCTATTACAACATGTACCAAATACAACATGTAAAGGCCTATTGTATAATTAACACATACTACAACGGGTGAGTCTACGTTGTGTAATGATGGTCTATTACAACATGTGACTATTACAACGGGTCAAAATATGTTGTGTAAATAACATCTTTTACAACGGTTTTGAATATGTTGTGATACTACAACCTATTACAACACTTCAACAGTTGTTGTAGTATCCTCCTATACTACAACATGTTTGGCATGTTGTAAATGACTTGCGTTGTATAAAATATACAATATACAACACAAAAATGGGATTGTTGTGATAAGTATGCTAACTACAACACAATCATCAGAACTGTTGTCTATCTCCCGTTGTAAAAAGCATTTTCTGTAGTAGTGCAGGCATACCCATGGACGCCGCCGTGTACACCGTTATGGAAGATAAAACATTTGCAATCAGCATTCAACGACCACCAAACGACAACAATCTAGCCTTCCATGATGCTATCTTAGAATTGATCTAATAAAAAAGGAACTCGAAATCCATTGACTTGTATCTTCCTCGGTTAATCGACACTCCCTAATATGTAATCGAGTCAGCCACCGCTGTCACCCCACAATGATTTGCTATGACATCATGTAAGATCAGATCCGATCCCCCTATCATACAGACTGACTTTTCTCTATTAATGCATTTCCCAGAAACCTGTTCACAAGTCTCCAAGGTGTTTCTCATCTCTTGTATGGAAGTATGGTCGGCGTTAAATAGGACTACAATATTTTCAGCGTAAAGAAGACTAACAGGAGCCACACCACCACCCCTGGTCTGGAAACGGGTAATATATGAGTCCATCACCAGTTCTTCAAACTTTCTACATAGGAGTTCTTTGAACAAAATGAAAAGGAACGGAGAGATGGAATTTCCCTATTTAAGACCTCTCTTGATAGGGAAGAATCATTCCATAGTCTCCCCAATAGTGACCGTAGCCCACAATTGGATGAAAAAACTCAAACGCATATTGATGACTTCCAAGGTGAACCCAAACTTAGCAAGGACCTTGCACAACACTTCCCAATCAATCCTGTCGTAGGCCCTCAACATATCATACTTACCCATGACATTAGGAGAGATTTGTCCTTGATTGAATGTCGTGTACAAGATCCTTCACCAATCTAACATGGTGTGTGATATCCTTGCCTTTTAGCAATGCTCCTTGAGACAGTGAAATCATCCTCGACATGAGAGGGAATAGCCTATTACTGACAATGTGAGCGAGAATCCTGAGGGCCATATTCTCAATAGATATTGGCCTAAAATCAGTGAAAAGGTGTCTGGGAGAGTCCTTCTTAGGAATCAACAAGATTCTACAGCAGAAAAGGCCTCTATGGCACACCTGCCCTTTGAAGAAAGTTTCTGCCAATGCGAGGAAATTCATACCAATCGTATTCCAAGCCGCCGAGAAAAAAGGCATCATGAAACCATCTGGGCTTGGGGCTGACGAAATGTCCATCTGCTTAATAGCCTGCAAGATCTCATCTGCCTGTGGGGCGGTAGTAATTGAGAAATTGCCTTCCAGAGATAATACATGTGGAATACCTTGTAAGAAATGATCAAGGCCTACATCACTCATTTCCTCAATCTGATCGTAAAATTCTTGGAAGTGTACCGCCGCCTTCTCCTCCATCTCGACATTATAAGAAATGGTTGATCCATCCGGCATCACAATAGAGGAAATCCTTCTTTGGCTTCTTCTAGATTTGACCACTGCATGATAGAATGGGGTGTTCCTTTCTCCATCATCCAGTCAGCTTATCCTCACCTTCTCCTTCCAAATAGATTCCTCCACATTAAGGAGGTGTTGTAGCTCATTCTCCGCTATCCTTAGGCTCGATTCGTTTGTATGGGTAGGGTTCTCATCAAATGCCACCTGTGTAACATGGACTATGTCCTCCAAGTCTCTAATGCATTGTTTGATATCCCCAAAAGTCTGCCTACTCCACACTCTCAATGCCTTTCTCACCTTCTACAATTTGTGACAAAAGACGTAAGACGGATGTCCTACCACAGGCTCCTCCCAAACCTTATCAATGATCTTCATGCATTCATCGTGTTGTAGCCACACCAAACTGAAAGAGAAATGAGACTGCTTTCTAGCCGTAATAGGATCACCTGGTTGGGTCAGAACTGGGCAGTGATCTGATACTCTAAATCTGGTCAAATGAATAGATCGTGTATCTGGTCTCTCAGCGAGCCAAGACTCATTGATCATGACCCTATCGAGCCTCTCCCAAATGGTGGGAGTAAGTCTTTGTTTATTAACCCATGTGAAACAGCTTCCCTCAAAAGGAATTTCCTTCACCTTCGCATCAGATATCAAAGAGTTGAAATCTAGCATGTCTTAGAACGACACTGCTTCTCCCCCTCTCTTTTCTTGAATATTTCTGATCACGTTAAAGTCCCCTACTATGAGCCATCTGTAATCTCCAATATTATTCGATAATAGGAGGATCTCCTCCCATAGGTTCCTTCTCTCGACATCATTGCAACTCGCATAGAGTGTCGTAACGAAGAATAATGATCTGTCGTCTTCTTGAAACCGAATCGTGATATGTTGTATATGTCTTCTGAAAATCACCGGATTCAAACCCCCATCTGCAAAGAACCAAATCTTGCCATCTACCTCCTGATTGTCAACGACCCAGTCTAATCTGACAATGTCCATAAGCTCCTCAGCCTGAATTTCCCTCAAGAAAGGTTAAAAAAGACAGACTATTCTTGGTTTATATCTATTACACAACCTACCAAGATTTTTCCTGGTAGGATTGTTAGCCGCTTCCCTTATATTCAAGAAGATGGATGTATAATTCTTGAGAAACCAAAAATCATAGAATAGCCTCAGGTTATCAACCCTTATAAGCTACACCTCCTATCCCCCTCATCACCGTCACTCTCTTCCTCAAAACTGTATGAATATCCATCTGAGTGTTGCCTTCTCGATCGGCCTCGGTGTTGTACATACCTGTCAGGAAAGGTACGACCTGACGCCTGTCCATGTCTCTTGTAACTAGATCTGGGGCGGCTTCTGCCCATGTATTCGTCATCTAGTACCCCTACCATGTTATCCAGAAGAAAGTCTTCAAGGCTCCTGTGGGATAGAACAACCCGGTTTCCTTTGTTGTCAACTATGAATCCTCTGGGGGTAGTTCTTTTTGTGTTCTGGATGGGGATGCACCAAGCTCTGTGTCTCCAGGCATCTGCAACTGCTCATTATGAAGGGTGGTTTCTTGTGGCGGTGAGCGAGGTGTATCTACCACATGAGCAGGTTGGACTTCTGTAGCCACTAAGGCCGATATCAGAATTCCCTGCTAGACTCCTATCTCAGTAAGGAAGAAGTTCTTCAAATCGACGAGGCCTCTTGCTATCATGTGTAGTTGAACTGTGGATCATCGATGGCCGAATGTGACATAAATGAACTATGGTACGTCCTCATTAAAAGCCTCCACCATCACAAGAATTCCGGATATGTCATCTGCGCTTGTTTTCCAGTTCGAAATCGATACTAGTCGTCCAAACATCCTAATCATGGACTCAATGGACACATCATCTCTACATATGATAGGGATGTCAGAGATCCAAAAATAGAAAGCTTCTATGCGAGTGCACTTCTCCCCTTCGACCAAGTGATGAAGGCCTAATCTATAGCCTTTGAATAAGGGTATTCCCACCTCCACCATCTTTGGGCTTCCTCAGGGCAAGAGAAGAAGGCAATGGCCTTTCGATTTGTGAAACGGTATATGTCCACCGTAGACGGCTAGCAGTGATGTAGGAAGGGTTGTAACTCCATCCACGACTCCCCGTTTGTCCAAGATATCTCGACAGCTCTACCCATGGCTGAAGATTTACTGATCCGTCTGTCATTGTCCGGTCCCAAGTCCACAGAAATCCTTTTGGGAAAATGTTGAGGCGCTCCTCTCGCCAGAATTTCTGACGCAAGAGGAGGGAAGGTAGTTCTCGAATGAACATTAGGCACCGTCATATGTCTCACCTTCTGCATGAATCTACTAGCAAGGTGGCTAGGTCTACGACAGACATAACACACCTTATGTCAGCGACACTGCGCCTGCCAATGTCCTCTCCCTATGCACCTAAAACAAGTATCATGGGGGATGCTGTAAAGTGACTCTTTTCACTGTGACTGCGTCTGTCTCTCCGCTTCCGATCGAACCATCGCGCTGTGTCCTTGTTACAACCCCAATTCTGGGTTCATATGATGAGAAATGTAAACTCTCATATTGGACAAATAATGATGCAATTTCGTTTACAATAGCCTTGCTGATTGTATTGTGGGCTTTATAGGCTATTGGGCCCAATAACAAGGAAATTCAATTAATTAAGAAATCGAGAAAAGTAATATGTGGAAACCTCTAGAAGGTAAAGAACTTAATCCAAAGGTGGATTTCGTGCCACATGGGTTCCTTGGGTTCCAAGGAGTCCGAATTTGCAAAGAAAAGCAATAAGAAAAGAAAAGATTAATAAAGTATTTCTTTATTAAGAAAGAAATTGAAAATAATAGTAAAAGGTGGAAAATAAGTGAAAAGAGGTATAATCGAGTTATCCTTAGTGGAATTTCGTATTCCAAGGATTCCAAATGATAAAAGGAATACTAATGAGGAAAATAAAAGAGAAATAAAGAGAAATCCTCAAAAAGAAATATTTTAATGAGAAATACACATGATAATGAAGAATAATGCATTTAGATGCATCTAGAAGGATAATGAGTATCCAATAAAAAGGATTTCGAAATAATAGAGTTTCTTGGGATCCAAGGAGTCCCAATGAAGAGGAAAGAAAGAGAAAATACCAAAATTGCAAAATAAGGAGTTAATGTGAGTATGCAATTAATGTATTATGTGGTATTGCTAAAAAGAAAGTAATTTCTTAAAAGGAAATAAGATTTCGTTCCTATGGATTAAAAGGGCAAGTATAAAGAAAATGAAAGAGGAAATTAGAATTCCTAATATCCATATAATAGGAGATAATGAAGAGAGAGAGAGAGATGTTTGCTTCAAAACCAAGGAAAGTGTGTTTCCTTTTGAGTTTGGGACTTGAGTCCTCATGAGGCACACCTTAAGGCTTCATACTCCACCCTATATAAAAGGAGAGAGAACCTCAGGCCGAGTCCAGGAGATAAATCCCATGTATCCTCCTTTCTTTATCTTCTTCTTCTTGTTTTTGGCATATACACGTTAACCTTGAGAGTATAAGCTCTAACACGTGAACCACGATAGCTATGGCATCATATCAGTGTCGTAACGTTCCTTTGAAGGCCTGAGATGATCGAGCAATGACTCGTTGCTCTTGCATGTGCGCAGCACCGCCGGAGGGCTACAGCAGGGCTGCGTCCTGCAGGCCCAATCACCCGCATATACGACCATCCTGGCTATGGGTCGGGGCATGGAGGAGAGCGGCGGTAGGCTCCGGAGGCAGGGGGCTGTCGTTGGTGGTCTTTGGGTCCGGGAGGAGGAAGACAAGTGGCGCCAACACTCTGCTAAGGCGTCTGCAGCCGGAAGACGCGAGGAGGAAGAAGACAGAACAGATTAGACGGTTTTGCCCTTCGCGGGCTGAAGCAGCGGATGACTTAACCAGAGGTATTCACGTAATCTGGTTATAAACTCAAGGCAAGCCGCATTGCATGCATAGGGTGACGTGGCAGATCCGGATTGGCTCAGGTGAGGTTTTAATGCAAAATTCATAACTAAATATCTGTAGCCCGGATGAGTACGCATAAAATATGAAAGTTGCTCAGAAAAATAAGAGGAATACATTAAAAATATAATTGGAGCCTGAATTTTCTTTTAATTCGAAAAGTAATGGGAGTTGTTAACTTTAATGTATTAATGGTTACGAAACCCTATTTTGATATAATTAATGTGATTAGTAGGGTTTAACTGATGATTAAAGTTGATATTAACCTGTTAATCATAAAGAGATACATTAAGATCGGAAAAGATGAACTTTGCACGTGATTCGTTTAATTTAGAGTTTATGTGCATAAATAGGCTTTAATGGGCCTTGAAACCCTAAGGTTGACTAATTCGACTATTAATGGCTTTAATTGATTAATATCATGATTAAAGTTGGAATATGATGAATCTAAGCTATTTCGAGCATTAAAGTTCCTAATTTGTGGATAATTACCCTAAAAGTAGTAATTAGGGTTTTCTCATGAATAAAAGATGGAATAAATTGAAGATCGAGTTCATATGTGGTTTAGACCATAATGAACTATGAATTGATGATAAATGCATATAATGATCTTGTCATGGATTAAAAGGATAAAAATAGTAGCTTTAATGAAAAAGAAGCTTAATTGATGATTAATGTGCCTATAATATGAAAATATGGTTATATGTTGTTAAGATAACCTTAATGTTGAAGAATAAACGAGATAATTAGGGTTTATGAGTAATGGCATAAAATTAGGGTTTAATATGGTAAAAGATGAAGGAAACCCTAAAAATGAAACCCTAAAATGGATACAAAAACCCTAGAAAGTGAATCCAAGTTAATAAAGTAGGTTCTTGATAAAGTGTGTAATAAATAGAGTACATATTCTTTTCAGGAATTATGTGATTGTTGAATTACTTGGATTGCATGCTTGGTTGGATTTTCTTAATGCTTCTGAAATCATCAAATCAGGTATGTGGTTATGCCTATGAATATCCCGAATTAGATTCCCGTGGATTGCCGAGGATTTTATCAATGTTTACATCGTGGCTTGAATTAATTATTGGATGAATTTAATTCATGCAAATTATAATGTGAATATGACTATCACATAAGAGATGTGCATACTAGCTCAGATCCTAGTCCCCTCTGTATCTTTATAGATTGACCTAGTAAATGGCTACCTATGGGGTAGGTCCATCAGGTCATTAAATGACTTAGTAAATGGCTACCAATGGGGTAGGACCATCAAGTCATCATGAGTCAGGGATTGGGCTACCTTGGGTAGGGCCATGTGACTCCATATCCCTAAGAATTGGCTACCTGTGTGGTAGGGCCATGGGGGTAAGAATCTACCACATGAGAGAGGTAGTATCCATGTCCACTGCAGGGACAACACAGAGATAGGGGATAGGAAAGGATTGAGTAGTATCACTTAAAATGTAATTTTTGATGTTAAATGATATTTGGATGACTACATTGTTTACATAGTTGCACAATTATTGTTTCCCCCACATACCAGCTTCTTGCTGACCGACGTTTTGTTTGTCGGTGTTTTAGGTACAAATGAAAAGAACAAACAGTAAAGCGACATATGTGGGACTAAATGAGAAATGATATACACAGGAAGATTAGATAGATTAGTATCTTCATGGATAAAATTTTAGAAATCCCAGCTTTGAAAAGGTAAGTAAAGTTTTTATTTGATACTAATTTTTAGTTTAGTAGTATAATTTCATAATTATTATTGATTATTTGTCAAACCTTTGATCATGTTAATTGAATAACGGCTCTGGCCTTCAGGTCTCCCTTAATTGGGGGATACGGGGAGGCTGGGTCGTTACAATTGGTATCAGAGCGAAGTTTCCTCACTTAATCTTTAATAATTATTAAATTTTACAAATTCCGTAGAACCCAAGGGAGTTATTAGATGATTAGCTGAAAGACAGAGGTGTGTAGAAAAGGATCACGACTGGGGGCTGACAATATTTTCCTCCGCACCACTAGTCGGAATATGAGGACTCCCGGATATGTGTGACTGCCTGGCCAAAGTCTTAGGGTATGAATCGAAATAAGATACCTTTAGGACTCTCTCATCTTGTTCATCCCTTCTCAACTCCAATTCTGTTAAGGACCTTAAGGATTAGGGTTTCCTCTCTCTCCTCCCCTCACCCTCTTGAGGTATGAGTAAGGTTGATAAGGATTAAGGAATCCTCCACCAAATTAATAAAAAGCATGTAAATAAGATGTCATGGACATAAGCTTAATAGAGTAAGCGTAAAGGAATAGATACAAGCTTAGGTCGTATGACACGAGTTGTCATTGCCCGCAGGAGAGACCTGAGGATAGACCTCCTTGGCAGGAGGATGAGTAGAGAGAGTTAGTCTTGGAGGTAGAGATCTCCATAAAAAGTAGAAACCTAGTACATCCTTTGAGGATGATGGTATCCCTAACCTTAAGTGAAGGTTAGAGGGAGAGATGACATGATGAGTTAGTTGTCTTGGTAGGCCAGATGTTTGGATGGACATGCCTTTGGGATGCCATATGAGCCATGAAAGGTTGGATGATCTAGAACTTTTAGCAACCCAACCCTGGGAAGGGTCGTGCAGGTTTGAGCGAAGGATATCTCCTTCATGGATGAAGTTAGAAAGGAACCTATAGAACCCTATGGGCTTGTGCAAGTAGGGTGTAGCTTGCACCTAGAGTACGTCATTAGCACTGACAGTAGGATGAAACCCTGGACAAGGAATCATGATGGATGTCTTATGAGATAAACATAAAGAGCTAAGGATAATCTTGAGCCAAACATGATGTGAGCAAAGGCTTCACCCAGGTAGGGATATGTTGGTAAGCTTGAGCCAACTTCATGTAGTGAGGTTGGATGTGGAGTTAGATCTAGAGAGAGAAAGCAGGACCCAAGAAAGAAGGTTGGAAGCTTAGATTCAGAGACATGAGGAACAGTGAGGAGTTGAGGATGATGCGAGCTAAGTGGATGATAGTGGTTGCCTTATGCTTGATCCCTGGAGGCTGATGATGTCTTGGTTGCCATGAGAGAAACCAAACCCTAGAGAGAGGATGAGTCTGCTGGTACCTCTATGCCTATGGTGTAGGTGTTTACCTCCTGAGATAGGGAGAAGAGTTTCTTAGACTTGGAGAGGTTTAGTAGCAGGATGTGAGGCCTTATACCTAGTTGGTTGTCCTGGAAGAGGACTCAACTCTGAAGTGTTGCTCGAATGAAAGGATGACATACCTTGGACATGCTTGATTCTTGGTTAAGAGATCGAGCATGCAGTTGGACACCCAAAGGAGGACCTAGGGTTTCTAGGCCTAAGAGGGGAAGCAGTGTATCTGATGCTCATGATGAGATTTGAGTCTCTATATTTTCAAGCATGGTACTCCTCATGTTTAGAGGTAAAGGAAACCCCTTAAGTTAAAGGTATGTTTGATGAACCCCTCACAACTAAGTTGGTCTAATGTTGAGGATGGGAACAAGTGTGACCTAGCATGGTTTAGTAGGTACGCTTGTGCCTTAGTAGTTGTTGGGTTAAGCATGCTCATGTGAATGTAAACCCTAAGGATGCTTGTGACCTTTTTTATCAAGGTGTAGTTTCCTCCCATCTTGGAAGGGGGACCCTTTGGTAGGGAGTTTACCAGTTTGGTTGGTTTTGAGGTAACCTAAGGAGGTTTCATAGGATCTTGAGAAGCTAAGTGAAGAGTACATGGCATGAGAATGAACCTATAGACCCATAGATAACCATCTCTATGTGCATGTGGATGTGTTACCATGGAGGTAACCGGTATGGGGCTTGACCAAGGTAGGCAGGTTGCCATGATCCCTATGAAAGGATGAAAGTCAGCCCACGAATGCAGGAAGAGAGATGATGAATGCTTGGGTAAGGTTCTAAGTTGGACATATACTATAATAGAATCCTAAGTCTATCCTAGGGCCAGATAGGGATAAGACCGATGGAAGAAGGAGTTGCCTAATTCTCTAGTTGCACATGACCATAGGGTCGGGAGGTAACAACTATCATTGTCTGAGGGTCATGGGTTAGGAGACTGATCACCTTCATGAACTCATGGGACCCAAAGGGAAGATGAGTAGGGCACTCTCTAGATGCATAAGGGAAAAGGGATGACCCCAAAAGTGTCGGATCCCTATAGACCTAGAGGAGATGACCTAGGATTGTGCTTGGACCAAGTAAGTTTGAGACCAGTTCTGCATGGAAGTAATGTGGATGTCATGGTGTTTGTAATATAGAGACATAAGCTGCACGTTTCAACTTAGAATTGAAGTGTACTGGCAATGTGAGATGTATCATCTCTACTCTTAGAACAGGAAGAACTTTGTGTTTGGACGGCCGCCAAATGCTTATTTCCTCTTGTTATGGGAGGGAGAGATGGGACAGTACGCATGCCATACACCAAGGATAAAAGATGATGCGAGTTGGAACGTTGCTACAAGGAATGAGGACAGTGATGATAACATACCTTGGTGGAGATGGTTGTGTTTAGCCTTGCCCCTCAGGAATAACATGATGTGTAATGTGTTCCATGAGTCCGATCTAGAACACTATGTGAGGTACCCAAGCCATGTGCTGAGCCCTGAACCTATTCCGCTTTTGAGAGGCTGAAATATCCTGAGTCACCTATGAGGGTACAATATACCAAGGTAAGAAAGAACTCAGATGGAAGAATATGAGATGATAAAGGTTCTTAGGAAGTATTATGGAAAGGGTAAGGCCACATGGGAGCCATGATGGACATATGAAAGGTTTATTCTGAATTGTTTGTTTACTTGATGGAATTTTGAGGGCAAAATTCCTATAAGAGGGGAAGGATGTTACAACCCCAATTTTGGGTTCATATGATGAGAAATGTAAACTCTCATATTGGACAAATAATGATGTAATTTCGTTTACAATAGCCTTGCTGATTGTATTGTGGGCTTTATTGGTTATTGGGCCCAATAACAAGGAAATTCAATTAATTAAGAAATCGAGAAAAGTAAGATGTGGAAACCTCTAGAAGGTAAAGAACTTAATCCAAAGGTGGATTTCATGCCACATGGGTTCCTTGGGTTCCAAGGAGTCCGAAGTTGCAAAGAAAAGCTATAAGAAAAGAAAAGATTAATAAAGTATTTCTTTATTAAGAAAGAAATTGAAAACAATAGTAAAAGGTGGAAAATAAGTGAAAAGAGGTATAATCGAGTTATCCTTAGTGGAATTTCGTATTCCAAGGATTCCTAATGATAAAAGGAATACTAATGAGGAAAATAAAAGAGAAATAAAGAGAAATCCTCAAAAAGAAATATTTTAATGAGAAATACACATGATAATGAAGAATAATGCATTTAGATGCATCTAGAAGGACAATGAGTATCCAATAAAAAGGATTTCAAAATAATAGACTTTCTTGGGATCCAAGGAGTCCCAATGAAGAGGAAAGAAAGAGAAAATACCAAAATTGCAAAATAAGGAGTTAATGTGAGTATGCAATTAATGTAATATGTGGTATTGCTAAAAAGAAAGTAATTGCTTAAAAGGAAATAGGATTTCGTTCCTATAGATTAAAAGGGCAAGTATAAAGAAAATGAAAGAGGAATTTCAAATTCCTAATATCCATATAATAGGAGATAATGAAGAGAGAGAGATGTTTGCTTCACAACCAAGGAAAGTGTGTTTCCTTTTGAGTGTGGGACTTGAGTCCTCATGAGGGATGCCTTAAGGCTTCATACTCCACCTTATATAAAAGGAGAGAGAACCCTAGGCCGAGTCCAGGAGATAAATCCCACGTATCCTCCTTTCTTTATCTTCTTCTTCTTGTTTTTGGCATATACACCTTAACCTTGAGAGTATAAGCTCTAACACGTGAACCACAAGAGCCATGGCATCGTATCAGTTTCGTGACGTTCCTTTGAAGGTCTGAGATGATCGAGCAATGACTCGTTGCTCCTGCATGTACGCAGCACTGCCGGAGGGCTGCAGCAGGGCTGCTTCCTGCAGGCCCAAGCACCCGCATATACGGCCATCTTGGCTGTGGGTCGGGGCATGGAGGAGAGTGGCGGTAGGCTCCGAAGGTAGGGGGGCGTCGCTGGTGGTCTTTGGGGGTCCGGGAGGAGGAAGACGAGCGGCACCAACACTCTGCTAGGGCGTTCACAGCCGGAAGACGCGAGGAGGAAGAAGACCAAACAGATTAGACAGTTTTGCCCTTCGCGGGCTGAAGCAACGGATGACTTAACTAGGGGTATTCCCGTAATCTGGTTATAAACTCAAGGCAAGCCGTGTTGCATGCATAGGGTGACGTGGCAGATCCGGATTGGCTCAGGTGAGGTTTTAATGCAAAATTCATAACTAAATATCCGTAGCCCGGATGAGTACGCATAAAATATGAAAGTTGCTCAGAAAAATGAGAGGAATCCATTAAAAATATAATTGGAGCCTGAGTCTTCTTTTAATTCGAAAAGTAATGGGAGTTGTTAACTATAATGTATTAATGGTTACGAAACCCTATTTTGATATAATTATTGTGATTAGTAGGGTTTAACTGATGATTAAAGTTGATATTAACCTGTTAATCATAAAGAGATACATTAAGATCAGAAAAGATGAACTTTGCACGTAATTCATTTAATTTAGAGTTTATGTGCATAAATAGGCTTTTATGGACCTTGAAACCCTAATGTTGACTAATTCGACTATTAATGGCTTTAATTGATTAATTTCATGATTAAAGTTGGAATATGTTGAATCTAAGCTATTTCGAGCATTAAAGTTCCTAATTTGTGGATAATTATCCTAAAAGTAGTAATTTGGGTTTTCTCATGAATAAAAGATGGAATAAATTGAAGATCGAGTTCATATGTGGTTTAGACCATAATGAACTATGAATTGATGATAAATGCGTATAATGATCTTGTCATGGATTAGAGGGATAAAAAAAGTAGCTTTAATGAAAAAGAAGCTTAATTGATGATTAATGTGCCTATAATATGAAAATAGGGTTATATGTTGTTAAGATAACCTTAATGTTGAAGAATAAACGAGATAATTAGGGTTTATGAGTAATGGCATAAAATTAGGGTTTAATATCGTAAAAGATGAAGTAAACCCTAATTGCAAAATGAAACCCTAAAATGGATACAGAAACCCTAGAAAGTGAATCCAAGTTAATAAAGTAGGTTCTTGATCAAGTGTGTAATAAATAGAGTACATATTCTTTTCAGGAATTATGTGATTGTTGAATTACTTGGATTGCATGCTTGGTTGGATTTTCTTAATGCTTCTGAAATCATCAAATCGGGTATGTGGTTACGCCTATGAATATCCCGAATTAGATTCCCGTGGATTGCCGAGGATTTTATCAATGTTTACATCGTGGCTTGAATTAATTGTTGAATGAGTTTAATTCATGCAAATTATAATGTGAATATGACTATCACATAAGAGATGTGCATACTAGCTCAGATCCTAGTCCCCTCTGTAGCTTTATAGATTGACCTAGTAAATGGCTACCTATGGGGTAGGTCCATCAGGTCATTAAATGACTTAGTAAATGGCTACCAATGGGGTAGGACCATCAAGTCATCATGAGTCAGGGATTGGGCTACCTTGGGTAGGGCCATGCGACTCCATATCCCTAAGAATTGGCTACCTGTGTGGTAGGGCCATGGGGGTAAGAATCTACCACATGAGAGAGGTAGTATCCATGCCCACTGCAGGGACAACATAGAGATAGGGGATAGGAAAGGATTGAGTAGTATCGCGTAAAACATAATTTTGGATATTAAATGATATTTGGATGACTACATTGTTAACATAGTTGTACAATTATTGTTTCTCCCACATACCAGCTTCTTGCTGACTGACATTTTGTTTGTCGGCATTTTAGGTACAAATGAAAAGAACAAACAGTAAAGCGACATATGTGGGACTAAATGAGAAATGATATACAAAGGAGGATTACATAGATTAGTATCTTCATGGATAAAAGTTTAGAAATCCCAGCTTTTAAAAGGTAAGTAAAGTTTTTATTTGATACCAGTTTTCAGTTTAGTAGTAGAATTTCATAATTATTATTGATTATTTGTCGAACCTTTGATCCTGTTAATTGAATAACGACTCTGACCTTTGGGTCTCCCTTAATTGGGGGTTACCGGGAGGCAAGGTTGTTACAGTCGTGCCGCCCCGTCTGCTCTTGCTGGTACCATCCTCTTCCCTCCTCACTCACCCCTCCTGTATCAGACATAATCCTCCTGATCTCAGGGATCACTTCCTCTGGGTTCACTACAGACGCCGCAGATTCTTCTCTCCTCTGTGCCACTATTCCTTGTGCCCTGCATCCGTGTGTGCTGCGACCCGACAAATGAACGATTTCCTGACTGCTTCATTCCATCCACCGATCTCCCCGACCGTAACCGTCCAAACCAAGCCGAACGACAGAGCATCTCTACTCCACGACTAACGTGACAGATCTCGTCGGCCTCTAGGATCAGGATGAAGATATCATCATTGATCGTAGGAGGCAGAGGGCGTACGATTTTGGTAGACTCTGATAGCGGAGTGCCTAGCCGGATGAGGATCGGGTGACGGCGCCACCGCCGGGGTTTAGACACCCTTGGGATCGCTTCCAGCCACTTTGTTCTTAAAATTTCTAGTATATTTCTTTCAAAAATAATCTTGAAAAAAATATACTAGGTGCACACTATTTTATAATTCAAAATAGAACCCCACTCATTCTCCACCACATATTTGAGAGTATAATAAATAAAATACTAAGATATCATTTAACAATACAGTAACTAGCCATATGGCTATCATGCATACCATTTATGCCATATTTATAAATTAAAAACTAATTAGAGACAACCAAGATGGATAGTACGATTTATCTGAATAAATAAAAGAACAGATAACTAGTGTAGGATTGTAGAGATTTTGGCTTGGATTCTTTCAGAATTTGTTTATTACATGGCACCATACAGGATGTCGTTTCAAGATGAGGTTTTCTATATACACCTATTTTAGAACCCATAACGGAACCCCACTCATTCTCCACCATATTTTTAAGGATATAACAAATAAAATAAACCTCATCTTGAAACGACATCAAGTACAGTGTCATGTAATAAATAAATCCTAAAATAATCCAAGCCAAAATCTCTACAATCCTATGCCAGTTGTTATCCGTTCTTTTATTTATTCAGATAAACAGTACTATCCATCTTGGTCGTCTCCAATTGGTTTTTAATTTATAAATATGGCACAAATGGTATGCATGACGGCCATGTGGCTAGTTACCGTATTGTTAAATGATATCTTATGTTAAGAGCTATAAGGCAGCTTGGAACTAGAAGATTTTGTTTATGATTGCCTTACGATTTATGTTTGACAAGTCTGATGTTCTAAAGGGCATCAAATAATTTCAATAAGTTATCTTATCAAGATTTTCTTTGTTATATTTGATTAATCATGATTTTATAATAATAATTTGGATTCTGGTATAGAATATTATATTGCTCCATGAGTGAAACATAAAACGCATGGATGTTTCAATGGCAATAAAGCAGTCACAATCTAAGGCCTTGTTTGTTTTGAGATCTGATCGGGACCTATTTTTGTCTTTTTATGCACATAGGCATAAATCCCACCAACTCAGTCTCATTTTGATCCTGCTTTGTTTGGCAAAACTGGACTAACATCTGTATTTCAAATTTTATAATCTTTTTATCTAGACCAAGTATGTCCTACTTTTAGCAGGATTATAAAATCTCAGTCTGAATTTAGCTTTGTCTTATTTATTGTTTTGTTTTCTTTGTAACATTGAAAAACACAGATACCAAGGCCAATTCAATATAATAAATGTCTACAGTGGGACTGAGTTGCCAAACTAATTCATGTTGCCAACTTCATAATCATGTTTTCAAACCAAACAAGGACTAAATTATGAAAAAAAATAGTGTTTGATTATCTGCGGACCAATTGAAAGAAAATGTGTCGACTCTGACTATGCCTTTCTCAAAAAACTCATAGTAGTAGTAGTGTTCGGCTACCTTTACTCGAGAACAACAAAGTGGCAAGGTCAACTTAATATATCATAAATAAAAGTATATATTCACATTTAATTTTCAAAAATAACATCCGAGAGTGAGTTCATATTGCCTCAGTAAAAACATGAACAATAGTATGTTGCATGTCGGTAAATCAAGGACATCTTTTCAAAGGTATATCTTAGGTCACTTCATTCTTTATACATCTACTATGTTTAAGTTATCATCTCATGATTAAGACAAATATAATAGATAAAATTACCTTTATTGTGATCAAATCATTTATCTAATGCCCCAATACAATCATCATATTATTGGCTCTCTGGGCATAAATACCAACAGTTAGATCCCCTCATTGCTTGTGATGTCATAATATATTTATGAATATTCACTGTCAACATAATATGGAACATATACGGTCACACGTATAGGATACACTTGGAATAAGAGTTTACTCATGGAAAATGTTTAACTTGGTTACTAAAAGTGTTTAGGTACTCAAATTAAGCAACACTAGTTGTGAGTTGACCGACTGGGATATCTAGTCAATCGAATGGTGTGCCAATTGATCGACTGGATGTCATGCCGATAAATTAAATGCAAAATGACCAATTTTAAATGGATCAAATGGTTAATGATATGCATTAATAATCGTATTGAAAGTCAATATAATTGTGATTTTGACCTCATGTCAGTCCATCGACTAGAGTGTTCAGTTGACCGATTGGGGGGGCAACAACCGCCAAGCCATGAGATCTGGCCTTTCATATCATTTGGGTTTTCGAAAACCCTAGCCCATCAACTCCTATATAAGGAGGGGGTGGACAAGGCCCTAGATACACATATTCTTAAAGTTGTGATAATGTGAGAGCTTGAAAAGTGGTAGCCAATAAAGGGAGAGACAACAAGGGAAAATGAACTCAACTCTAGAACATTAAAAGCAGAAGGACAACTTCTTCATGTTGACTTAGGGAGGGTGTTGTGGAGTTTTTGGTGGTCCGCGTGGACTGTGTAGAGGCGTGGAAGTCTTTGTTGCCATGCTAAGAGGACAACATGAACCGTTGTCTGTGGTTGTCACACCAAGAGGATGCAGTCAACCACTATCCACATGTTTTTTGAGAAAGAAGCACAACCTTGCAAAGATTATCGCTGGACTTGTTCTAGGACCAGACATATACCTTGCACCTTCCTTCCCATTTTATAGTTATTGACGTGATTCACTGGGGTATGAGGAAGATAGAAAGAAATCTTTTTTTTTTGTTGCCATCGTTGTCGTCATATTTTCCTACAATCATGGTTGACCAAAATCAAACAAAAATTGAAATTTCCTAGTTAGGATGTGGGAAGAAAAGTAAAAAAAGAGTCTAGATTCAGACCCATTGACCCATTGAAATCTCATGGAGTTCCCTTATTGAATGAGATATGTTGAATTGTGTCTTCTTCTTGAAACTAAATTATACCCTTGTTATGTTACAATATGTTTCCATCAAGAATGTAATTTAGGGTCAAGGAACCTTAATTCTAGTTTATTAGCAAATATAGGGCTCAAATCATTATTTAGTGCACTCTTTATGTATACACAATTAATTCTTTATCGTCTAGGATTTGGTGTGATACCCTAGTTAATGATTTTATACATCAATAAACTGTATTCTACATGATAGGATTTAGATCGTTTGATAATCTAATCCCATCAAATTTAGTTCATAAAGAAAAAGATATAGTAAACCATTTCTATACTCATTTGAATTTGTCAGATACATACTAGAGAGGTCGAATGGCTTTCAAAAAGTCAAATTAACATTTAGACCCTATTTTAGGTTGAGCATAAATAGGAAATACCTACAGTCTTCATATTAAATATGGTTAGAAGATATTTTGAATTTTATTTCATGTTGTTGTATCTATGAATATTACTAGTTGATCACGTGTCCTTCTCTTGTTCTGTTCTTTATCTTTATTTTTCTTTGATGATGGACCAAATGGGCAGACATAAGCCTTGTTCTTAAACGTCTGACCCAATTCTGGAGGATTTAACTTAATGGGAGACGAGAATGGATTTATCAAAGACAATGCTCAACTATAGGGATTAGTATGTGGGTTGGTAATTCAATTTTACGGTCAATTTCACTCAATTAGCAAGAATATTAAAATTTCTATAGATTTTTTTAAATCAATTGAAAGCTCTTGTTCTTCATATGTAAATACAAGATGACCTGCTAACCACTTGATCTAGTGATGATGAGATGATAATGAAAATGTGCAGATGACAATATTTGAACTTGTAGGAAATTCAAGACTTTAGTTGAGATTTTTCTAAAGAAAATCAAAATCTTGATTTTTGAGTATTTGAATTGCATTCCAACTAAAGTATGGATAATACTATTTGATCTTCCATATAAAAATGTAAAGATTAAATTGTACACAACTGATTAGTTGAGTTTGATATATTATCAATAGAATTGTTGAATTGTACAAGTACTATTGTGACATACGCCTGTTGATCACTACTTGTTTAATAAAGAGAAGGGCTTGTGTATTAATGAACAAAACGAAATAGGGAGGTGAGGCAAATGACATAAAGGAGACATATTTCAAGTTGACAAATCTATACTATATAGAAAAGGCCGTGGAGGGGGTGGATGCAATTTTTTTTATTATTTTTTGAAATTACATATTGGTCCCTATGTGTGTACACCACAATTTGATCTTTAATCTTTTAAATTTATATATTATATTAGGAGACACATCTATACTATATAGGAAATCTTGTGGAGGGGGCTGGATGCAATTTTCTCCATTATTTTTTGAAATTACATATTATTTCTTGTTAGTATACACAACACTTTTGTCTTTAATTTTTTAAATTATATATTATATTAAGAGACACGTCTATACTATATAGGAAAGCCCATGGAGGGGCTGGATGCAATTTTCTCCATTATTTTTTGAAATTATGTATTGGTCTCTGTGTGTATACACCACATTTTAGTCTTTAATTTTTTAAATTATGTATTAAATAAGGAGACACATCTATATCTATATGTATAGAAAAGCCCGTGGAGGGGGCTGGATGCAATTTTCTCCATTATTTTTTGAAATTATGTATTGGCCCTTGTGTGTACATCACAGTTTTGTCAATAATTTTTTTAATTATATATTATATGAGGAGACTGAATGTAATTTTTTCTATTATTTTTGAAATTACATATTGTTCCATGTGTGTACGAGAAGTATTATTAATATATGTATCGTACATATATCTTTTTATTTTTATAAGTTAAATCTATACAGTTTTTATTGTAGTCTACTAAGGCACCCATGCATAGCACGGGTTTATGCCTAGTATAGTATGTGATAAGTAGAGGCAGCATGTGATTCCAAAAGGTTTATAATTGACATGTTATTATTTTATTGAATTAAAATGTCAATTAGTTAGCACCAACACTTCACAGTATGGTTTGCATACACTTACTACGGCTGACATGATGAGAAATGTAGTCAGTACTGTACTGTCGTGTATCTTGAGCATGTATATCAAATGCCAAGAATGATCTGAATTACTAGCTCACATTCTCTCACTCTCTGGTGCCTTCCACTATATCACCAATATATATATAGAGAGAGAGAAAGAGAGTTAGGTTAGAATATACTTGAGTGTATTTGGAGCAGAATACACTCAAGTAATTTTTTATGATGCAATATTTTTTCAAAAATCTAATCTGTGGATCTTCTTAAACATGTCGTGAATAGCTCATACACAAAATTTGGACACATTTGGACATTTATAAGTCATGGAATAAAGGCCACAACAATTATGTATTTCAAATTAGTTTCACACGATGAGTGACTTACACTCATCTAAATGAGCTCAAAATTTGTATGTAGCCTAGTTATAGTATGACGGTGAAAATCAATAGTTTACATTTTACAAAAAATAGACTTGATATGCAAACACACTTGAGTGTATTCGTGCGATCTGTACACTCGAGTGTATTCTAGCCTAACTCTCTCTCTCTATATATATATGTGTGTGTGTGTGTGTGTATATATATATATATATGTATATGTATATATATATATATTCACTAACTTTAGTTACCTGTGGATCTATTTTGCAATAGAAAGGTACCTATCTATAATGAGATATACATCATTTGTAATGAGATGATCAAATTTATAATACATACACTCGTTTTGTATTACACGTCTGATTATAGTTAAAATGATATTTGTAACAGTAACATCATTGTAATACAAAATGAGTCTTAATTTGTATTACAATTTTAGTCATCTCATTACAATTTTGATTGTCTGGTTACAAATATGTGTCTCTCTAATACAAAATTGATCCATGGGTAACTAATCTTATCTACCTGCACAGGTAGTGAATGAATGGTCATATATATATATATATATATATATATATATATATATATATATATATATATATATATATATATATATACATATATATATATATAAATATATATATATAGTTTATTTAATACCCGTGTAGGTAATGTAGCAGAGCTACCCGTCCCTTAGATGTGATGGCATACTTGTAATTAGAAATTATAAGTGACTAGATAGATCTATAAGCGACCAGCACCCGATTCCTTTCGCTGCTTCCGCCGCCAACCAGCTAACCTCTCCTTTGTTTCCGCTGCTACTGCCACCGTCTCATCTTCAATATTGATTCCTCTCATCTGAAGATCTCTCCTTTCCCCATTTGGAACTTCAACGAATAGGAATAGCATGATTGGAGGTGAAGTATCGATGAGTTTGGAGTTCAAGTTACAGTGAAGAGGATCTTCTATTATTCGTGATTGTAGGAGGTGCAGGTGGCTGGGTGATGACCACGCTTGTGTAGGTGTTTGATTGACAACCAGGTAAGAATAATGACATGCATCTTCCATTATTTTCATCCAATATGTCATTTGATGACGTTTGGTAGTAATTTTGGTGTGTTTGGGACCGTTAATGTATTTGTCTATTCATTTGAAACACAGTGTTACTTTCTAATTGTGGTAGTTACTTTTGTTATGACCTAGTTACTTTTTTATTTATCGCGTAACTTTTTTTTTGTAGGGTTACGTTGCAATCTGTCAAGTTACTTTTGTAATCTGTTATGAATCCTAGTCTTGATACTGATGTAGATATTCCAATATTGACTATGATAATGATAATGATAATGTTCATATTTCTTCATCTGTTCCCACTGATATTCTGTCCTCAGTTGATGTCCCTAGAATTGGACTTCAATTCGGAATTTAAGATGATGACATATCTTTTTATTCTAGGTATGCTGGTATGATTGTGTTTAATGTTAGGAAAGATGAAAATCGTTATGAATGAGGTACTAAGGTTTTGGTTGTTAAAGATTTGGTTTGTGATAAGCAAGGTCATATTAGTTGTTCTAAGAGATCTAAAGGTCTTTTGAGCACTATTTGCGACGAAGTTGGTGATTTACATGAGAAGTTGTCCAAGAAACACAAGAGTTCTGTGAAAAGGTGTGGGTGTAAAGCAATGATCCAATTTACACTAGATAAGTCCTCATCTGTATGGGTCGTTACTACTTTTGTTGATGAACACAATCATGATCTTGTTGATGATGCTCACTTGCGCTACTTTAAGTGTAATTCATCTCTTGACCAAACTAAAAAAGAGATGCTTTCTTCTATGAGTCAAGCAAATATACATGTCTCCATACAACTTACATTGATAGCAACTGAGTCTAGTGGTTATGAAAAGTTGACATTTACAAGTAGACAAGCTCATGGACACCTCAGTAACAAGAGGAAGGAGTCATCTAAATATGGTGTGGACATGGTGTTGGATCCTTTTACAAACTTGAAGGTTTTGAATTCTAAAATCTTTTATTCTTATCAAAATGATTCTGATGGCTACTGACACATTTGTTTTAGTCTGACCCGATTTCTATTGATGATTATGCATTGTTTAGTGATGTGATCGTATTTGATACCACTTATCGTACCAACAAGTATTCCATGGTTTTTGAAACGTTTGGTGGTGTCAGTCACCATCGCAAAATAATTTTATTTTCCTTAGACTTGTTGGCGAATGAGAAGTACAATTCATTTGTATGGGTTTCCAAACAATGTTTATTATGTTTTGGCAAAGAGTAAATCTCCATCATAACTGATCAAGGCCCATTAGTGAATGTTGCTATGATTACTATTTTTCCAACTTGTAAGCATCGTTTTTGCAATTGACACATTCTACAGAAACTCCCCTCTAAACTTGGTGGAGTTCCTAACAAGGATCAACTCATTATTTCTTTGAATGAATGTGTCTGGAACATTGATGATACTAAAATTTTTTAAGAGAGTTGGAATTCTATAGTTCAAGAGAATGACCTATTTTCCATTAGTTGGCTTTCTGATATGTATACTACGCGGTGGGATTGGGTTCCATGTTTTATGCACGATTCATTCTTTGTTGGCATGAGGACAACACAAAGAAGTGAGAGACTGAATGCATTCATCAGAAGCCACATCAATAGTAGGAAAACTCTCTTTGAACTTGTATGTTGTTTGGAGATTTCTTACTCTCATGTGCGGGAGATAAAAAATTTCAAGGATTTTGATGATGAGTACAACAATCTTCCTTTGGCTTCATTGTGGCCTTTGGAGGAGAAAATGAGAGGTATATACACCAAGTTAATTTTTAAAATCTTTCAATCTGAAGTTCATTAAAGTATGGTGTACAATGTAAAGAAAACTTCTGGTGATGGTGTGTTTGAGGTCTATCGTGTTGGTGGTTCTTATTCTCCTCATATTTGAAGAAAGACTCATCTACTGATATGATATCATTTCATGTTAGAATTCAAAGGAATTTCATGTAGGCACATTCTATCTTATCTAAAGAGCCATGATTTTTGCACTCTTCCGGAGCCATATATATTAATGAGGTGAAGTAAGGGATATAGAGATCACCCTTTGATTTTTGGCAAAGCATCAGTTATGCATCTATCTACTGGGAAGACACTTTAGTTGGTTTCTACTTGCAATTTAGTTGTCCATATAGCATGTAGGAACAACACTATAGATCTTTGTCATGAAAAACTCATTCCTTTGCATAAGGATCTATTAGAATTAGATGTAGTTGATGTTGGTGTAACTGGTTCGAATATAGCTTGTTCTTTTACTTTCAAGGTCCATATACCTAGTATTTGCAAAACTAAAGGTAGACCTAGAGCGACTGATGTGCGGTTGAAATTTGGATTTGAAATTTCTCAGTTTAATACAAGATAGTGTAAGAATTGCCTATAATATGGTGTCAATCATGATAGCAGAAACTGCCCTTTGGAGAAATAGGTGATTCTGCAGAGATACTTTTCTGGATTGTGGTGTTCCTGATTGATATGTTACTTGTCTTGGCTGATCTATAATGATGCTCCTTGCTGCTCAACCGTATTGTTGCTGCTATTGTTTCTTCTGATGTTGTCTTCCTGATGTGGATCTGCTGCTATTGCTGTTGTTGGAGCTGATTAGTGTTAACTTGTTTTTAGTGTTGGAGGTGATTAGTATATGAGTCATATTAAAAATTGGATGTAAATGTAATTGTTGAGATATGATTATTGAAAATTTTAATTTGCATTTGGTTTAAACTTGAGTTTAACTATTACCCTTTTTGATAGAGTTGCAATTGTATCGAGAATTCAAATCTATTATAAGGTTTTTGAGAAAAGGTTACTCTTTGTACCATACAGTTACTCTTTGTGTCAACAGGAAACATTTTGTGTGCAGTAGTTCTGTTTGAGTTGTTCGTGTTACTTTTCTTTTCATATTAAATACGACTATAGTTGTTGGTGTAATTTACAGTTACCTTTTTCGATTATTGAGTTACTTTCCAATTCAATTAATTACGTTATACATGATATAGTTACTTTTCTATTCAAAGTGTTACTTTTCCATTATCATAATTACGTTTTTTGTTCAAAATGTTACTTTTATAGCTAGAGAAATCACACCGTTATTCAGCAAGCATGGAACGGACGTCCTTTCTTTTTTGTAACAACTGTATCATGTGTGGCACGATCGTTCTGTATATGGAATGACCGTGCCAAGTATGGAACGGTCATTCTTACTTTTCTATCAAATGTTACTTTCTATGTTCTGTAATTACTTTATGTGACACAACAATACTTTTCAATCAATTCATTTACTTTGTTATTCTCTTAGTTACTTTACTATTCACATAGTTACTTTATATTTCACTTAATTACTCTTAAATTTAGAGAGTTACTTCCATAGGTTATTGAGCACCTACTGAAGCAGATTACATGCATTATCCATACAAAAACACCAGCTATCTAAAGTTACCTTTAAGAACATCCAATATATCTAAAGTTATATATATCAAGAACTACAATTTTTTGTTAAAACCAAAGCATACTTTAGACTAGAAATGTATCTTATAGAGTTTACATATGCATTTCTCAAGCATAATTTCTTAACCACATTGTTTCAGTACATTTGGTTTCTAAAAGTTCTACTCAATCTGACATAAGCCATCAATTCAGACTTGACACAACATCATCATACTTTTCTTCACTCTATTTGTCACATGTTGCTTCTTTTGACACTTCTTGATCTCTACCAGCATGTTCTTTGGCATGCTGCAGTCTTCCCGTCTTCATCATTCTTTGGAAGATATATTCCCTAATTGTAGGGATATCTTTACTAGTGAAGTTCATCTCTTTTCCATTCACCAAGCATTCTAGATACTTCATTATGTATACTGCACCGTCAACATCATCTTCTTCTTACTATGGGCATTCAGGGTACTCTATTGTCCACTGATACATTAGACTTCCATGATCTGCCACCCCCCTAAAGAACTCATGAACGAAGCCCACTTGCATGCAAAACAAAATGTTTATTAAGTAACACTTAACAAACATTATTTCATTCAACTAATTATCAACAAAGTTACTTTTTATGCTTACCCATCTATTGACTTCTTTCATCAATTTTCTATTTCTTGACAATGAATTGTAAGACATGTGCACCTCATCTCTAAAGCTTGCTTCAAGAAAGTTGCAGTGGTTGTCATTGTTAAGTATTGTAAAAACTAAATCCATTGTCATAAATTCTTTGTCAGGGTTATTGAAGAGAGGTGATAGAATATCGATCTCCTTTAGTGTTATGTCATCCACCATCATGTCTAGCTTTTGCTGTAAAAATAAAATTGTAAATTACAGAGCTGTAAGATTTAGTGTGTTTATCTATTGTAAGTGGTGTAATGTAGTGTAATAGTTTGGTTGTCTTACGAGAGCATAAGTTCTCAAGCAATGCCATGACAGTCCATTCTTCCTCCTTTTTCTTGTGCTTTCTTTTAACATTTTGACAAAGCAATCCATAACCAAAAAATCCACACTCTTAAGTTAGCAATCCATATTATCATTATAAATACCTATTACTTTCAGTTCTTACAGGTGATTACATCATTTTATCTTCAAACAACAGTGTTGATAGATCCTTTCCCATGCACCAAGCGTCTTTTCCAAAGTCCATTCTCTTGTTGACCTGCGCATTATTAAAGATGTGAGACATACAATTTTAATATTGAGCAACTAATTTGTACTAAACATGTGATTGATAGAATTTTAAAAAGTAACTCCTTACACTTCATCAATGTTGTTAATGAATTCCTTTACATCCTCTTTAGTTTCCTTCATTTTGAAGTGCTCCAAGCCAATGAATGTGGAGCTCTTTTGCTATTAATTAAGTGTAATTTATGTTAGTAATTTCTGTAGACGATACAAAAAATTTACATAGTTACTTTGTACATGAACTTTGGAACCTTTTTTTGTTACTTTTTTGATCAAACATTACTTTATATATCTGAGATATACTTTATAATCTACATTTGTACTTTTTATTCTATAGAATTACTCTTTTATTCTATGAGTTACTTTCCTATTCAGATAGTTACCTTACTTTTCACATACTTACTTTTATGTTCAGATAGTTACTTCATAGATAGCTAAACTTACAAGAACATCCAACTAACCTTTGCATGCCATCTTATCTTTATGTTTTCCTCTATGCTTCCAATAATCAATTCTGTCTTCCTTTTCCTCTTCCTCAATAGTTTAGGGGTGTCCTTATGAACTTCATCAGTATTTACTTCTCATTCTTTCATCTCATCCTCTGCTGGATCTACCTTTTTCTCCTCTGCTACTTCTTCTATTCCTACTAGATTTTCTTCTACAGTCTTATCTTCATCAACATGCTTTGAATCCTCTTCTACTCCTTTTTCTCTTGTACCTTCTTGTACAGTTGGATCCTCTTAAGCAATATTTGAATCCTCTATTATTTTTTCTATACTTTGGTTGTGTATTTCTTTTTCTCCTCCATATTCTTCTTCATTTGGTACTTCCTCTTCCATTCTGACTGAATCTTCGTCAACGAATTTTGTCTTTAGGAGAAATTTGCCTAATCTTCTTGGTGTTTCCTTCTCTTTACTCCATTGTTGGTCCATATCCAATAATTTTTCCCTCAATACCTCAGTCCTCTTTCTAAGTTCATCTACTTCCACTAAATCCAACCCATCATTCTAAGTTAAATTTTGAGTCGGTGTAGAAGCATATTCTATATCCATGTCATTTTTATCTTCCTTCATTAGAATTCTATTTCCATCCTCGACATGTTCCAATCTCTTCTTTAGCATCTCATTTTCTTCTCTCAAATCAGAAAAAGCCTCCACTGCTATTCTGATGCATATTTCTTTCTGAATCCTCAGTTTGTCTTCAAGGTTTTGCACTATGTTCTCCAAGCTCATTGATACTCCCCTACTGTGCCAGGTGATGTAAGTAACTTGTTACTTACTTCCTTGCTCTTGGATTTATTTGTTACAAGATAATAAGGAATAAAATTCACTGCCTATGCAGCTTCCCAATCATCAGTGGCGTCCTTCTTCAACTCTGTACAAACATATGCACAAAATTTAACAATATATCTTACACCTCTTATATTAATTTGTATAGTATTTTCTCTTCAACCACACTAATTCTTACATTTTCAGTGCCCGATCTTCCAAGATCCTTTATCCTTTTAATAGGAGTTTCCCGTCTTTATATACTTGGCTTTTCCTCAAGGAATGTAGGCTTTACTATCACTGTTATCTCATAAGCCCAAATCTACGTGGACAAGAAAAGTATAAATTAGAATTTAAATGTTCATATATAACTGTTTAATGTAACCAAAAGAATATGCAATGTGTTAGTTACACACAGGAACATTACACATCCAGTGGGATAGAGTGTGCTTCTGCAGCTTTCCCCTCTTTTCCTCATTCTTATATTCTCACTTAAATCTTTCATCCGCTTGAATATGCTACTGTGGACCAACTTTTCCCAGTTTAAATAAAATGTAGCAGTTACATCATCAAAATAGTGCAGAAGGTAAATTGGGGCACAGAAACTGGTGTCTGGTAAAAGGAATGTTGCTAACAAGTGCAACATCCATGCATGACGCATATTCTGGTAGTTTTCTGCCATGTCATTCTTGGCAAATTCCTATCAAAGCTTCCCTAAGTTATCCCTGTGTAACACATCCTTCTCCCTTCTTTTCGTACCACCTTTACAACCTTTATCTTCTCCCTTTGTTGCATGAGAAAAATCCTCCCATATTATATTTACAATCTATGATTGCTTTCAAGGAACTATATCCATACCTCTACTAGGAAAACCTAGTATCACCCCTACATCCTCCACTGTCATCCTTTCTTCAAACCCCGGTGCTAATAGGAATTTGTCATCTTCTACATACCTCTCTATCAGATCTTTTAAAATGCCACATCTACTGTAAGATTAGGCATTGTTACCAAATTTTGCAAAGGTTGTTGACTTCATCATCTGCATTTGATTTATGCTAAACAACATGTTGTTCTATATGTTATTGTAACTTCTTATGTAGCATCTATGATACAGATTTTGTGCAGCTACAACTATATCAAAAAGTTACTATTAAGTTTCCCATCTACTTACTTTCTAGGTTTCAGGGTTACTTTTTTGGTTCAACCTGTTACTTTCTAAATGTCATAGTTACTTTTGTTATGATGTGGTTTATTTTGTATTCACAAAGTTGCTATTTTTTTTAAAATAGTTACACTGTAATCATCAAGTTCCAATCAACCTACTGAATCAGAGATGCTTCCCTTGGAGAAGAAGATAAATCTTTTTGTATTAGGATATCAAGTGAAAAAGAGTATAATATCATGGTATGTAGAGAAAAAAGTAAATATTTTTGTAAATAACAACAATGCATGCAATAGTTAACTATCTATATTAGTTGATGTAGGTAATGTTAACATCTCAAATTTACCTTTCTATTGCTACAATTTACATTATGTTAGAATTTTTACTTTTTTAGTTCACAAAGTTACATTTTGTATACAAGTATACATATAAATAATACTACCTTCTACAACCTTTGCTATTCCTTTTAGTTTACTTCTTTTCTGAACTAGATCTGTCTTTAGCAGTTTCTGCTTCTTCATTCTGACCCTTGTCAACTTCCATTTCTTCATCAGAGCCTTCCTTGTCATGCACTGCGAATAGAGTTACTTTTATTTTTAGAAAGGTACTTTTATGTTAATAAAATTACTTTCCAGTTGTAAGTGATACTTTTATATTTTTTGAGTTACTTTTTCTTTAACCAAGTTACTATGTAGTTGATGTATTTACTTTTTTCACCATTCAATTACTTTTTGGTAGCTAACATTTACACTATGACAAGCAGTGCTACTTTTCTAGTTCAAAAGGGTTACATTTTGTATACAACTATACATACAAAGAATATTACCTTCTGTATCTTCATTCTCACACTCTGCAACAAACCTATTCTTCAACCTCCTGCTCTTTGGCATGTTGTCGCGCTGGTTCCTCATCTCCAGCATCATTACCTTCGACATTAGTGGCAGTTTTCTTATAGATTTCTCTCTTCTTCTTGCCTTTTTTTGCTTTTTCCCTCATAACAGTTTCACTTGCCCTTTCTACACGCTTCTCCCCCTCTGATATATGCGGAGTAGACTCGGCAGTGGCTTCAAATACTTTTACTACTATCCTTTCCACATCGTCGTAGTGCTTTGTTACGAAATCATCTTCTTCAATTACTTTTTCTCTGGCCTTACTCTGTGGCTTCTTTACTGTCACTTTCGATGACTTCCTTCTTCTCATTGCTCAACAGTGATCGAGAATCAGTAGTAGAGAAAATCGGCTCTGACAGAGACACAACAGTGGAGGAATGTGGTTTCTAGGGCAATGTATACCACAAATCGGAGTAGTTGCGGCAAGGAGCCCACAGTGCGCCGAGGAGAACGACGATGTCGGTATTTGGGGTTGGGGGAAATATAGACAAGCTGCAACGAGGAGGGTTTGAAATTAGGATTTGGGGGTTTTTTGGGCGGAGATTATCACAAACTGCTTTTCGCACCAGCTGCCGCTCGTTTTACAAAATATAAGTTTGTCATGGCATGTAGTGTTTTAATATAATTATAATGCTGCCACCGCATTTCTAAAATGGGTACCTTTGCTACAGTACTCACAAGGGTATTATATATATATATATATATATATATATATATATATATATATATCTTGGTGAGAGCATGAGAGGCATTTGAATAACTCTCCACATAGATCAATTTTTCATAATCCAACCATATAGATTGCAAGTATACCTTAATATTTACCTTCCTACAAAATTTCATCACCATTCGGTTTGTTGATCACTCAGAACAACAAAATACTTTTCAACGCTCTATATTGAATTTTAGGTTGACCGTTGGATGTCAAAAGTGTATATTTTACATATGGACATGTAAACAATGTCTGATTGTAATGATTTTTCGTGAGAAGGTAAATGAAATGATTCTTTTACCATCTATATAGTTGGATTTTAAAAAATAGTTCTTAATTTGTAGTTATTCAAATGCCTCTTATGCTCTCACCATAGGATGTTTCTCATTGGACTGCTACCCTATATATATATATATATATATATATATATATATATATATATATATATATATATATATATATATATATATATATATATATATATATATATATATATATATATATACTCGAGTGTATTCTAGCCTAACCCTCTCTCTCTCTCTCTCTCTCTCTCTCTCTATATATATATATATATATATATATATATATATAGAGAGAGAGAGAGAGAGAGAGAGAGTCATGCTAGAATATACTCGAGTCTATTTGGTGCAGAATACACTTAAGTAGTTTTTCTTGATACAATTTGTTTTAAAATCTAATCCATTGATCTTCTTAAACATCTTGTGAATAACTCATATATAAAATTTGAGCCCATTTGGAAAGTTATAGGTGATGTTATGAATAACATAAAAATTATTCATTTCAAATTAGTTTCGTGCGTCAATTTTGTTGCCCTCAGATGAGTGACTTATACTCATCTAAATGAGCTCAAAATTTGTATGTAGCCTAATTATAGTATGACAATGAAGATTAATGATTTACATTTTACAAAAAAATACTCTTGATATGCAAACATAACTTGAGTGTAGCGTACAATCTATACACTCGAGTGTAATCTAGCGTGACTCTCTCTCTCTCTCTCTCTCTCTCTCTCTCTCTATATATATATATATATATATATATATATATATATATATATATATATCTGTGTGTGTGTGTGTGTGTGTGTATATATATATAATCTAGATATCTGGGTAAACCTAGGCCCAGACCCGACCCATATAAAAAATTGGGTCAAAATTTTGGGCCCGACCTTATATCACAGGGATCTGGCCTGGGTCGGGTTATATGGGTCGAGACATGAGTCTGATCAGGCCGGCCTAGTCCTATGCTCATCCCTAACCCTCAAGACTCATTGAACTAGAAGAAATTTGAGATGTATTTAACACATAATGATTGGTGAACACTTTTTCAAAATGTTGTCTACCAAATTACAGCATTCACATTCCATTATATATGATACAAAGCCATCATAAGACTAGTTGATCACCATCAGTTTCTCATGGAAATTACCACTAACATGGTCAATCTATTCATATTAGTTCCCACTGAACTATACCAACATGGAAAATAGACATATACTAATTATGTGGATGAATATGTACAACATTACATACCATTGGTATGTAGTTCTTTTGGTGAGCTTTTATAGATACATTTCTAAATCATGTTGAGTTTTAATGAAGATGGTCTTTGACACGTATAATTAATTCTGTCGAGAAAATGGTCATTTCAAGGAGAATTAAAACGTGTCAAAGCATCACTCACACTTTAAGAATTTTCTTTTGATGCAAGTTTAGTTTATATACATATGGTTCAACATTTATTGTTTATATATGTATATTTAAATTCTTTTCTCATTTCTTTAGATTCACTAAAATGATGGCATGTCACACGAAATTTTACGATATCTTCATATAACATAAAATTGTAACATTTAAGTTTCAAAAATATGAAAAATGTATTTTTATTTACATTTTAATGTAACAATTTTTCCAAAAAGTAGTCGTAGACAACTTGTATGTTTTAATTTTTATAATTATCTAAGGGCATGTTTGGTAGGGTGTAGCCGGATGACAAAGTGTGTGTTTAATGTACATTTTTACATTACCAACTCACACAACTGCACCCTACTACACCCAACCAAATTAGCCCTAATAGAAAATTTATCACGTATAATGTCTCACGTGCTCGTGCACGATATTTTCCACTAGTAAAAAAGCACGATAAACTGATTAATTAGGAGGGCTCCAAGAAAGAACGGCACATCTATTGAATGAGTTTCCACAAGATTTTTTTGTGTGTGAAGGTACTGGCAAAAATTGAAACAAGATATTTAAAACTAGAAACAAATATACTTGTTAGTGGTTTTCTAATTTCTTTCGGGGTTATCAGTTTCAGATCGTCACAATAGTTGCAACAGAATCGGAAATGCGGTTGTACAGGAGCGGGAGTTCACAAGTCCCTCAAGAAATCCGCCACAAGTTTCCCATAAAAGACGAAGAAGAGGTCTGTGGCCGCCACAAGTCTCCCATCACCCTGCAAAGTATCGGGAGAAACCCCCTGCACCAGTTCTACACAAATGGAGGCTAACCTCGGCGTGAAGCGCCAATCCGTCCCTGAAGCCGATTCTGCTGGCGAGATATAGCCTGGTTTGAAAGATCATGTCGGTGGATCAGATTCAAAGCGGCGCCGCCGCCGTCAGCAGTACATATCTCTGGTCATTGTTGCCGAGATACTCACTCATCTTCCTGTGAAAAACCTTTTACAACTGCGATGTGTCTGTCGCGATTGGTGCAGGCTCATTACGGACGATTCTCATTTTAAGAAGCTCCACCATTAACGTTTCAAGGCTCACCGTGAGATTGGCATCTGCGTCATCGACCAGACTAGAAACTACCTCAAGGAGTCTGCTATATTCTGCGTTATGGACCGTCCGAGGCCCCTTCTGCTGTCCCACACCGTCAAACCCAAGGTGAAGAGGGTGTTGCAGTTTCCGTTTCTTCAGACCGGGTGGGTCGGGTTGCAGATCTGTGTTGAGTTGCAGATCTGTCGTTGGATGTGGCTGATAAGCCAAGGTAGTAGAGCTCAAGCCGTGATCGTCAATCCCTCGACAAGGGAGACGGTCCACCTCCCCTACCACCCGCCGGGGCGACCTGAACTCGTCTCGACATTCAGTCTAGGCTGCACAAACGAAGGTGTTTTCAAAGTAGTGGCTGCTGCCATCGACCATGATGACAACCGTTAGAAGACAGAGATATTGGCAAGAGAAAAACCTAGACGAAGAAGGGCGAGAAGATGAGAAGGAAGCTTGGGGAGCACGACACAGGTTGGCGGCGCTTTTGATTCAGTGTGCCCTTTTTCTCTTGCTGATTCGAAATGTACACAGAGGCGAGATATATAGGGCTCCACCCTTGGGCCACTTGGGTAAATTACAAAAGGAGGACGATATAAGGGAAAAGGACAGAAACGATATGTAAGAAAACAATTTACACAGCTACTATATTATGTAGCCAAAGCTGCTTTAGCCAATACCCCCCGCCACCCCCCCCCCCCGCGCAAACTGGGCAAGGGGAACCGAAGTCTTTGGTCAGAGCTTTTGTAAAAAGATCAGCTGGTTGTTCCTCAAACGGTATGTGAGCAGTGACAATGTGTTTCAGCGCAACATTTTCCCTGATGAAACGGTAATCGATTTCGATGTGTTTAGTTCGAGCATGGAAGACAGGATTAACAGTGAGCTGAAGAGCACTTAAATTATCGCAGAAGAGGTATGCTGGATTGCGAAGATGGATGCCAAGATCCTTGAGGAGAAAGGAGAGCCAGGTGAGTTCTGCTGCTGTAGTTGCCATGGACCTGTATTCAGCTTCACAGCTGGACCTGGCTACCGTGGACTGCTTTTTGGCACTCCAAGAGATGCAGGTTGAGCCGAGGAAAATGTAAAAACCAGTGGTCGAGCGTCTGGTTGTAGGACAACCTGCCCAGTCGGAATCGCTAAAGGCAGTGAGCTTGATGTTGAGAGATGGTTGGATGAGCACTCCAAGGGTCAAGGTTCCTTTTAAATATCGGAGGATCCGCTTGACAAGAGCAAAATTATCTTCAGTGGGAGAAGCCAGATGTTGACAAGCAATGTTAATAGCATAAGATATGTCTGGTCGAGTAATAGTGATGTACTGTAGGCAGCCCACAAGACGACGATACATAGTAGGATCTTTTAAGAGAGGAGATTCAGTGTTTCTATTGAAGTTTAAAGCAATAGGTGTAGAAGCAGGTTTGCAGTCTAAGAGATTCACCTGCTGTAGAACATCAATAATATACTTCTCTTGATTAAGCAACAAATTAGATTGTTGTTGAAGAACTTGAATGCCCAGAAAATAATGTAAAGATCCTAACTCACGGAGGTTGAACTTGAGACTTAGAGCTTGCTTAAATTTATGCAAAAATGCTGGGTTATTCTCTGTGAGGATGATATCATCTACATAGAGTAACAGGTATATGACGTGAACAGTATCATTTAGAACAAACAGAGAGGGATCTGCCGAGCTGCAGACAAAGTCGTGCTCAAGAAGAAACCATGCTCTGGGGGCTTGTTTCAGACCATAAAGAGCTTTATGCAGTTTACACACATAGTTTGGGTGAACTGAGTGAGCAAAGCCTGGAGGTTGTTCCATGTAAACAGGTTCACGAAGGTCTCCATTCAAGAAGGCATTACATATATCTATTTGTAGCATAGGCCATTTGAAGCTCATAGCAAGGGTGAGAATAGCACGAATGGAAGCAGCTTTAACCACAGGACTGTATGTTTCTAAGAAATCAACACCTTCTTCTTGACTGTATCCTTTGGCAACCAGTCGAGCTTTCAGTCTGTCAATAGAGCCATCGGCCTTCATTTTTATTTTTTATATCCATTTGGAACCCACTATGTTTGTGAAACTAGGTCGTGGTACAAGAGACCAAGTATGATTCCTACTAAGAGCTGTAAGTTCCTCATTCATAGCAGTGACCCATTGAGGATCCCGTAAAGCAGTTGCTACAGATTTTGGAATGGATGGTAGAGCATGTGAAAGAAAAGCATACTTAGGATTTGATTTATGGATTCCACATTTAGATCTAGTGATCATATGATGATGATTGGCAGATGGATTAGAAATGTCCACAACACTTGTGAGAGTGTTCATTTGCTGAGTGGTAGGTGAGGTGATGCTTGCTTCAGCCATGCAGTCATTGGCAGTAGCAAACGGAGATGTATCTGAAGTATCAGTGGCAAGAGATTTGAGAGTATCAGCAGCAGTTGAAGAGTCATTTACAGAAATAGATATGGACTCAGGTATAGTAGATTCATCAGTATCGTTATGAGGTACAGAGTGAGAAGCTGTATTATCTTGAGGATTACTGTAAACAGCATGCTGAACAGAAGTATGTGGTGTATTGAGATCATGATTATCTGTGGTAATGTTGGAATGCATTTGTGTTGTGGAAGTATTACTAGCCGTATTGTCATCAAAGCTGATTGAATCTGCAGCACCCAGAAAATCAGAGGAGGCAAGTTCTCCCAAGGTAACATTAGTTGGGATGGTGTCCTTGAAGGGAAAAACATGCTCACTGAAAACAACATGCCTAGAATAGTAGATGCGGTTAGAAGATGCATGAAGACAACGATAGCCTTTGTAATTTTCACTATACCCAAGAAAGACACAGGGTAAAGATCATGGTTCAAGTTTGTTTTTATTAAAGTCTCGTAAGCAAGGGAAACATAAGCATCCAAAGGCTCGTAAAGCATCGTAGTCAGGTTGTTTATGGTAGAGTTTTTCAATAGGAATGGCATAGTCATGAGATTTGGATGGAAGACGATTTATAATATAGACAGCAGATGAGAAAGCTTCAATCCAGTAGCTCTGAGGAACATTTGAGTCCAGTAACATTGTGAGTCCAAGTTCCACCACATGCCTGTGCTTTCTTTCAACTAAACCAACCTGCTCATGAGTATGAGGACAAGATAATTGATGTTGTATACCCTGTGATAACATAAACTCTTTCATTCTGGCATTTACAAATTCTCCTCCTCCATCTGTGACCAAGACTTAAACATTGGAGTGGAGCTGATTTGATACTAATTTACAGAAAAAGACAAAGTAATTGAACAATTTAGATTTGTTTTTCAACGGAAACAACCACGAATATCTAGAGAATTCATCTACAAACAAGGCATAGTATAAGAATCCCTGTTTAGACATAATAGGAGATTTTCCCCACAGATCACAGTAGACATGAGAAAAGGCATTGTCACTTTTGACATGCTTATTAGAGAAAGACAATCTATGACTTTTGCCTATACAGCAGCTATTGCAGAATTCTAAATCTTTATTTGTGGACGAAATCATGTTCTTGTTCTCCATGTATCGCTGGACAGCTGAATGTGGATGACCTAGCCTCTTGTGCCATATAGCAGACGTGGAGATCTTTGTTCGCATGCTGATGAAGCTCTGTGGACACCAAGACTTGATGACATACATTCCCCCTTTAAGAACTCCCTGGGCCAGAGTCGTGTGCTTCTGCAAATGTTTAATTAGAAATATATCTTTGAAGAAGAGGAAGTAACATGGAAAATCATGTGTTAGTTGAGCAACAGACAAGAGGTTGCGTTTAATATGAGGAACCACAAGAACACGATATAAAGGAATTGGAGTTGTATGTATTATGTGTGAGGTTCCTGTATGCGTGATTGGTAGAAAGGTACCATCACCAATCATTATGAAATCAGAACCTCTATAGGATATAACATTCTTCAGAATACCTGAGGTCCGTGCAATATGGTTCGAAGCACATGAATCCACATGCCATTCATGTAGATTTAATTTTCCTGGATCAGTAACTTGCATAGCAGCTAAGGCCTTGGCCTGCTCTGTGACAGTATCCTCAGTTAGGGACTTTGGGATCTCAGGATTTTGGAAAGTGTTTTCGAATCTGTGCCAACACCTCATAGCATCATGTCCTCTTTTTCCGCAAATCTGACAAAAGATGAGAGGCCTATTCTGATACATGTATGGGCGAATACTCTGATTAAATCCCCGTCCAGCTGATGAGAAGGAGTTATCCACAGGTTTGCTGCCAAGAATTCCAGGGTCTTGAGATCCAGGTCCTTGAGGCCTTGAATAATGCGGAGGAGGATATTGAGTAAGGGAAGGATGACGATAGAAGGTATTGTTTCCATAGTTTCCTCTGCTGAAACTTCTGGTACTGTTGTAGTTATGATTTCCTCCATAGTTTGTTCTTTGTCCAACGAAAGCCAGGTTAGTGACAGAGAGATTTTTAGAAGAAGAGCGACGCATATCATGATCCTTGAGAAGAGATATGACTTCATCGTAGCTAGGAATTGGTGGTCTCATCATAGAAACCGTAAAATTCTCAAACTCACTTCCTAAACCGCTCAAGAGGTAATAGACTTTGTCATCATCACAGAGAGACTTACCAATGGCATGCAGTTGATCACAGATTGATTTGAAATCACGAATGTATTCAGCAATCGACTTGCTTCCTTTCTGAACTCTCCGGAGTTTAGTCATCAGTTTGAAACCCCTTGACTGCGTGGACTCGCAGAAGCTATTGGCTAGCGCTTTCCAGATTTGGTGTGCCGTTGTGTGGCCTACGACGATTCCGAGAACATCCTCGGACAGAGTTCTCATGATCCATCCTTTCACAAGACGATCCGTTCGCATCTAGAGAGTGTAGGGAGGATTGGAAGTGACTGTACCTTCTTCATCAACAAGGATTTTCTCCTATTGCTTCTCAGTTCCGTCAATGAACGATTCAAGACCATTGCTCTCAATCAGGGCTCATATTTGTACTTCCCAGTAGAGGTAGTTTGTGCTTGATAGCTTCAGTGAGACGAAGTTTGCTACATTGACTCCGACAGGATAAGGAAACTTCTTCTCTATCACAGCAGCGGAAGAACCAGCGGTATTCTCAGACGAGGTTGACGACGCCGATTTAGCCATAGCAGGGAAGGAGGCCTTGGTCGGAGATCGAGACGCTCTGATACCACAGTTAGAAGACAGAGATATTGGCAAGAGAAAAACCTAGACGAAGAAGGGCGAGAAGATGAGAAGGAAGCTTGGGGAGCACGACACAGGTTGGCGGCGCTTTTGATTCACTGTGCCCTTTTTCTCTTGCTGATTCGAAATGTACAGAGAGGCGAGATATATAGGGCTCCACCCTTGGGCCACTTGGGTAAATTACAAAAGGAGGCCGATATAAGGGAAAAGGACAGAAACGATATGTAAGAAAACAATTTACACAGCTACTATATTATGTAGCCAAAGCTGCTTTAGCCAATAACAACAACGGCAGTAGTCTAGAATTCTATGTCTTTAACCCCAGCAATGACATTAACGCTCCGTGGAGAAAGGTGAAGCAGCTTCCCCATGCCTGCAACAGTATAAAGTCTACAAGTTGTTCGAAAGTTGGCGTGAATAATACAATGTACTGGCCACTCCTCATGATCTATGGTAACCTTGCAACTTTCATGCTCATGAGAATTGACTTGGAATCGGAGCAACTACGCTCTCCCATACGAATCCCGTCCGCCTACATTTACTTGAGTCAAATCCACCTGTTTGATTTAGACGGAAGGCTTGGGATTGTGGGAGCTACCGATGCTCCAGATTGCTGCACCAAAGTTGTACAGGTGTGGCTGTGGGAAGAAGAAGAAGATGCAACTGATGGAGTTGCTCCTGGTAAGTGGATTAAAATTAATGAGACTGGTCGCATCCCGAACACATTTTTAAGGCAGTTTGTGCACATTGGTGATGGCAATATTTTGTTGTTCAATTATATATATGAATCGTTTCTCTTCAACGTTTGGGACATCCCATCATCACCGGTCCGGGAATTCACTTCCGGTCCGGCCTTTAACGGCGAGGGAGATGGCATCGATATGCAAGGGACGCAGAAAGGCTGGTTGTCTGTGAGTCATTATTTTAGAAAACCCACGTTGGCTCACCCGTAGTTTTTCGTGTACCAGGAGACTGTGTTGTCATTGCAGTTTTTCGTGTACCAGGAGAGTCTGTTGTCATTAAGTAGACACATTGTATTATAGCATTACTCCCAATTCAGTTTAAATGATAACTTAACAATTTGAGTATCAATGTTGAGAACAGGAAGTTTTTCTTTGTGACCGGTGCGCGCTCCAACGAAGTCTTCACGTCTGGCGTTCTCTGTCCGACGGCCGGGTTCTTAACCTGGAGTTCTCTGCCCAACAGGTTGGGGTATATACAAGTATACAACATTCTTCCTGATTCATTTTCTAATTTCTTCTTCGTAGCAATTACGCCGCAAAAGATTTCATAACGTAGGAATCAATTCACTTGTTTCTTACGCCATATTTGAGATTTGGTACATCATTAAGGCATGTTTGGTTACCTATTTTGGACTCCAGTTCAGCAAATTTTATATTTGATTTGCAGAATTGGAGAAATGTGGTTAATCTCAGGATCCCGCATTTTGGTCTCCATCAAAATTCTCCCGGATGCCAAAATTCATCATGGGCAAGATGGTAGACACGAAAAAAAATAAATCTCACACTTACAAAATCTAGCAAACCAAACATAAAATTTTACTTTGCGGGATTTTGAGAATGCAGCATTTTAGTAATGCAGGATGGACAGAATACAGGATTTGAGTAAATCCTGCTAACCAAACGTGCCCTTAGGCGCAAGTTTCTTTTTCCTCTTCAAAGCCCCGCCAGTTCAATGGAAGGGCTGCAGTGGGAGTTCGGCGAATTTATATTGCAAGAAATACCAGGCGAAACATGTCTAGATATCACAAAAGTAAAATTAAAAGGTGGTCAATCTTATAAGGCTACTGATCTTCTCGATTTCCTCAGGAAGGCACACATGACACACCGGTATTTCTATTACACCTGCATCAGAACAAAACGATTTATATGATGCCGGCGACGGAAATGTCACAGGCTTTGTTGCAGTGCTTCAGGCTTGTTGGCCATTGACCATTGTTACCCTTGCCACCATCATCCACGCGAGTCGTTGGCAAAAATTTCAACTATACCGTATTTGCAATTATCGAGAGATTTCGCTATTTCAGAAGCTTAAGTATCTCTTCTCCTTATTCTTAAGCACGGAGCACTTGGCCTTCTCTCGGCCTTCTCTCCTCATGTGGCCTGGGCTTGCTCTCCTTGGGAAGCCGGCGATGCTCCAGCGCAGGAAGTCTAATGTAGATGTACAAGGTATTGAAATCCTGAATTCATAGGAAATATATATATATATATATTCCAGATTATTCGACTGACATTGACCGTGTCATCACGTACACTTCAACTTGGGCAATGTATCTTGTGATCGCCAATACGGGAGTGAGATTTACAGAGTCACCTCTGATGTTAACGGTACATGTTTTCCAGAGCGCCGTGCCGGAAGTGAGATGGAAGGTCAATTTGCTGCCAATAATGGAGTGGGGTGACGTATTGAAAATATCTGACATGGATATTTTCTTCGCTTTTACAGTCCAACCGACAGTGTCACGTTTGTGTATTCTTATTATTTTGTTGGTTATTCTACTTAAGATGTGACTGATTTCTAATCACCCCAAGTGAAAGTTGATAGCGTTCATCATTCTCCGCTTAATAAGCATTAGCCATAACAAACTTTTATTGATGATTCTAGATATTGTTCAATGTAATTGCTACTTAATATTTAAATTTTTCTCAAATGATGTCGAGCTAGAAATTCGTTCTCTTGGAAGTCATACATTCCCTCATAGAGTTCATGATTATAATATTTTTTTGTGTAATATAACATACATTGATGTACATGTTTCATTTCTTTCTTTTCCTCTTTTCAGTTCTTTACATCTCTACGAATTTTTTATAAATCAACAAAATATCTGATCACATATATTTATTAAACGATACACATTGTTCAATTTTATATACTAAATGTCTATCGGTAGAAGTTAGTCAATTCAATTTAAATGACTATTTTTACCACATTTAGAATTATACGGATAGAATATGTTATTGTGCCATTTAACTAGTTGTCATGGTTAATATTGTGAATAACTACCATTATATGAAGTTGATTTATTTGCTACTTTGGTAATAAAATATATTATTATATTAATCAGTTCATCTCTTTTTACATTCATTCATTTATTTGCCTACATTTTATACATCTATGAGGTTGTTTAATTTTTTTAATTACTTGTATCAAATAGAAGTAAAAAAAGGTATGCCTCCAAAGAGGAAGCTAAAGTCGATTCAAGATGTTAAGAAAGATAAGAATCCAAGTTATAAAGACGTGGCTCCAAATAGTCAACAATGACCTATCTCTCAAAACGCAACACCTTCGAGAGATACTTTGTCTGAATTGTCTTATGACCAATTGTTGTCTTCCATAACAAGTAAGCAAGTATAATATTTGTATGATTAATATGTAGGGAAATATAAGTATGAGATAGACAGTGGAAATAAATTTTATATCTCCATATTCCTCTTATCCAACGGATCATGTCAATTACTATAAGATAGGAAGGATGGTTTATGAGGATATATGTGGTCCTGAAGTAAGTTCAGTGACAATCTTCGTCGTTGTAGTTACACAACTCTAATCTTAATTGTACTTAAACTTGTCTGACTACTCCTCCTAGGACAACATACTCGCTCATCATCTTCTGTAACATCTCCTCTCGTCATGGACTTTTGGTTAACGATGTCCTCATTAGTAGTAGACAACAGCCTCCTACCTCTAGAGAAGTCCACACAAACCGCCTAGAACTCCTGTCATCCTACTGGACCAGACGGGAAAGAGTTGTAACTCCTGCTGGCGTACTAGTCACCATCCTTCTCTCACACGATAATGAACTCAGGTGTTTCTCACCCTTTGGCCATCCCTCCGTAATCAGGTAGGACTTGACTTGACTCTTGTCGTTATCATAACCAGAAAGGACAACGTTTGTTAGAGCAACTGATTTTCAATTATCTGTGTTGTGTTCTTGGAAGCCCCCAATACCCCTCTATATATAGTAGAGGTATGGGTCAAGGTTCTCAGTTGCTATCCAATACGAGATTAATATATGGGGATGGAAAGGACCAGATGATCTCAAATTTTTACAACAATTCTAGAAATTTCGCAACCTCTGTCAGCCGAAATGGCCATTTGGCAAACTCAGATGGTCATCTTACACGCGAGACAGTCGTTTTGTAGTTAACAGTTGTATAGGAATTTGGAAAATCAATTCTCATCAATGTTAGACATTAATTTTCTTATACAACAAGTATTGCTCAAGTGAAATGAATAGGAAACATTTAGAACCTTCCCCGACTGAACTGGACCATCCCACCCATGTGAGACGACCATCTTAGTTCACCCAGACGGTCGTATGGTTACCTGAGTCGAGTTAGTTTGGTTGGGTCAGTTTGTTCCTTAGCTAAATTCAACTCACAACAGGCCTGACACCCAGATGTCCATCTCAACACTTGAGACGATCGTTTGGCACTTCAAATGCCCATCCCAACACTTAAGATGGGTGTTTGGCAACATTGTTAGTCTATATATTGTGTGAATCAAATACCTAAACACTTTAGCACTTAATTCAATTACCATTTGAAAGTTGAACTCCTCTTCTAGGTCAAGACCTATGTGTGTGACCCTATAGGTCTCATATTACATTGACAGTGAATGTTCATAACACTTATGACATCACAAGCAATGAGCGGTACCTAGTCACACATCAATGCTACTCAAGTAAATGAAAAGTTAGAGAACAACTTCAACCTACAATCTATGTATGGTGTTGTAATGTTTGTATAGTTTCTTTGTCATTGATGTCCACATTGAACTAGAGGCTTGGAGCAATCACCCTCATTATTATTCAATCTTATTTCTTGAACCAAGATCATATTGTCTGAGATACATGTAAGCTCAATATCTTATATTGACTCACATGAGCATGACCATGCTTTTCTCAGTCTCCTAATCAAGAGACCTAGGACATTACACTCCAGTAGGAGGGACAAATACCATATCTATCATTCATAGTCTATCCCCATGTGTCAAAGCCACCCAATCATCACCTTTATAACGACCCATATTTTAGGACTACGTTTAATGATGTCAAAGTGTACCCAATGACATGTGAGGAGTACAATGATTTCAGGTCTAAGAACTACAACCACCACCACCACTATGAGACCTGACTATGACTTATATGAAGATGGCTTCCATGTGTCAGTCTCACGGTGGGTCTGTCTGATACACTATTATCTAACATACATATGTGTGCTTGGTTTGATATCCCATGCCATGACTAATGCGGTCTAGTCATCAACCAACTCACACTTCGATCGTAAGTGTCATTGTTGTCTATATACCTTCCACAGTAACAACCGATCAGGGACATAATGAGAATATATATTTCTACTCTTAACATATGTATGATCTCATCCACAAGGTTAGTAACCTGATTACATAGGTCATCGAGTAATATGATTCTCTATACATTTATAATGTTACATCATTATCTCAAAATTGAATTAAATATAATAAATTGGAAGCTTGCCTTTTATAAATAATCAATCATTTTTTACATGTTATGTCATTACAATCATCACATGGTTAGTTCTCTGGGCATACATTACCAACATAATATATTACGTCTTATAACATCTTTTCTATTTATGTTCAAGGTGTGGCTCAAGAAAAGGCAAAACAGTCAAAGTAAATCACATAGCAAATCAAGAAGTTGAATCTGTCATTACTACAGATAATTAAATCTTTACTATAGATAATATTGGAGTAAGTGGGGAGGAAATAGATGTCACTAGTATTCAAACACCCAACTCTGCTGAGGTTCAAAGTAGAGTGCATTGCTCTAATATGAACTTTGAAATTGGTGAGATATTTTTTATTATTTATTTTCTATTATTTAAATTCATTTTCATATACTTATACTTGATATGATAGGATGGGAAGTACCTCTTGTTGAAGTTGAAAATTTTTATGAAGTAGAACAAGAGATACCTACTATGCATAAGAGATCATATAAAGCAAAGAGATCTAGCTTTCGTAGAGATAAATCTTGTCCTAGAAGAGAGTCAGATATCGCAGGTATGTGACACACTAAATATGATTTTTAGCCACAACCGTTGAACAGAGGATCTAGGGCCTGACCTTGGCCACGTTGCCCAACCATGTATCAAAGGGAAAGTGACAAACCTCCTGATCATAACTTAGGCTAAAGAAAGCATTAAAAACCTTGTTCTACCATACATTATTAGACACATTATTTCAATATATTCATACCTATGTATCTCCTTCTAGGAACATCAAAACATTATGAAATTTTAATAATAACTTAGTCACCATCCAAAATATATGCCATCTAATTTTGGAATAAAAAACAACTTGTTTGGCTAGTAAATTAATTACCTCAAAAGGGCATAAACTTTGGGACCTAAATTATGATATCGACTTCAATCCACACTCAAACTTTTGGAAACACTTCAAATTCACAAAATAACCCAAGCTATGAATTCACTTATGTGATTAAGTATTTAGGTATTCCCAAAGTTTAGTTCATCACATTTTACACATGTTTAAAGAAATTTTTTCCTTCAAATTAAGACAAAATCCAATCTATCACACATCCCTTAACTATTATATTCACACTTATGAAAATATATAAAAAATGTATCGAAACTTTTTTGATGACCGAGGAAACTCATGCGACTATACTTCTTGTCCTTTGTTGTTTTACTCTTTAACCGAGTTACATCAAGGAAAAGTTAGTGAATGAAGAGGTCTATTTTGGAAAAAGCCAAAAATGACAAAGAGTGTAATATTCATTTGGATCATTACAATAACAACTATTAGGTTGACTTCATTACACGTGATTCACAGCAAAGATCTAAGAACAAAACATGTGGAATGGTTTACTCATCATCAAAACATATGATTCATCTACGTAGACTCTCTACGCAACAATAAGCACATTCCATCTCCCTATTGGTGAGATGGCAATCACACTCTAGGACATTTTTGTACTAAAGACAAATGCAATCTATTTCCTTACACGTGAGATGATACTCACACTTTAGGACATGCATGTTCGATTACACTTATAGTTTGATGAGACAATTATGTTGATCGTTAACCAATAGGAGCATGTAACGATTAACACTATTCATGGGCAACAATTTGCTAGTTAACCAATGAAGTGAGTTAACAACTATGAATCAGGGGATATAGAATTGACATGGTTGATGGGGAATTTTCTATATATACTTGTCTTAAGCCCCAGAAACAAGGAGAAGAGCTTACTTAATAAGTTATCTACTATACTTCACAACAACTTCATAGTTCCATACAGTGTACGATATCAAGTTCACTTATACTAACTTCCCTTATTGGAAGTTCATAGGTTCGTGGGTTGTAGATACATTTGCACGGTTATACAAGGAGTTTTGCAAGCCCACATATAGACACGCACAAATGTCATTTAGTGGGGTGTAAGTTCTCTTATAAATTAGTGCTGAGAGAGAGTAGGGATAAGTCATTTGGAAAAAGTGTCAATAAGAAAGTTTACGTAGTGGCACGTGTATATTGTAAATATTATCTACAATCATGATTTTCTATATAGTTATTTATTGTAAAACATTTTCGTTGTGTTATAAGTATTCGGGCCATGTTCTTTATGAGGGAATTGTGTTATAAGTACTTCATACATGCTCAAGAAACACAACTTTCCCAATTTGAGGTGCTTAGCCATCCATACCATCCTCTATACCAAAGCTACAAATAAAGTTAAAGAAGTCTTGCTTTGAAAGTGCTTTGTAATACCAAATTCACCACCACCTCCATCTCCACATTTGTAGATATCAATCATGTGTATCAACTACATTGAGTTTTATGCTTGTACCTCAATGGCCTCAGACCAGTTTTTCTAGGCCACATGAAACCTCTAGCTTCATTTATGAGGAAACTCATATACCTCCTTAAGTTCCAGATAGAGTTCATGAGGCTATGAGGAAACAGATGAGTATGTGAACATAGGCGTGCTTAAAGACAATTGACATGTATATTTTTTTTCATTGGAGTTCATGTTTTATGATGGTCGTAAACATTCTTATGATATTCTTAAAATGTTCTCTTATGTATTACATGTTGTTTTTCCAACATGGGTAGGGAAGGAAGAGAGAAAAAACTCCCAAGTTCGCTAACATGCTCTAGATTATATTTCAATTCCTAAATTATTTGTATGTTCATGTACACTACAGAAAACTGGTGTATTAACGTCAAAGTTTATGACCACTTTATTGTGTTGTCGTAATAAATACAGCAAAGACGACAAACAATATTTTCTGCCGTTATTGGTGTAGGCAACAACGGCAACCTTTTTTATTTGTCGTAAATAAACAAATTTTCCATCGTTGTTGGTGTAGGCATCAACGAAAACTTTTTTATCTGTCGTAAATAAACTAATTTTCCACCGTTAAAACTCTTCCCTCTCTATTTTTTTTTCTGATAACGAGCAACCCCTCCTGGGATTGGTCACTTTGGACATCACCCAGCCAAGGATAAACCCCAGAACCAGCCACGTACATGGGGACATTGCGACACACTCAGTAATGTGAGGAGCTTGTTGCACCCCGAGGGTTGACGGTCAGAATAGAATCCGGGTCCTTCTTACACATCAACTTTTAATCTAAAAATAAATTTGCATATGCACTCTACATACTTTATTTAAGAGTTGTTAAAACACAACCGATGAGAGATGGTTTATTTTTTACATGTCACAGATGATGTTATTCAACCCAATAACTATGTAAAATATTAATTACAAGTTTTATTTTTTCACAGACAACCCGCTTCATCCTCTCACTCCCCCGACCCCCACTCACTCTCGCGATCTCTCACTCTCGCGTGAGGCTAGGGTTGCGGCTCCCACAACCTCCCCGGCGGACGATTACAGCAAAAGCAACCACCTCCGACACCTCCTGCCTACCTCCATCTCACGACGGAAGCAACTCCGACGACACCTCTTCAACCTCCTGACGGCAGCAACACCACCTCGTGCTCCTATCACGGCTACCCGACGGTTGCTGGGTTCTCCCTCGACGTGACTAGGCGCTTCGTCGGTGACGACGACTGCTTCGTCGGTGACGACAGCTGCTGTAGAGTGGTGTGCGGGATACGACCGCTAGTCATACTCCTCCCCCCCTTCCTGATGCCAGACTACGGAGAGAAACAGTTACCTTGCCTAACCCACGACTACTTCTGATCCTCCTCCTCACTTTCTAATTTGTCTTCTCGCCCCTTTATCCTTTGACGCCAATTTCCAGTATGGCTACTGAATTTGTTCCTCCCCTAAAATGGACGGTAATCTCCTATATCCATTCTATCCCTATAGCCCAATTCTTCTTCTTTTCCATTCTCCCTTACTTATTCCCCTCTCTACTGATCCCTAAAATGGACGACAATCCATGTCCACTTCATGCTTGATTTTACTGCATAGTGTTAATGTTGATGTTTGAGTTTGATTTTACTGCTAAGATAGTGTGTTTGGCTATTTATGATAGCGTGTTTTCTTGTGGTGATTGTTGCTGCTGGAATCTTAATTGGATAAATGTAGATTTACTCTTCAGTTTTAATTCTACTATGAGCTGCGTGTAGTAATATGTTGTTTTACTGTTGTGTGTTGTATTTTTATGGCGTCCAGTTTCTTCTAGTTCCCTAACATACGAATTTGATACCAATAAGGAAGCCATATCCACCTCTGTTTCATTTTCTCTGTATATAAATATCTCTATTTAATTTTGCTAGTTCTGAGTTTCACTTGTACATAACATTCCTCCCTGAAAGTGTTCGCGAGATTGCCTGAGTGATAAGGGAGTTATGGGCACTGTTGGTTTATTTCTTTGACTACTAATTTCTCACCATTTTGAGGTTTTATTTCCACCTAGTATTATCTCTCTGCCTTTAACCGTCTAGTCAATTTCCTGCTTTCGATTCCTTATTTCTCCAATTCGATGCTGCCATTTGACTATTTATTTTGTTAATCAATTTTTTTTATTTACTGAACTACAATAACCGCTCTAATTAGCTTTTGTTAATGGTTAAAATATGTAAAAGTAAATTAATCATTCAACCGAATTGTATATCCATAGACCCACATAGTATACCCACATGATATGCGGGTCCAAGTAATGCGGGTCTAGTTTTAAGTAATGTGGGTCTAGACTCGTACCAATACCCACTAAACTAAACATATATGGTTCTGGATATGGTCATACCCACACCGTACCTGCATTGTTTATAACCTAACTAAATGTATATGAATCAATCCTTGAGTTACATCAGAAATAACTGATGCAAACAACAACAAATATTTTACTTGAAGAAGTGTGTGGTTTTTAAACAATAGACAATGGACTACAATAACTTTAAATTTATATATTGTATTTAATAAAACTCTTGTATTTTTGTGTAGAAAATGGCACCAAATAAGCAATGGATTAGACATGTTGATGAACGACTCAATGATCCAACATATGGATTTGGTGTTCAAGAGTTTCTAAGTTATGCATGTCAAAGAATTATTCGTGATCGCAACATTTGCCCATTGAAGGTTCATTCATGGAATGATATCACTGAAAGACAAAAGGATCACATGTGGGCAGCAGCTGTGGTGAGTGGGATCAATTCATTTTATATTTATCTAAATTATTAAATGTTCACAAGATAATAACATCCTTAATGCATATTTTGTTGTATAGGATAAATTTTATAACAACAACATGGATGATTTTAAAAGCCATACAATAAAACATATGAAAGAGTTATGGGTGAAATGGAGGGCAGCAATGCATCATACTGTGAAAGGGCTAGACATGAAGCACCAATTATTGAAGAAGCCTATGGAAATTCAAGTTTATGGTGATTGGGAATGGCTCGTAAAGGAAGTTTTTCATAGTGAAAAGTTTATGGTAATCTCATGAGTAATCATTTTCACACTGGTACAAGTTACTTGAACTTATGATTGTGATTTCTTAATCATATTTGTTTTATTAATAAAAATGCAGGCGTTGAGTAAGAGAAACTCTAAGAATAGAGAAGGATTGAACAAGAAACTACTTCATCGCATGGGCAGCATGCCTCTTAGAGAAATTTCCTGGCATAAGGTTGTTTAAATATATCTTCAGTACAACCTTCATTCTTCTTATTTACACAAGTTATTTTGGTAATGTTATAGGGGGGAAAGATGGGAATGCACCTGACTTTGGAACAATATATTTTGAGAGCCACAAGAAAGGTGATACATTAGCTAACATGGAGGTATCCCAAGTTCATGTAAGTATACTAACATGCATGGTCATGTCACTATTTGTATATTTACACTACATTAATTACTTTCTCTTATAGGAAAAAATTGTTAGCATCCAAAAAACTGAGTCATCCCTTCATCATGTAGAGGTTGTAGAAAAAGTATATGGAGAACCACGAACAAGAAAATACATATCAGGTTATGGTGGAGTGAAGCCTGGAGATGTAAGAGGACCATACAAAAAAAAGAATGCCCTATTGGATGAGCTAAAATCAAAGGAGCAAGCATTGAAAGATAAAGAGGAAGCTTTTAATGTGCAAGAGAAAGCCTTGAAAGAAAGTGAAGTTGAAAAGCGTGCAACACAAAGTCGTTTGAGCAAAGTGGAAAATCCACTAGAGATGATAGTCAAAAATCCAAAATTTCAGCAACTTGTGCAATTTGAAGAGGATGTTGATGGTTCAGTTGGTTCTCCATCTATATCCGAAGACTGGTTTAAATTAGGTATGAGGTTAATTTCATTTATGAGATGAATATTAGAAATTTTTATGTAGTTTACGCTATAATTTTATCTTTTTCTTATTCTAATTTGTTCCTCAAAAATGGAAGGAGAAGATTTTGGGTAGCATTGGTATACATGTATATATTTGAGGTGGCATTGATATAAATTTTCTAATTCACAATTGTAGGTGATGATGCAAGCGATCCAATGACAAGTCAACTAGAGAATGAGTCCAATGGTTTTGTTTGGATGGAAGAAAAATTAAAACCTTTTTTTGTAGTTACTTTCACCTGATAGTAGAGTACACACATTTTAATGTTACCCATCCAACATCATTATTCCTCTAGAAATTTTGTAATTATACTTGATTATTTTTGGTGAACTACCAAAACACAGGAAAAATGAGATGTATTAACATACAAATCTTCAATAGGTAATTCAGTTGATTCTGATTTTAATTGAGTATGCTGCATTTTAATGTATACAGGATGTTCAGAAGTGACATATCCATATATTCAACATCATTTTCATATCACATCCATATGAGGTAATTGTGATAGGTTCCATCTTTTTTTCCAATCATGTATCTAAATCTAATATGTATCTTTCTTTTGGAATAACCTTTCTTCTTCATGTTGAGCATGAATGTTGCATTACATCCCATGCCATTTTGATTTGAACTTGACTTATAATTGGGAGTGTTTTATTACTTGAACATGAAATTTTACATTGCTCCATTAATAATATAGTGTTGTTTAAAGAGTTTATCAAAAGGCATCTTACAGACCATACTTGTTTTCTTTTACAGCTTGGGTTATGCTAATTGTTCCAAGTGAATAAGAAGATGAAAGAGTTATCAAGTTTCTTATGCTTTTTTCAGGTTTGTTTCCACCATATTTTCATATTTTTCTAGCATATTTGTCCAAAAAAATTTAGATTATATTGTTCTCTCTTTTTTCATATTTTTCTTAGTCCAAATCCAAGCAGTACTCTTTGATCTATGCTCGAGATGTATTAAAGGATCTTACACTAGCGGAACGATGATCTGTTACAGCCAGATTTCCTAGGGATATGGGCAACTATTGAGCCTTCTTTTTTAGAATATATTCGTGGATAAAATGCATCCCCGATTTTGAAATTCATTCATGCAACGTTTATTAATGTTGTTGAAATTTCACAAGGTTCGTTCTTTCACTTTATTTTGATATCAATATTTCTTTATGTAGGTTATGCTCTTTTATTGTCCTCATCTTCATATGTTTTGCTCTAAATTCAGGTTATTCAAATTGATGAGTTCGATTTGCACAATATTGATATCTTGGGCGATATGTACATTCCCACTCTATTATGATGGTGATTGGTATTCAGATTATATATTACACTCTATTATGGGATTTAGCTATAAATGGTTTTCTTCATCCACTTATTCTTCACTACGAGTATCTCATTGTCTTTGGATCAAGATAAACCAAATATGTGCAATCAAAAGGTAAGCCATGCATATCCATTGCACATGCAGAAAATGTATTTGTTGCACATCTGAAGTTATATGTTTGTTGCACATTCAGTGATATGTACCCCTAATATATCATTTTTTTGCAGGTACATAGTTTTATATATGTGATGATGATTTATATTCATATGATATGTGCACACTCATTATGAAAAGAGCTATATATTATTTTCTTCTCGATTCATTCTTCGGTTAACACACAGTAAATTCTTTGATGAAAGAAAAGAATGTGACATCCATTAAAAGATTGAGTGGAGTCTTGTACTGAAACACTTCTTGGAAACCCTTCCCTATCCCCTAAACATCTAAACGCATGCCGTTTTGTTTTTCAACGCACAATGTATATGTTGTTTTAGTTTTCGAGTGAGCATATGGAAAATATACCCCGTTGCACATGCGGAAAATGTGTCCGTTGCACATCCGGCGATATGTGTTTTTTGCACATGCAGAAAATGTGTCCGTTTACACATCCGGAGATATGTGTCTGTTGCACATTCGAATTTATGTGTTCGACGCACATCCAGAGATATGTGCATTCCATGAATTGTGTTTCTAATACTTAAAATCTCTTTTGTAGGTTTCATTTATGGTGATGGTGATTGGTATTCAGATTATATATTACACTCTATTATGGGATTTAGCTATAAATGGTTTTCTTCTTCCACTTATTCTTCACTACGAGTGTCTCATTGTCTTTGGATCAAGATAAACCAAATATGTGCAATCAAAAGGTAAGTACTCTTTTCTTACTCATTAAAATATACAACTGTGAGTACTCATTCTTTTTTCCTATCAGAATTGACATAAATTTAGTATTTTAACATTATAATAATCTATGTTGAATACACTTAGCTGCACGTATCAATTGTCTACACTATATAATTTTTTAGTCACATCTTTAGTTGTTCAGAACATAGTTGTCTAAATCATAAGATCTAACTAAAAAGAAAAGAGAAAATAAGACCCAAGCCGTAGACTCCTCGACCAAACTCCAACTCCTCACCAAACCCCTCATCCCTTCCCTCGAGATGTGACCAACTACCCTCACCCTCTAATTGTTGTTATTCATGTAAAGAGCGAATGAAACCACTTCTAGCAGCAGTTGCTGCAAGTAGCAGCTAGGTCCTGAAGTTGCTGCAAGCAGCCACCATAAAGAGATGGAGCTGCTACTAGCAGCCTTTGCATCAGCAACCAGTAGGAGCTAAAGCCACCATAAGCAGCAGTCTTTTGTGACAACCATTTGCAGCTAGAGCTACCAACAATGTGTAGATAACTACATGTATAACTATACAATGTGTGTATATGAGTGGGGGAAAACCATGACACATGTATATATACATAAACTATTATTTTTAAAGGTCACCTAAGTGATGCCTAGTCGCGCCTAGTCACAAGTCATTCAACTGGAATGCCATGCCGCCTTCACGCCTTGACAAGTATGACTTACACAAATAACAAAAACTAATGTCTCCAAAATTTTAGTAACTTTGATTTTATCATTCCATATATTCTTACTACAATAATTATATAATTAAGGATCTTGATATATGTTGTGAGTTAATTCATACTTTGACTTGTGGATATATTATTATATGTTGATTGTTGGTTGGATTTCATGGAGATTTCCATCATAGATGATTGATTTAGATCAATTTGTGTGTTTATACATAAAGCTTATTGTATGCCAAAATATTCATATATAAATATACATACTTGTATAATAATCAGTTAATTGTTCCCATTGTCGTTTTATGTCATGCATTGTTGAAAATTGTGGTACCTCTTAGTATGTCGCTAAATCCATGCTCATGTGCATGTTCATGTTTCCTAGGTTAGGATCCAAATGTATTATAAACATGAAAGAAAATTTAGCAATTTGTTTTTTTTGTCATTATAGCTATTTACGAAGGAAAAAGAACGTCGTTGTTGACCTTTGTGATCAAGCATGCTAGTCGTTGTTACTAGTATCAGCGACAAGATTGGGTGGTCGTAACTAGTATCAACGTCAGACATTTTATATAGTCGTTAAAACTATTAACGTCAACTATATAAGTCGTCATGATTTTTAATAGCGATGAACTGAAATTATTTGTCGTTATCTTTATTAACAGCAAGACCAATAACGACAAGGCGCGACAACTTTTTTTTTTCATCGTTAATAGTTTTAACGACAAACTTATTCACATTTACGACCAACTTTTTTCGTCATTATTGTTAACTTTTCCTATAGTGGTATATGACATATTTTGACGTCCAATAGATATAAATGTAGAAATAAGTTAGTAATAGAAGTGTTTCAAGATTCAATTGAGGTTGAGTTTGATTTTATTTCTCCTCAGATGAATAATTTTGCCAAAATACAAAGACATGGATGGGTAGATACTCTATGCATTATTGAATTAGTGAGTCGTTCTCCAACATAGATTTGCTAAGTTATGTGTAATGGTCCAATGTCTTAAGACTTAACATTGAATCAATGACGATGGAACTTCTGGCTTTGTGGATCAATCTGGATTCTTATGGGGCATCATAGTCTTGGAAAATGGGTATCGAAAACCAATCTCAACATTTCATACTAAGCTTTAACTGATTGTCAACTAGGCATAATTATGCCTTAGAATGGTTACAAAAATTTTAAAGACCATGATCCCTCCTTATGTCCCTTTGCCTTATATGCAATGTCTCACTGTAAGTTATTTTTCATCCAGAGATGGTCGTAAGAGAAGACATTGAGTAGCTAGGATAAGATTGCAAGGTTTCTACATGAATATGGTTTGGAATCCAAAGGTTAGGGGATAGATTCAAAGACCTTCTATGAAGGCGTCATGGAACCTCTTGTTTGGTGACTCTATATGGGCATATTTTTGTATGGGGAGGTAATAGAAGATGCCTTGAGGCATGTCCTTAGACCAGCCATGGCTCCTCAAGAACTAGGAGAGCTTCATGACCTGAAAAAGATTTGGTACCTATTTCCCTTTATTATCAATAAGACTATATGGGAGGTATGAGTGGGGAATTTACTATTTTGGTTGACCTTGTGGGTTGTGTGCACTATGACACGTTGGATGAGAGAGGAAACTGTGGTAGACATAAAAATAACCATTAGAAACTTACTAGGTGGCATGGAGGTTGAATATGAACCTTCTTCTTGACTTAGTGGAAGGTTTTGGTATGAGGATCATAGAGCAAGGCATGGATAGATATACTAAAGCCCGAGGCACACCCATAACGTCTCCAACTAAAGAGGTGGCATTTGCCATCCAGTCATCCTTTATGATAGCGAGAGTGAGTGAATTGATGGCTCCGAGTTCCTACATTGCACAATTGACTTTTATTTGACACAACTCCTTACCCACCAATATTTCCACCTTCATTTGGAAACTTTTCCAATGAGCTATTCCATTATACTCCATGATAATATCTTGCTATATTCACATTGCCTCCTATTGTGAGTTTTGAGGGGAAGACAAATCCACTTATCACCTCCTTCTAGGTGGGGAGATGGAGAATCAAGTTTGGATATGAGTTGTACAATATCTAGGTTGTAACAACCTCATGAATATAGATCTTTGGGAATGACCATTAGGGGTACTTAGTCTAGTGCCAATGGTTAGAGCTAACTAGCGGTTGTAGATGGTATATTCCCATTAATAGTCATTTGGAGCATCTGGAGTGAGCATTGTGCGGGTAGATACATGGGTAAGACATGGGATAGTAGGAGAATCCAGGGGGGACAAAAAATATCTTTGGAATCTAAATGAAGAAGAAACTCTAAAGTGAGTTGGAGGATCTAGAGGGCTGAAGCTATATGGAAAGACATGGGGTTCTTGAATTAGCCTAGGGTGATGAGCCCATCGTACAAGGAAGTTCAACGTGAGAAGCTAGTTATAGGTTATCTTATCTTGAACATGGGGTTAGTTAGCTAGACATCCCACAAATAAGGGACCAAAGGTGAAGAGATTGGAGGGACTCAAGAGCCATGATGGTCTCATAGTTGGGAGGTTTTTGGGGGTCCTAGCATGGAATGATAGTCAGTCTTGCAAGCCATAAGCAATTGAGGTGTGCTAAAAGTCTTTAAGAGTTAGTAGTACGAACCAACGATTTACATAGATTACCGTATAATACTTAGGACTCTTAGTAGGTTGTCATCTCCTCGATGGAAACATAAAATACAATTCACATCGATTATTTCCTCCTTTTGGCAGGCGCATGGTCGATAGGTATAGTTTTAGATTAGTGGAGACGCCACCACCTATCACAAGTGTATATAGGTTGGAACGTGAGGCCGGGCATATTTGAGAACAGTCAAGCATACTACCCATCATAAACAAAGAAAGAAGTTACATAGACACTGAAAGTATGGGTAGGGTCATGGAAAGACACAACTTTGTAGGACATGGATCCTATAGCGCTTTAGGTGAACTGGTTGCTGGTTTTCCATTTTTGAAAATTACAGATTCCCCAACTTTGTATTTCTTGGCTGTATACGGATGAGTGGAATCCCCCCATGGTTAAAAAGAAGTTAGGTTCTGTCCACCAAATCATGTATCCATGTTCCAATTCTTCGTTACTAACTCAAACCTTGATATTCAAGTGATAAGAAAAGAAAAGAAAAGCAGCTGGCTGTTGGGATTTTACCAACTAGAGTGGAATAGATTAGTTTCTGATACTTTGAGGTTCGCATCTCTGAATGTTATATGACCTGATATCATGGGGTTTCTTTGCATTGTCATTCTGTTTTCTTTCTTTTTTCTATCGCAGAGGAGTGTAAAGGACCTGCCAATTAAACTAGCACTAAGAAGTCTTATTGAAGAATGTGGCCCAGCTGATCGAGCTCTCCCCCTGCAATCAACCTCCTCAGCGCTACAGGAACTCTAAATCATTGGTTTGATACTTTGACTAATGGTGATGGCGGCTGTGTTGTGTGGTGGGCATCTCCTTCCCGGCGAGGTAGTGGCGTATCATCTTGTCTGCCTCCGCCGGCTTGAATGTTGGGACCTGGTGTCCAGCCCCACGGATGGTGACGAAGGTGAGACCCTGGTACTCGATGGTCCATCCTCCGACTTGGTTATTCTGGTACCACGGCGTCCACGGCCTTTTCACGGGGAGCCCCAACTTCTTGAGCGTTAGACGGGTCGCCGTGACTGGGATACGGCCGTCAGTGTCGCCGCTGCATCAGTAGTGTAGAATTGATCAGGTGAGTGTGTAAAAGATACAATTTTAAAGAAGAGCAGTGGGGAGGTGAAGATCAGTATGTATGTACCTGTATACCCATATCCTAAGACCAGCAGCGACGAGCTTCTTGATGATGGGGAGGATGGAGGCATCAGCAGCGCCCCACGTGGGTATCACATCACTGCAGTGCGTCCAGTTATATCCCATGGAAAGATTCGCATGCAGCGCTTCCATTACATCCTTCCTGTTAAAATACCCTTCCGTAAACGTGGACACACAGGGATCATACCCAGCCAACGGCCGTCCAAACCACATCCTCGACTTCTCTTCCTCGTCATCGCTCTTCCCGTAGCGTCTCATCTGTCCGTAGCCAACACCCATCGAAGCACTAACCGTATCATTGAAACACCTGGCGGTGTAGAGACTGTACATGTCAATGAGCTTGTACACGTCAAAGTACTTGTTGAGCGCGTCGTTGCACGCCTTCCCGACGTCGCTGAGGCTGAAGTTGCACGATGTCTTGATCTGGGCGTACACCTCGTCAGAGAGTACGGCGTGGTCCCAGGCGTAGTCCACCATGCCCTTCTGGTCCGTCTCGTCGTCCAACAACGCGTTGCCGATGATGAACCCTTTCAAGTTGATGTAGTCAGCAGAAGAGTTGCCATATTTTGTGTTGGCGTCGTAGACCTTCTGCGCCAGCTGAGGGACGTAGTGTCCGGCGTAACTCTCGCCGGAGATGTAGAAGTCGCGGGACTTGTACTGCGGAAAGCGCTTGAACCAGTTGACGAGGAACTTGTACGCGTCCGTAGCTAGAGAACGTGCGTAATGCAGAAACGACAGATCATAAGCAACTAAATACTAATGTAAGAGACGAGATAATGTAATTAATGTAATATACTACAGATCTGATAAACAATGTTAAGCATACCAGCAAATTCATCGTCGAGTTTCTCCAAGTCGGAACTGGTATTGGTGTACGAGAACCCGACCCCTACGGGCTGTTCAAGGAAGAGCAAGTTTGCTTTATTATTCCAAGCATGTTTGTTTAGCCTCAGCTCGGGCTTCTTGTCCTCCTGGGTCAGGAACGGGCCGAGCTCCTCCACGGCCCCGTATCCAATGGAAGAGCACCCGGGTCCTGCAATTGTTGAGCAAACATCATAATCTCCAAACTATATATTCTTGAAATACATAGGGTTCACATGGGTTCTGCAATTGTTAACCAAGTCGGTTCAGTAGGGGCTGTTTGGTAAGAAAAACGCCAGCTCTTCGAGACAGGCAAGTAATGGGGGCACCGCTCGCCGCCCTCAATTATTTGAACGAAACGAGCTACCAGTGGAAAATGTCGCTGCTGACAACGCCAAATCGGGCAAGCATGGGTTGTATCGACATTCGACCTTCGGGTTGGTACCTATACTGTAGCTCAGCTATGATAAATGGTTTGGATCCAAAACTTTGACGTCGGACAGACAGCGACGAATGGGCGGAATGGAGGCTTATGAAGAGCTACTTTGATGACCCCCGGTGGTCCCTATTGTTTGGAAGTTTCTTACCGATTGCCAAGAATGGTATAGCAGAATGCCAAGGTTAGAGATAGAGTTTAGGGAGAAAAAAATCAAAACAGCACACTTTATTAAAAAATAATATTCATTGTGGCAGCTATATGAAAATAATTCTAAATATATTAAAAATAATACTCATTGTGGCATTTACATGAAAATAATTCCAGATATAACACATTTTGTAGTGAAACCACCACTTTATTTGGTGTTTTTCTGGTCCGGATTGAGAAACAAATGATCTATTTGGCATTTTTAATAAAAAATAACAAAAGAAAAAGAAATCAAATGAGAAAATGTCATTTAGGATGGCGCTTCACTTTAGTTGGCGCTTTTTCTTTTTTTAAAAAAAATTCAAATCTTTTATTGAAACCATCAAATTGACCATCCTTTATGTATTTGGACTAGAAGAACACCAAATGAAATGATGTTTTCACTACAAAGTGTGCTATGTCAGGAATTATTTTCATAGAGGTGCTACAATAGGTATTATTTTTTAACAAAGTGTGTTATTTTAATTTTTTTCCTAGAGTTTACTGGACAAGTAAATAAATGAAATCTCTGATGTCGTCTTTTTTTGCCTAATGTTTGCCACTCCTAAGAAAATCAATGAGATCTGCATTAACCTGCACGATGAAGATGGAAAAACAAAGCAGCTCGCTCCTTTGTGAACTACCCACTCACACAAGTTGTGTGGTCACCAGTCATGGTTCCACTAACCAATCATTCATTTGGCGTGGATGCTGGTCTTATGCTACTGCATGCAAGTGCATCGTGATTACATTAACTTGGCGTGGACGCTCGTCTTCTATAATACTGCATGCATGCAAGTGTACCATGGAGCGGGTCTCGCCGGTCTAGTACGGTAACGTGTGATGGGCCATCCGAAGGTTCAAACTATTGATGATGACGTAAGCAACTCTTATTGAATAGTGATTATACTATGCGGTACAGCTCAAGGGCCGACCCATACCAACAATAATGGAGTCCATGGCTTGGGTGGTGAACTGCTGTTGATGGGCACTATTCATCGACGGCGACCACAGACAACCAGTCCACTAAAGCGGCAAGATGTGGAATCTATGAACTGGAATTCACGTTGGCTTATGGATTTGCCGAAGACACGACACCCGCCGTTGATCGTGAATGCAAGAAAACACGTCCTCTGGACGATCCGCCACTCACGCATGGTTTTGATCAGTTTTCGTAGTGCATTCTCTCGTTATCACTTAAGTAACATTACTTATATGTCAACGTGCATGTGCGCACGTGTGTGTTCATTAGTTATTTATAAAAGTAAATACATGATTAAACTGTTAGGCTGCTTAAAACCTCTTGAAACGTGAAACGCGTGTGACAGCGACCCTATCAAGATTTTGCTTCTTTTGCAACACATATACCCACTGAGCGTAAACAGCTCATACCGTGCACCAACTGGAATGAAAGCAAGGACTTATTTCCAACACCTGCAAGTGATCCATTTTTATATACCTTAATATACTGATATACATATAAATAGATTTTTTCCCAACATGTCTAAAGAAACTGAAAGCCCCCTTTCGTTCGTCTAATTTCAGCTATTCCCAACATAGCTCAAAATCATCTGCCTAATTGCAGCTACTCGGAACATATTTAAAGAAACTTAAAGCCCCCACCCCCTCTTTCATTCGCCTAATTTCAGCTATTCCCAACACATAAAAGAAACTTAGAGCATTCCTTTCATTCGTCTCATTTCAGATATTTGCAACATACTTTAAAAGACTTAAGGCCTCCTTTCATTTGCCTAACATATCTAAAAAACTTAAAGCCCCCTCCCCCTCTTCATTTTCCTAATTTCAGCTAAGTCCTTTTTTATGATTAGAGCTCTTTCTGTCATGAGAAATGATGAAAAAAGAGAACGGCCTTTTCTTTTTCTTCACAATGCATTCTCTCGTTTCCACTCAAGCGTTGTTATTTATTTATCAAAATATAATATTAATAGTTTGTAATATACTAACTCGTCATAGGAAATGATGAAAAAAGAGAACGGCCTTTTCTTTTTCTTCAAAATGCATTCTCTGGTTTCAACTCAAGCGTTGTTATTTATTTATCAAAATATAATACTAATAGTTTGTAATATACTAACTCGTACATTATATAAAAACTCCTAAAAATATATGATACCAGCAAATAAAAATTTGATTTTAATTTATCAATTGTATACATATGTTGGTAAAAGGAAGGGAAGGGAAAAAACGACCTGACTAGCCATCCAATCCAACTGAAAATTTAAAAATTCTAGGCTTTTAAAGGTTAGTTTGGGTTTCTAGTCAGATCTGCTAGAGAAGGTAAAATTTAGTTTTGATTAATTTAGACCAGATTAGGTCTAGTTCTAGTTAAGTTGAGTCCAACTCAAGCAGCCAGTCAGAATTAACAAAAAGAGGGTTAGTTGAAATTTTGAAAGAAGAGGGAGTTTTATAGAAATCTAAGAGAATTGAAGAAGTTGTTGGGAAAAAAATTCAATACATAAGTAGTTGTATATGAAGCTAGTGTAGTGTTTACTAAGTAATTGCATTAGTTGTATTCTTTTTAGATTTATATTACGAAGTTGACCACCACAATATTAGGAATGCCTAATGTTAAACAATACAAATTAGATGTTAATTTTTGGCTTATTCAAATTATAGCAAATATATTGTTTGATCCATTTTACATTAAAAATGCAACAGCTAATTGTTATATATTATTTGATCCATAAGAAAAGGAAACATTAGCCCATAGCATTTTAGATGTTACATTTTTAATGTAGGTCCATACCGTGTTCACTATGTTTTGTATTTAAACATCAGATAAAAGGAAACGAATGAACTACAACAAGAAATAGTCAAATAAAAAAAATGTAAAATGAGTATTTCTTCTAGTGAATACGGATTCTACGTCATGGCTTCGCCGTAAAAGAAAACTCAATGTCTCTCTATATAGCATTAGAGCTAGATGTAGACATGTAATTCACATCAACGTGATTCCATTGAGGTCCCCTATTTGAGCGACAACCCCACGGCGTTTTGACTTATTAGCTGGAAACATCTTTTCCATTTGAAACCAATACAAAAAGGTAGGGAGACCAAAAGAAAGGTCCAAAAGGGAGGTGCAAGTATAGGCAGTGGAATATGGATCAGAAAACAAAAACATGTACATACCCCATCCAAAATTAACCGGCCAGACTAGGCCAGAAAATCACAAAAAGTATATCTGTTTAAAATAGAATGTCCAAAAAATTATTGCAAATACGAAATGTGATCCCACTGCACCCGTCCCACAATTAGATAAAAGCCTGCTTGAGTCAATTTAAAATGGACTCAAACAAACCCGATCCAAAACGGAATATATCGGAATTTCTAGGTTAGGGTAGTGTCCAGTAGGATCTTTTTCGCCACCCTTAATTAGTAAACAGTGAATAGACCTTAATACGGAATAGTGTATAGAGATAAGAGTTGTGAATACAAAGTACTGAACATACTCGATGGTGAACTTAGCCGCCGAGACGTCCGCAATTGCACCACTTGACCGGCCCACTTCGATGATGCCCGTATGACGACATTAATGGCGCCGGTCGGTTTGGTTTGTGGTGATTGTCCTGCTGGTGATTGGCAGTATTCATAATTCATTAGATGTGCAAACCAACCTAGCTACCCAATTGTCACGGTTGAAGATGAGCGACGACCAATCCACCGAAAATGGCAAGATCTGGAATCTGTGAACTGGAAACCACGCTTGGTTGCACCACGGATTTGCTGGGCCGCGGTATGCGCGGTTGATCCATATTGGAATCAACACGTAGTCCGGTTAATCATGTACAAAACAACCTCGCATGCATGGATGTAGGCATGTATCATGTATGATTGGGTTTTTTTGGTGTTCTCTTATCCACTACAGTCTTCAACGCATACACCTTGCATTGGGGCAGTAGGTGCATTATTCATGATGAAACAGTTTAGTCTACGTAAACCTCCTCCACATCTGCGTGACCGGCGTTTTGTTTCTTTAAGACACAAAAAAATTATGTACCGACGCCGCATGTTGCTGTGGAAACTTATTCTTATTCCTTCATGCACTAATTTAAAGTAACGATTGCGTCACACCTTTTTCTTTTCTATATTTTTATACGCCCTTTTCCGCTTTTTCCAGATTGAAAGATTCCCACCAACCACCGCCGTTTATCAGCTTCCTAATCCGTATAGCTTTGTCCCGACTCGCTCATCCTAGCCGTGCACGACGCCGCTTCATTGTTTATTATAACTAACAGTGTACATATATCTGATTTGTCCCTCTCGCCGTCGGATCTTATCTTTGGTATCAACTTCAATGATTTATAGGGGTATGACGTCACGTACCATGTTTTGTTGGTGGGGTTAGAACGCTAATTTTGTATAGAAAAAAAAAACTGGCCATATAATTGCCTTCAATAAGATACATCCAACATACACAATAGTACAACTATGTACACAGCAGCACGAATTCGTTGGTGGCCCTATTTGAGTGACAAAGCCAGCTAGCTGACTTATTATTAGCCGGAGACCTCCCTGATAGGATACCCCCAACAGTTTATAGCCTAATAGTAGGAAAGTAAGGGAGAGGGAGAATAGAATGTGAATGCGTTTGGCTGTGGAATATGCACTGGAAAGCAGAGGATACACACAGTACTGTTGATTAGTTAGGGTAGGAATCTAGCATTTAACCCAACCCTATAGCCCCTACAGTTGCCCTTACGTGCGCCGGCCATCATGTAGTGATAAATGGTAAACCGCACTTCACCTAACAGGTAACGTCATCGCGCTTCCTTGGTTGTCGCCCTTACGCACAGATTTCTGTTTTGTGCCTCTCGAACGTCGTTTCGCCTGTTGTTTTGGTATTTACTTAATTGATTTGTTTGTTAGAACGCAATCATTAACTACATCCTTTGTATAAAGAAAAACTGGCAACATAATATATTCGTCCTTGTTTCATCGATTGTAAGGTAGGATTCAACTGAAAAAGGAAACATCATCCTGATTACTGACATCAAGAGATTGTTGCAGTATTAATTTGAGTAATGTCCAACTTTTGTTGATTAGTAAAAAGATGAACGTCACTATAGATAAATTAGCATAACTTATCCTAGACTAGAAGAGAGAGAGAGAGAGACTGTAACGTAGGGAATCTACTTGGTGGCGATCCCGTGACAAACAGCACCGTCAACATATACTCAAACAGAACGAATTTTGTCGTGGTGGCCCTGTTTATGCAACAGCGCCGGCTGACTTATTGGCTGGAAACTTCCCTAAAAGGATATCTATCCCCCCACAACTTATTAGGGTAGTAGGCATCTAGCATGACATGTAGACCCTTTACACTTGCATTACGTGCGCCAGCCATTAGGGAGACATGGTATGTGGAAAAGGGAGGTCAAAACGGCACTTCACCTAACAAGGATGAGGAAGGAGACGGTGATAGTGATGGGAAAATTGTTAAAATGTGTTGTTTGTTAACATGTGTATAGTGATAATGATATGGATGGTGAATTTTTTTTAAAAGTATTGTTTGTTGTATAATTATAGAGATGAGTGAAAAAAAACTTCTTTATAAAAAACACCCTACAAAAGTTAGAATCATATTTATTAGAATTTTTTCACATTCGTCTAAATAAGTAGTAGAGTCTTGGAAGAACTTCTTTTACCATGATTTTTTATGTGGACAAAAAGAGACTAAAATTAACCATGGAGTCACCATGACAAACAAATAACATTTTTGATTTACCATCATTCCCTATCACCATGATTTACCATTTAACAAAAGCGGCCTTAACCTAGTATGGATTTTCGGCTACTCCATGTCCATATAGGACTAACAAAACCTAACCGGCCACTGATGGGAGTGTTCTCCATTGAGGGCTAGTTTGGTTGGGTGTAGTAGGGTGCAGTTGTGTGAGTTCGCAATGTAAAAATGTACATTAAACACACACTTTGTCATCCGGCTACACCCTACCAAACAGGCCCTGAAGATAGAGAGACCGGGTCTCCACCAAACTCCTGCATTGTTCTCAACTACACCCTATTGAAGATAGAAGGAAACTACCCGCATTTATCTAGAATTCTGTTATGTACCTTGTAAATATCTTGTATCATGTTGTGTATAAAAAGATCACGAAACATTATTGCTTCCCTCACCCTTGTGATTACGACTGTTTTACCACCTTTACATTCTCATCAATCATGTTGATTGAAATCGAACAGAAAATTGTGGGTTGGGCCGTGGGACAAAGCTGTTCTGTGTTTACTGATGTCTCCACGTTTTATCGACTGATATACACTCGAGTGAGTGTGACGGCAGGGTCTATCTATCTACTACCAATGATCGTTGGACGTCGTTGTTTCACCAAACGAGGTGTGGTAGTTCTGGGGCATTCAATGTTAGATGAATGAGAAGAGCGACACGTACCTACTAGTCCTAATCAGACTTTGAAGAGGAGGGGAGATAAAGATTAAACAAAGTAAGTGTAAAAGCGAGTGGCCACCCAATGTATGACCTTGTATTGATGGTGAGTTTTTGGTAAAAGCAGGAGAGTGGCAAACGATGGGCAACAGCGATGAAATGAGTCCAATTTGCCCAAACAACGGCATCAATTCGCTTGTTGATCCCGCTGTTTCAGATATAAATTAGCATAGCGATTTGTTGATCCCGAGGCTGTTTAGCTTATTTGTAAAGCCAACATGTAATCTGTTTGGAACAGAGTGTTAATTACTAATCTATAATGATAAGAAGATACTCATCGTATTGGGTCGAAGATGCTAGCTAATATATGTATTTAATTAATCAAGAAATGCAGCAGCTCGAATCCATTGACAGCACTGTTTGAGCGACCACCCCCCACTTGACTCAACGTATTGGCTGGAAACATGGCCCAAAAGGTATCTTTACCAAGTCAGACCCTACGCAAAAAGTTTATAGTGGTTGTATTGCCTGGAGGAATATTCATCCAAAAAGGATTTACTGTTCAACAGTGTTGATTAGCCTGGAATCCCAGCATCTAGCGTTACTAGGCCCGGACCACTCACCTTACGTGCGCCGAACATCAATGGACACACGTGACGCCCGGCAGATACACGAGTTCAAAACGCGCCACTGGTAAGATAAACAGCTAGCACCCACACCAAACGTCACCGCCGTCCTATCAACTCTTCTTCGTTTGTCTTGCCAAACTGTAACACCTACCGACTGAGGAATGGAAAGACCAGAAGATTTGGATATAGCTTAAGTCAATTTTAGCTATCGGTTGGTCAAGCACGAAAGCAACAACTGTTTATATTGTTTTCCTCGTTTGGTATGCCTTTGTATATTCCTCCTCATACTCTACATACATCGATGTAGAACAACGGCCGTGACACGACGAAGAAAGGTTGCGTCGCATTCTTAATTTGCGCCCTTTCCCTATCCCTTGCTTTCAATCATTTACGTCATCTAGAAACATGATAGATCAAGATGATGATGGAAAAGTCCAACCAACCGATGAGACCGGCAACTTATTTCTGATGGTGTGCAATCAAAACATATATGGTGATTGAAAGACGGGTCTGGCTGGATTGTTGTTGGAAGGGAACTGGATCTGCCACGATTTATCTACGACAGACAGACAGACAGAGCGGCATGGGTGATAATGATGAGAAATTAAACCGACCAAGTCAAGCCGACTAGATAGACAAGGCAGGCCCTTGTATATATCATGGTTTAATTAGTTCGTCATGACTGGAAACGGACGCAATATAGGCTAGAAAATGGAGGCCAGTTGTTTTCGTGTTTTTATTGGAGCAGCTAGCTAGCAATGGATTATCGGAGAGATTCATAATGAGACGCAAGACTTGGCTGGTGATGTCCATCGCTGGGGTGGCAGAACCGTTACTTCCTTTAGACCGTGGTATTGAATGTTATAGATGGATGAGAAGAGCGCTTATGAGATGACTGAGACGCGTACCTACTGGTCGTCATCGTCGTCGATCGATGAGTGGTGACGACGAGGTGAAAGAATTTAAGGTGACTGAGACTACCATATTGAGTGAACGAAATAGTGATCATACAGACTCAAGGGCGGAAGTCCTGATCGGTTGCCAAAGACTAGTGAACAAAACAGTGATGATATCACAAAGCGACCTCCCAACGCATCACCTATATCGCATCCTCTGTAAAAGAACAATTCCGACGACTAGTGAACAAAACAGTGATGAGACTCAAGGGCGGAAGTCCCGATCTTGGGCAATGATGTCAGAAAACTTATAATGTGGCGGTCGTTGGTTGTTGGGTTGGAATATGCAACAAAGTTGCACAGCGGGGGGGGGGGGGGTTTATTCACATGGAAACGGGGACGCATGTGACGTGGATGCACATGGACTGGAGCGTGAGGGATTCAGTGTGTATGATCGATACCGTAAAGATGATCGATACGCTTCGTGGTGGGGGTTTGTCCATGCCGTATGATCCGGAGTAACGTCGAAGTATGCGCTGTTGTGGGGTGAGGTTGTTGCCACATTTACTACGTACGTGAGGAGAAACAACGCCTGATGGCGTGCAAGTGTCCGGTATGTGCGGCGGAGATTAGGGTTACGGAAAGGAGTAGAAAAAACTGGTGGAATTTCATGTAAGAAAGGGAATTCTCTTCTAGCATCCTAATATAGAAGCAATACATAATAATTTTATAAAAAAATATTTATTTTACATTTACATACCTTTTTATTTTCTGTATTCAAAGCAGTAGTTGATCTTGTGTTTAATAAGAACGATTACTAGCGATTGCAACCTGTTCGACCTTGTCCAATCGCTACCCGGCAATCACACCGCTTTACCAAAGAGCCAAACAAATACAAAAGACATAATTGGTGATTACCTCCATTGAGCCACAGTAGTAGAGGCTTGTCTTGAGCATCCTCCTTGGCCTCCACGAACCAGTAGAACAGCGCCCTTCCGTGGGACTCATTGACAGTAATGTATCCGGCGTATTGCTTGAAGCTGACTTCCGGTTGACCGGGGAGTCGGGTCACCAGGTCGGCCTTCTGCTGCGCCAGAGACTCCGGGCTGATGACGACGCTGTTGTCTGTGGCGGTAGGGGAAGGAGAGTGGTGGTGACGGGCCAACGAGGGAACAAGGAGCAAGGCAGAGAGAATGATGATGCAGTAGAGGAGTGGTGGTTCGTGGCCGATGGCGGCGGCCATTGGGGGGTGGGGGGGTGGGGGTGGACTGGGAGCGGGTGTCTGTGTATGTGTGGTGTTGCGATGAATTGGGATAGAATGATGGGGGGTTGAGAGGGGTATCGGTCGCTGGCTGATATATATAATTGGATAGGTAGGAGAATCGGAAGCGGTTTGACTCCTGGTTTCCCGATTCTCTCGTCTTCCGTTTAATTATGTACATCACACGGTTTAACTCCCTATGATTCTGTTTACATCAACGATGTAGTCGGAATATGTGGCCTACTCAATGGTAAAACCAATTCTCTGAAACACTAAGATCTATAGATTTGGAGGCCATGATGTTAATGTGCGTTAGATTTGGAAGCCATGATGTTAGTGTGCATATTCCATCAATGTAAATCATTCCATTAATTTTTAAAATTTTAAATATCATGGTGTTGCCTACTAGTTCAATTATTTTAGCCAATAGTTCTGAAGAAAAAAAAAACAAGAGCTCTGACACAAGAGGAAGACGAAAGAATACGAGTAATAGGGAAGGAATGTTTTTTAAATATCATGGTGTTGCCTACTAGTTCAATTATTTTAGCCAATAGTTCTTTTTTAAACAAAATTCATCTCTTAAAGTTGCCTCCTTTGTTTTACAATTGTTTAATGAATTGGCCGGTCAATGCGTCAACTCAACTGAATAATGCCTGGAGAACAAATGAGGCAGGATAGAGAGATTAGCAGAAAGTATTGCGGCCGGCGCTCATTTTAGCACTACTGTCTCCGGATGTTCTCGTGGCGGTCCCCCAATACGTAGTCTATGTAGGTTTGGTTTGGAGTCGAGCGGATGATGAGACGGAGTCTGACTCGGCTGTATAGCCTGTATTGTCTCGTCTTTCGTAGCGGCAGCTTCAAGGCAAGACCCCTCACTGGAGTAACTGAGTGATCAAAGCATCTATCGGGCTGGCAATGCTGGGCTTCCCACTCAATTGAGGCACATAACGGAATCCATAAAACATATCTCCCGATTCTAGCTTATAGGGGGGAGTTCTCGTCATACACAGCTAATAGTTGGCTGCCTCACATTCAATTATTCCTTCCTACACTTGACAGTCAATTGACTCAATTCCAAGTTTCTGTAAACCAGAGTAATTACACGTTAAATAATGACCATGACTAGTTTAAACTTATCCATACCGATGGGCATGATGCAAAATACATTAACAAACACAAAGGACAACGATGTATATTTAAAAGGGTTAAATGATTTTTATATAAATGCATTAAAAAAAACAACTACCCTGATAATGTATCTAATTAATTGGTGTTTTATATAATACATAACGTTGTCATATCAGCAACAATAATGGGCAACACACCCTAATAGACATAAAAAGGAAAATATAGACTAGCGAAGAGTTAGTTTGTCTTTGATTGTATGATAATATCATTAAGTAAAGTGTAGAATGTATCTTGTATTTAGTAGATAAAATGATATACATATGAAATAGGGAAAGTAGTACTACATAAAATGATATCAACACACCCTAATCTCATAAATGATTATAATCATCAAACGTATGAAAGATATATCCACTAAGGCTCCAATTGGTTTGTCGTAACTTGTCCAAAAAACTTAAAAACTGGAATTCTTTAAGTAATTTTTCATGATTAGTTTAAGGTAAGTGTTGGAACTTGAGTTCCATGACTTCCAGTGATAATCATCATTATCAGTGCAATTTATAAGATAAAAAATACAAACATCATGACAAAGAAATAAACCGTTCCATGTGAAAATAATGTGATTTACCTAACACATTTTTATTCTTTATGTTTAAACAATATGATGTAAAAAATGATAAGTAGCTATAACCATGCACAAATAATATAGTGTGAATTCTGTAAAAAAATAATGTAAAAATTAATATCATATATTGTATTAACAATGATGAACCAAAGCTTATATTTACAAGCACATGAAATGCTAATATTATTACAATACTTTGTATACACAGAGCGAAATAAAAATATTGTGATGGGATTTTAATCATAATATTTTATAATTGTACCATAATAAAATATTTTTTAACGAAACGACATATTCACCATAACCATTTGTTGAGGTTAATATGATTTAAGAAATTTTTATGGATATGATTCTTTTTTTGTCTTTGCCATCTTTACTTATTTATATGACATAGTAAAAATCAATAATTTTTTTAATGATTTTTATATTTACACTTACAACAAACCAATCACATGGAAGTGAATGGAACTTAAGTTCCAAAAATTGAACTAGAGTTTCCAAACAAATGAGTTACACATAACTCATGACTTACACCAAATCAATAGGAGCCTAAGATGAAAATGGTGGTAACGATATCAATAAAAACCTTATATCTTAAGATGAAAATTTCTCGAAAGTGGGAACTTCGGTAAGATATTGATGATAATAAGAATTTATCATAATAGTTACACTTGATTCAATATATATAAATGAGATAATGTACTACAATTGGAAGCTTGTTTACACTGTTTGAATTATATTGATATTTAATAAAATAAAGGTGAGCTTATCCATATCGGTGGGCATGATGCAAAATAACGACCATGACTGGGTTGAACTTATCCATATTGATGGGCATGATGCAAACTATAAACAGACATAAAGGAGAACAATGTACATTTAAAAGGGTTAAATGATTTCTTCTAAAAAAGGAGAAGTTGATTAAGTAACGAGAATAGTTGTGAATAGAGATAAACGAAGTGCTCCATTAGAAGATAATGGTAAAACATACGACTTTTCAAAAATATTATAGAATGATTCTAACCAAGATAAATGCATTTAAATCAACTACCTCGTTGATGTATCTAATTCTAATAATGGGTAATTAGTGTTTAATATAATACATAATGTTTCCATATCAACAACAATAATGGGAAACACCCTAATAGATACAAAAAGGAATATATAGACCATTGGTTGACTATATTTTATGAGTTTGTGGTATGTTATCTCATATTTTGATCATGACATTATATTTCTTATTTCTATTTACTTCATATCTGTTTGGAGTGTGATTTATGTGGTTGATTGCTTTAGCTTGTGTTTGTAGAGAAGACATTGTCTTCTTAGTTCCTCTACCTCCCTACCTTTTTGTGATGACAAAGGGGAAGAAGTAGTCTCAACCGTACTATTTTATTGTTTATATGATCCTTTTCTTGTTAGTTATCTACTTATCACGTGACTTTCTAGAGGACTATATAGTATGTATATGTGCTATGTAGGGATGAGCATCAGATTGGGTCGGCCCGATCCGACTCGCGATCCAACCCGCATAACTCGATCCAGACCCGAACCTAATTTATAATATGGGTGGGCTGGGCCTAAAATTTAAACCCATATTTTATTTGGGTCGGGTACGGGCAGAGGTAAACTCAGGCTGAAAACCCGAATGTCCAGATTAGATTTATACATCTATCTTTGTCCTGAAAGAAAAACATACAAATTTCTTGATGCAATATGTATTATGTACCTAACCAATGACAGCATGAATACTATGTAATCAATCAACGTGATTAGTGAATTGATACTGGTAGGATAACCATCATTGACATGAATAGACGTACTTGATCTCTTTGTTTTGATCTCATTGTATCCACATGTAGGAGACAAATGATCTTTTGCTCAGTGCATAGTGGATTATGCTCATCTTTTTTCTCATATGCCCACATGTAGGAGACAAATGATCTTTTGCCCTTCCATAACCCATTTCATTGTATATACATATAGAATGAGGAAGCAAAAAGGCACAACATTGTGGACTCCATTGATTTTTTAAGTCTCATACATTCACATGTACGAGAAAATGATTTGTACTCTTTCAATATTTTTTCGTTGATGTACAGGATCACACAACTAAGGTATACATATTCCGGCTACATATCATAAAGTGTATATACATTATTTTGAAGGTTGATCACAAAATACATATCATACTAATTCATTTTTCATTAAAGCAAGTTAGATCTAGCAAAATTTGGTATGGTCATTCGATGTTATATAGGCAAACCCGAATCTGACCCAAAACCCAACATTCTTATATGGGCCGGGTATGGGCTGACGTTTTTCACTTTTATCCGGGCCAGAACCCGACCCATGGCCCACTTTAAAATGTGGGTTTGGGTTTGGGACAGGCAAAACCCAGTATAACCCAGCCCGATGCTCATCCTTAGTGTTATGGTCATTTGTGAAAAGACTACCATGCAAGCTTAGGTAAGCATGAATTAAGGGGGAGTAATTCACATTGTTCATTCATGTACCCGCTTACAATTCATAAGATAAAGGTTTTAACTCTCACACCCTTTCTTAAAGATAAATGTTTAATTTTCATATCCTTTTCAATATGTTGAGGAATAGTTTGTCATTGTCAAAAAGGGGGAGAATGTTGACATAAGTGTTACATATTGTCTATATTTTGATAATGACTTAACCATTCCATTCATATGTGTCAATATGTTTGTTTGAGATTGACTTCAGGAATTAGGTACATGAAAAGGATCAAATTGGTCAAGCCCTGGCTTATTTTAGTTCAAGTCTAGAGCAATGCAAATGTGTGTTTTTGGAAAACACTCCAAATCACCTTAGATTATTTTTGTCATCATTTGTATGGATGATATGACTTGTAACTAAGAAGAAAAAGATTAGGAACACTTAATTTGAATGTCTGATTACTTAAAAGTCATTTTGTAAAATTCATTAAAGGTTGTTCATCAGTCTAGTTACAAACTCGACCAGTCCTTAATAAATTTTAAGAATGACTTTGATCAACCGAGTTACACATCCACAAAACTTGACCGATCCCTCTGCAGACCAAAACTAATTTGAGTGGATCGGTCGAGTTCCCACCAGGAAAAACTTGATTGATGGTTTAAATTGGCTTTGCCGCACAGTTTGATCATACAAGTTATCTTTATTGAAACTGGACGGAATGTACTATATGGAATACACAAAAAAGTGAATCTAATTATTGGAGTGTTGTAAAAGTTGAAATTACATCTGCTGCAACCCACTAATTGGATAAAAATATTCATAAGTGTTTGCACACTCTAGTGGACACCCCTCAGCTATAAATAGGACCTCTTGGAGTTCATTCCAAGGTTGCTTCTTCATGCTATTCAAGCTCCTTGCTATAGTTGAGTGCATCCAATCTACTTGAACCCCTTTCTCTCTCTTTTTTACACTTCAAATCATCATTATGAGTGAGATAGGATTTGTGTGAGAGAGATACTTCATTGGATGCATGTAAATCTCTCAAAGCTTCTCTTTTTTCCAACCACTTTCCTAAAGATCAAGTTGGTGAAAGCTTCTCTAATTGAAGGAGAAGGCGCAAGCTTCTTCAAGTGGTAGAAGAAGGTGCATAAAGCTTCTCTGAGTGAAGGAGGAGGAGAAGGAGAAAGATCCAACGAGCTGAGTGGGTAAATCCTTCAAGGCAAAAAGCTAGGTGCAAGAAGGGGATATCCTTGGTGAAGGTTGTTGGTAAGGTATGCTCATAGAGACAATCATGTGATGATTGACATGGCATATACCATAAAGGATTTGATTAATAGTTATAAAGGAAAGCTTCTAATTCATTCTATTTCACTCGGTTATGAGATAATGAGGAAACATTATGAATGTCTAAAGAATGACAATACTCAATGACATATGTCTTCATGTTTAAGACTTGGAGGATGAGATCGTATGAATGTTAAGAGTATGTAAATTCTTTTTATGTCCCTAGCCAATTGTTACTGTGGAAGGTAGATAGACACTAGTAACACATAAGACTAGAGTGTGAGTTGGTTGATGACTGAGTCTCATTAGTCATGATATGGCTATATCAAACCAAGAACACAGACACATGTTAGAGAATACTGTATCAGACAGACCCACCTTGAAAAATGACACATGGAAACCATCATATGGTAAGTCATAGTCCTCTCTCATTGTGCAGGTGGTGATTGTGATTCTTAGACCTGAAATCCCTACACTTTTCACATGTCGTTGGGTACACTATCAAACGCAGTCCTGAAACATTGATTGTTATAATGGTGATGATTGCATGACTTTGACACATGGGGATACACTTTGAGTGATAGAGATGGGATTTGTCACAAATACTGGAGTATGATATCATGGCCAATTGATAAGCGAGACTGAGAAACACATGTGCATGCACATGTAAATCAATATATGATATTGAGGTCACATTATCTTAGACGGTCTGCTCTTGGTTCAAGGAACTTGAGATGAACATTAAGAGGATGATGAGTCCATACCTCGAGTTCACTCCATATATTAAAGACAAAGTAATTATACAATCACTGCAACACCCTTACACATATTGTAGGTTGCAGTTTTTCTCCAAATTTCCATTCACTTGGGTAGCACTAATGTGCGACTAAAAACCACTCTTTAGTTGTAATGTCATAAGCTAGTTATGGAAATTCACTACCAACATGATATGAGACATATAGAGTCACACACAAAGGAACTCATCTAGAAGAGGAATTTAATTTTGAATGATGATTGGATTGATTACTAAAGTGTTTAGGTATTCAATTCACACAACAAATTGGTTGATTGCACTGCCAAACTACCATCTCAAGTGTTGAGATGACCGTTTGGACAAGACAGATGGGCGTCTCAAGTGTTGAGATGGTCGTTTGGGTCACCAGGCTAATAAGAAATCGACTTGGCTAAATTCTGTTCAAACTAAGGTGTGAACCAACCGATTCAAGGTGTTAAACCAACTGGTTTGGCTCGGCTCAACAGACAGTTGTCTGGGTGAGTGAGATGCCCATCTCACACATGCAAGATTGATCCGTTAGGTTGGATAAAGGTTATAGATACTTTTCAGAATCATTTCAATTACACAATACTTGTGGTGCAAGGAATTAATGTTTAACATTAATGAGAAACGAATTGCCAATTTTGTATGTGATTGGGAAATTGCTAGATAATTGTATGGAAATATAAAACAATCATCTCGCAGTGCCAGACGACCGTCTGGACTGCCAAATGGCTGTTTCGACTATCACATGTTGTGAAAATTCAAGATATTTCGGTCCCTTCCACTCACGCACAGATCCTTAATAGGCTAGAAACCCTGACCCTAACCCTATCTCTAAATAGAGGGGTATTGGGGGCTTCCAAGATCACAATAATAGTATAAACTAAGAATTAGTTTCTCTAACAGTTGTTGTCATGTCTAGTTGTAGTAACCAAGATAGCCCTAGCAAGTGCTACCCGACAAGGGAGGGATAGCGATGGGAGAGAACAACTGAGGATCGTTGTTGTCAGAGAGCAAGTTGATAACTCGTTTGCCAAAGGGAGGGAAATTTCCTTCCTCTCTGTTCTAGTTGAATGAAAGGAATTCTAGTTGGTCCATGTAGACTACTCTAGAGGAAGGAGTCCTTTGGCTGTTGTTGGGAGAGCAAAGTCAGCCTACACTCCGTGGCGAGACCACAATTATCGCTGTAGAAGATGTTCTATTTGTTGTTCGTGGTGAAGACTAGGAGCTACACAACCGTCGTCCAAGAGAAACTTGTAGATAGTTGCATTGAAGCAAGTTGTTGTTGGTGGACTTGCTCCAGGACCAGATATAACTTGTTAAACCATCCTTCCTATTTCACAGTAGTTGATGCAATCTTGCTGTTATGGGAATACATATAGATGAAATTTTTGTGTCTACTTCTATACTCTATCTACATTTCATAATAGTGGTATCAGAGCCACATCAATTTACTATATTTTAGGATAATCTATATGATCAGTTTTTGGTTTTATCGTTTATATATTACATATGCTGCAAATATTTAAACGGTCTCATATGCCTATCCGATTAAATATCATATAATCCCAGACAATTTAAGTGTGTCACCCAAAAAGTGGTTTTATGGTGAATGTGTAGTGTGGTTATGGATTAAATCCTATATTTGTGTTGTACGGAAATACAATATAGAGATAAGTAGTGGAAACAAGAATTTTACTGACATATTTTCCATTAATCAACAGATCATGTCAATAGCTATGCAATGGGAAGGATGGTTTTACAAAGATATAACTAGTCCTAGAGCAAGTCCAGGGACAATCCTCATCGATGTAGATTCACACTCTATTATGGATGGTGTCTGTGCAGCTACTGGTCACACTCGGACTCGTTTGACTACTCCTCCATAGACAGCAGACTCAGACAATTGCTATAATGACTCCTCAAATCTTGCCACAAACTGCAAGTTGATGTTGCCCTCTAACGGTAGTCAAAGGACTCTTGCCTCTAGATTAGTCCACACATACCAACTATAACTCGTGTCGTCCTACAAAAATGGACAGGAATGAGTTGTCCCTCTCATTGGTGTACTAGTCACCAACATGCTCTCCCACAACAATGATCATCAATTGTTTCTCTCCCTTGGCTATCCCTCCCTTATCATGTAGAACTTGCATGGGCTCTCTTAGTTACCACAACTAGAGAGGACAACAATTGTTAGAGTAACTGATTCTCAATTGTCTATGTAGTAGTTATGTTCTGGGAAGCCCCCAGTACCCTCTATATATAGGAGAGGTTAGGGTCAAGTTTCTCAGTCCCTAGCAAATGCGGGACTAAAGTAGGAGTGGAAAGGATAAGATGATCTTGAATTTTTGCAAAAATTCTGGAAGTTTCACAACCTAAGTGCGCCGAAATGGTCGTCTCGCACACAGGATGTTCGTTTTGCAGTTTCTAATTTTGCACCTATGTTGGTAATTCAATTCCAATTAGTACTCAACACGACGTCAACAAAAATCCTTGATGCAATCGAATTGCACCCCCGTGATGACTGTTTGGTGCAATTGAGACCATGTCTCTCACACCAGGCCATACAACCATTTCCCACAGGTGAGACGGGCGTCTCACAAGTCCAATCAGGTAAAATTCCAACCAATGTACAATACAATCAGTCTGACACTCCAAACGATAGTCTCGACACTTGAATGATCATTTGGTAGTCCAGTCAGCTGATATGTTGTGTATATTGAAATACCTAACATTTTAATAATCAATTCAATCATCATTCAAGATTAAACTCCTCTTCTAGATGAGTTCCTATGTGTGTGACCCTATAGGTCCCATATCATGTTGGCAGTGAATGTCCATAACAACTTATGACATCACAAGCCAAGTGTGGTTCTTAGTCACACATCATTTCTACCCAAGTGAATGGAAAGTTGGGGAGAAACTTCAACCTACAATATGTGTATGGTGTTTTAGTGTTTGTATAGTTCTTTTGTCACTGATATCCAGATTGAACTAGAGGCATGGAGCAATCATCCTCATTATTATTCAATCTTATTCCTTGAACTAGAGCAGACTGCATGAGATATATGTAAGATCAATATCACATATTGACTCACATGTGTATGGCCATACTTATCTCAATATCGCTAATCAAGAGGCCTTGGATATCATACTCCTGTCAGAGGGACAAATCACATATATATCACTCACACTAAGTCCCCATGTGTCAAAGTCACTGAATCATCACCATTATAACAATCCATGTTTCAAGACTACGTTTGATGATATGAAAGTGTACCCAATGATGTGTGATGAGTGCATTGATTTCATGTCGAAGAACTTCAACCACCACCATCACTGTGAGAGATGACTATGACTTCCATGAAGATGGCTTCCATGTGTCAGTCTCATGGTGGGTCTATCTGATACATTATTCCATAACATGCATCTATGTGCTTGGTTTGATGTAGACATATAATGACTCACACGATTGGGTCATGAACCAACCCACACTGTGATCTTATGCGTTATTGTTGTCTATCAAACTTCCACAATAACAACCAATCAGGGACATAATGAGAAAATGTATGTGTACTCTTAACATCTGTATGATCTCGTTTTGACAAGGCTAATACTTGAAGACATTTATCATTGAGTAATATTATTCTCTAGACATTTATAGTGTTCTATATTTATCTCATAATTGATGAAACATAATAAATTGGAAGCTTTCCTTTAGTTATTAATTATCAAATCATGTATATAATGTCTCATCCCAATCATCATATGATGGGCTCTTTGGACATACATACCGACAGACTCCCACTTTCACTTAGAGCCAATCACCCACAGATCTCATCCCAAGTGACCTAACATGACCTTCATGCTTCTGTTACGCAAGTGCTTTTATAACAGGTTTAGAAACGTTTGCTTTAAGTTGATATCTCACAATTTTTTTACATCTCTTTGTTGTATGACTACTCGTATAAGATGGAAGTATCGTAGTATTCTATCCAATATTCCCAGCCTAACTAGTAGCTCCATTGTTGTCATCAATATTTCTACCGTGTCATCAATGGTTGGAACCTCAGACAAGGTCATCCATATGAACTTCTTAATCCATACAACATCCTCTACTTTACTTATAACACAAAGATACTCAACTTATTTTGTAGATTCGAACAACTATCATTAGCTCAGAACTCTTTCTAGATTACAGTTCTTATCAAACACTAATTTAGATTATGATCCTTTATTTGTCAGTTTGGAAGCTTGTGTAACTCTTTACACCCAACTCTTCGTCACCATCATACTCAATGAACATATCCTTTTAGTGCTTCACAAACACCTAAGTATGTTCATTATGGTAGTTCTGTGACTCTTAGGGATGAGCATTGGGTTGGGCCGGCCTGATCCAACCCGCGACCCATCCCGCATAACCCGATCCAAACCCGAACTTGATTTATAATATGGGTGGGCCGGGCCTAAAATTTAAACTCATATTTTATTTGGGCCAGGTACGGGAAGAGGTAAACCCAAGCCTGAAAACTCGAATGTCCAGATTAGATTTATACATCTATCTTTATCCTAAAAGAAAAACATACAAATTTCTTGATGCAATATGTAGTATGTACCTAACCAATGACAACATGAATACTATGTCGTCAATCAACATGATTAGTGAATTGATACTAGTAGGATAACCATCATTGACATAAATAGACGTACTTGATCTCATTGTTTTGATCTCATTGTATCCACATGTAGGGGACAAATGATCTTTTGCACAGTGCATAGTAGATTATACTCATCTTTTTGCTCATGTTCCCACATGTAGGAGACAAATGATCTTTTACCCTTCCAAAACCCATTTCATTGTATATACATATAGGGTGAGGAAGCAAAAAGGCACAACATTGTGGAATCCATTGATTTTTTAAGTCTCATACATTCACATGTATGAGAAAATGATTTGTACTCTTTCAATATCCTTTTCGTTGCTGTACAGGATCACACAACTAAGGTATACATATTCTGACTACACATCATAAAGTGTATATACATTCTTTTGAAGGTTGATCACAAAATACATATCATACTAATTCATTTTTCATGTTAGCAAGTTAGATCTAGAAAAATTTGGTATGCTCATTCAATGTTATATGGGCAAACCTGAATCCGACCTGAAACCCAACATTCTTATACGGGCTGGGTATGGGCTGACATTTTTTAGTTTTATCCAAGCCCGAACCCGACCCGTGGCCCACTTTAAAATGTGGGTTTGGGTTTGGGATAGGCAAAACCCGGTATAACCCGGCCTGATGCTCATCCCTAGTGACTCTCACTAGTATCTGACATATACCCTCTCATCATGTTCAATACATACAAGGTTGCTAGGTAGGTATATATATGTCCTCTCATCATGCCAATACATATGAGATGATCAGATATCCTCTCACAGTGTCAAATACATATGAGATAACAATATGTATTCTTGGCAAGTCCAATATATACAAGATAATGGGATAAGTACATAACATTGCATTCAAGACAGATCCATTTGTGAATGTATATGGCATCTATCCTTGTGTTCCTATTTTTCACAAGAATTGGGACACTTGGATTTTGAGAGACTACCTCCATAGTACATGGACACATTTTCTCTCATTGAGTCTTGCATGTTGAACCCTTCAACATTTTAGCAATGTGCTCTTACTTAGGTCAATAAGCTTTCTAGATCTATCTCACATAGGATGCTTTGCCTAAACCCTTCACATAGAAGGTACTTTCTTTGCCATGTTTTAACATTTGTAGGGTAAGGACATTATTCCCCATCATTATGTGGAATATTAAATATGCTCCCACTAATCTTTTGTAATCACAGATTCCATCTTCATTCTGACTCAAGTCCAACCCTTTGATTGTCTTATCAAATGGAAGATGCTATCTCTAAGATACTTGCTTCAATCCACAGATTGACTTTTGTAGCTTATAGACTTTATTTTCATTAATGTATTTATAAAACCATTAGGTCGTGTCACGTACATGTCCTCTTAATTATTCCAATTAATGAATGCAGTTTTAACATCCATATGAAAAATCTCACAGTCATTCTAAGATGCAACAACAAGCATGATCTATATGAGCATGATCCAGATGGATTTAACCATGGTAACTAGTGAAAGACTTCTTCATTTTCAACACTTTTAACTTGTTCGAAACTATTTGCAACCAAGCTACCATTCCATGTTGGTCTTCTTACATAGACCCAAATGCACCCTATGGGTTTTACCCCTTCAGGTGGATCTAGCAAGGTCATACCTTGTTGGTGTACATGGAGTCCATCATTGATCTTATGGCCTCAAGCCATGTCTCATATTTGGATTCCTCAATAGTTTCTAGGTAGCTTGTTGACTCATCTGTATGATCAACTCGCCGTCTTTTGAGTTATAAAATATCAAACTTAAGGTGTGTTCTACTAGAACTATGAGTTTTGTGTTTACTTAAGGAAATTGAGATTCCACAAAAACTTGTGATTCTTCTTGTTCCTATTGTACCTCTTTATCTATGTTTTCTTATTTGTCTTAAACATTTTGAGTTCTATTTTTACTCCCACTGAATCCTTTAGAACTAAGTTCCCTTTTAGGAATACAATCATCCAGACTAACAAACACTTTGTTTTCGGATTCGGATAAGAGTAGTATTTAACAACATAACATTCATGTGATTTTTTTTCTTGTGATTTGTGCATAAAGACCTTTTAAGAAACTTTTTTTAAAATCTTTCATCCCTAATCACTATAAAAGACTCATCAGGGCACCTCCCATGCCATATCTCATATGGTGTCTTTTGAACCAATTTACACGATACATTATTTTAGTGTAAAGCATGTGCCAAAAAGATATTGGAAGATTAGCTAGATTTTATTGATAATATCACCCTGATCTAACAGGGTGTGATACCTTCTTTCTGACACATCAATATGTTTTAGATGGAGTTCATTGTGATACACTATCACAGTCTCTCCAGAACGTTCTCAAACTATTGGTTTAAATATTTCAACATTGATCACATCAATGTATCTTAATACTTTACCAGGTTAGTTACGTACTACATTCATAATCTCCTTGAACACCTCAAGAGATTCATGCTTGTATTTCATTAAATACAAATATCTACTGACTGCGTCCATAAATGTAATGAGGTACTTGTAACTACCTTTAGCAATCATTATGAAAGGTCTATGTACATCAGTATGTATAGTCCTAATGGAATAGTCGATCTACCATTACCTCTAGTGAAGATCATTTTGTAATATTACAGAACAAATAAGACACGCATGTCTCTATTGGTTCAATAACCAAAAGAGTCCAGATAACCATCATATATATTCTAGAAATGAATTTCTCATTTATGCATTCTAGATGACAATACTATACGTATTCACTGTTTGAGTTATCATGTCATTTAATATATGTGTTATACACATTTGTCTCTGCAACTATGAAGTATAGTTGTGAGACAAACATATGATGTTTGGAAAGTATACAATATCAATTCTCTAATTCTATTATGAGTCCATGAATGATATCTCCCAACTGTAAAGGAAGCAACCCTTTCTCCGCACAGTTCTAGCTTACTTCTTCTCAGGTCCTTAACTAGAGATCTCTATCTCCATCTTCTTCCTGAGATCCTCTATAAGGAAGATAGTTCTTTCAAATGTCTAGATAGTAATGGTGACACTTTCTTTTCTTTATCCTTTAAGTGAAATGGACATATTCCTTTTACACTTATCCTTCTTCATATATTGAGTACAAAAGACTTGGGATTCATCTTAGCCTTAGAACACTTCTTGGCCTTGCCTTTGCCCTAGGACTCACTTTTTCTGATCATCGTCACATATTTGTCCTTCTTCTTGCTTGATTTGGCATCAACATGCCAAACATTTAATAAAGTGACTATATGATTCATGCAACACTTGCATAATCACATCTATGGTCAACTCTTGACCAAAGAGAAATCCCTTTCATTCCACATGTCCAATCATATTGAGCACATGAGGTTCTACTGGACCTCCCTTTGTAAATTTGCACTCAATTAGCACTTTGGAGACATTATATCTTCTTTGCTTTACATGATTCTTAAGATGTGTTACCATCTTGAGAATGTCCATTTCTTCATGTTATTCATGCATCTCATAGTTCATACAACAGAACATTAGGTATTCAAATATCTATGTTATAATTGGCTAAGCATCCATTTAGCCTAAGGCGCCTTTGGAGTGGGTTCCTCTAGCATTGGTCTATCAAGGACATAAAGCTTTCTCTCATTGATGAGAACATTTCTCAAGTCCTTAACCAATTGTAGAACTTTATCCCGTTTTGTCCTTCTTTAAGGATTGATCACAATTTGAACATGCTTGTGTTTCACATTTGATTCTACAAAAAAATAATGCAATTTTTCAAAACATTTTTTATTTAGATTGATTTGATAATTTGATGATATTAATTACATATTTAATTAACCACATCTCCCACTATTTTATTCTTGATAGCCCTCAATATCAATTCAAAATATTGTAGTGTACAATATTCTAGTTGGCCAGAATCCATATTTCACCAATCATGAGTCAACTTTGGTTGATCGCCCACAACTTGATTATTTAGGTAGGTCATCATGCCAATTGCATCATATGAAACTCTTGGATAGATGATATGTGCAACTCCTTGACATGATCATCTACACACTTGCATGCTTAGATATTTTGAGAATTACCAGTGAAGCCTGACCCAAAAGCCAACACAATAACAATGTACCCTGCTTTGGCAACACCTACATCATTACCATCACACTTCCATGAGATAGATGACGTGTCATGCTTTGGCATCACCTACGCTTGGTCGATCAAGCTTTTCATATTTGTTGCTTTTGGAAAGCATCTAAGACTTAATATTTTAATTAAGGGAGTTTGTATAAATACATATACTTTATCCAATCTCCACATATATAATATGTATCATATACATGATATAACCACAAATGAGAACATGCAATAAATAAAACACACAAGCGATGGTTATGGCCTTACTAATGTAATTCCTTGAAGCCACAAGGATTACAACCACCTATGATCCACATCATATGAAACCTATTGTTGGTGATGATCTATGCTTGAACCAATCCGGGTTGACCGATTCAACACGTGAACTAGTTGGCTCGCCTCCTAATCACTCGGTTAGGCTCTTCTGAAGCGGTCATCAGGTTCTTAGGTCCAAGCAGTGTCTGGATGCCTTGAGTTGGTCAGTTGGGCCACCAATTGAATGGTTTGTCCTTCTTTCGTATGGCCTCCTCGGTCCTCCAGTCGATCGGGTCATATCACGAGTCGATCCTTTTGTCTTTGTGCAGATCATCATCTCACGTCAAAACAAAAATTTAAACTATCCTATTGTTTTTTTTATAAAGAACTATCCTATTTCTTTTTACATTGTATAAGGGAAAACCTTGAGTTGCATTTGAGGGAAAATAGGAAGAAAATCATTAATTTACATTTGGAAAAGAGAGAGAGGCTTGGTATGCAGACTGATTAAAAATAGGAATAAATAACCACAACCATGCACACACAGATCTGGAGTTTTGGCGATAACCATGTTTTACATCCACCATTAAAACCGATTTTATGGCTACGCATGCAAATTGCATATATATATATATATATATATATATATATATATATATATATATATATATATATATATATATATATATATATATATATATATATATATATATATATATATATATAGGGTTTTTTATGTGGTGATAAGATGGACGTGCACATCAACCAGTTTAAATATTCACATTGCATGTATTAAATAAACATAGTAAAAACCAAAATCTAATCATATTGATTATCCCAAAACATAATTAATTGATGTGGCTCTGATACATTTGTAGGGAAATACGACATAGAGATAGGCAGAAGAAATAAAATTTTTACTGACATGTTTCTCATTGACCATCAGATCACGTTAGTAACTATGCCATGTGAAGGATGGTTTCATGAAGATATACCTAGTCTTGGAGCTAGTCCAATGACGATCCTCATTGATGTAGATGCACACTCTATCTTGGACGGTGTATGTATAGCTACTGGTTGCACTCAGACTCGTCTAACTACTCCTCCACGGGTAGCAGATTCAGACAACTATTGCAACGCCTCCTCAAATCTCTCCACAAACTGCAAGTTGACGTTGCTCTCCTAGAAGTAGCTAAAAGACTCTTGTCTCTCGAGTAGTCCACACAGACCAACTAGAACTCTTGTTGTACTGCAGGATCAGACAGGAAGGATTTGTCCCGCCCCTTGGTGTACTAGTCACCAACATGCTCTCCTAAAATAATGATCCTATGTTTCTTCTCTCCCTTGGCTATCCCTCCCTTATCAGGTAGGACTTGCCTAGGCTCTCTGGGTTACCACAACTAGAGAGGCCAATGATTGTTAGAGCAATTGATTCTCAATTTTCTATGTAGTAGTTGTGTTCTAGGAAGCACCCATTACCCCTCTATATGTAAGAGAGGTTAGGGTCAGGATTCCTAGTCCGCAGCCAATGTGGGACTAAAATGAGAGTGGAAAGGACCAGAGGATCTTGAATTTTCACAACAATTCTGGAAGTTTCACAACAAGCATGCATCGAAACAATCATCTCGCCCAGAGAGATAGTCATTTCACTAAGAGAAATGAGCATTTCGTAGTTTCCAATTTTGCACATATGTTGGCAATTCAATTCCAATTAGTACTCAACTCGACGTCGACACAAAACCTTAACGCAATCAAATTGCACCCCCAAGACGGCCGTTTGGTGCAACTGATATAGGTGTCTTGAACCATGCCATATGGTCATTTCGCACAAGGGAGACAGACATCTTGTAGGGCAGGTCAGGCAAAATTCCAACCAATGTACAATACATTCGGTCTGACACTGCAAACAACAGTCTCGACACTTGAACTGATCATTTGGCGATCTAGTCAGCTGATCCGTTGCGTGAATTGAAATACCTAAACACTTAGTAATCAATTCAATCATCATTCAAGATCAAACTCCTCTTGTAGATGAGTTCTTATGTGTGTGACCATATAGGTCCCATATCTCGTTGGTAGTGAATGTCATAACAACTTATGATATCACATGCAAAGAGTGGTGCCTAGTCAGACATCATTGCTACCCAAGTGAATGAAAAGTTGGGGAACAACTTCAACCTACAATATGTGTATGGTGTCTAGTGTTTTTATAGTTCCTTTGTCACTGATATCTAGATTGAACCAAAGGCATGGAACAATCATCCTCATTATTATTCAATCTTGTTCCTTGAACGAAAGGAACTCAATATCACATATTGACTCACATGCATATGGCCATACTTTTCCCAGTCTCTCTAATCAAGAGGTCTTGGATATCATGCTCCTGTCGGAGGGACAAATCCCATATCTATCACTCACAGTCAGTCCCCATGTGTCAAAAAGTCACCCAATCATCACTGTTATACAATGTTTTAGGACTGTGTTTGATGATGTCAAAGTGTATGCAACGACATGTGATGAGTGCAGTGATTTCAGGTCTAAGAACCACAACCACCACCATCACTATGAGAGATGACTATGACTTCCATGAAGATGGCTTCCATGTGACAGTATCACAGTGGGTCTATCCAATATACTATTCCATAACATGTATTTGTATTCTTAGTTTGATATAGCCATATCATGACTCACAAGATTGCGTCATCAACCAACCCACACCCTCATCTTATGTGTTATTGTTTTCTATCAACCTTCCACAATAACAATCGATCAGGGACATAATGAGAATATGTATATGTACTCTTAACATTAGTATGATCTCATTTGTACAAGGATAATACTTGAAGACATATGTCATTGAGTAATATTATTATGTAGACATTTATAGTGTTACATCATTATCTCATTGTAACATCCCTGACCTGGGTTATGAGTTAACCCTAGGTGTTTTGCCTAAATATTAAATTAAATCCTTGTGATTAACTTTGGGCATGTAATTAAGTTTCTCAGAAGCATACATTTCAGTTTTTGCTCCTTTTTATATAAAGTTGTAGCATTGTTTTGTAATATAGGGACCTATGTGCAAATTACCCAGTTAGAAGGGTTAACTTGCAATTTTCACATGTTGAGATGTTCCTCTGATGTTGAGACATCATGAGAATGATGATGGTAAGGTTTGAGGGATTTCCCAAGCTTGGGCACCAAGGTGCAGCTGTGGAAGCAATCCCGGTGCTTGAAAACCCTAAATTGGGGAAAAGTGCAATTTACCCAATTTGAGGGGTGCAACTTGTAAAATACATCATCTAAAATATCGTTTATAACTTTTTTCATCATTTAGAGTAGAAATGATGAAGAGGGCACTTCATTTGAATAATCATATAACAAAGAACACCTTTGTGATTGAATAAACAAGGTGTATGTATAATAGCCCTTTTATGTGTATGCTTTAGTGATGGGTTGATCCTCTTTGCCTTCAATTCTTGATCTTAGAAGAATTTTGTCCTTAGAAATAAGATGTGGGGACGTGCAAAGAAGAAAGGAAGGACTTAGATGAGAAATGAGGAAAACATATGTCCTTATGTTGAAAATTCACCTAAGTATATATACAACTTTTCCACTTAGCAAGGGAACGACCCTCTCCCTTTCATTTCTTTTCCCCTTGCTCAAAACCGACCAAGGCTAGGCTCTGGAGCATAGAAGGACGACCAAGGGTCCTAGGTAAGTTTGGATCATCCCTTTTGCTTGAATTCATGGAGGAAACTCATTTTCAAGGTTGAATTCATGGCTAGCTCACCTAGCTCTATCTTTCTAGCCATTCCTTTCCAACTTTTCCTTGGAGAATTCACCTTGGCCGACCTTTGGAGCTCAAAGATGCCATTAAAGCTTGGAGCTCAAGGAACAACCTTTAGGCAGGTTTTATAACTCTAAACTTTATGCTTTGATTATACATTTTTTCTATCCATATAGTTGCTAGTTATTCTTCTTCCCTATCTTCCCTTGCATCCTTGCAAGAAAATTTGTGAAGAACTGCTACTTTTCTCAAGGTAGAAGATAAGGGCGTTAATTCCTATGCTTATCCACAGTTTTCCACTTTATCAAACGACCTCCACCATTTGTTCAAACGGTTTCAAACCGTTTGGTGGGCAAACGGTTTCAGGGTCGTGTGAGGGAAAACGGTCTTCAAGACCGTTTGGTCCCATTGACCAAGCAAAGACCGTATTGGAATCTTTTTCATAATTATGTAGGTTAATCACCCACAAAAATTGAGAGGTTAACTCCAAAGGAATCGTGAGATATACGCAAATCAATTAGCAAAACCAATTGAATTAAGTTCTGATTTTCAATCTGTTTAATTTGCCCTTTTTGGGAAAACGGTCTCAAGATCATTTAAGATGGTTGACCAAACGTTGACCGTTTGGAATTACTGTTCATAATGATGTTAATTAACGACCCACCAAATTTGAGGGATTAATTCCAAACGAGTCATGAGTTGAAGGATGATTAATAGGGCAAACCCTAATTGAAATTAGTGCTGAATCTCCAATGAGTTAACTTGAGATTTTGGGTTGATTAGCCCAAACGGTTTCAAGACCGTTTGGGAATCACCCAAACGGTCTCAAGACCATTTGGGGGTCACCCCAAGACCTTTTGGAGGTCTGGGGTCAAGTATAGTTGACCAATTGAAGGTCCAAAGGTACCAAATCATATTGCAATTAAGTATTGATGTGATGATCAACTCAATAGATCCAACCTTGATGAATTTTCACTAGAGTCCAAAGCTTGGATGGGCAAATGGTCTCAAGACCGTTTGGAACTCATCCAAACGGTCTCAAGACTGTTTGGTGTCAACCCAAGACCGTTTGGAGGTCTAGGGTTAAGATAAATTGATCAATTGAGAGCCCAATTACAATGGGTTATTGAAATAATCAAATTGCTGATTTGTGACTTAATTAAGGTTCAACCCCTATCAAATCAACTTATATTTTTATGATTTCTTGGGAAAACGGTCTCAAGACCGTTTGGAGGTCATCCAAACGATCTCAAGACCGTTTGGGCCCAATTGGAGGTCAATTGATAGGTTCAACCTTGAATTGATTCACATTGTTGAATATTGATGACCATCCGATTTGAAACCCTAATTGAGATGGACTTAACCCTAATTGGCTTCCAATTGAGGGTTAATTTGGTGTCCAATTGATTGAGGATCATCTTAATTGACTCAATTTATAAGTGGTTAACATGGCTTTGGCCAATTGAGGGCTTCAACATACTTAATCCTAAACATTTGTAACTTTTGAACCATGTTGGAGGTCCAAACGGTTTGAGCCCATTTGGACCAAACGGTCTCAAGACCGTTTGGGCTCAAACGATCTCAAGGTCGTTTGGACCAATCGATCTCAAGACAAGTTGATCAAACGGTTTCAAACCGCATAAGCTCAAACGGTTTGGAAAGTCAACCTTTCCAAACGGTCAACGCACCCAAACGGTTTGGGCAAACGACCTTGAGGTCATGTGGTCTTGGAGTCAAACTTAGCAAACGGTCAACGCACCCAAATGGTTTCAAACCGTTTGGTGGTTGAAGGTTGAAACCGTTTGGAGGTTTTCAATGTTATTTACACATAATCACTTGAAGTGGTAATTGGTTCAATGGTGATCTAATCTAAATCTTAATGGTAGCTTAGAACATTAAGGGACTAAGTGATTAATGAATTGACCCATGATGGTGATCATGAGGTAAATTACCAAAATACCCTTGAGGGGTTTAATTGAGTAATACCTGTTTCTAATAAAACCATAATCATATGTTAATGATGTTTTGGCTTATGTTAGCCCATGAGGACTTAACCCAACCTGATATAGAGAGGTGTTATCACCATCTACTAGTGTGAGGAGAGAGAAAGCATCTTAAGAGAGAGAAAGTACCTTAAGAGAGAGAAAGTACCCTTTTAGAGTGGAAACTCAAGTAAAGAACCTTCAATACACATGAATGTACATGATTAGGGTATGATCCACCTATGTGAGATCATGAAAACCCTAATTATGATATATGATGAATCTTAAGTTAATCCGAGAGCATCAATGATGATGTTCCTCATACATGATGATGTTATGAGTTCAATTCACCATGTGATGTGAATAGTAAACCCTAATTCAAGGGTAATGACATGTAATGTGAATAGTAAACCCTAATTCAAGGGTAATGACATGTAATGTGAATAGTAAACCCTAATTCAAGGGTAATAACATGTGATGTGAATAGTAAACCCTAATCAGAGGTGATGACATGTTATATGAGTATTAAACTCTAGTTGATAAGAATCAAAGGACTTAGCTCTTATGACAAGAGTGGAAAGTATAATCATTGTTTTGAATTACCTCTATTAGTTGAATTAACCATGCAGGTTCTGATATAGAGGTGATCATATCTAGGTATGGATGGTGAATACTATATTCATTAAAGGCATATTGATAGCTTTATGAATAGATAAAGTATCTTGATGCCTTGTCAGTGGCATTCTATGATAATAATGGGCTGTGAGAGCCATGAATACCATCAAAGTCATGCTTTAGAGATGACTTGTGATGAGTATAATGAGAAATGATGATTGATGTGAGTTAGGCTTGTTACATTTAGTATTCTTCTTATAGTTGTTATGCTATTGTTATTGTTTGGAGAACAAAGTGCGATGTTAAATACTGAATGTACCTAACTAATCAAGTATAATGTAGAGCCCTGATCATAGACCCATCATTGTCAGAGATCAAATGATGGTGAAACAGGTTTTCCTAAGGGAACTCCTGGATCACATACTAGTGAGTATGTGGGGTATATGGATGTGTAGAACCTTACATCCTAGTGTAGGAAATTGATGTAGATATGTAATCCGTCAATCCTTCACTACAATCCCATACCGTATCAGTAGTAGGTAAACATGAAACCTCCTGATGACGAAGAAAACATAAATATCTGTATCAGTGGAGATAAACATGAAATCTCCTGATGACGAAGAGATTACAGAACGCCACTGTAACTCTAGAATAGCGAAGGACCAGTTTACCCTGGTGAGCTATAATAGTAGAGACACAAGATGTCCTACAAATAATCCTCTTACTGACTGAGGAAGGTGAAGGTCATAAGAATCCGGCTCTCTTAATGACCTATGTATGATACTGATGTGACTTCTTAGCAATCTGTTGGAGTATGAGTGGTATGCCTCATCTCCACATGGCATAATATTGTTTGTAAAACATAAACAACCGCGTAGTATACATGTTAGAGATAACTATGAGTTTGTTGATTGATGATACACTGTAATAGTGCTTATATTCTTCATGTCTCATAAATGTTTAGCTCTTGTTTATAGCTGCAACTACTATTGAATCCTTTGAAAGCTTTACTACTTAAGATATTCTTTGATGTTATAATAAAGCTTCTGGTGGAGAGTTATAACTCTCGCTGGGACAATTATGTAATATTGTCTCACCCCGTAGACTTCAAATTTTTAGGTGGACGTCGAAGACGGAGGAACCGGTCTACAGGTGACCAGTCCCAGCAGTAGTAGCAGCAGCACCAGGAGCAGCAGTAAATCTCAGGTGGAGATTTAGCCTGCCATGTGGTGTAGTTAGAGTCAGTCCTATGTGTCCTCTGTACTCTCAGGTCTTGGAGTCTTTTGTTATGAGTTCTTGAGATTTTGTATCTTGATGTATATAATTACTCAAGAAGTAATTATCATGAGATGTAAATAGTTTATCTCTTGATTAGGAAAGAAGCTTTTATGGATTCAAGCTCTTGTTTCGAAAAGTTTTAATTTTCCGTGATTTTTGTCTTCCTCTGTTAATCGAATCGCTTCCGCTAAGTTTGAATCGTGTTTATATCGTGGTTTGGAGATCAGATCCCACAATTAGTGGTATCAGAGCTCTAGGTCAGTTGAGTCTACAGAGGCATAGGACTTAGGATGTCGAGTCTATCTTTAGTACTCCTTCCTTATCTAATAGAATCTTCTGCTCCTCAGGAGAAGAAGATACATAAGGATGGCTGAGCCTCATGATGAGCACGTGGCAGAGAGTAGTGCTAGTGCACCTCAAGGCAGTGCAAGGGTTCCAAGAATAGAACAGATTGCACCAGAGTCACCAAGAGAGCCACCCCAGTTTGACCCAGCCGACATGGGTAACCCAGCTGTACAGACAATGTTCGGGCAATTCATGACTGCCATGACACACATAACCGACAGGTTGCCCATGCCTACACCTAGGGTGCCTGTCCAACCTGAAACACAAGGTATCGGTAAGATGTTCGAACGACTTCGTCGTGTCGGAGCTACCGAGTACTTTGGGACTGCCGACCCCGCAGATGCTGATTTATGGCTGACAGCGTTGGAGAAGGCTTTCAAGATTCTTATTATCCCGGAAGCTGAGAAGGTTAGACATGCTGTCTATCTTCTCAATGGCAGTGCTGGTCACTGGTGGAACATGGAAGAGCAGAAGAGACCTGGAATCGAGTTCTCATGGGAAGAGTTTCGTCAGGAATTTATCAATAGATATTTTCCAAAGACCTTCCTAGATGAGAAGATCTCTCAGTTTGAGAGACTAAGGCAGGGTATGATGAACATTAGCGAGTATGAAGCTAAGTTCATGGAGTTGCTGCGGTTCTGTCCACACATGGCTGCCACAGAGGAGGAAAGAATCAGAAGATTCGAAAATGGTTTGAATGCTGATATATCAACCCCTGTGTCTGCCTTAGAAAACCGAGAGAGATTCTCTACCTTCGTTGAGTCAGTCCGAAGGATAGAGAGATCTGTGGTTGAGAAGAGACAAACTCAAAAAAGATATCCACAGTTCCAGGGTTCTTCATCTAGGGATCCCAAGAAACCTAGATTCTCTGCACCTAACCCTCCACCACCCAGGTCAAGTTTTCAAACTCAATGGACACCAAGCAGAGGTAGAGGACGGAGTCAACCGCCTCAAGGGACGCATAGTTCTACATCAATGTCAGTAACTGGACCACCCAGACCACAACAACAGGAGAGGAGTTGCTACAACTGTGGTAAGGTGGGACACTTGATGAAGGATTGCCGTTCTAGGCCTGTCAGTGTGACACAGCCTCCGAGACAGAATCAACAAGGACCTCAGAATAGACAACATCAAGGAGCAGCTCGAGGACGTGGACAAGCGTCTCAAGCTGGATCATCAACACCACCTCAACACCAGGCAACATCGAGGTTCTATGCTATGAACCCACCTGAAGCAGTGGTCAATCCACGGGTAGTGGCAGGTCAGATGAAACTTTTATATTCTGATATGTCGACATCCTGTGTTGTATGTGTTCTGATTGACCCGGGTGCTACGCACTCTTTTATCACTCGGAGAGTGATTCGTAACTACAATATGACGGTTAGTCATAGGGCAGATAGTTTGTTGTTGGAGACTCCGTTGAGTGGGTCTGCCGTTTTGTAGGAGGTATGTTCTCCCTGCATCCTCTTCTTTTCAGATCATCGCATTCAAGTGGACCTTATACCACTTGATATGCAAGGATTTGATATAATCCTCGGGATGGATACCTTAGAAAGGTATAAAGTTGTCTTGGATTGTGAATCCAAGTTGGTTGTGTTTGCTAATGAAGGCGACACATGGATCTTTCAAGGTGAAAGAAAGATTCTGCCCACCTGTCTTGTATCAGCTATGGTTGCTGATAAGCTGTTGAGACAAGGATGTTATGCATTCTTGGCCCATGTGGTAGATGTTACCAAGGAAGGTCCCAATCCTGCTGAAGTTCCCATAGTCAGGGAATTTGAGGATGTGTTTCCTGAAGAACTTCCTGGTATACCACCACCTCGGGAGATTGATTTTGAAATCAATATGATCCCAGATACGAAACCCATAGCCCAGACTCCGTATAGGATGGCGCCTGCCGAGATGGCAGAACTCAAGAAACAGCTTCAAGAGTTACTTGAGAAGGGATTTATCCGACCAAGCACTTCACCATGGGGTGCTCTGGTCTTGTTTGTTAGAAAGAAAGATGGGTCAATGCGGTTGTGCATTGACTACAGACAACTTAATAAAGTAACAATAAAGAACAAGTACCCTTTGCTGAGGATTGATGATCTTTTTGACCAGTTGCGTGGTGCAACAGTCTTCTCAAAGATAGATTTGAGATCTGGGTATTGTCAACTTCGTATTAAGGATAGTGATGTATCCAAGTCTGCTTTTAGGACAAGATATGGTCACTATGAGTTCACGGTTATGTCGTTTGGACTAACCAATGCACCAGCTGCATTTATGGAACTCATGAATAGAATTTTTCAACCCTTCCTTGATCAGTGTGTTGTCGTCTTCATAGATGACATTCTGATCTATAGTAGGGATGCTCAGCAGCATGAGCAACATCTTCTCCAAGCTTTGACCTTGCTAAGAGAACATAAGCTGTATGCTAAGTTTAGCAAATGTGAGTTCTGGCTGTCGGAGGTATCTTTTCTTGGACATGTGATATCTGCCTCAGGAATTCGTGTTGACCCTGCAAAGGTAGAATATGTTCTACAATGGGAACAACCGAAGACACCGACGGAGATTCGAAGCTTCTTGGGGTTAGCTGGTTACTATCGAAGGTTTATTAAAAACTTTAGCTCTATAGCCTTACCTTTGACCAAGTTAACTTGGAAAGATGCTCCTTTTTCTTAGAGTGATAAGTGCCAACAGTCTTTCCAGTTGTTGAAGGAGAGGTTGACAAGTGCACCTGTGCTTGTGCTACCTGAGCAAGGAGAAGGATATGTAGTCTTCTGTGATGCCTCTAAGAATGGAATTGGATGTGTGTTGATGCAGGATAAACAAGTGATTTCTTTTGCTTCCCGACAGCTTAAGAAACATGAAGAGAATTATCCGAGACACGATCTAGAGTTAGCTGCCGTGGTTCATGCCTTGAAGATCTGGAGACATTATCTTTATGGAGAGACGTTTCAGATTTTCACTGACCATAAGAACCTTAAGTATATCTTCTCTCAGCATGAACTCAACATGAGGCAACGTCACTGGATGGAGTTAATCAAGGACTACGATTGTACAATTGATTACCATCCAGGGAAGGCCAATGTTGTTGCAGATGCCTTGAGTAGGAAATCAGCAACATCAACCATGGATAGAGCACAACTAAACTCTTCAGTATACTCTAAGAGAGATATGCTTATCTCTTTAAGGCAAGACAATGTACAGTTGAAGGTGTCATTGGTAGCCGGGTTGATGGCTGAGATGCATATTAAACCTACCCTAAGAGAGCAGAATAAGGAGGCACAACATGTTGATGCTGCAGTTCAGCATATTAGATCAGAGTATGGAAATAAGAAGCGAGATGGTTTCCATGACTCAGATGACCAAGTAGTCTGTTATAATGGAAGGATGATAGTGCCGGATGTGGATGACTTGAGGAAGTTAGTCCTAGAAGAAGCTCATTCTTCCATGTATGCTATGCATCCAGGGAGCACCAAGATGTATCGAAATTTGAAAGATCTGTATTGGTGGCCTGGAATGAAGAAGGATGTTGCAGAATTTGTTCTGAGATGTCCTGTGTGTCAGCAAGTTAAAGCTGAACACTAGAAACCTGCAGGAACAATGCAACCTTTACCCATACCACAGTGGAAGTGGGACCATGTGACCATGGACTTCGTTGTTGGCCTACCCAGGACAAACAAGGGACATGACTCCATTTGGGTAGTTGTAGATAGGTTGACTAAGACAGCGCATTTCTTACCTGTCAAAACAACCTATTCTGCTGAAAGGTTATCACAGTTGTATGTGCAAGAGATAGTGCATTTGCACGGAGTTCCTGTCACAATAGTTTCTGACAGAGGTCCTCAGTTTACAAGTCATTTTTGGGAACAGTTACACAGAGCCTTAGGCACCAAGCTAAGGTTTAGTACGGCCTTTCATCCACAGACTGATGGACAGTCAGAAAGGACCATACAGACCTTAGAAGACTTGTTGAGAGCATGTGTTCTCCAGTTTACCGGGAGTTGGGATCTACACCTAAGCTTGATAGAATTTGCCTATAACAATAGCTATCAGCATAGTATTGATATGGCACCTTATGAAGCCTTGTATGGTAGACGTTGTAGATCACCTCTGTGTTGGTTCGAGACTGGTGAGTGTCAGTTGTTAGGTCCTGATCTTGTGCACCAGACTACAGAAAAGATTAAGATAATACAACAACAGATTAAGACTGCACAAGATAGGTAGAAATCTTATGCTGACAAGTGTCGTAGACCCTTAGAGTTCCAGGTTGAAGACAGAGTGTATCTCAAGGTCTCGCCTTGGAAAGGAGTCCTTCGTTTTGGAAAGAAAGGGAAGTTAGCTCCTAGATTTATGGGACCTTATCCAATCATTGAACGGATTGGAAAAGTAGCCTACAAACTAGAGTTGCCACCAGAGTTACAGAAGTTACACCCTGTGTTTCACATTTCTATGCTAAAGAAATGTCACCCGGACACCGAGTCAATTCTACAACCTATGGAGGTATAATTGAATAAAGATATATCCTATGAGGAGGGACCAGTGTCAATTCTTGATAATAGAATTAAAAAAGTTAAAGAAGAAAGATATAAGTCTTGTGAAAGTCCTCTGGAACCACCGTGGTGTTGAAGAAGCCACTTGGGAATTAGAGGATGAGATGAGAAGGAAGTATCCTGCCCTTTTCTCTTAATATGTCTTATCGATTTTGGGGACGAAATCCTTGTAAGGGGTGGATAATTTGTAACATCCCTGACCTGGGTTATGAGTTAACCCTAGGTGTTTTGCCTAAATATTAAATTAAATCCTTGTGATTAACTTTGGGCATGTAATTAAGTTTCTCAGAAGCATATATTTCAGTTTTTGCTCCTTTTTATATAAAGTTGTAGCATTGTTTTGTAATACAGGGACCTATGTGAAAATTACCCAGTTAGAAGGGTTAACTTGCAATTTTCACATGTTGAGATGTTCCTCTGATGTTGAGACATCATGATAATGATGATGGTAAGGTTTGAGGGATTTTCCAAGCTTGGGCACCAAGGTGCAGCTGTGGAAGCAATCCCGGTGCTTGAAAACCCTAAATTGGGGAAAAGTGCAATTTACCCAATTTGAGGGGTGCAACTTGTAAAATACATCATCTAAAATATCATTTATAACTTTTTTCATCATTTAGAGTAGAAATGATGAAGAGGGCACTTCATTTGAATAATCATATAACAAAGAACACCTTTGTGATTGAATAAACAAGGTGTATGTATAATAGCCCTTTTATGTGTATGCTTTAGTGATGGGTTGATCCTCTTTGCCTTCAATTCTTGATCTTAGAAGAAGTTTGTACTTATAAATAAGATGTGGGGACGTGCAAAGAAGAAAGAAAGGACTTAGATGAGAAATAAGGAAAACATATGTCCTTATGTTGAAAATTCACCTAAGTATATATACAACTTTTCCACTTAGCAAGGGAACGACCCTCTCCCTTTCATTTCTTTTCCCCTTGCTCAAAACTGACCAAGGCTAGGCTCTGGAGCATAGAAGGACGACCAAGGGTCCTAGGTAAGTTTGGATCATCCCTTTTGCTTGAATTCATGGAGGAAACTCGTTTTCAAGGTTGAATTCATGGCTAGCTCACCTAGCTCTATCTTTTTAACCATTCCTTTCCAACTTTTCCTTGGAGAATTCACCTTGGCCGACCTTTGGAGCTCAAAGACACCATTAAATCTTGGATCTTGGAAGCTTGGAGCTCAAGGAACAACCTTTAGGCGGGTTTTATAACTCTAAACTTTATGCTTTGATTATACATTTTTTCTATGCATATAGTTGCTAGTTCTTCTTCTTCCCTATCTTCCCTTGCATTCTTGCAAGTAAAATTGTGAAGAACTGCTACTTTTCTCAAGGTAGAAGATAAGGGCGTTAATTCCTATTCTTATCCACGGTTTTCCACTTTATCAAACGACCTCCACCATTTGTTCAAACGGTTTCAAACCGTTTGGTGGGCAAACGGTTTCAGGGTCGTGTGAAGACCATTTGGTCCCATTTACCAAGCGAATACCGTATGAGAATCTTGTTCAAAATTATGTAGGTTAATCACCCACAAAATTTGAGAGGTTAACTCCAAAGGAATCGTGAGATATAAGCAAATCAATTAGCAAAACTAATTGAATTAAGTTCTGATTTTCAATCTGTTTAATTTGCCCTTTTTGGGAAAACGGTCTCAAGACCTTTTAATATGGTTGACCAAACGTTGACCGTTTGGAATTACTGTTCATAATGATGTTAATTAACGACCCACCAAATTTGAGGGATTGATTCCAAACGAGTCATGAGTTGAAGGATGATTAATATGGCAAACCCTAATTGAAATTAGTGCTGAATCTCCAATGAGTTAAGTTGAGATTTTGGGTTGATTAGCCCAAACGGTTTCAAGACCGTTTGGGAATCACCCAAACGGTCTCAAGACCGTTTGGGGGTCACCCCAAGACCGTTTGGAGGTCCGGGGTCAAGTATAGTTGACCAATTGAAGGTCCAAAGGTACCAAATCATATTGCAATTAAGTATTGATGTGATGATCAACTCAATAGATCCAACCTTGATGAATTTTCACTAGAGTCCAAAGATTGGATGGGAAAACGGTCTCAAGACCATTTGGAACTCATCCAAATGGTCTGAAGACCGTTTGGAGGTCTAGGGTTAAGATAAATTGATCAATTGAGAGCCCAATTACAATGGGTTATTGAAATAATCAAATTGCTGATTTGTGACTTAATTAAGGTTCAACCCCTATCAAATCAACTTAGATTTTTATGATTTCTTGGGAAAACGGTCTCAAGACCATTTGGAGGTCATCCAGACGATCTCAAGACCGTTTGGTCCAAGTTTGGGCCCAATTGGAGGTCAATTGATAGGTTCAACCTTGAATTGATTCACATTGTTGAATATTGATGACCATCCGATTTGAAACCCTAATTGAGAAGGACTTAACCCTAATTGGCTTCCAATTGATGGTTAATTTGGTGTCCAATTGATTGAGTCTCATCTTAATTGACTCAATTTATAAGTGGTTAACATGGCTTTGGCCAATTGAGGGCTTCAACATACTTAATCATAAACATTTGTAACTTTTGAACCATGTTGGAGGTCCAAACGGTTTGAGCCCATTTGGACCAAACGGTCTCAAGACCATTTGAGGCCAAACGGTCTCAATACCGTTTGGGTCCAAACGGTCTCAAGACCGTTTGGGCTCAAACGATCTCAAGGTCGTTTGGACCAATCGATCTCAAGACAAGTTGATCAAACGGTTTCAAACTGCATAAGCTCAAACGGTTTGGAAAGTCAACCTTTCCAAACGGTCAACGCACCCAAACGGTTTGGGAAAATGACCTTGAGGTCATGCGGTCTTGGAGTCAAACCTAGAAAATGGTCAACGCACCCAAACGGTTTCAAACCATTTTGTGGTTGAAGGTTGAAACCGTTTGGAGGTTTTCAATGTTATTTACACATAATCACTTGAAGTGGTAATTGGTTCAATGGTGATCTAATCTAAATCTTAATGGTAGCTTAGAACATTAAGGGACTAAGTGATTAATGAATTGACCCATGATGGTGATCATGAGGTAAATTACCAAAATACCCTTGAGGGGTTTAATTGAGTAATACCTGTTTCTAATAAAACCATAATCATATGTTAATGATGTTTTGGCTTATGTTAGCCCATGATGACTTAACCCAACCTGATATAGAGAGGTGTTATCACCATCTACTAGTGTGAGGAGAGAGAAATCATCTTAAGAGAGAGAAAGTACCTTAAGAGAGAGAAAGTACCCTTTTAGAGTGGAAACTCAAGTAAAGAACCTTCAATACACATGAATGTACATGATTAGGGTATGATCCACCTATGTGAGATCATGAAAACCCTAATTATGATATATGATGAATCTTAAGTTAATCTGAGAGCATCAATGATGATGTTCCTCATACATGATGATGTTATGAGTTCAATTCACCATGTGATGTGAATAGTAAACCCTAATTCAAGGGTAATGACATGCAATGTGAATAGTAAACCCTAATTCAAGGGTAATGACATGTAATGTGAATAGTAAACCCTAATTCAAGGGTAATAACATGTGATGTGAATAGTAAACCCTAATTCAGAGGTGATGACATGTTATATGAGTATTAAACTCTAGTTGATAAGAATCAAAGGACTTAGATCTTATGACAAGAGTGGAAAGTATAATCATTGTATTGAATTACCTCTATTAGTTGAATTAACCATGTATGTTCTGATATGGAGGTGATCATATCCAGGTATGGATGGTGAATACTATATTCATTAAAGGCATATTGATAGCTTTATGAATAAATAAAGTATCTTGATGACTTGTCAGTGGCATTCTATGATAATAATGGGCTGTGAGAGCCATGAATACCACCAAAGTCATGCTTTAGAGATGACTTGTGATGAGTATAATGAGAAATGATGATTGATGTGAGTTAGGCTTGTTATATTTAGTATTCTTCTTTTATAGTTGTTATGCTATTGTTATTGTTTGGAGAACAAAGTGCGATGTTAAATGAATACTGAATGTACCTAACTAATCAAGTATAATGTAGAGCCCTGATCATAGACCCATCATTTTCAGAGATCAAATGATGGTGAAACAGGTTTTCCTAAGGGAACTCCTGGATCACATACCAGTGAGTATGTGGGGTATATGGATGTGTCGAACCTTACATCATAGTGTAGGAAATTGATGTAGATATATAATCCGTCAATCCTTCACTACAATCCCATACCGTATCAGTAGTAGGTAAACATGACACCTCCTGATGACGAAGAAAACATAAATATCTGTATCAGTGGAGATAAACATGAAATCTCCTGATGACGAAGAGAGTACAGAACGCCACTATAACTCTAGAATAGAGAAGGACCAGTTTACCCTGGTGAGCTATAATAGTAGAGACACAAGATGTCCTACAAATAATCCTCTTACTGACTGAGGAAGGTGAAGGTCATAAGAATCCAGCTCTCTTAATGACCTATGTATGATACTGATGTGACTTCTTAGCAATCAGTTGGAGTATGAGTGGTATGCCTCATCTCCACAGGGCATAATATTTTTTGTAAAACATAATCAACCACGTAGTATACATGTTAGAGATAACTACGAGTTTGTTGATTGATGATACACTGTAATAGTGCTTATATTCTTCATGTCTCATAAATGTTTAGCTCTTGTTTATAGCTGCAACTACTATTGAATACTTTAAAAGCTTTACTACTTAAGATATTCTTTGATGTTATAATAAAGCTTCTGGCGGAGAGTTATAACTCTCGCTGGGACAATTATGTAATATTGTCTCACCCCGTAGACTTCAAATTTTTAGGTGGACGTCGGAGACGGAGGAACCGGTCTATAGGTGACCAGTCCCAGCAGTAGTAGCAGCAGCACCAGGAGCAGCAGTAAATCTCAGGTGGAGATTTAGCTTGCCATGTGGTGTAGTTAGAGTCAGTCCTATGTGTCCTCTGTACTCTCAGGTCTTGGAGTCTTTTGTTATGAGTTCTTGAGATTTTGTATCTTGATGTATATAATTACTCAAGAAGTAATTATCATGAGATGTAAATAGTTTATCTCTTGATTAGGAAAGAAGCTTTTATGGATTCAAGCTCTTGTTTCGAAAAGTTTTAATTTTCTGTGATTTTTGTCTTCCGCTGTTAATCGAATCGCTTCCGCTAAGTTTGAATCGTGTTTATATCATGGTTTGGAGATCAAAGCCCACACTCATAATTGAATGAAACATAATAAATTGGAAGCTTGCCTTTTGGTATCAATTATCGAATTGTAATAATGCCTCATCCCAATTATCATATGATTTCTTCTCTGGGTGTACATATCACCATGTGTGTGGCTGCATGGTTTGGTTCTTGCTTATCTGAGTCTACGTTCTGAGCCTCTACCTCATTATTCCCATTGTTAAGTAAATTCTTTCCTACCTTTGATCCCCTCGAATGTAACTTGAGGTTTCTCTTATCAATGTAATAAAGTAACAATAGGATAGTTTTCTTTCTTACAACTATGAAGAAGATGATCATCTCCATACGAGACGACCAATTTGTGAGATTGATCCGACCGTCCAAGGAGGCCCAACCGACCATTTGGAAAGAGTCCAAACATTGGTTGCATAGGAGGACCAACTGACCGACCAAGAGGCGAGACGACCAATTCAAGGGTTGCACCGATCTACTCGGATTGGCAAGAACAATTCTACACCAACCACATGTTCATACATGTGATGTGATGATTGACCTTGGTAGTAGTAATTCCTTATGGCTACAAGGAATTATAGCAGACATGGCCATAACCATAGATTTTTGTTTTACATTGCATGTTTACGTTGTGGGATATAGCATGTATATGATACTTACTATATATGTGGTGACTGGATACAATATATATATATATATCCCTCAACCAAACATATTTTGTTTGTTATGTTTTCCAATAGCAACCCACATGAAAAGCTTGTTCGACCAAGCACAAGTTATGCCTCATCGTGGTGCACCGTCTACCTTGTGGAAGTGTGAGTAATAATGTAGGTTCTGCCTCCGCGGAGTGCATTATGATTGTGTTGGCTATTGGGTCAAGCTTAACTGGTGATTCTTAGAGCATCTAAGACCAGAACGCTATAGATGATTATGGCAAAGAATTGTGCATATCTTCTATCAATAATTGCATATAATGAAATTGGAAAAAGTTTCCTACCTTCATATTTGATTTTGTATTGCGGCGTTGGTTGTCCATAGTTGGATTGTCTTGGATCTTGCTCATTAGAAGTTTAGTTTTTGCAGTTTCCGAATTGATACTTGAGGTTTTCAATTTGAACAAAATAATGAGAATGATAATTAATTAAAGACATAATAATTATTGACCAATTAATAAAATAAAATAAAATCAAACTTTAGTTTTTGATGAAATTGCAAATTCTTTTGTAGAATCAAATGACAACAAACAACAATCACTTTTCTTTGCCATCAGACCTTGAGAAGGACAAACTAACCGAGTAGAACTTCCATGATTGGTTTAGGATGTTGAGAATTGTTCTCACATAAGAGCACAAACTGTATGTCCTGGAGACGCCAGGACCAAATGAACCACTTCCAACTGCACCAAAGGTTGACAAAGATGGTTACAAGAAGCATACTGAACATGCCATGGATGTCAAGTGTTGATCCTATGCTCTATGAACTATGAGTTGCAGAGTTAAGAGTTCTGAAAGATTTAATCTACATTTAAATTTATCTTAGACCAATGGGCACATAATAGAGTTACTAGAACTGCTATTTCATTATGCTAAGAAAATAGAAACATTTACTTAAGCATCTTGTATGACATGATTGAGGAATCAATAAAGTGAGATATTAATGTTTCTGTTTCAAAAGATATGATCTTTCATGGCAATGCCCAAATATCTAATGATCTTTATTTTGAAATAATCTTGGATAATTTTTTCAATGTTAATACCAAAGGATTATAATTGATAACTTAATATTATCATTAGCACATAGTTACCTTGAACATACATATAAGAAATGCATGTCTAGAATATATATTGATGTTAATCTAGATTCCTTGGTTATTGAACCTAAAGAAATATGCAATTCTTACTTGTACTTACGTGACATAACATCCTTCACTAGATGTAGTGGGAGGGTAAGATTTCCATCAGACCTCATACACATGATGCATGAAAATCTTATGGGATAAATGCTATAGATAATTACTTATACTTCATTTCGTTTATTGGTAATATGATGATATGTACTCAGTAATAAAGAAAGATAAATCTCTTGAAGTGTTCAAGGAGATTACAAATGAAGTATGACTTTGATGACAGTATTAAGAAACTTTGATGTATACAAATGTTGAAATACTTTGCATCAAGACCACAGGAACCTTCAACAAGGAATTATAAAAATGTATCAAAATTCAAATCCATTTGAGCATGATTATGTGTTAGAATGAAAGAATTATACCATGATAAGTCATGATAGAATTATCAATTAATCTAATCTTTTTATATCCTAATAAATATATAAATATATGATTAAATTATGTACCCTTTGAATGGTTTGTAAGACATCATATATGATATCATTTGGGAATGTCCCAATACGTCTTAAAAGGATTGAAACCTACATTGAGAAAATAGTTTATTGAAAAGGTTTATCCACAAACCATAATTGTTGAATGTTACTATTAATCCCAATCCAATAAAAAAATATTTGTTGATAGGATAACTGAGTTCCTAAAGAATCAATGGGAGTAAAAGTAGAACTCAAAACGTTCGAGGACAATAAAGAGGTACAATGAGAACCAAGAGAATCACAAGTTGTTGTAGAATATCAAGTTCATCACGCAACGCAGAATAAAATAGTTCTAGTGGAACATATATAAGATTGAGGATTGAGAATACAAAGACTCAGACAAGTTGATCATAATAGGATGAACCAACTAGTCAACCAGAAACTACAGAGTACCATAGTCTAAGTAATTATGGAGTCCATGTAAATTAACAAGGTATGACCTTGATAGTACTATTTGAAGGGGTAAGACCCAAAAGGTGAAGTTGGGGCCTTAATTTAAAAGTCCTATGTAGATAACATAAAAGGACAAATTGGTTGAATAAGATTTTCAAATCAGTTGAAGTTGTTTAATATGTTAGAAATTCCTTTAGCAATAGTCAAGCTTATTGAAGTAGTTGAAATAAGCCGGGGAGGAGTGGTTCAGGTGCTTCCGCATGGTGTCCCCTCATGAAGGGACTCGGGTTCAAAACCCAGTGGCCGCCTTCGAAATGGTACCCATCATGCAAGACGACCAACAGTGTGCTTTAATCGGTTCCTAGGTGTGCAGGTGATGCAACCCTATTTTAGGGATTCATCTTGTGTTATATTGCTCTTCAATCACATCTATACCTATTAGATTACATGTAATTTCCCCTAATATGCATATTTGTGTAAAATGCACTTATGGACATTAGTTGCATGTTTTTCAGGTACTTGGACCACACTTGGATGGACGAGAGAGATGGAGGGGCCCAAAGAATGCCCCAGAGCTCCCCCAACCTACCCCTAGTGGCCAAGAGTCAAGATTTAGCAAAGAAGTCCATGGATAACAAAGTTTGAAGCTCAAAGTGCAAGAAAAGCCCCTAGCACGGCCGTGGTAACACAGAACAGTCGTGCTACAAATGAAGAAATCACATGAAAAATCTCAGTTTTGAAGCAGCTACAGAGCATACTCTACCACGGCCGTGCTACGCAGCACGGCCATGCTGCGACCACCCACCATGGACGTGCCATGCAACACGGCCATGCTACCATCACCCACCACGGCCGTGCTACCAGATCCCACCACGGCCGTGCTATGCAGCACGACCGTGCTACCCTCAACCTACCACGGCCGTGGTGACCACCACAGCTGTGGCCTTTTCAGCACAAATTTGACCACCAACCTGACATTTAGCCATTTTAATTCCCACGACCGTGCCCATACACCACGGCCATGGCCTACCCTACCCACCACGACCGTGGTGACCCACCACGGCCGTGCTACTCACAAAACTCACCTAGTTTTCACTATTTTGCCCATTTCGCCCCTACTTGACCTAGTGCTTCCTCCTCACAACTATATATACCTAGGTGGCGGCTGGGGCACGAGGTTAGCTACCTTCTACCCCTTCCTAGCTCCCCAAATCTCCACCCACTCCATTCCACTCCATATCCACCTCAAATCCACACCATTTCACCATTTCCACCACATAACCCCCATATCTAAGCCTTCCATCCACTTCCCTCCATCATTCCACACCATTTCATCCAAGGAGAAGAAGGAGGATGTCCCTGCAGCTGCTGGAGAGGAGGACTTCTTCATGTACACCGAGATCCATGGCTTCTTCTACCTCTTTCTCCTCTCTTTTTGTATTTTGCTTTGTTATGAGTAGCTAGGCCCCTTGGGTGGGCTGTTTGGGGGAAAATATGTTACTTTGATACCATGTTGGGGGAAAATGACATGTAAACTTTGTAATTTCATTTGTGAATGATTATATTCTATTTGCCTCTCATTCTCCATGGATTGCTTGTTGATTTGTGTGTGAAATCACTTAGGAATTTAGGCAAATTGCTTGTATGTGTGAATTTTGGGATTTGCCCCTAGGTCCAATTCTTGGATCCCTAGGTTGCCTCCCACCTTCCTACATCCTAATCAATCTCCCTAAACCTAAGTGAGAGATCTAAGTAGCTAGATTAGGTAATTCTAGTGAAATTAGCATGGAGCCTTCTCAAGGCTAGAATGTGGGGGAATTAGGGTCCAAAACCCTAATTTCACCCCCATTACTACCCTCGGCCCCTAATTGCCCTAGGAATGTCTAATCTAGAAACCTAGACTTGATTAGACTCTAATTGAATTGAACCTAATCCCTAACCCAATTGATCCTCATAAGGGTAGTAGGAGGTGTTAGGGACTAGTTCCCCTATACACAACCTAGCATATCCATGGCCAGTTAGTAGCTTAGGTTAATTCATTAGACTCTAGCTTGTTGTTTGGTTTGGATAATCTAAATGGAATCATAATGTTCATATGTCACCCCCAACTTAAGTGATAAGTTCATACCCCTAAACAGCCCACACCTCTCTTTATTGCTTAAAACCCTAGTTTTGTGCTTGCTTAGCTTAATTAGTTATTTTCTTGCTTAGTTAGCTTCTTTACTTGCTCTTTCCTTGTTCATGCTAGTGTAGCTCTTTTATTTCTCTTTTACTTCTCTCTTGCTTGCCTTAGTGTAATTTGCCTTTTCATACTTAGCTTAATCCTTTCTTGCTTGTTTAGCCTTAATCTAGTCTAGGGTTAACGTAGATTTCATTCCTGCCTTTAATTGCTTGCTTGTTCATCCTTAGTTAACAATCAAATCAACCTTTAAGCCCTTAACCCTAGACTCCGCAGTAGGAACCTAGCTAAACTAACCTAGCTCTAGCGCCCCCTCTTTTCCCTGTCGATCGACCCTTTACTTGCCACCTTCCTTTACTACGACACGACCCCGTGCACTTGCGGGTGTAGTGTTTTAGTAGACGTAGGTAGCTAGTTTAGGTTTATAAATTTCGAAAGCAAACCCCCATCCACTGTGCATTCCGACCTCGTGGGGCGCATCTATTCAATCTAGTAGTGTGTTAGCACCACTAGTGGAATCACACCAAGATTTCTGGTGCCGTTGCCGGAGATTAGAGGCGCTCAGCCTAGCTAGTTAGTTTTTCTTTGAGTTTTCCTACTGCCCTCATCATTACTATTCTTTATTCATTTTTCTTTGCATTCTTTGTGTATATTGGTTTACTAACTTACTTTCTTTTGTTTGGTTGTGCTTTATGCATGTGACAAGCCATTCGGGAGGAAACAAGATGGAAGACCAAAGTGCACCTCACAAGCCACTTCAAGACTACTTCATGCCTAGCAACTACAAATCTCCAATTGCTAGCAGGGTTGATCAAATGCCAGGGGAGCAATTCTCTATTCCTCCAGGTCTTCTTGGGCTCCTGCCCATCTTCTACGACTCAGAGAGTGAGAACCCCTACAAGCACTTGGACTCCTTTCTTGAAGTATGCTCCACCTTCAGGACGTCGACGGCTAGTGATGATACAATTCGGTTGACCTTGTTCTCTTTCTCCCTCAAAGATAGAGCCAAAGACTGGTATGACTCAAGAAAGGACATCATGAGTTGGGAAACAATGAAGAATGCTTTCTTGAGACAGTTCTACTCTATTGCAAGGTTGACACAAATGCGGCGTGCCGTGACAAGTTTTAGCCAAATGTGCAGTGAGCAGTTTCATGATGCATGGGAGAGATTCAAAAAGCTGTTGAGAGAGTGCCCTCACCATGAGATCCATTTGTGGCAGCTAGTTCAATCATTCTACTCTGGTTTGTCTCTAAAGGACCAAGACACAGTGGAATCTTCTTGTGGAGGAGTTTTCATGGCTAGGCCACCTGAGGAGATATGGCCTTTGTTTGAGTAGTTGGCTGAAGGATCAAGAATTCGAGCTTCTAGCATGATGAATGAAAGAGGGTATGCCTTTGCTGTGACACCCCCTACTCATGATGACTCAAGCCCGCAAGTGATGAAGATTCTTGGTGACATGGTGAACTTCATGAAGAACCAAGTGACAAATGCTCCTTGCCACCCGGTCAATTCTATAGAGTTGTATGGGGAAGAAAAGAAGACACCTCACTCCTATAGCTACCAGGAACCACAAAGTCCCACATACAGCTCAAGGTTTGAGGAAGAGGTTCTTTCTAGATTGAGAGTGTTTGATGATGTTCAAAGGGATGTTGCAAGGTTAGAAGAGAGAATCGAGCAACTATCTTCTATCATCGCTCTCCAAGAGGAAAAATTGTTTTCAAGACCCATCGTGAGCCACCATGAAGCAAGTGGACCCATACCATCTTCACAAGTTTTCTACAGTCCACCCCCCATGCAAGTGCATCCCATTCACTCCTTCCAAGGCTATCCCCAGCCTTACACCCCTCCACCACCTCCCTCACCATAAATTTCACAAAACTTCACTTTCCAGCCCCAATTCTCTCATCCCCCTCAATTCCCTTCTCCACCTCAATTTCAACCCCAAGTATCACCTCCACCTCCTCCACAGCCACAACATGCTCCCCCTCTCCACCATGAGAAAGGTAGTGATGTGACAATTCTAAGGAGTGGAAAAACTCTTGAGCAGCCCGCAAGTCAAGGAATGGTTGATAAAGCAAAGCAAAGGCAGCCAAGTGGTGATACTTTGATTGATATTGCTGAAGATGATGTTGTGATACCGCATGTTGAGTTTGGGATTCCATGTGATCCATCACATATCCCTTGTGCAGGTCCTACTGTCCCTAGTGTTCCGCCTCATGTTCATGTAAGTGCAGCAAAAGCTAGTGATCCTCCAGTTATAGAAGCACTAGATGAGCCACCAGAATTGAAAAGGAGGCAAAAGCACAATGTTGACATTCTTGAGGTGTTTCGTCAGGTAAAGGTGAACATTCCACTTTTGGATGCTATCAAGAAAATCCCATCATATGCCAAATTCCTCAAGAACTTATGCAATGTGAAAAGAAGGTCAACAGGGAGGATTCCAAAGAAGGTGAGACTGAATGAACAAGTGAGCTCCATCATACAACACTCACTTCCCGTGAAAAGAAAGGACCCATGAGCCCCACTCATACCTAGTTACATAGGGGGACATCGCATAGACAGATCCTTGCTTGATTTGGGATCTAGTGTGAATTTGATGCCATATCATGTCTATGTTGAGCTGGGCTTAGGCAAGTTGAAGCTGACACATTGCACTCTCCAGTTGGCAGATAGATCCATAAAAGTGCCTAGAGGTAGAGTGGATGATGTCTTAGTAATGATAGATAAGGAAAAAGGTGCGGTGTTCCCGGCGGATTTCATTGTACTTGATATGGAGCCGGAGGATAGGAAGCTTCCCATCATCTTGGGGAGGCCATTCTTATCTACAGCTGATGCCGACATTCATGTACGCAGTGTCACCATGACAGTCTCATTTATGGACATGAAGATCAACATCAACATGTACAGGACCCCAACCCGGCGAGTCCGAGATAGGGATATTGGACATGATCACTTCACAAGTCCAAATGGGAAATTGAGAGAAGGACATCAAGGTGAAGAAGTTAATGATGATTACTGGGATCAAAGGGATGAGGAAAACAGATTGAGTGCAAAGTAAGGATGCATGTTTTGTAAGAATGGACACATGAGAATGCCAAACAGATGAATTTTGAAGAATCACCAAAAAGCCTAGCTGAAGGCAAGAAACTCAGCGCTTGTGGGAGGCAACCCACCTAGGTTTGGGAATTTTTGACCCGAACTGCAATTTTGATACTTTTTCTTTGTTTTTACATTTTTATAAGAAAGCACACACACACACACTCGTATTTGATAGTTTTTGTATAGTTTTGATATGTGCAGGAGAGAACAGAGTGAAACGAAGAAGAATAGATGAAAGTTTGAAAACGCATCAATAGAATATCAACTTGAGATCTATTTTTGATGTTTGAACAAGATTCGAGTCTCCTACTGCTGTTATAGTGCCCACCACGGCCGTGGTGGTGCACTCACATTCAACAAAGAAATGATCAGAAAATTGAGAAAAATCGACTAAGTTTCGAACCAGGTCAGCACGGCCGTGCAAGGCAGCACAGTCGTGGTACACGAATCCACCATGGCCGTGCCGCGCAGCACGGCCATGCAGCAGCCCGATTCCAGCAGTTTTAAGTCAAATTTTGCAAAACTTCTTTTCACTTGCTCATTTCTCCGAAGAACAGAACGGCCGTGCTCCGCTCCCTAGCGCCCGTGCAGCACTCCGCCCGCCTCCTCTAGCCATCGAATCCTCACCAAATCACCCCCAAACCATTCCCAATCACTCCCCTACCATTTCCACTACCGTAATATCCAGATCCCACCCATTTCCATCCACAAACGCACCACTTTCTCTCCATTCCGCCCCAACAACCCCGTTCTTCAGAGAAATCCAAAATTTTCTAATTCCACTGTAATTTTCGAGCAAGAATGAAGAAGTTTGCAAGGAAGATAGTAGAGAAGACTAGGGGTGTCATCCCCTACCAAAGGAATCCAAGGAACAACCACCCCCAGTTGACGGAGGCAGAATTGGATGCCACGTGGAGTCTATTGCTGAAGAAGCCTCCGTACAGCCACATTGGGGGGCACCATCTTCATCGCAGCCACCGACGTCAGCCTCCCGACACTCCGTCTCATCTGAGAGACCTTCTGCCTCAACTGCACGGCCGTCAGTTTTGGCCGCACGACCGTCCGCCTCCTCCGCGGCACAGCCGCAACCCGAGCCACAACGACGACCATGTCGACGCCTCGTTTTATATGATTAAGATGATACTGAGCTGCCTGAAGTCGAGCAGCAACCAAACCAGCCACAACGGCCGTTTTCAAAGCCAGAGGTTACTACAGGCAGGGCAAAGGAGCACAAGCACCCTGGATGCCTGACACGTAGAGTGTTAGCTACTCGATATGCATGCCAGGCGTCAATGGAGGCAATGGGGTTCTTTGTCTATTTTCAAGAATTGATGGAAAAATTGGGGCTTTATGAAATATTGACACTGCAGCAGGAGACATACATTGAGCTGACGCAGCAGTTCTTCGCCACACTAGAGAAAGCAACCAATGATGGCGAGAATGCAATTAAGGTAACGATTGGGGACAAGAGGTGGAAGATAACCTCAGTGATGTTAAATCATATTTTTGCCCCAAGTGGAGAGATGGCTGCCCTCCTAGATGGAGGGAGGACAGAAAATGACTCTAGTTCTACGTATCAAGACATGTGGAACTGTTTCACCGGCCAAAGTACATTTATAGCAGGGAAATCAAAGACAAGTGGTATTCATAGCCCATTTCTCCGCTATGTTCAGAAGGTGTTGGCAAACACCATCTTTGGCAGGTATGAATATCAAGGCAGCTGCACCACAAAGATCTTTTTGTGCTTGGTTGGATGGCAAAGGAGAGACATGTGAACCTGGGGGCGTTATTGATTGATCACATGAGGACAATCCCGTCCAAGAGCACAAATCCATTTGTAATGGGAGGGATTGTAACATCTATTGCCACGGCCTTGGGGCATGACATGACAGGATATACAAAGGTAGAGGGTGGCAAGTTGGTTGATTTGCACTACCTGGCTCGCTCATCCATGATTACGGTTACGGATCAGAAGATCATTTACCAAATCAACCCACCTTACCCAGGAGTCACATTGGAGCTGCCTTACCATACTCCTCCCCTCATGGCACAGTTTGGACCATCGCCAGATTTTCTAGAAAAATTGAGGAGGTACAAGGAGGAGAACCCCAAAGGAGAGGAAATCCCTGAGGTGAGGTTTGCAGGGAGTCCAGGAGAGCCTTCACAGGTGGCAGAGCAGAGGCAGATGATAGAGGAGAGAGCGGCAAGACGGGTGAGGCTAAGAGAAGAAAGAATGGGAGCGTTGGAGCCACATCAGCCTTCAGTGAATGCATATGATATGGGTACCATCCATGCACAGCTGGAGAGCATTCAGGCGATGCAGGACAGAATTCTACAGGAATAGGAGGGCTTTCAGAGGACACAGGATGCCATGTGGTTGGACCACCAGCATATGCATTACCAGGTCAACCACCTTTATCAGTTTCACAATGCCCAGGCCCAGAGGAACCCACAGTGGGGTGAAGACTGGTGGAGTTCTTTATCAGCTTTTCAGGACAGCTATCCGCCTCCACAGTCAGACTACTGGGGCGCCTACTACAAACAGGGAGAAGCACCTCCACCACCTCCGCAGTGATCATCTACCCTATCAACCTAGACTTTAGTGTCATGCTGAGGATAGCATGGTTCAAAAGTTTGGGGTGGTAGGGCGGTATGCCCTATTCTTCTTTCACTCATTTTTGCATCTCATCTGCTATTTTACTTTTTGTTTGTTGTTTTTCATTTCTTTTGCTTGTCCTGCTTTCTAGTTTAGAATTTTACTGAATTTTACTGCTTTGCATACCTGCATTCCATGTAGTTTACCTTATTGTCATTTTTTGCGTAATTTTCAAAAATTTTGCTCTTTTGCCATGCATTGCATATCATGTAGATTTTTGGTAATTTTGGCATGTTTTAGTTAGGATTTTCTTGTTTGCTGCTTTAAGTTCAATAATTTAGGCTTAGATGTGATTGAAAGCAACTTGGCACCATTTTGGCCAATTTTGCCCAAATTTGGAACTTCTTGTCTAAAAATTGTGTTTTGACCCAATCTCTACTGTTTTGAACTAAAATGTTGACCTTTGACAAATGCAAGTGAATCACCATTGTTTGTTGCTAAGTGGTATCAATGTTTGACTTTTTACATGTGCATCACCTCTCTTAGGATTGTGATTGAATTGGTTGAATTATGAAATTGAGCAAGCTTTGAACGCTTAGTGTTTGTGGAATTACTCGTTTGATATATCAATTCCATTTTGTTCATTCATGTGGTGTGATATCTGGGATGAAGTGTTGGATTAATTCTCATGCAGGATGTCTTATGTGGAAAATCATACCAATGACCCCTCTTTGACCTGACTATTCTTCCACCATCTTCATACCCCTCCGCCTCATAAAAAGATGCCCTAGTGCACATAATCAGCCTTGGCCACCTCCAAAAGTTTGGGGTGGCCATATCTTTATCTCCCCACTTCACTCTATCCACCATATGCCCTATCTACACCAAGGGCAAGAAAAAGAAAAGAAAAGAAAAAGAAAAGCAAAATAAAATAAAAGGATGCTCCTGTTTAAGAACATTCAAATAAAGAAAAGATGAGTGTGTAAAAACACTCCAAAAATCTTACCGCAACCATTTCTTCCACTTTCATACCCATTGAGCTAGGAAACATCAAACTTAGCTCATTTTACCCTTTTCCGCAGCCATGTGGGTCATTTGGTGTGATTTGAGATATAAGACTGAATGCATGAATGTGAAACAACACTCCTAGTCATTCTTGATTAACGCCACCATGAAACGGTTTACCCAGAACTTAATGGAAGAAATATGGATAACTTGTGTATTCTATGCGCTATATTTGAAGTTCATATGCTTTGTACACTTTTCATGATTGGATTGTGAAAGAAGGAGAGGAGAGAGGTGAAATGCATGTACTTAGTCATCTTTGATCCCATTCAACAACAATCATCTTTTATATTGCATTTGTCATTTCTTTTTGTGAAAGTTTGTAGAGAGATTGAGTTGGAGCATACTTGAGGACAAGTATGTTTTAAGTTTGGGGTGGTGCTGCAACCCTATTTTAGGGCTTCATCTTGTGTTATATTGCTCTTCAATCACATCTATACCTATTAGATTACATGTAATTTCCCCTAATATGCATATTTGTGTAAAATGCACTTATGGACATTAGTTGCATGTTTTTCAGGTACTTGGACCACACTTGGATGGACGAGAGAGATGGAGGGGCCCAAAGAAGGCCCCAGAGCTCCCCCAACCTACCCCTAGTGGCCAAGAGTCAAGCTTTAGCAAAGAAGTCCATGGATAACAAAGTTTGAAGCTCAAAGTGCAAGAAAAGCCCCCAACACGGCCATGGTAACACAGAACGGTCGTGCTGCAAATGAAGAAATCACATGAAAAATCTCAGTTTTGAAGCAGCTACAGAGCATACTCTACCACGGCCGTGCCACACAGCACGACCGTGCTGCAACCACCCACCACGTCCATGCCATGCAGCACGACCATGCTACCATCACCCACCACGGTCGTGCCACGCAGCACGGCCCTGCTACCAGATCCCACCACGACCGTGCTACCCTCAACCTACCACGGCCGTGGTGACCACCACGGCCGTGGCCTTTTCAGCCCAAATTTGACCACCAACCTGACATTTAGCCATTTTAATTCCCACGACCGTGCCCATACACCACGGCCGTGGCCTACCCTACCCACCACGACCGTGGTGACCCACCACGGCCGTGCTACTCACAAAACTCACCTAGTTTTCACTATTTTGCCCATTTTGCCCCTACTTGACCTAGTGCTTCCTCCTCACAACTATATATACCTAAGTGGCGGCTGGGGCACGAGGTTAGCTACCTTCTACCCCTTCCTAGTTCCCCAAATAGCCACCCACTCCATTCCACTCCATATCCACCTCAAATCCACACCATTTCACCATTTCCACCACATAACCCCCCATATCTAAGCCTTCCATCCACTTCCCTCCATCATTCCACATCATTTCATCAAAGGAGAAGAAGGAGGACGTCCCTGCAGCTGCTGGAGAGGAGGACTTCTTCATGTACACCGAGATCCATGGCTTCTTCTACCTCTTTCTCCTCTCTTTTTGTATTTTGCTTTGTTATGAGTAGCTAGGCCCCTTGGGTGGGCTGTTTGGGGGAAAATATGTTACTTTGATACCATGTTGGGGGAAAATGACATGTAAACTTTGTAATTTCATTTGTGAATGATTATATTCTATTTGCATCTCATTCTCCATGGATTGCTTGTTGATTTGTGTGTGAAATCACTTAGGAATTTAAGCAAATTGCTTGTATGTGTGAATTTTGGGATTTGCCCCTAGGTCCAATTCTTCGATCCCTAGGTTGCCTCCCACCTTCCTACATCCTAATCAATCTCCCTAAACCTAAGTGAGAGATCTAAGTAGCTAGATTAGGTAATTCTAGTGAAATTAGCATGGAGCCTTCTCAAGGCTAGAATGTGGGGGAATTAGGGTCCAAAACCCTAATTTCACCCCCATTACTACCCTCGGCCCCTAATTGCCCTAGGAATGTCTAATCTAGAAACCTAGACTTGATTAGACTCTAATTGAATTGAACCTAATCCCTAACCCAATTGATCCTCGTAAGGGTAGTAGGAGGTGTTAGGGACTAGTTCCCCTATACACAACCTAGCATATCCATGGCCAGTTAGTAGCTTAGGTTAATTCATTAGACTCTAGCTTGTTGTTTGGTTTGGATAATCTAAATGGAATCATAATGTTCATATGTCACCCCAACTTAAGTGATAAGTTCATACCCCTAAACAGCCCACACCTCTCTTTATTGCTTAAAACCCTAGTTTTGTGCTTGCTTAGCTTAATTAGTTCTTTTCTTGCTTAGTTAGCTTTTTACTTGCTCTTGCCTTGTTCATGCTAGTGTAGCTCTTTTATTTCTCTTTTACTTCTCTCTTGCTTGCCTTAGTGTAATTTTCCTTTTCATACTTAGTTTAATCCTTTCTTGCTTGTTTAGCCTTAATCTAGTCTAGGGTTAACGTAGATTTCATTCCTGCCTTTAATTGCTTGCTTGTTCATCCTTAGTTAACAATCAAATCAACCTTTAAACCCTTAACCCTAGTCTCCACAGTAGGAACCTAGCTAAACTAACCTAGCTGTAGCTCCCCCTCTTTTCCCTGTGGATCGACCCTTTACTTGCCACCTTCCTATACTACGACACGACCCCGTGCTCTTGCGGGTGTAGTGTTTTAGTAGACGCAGGTAGATAGTTTAGGTTTATAAATTTCAAAAGCAAACCCCATCCACCGTGCATTCCAACCTCGTGGGGCGCATCTATTCAATCGAGTAGTGTGTTAGCACCACTAGCAGAATCGCACCAGCAGGGCGCTCAGGGCCTGAGAGTTTTATGGTGTCTAGGGGGGTCACAAAGTGGTGCTTCTACGGGGAAAGTTCTCTCGATAATAAAAAAAGTAGTTGAAATAGACTATGAGATTTTGCATATGAAGATAGAAATCAAATTCTTCAAATGGAATGCATCAGAGGATGTGTATGTGACACAACTAGAAGGTTTACAACCTCAAGAATGCAAATAAAGTCTATAAACTACAAAGTTCAATCTAGGATTGAAACAAGCATCCTAGAGATGGGATCATTTAACCTGACAAGATAGTCAAAGATTTTGACTTGAATCAAGATAAAAGATGAAATCTATGACTACAAAAGATTTATTGGGATCATATATGTATATTCCACATATGATGAGGAATAATATCTCGATATTGTGAATATTGAGAATTGACAGGGAAAACACCTTCAAAAATGAAGGATAAGGTGAAGCATATTATGAGATAAGGATCAAGACCTATATGATAGTTCTTGAATGTTTCAAAATGGAATGTTAAGAACATGCAATAGCAATGTGATCAACACTAAAGGATTCAACGAGAGAGAATTTGGATTAGTATTTCATGAACCACAAGTTCTAATTCTTGTAAAGAATGGAAATGACATGGTTAAGATTCCATGGGCTATAGTAATGGATTTATCATGAATTCTATGAGTGTACTTATCCCATATTGTGGCAACACATCCCATTATCATATAGATAACGAGGTGTTACGCAAAAACGTGCGGAAATCACCATAACTACATCTTATGAAAACACGGGTTAATTAAAACTGATTGCGGAAAACAGATAAACTGTGAAACTATTACTTTCCAGTCCTCATCCTACACAGAAACATGTCATATATATATACATACACGAGATCTGATACGTGTCTACAACTTACAGAAACAGCTGTTCATCCATCACATGAGTTCACCACCTGTTCATATACATAAAGGCCCGCATCCGGCCAACAGCAGGATATACAAACATCATCGATCATTCATTGTAAAACATCGTCAAAACACTGCCAAGGACCTGAGAGTACAGGGATGACTCTAGACTCTTCTATAAAACATCTAAAACAGCAGCATGTCCAACGCTTGCCTTCTACTGCTCCTCAAGCTGCTCGGCTGCAACACCACGACCACGACCACGTCTACCTCGACCACCTAAAAAGGGGTTAAACTAGTAGGGTGAGACAATTGAACAATTGTCCCAGCGGGAAACATAACTCCCCACCGCAACTACAGAACCTCAGCAAGATAAACTCTAACAGCAGATAACTATTTATCAGATACAACATGAGTAGTTTATATAAAGCAAAGGTATTCTTACCGATAAGCTTACCAGCTGTTTAAAAGCATATAACCAGATATCTCTCAATGGAACATGATTGACAAGATAAGATACATGTAACATGATTATCAGAATAAGATATATTACCACATAACCTGATTATCAAGGTAAGACATTGTCACAAAACCTGCAAGATATAACAGGGATATTACACAAACAAGGCCTCAACCAATGTTTCGTGTTTATCCTAAGCAATAAGTACTAAACGACTGTATTACGTATTATTATGCCCTGAGGATTTGAATCGTACCATTCAAATCCAACCTCTGGCTGCGAAGCCTAAAGCCGGTGCCATACAAGGTCAATGGAAGAGCCGGACTCCACGACCTCCCACCTCATGGTCAGTACACGCGTACAACACAAGCAGGACCGTAGTCACCTACTGAAGTGGTCTAAGCCACAGGGTCAGCTCCATAGGCTACCCTCACTCTAGCCCGCCTTGGTACAGGTCTCGGCGCTAGTAAAACTGAGCCACGGACATGTTCACCGTGCTCTGAGCCATGAACGCATTCATGCTCTTCACATCACATATCCTGAGCCATGGGCTTATTCACCATGCTCTATATACATATCTGAGTCTGCAACTGAAGTTACACTCTTACCTCCTCATTTTTAGGCTAGGTGCAACCTACACATATTCAACAATATGCGCTTCCAGGTTAACCCGTAGGAGAACCTGTTTCACCATCACCAAGTCCTGATGATGATGGATCTATGGCCAGGGCAAATGACATGATATAATTCATTGTGATTAATTAGTATCTTTTAGATGAATTGCAAGATTCAATCAAGTTGTATAATCATGCAAGATATAACAGAAAGTAAACAACATTATATTATTATTGAAACCACATCCACCTGATCTATCACAAGGATCCAACATCACGTGTTACCACTTGGCCTCTTGCCAATCATCCAGATCTCTCTCAAGGATTACCACATACCATGGGATCTCAATCCCTCATCATGTACTATCACTACCTCTCAAGGCTCACATCATCATCATGGGACAAACACATCATACATACAACCTCATAAATAATTATCAAAGTGATGTTACTCTTCACACATGTCTCATAGCCCTTTCATGGATAATCATCACCTGCATGCTTAGGATACACAATAATCATAGTTCCAACATAAGAGATATGCTCACTATCATGAAATAATATTCAAGATACTCCACTTGTCATACTTACATTATTTGGCGATTAAGTGTATTAAGTACATCATCAACAAACCATATACATGCTTACCCTTATCTCAGGATTCATATGAATAAACAAGATGTTCACATCAAGCAAGATGTCATATTGAGGATACAGAGCAAACACTATTATTACTAATGTCATTGCTGTCATTAGCATTATTAACATTTTTGTTATGTCAGTAAGCAAGCCATTAGTGTAACTGTCGCTTAGCATCAACATTAACATATAAGCATAAAAAACATATCGATATCACTACCTTCCTTATTATCATCACAACTACCATTCACATTTTTGCTATCATCAACGTTATTGTTATCATCAACATTATCTCTATTATTATAAGGGCATCACCATCATTTGTTTGTGCATAAGCATCCACTTCTATGGCCCTTGAAACCGTCATTATAGGTCCACATAACCCTCACAACAACTCCTCACAACCCTTACCAAAGAAAGCTCACACGGCTAGAGCATGGGAAGGCAGCAACGCTGCGTTGCACCCAGCACTCAGCCCACGACGCTGCGTCACAAGGTACCGCACGTCAGGGGTGTCACGCGTCATCCCTATCGGGCAACGCCCGTGCACCCTACCGCGACACCCCTTCACATCCATCCACAACGCCCGACACTCAAGGCTAACAAGCAGCTCACAACGACTAGGAGAGAGAGGGAAAGAAAGAGAGGAACTCCCACATATCGTGTAACAACAACTCAAGGCCTAACGGCCAGCACACACCTAAGAAAGAGGGACGTGATGCCCGACACAACCCATCCATGACGGCCGTCACAACTCAGGAGTGTATCGCCCGTCAGGGCTATCGACCAACCAACCATGTTGCATGCCGTGCAACCCAACTAACTCACCAAACTAGGCTTTGTCGTCCACCACAAGGACCACTCCAAATATCACCAAGATACTAAGGTCTATCGTCCACCATAAGGACAGGGGTGTCGTTCATCACAAGAAGAACCCTATCGCCCATCATGGTCACCACCATATCGGCCAACATCTACACTCGCTCACCCTATCTCCCAACACAAGGGCAGGGGTATCGGCCAACCTCAAGAACACATCATGTCGTCCACCAAAGGCATACATATCATCCATCAAAGGGGATACCATATCGTCCAACTCAAAGACAAAGGTTCCATGTCGTCCAACTCAAAAGGATATCGTCCAACACCAGCAAAGAAGGGATATCGCCCAACCCTAGGTCACCATCAACCTCCAACTCAAAGGAGCACAAACCCTATATCACAAGGTACACTAGAAACCCTAAACCTTAAGGGGATGTCGGTCACCAAAGGAAACTCAAGCAAGGTACAAGTCTAAGCTACTAATCTATGAACAAGAACAAGAACAAGAGGTAAAGAAGTTAGGGTTAGAAGTTATGCAACCCGCCTTAAGCTCCAAGATCCAAGGAAGAAGAAGCACTCTAAGGTCCAAGGGATATCGTCCACCAAGCTTCTCCAAGAGGGTATCGTCCACCACTGCTACTCCAGGAGAGTGTATCGGCCAACACAAGCAAGGAAGGAGAGGAATGTCGTACACTCAAGGTGAAGGAGAGACCAAAAGATCAAAGGAAGCTAAGACAAGGGAAAGAGCCACCTATATAGAAGGGAAGGGAGGAGAAAACAAGGTAGACCTATGCTAAGTGTCGTCCACCCCTGGGACACTTGTCCTAGGGTTCAAGCCAACACACTAGCAAGCCAAGAGACACTTGTCCAAGATATACACCAAGTGTCCACCAAACATGGTCAAGGCTGGACCAAGCAACATGGGCGACACAACTAGAAGCTCTGTTGGGCGACACACCACCTTGTTGGCCGACACAAACCAACCTAGGGTGACACAAGCTTCACTTGGCCGACACAAGGCTCAAGCAAGCCCAAACAAGCTCAACCAAGGCCCAAGAAACTCAAACAACAAGCCCAAGCCTTCCTCTCAACCCTAGAGGAAGCAAAGAGGGGAAAACATCTCACAAGATGACAAACTTGCATACAAAACCCTAAACTTGGGCTATTTGCAAGTAGCCCCTCAAGCTCTCAACAAAGCACAACTAAACCCTAATCACCACTAAAAGTGATTAGCAAGCATCAAAGCACTAAGGTCAAGCAAAACAAACAGGGTAAACCCTAAACACAGGTCAGGGTCCTTACACATATAATCTTGTATGACAAGATATTAGTAAACTCCAATAAGGGTTATTGGAATGTCATTGAGGATATTTATTAGTACTTGATAAGTACCTAAGATAAATTGTTAGTCATTAAAGATAGCAATAAAGGAAAAGTTGGATTTAAAGGGTTACATTGATGCAAGCTTCCATAATGACAAAAGTGATCACAAATTAAAATATGTTTGATTTAAAAGGAGAAATGTTGTTAGTTGGAAGGGTTCTGAACTAATACCCATTAATTCCATTCTACAATAGAAGCCGTGTATACCTATGTTATGAACACAAAGTGATACTATATGGATCTAAAGGTTCATATAATGAACTTATAGATGTTCCAACCAATGATAACTCAGTAGAAATACTTGAAAAAATGGAACTACTTGTTAGGCAAGGAATATCATATACCATATTACATCAGTTCATCTCATACGAGAAATCATACAACGAAGAGATAAGGGAACTTGTAATATACCAGCTAGAAGTAAAGTGTTTCTAACCCACTGAATTAGCACTAGCACATAAAAAAACATGGTAGGCATGCTTAGATCACCAATAATATGATTCTTGGGGGATTGGCTCAAAGTGTAAATGGGAGTTTGTTGGTAAGGTATGCCCATAGAGACAATCATTGATGACTAACATGGCATATACCATAAATGATTTGATTAATACTTATAAAGGTTGTCTTCCAATTCATTTCGTTTCACTTAGTTATAAGATAATGAGGATTATGAATGTCTAAAGAATGATAATACTCAATGACGTATCTCTTCATGTTTAAGACTTGGAGGATGAGATCATATGAATGTTAAGAGTATGCACATTCTTGTTATGTCCCTAGCCAGTTGTTATTGTAGAAGGTAGATAGACACTAGTAACACATAAGACTAGAGTGTGAGTTGGTTGATGACTCAGTCTCATTACTCATGATATGGCTATATCAAACCAAGCACATAAATGTTATAGAACAATGTATCAGACAGACCCACCTTGATAAGTGACACATGAAAACCATCATATGGTAAGTCATAGTCATCTCTCATAGTGCAGGTGGTGATTGTGATTCTTAGACCTAAATCACTACACTTATCACATGTCATTTGGTATGCTTTGAAATCATCAAACGTGGTCGTGAAACATGGATTGTTATAATGGTGATGATTGAGTAACTTTGACACATGGTGTAACATACCGAATTCTGAAATTTTGTCTTTTGACCCTCTTTCCCATCTTTTCCTTTCATTTCTACCCTTATTGGCCTCTCTATTTAATTAGTGGAATTTATAGTGGTTTAGTGAACATTTATTTACTAATTGTACCAATACAAGGGTTTATGAACAAATACCTCAATGAAATCTTAATTACCATAATTAAGTGCTCTAAACCTTAATCTAACTTTTTATGCGATTTGAAAACATAACATATGCCACATAACTCATTTTAGTGATAATATGAAGATAAGAAACTTAATTGGATGAACAATTTAGATAATGGGCTGTTAATGGGCCATATGACATATCTCCTAAAAAGAAGTCTCAAAAGAGTAAACAAACTTCAAATTCGAAATCTACATATCAAAATTAGCCTACATGTCAAATTTCATCTAATTTGGACAACATTGAAATATTAGGATAAGTTTAGGAGAGAGAAAATGAGTAAAAAGCATAAGTAATGAATAATGTGATTATATAACTTCAAAATATGGAAATAATGATAAATTAATATTCTACACATCAAAGATAACTTGTGGATAAAGTTTGGTCCAATTTGGATGTTGTTTGTGGAGGTTATGCAATTTTAGGTACATTCTGGACTTTTATGCAATTTACCCAATTGGGAGGTTTTCTTTGCAAATTATCTCCTGAATTTTAATCCTTAGATATTCCCTTAACATTAACGAGATTTTAAACCATTGGAGAACCTAGTTTCACCTTGGTTTGATGGTATTTCTTTCCAAGGGCATTATAGGGATTACCCTCTTTATAAAGATGCTTATCCTTAAAAGCTATCAACCAATGAGGTTATTTCTTTCTTGCAAAACGGTGGGGATGGCCTAAAATAATCTATGGGCCCTTAGAACCGACTTTGGATATGGATGAAGCCTCTATGAGCTATCCTCTTGCATGCCCATCAATCCCTAGGCTAAAGACACATGGAAAGTCCCTTAAGACTCCTCATGCTTCACCTCTTTCTATATATAGCCATGTATACCCCTTCCCAACTCATAATTCGAAAACTCTTTCTCTCCTATTCTTTCCTATAGCTTAGATAATAGTTTCTTCTGTATTTGTCCACGAAGTTGCTGCCCCAAGGCAATAGAGGGAGCCTACCTTGGTGAAGAAGGCTCATAGGGCCTCCAAATTGCCCTATTAGGGTTTCTAAAGCTCCTCCTTGGTAAATTCGACCAAAACTAGTAAGTTTTCTCCATTCCTTCCCTATTTTCATACTTTTAGTCTTCCTTACACCTTCTTCTAGGTCGTAACCATGACTATACATGGTGAAACCCCACCTAGAACCCTAAAACACCTCATCTCTATGCTCTTTTGTTAGGGTTTATCACCTCTAAGTTGAGAAGGTGATCTTTGTTCAAGAAAGGAGCTAGGCATGGAACAACCAGACCTTATAAGCTCGGGATTATTTCTGTTTGGACCTTATTATCTTCCCTAGGTATGAGCTTCATAACCCCCTTCCCATATATTTCTTATTACATGCTTAAAACTCATGATCTTATGTTAAAAATTGACGATGTGTCGATTTCTAATTGGTCAATTTTCAATAATTCATAACTTTTGATTCGTTGGTCCAAAAATTAAATTAAAATATGTTATGAACTCATAAAAACATGTTCTTTTTAATAAAAATATTTCCAAGTATTGAATTTCAGTTTTTTCGAAAAGAGTTTTTAGAAAATGAATTAAATACCTAAAAATCACCAAAAATACACTTTAACCTTCATAACTCCAATATATGCAAAATTATATGTTTTCTTAATCAGAAAAACCTAACTAATTCAGTGGTGATATTTTGAGGTATGAATCGAGGTTTTGTGTAAAAATTCCATATATTAGGGTTTCAACTCTTTAATGTATATACGTTGTTCTAATACATGAATATGAAATTGGAAATAGGACAAGTGGACCTTGATTTCAACTAAAGGTTCAGAAAAGAGGTTAATAGGACTCTAAGTATCTGTGTATGTGCTATCCCTATCTATGTTTGTGCTATCCCTATCTATTTATGTGCTATAAATCCCTATTTGTGTATGTTGTATCCCCTATTCCTCTATAATGAGAAATTCACCTATCTTTTCATTATCTTGAATTTTACCTACACAATATGTCGAATCTCTTGTTATCATGGTTCGTGTGAACTATCTTGCTTGTTATGAACTTAGATATTTTCTTGATATCTTTTCTTGTGCCTTGGTGCATGTTGGTCTCTTATATTGGTATGTGACACTCTGAAGTAGATGTTATATGTATGTGTTGTCCATTTTGTGATGGCAAACTTTGTATCATCTTTTGACTAAACTATTTACTTGCCTCTACATTAAACATGCTATGTGATTCAGTAGCACTAGAGTAGTGTAATTGCATTGGTTTTTATGGCAGATGTGTTATTTCCTGCCGAGCACATGTGATATTTCCTACTCTTTTGGGATGGAAAGGAACCTCATACCCATGGCAAGATGTGTGATTCTTGGCCCATGTTTTATATATTTGGGAGATTGGAAGTATTCCTTTCTCTATCAGGTTTCAACTTTATGAGGGTTGGCCTCCAATTGTGTTTATATTGTTCTAGTGTTATGCTTATCTCACATGCATGCAGGATGATGGTTATGATATGTGCTTATGTGGCACCACTCTTTTATTTAATAATGGAAAGTATTCTTTTGTTATCATATTGAAATTTATTTCAATTCCTTTTCTCTTGATACCTATTTGGGTGGTCGTTATCTTTTCTATGGGAAGCCTTTTATATTTGATGTCTTTTATTCCATATATTGCTCAATTTCCTATTTAGTATGCACATACCATCCTTTGCTGATGTCATGTATTTTCTCTTCTTGCTGGGGTATACTTCCAACCCCAGGTTAGATCAAGGAGTATATAGCTTTTGGCTTGGACCTAGTTCTTGGAGATTTTGCTTTGGAGACAAGATTTGAAGTAGTTTGTACTTCCCTCTATCTAGATCCTATTTTGTATGTTGATGTAACCCTAAATGGGAGAATGTGATGTATTTTTGTAAACCTTTATGAAATTGAATACAGTCAGTTATTATTTTTATTCCGCTGCTTTCCAATGAGTTTTGATTATCATATTTTAGTAAGGGGGTGATCTCACACCTCCTTACACATGGGGATAGACTGTGAGTGATATATATTAGATTTTTCCCTCCTACTGTAGTATGATATCATGGCCACTTGATAAGTGATACTGAGAAACACATGCACATGCACATGTGAATCAATATATGGATATCGAGGTCACATTATCTCAAATAGTCTGCTCTTGGTTCAAGGAAGATGAGATGAACATTGAGAGGATGATGAGTTCATGCCTTGAGTTCACTCTAGATATCATAGATAAAGAATTATACAATCACTACAACACCTTACACAGATTGTAGGTTGAAGTTGTTCTCCAACTTTTCATTCACTTGGGTAGCACGGATGTTCAACTAGGCACCACTCTTTGCTTGTGATGTCATGAACTAGTTATGGACATTCACTTCCAACATGATATGGTACCTATACGGTCACACAAAAAGGAACTCATTTAGAAGAGGTATTTAATCTTGAATGATGATTGGATTGAATACTAAATTGTTTAGGTATTCAATTCACACAACAAATTGGCTGAATGCACTGCCAAACGACCATCTCAAGTGTTGAGACGGTCGTTTGGGCAAGCCAGATAGACGTCTCAAGTGTTGAGATGGATATTTGGGTTGTCAGGCTAATCAAAAATGAAATTGGCTTATTTCTATCCAAATTGAGGTCGAACCAACCAGTTCAAGGTGTTGAACAAACCGGTTCAGCTCGACTCACCAGACGACCGTATGGGTGAGAAAGACACCTGACTCACACATGTGAGATTGCTTAGTCAGGCTGGAGTAAGGTTCTAGATACTTTCTCAAATTGTTTTGATTGGATAATACTTGTGGTGCAAGGAATTAATGTTTAGCATTGATGGGAAACAAATTGCCAATTTTGTATGCAATTGGGAAACTACTAGATGGCCTTCTAGAAACATGAGACGACCATCTCACAGTGCAAATGAACGTTTTGGCTCTCGCATGTTGTAAAAATTCAAGATCTTCTGGTCCCTTCTTCTCCTGCACAGATCTTGAATGAACTGGGAACCCTGACCCTAACCCCACCTATAAATAGAGGGGTATGGAGGTCTTCTCAGAGCACAAAAAAAACATCAATTGAGAATTAGTTTCTCTGACAATTGTTGTCCTCTCTAGTTGTGGTAACCGGGAGAGCCCAAGGAAGTCCTACTCGATAAGGGAGGGATAATGATGGGAGAGAACAACTCAAGATCATTGTTGTGGGAGAGCAGGTTATTGACTAGTACGCCAATGTGAGGGACAACTCCTTCCTATCTATTATAGTTGAATGATAAGAGTTCTAGTTGGTCTGTGTGGACTACTCTAGAGGTAGGAGTCCTTTGGCTGCTGCTGGGTGAGAAAATTTAGCCTTTAGTGCATGGCGAGACCACATGAGTCGCTGCAAAAGTTGTTTTGTTCACTGTTTGTGGTGAAGACCAAGAGTTGTACAACCGTCATCTAAGAGAAACGTGTGTACAGTTGCATTGAAGCAAGTTGTTTACTCTGCACTTGCTCTAGGACTAGGTATAAATCATTAAACCATCCTTCTTATTTTATAATAATTTACGCGATCTTACTGTTATGGGAATATAAATAGAAAAAACTTTTATTTTTGTTGCTATACTCTATGCTCGTATTTCCCAAAAAAAGGCATCCAACTACTTACAAGAGTGGGTAAGAACTTGGTGAGGTAGAAGACTAGATCTAGAATAGGTAAGACCTTGTTTATAAGTTTATTAACTCCCTTGACCTTAAATGGAAGTTGGATATCCTTGTCCCAAAAAATGATGCTCATATGTTTTAACTCTTATTCGTGAATATAAAGAGTAGACATGGTTAAAAATCCTAGATCTTGACCTTTCTAGGTAGTAGACTGACTCTCTCCTACTTTGGAGAGTGGAACCACTCTAAAACAACTTGTTCAGTTGGTTGATTCAATTTCTCTCATACTTGCTATGCATGTTTAGATTGCCATCAAATTCACTATTTGCAATTATGCCTAGTTGAAGTAAATTGAAGGTCTAACTATTTTTGTGCAAGTTTTAAAGCTCTATTCACCCCCACCCCCTTTAGAGACCTAGGATCCAACAAGTGGTATCAGATCCACAGTCTTCTCTAAAACATCTCCTAGTAGACGAGAAGATGGGCGACAACTTACTTGGGTCCCTAAACCTAGAGGGAGGCTTATCCATGAGACCCCCGGTCTTTGAAGGCACAAATTTACTCTATTGGAAATGGTAGATGCAATTCTACCTTCAAGGAATGAATTACAACATGTAGAAAGTGATGATTGTACCCTACAAAGAGCTGACAAGTGATGTAGCTACTTGGGATGAAGCTACACTCAAGAAGGCACAACTCAATGCAAATGCAATATGCATCATCTATGTTTCCCTCACTCCCTCTGAGTTCAACTGAATCTCAACTCAGGACCCCTCATGATATTTGGGACAAGTTGTGCATTACCTATGAAGGTACATAATAAGTCAAGGAGTCAAAGATCAACATGCTCAATGGGCTACTTGAGAATTGGGATAGAATGATGAGGAGAGTTGAGGAGGGGTTACATTCGCTGGCTAATGTACTAGATAATTGTCATTTTCACAGGCTCTTTAATATGAATTTTTGTGCACTTATTGTTCATTTTCATATTAGTTTGTACATTATTTAATATCATTATCATATGATACTTAATTGCATCAAATAAATGTAATTTTAATTTTTTTGAATGATATAATAAATTTTGAGAGCTTATGTTTGTTTTTGTGGATTTCATTTAAATTAAAAGAATCATCACAGCTTAGTACTACCAACTTTGTTGTCGATGGTACCGACACTTGATTAGTATGGAACATGTTGAAACCAAGAAGAACTAATAGTATCAACCATGAAGTTGATACTACCGACAATATCACAACAAAGACTCAGAATTTCTCAAAGAAATCTGGGTACTACCGACATCAACTCGGTAGTACTAACAACTTAACAGGCAGGTGCAACTATCAATGGCGTTGGTAGTGCCGACACCCAGTCAATAGTACCGAGATAGTGGGATCAAGAAGAACTAGAAATTAAGTATAATCTAACAATTGGAAACTAAGGACACCCTAAGTCACTTATATGACTTAGGAGATTTTGGCTAGACCTAATAATCTCATTCTATTCCATTGGATGGTAGCTGAGAGCAAGGAGAAGAGAAAGAAGAAAAGAAGGCCACGTTCTGGGAGATTTGAGCACCTCTAGAGGACAGATTTGTGCTGGAAGGTAGCAAATTGTCACGCTCATTTGAGGTGATCAACCAGACCATCTTCTTTAGGGGTTCTTTAGTTTTACTAATGTTTCCCACATTTTTCTTCTTCTCTTTCATGTATTTGATAATGGAAATCATGTGGGCTAAACCCCTTGTTCTTTATGACCTGGGAGTAGCCCGATTATGCATTGTAATTGATTTTTATGCATTAATATATCAATTTCTCTTAATTTTTGGACTTATTTCAATGAGATTGTCATGAACTATCCATGTTTGATTGCCATAGGTAGTTAATTAGACCTTTAATTTCTTTGAATAAGGGAATTAATTGTTAGAAAATTCATAGAAATACATGTTTTATATCACCCTTTGAGAAAGGAGGCTTGCGAATACGAAGAGATTACCCTGAGTTTTCGATAAAGAACCTAACTAATAATACAACTGTTACAAGAGTTAGTTTGGTATTAGATTAGGTAGTGAATTATGTTGTAAGAGTAGGTAATTCTTGCTATAGGTCTCTTAGTCTAGGGCAACGAGAGATGTTTATTAATGTTATGATGTTAATTGCAATGTTAACCGAGGTAAAACTGTAATCCTAAGGAATTCACTCCAATTGAGATCAATAACCAGTAATTTTAGATTTATTTTCTTCTATAGAGAATCAAACCTTTAATCAAAGTTTTCATCGGCCTCGTTGATTGCATTACAGTTAGTAGTAATTTTTGTATTAATGTTTCCCTGAGTTCGACATCTGAGCCTCTTAAGGCCTATATTACATTGATATGTACACTTGCATTTGACGTGTAGTTTACTCGTGTCAACTTTTTGGTGTCGTTGTCAGGGAAATGAGAACTCCAACACTACAAGTGTTGTGATCATACACTCTAGACCACACCTTTTATTTTACCTTTTTATTCTTTCCAAACTAAATTTCAAATATCATTTATTCATATATTAGTATCTGCTCTCACATTGTTTTTAACTATTTCATGTACTAGTGTATGGTACAACTAAGAAGCAAAGATTATAGAGCCTCGTCACCACAAAGTGCCTTTCTAGAGGATTTCATACGCAGAGAACATGAATACAATGGGTCTACACCATGATTGATTCAGACTCCACCACCTAAGACACCATTACCTGAGACTCCGACACCTCCACCAGAACAACCCAAACTGGCTTAGATGGAGGAAGCAGCAGAATAACAAACCATTTGGGAGACGATCAATGCATCTTCCTCGATAGCACATCTAGGGCCAATAAAAAAAGCTATAAATGTAGGCAGTTACAAGATTGATCCGAGGTTGGTGGCATGGGTCAAATCACATGATTTACATGGCCAAAGTATTGAAGACCCAATGATGCATATCAATAATTTTGTTGTAAGTAGTGATATGGTTAAGATTGACCGAGTACCGATGACTGTGATACATCTGGAGCTCTTTCCCTCGTTATTGACAGACAATACAAAGTCGTGGTGATGCAATCTTCCACCTGAGTCAATAGAAACATGGGACAAGATGATAGACGCTTTCTTTGAGCATTACTTCCCGCCTCAAAAGACTAAGGAGCTGGTAAAAAAGACATACATCTTCAAGAAGAAGGCAGAGAAGTCTTACTCTAAAACACGATAGAGGTATCATAATATGTTGAGGAAGGTTCGTCATCATGTTATCGATATGTACGGTCAAGCAAATATTTTTTATTATGGGCCCCATCAGGGGGAGAGGACTACATGGGACAATGTAGGAACAAGTTTCTTCCTCAACAACAAGCCATCTAGGTTTCATGAAATCCTAAAGAATATGGCTAAAAACTAGTCCTGGGGAGAAGAAAGAGAACATCAATCAACCCTTAAAAGTGTTAAAGAGTCCAAGGTGATATTTGCATTGAATGAGAACTTGGACATTATTTCTTAGAAATTGTGTGCCAAGGATGGAAGCTCTTCTAAAGGTGAGGAGGAAGAGTGCATGTTTGCATGACAGTAGAATTATAGGGGTAACGACTATTCCTAGAGGAAGGATCCCATATTTTCTTGGAAGGATCCCAATAATTTCAGAAGGACCCTTCCCAAGCTCAGCAACCCAAGCCACAATAGGTTGGTTCACAACAACAATACTAATAGGATAGGGGAACCAACAAGATAGACCGCATTGAATACATATTTGGTAAACGAGTCAATCAGAGTGATCTCTACCTCCTCATGCACGACTACCTAAAAGATGTGGAAACCCATGGGTGAGACCAAACATCCCAGAGAGAGAGAGAGAGATATAACTCTCCGCCAAATCTATTAAAGCACAAGTAAAGTAACTAAAGAACATATGTAAAGCTACAATTATAATAAACAGATACTATTACTGATGTAACAAGGGCAATTATCATCCTCTAAACAGATCAGGTAACTATAACAAAGCAGTGGAACATTTACAAACTGAGAAGGAATATGAAGAAAATGTATATTTTCTACCAGTTATACTATACAAAAGCATGCAAAGCCTCATCCAATATTTTTGTATTCGATCTTACAAAAGTACCACTACTCAGCCTTATTGGTACCACTCATGGTCAATGTAAGAGTTGGATTCCATGACCTTTCTAATGCCTCCCAGGTAGCATGAGAGTGACACTATAGTGTCATATTAGTCAACTTGTACAAGTGACATTTAGTCAAAAGATGGATCATCTCACTCATGGTCGTCCATATATCCGAAGGGAATCGGCTCATGCATGGCCGTACCAAAAAGAAAGAGTGGCTCATGCATGGTCATCCATATATCATAAGGGAATCAGCTCACACATGGTCGCCCCAAAAAGAAGGAGTGCCACAAGCATGGCCATCCATATCTAGCAAGGAAACCGGCTCATGCATGGTCGTTCCCTATATCACAACGAGATCGAATCATGCATGACCATCTCTTCATTATGCCAATTAAGTATCTTTTAGCATCAATCAAGTTACAACGTATAAAACCATAACAAGCACTACAAAGATAAGGGCATGGTACAACTTTAAAATATGTATAATACATATAAGGTGTGAGCTTGTCACACTATCACCACATAACACATGTATACTTCCATTCACAAGACCATCATCATTGTTGCACAGCCACTCAAGGCTATCACTATTGTCACATCACTGTGGGATATCAATTCCTTAATCATAGCATGTACTAGCTATGATATTCAAATTCATATCAGCTACATGGTTAGAAATTGACAAATGAGAAAGAGGAAACATCCAAAATCGATGTGTCATATCATCATCTCCACATGCCTCAATTATACACATCCATCAACATGGCATACCCCAAGCATCACATGCATTCATCATGTAAGGTTAAAGGTTCACAACAAGAGGAATACATCTTCATAATATAATAGCCATTCTAAAATTGAGAAGCCATCATGTCACCATAATTGTAATTAGGGTTAGGGTATTCCATTCATAGCCAATTAGGCTTTTGAAGCTAAGTTCAATAATGAATCCTAGGTTCACCACCTCCCACCATCAGGGAGTGTATTAGGGTTAAGGGACATAATTAGGGTTAATTAGAAGTTATTCTAAACAACACTCTACATGGATTATACATTACACATGCAAGAGTATCATTAAGTGACCAAGCATACCTCTCAACAACCACCATTAATGTATGTCTCGACCACATAAACATCTAGGTCACGACCACCCAATCTGTCCAAGTCACAAACGTGACACGTAGGGCGTCTTAACCAATCTATGGTTAGGGTTCCACCTACCAAAGGCTCATGTCGCAACCTCAAGGAGCATGGATGTCTTGACTTCAATTCATGGTAGCATGTCGCGACCCAAGACCAACATGTCACGACCTCTTTCAAGGACATATCACGACTAAAACTAACTCAAGGTAAAGTCCCAAAATCTAAGCCAACCACCTCACCAAACATGGGTCAACATGACCATCAATCCTCAAGTGTTGTGACCTCCTTCAACATTGGGTATAACACATCAAAAGGGAAGCATCTTGCTCAATATTAGTTATGGTCGCGACCAACATGGGGTAGGTGTCTCGACCACCATAAGGGATGATGTTAGGTTCTCAAAACAGAAACAACACTAAGGGAAAACCATGATCATCTCGAAGGAAAGGATCATGCAAAATGATCACCATAAACCATAAGTCATACATCATGAAACCACATGAAAGGATCTCATCTAAGAGGGAGGAAAACATGAGTATGATACCCAAAATAGAACTTAAACTTCCTTCAACATCTAGGTACACGTTCATCATGCCTGTGAAAAAAAAACAAAGGTTAAAATGATAGAGGAATATCATCATAACACCACAATCATCTCAGTCAGGATATGAGATTAGGGTTTCAGATTACATCCAAACAAAGTAAGATAATCACCACCAAACAAGTTCTAGAGATTATCATCATTTAATATCATGTGAGGGGAATGTTTTTAAGAAAGAATACAATAAGTTTCATGTATAAGAGAGTGCAATTAATAGAGAGGGCAAAGAGTTATATAACCCACCTTAAGATGATCGCCACCAAGAGATACAAGCTCCAAGCACATGATCCAAGGGTTGAAGAAGCTTCACTAAAATCTCTACACTCAGAAAAAAGAGCACCTCAAGAAGAAGAAGACACCAAGGTCAAAGCTAGCCCAAGGAAAGAAGTAAAGAAAATCTTGGCTGAACCAAAAGAGAAAGGGAAGGAAAGTGGAGAAATCCTCTTCACACTTGGATCTACCCTCTCAATACATGGTCTTTGACCCTTGTGATGAGGAGTTTCTCTTCCAAAATGATCACCATGTAAAAACCATGGTCTAGGGATGAGAAAAGTGAGGAAGATTAAGGTAGGGGATCTAAAGAAGAATTAACTTAGAAGATAAACACTTACCAAGGATGGAAGATGAGCTCGGATCACTACCACCACCATTTGCAAGAGGATATTGAACCCCTAAGCTCCAAGGACGAACTTCCTTGCTCCACCAAGCTCCAAGAATAAGAAAAGAAGGAGCAAGAAGGTAGATGGCCGAAAAGGGTTGCAAAAGAAAATAGATAAAGGGTTATATAGATGGGAGATGAGAGAGAGCAAAGGGTGAGGTGTCAACATACTAAGGGACCCAAAGGACACTTGTCCTCGCAAAAGACCAACATTCACCCACATGCAACCACTTAAACATGACATGAAAGACATGGTAATACACTATAGGTAGTGTCTAGACCACCATGACATCCCCCATGGTCACGTTCGTGGCCATCCTAGGGTGCACCTCCCATGGTCGCGACACCACCCATCACCATCTCCTCTGGGTCGAGACAAAGTATCACCACAAACCCTAGGTGGAGACAACCCTTGCTAGGTCAACCACCTTAACCCAATACCACCCTAGACTATCTAGGTCACTACCCTACATTCTAGAGGAGGTGTCTCAAATGCAAAACCCTCCCAAACAGACCTAGTTCGTGACCCATGGTCAAGACAACCAACCAATTCACATGGTCAAGGCACTCAACACTCACATCAACCCTAGTCACCACCTTGGGTGATACTCCTCAACCAATACTCAAACAAGGCACCCTCCTCTTTCTCTATCATATAGATGATTTCAAGGAAGATAAGGAACACTATAGAGGTGGTAAATTGCACATCAACCCCCTACATTGGGTAAATTGCAATTTGCGCCAAAACTAGCATAGAAAGCACAAACAACATCCAAACAAGATCAAAATTTAAACTTAATATCTCCACATGCCCTAAATACATCTTAAAGGATTAGAGAAAGGTTCTAAGCATATGTTTAAGCCAAGGAAAATAGGGTTACCCCAAAACTCAGGTCAGAGGTCTTACAAGCCATAAACCCCTAACAAGGATTTTGCCCCGAAATCGAAAGTGAAAAGTGATGGGTACTACTTCCACATCTCTATCTCAAGACCCTACTAAGGTCAACCTAAAATAGATACAAAATATATGCAAATATATCAGAATGAAAACTTCATCTAACCTATCTCAACTTGAGGGTTGACCGCTCCTTCTGGAAGACTTAAGGCGTGAAGTCGAGCCACCACCTGTTGTGGTCCTCATCCCCCACTGTCCTGTCTAGAGGAACCAACATGCGACGCATGTCCATGACCCCTTCCACCACTATTGTATTGTTGTCTCTGCAAGCCCTGCTGATTCTGCATCGATTACTGGGTCACCTCATCATATTTCACACGACAGAATGGTCTAGTATGCCTAATCTGTCCACACCTATAGCATGCTTTGCTCTTATACCAAGGCCTCGGCGGCCCTGTCACAAACATTAAGGCATCTCTCTGAGTTTTTGCATGAGGAAAACTATGGCTCTTTCTCTTACTTGGTGGCCACTACGTCAGTGCACTAGACCTCTATTGTGTTGGTGGTGTTGTCAACCTAGTTTCCTTAAATCCACATGATGACAATCCTTGGTACTCAGTAGACCTCTTCTTGGTACTTTTCTCTCTCTTTTCAGCCACATACCTATCTATTCTTCGAACCGACTCCACAAATGTGGCAAAACATTTTCTATTTTCTAAGGCATCCCCCGGCATCAACAACTCATCGTTCAAATCTTTCTCAAAATGTCAAATTTTCTCCTCATCCGTAGAAGCCATGAGAGGACAGAACCTCAACAACTCCATAAACCTTGCTTCGTACTCATTGATTGACATGGATCCCTATTGGATCCTCTCAAACTGATCAATCTTCCCATCCAGAAAGGTCTGAGGGAAGTACCAACTGATGAACTCATATCGGGATTCCTCCCAACCAATGGCAACCTAATGCCTCTTTTCCTCCTATATGGCCCACCAATGACCCACATTCCCCTTTAGAAGGTACAATGCATGCTTCATTTAATCCGTATCTGGGATATTAAGGATCTTGAAAGCCTTCTCTAGCTCTATTAACCAGAGATCCACATATGTTGGATCTGCCATCCCAACATATTCTACTACCCCAACACGTCTAAGCTACTCAAAAGTCTTCTCAAAGATAGGGGATCCCGCATTGGAAATTGGTACCATAGGTTGAGGTGCGAGCATCATGTCTGCTATATGCATCATAGTAGCCATGAACTACCCAAAAAGAGACTGAAAGGCCGGATTCTCAAGCATGGCTTGGCCAAACTGGGGACCCTCAAGTGCTCCATCTACTTGCGCCTACTTCTTTGCACCTCCACCTAATGTAGCAACACTGCTTTCAACAATATTTTCTTCATGTTCTCCAGACATCTTTAAACTTTTCCTCTTCTTCTGCATAAGTAGAAGTCACTATAAGACTGACTGTAGGACACAAGAATAGACACAAACCCTAGTACTAGCTCCCTATAGACTCAGCAAGCCTAAAGCTCTTATACCAACCAAACTATGACGCCCCACGCCACAAACCCTGAGATTAATCAAAACTATACATAAAAGTACAACTTAACAAGCGGATTATCAATAAACACTAAAAATTTAAAACTAATTTCACAAGGCACCAAGATTAGAAAACTTGTGACATATAGATCCAACACCTGCGATCTTTATCATATATCTCATAAGACGTCATGCTTACAACATGTTCCATAGACATACCTATTACACATGATATATGTTTCACTTGCATATACATATACATCATCAAACTATATACAACAAGGGAACATAAACCAAAAACTCATTTGATAGTATAACCACAAAACACACTGAACTGTCCCTAAGACCCGACTGTATAGGGACAACTCTAGGACTCTATCACTAGAAGGCCAACAAGTAGCACACTCAACCTTATCTGCTACTGATCTTGCTGCTTCTTCTCCTCAGCTGCACGATCTCTACCTCCTTGTGTATAATTACCTAAAAGATGTGGAAACCCATAGGGTAAGACCAAACGTCCCAATGAGAGATACAACTCTCCGCCGATGCTATCAAAGCACAAATAAAGTAACTACTGAACAGATGTAAAGCTACAACTATGATAAACATATACAATTACTGATGTAAGCATGGCAGTTATCATCCTCTAAATAGATCATGTAACTATAACAAAGCAGTGGAACATTTATAAACTGAGAAGGAATATGAAGAACATGTATATTTTCTACCAACTATACTATAAAAAAGCAAGCAAAGCCTCATCCAATATTTCATACTCGATCTTACAAAAGTACCAGTACAAAGTCCTTATTGGTACCACTCATGGTCAATGGAAGATATGGATTCCATGACCTTTCTAACACCCCTGGATAACACAAGAGTAACATTATAGTGTCATATTAGTCAACTTTACAAGTGACATTTAGTCAACAAATGGATCAGCTCACACATGGCCATTCTTATATCCCAAGTGAATCATCTCACACATGGCCGTCCCAAAAAGGAGTGGCTCATGCATGGCCATCCATATATCACAAGGTAATCAGCTCACGCATGGCCATCCCAAAAAGAAGGAGTGCCTCACACATGGCCATCCATATCTAGAAAGCAAATTGGCTCATGCATGTCTATTCCCTATATGATAATGAGATCGATTCACACATGGCCGTGTCTTAGTTATGCCAATTAAGTGTCTTTTAGCATCAATCAAGTTACAACGTACAAAACCATATCAAGAATTACAAAGATAAGGGCATGGTACGACTTTGAAATATGTGTAAGACATATAAGGTGTGAGCTTGTCAGACTATAACCACATAACACTTGTATACTTCCATTCACAAGACCATCATCATTGTTGCTTGATCAATGTAGGATATCACTAATGTCACATCACTATGGGATATCAATCCCTTAATCATAGCATGCACGAGCTATGATATTCAAATTCATATCACCTTCATGGTTAGAAATTGATAAACGAGAAAGATGAAACATCCTAAATCCCTATGTCACATCATCATCTCCACATGCCTCATTTATACACAACCATCACGATGGTATACCCAAGACTGGAATGGATTCATCCTACAAGGTTAAAGGTTCACAATAAGAGAAAGATATGATCATAATATAATAGCCATTCCAAGAAGGAGAAGCAACCATGTCACCATACTCATCACTAGGGTTAGGGTATTCCATTCATAGACAATTAGAGTTTTGAAGCTAAGTTTAATAACCAACCCAAGGTTCACCACCTCCCACCATGTGGGAGTGTATTAGGGTTGAGGGACATCACTAGGGTTAACTAGAAATTATAGCAAATAGCACTCTACATGGCTTATACATTACACATGCACGAGTATCATTAAGTGACCAAGCATACCTCTCAACCACCACCATTAACATGTGTCTCTACCACATAAACATCTAGGCCGCAACCACCCAACATGTCCAAGTCACAACCGTGACACCTAGGGAATATCCACCCATCTAGGATAGGGTTCCACCTACCAAAGGCTCATGTCGTGACCTCAAGGAGCATGGATGTCTCAACCTCAAGTCATGGAAACATGTCGCGACCCAAGACCAACATGTCACGACCTCTCTCAAGGACATGTCATGACTAAAAATAAGGCAAGTTCAAGGTTGAAAACCTAAGCCAACCACCTCACTAAACAGATGTCAACATGATCATCAATCCTCAGGTGTCGTGACCTGCTTCAACATTGTGTACAACACATCAAAAGGGAAGCATCTTGCTCAAAATTAACTATGGTTGCGACCAACATGGGGTGGGTGTCTCGACCACCCTAAGGGATAATGTCAGGTTCTTAAAAAAAACAAGTGTAAGGGAGAACCATGATCATCATGAAGGAAAAGCTCATGTAAAATGACCACCATAAACCCTAAGTCATACATCATGAAACCACATGAAAGGATCTCATATAGGAGAGAGGAAAACATGAGTAAGGTACCCAAAACAGAACCTAAACTACCTTCAACATCTAGGTACACAATCATCATGTATGTGAGAAAAACTAACGTTAAAAGGATAGAGGAATCTCATCATAACACCACAATCATCAAAGTCAGGTATATGAAATTAGGGTTTCGGATTTCATCCAGACCAAGCAAGATAATCACCACCATACAAGTTCTAGAGTTTATCATCATCTAATAACATGTTAAGGGAACGTTTTTAAGAGAAAATATAGTAAATTACATGTATAAGATAGTGAAATTAATAGAGATGTCAAAGAGTTATATAAACTACCTTAAGATGATCACCACTAAGAGCTCCAAGCACACAATCCAAGGGTTGAAGAAGCTTCACCAAAAGCTCTACACTCAGCCACAAGAGGTCAAGAAGAAGAAGACACCAAGGTGAAAGATAGTACAAGGAAATAAGTAAAGAAACTCTTGGCCGAACCAAAAGAGAAAGGGAAAAAGGGAGTAGAAATCCTCTTCACACTTGGGTATACCTTATCAAGACATGGTCTTTGACCCTTGTGATGAGGAGTTTCTCTCCCAAAACAACCACCATGGAAAAACCATGGTCTAGGGATGAGAAAAGAGAGGAATATGAAGACCAGAGATCAAAATAATCATTAACTTAGAAGACAAACATTTACCAAGGATTAAAGACAAGCTCAGATCACTACCACCACCACTTGCAAGAGGAGATTGATTCCCCAAGCTCCAATGAAGAATTTCCTTGCTCCACCAAGCTCCAAGAACAAGAAAAGAAGGATTAAGAAGGTAGATGGCTGAAAAGGGTTGCAAAAGAGAAGAGCTAAGGGGTTATATAGATGGGATATGAGAGGGAGCAAAGGATGAGGTGTCAACATACTAAGGGACCCAAAGGAGACTTGTCCTAGCAAAAGACCAACATGCACCCACATGCAACCACTTAAACATGACATGAAAGACATGGTGATACACTCTAGGTAGTGTCTTGACCACTATGTCATCTCCCATGGTCGTGGTCATGGCCATCCTAGGGTACACCTCCCATGGTCGCGACACCATCTCCTCTAGGTTGAGACAAAGCATCACCACAAACCCTAGGTCAAGACCCTACTAGGTCAACCATCTTGGCCAAGACCTCCCAAAACTATCTAGGGCATGACCCTACACTATATAGGAGGTGTCTCGATTGTGACACCATCCTAAACAGACCTAGGTCACGACCTATGGTTGAGACAATACAACCAACTCACATGGTCAAGGCACTCAACACTCACATCAACACTAATCACCACCTTGGGTGATACTCCTCAACCAAGGCTCAAACAATGTTCCCTACTCTTTCTCTCTCACTAGATGATGCCAAGGAAGATAAGGAACACTCTAGAGGTGGTAAATTGCACATAAACCCCCTATACTGGGTAAATTGCAATTTGCACCAAAACTAGCACAGAAAGCACAAACATCATCCAAACAAGATCAAACTTGAAACTTAAGCTTTCCACATTCCCTAAATGCATCTCAATAGATTAGGGAAAGGTTCTAAGCACATGTTTAAGCCAAGGAAAAAAAGGTTACCCCAAAACTCAGATCAGCGGTCTTACAAGATTCTTGAGTGGCTCATTGGCTGCTCTCACTTTTGTTTGCTCGATGGTTATTCCAAATACAACCAAATTTCTATCGATCCAAAAGACCAAGAGAAGTCCACCTTCACTTGTCCTTATGGCACTTTTGCATATCATAGGACATTGTTTGGTTTTTGCAATGCACCAACTACATTTTAGCGATGCATGCTCGGTACTGGTGGTTCTTTCATGACCTTTACAAGCTAACCATGCACAAGACTTCCTTCTTACAGTTCCCATTGATGGCTTGGGCTTGTCTATGTCACCTATTGAGTATCGATCTATCCTTTGATATCGACTGATGATCCCTTTATACCCCTGTAATGAACGTTGACCATTGTGCAACATTATAGACCTTGATGCTTTCGATGATCATGTTGTGCATTGCCACACATGACCTAGTTATAAGTTTTGACATGATTTCATTTGTGATGCTCTATTTACCTAGGTCTCCGGTGTTGGGTTAAAGTTCATGAAAGATGCACCACAAGCCTTCCTTGGCACTTGGTCTGATGGTCTTCACTCTCAACGACCTGTTGATATTTTATTATTTGATTGGACAGATGGTAGACACACATGTGTTGACCTCACTGGAGTTTCCCCCTTGTCAGGCATCCTGTCAAACAACTTTAAAGATGGTCAGGAAGCATATGACGCTACATTGAGAAAAGTTAATAAGCATGGAGAAGCTTGTGAGGCAAATCATTATACTTTCTTATCTTTCACTTTTGATACCTTTGGGGCTCTTACTGATGATATCATTTCTCTACTTTGACAAATTCAACAAATAACATATAGGAATCTAATGGTGTCTTCTTATAAATTTAATAATTTTGTATTTAGATCTATCAATTTTTCCATCCAGAAAGGCTTGGCAGCTTAATGTTTTGCATATGCTTATGTGAAGGCATTCTTGTAAAGATACTTTCGCATTTGCAGATGATTTGTCCACTCATTTTTTTGAGAGAAAAAAGGAAAAATGCCATGTGATGGTGAGTGAGGGGATCGTTTTGGGATACAAGGTGTCCAACCAGGGAATGGAGGTTGACCTGATAAAAATAGAAGTCATCTCCAAGCTATCTCCACCATAATCGATCAAGGGAGTGAGGATATTTTTAGGACATGCCGGATTTTACGTACGGTTTATAAAAGATTTTTCAAAAATCGCCAAGCCGCTCTCTAATTTGTTGGTAAAGGACATTGATTTTAATTTCGATGAGCGGTGTTTGAGGTGTTGAAGGAGAAACTAGTCTCTGAACCTATTGTCTAGGCTCCAGATTGGATCCAACCCTTTGAGTTGATGTGTGATACATCATATTATGCAGTAGGGGTTGTTCTAGGCCAATGTTGAGATAAGGTCCCTATTGTCATCTATTATGCGTCAAAGACCCTAAACATGCCCAATTAAATTACACAACCACAGAAAAAGAATGATCGGTAGTGGATTTTTATTTTAAGAAATTTCGAAAATATTTGGTAGGGGCTAGGGTCATTGTTTGGATAGATTATGCAACCATTAAATATTTGTTGCAGAAGAAGGATGCAAATCCTAAGTTGATTAGATGGATAGTGTTACTATAGGAATTTGATATTGAAATTAAAGATAAAGCAGGCATTGAGAATGTAGTGGCTGATCACCTATCTAGGCTTGAATGGGTTGATGAAAAGGACATAGATATAGCCATTGTGAAAGAATTCCAATGATGAGAAGCTCTTTATCATGAAAGAAAATGTAACGACACCCGCCATCATTAAGATAACAAGCGTCATTAACAATAATAAAACATGCGGAAGCGATCATCAGTTGCAGCGGATTACCAAAAATCACTATAAAATTTAAACTTTTTGCAAAGAGATCCATTCATAGGAAAACTCTTTCATTCAGAACCAAAGTAAAACTTTACATCCTGGTTCATATATATACATCTCATGTACTTTTGCTTCTCGAGGAATACAACATTGACTTCCCTGTTAACAAATATACACAGGCAGTATAAAAACTTTGAGGCACTAAGCCAAAACTCAGATTGATACATCAAAACACAACTCCTAGGACCCGAGAGTACAGAGATGACACATAGGACTTTCTAACTATATGACTTGACAGTCAGGGTCTCCACCTGAGATCTCACTGCTGTCCAAGTTGTTGCTTCCCTTTTTCCTGCAAAAGAGTCTCTATTTCTTTGTCCGCGTTCACCTAAAAACATTGGATCCCATGGGGGTGAGACAATTGTAAATTGTCCCAGCGGGAGATATAACTCTCCGCCAAAACATTATTATTGCAGTTTAAAGATATTGAACAGAGCAGAGGATAAGCAGTTTAAAGCATTCTCAACTTTGAAAGAATTGCAACTATTTATGATAGATCAATATGTCACTTATCCTTTAATGAATATGAAAAACATGTATAACATCTATTCAACTATAGAATCGTTACCACATCATTAACTCTTTTCAGGCTTAGATCATATATCTAAACCTAGCATTATCATTTTGGAGTCATGGCCCGTAGCCATACTCTTTTCATAAAGTGTAGGGATCTTAATCCCTCAATTCACCACTGGAAATTCTCATTCTTTAACAATTTCAATACCCTAACCATGTGATTCTTGGTATTTAAACCCTTAGCTCATCTCCTGAGCATTGTTACCACTTTTCTTCTGACACTCATAAACTTGATATGTCACCCATGAGACATTCTTGTCTCAACTTGTTGGCCTTAGCCAATCGGCTAAACAAATAAGGAAATACATCTACCATATACTCATATATCATTAATAAGGCATTGGGTTATTACCAATCCTATGTCATTTTGTACAGGCATTTGAGCCTCTTCCAGGTATTGGACTTTAACCAAACTTGATTACACTGCCAGGCATTGGACTTTAACCAACCCTAATTTCACAGCCAGGCATTGGACTTTTAACCAACCCTGATTACAGGCATTGAGCCTCTGCCAGGTATTGGACTTTAACCAAACCTAATTACACCGCCAGGCATTGGACGCTACCAATCTTGATTACACATCCATGCAGTGGACTCTAACCACTCCTGATTACACAGACAGGCAGTGGACTCTAACCACTCTTGATTACACAGCCAGGCAGTGGACTCTAACCACTCCTGATTACACAGCCAGGCAGTGGACTCTAACCACTCCTGATTACACAGCCAGACAGTGGACTCTAACCACTCCTGATTACACAGCCAGGCAGTGGACTCTAACCACTCCTCATTACACAGCCATGCAGTGGACTCTAACCACTCCTGATTACACAGCTAGGCAGTGGACTCTAACCACTCCTGATTACACAACCAGGCAGTGGACTCTTACCACTCCTGATTACATAGCCAGGCAGTGGACTCTAACCACTCCTGATTACAGGCATTGAGCCTCTGCCAGGTATTAGACTTTAACCAAACCTGATTACACTGCCAGGCATTGGTCCGTAACCAACCCTGATTACACAGATCATGGAATATAAATTCCTTTAACCCATCATTAATCATCTTGGTGCCTCTTACTATGTTACAATTGTTCTTATGGCTCATAATGTCCATAAAGCATCTTGTCACCTCTCATTAGGCAACAACTTTATTCACATGGCTCACAAGGCCATTCACATCTTGTCACCTCTCACTAGGCAACAACTTAAAACAAAGGCTTACAAGCCCATACTAATCTTGTTACTTCTTTCTAAGTAACCAAAAACATAATGGCACATATGGCCAATCAACTCTTATCAAATAAACATCATAGCTCATACCCAACTATGATCATCACCTCATGAGACCTGCATGATTGTCACACATGATAATAGACTTATCAAGTTCACAACACCTCATGCAAAATAGGGTAACACCACTATTTCCTTGCCAAGGTTAGGGTTTACCATCAATTAGGGCTTTTCATATTTTTACCCAAATCTAGGGTTAGGATTTTCCTTTCTAATCAATTAGGGTTTCATATGGATGTCTCTTCAACTAGGGTCTCACATGGATGCACCCTCAACTAGGGTTTAAGTTCAATAACCCTGTCAATTAGGGTTTATGTTCATATTTAGGGTTTCATGATCTCTTTGCTTAAGGATCATAACCCTTAATCACCACAGGAATCATATTCATGTATGAATTCATGCTATCAACTTCTCAACTTGATTAGGTCACATCAACCCTTCAATCACAAGCATACAACTATGATTGACATAGTATATCAAGTCATTCACCCTATAGGCAATTAGGGATTCATCCCTTAATTGGCACTTAATCACTTAGGTACTATTAGGGTTTCAACCTTTGTACCTTCTTTGATTATCATTACTAACCATCATTGGATCAATGGGTCATTCATCATCTTAATTCTTAAGAGATTCAATCACATTGGACCTCCATTACATAAAGCATCCAATTGAATTAGGGTTTCCAATGTTGATTCCTACAATCATTGGATTCATGGAACCAATCATTAATTGGACCTATACTCATACTTCAATTGAGTTTAATAGGTCAACCTTCAACTGATTTGACCCCCAATTGATCCTCAATTGGTCATCAATTAGGGTTTGATTCAATTGAATTAGGGTTTGGAATCGATGATTCAACAACACTAATCAATGTAAGACTAGTTACTTTGAAACCATTGAACCATCATACAAATTGGGTATGACCTGACCCCAAACGGTCTTGAGGTCGTTTGGATGAACTCCAAACGGTCTTGAGACCGTTTTCCCATCATATCACTCAAAACCAAGCCATCCAAGTAGGGTTTGGATTATTGAAGTGCTCACCAATTCAACAATTTATTGCAGATCAACTTGGTACCTTTAGGCCTTCAAACACCTAATCATACTCAACCCTAGACCTCCAAACGGTCTTGGGTGACCACCAAACGGTATTGAGACCGTTTGGATGAGCTCCAAACGGTCTTGAGACCGTTTGCCCATCCAACCTTTGGACTCTAGTGAAAATTCATCATGGATTGGTCTATCGAGTTGATCAACAAATCAGCACTTCATTGCAATATGATTAGTACCTTTGGACCTTTAATTGGTCAACTATACTTGACCCCAGACCTCCAAACGGTCTTGTGATGATCCCCAAACGGGTTTTAAACCGTTTGGGTGATCCCCAAACGGGTTTGAACCCGTTTGGGCTAATCAACCCAAAATCTCAACTTAACTCATTGGAATTTCAGCACTGTTTTCAATTAGGGTTTGCCTAATTGATTAGCCTTCAACTCACGATTCCTTGGGAGTTAACCCATAAAATTTGTAGGGTCATTATCCAACATAATAGGGATCAGTAATCCCAAACGTTAAACGCTTGGTCAATGCACTCAAACGGTCTTGAACCCGTTTTCCCAAAACGTTCAATTAATCAGATTGAAAAATCAGCACATAATCCAATTAGGTTTCCCTAATTGATTAGGCTTCAACTCACGATTAATTTAGAGTTAACCCCTAAAATTTTGAGGGTCATTAACCAACATAATTATGAACAGGAATCCTAAATGGTCAACGCTTGGAAAACCATCTCACACAGTCTTGAACCCGTTTTCCCAAACAGGTAAAGTTATTCAGGTTGAAAATCAGCACTTCATTCAATTCGATTTGTCTAATTGATTGGCCTTCAACCTATGATTACTTTGGAGTTAACCCCTAAAATTTGGAGGGTCATTAGCCTACATAATTAGGAACGAGATTCCCAAACGGTAAACGCTTGGTCAACTCCTTCAAACGGGTTTGAACCCATTTTCCACCAAACGGTTTGCAACCCGTTTGGTCACCAAACGGTTTTGGTGAACCCGTTTGGTCCCAACCTTTGAGATCGTTTGCTCCCAAGATATTTGGTGAGGTGCTTGCTTATGATGATGTAATCATCATATTCCTTCGTGCACCCAAGAAAAGAAACCGTTTTTGATGGAAATTGCAGCAAAGAATCAAGTATGTAACAAATTGAGGAAAACAATCAACAAAGCATAGATGATTGATGCAATAGCAATGATTAAGGGTTTGAGTTATAAAACCCGCCTCCAATTGAGCTCCAAAGCTCCAAGATCACGCCATTAATGGTGGATGAAGCTCTTGCAACTCCCCCTAGGCTCGTCCTCAAGCTTTTGATTGTAAAAGTTGGCTAGGGTTGAAGAGGAGATCGAAATAAGAAGGAATCCATAATTTATGTTCGATTTCCACCATGAAATCATGGAGAACGAAGGTCAAGGGCTTACCCACAGGTTGGGGACGTTCTCCCTGCTCCTCCCTAGCTCCTTGGTTGGTTTTGCAAGCAAGGGGAAGAAGAAAATCCGAAAAAGGCCTTGGTTTGGGCTTGGAAATGGCACTTTTATAAGGAAATTGATGAGAGAGAAAATGCCTTATAAAAATCCAATTAATCCCAATAAAGTGGCCGCCTCTTCCCCCTCAACTACCTTGGGTACGAGGCACCTTTATTGCCTTTAATTCTCCTTCATTATCCTCAATTTAAAGAAAAGCAAATTAAGAACCTTAATGCTTATAATATAATATCCCACATGTGAGTGGATATTACTTTTCTTTATAAAAAGGTGAGTGAAATTTCACCTACTTAAGATATTTTCGTTCCTTATCTTGTTAAAGGAACGTCCATCCTTATTCAAAATCAACCCAAAACATTTTGGTTGAAATCCCTTCAATTATGTTTATTCATTTTTGCCCTAAATCGAATTAGGGTTTCAATTAGGCATTATTCTTGATTATTTTAATGTCAAGATTCTCTCTCCTACAACTTAATTAAAATGAGGAGTCCCTCTCATTTTCTTTGCTCTAAATGATGCTAAGAAACATTAGGGACCTTGTTGAAGTGGTAATTTGCATATTGAACCCTAGAGTTTGGGTAAATTGCACATTACACCAAAACTAGGTTTTAATGCACAAGGATTGCTTTACAAGCTTAATCTTGGTGTCCAAGCTTGTGGAAACCATACCACTACATCATATTCATTCTTATGATGTCTCAACATCAGAGGAAGATCTTATCATGAAAAATTTGCAATTTAACCCCTCAACTTGGGTAATTTGCACTGTAGTCCAAAATAAGCAAACATTGCTTCAACATTGTTCAAACAGGACCAAAATTGTAACATAGGTTCCTTTTGAGCCTTAATTACTTTTCACGACACATGCAACTTTGTTCTTCATTGTGATGATTGTCAATGTGAAGGTAATATCTCAAAGAGACACAACATGCCATTAAATGTTTTTCAAGTGAGATTTTTTATCTATGGGGATTGATTTCATGGGCCCTTTCATGTCATCTAATTGGAATTTGTACATATTACTAGCCATTGACTATGTGTCTAAGTGGGTGGAAGAAATTACATACCGCACCAATGATGCCCAATGTTGTATGCAGGTTTGTGAAAGATCACATCTTTTGTAGGTTTGGGGTGCCCAGGTTGATATTTAGTGATGGTGGATCTCACTTCGCCAATAGGAAGTTTGGGGAAATTATGAGCAACTATGGAGTGAAACACAGGGTAGGTACTCCATATCATCCCCAAACCCAAGGACATGTTGAGGTGTCAAATAGGGATATTAATAAAATCTTTGAAAAAATAGTCTCAACCAACAAGACTGAGCATGTTGCTTCATGACACTCTATGGGCATATAGGACAACCTATAAGAAACCTACAAGAACCACTCTTTTTAGGTTGGTCTATGGGCAAGCTTTTCACTTGCCCGTAAAGTTAAAAAACAAAGCTAAATGGGTGCTAAGGAATTTGAACTACAATTTGGATGATGCAAGGAGAAAAAAGATGTTAGAATTGAATGATCTACATGAGCTTAGGTTTGATTCCTATGAGAGATCAAGATGCTACAAAGAGATAAACAAAAAGATCCATGATCGCCACATCTTACATACCCTCAGAGGCCTCTAGATTGAGCTGGAAGATGGGTTTTATATGCCAGTTGAGGGATAAAGAGTTTTCACTCCAGGACAGAATGTGCTTCTATTCAATTCTAGGTTGAAGTTACACCCTAGTAAACTAAGGTCTAGATGGAGTGGGCCTTTTGAGGTAGTTAAAGTTTTTCCCCATGGGGCAGTTGAGATAAGAAATGGGGCTGAGCCATTCCTTGTTAATGTCCATCGGATTAAACATTACTTTGGGGAAGATGTGGACAGGAAGGAAGAGGAGTTGAAGCTCATTGAGCTTCAATGATCTTATGTGCTTAGATCATCAATACTATGACGTAAAACAAGGGTGCTTGTGGGGAGGCAACCCAACCATCATTTTTGTTCCTTACATTCTAGTTTGTAGTTTTCATTACTTTATGTTTGCATTTTATTCAGTTTTTATATAAAAAAGTACTCTGATCAAATTTGTGTGGTGTGCAGGCTGAGTATTAGTCGGTAGTACTGACACCAGATTTGGTAGTACTGATGAGGTCATAGGGAAAATAATTGAATTTCAAAAAACAACTCAGTAGTACCAACCACAAATTCGGTGGTATCGAAGACATCTCAACTTGGACAAGTAAATGTTCAAGGAAACTGGGTAATACCAACCCCAAGTTCGGTAGCATTAACATTTTGTAGAAAAAGTGGCCAAGTTCACTGATAAGGACTTGGTACTACTGACATTGACTTTGTAGTTCCGATGGAAATAGAAGTCCTAGGTTGAAAACACTGAGATCATGCTCGGAATCTTCTAAAATTTTGAATGACTCAGTACAACTGACAAAAAGTATGTAGTACGGACACCTGAAGACCAAAATCCATAGGAATTCCATCGATGATTGAGATCTTTCACATCCAACAGTCAGTACCACCAATCTGTAGCACAAGTTAGCACTATCGACTTCCATCGGTACTGCAGACACATGTTGATCTGCGTCTACCGAGATCGACGAATCAGAGATGTTGGTATCAACGGTTGGTACCGAGTCACACATATTATGGACAAAAGTAAATACTACCGAATTTTCGTCAGTACTACTGACGTGATAGCAGGGGTGCATCTAACTTCTATGTAAGGAGGGGTTGTGTTTAGTTTTTCTTCACACCTTTTATACACCTCCTCCAAGAAAGTTTGTGCAAGCATCTCAATTGATCAGAGTCTAATCTAAGTTTATTTTTCTCCATCCCCTTCTTATACCACTGAGATGGAGTCCATGAGAGGTGTTTCTTCATCGCCTGGGAATGTTATGTTCATCACTAAACCAAGCCACATCACCCATCCCAATGTTGATGTGAAGAAGATATATGAGGACATGTTGAAGAGGGAGATAACTGTGACAAGATATGGAGACCATGCATTCATCGTAGATTTGGGCTTCATCAGCAATCGTTGCCAAGTCTGTGAGCGTCAAGGGATGAGCAGTGATCACCCATTTTCTGGTGATTGTCTCATCTTCTCAGAGCTTGTCTGTGAGTTCCTGGCTTCACTAGAAATATGTGTCACCCTCGGGCATGGGGATTGTGACACACCACTATCACACAGACAGCAAGATGACACGTGAAAACATGCAGAACAACAGAATACTAAAAACACGGGTTAATTAAAACCGACTTTGGAAAGCATACATAAGAGAACTTTTGCATCCAGATACTGCAGAGAAACATGTTATATAAATATTACAAGCCTTGATATATGTCCACAGCTTATTGGCACCAGCTGTACTGTCAGCACCAGAGTTTATCACATGTTTATATGTACATATCAAGCCACGTAAGCCCAACAAAAGGATATACAAAACTACAACAACTATACATCATGAAACGTTGTTAAAATGCCTCCGAGGACCTGAGAGTATAGGGATGACTCTAGGACTCTACTACAAAACCACCAAAATAGCAGCATGTCCATCTCTTTCCTTCTACTACTCTTCTTTCTACTCGGCCACCACCTCGCAACCACCACGTCTAGCGCGATCACCTAAAAAGGTTGTAAACCAACAGGGTGAGACACATAGTCCCAACGAGAAACATAACTCCCCGCCAACATTATAAAACCTCAGAAGGTTAAAGCAGATAAAGCAGATAGCTGGTAAAGACATATAATAAGAGTAGCATACTGAGCAAGGCTATTATTACCATCAAACTTACCAAGATATTCGTGAGGCCTATTGTGGCATCCAACTCACAAAACATGATTTACTTAAGAAGAAGCGATCATTAATAGCAGATTAATGAAAATCACTAAAAATTAAAACCATTTACAAAGTGATCCAAACATAGGAAAACTCTTTTATCAAGAACCAATGTATTACATTTGCATCTTGGTTCATAAGTACATAACTTGTATCATCCCTTCTCGAGGATTACAAACATCAACTGTCCTGTTAACATTATATACAGACATCATAAGAACCTCAAGGCATCAAGCCAAAATCTTAGATCGATTTATCAAAACACTAACTACTAACTCCAAGGACCTGAGAGTAAAGAGACGACACATAGGACTTCTATCTACAAGACACGACAGACAGTACACTCCAGCTGAGCTATCATTGCTGTCCCTACTGTTGCTGATGTACTTCCTCTACAAGATGTTCTCAGTCTCCTCTGTGCTTGTCCACCTAAAAATGTTGGATCCCACAGGGGTGAGACAATTTATAAAATTGCCCCAGCGAGAGATATACCTCTCCGCCAAAAACATTATTATTGCAGTTTAATGATATAAAACTGAGCAGAGGATAAGCAGTTTAGAACATTCTCATCTCTTAAGCATTGCATCTATTTATGGTAGAACATTAATTCATCTATTCTCTTTATAAGGAATAGTAAGGACATGTATACCATTTATCCATCATACTATACCAACATATCAAGCTTCTCTGGTGAAACTCATTATTCTGATATGTCACCCACAAAATATTTCAATCTGTTGGCCTTATCCAATCTAGTTTACAGATATCGAATTACACCAGTCATATAAGTGTACATCATCATATATTGCTCATGTATTGGACTATACCAATACAGTAATTCTATTCTAGGCATTGGACTGTACCAATTCTGTACTATTTCAAGTATAGGATTTATGTCATTCTAGTGTAACTATTCTAGGTACTAGATTATGCCAATCATGTGCAACCATTCCAGGTATTGAACTAAGACAATCATGTGCAACCATTCCAGGTATTAGACTAAGCCAATCTTGTGCAACCATTCCAGGTATTGGACTAAGCCAATCCTGTGCAACCATTCTAGGTATTGGAATGTTACCAATCCTGTGACATTATTCCAAGTATTGGGTTGTTACTAATCCTGTGCAGTTATTCCAGGTATTGGACTATGACGATCCTATGCATCTATTCTAGGTATTGTACAGTTACCAATCCTGTAACATTATTCCAGGTATTGGGTTGTTACCAATCATGTGCAGTTATTCCAGGTATAAGGTTGTTACCAATCCTATGACATTATTACATGTATTGGACTGTTATTAATCCTATGAAATTATTCCAGGTATTGGGTTGTTACCAATCCTATACAGTTATTCCAGGTATTGGGTTGTTACCAATTCTATGACATTATTCTAGGTATTGGACTATGCCAATCCTATGCATCTATTCCAGGTATTGGATTATACTAATCCTGTGCATCTATTCCAGGTACTGGATTATACCAATCCTGTGATATTATTCCAGGTATTGAACGATGCCAATCCTGTGCATCTATTCCAGGTATTGGATTATACCAGTCTTTTGCATCTATTCCAGGTATTGGAGTATACCAATCCCATGACATTATTCTATGTATTGGATTATACCAATCATGTATATCTTATCACAGATAACCACATCTTGTCACCTCACACTAGGAAATAACCATTCTCATAGCTCATAGAGCACATTTAATATCTTTTCACCTCTCACTAGGTAACAATTAACATCATGGCTCACAAGGCCCATAAAACATCTTGTTACCTCTCACTAGGTAACCATTAATATCATTCTTAAAGAGCTGGATGTGATATCTATGATGTCTTGAAGCATTACTTTCCTCATTACTTTGAACTTACTTAAGTTTATCAACTTGTATTGTATTAAGGTATTTCCCATCTTAATATTTTTATGCACTAACCTATCACCTTTATCATAAAGTCCAACTATCTTCAATGATATGGACTCATCTCAGGTTAAGGCATTGCTTGCTATAAAGTTGTCTATAATCAATCACTTTAGGTATTTCCCTTATTATAGTATTAGTCACCATTTCATTATTAGGATTAGGGTCTCACTTATCATCACCCTTTATTAGGGTTAGGATTTCACATATTATCACCCTTCATTAGGGTTAGGATTTCACATACCATCACCATTTATTAGGGTTACGATTTCACATACCGTCACCCTTCATTAGGGTTAGGATTTCACATACCATCACCCTTTATTAGGGTTAGGATTTCACATACCATCACCCTTTATTAGGGTTAGGATTTCACATACCATGACCCTTTATTAGGGTTAGGATTTCACATACCATGACCCTTTATTAGGGTTAGGATTTCACATACCATCACCCTTTATTAGGGTTAGGATTTCACATGCCATCACCCTTTATTAGGGTTAGGATTTCACCTACCATCACCCTCAATTAGGGTTTAAATTCAATTATCCACAATTAGGGTTTGATATTCATCCCAATTAGGGTTTCATCTTCCATTACCCATAATTAGGGTTTCTTATATCATCACCCTTAATTAGGGATACATCATTACCCTAGATTAGGGTTTCACTTAGGATTGCCCTAATTTTTAGGATTATGGCTTATTAACCCATTTGATTAGGGTTTCATGATCTCTTTACTAAGGATCATACCCAAATCACATATTCTTCATGATTAATACTCATGTATGAATTCATTTCTATCATCCTCTCAACTTGATTAGGTTACATCAACCTTTCAATCAGAAATATACAACTATGGTTGACATAGTGTATTGAGACATTGATTTCATAAGCTTTTAGGGTTGACCATTATAAAGGTACTGATCATCTAGGTACTTTAGGGTTTCAACCTTTGTACCTATTATTGATAATCATTATTATCAACCATTGGATCAATGGATCAATGATCACCTTAAATCTTCAAACGATTTCATCACTTTAGACCTCCATTCGGTTTTGGCATTTCAACACCAAATGGTTTTGAAACCATTCGATTCCAAACGGTCCTGAGACCATTTGAGCCCAACCGGTTTCAAGACCATTTGGACTCAAACGGTATCAAGACCGTCTGGCCAAATGACCTTAAAAACCGATTAGATCAATTGAGGTATTCTTCAGCCAAATTGAATAGGGTTTGCTTGTTGAATTGACCACCAATTGAACTTATCGAATGTTCAATTCAATCTGACTCCATTGGATCTTCATCCATCAATAAAAATCCACCATTAACCTCCAAACGGTCCTAATACCATTTAATCTCAAATAGTTTCAAGACCGTTTGGACTCAAACGGTCTCAAGACCATTTGGTGCAACATCTTGAAACCGAAAGGATTACTAATTAGGGATTCTTCAACAAATCGATTCATGGTTGTAATTGGTGGATTGTCCATTCATAGGATCAATCAATTGGATCCGTTTGATCATCATCCAACATGTTCTACTCCTGGTCAACACTTCCATTTGGTCAACCATGTCCAAACGGTTTGGAACCCCAACCTCTGAACGGTTTGCAAACCGTTTGGTCTCCAAACAGTTTGGTGAAACCGATTGGACCAAAATTCATGAAACCGTTTGCAACTAAATTATGTTGATATGTGTTCTTATGATGATTTCATCATCATAAAGCCTTAGACCTTCGAAAACTACTGCCATTTTCATGGTAGTTCCATCAATTATTCAAAGGAAATTCAAGAAGAGCAATTGAACAGAATAGATTGAGAAATTGAATTCAATAACAATGAATAAGGGTTCAAGTTATAAAACCCACCTTCAAAGAAGATTCAAAGCTACAAACTCCACGTATTTAATGGTGCATGAAGCTTTCACAACCTCCCAAGGCTCGTCTTCAAGCTTTTGAGTGAAAAGGATTGGCTAGACTTGAAGTTTGTATGAAGAAAAGAAGAAATCAAGCATTGATTTTCGATTTCCACCATGAATTCAAGGTGAAAAGAGATCATGGAGCTTACCTACAGGTTGGGGGTCGTCCTCCTGTTGCTCCTAAGATTCCTTGGTCGTTTTGCAAGCAAGGAGAGAAATAAGGATCGAAAAATCCTTTCAAGCTATGGATAAATGAGCTTATATGCATTTTTATTAAAATTCATTTTAAGAGAGAGAAAGTAGGAAATAACTACTCCATTTCCTTGCCACTTTCCCTCTCCTCTTTCTTGCATACGAGGCTATATTCCTTGCCTCTTAATCCTCTCAATTATCAATGAAATAAAGAAAAGCAAATTAATCACCTTAATCCATTTAATAATAATATCCATAAGTTAGTGGCTATTTCTTTTTCTTTTAATAATGTGAGCGAGTTATCCACTTACTTTAGATATTTTGTTGCCTTTGCAAGGCACAAGGACGTCCACATGTAAGGATTTCAACCAACGCATTTTTGGTTGAAGGTCACTTCTATTAATATAATTATTTTTGCACTAAATTGAATTAGGGTTTCAATTATGCTTAAATCTTGATTATTTTAATATCAAGATTCTCTCTCATTCAAAGTGATACAAATGAGATGCACCTCTCATTTTATTTGCTCTACATGATTCCAAGAAACATTAGGGACTCTCTGGAAGTGGTAATTTGCATATTGAACCCTAGGTTTTTGGGTAAATTGCACATTACACCAAAACTAGGTTTTAATGCGCAAACATTGCTTTATCAACTCTTTCTTGGTACTCAGGCTATCACAAGCCATACCTCTACATCAACTTCATTCTTATGATGCTTCAACACTTGAGGAACTTTTTAACATGTAACATTTGCAAGTTAACCCCTCAACTTGGGTAATTTGCACTTTAGTCCAAAGTAAGCAAACATTGCTTCAACTTTATTCAAACATGACCTAAAATGAAACATAAGTTCCTCTTGAGCCTTAAATACTTTTTAGAAGATAAAATCAAAGATCTAATTAACTTGCCTTAAGCAAAAACTTCTAAGGTTAGGGCATAACCGAGGTCAGGGATGTTACAATTATAAACCCCTAACAAGGATTTCGTCCCCAAAATCCCAGATAATAGGAGACAAATATTATTCGTTCATCATATTATCAAGTCTCCACACAACATATTTGTCAAGGTTATGTTTATGTAGAGCATAAACCCCTAACATGTGATGTTCATACTACTTTATGTAACCAGATTGATTTTGTAGTTGGCAATCCCAGATGATCAACATAAATTGTCTAATTATTCATTTAGATACCAGAATTTCTTACCTTGGTATCCATTAAATGTGTTGATAACACATGACATCCTCATCTTCCTTTCATCATGAGACATTACTTGTTACATATGTCTTTATCTTGGAACCCAAGTCCAAGAGAAACTGATACTTTTCTAAGTATCCATCACATGAACATTTTTATTTCATGCACATCAAGTGTCCTAAGACCCACTTGATTTCTATGTCCCAAAAAGAGAAAGAGCACAAAGGAACATATTCCTTTTATCACCCCATCACCACCAAGGGTTGTTTATCAAAAGAAGAGATTATCATTTCCTTTGGTCATTGTATAAATTTTCAACTGTTCATGAGTCATTTACTCTTGTTTCATCCTAGGTTCCTTGCCATTAGCATAGGAATTATAAAGATGATTATATGTCATCATCCCTCAACATCATTATCATCCTGATTACTAGATATGGGTATTCAAACCCTCAGTTCATCACTGAACATTGTTATCTCCCATCAAATAACTGTTACCTCTGGGTCTTTAGACTAGGGTACACATTATACTAAGCATCTTCTTTTGTTTATAAGTTGATTTATAATTAAATCAAATTCCTCTGTATATCAATTAGAATGTGGTAGAAATATCCATGCCACATCTCCTTCTTCATTAGGCTTCTTTGGATTGTTTCAAAATGATTACTTGATCAGAGTAATCAGAAAGATAACAATCTAGATATGTCATACTGGCCTTGCCTTCAGTAAATGAATACCTGGCCAAGGTATTCAAGAACTGAAATTAGGTAGTATGCATTTATTTTATTTTATGTTTTCATATCTTCCCTTCCTTAATGAAGAGAGAGAAATTTCAAAACATATAAGAGAATATTAAACTGAACATAAGTTTTCATAAGTTTTCATTCTACTTATCTCTTCCTTATATTCTCAAAGGATTATACAGATGAACTAAACAACAACTACCCTTCTTATAGTAGAGAGTGCAAGATAATTCAAAATAGAAAGTTCTATCTTGACATGTCTACTTATTACAAGTTATTTAGTGTCTTATCTGACCCAACACATAGAGTCAGTTGTCATCCATTATTGCCTTTGTCCTCTACTACTAGAAGTAGATGGACCAAACTGTGACACTTGTCTACGTCCTCTACCTTCTGCTTCACTGAACTGAGGTCCTTGTAGGTTTTGCAGACTATGCCTTGACTATTGGGTCACCTCTTTGTTTCTTCTTAGACATTGTTGTCTAAAATGTCCTATTTGTCCACATTGATGACAAGCTCGACCCTGACTTGTTGACCTCTGCAATTGTGTACTATATTGTGATTCAACTGGTGAAGATTTTGGTTGTCTAACACCACTAATCAATAGTTCTTGTGACTGTATAGATTTTATTTTGAGGGTTGATTCTTGTTTCTTTGTCATAGACCTTTCTATCCTCCCGATTGACTCCACAAATGTTACAAACCTCTCTCCACTTTCTAGGGCAGATGCCAGAATAGACATCTCAGCATTCAATTCCTTCTCAAAATGTCGAATCTTTTCCTCCTCAGGAGCAGCCATTTGAGGAAAAAATCACAAAAGTTCCATAAATTTAACCTCATATTCACTTATCGACATGGCTCCCTGTTAAATCTTATCAAACTGTGAGATCTTTTCATCTAAGTATGTCCTTGGAAAATACTTATTGATGAATTCTCAATGAAATTCCTCCAAATCAACCTCTTCATCATTCCTTCTTATTTATTCTATAACCCAACAATGTCCAACACTACCCTTCAAAAGGAATACAACATGTTTAACTTTTTCAGCCTCTGGGATACTTATGATCTTAAAATCTTTTTCTAACTCAATGAGCCATAAATCAGCATCTGTTGGGTCAGATGTCCCAGCATATTCTATGGCTCCTACATGATGTAGTCATTCAAAAGTCTTTCCAGACCCATATCCCTCACTAGTAACTGGTGCACTAGGTGGTGGTACCGGAATCCAGTCTGTTATATGCATCACTGCAGTCATGAATTGCCCAAAAAGAATAGGAAAATCTAGGTTTCTTATCATGCCTTCATCAACATGGGGATTCTCAGGCACAATTTCTTCTCTTGCCTGATCCCTAGCACCTTCTACTGGTGCAGCAACATTGCTCTCAGCAATGTGTCCCTCATGTTCTCCAGACATCTTGGAGTTATATATCTTCTTTTGCATAAACAGAAGGCTCTATAAGATACACTGAGGTACACTTAGAACAGATTCGATACCTTAGTCCTATGTCTCTATAGACTCAACGAACCTAGATCTCTGATACCACTAAATTGTGGCATCCAACTCACAAAACTTGATTTACTTAAGCGGAAGCGATCGTTAACAGTGGATTACTGAAAATCACTAAAAATTAAAACCATTTACAAAGAATTCCAAACATAAGAAAACTCTTTCATCAAGAACCAATGTATTACATTTGCATCTTGGTTCATAAGTACATAACTTGTACCATCCCTTCTTGAGGATTACAAACATCAATTGTCCTGTTAACATTATATACAGACAACATAAGAACCTCGAGGCATCAATCCAAAATCTCAGATCAATTTATTAAAACACTAACTACTAACTCCAAGGACCTGAGAGTACATAGATGACACATAGGACTTCTATCTATAAGATACGACAGACAGTACACTCCACCTGAGTTGTCACTACTGTCCCTATTGTTGCTGATGTACTTCCTCTACAAGATGTTCTCAATCTCCTCCGTGCTTGTCCACCTAAAAATGTTGGATCCAACGGGGGTGAGACAATTTATAAAATTGCCCTAGCGAGAGATATAACTCTCTGCCAAAAACATTATTATTGCAGTTTAATGATATAAAACTAAGCAGAGGATAAGCAGTTTAGAACATTCTCATCTCTTAAGCATTGCATCTATTTATGGTAGAATAGTAATTCATCTATTCTCTTTATAAGGAATACGAAGGACATGTATACCATTTATCCATCATACTATACCAACATATCAAGCTTCTCTGGTGAAACTCATTATTATGATATGTCACCCACAAAATATTTCAATTTTTTGGCCTTAGCCAATCTGGTTTACAGATATCGAATTACACCAGTCATATAAGTGTACATCATCATATATTGCTTAGGTATTGGACTATACCAATACAATACTTCTATTACAGGCATTGGGCTATACCAATCATGTGCAACTGTTTCAAGTATTAGACTTACATCATTCTAGTGTAACTATTCCAGGTACTAGACTATGCCAATCAGATACAACCATTCCAGGTATTGAACTAAGCCAATCATGTGCAACCATTCCAGGTATTGGACTAAGCCAATCATTTGTAGCCATTCTAGGTATTGGACTGTTACCAATCATGTGACATTATTCCAGGTATTGGGTTGTTACCAATCCTGTGCAGTTATTCTAGGTATTAGACTATGACAATCATGTGCATCTATTCTAGGTATTGGACTATTACCAATCATGTGACATTATTCCAGGTATTGGGTTGTTACCAATCCTGTACAATTATTCCAGGTATTGGGTTGTTACCAATCCTATGACATTATTCCAAGTATTGGACTATTACCAATTTGGTGACATTATTCCAGGTTTTGGGTTGTTATCAATCCTATGCAGTTATTCCAGGTATTGGGTTGTTACCAATCCTATGACATTATTCCAGGTATTGGACTATGCCAATCCTATGCATCTATTCCAGGTATTGGTTTATACCAATCCTATGCATGTATTCTAGATATTGGATTATACCAATTTTGTGATATTATTCCAGGTATTGAACTATGCCAATCCTGTGCATCTATTCCAGGTATTATATTATACCAACCCTATGCATCTATTCCAGATATTGGAGTATACCAATCCTGTGACATTATTCCAGGTATTGGATTATACCAATCCTGTGCATCTTATCATAGATTACCACATCTTGTCACCTCACACTAAGCAATAACCATTCTCATAGCTCATAGAGAACATTTAATATCTTGTCACCTCTCACTAGGTAACAATTAACATCATGGCTCACAAGGCCCATAAAACATCTTGTTACCTCTCACTAGGTAATTGTTAATATCATTCTTAAAGATATGGATGTGATATCTATGATGTCTTGAAGCATTACTTTTAACTTACTTAAGTTTTTCAACTTGTATTGTATTAAGGTATTTCCCATCTTAATAATTTTATCCACTAACCTCTCACCTTTATCATAAAGTGCATAGGTTATAGAACAGACATTAGAATTGTCCAACTATCTTCAATGATATGGACTCATCTCAGGTGAAGGCATTTCTTTCTATAAAGTTTCCTATAATCAATCACTTTAGGTATTTTCCGTATTATGGTATTAGTCACCATTTCATTATTAGGATTAGGGTCTCACTTATAATCACCCTTTATTAGGGTTAGGGTTTCACATATTATCACCCTTCATTAGGGTTAGGATTTCACATACCATTACCCTTTATTAGGGTTATGATTTCACATACCATCACCCTTCATTAGGGTTAGGATTTCACATACCATCACCCTTTATTAGGGTTAGGATTTCACATACCATCACCCTTTATTAGGGTTAGGATTTCACATACCATCACCCTTTATTAGGGTTAGTATTTCACATACCATCACCCTTTATTGGGGTTAGGATTTCACATACCATCACCCTTTATTAGGGTTAGGATTTCAGATACCATCACTCTTTATTAGGGTTAGGATTTCACCTACCCTCACCGTCAAATTAGGGTTTCACATGGCATCACCCTCAATTAGGGTTTAAATTCAATTATTCACAATTAGGGTTTGCTATTCATCCAAATTAGGGTTTCATTTTCCATTACCCATAATTAGGGTTTCTTATATCATCACCCTTAATTAGGGATACATCATTACCCTAGATTAGGGTTTCACTTAGGATTGCCCTAATTTTTAGGATTATGGCTTATTAACCCACTTGATTAGGGTTTCATGATCTCTTTACTAAGGATCATACCCAAATCACATATTCTTAATGATTAATACTCATGTATGAATTCCTTTCTATCATCGTCTCAACTTGATTAGGTTACATCAACCTTTCAATAAAAAATACACAACTATGGTTGACATAGTGCATTGAGACATTGCTTTCATAAGCTTTTAAAGTTGACCATTCTAAAGTTACTAATCATTTAGGTACTTTAGGGTTTCAACCTTTGTACCTATCATTGAAAACCATTTTTATCAACCATTGGATCAATGGATCAATCATCACCTTAAATCTCCAAACGATTTGATCACTTTAGACCTCCATTCAGTTTTGGCATTTCAACACCAAATGGTTGGAAACCATTTGATTCCAAATGGTCATGAGACCATTTGACCCCAAACAGTTTCAAGACCATTTGGACTCAAATAGTATCAAGACCATTTGGCCAAACCATCTTCAAAACTGATTGGATCAACTGAGGTATTCTTCAACCAAATTGAATAGGGTTTGTTTGTTGAATTGACCACCAATTGAACTTATCGAATGTTCAATTCAACCTGACTCCGCTAGATCTTCATCCATCAATCAAAATCCACCATTGACCTCCAAACGGTCCTGAGACCGTTTGATCCCAAACAGTTTCAAGACCGTTTGGACTCAAACGGTCTCAAGGCCGTTTGGTCCAACATCTTGAAACTGAAAGGAATACTAATTAGGGATTCTTCAACAAATCGATTCAGGGTTGTAATTGGTGTATTGTCCATTCATAGGATCATCATCCAACATGTTCTAATCCTGGTCAACACTTCCATTTGGTCAACCATGTCCAAAAGGTTTGGAACCCCAACCTCCAAATGGTTTGCAAACCGTTTGGTCTCCAAATGGTTTGGTGAAACCGATTGGACCAAAATTCATGAAATCATTTGCAACTAAATTATGTTGAGATGTGTGCTTATGATGATGTCATCATCATCAAGCCTTAGACCTTCGAAAACTACTGCCATTTTCATGGTAGTTCCATCAATTATTCAAAGGAAATTTAAGAAGAGCAATTGAACAGAATGGATTGAGAAATTGAATTCAATAACAATGAATAAGGGTTCAAGTTATAAAACCCACCTTCAAATAAGATTCAAAGCTTCAAACTCCACGTATTTAGTGGTTAATGAACTTTCACAACCTCCCAAGGCTCGTCCTCAAGCTTTTGAGTGAAAAGGATTGGCTAGAGTTGAAGTTTGAATGAAGAAAAGAAGAAATCAAGCATTGATTTTCAATTTCCACCATGAATTCAAAGTGAACAGAGATCATGGAGCTTACATACAGGTTGGGGGTCGTCTTGTTGTTGCTCCTAAGCTTCCTTGGTCTTTTTTCAAGCAAGGAGAGAAAGAAGGATCGAAAAAGCCTTTCAAGCTATGGATAAATGAGCTTATATGCATTTTTATTAAAATTCATTTTAAAAGAGAGAAAGTAGGAAATAACTACTACATTTCCTTGCCACTTGACCTCTCCTCTTCCTTGAATACGAGGCTATATTCCTTGACTCTTATTCCTCTCAATTATCCATGAAAAAAAAGAAAAGCAAATTAAGCGCCTTAATCCATTTAATAATAATATCCATAAGTTAGTGGATATTTCTTTTTCTTTTAATAATGTGAGTGAGTTATCCACTTCATTTATATATTTTGTTGCCTTTGCAAGGCACAAGGACGTCCACATATAAGGATTTCAAGAAACACATTTTTGGTTGAAGGTCACTTCCATTGATATAATTATTTTTGCATTAAATTGAATTAGGGTTTCAATTATGCTTAAATCTGATTATTTAATATCAAGATTCTCTCTCCTTCAAAGTGATACAAATGAGATGCCCATATCATTTTATTTTCCCTACATGATTCCACGAAACACTAGGGACTCTCTGGAAGTGGAAATTTTCAAATTGAACCCTAGGTTTTTGGGTAAATTGAACATTACACCAAAACTAGGTTTTAATGCACAAACATTGCTTTATCAGCTCTTTCTTGGTACTCAGGATATCACAAGCCATACCTCTGCATCATCTTCATTCTTATGATTATTCAACACTTGAGGAACTTTTTATCATGTAACATTTGCAAGTTAACACCTCAACTTGGGTAATTTACACTTTAGTCCAAAGTAAGCAAACATTGCTTCAACTTTATTCAAACAGGACCAAAAATGAAACATAAGTTCCTCTTGAGCCTTAATTACTTTTCAAAAGATAAAATTAGAGATCTAATTAACTTGTTTAAGCAAAAACTTCCAAGGTTAGGGCATAACCCAGATCAGGGATATTACACCTATATCCAGATTTCCTTTATGGAACATGATTGACAAGATAAGCTTTATGAGCACTTATCACAAGATATCAAGATCGTACAAGTAACAAAAGAGATAACTGGATCATTTATATAAGCAAGGCCTCAACCAAAGTTCTTTGTTTTGCTCTAAGAAGTATATACTATTCGGCTAGATTACGTCTTATTATGCCCTGAGGAAGTGAGCTTTCTCTGCTCAAATCCAACCTTTGGCTGCGAAGCCCAAATCCAGTGCCATACAAGGTCAATGGGAGAGCCAGACTCCATGACCTCTCCTCCTCATGGTCAGTACATGAAAACCAAAGCAAGATCACAGTCTTATGCTTATATGGCCTCAGCCTCAGGGTCAGCTCCGCAAGCTACCCATATCTCTAGCTCAACTTGACACATGTGCTAGAATATACCTTTGAGCCACAGGCCTGATCACTGTGCTCTTGAGCCATGAAAACATTCATGCTCTATCTCGATGAGTCATGGGAATTCTCACCATGCTCTATATTTCCTGAGTCTGCAACCATAGTTTCACTCAAATCCTCCTATTTTAGGCTAGGGAAAACCTCGCATATTCAATAATATGTGCTCCAGGCAATCCCATAGGATAAACCTATTTCACCATCACCAAATTCTGATGATGATGGATCTATGGCCAGGGCAACTACATGATATGTTCCACTATAATTAATTAGTATATTTTAAGTGGATTGTAGAGGCAATCAAGTTATAAAGAATAACAACATTGAATTACATTGTCCTGGGATCTCAGTCCCCCATCACAAAAAGCCACTGCCTCTCAAGGCATCATCATCATCTTACATCATCACCTGGGATAAAAATCCCTGATCTCATCATCAGAGGATAACACCTCAACTAGGTACTCAGCCTTTATTAGGTCCTCAGACCTATCACATCATACTGGTTATACATGTTATCTCATCAACAAGGATTAGTATCATTTAAGGACAGTCAAAGCACATATACCTCATAGCTCTTACCTGGATATGAACCCAACTAGTATACCTGCATGGTTAGCATACATATCAAGAGAGAATACTTAAGACACCAGAAAAAAATAGATCTTTATGATTATCAGGCTAACATGTATGAAACAACATTCATGGTTATATGAAGTATAAGTTGTATCAAACATGTTATTGTTATCAAACCATGAGCATACCTTATGCCTTATTATTGTGAACATAACCATGTATCTCATCATCTTAAGTATCTTTCTTAGAAACCACGGTTGACAACCTACCATCATATCCCACCATTTAACATAGATGCGGGTTCAAGGTAATTAATCTATTGATTGGTTTTTTCCCCGGGTTAACCATAACCCTCACCAAAGGTTCCAACTTCCCTCACTATAGGTGGGGCAGGTGGCCCCAACCCTCACCCAAAGAGTATCGGGCATGATCATATCCTCACTGTCGATTATCAGCTAGGGTTACAAACCCTAAAGCACTTTTGACATCATATCGGCCAACAACACTTCATCCTATCATGCATCAAAGATCAACCGGCCCTGAGGGGTGTCGTGCATCTTGAGCTAGAGGTGTGTCGTGCACAAGAGACACCCATAATGACCAAGAGTCCTATCGGCCAGGGACCCTATCATGCACTAGGGTTAGGGTTCTATCGGCCAACCTTCTCAACAGGAAGCATGTTGACTAGATGCATGGAACCCAAGATGCCCTATCGTACAAACAACATACGACATCGCCCAAGACATCATGTCATCCAAGGCACCCTATCATCCATGGGCAAAGTGGCCACTAAGGCACCATGTCGGGAAACACATCCTTGGGGTGTCGTGCAAGCCCATACTTTTTGCCCGACACATGGTCTGCCCATCATGCTTTTATCGGCCATAAGAAACCACCATCTATGGCAAGGTCCGTATGGGTTAAGGCATATCGCCCAACAACTCTACTATGATGAAAAAGGGTCATGTAGGGAAATAAGGTTAATAGAACCTAACTCACCATATCCACCAGGACAACCCTAGAAGAGAGTAACAAGCAGGGGCACAAAGACCATATCGGTTAGGGTATATCGCCCAAGGTTACCACAACATAAGGAGAGCCCTATCGGTCATCAAGCCAATCATACACAACACCATCCTATCGACTAGATCGAGACCCAAGACAAAGAGGTGTCGGACAACATCTCATCATGGGTGTATCGGGCAAGGCACAAAACCTTACCAATAGGTCATCTTCAAGCTCAATCTCTTAAGCAACAAACCCTAATTGATCAAGATAGTTGGCTCACCTCTTAACAACTAAGAGAGAGGGATTTTGCACAACCTCCATCACAAATCAGGCAACATGATGAAACGTCTCCAACTTAGGTCATCACTCATCCAAAGGCTCATCTCTCAAACCCATGGTGAGAGGAGGGTATTGCCCAAGAAACTAGAGTATAGGCTCACCTCTCAAAAACCAAGAGAGGGGGGTATTGTCTATATCACTAGGGCTCAAACTCGCTTCTCAATACCAAGGAGAGAAAGGGGTATTGCCCCAAAGGAAACCCTAATCTATTGGTTTGTCCAACTAGGTCCAAAGATACACAACACCAACTACAACAACAAGATCACTATATCCACAAGATTAAAGGTATATGCTAGAGAAAGAGACATATCTAACAACATGCATGGCCGATCATGATCATATATGAACATGCAACATAAAAGAAGGTAGTATATTTAGGGTTAGAAATTATGTAACCCGCCTTAAGCAAGCTCCTCAAGCTCCAAGGCTCCAATGTTTAAGATTCTAGCTCCAAAGCACACCACCTTCGACCACCTCAAGGAAAGGGACAACGCTCATAATCACCATGGCCGAAGAGCAAGCAAGAAGGAGAAAGAGATGCTAAGGAGAGAGAGAAGATGCTTAGTAAGGAAGCAAGGCTCACCTATAGATCGGCCACCAAGCTAGAGGAAGAAGAATAGAACTCCTTCAAAGGGATCGACCACCAAGCACCAAGGGAAGGTGTATCTTGCACTAAGGAAGAGAGGAGGCAACAAAGAACTAAATGGATCCTAAGCAAGTGAAAGTGGATATATATGGAAAAGGATGAAGGGGAAATAAGGAAAGGTGTCGTCCCTCTTAGGGACACATGTTCAATGTCTTGCCACCTTGCAAACCACATGTACATGCCATGCCACCCATCTATAAAGGATAGCCACTTTTCCAAGGTATGGTGACACAACAAAAGCTAGGTCACATGAGTGATACACCCTCTTGGACAACACACTCCTGGGCGACACAGCCCTAGGCGACACAACTCTGGGCGACACAGAGCTTCAAGCTCTCCAAGGCACGATACAAACCCTAAACAAAGCAAGGAAAGGAAAAGCAAGGCCCATCTAGGCCCAAAACATCTCAAGAAACAAGCCCAACCCATCCTCTCAACTCTAGAAGATGCAAGGAGAGAGAGAAACATCTCTCAAGGTGACAAACTTGCTCATCAACCCTAAAACTTGGGTTATTTGCAAGTACACCTCCAACCCTCAACAAGGTACAAACAAACCCTAATCACCACTTGAGGTGATTAGCAAGCAACTAAATACCAGGGTTAGGAAAAGAAAATAGGGGAAACCCAAAACGGAGGTCAGGGTCCTTACAAGCCATAAAACTCTACAAAGGGATTTTGTCCCTGAAATCTAGAGAGAAAAGTGAGGGATATTTCCTCCTCATCTCTTCCTCAAGCTCCCACATGGCTTCCTCAACACCACGATGATGCCAAATAACTTTCACAAGAACCAAGTCTTTCCTTTTTAGCTTCTTCACTCTCTTGTCAAGGATCATCAATAGACCTTCTTCGTAGGTCACATCTTCATCAGGCTCAACCTTGACTGGTTGTATCACAGTTCCTATGCCTGGATGACTTTTCTTCAACATACTGACGTGGAATACCAGATGTAATCTGTGCTACTCTGGCGGCAGCTCTAACTTGTAAGCGACCTTGCCAACATGTGCTATTACTGAATATGACCCCATATACCTGGGTGCCAACTTTCCTTTCTGGTCAAACCTCAGCAGGCCTTTCCAAGGTGAGACCTTGAGATACACTTTGTCTCTCACCTGGAACTCTAAAGGTTGCGGCGATTATCTGTGTACGACTTCTGTCTGTCCTATGCCACTTTCAATTTTTGTTGTATCACTCTGATCTTCTCTATTGTCTGCTGCACTAACTCAAGACCCAAAAGCTGACACTCACCAGACTCATACCAGCATAGAGGAGATCTACACTTCCTGCCATATAGAGCCTCATAAGGATCCATGTTGATGCTCTGTTGGTAACTATTGTGGTAGGTGCACTCTATCAAATTGAGTTGCACATCCCAACTGCCTAGAAACTGAAAAACACATGCTCGGAGAAGATCCTCCAAAGTCTGAATAGTCCTTTTAGACTGTCCATCTGTCTGCAGGTGGAAAGCAGTACTGAACCTCAACTGCGTTCCCAATGCTTTGTGCAACTGTTCCCAGAAATGACTTGTAGACTGGGGACCTCTGTTAGAAACTATCGTTGCTGGTACACCGTGCAAATGCACTATCTCATCTACATACACCTGAGCAAGCTTCTCTGTTGTATACGTTGTCTTTACCAGTATGAAGTGAGCAAACTTTGTCAACCTGTCCACTATCACCCAAATGGAATCATGATTCCTAGCTGTCCTTGGCAGAACAACTATGAAATCCATGGTTATATGATCCCATTTCCACTGCAGTATTGCCATGGGTTGAACGTACTTGGCAGCTTCTGATGCTTAGCCTTAACTTGTTGGCATACCACACACCTAGACACAAACTCGGTTACATCCTTCTTCAAGCCATACCACCAATATAGGTCCTTCAAATTATGATACATCTTGGTGACTCCTGGATGCATAGCATACATCGATGTGTGTTCTTCCTCAAGCACTAGATTTCTCAGATCATCAACATCGACGACCACCATCCTATTATGATAGCAAACTAGTCTATCCTCAGACTCATGGAACCCATCGCACTTTTCACTACCAAACTCTGATATGATCGAATGAATTGAAGCATCTGTCTGTTGTGCATCTTTGATCTGTTGTCTCAATGTAGGCTTTACTTGCATCTGTGCTAACAATCCTGCCAACAAGGAAACTTCTAACTGTACATTCATCTTCCATAAGGACACAAACATATCCCGCCTATGGCATTCCAAAGAACTCAACTGTACTTTCTTTGTGGAAAGAGAGGAAGACTTCCTACTAAGTGCATCAGCTACCACGTTAGCCTTACCAGGATGATACTCAATAGTACAATCATAATCATTGATCAGTTCCATCCAACGACGTTGTCACATATTCAGCTCACTCTGTGAGAAGATGTACTTCAGATTCTTGTGATCTGTAAAGATCTAACACACTTACCCATAAAGATAATGCCTCCAAATCTTTAACGCATGAACCACCACTGCCAGTTCCAAATCATGTATCAGATAATTCTCCTCATGTTTCTTAAGCTATCATGAAGCAAAAGAAACCACATGATCTTCCTGCATCAGCACACATCCTAGGCTTCTTTGAAGCATCATAGAAAACAACATAGCCTTTTCCAGGCTCTAGCAGCACTAGCATTGGAGCACTAGTCAACTTCTCCTTCAATATTTGGAAAGCTCGCTGACAACGATAATCCCAAATAAAAGGTACATCCTTCCTGGTCAACTTTGTCATCGGCAATGCGATCACGCTAAAGTCCTTTATAAACCTCCAGTAGTATCCTACCAAAACCCTGGAAAACTACAAACTTCTGTCAGCGTCTTTGGTTGCTCCCAAACTGCAACTGACTCCACTTTCTTGGGGCCACTTTGACTCCTTCAGCAGATATCACGTGACCCAAGAAAGTCACTTCCATCAACCAGAACTCGCACTTACTGAACTTGGCATACAACCTATGTTGGCGAAGAAGAGTCAACGTTTGTCGAAGATGATGTTCATGCTATTGATTGTCCTGACTATAGATCAAGATGTCATCTATAAAACCCACAACAAACTGATCTAGAAACAGACGGAACACCATATTCATCAGATCCATGAAAGCAGCAGGCGCCTTGGTTAGCCCAAATGACATAACCCGCAAACTCCAAGTGACCATACCTCGTCCTAAATGCTGACTTTGGTATGTCATCATCCTTACTCCTCAACTGATGATATCCAGATCGTAGATCAATCTTTGAGAACATTGTAGTGCCCCACAACTGATCAAACAGACCGTCTATCCTCGGCAACGGGTACTTGTTCTTGATTGTAACTTTGTTCACCTTCCGGTAATCTATGCACAAGTGCATCGATACATCCATATTCTTTATGAACAGGACTGAAGCACCCACGGTGATGTGCTCGGTCTGATGAAACCTTTATCCAACAACTCTTGTAACTTCTTCTTCAGTTCTGCCATCTCGGCTGGAGCCATCCTGTACGGTGTCTGAGCAACTGGCTGTGTTCCTGGCACCAGATTGATCTCAAAATCAATTTCTCAAGGTGGGGGAACACCGGGGAACTCATTGGGAAACACATCCACGAACTCTCAAACCATAGGAACCTCCTCAAGGGTAGGACCTTTTTCCATGGTATCCACAACATGGGCTAGGAATGCCCTACATCTTTGTCGTAGCATCTTTTCTGCCACCATTGTTGATACTAAACATGTCGGCAGAATCTTCCTATCTCCCTGGAAGATCTACTTCTCTCCACCGTCATCGAACACTGCCTGCTCGGAACCATAGTCCAAAACAACCTTATACTTCTCTAAGGTATCCATCCCAAGAATCATGTCGAATCCATGCATATCAAGTGGTATAAGATCCACTTGTATACTATGTCTCGAAAAAGATAGAATACAAGATGGACACACCTCTTGAAGCATCGAGGAACCATCGAGAGGGGTTTCTAACAAAAGGCTATCTTTCTTACAACTAACAAGTAAAGGACAACTATCAAGCAGACTATGTGCAATAAAAGAGTGTGTAGTACCCGGGTCAACCAGAACAGATATAAATCAAGAAGAAGACAAATTAGAATGAAATAACTCCATCTGACTTGCCACAACTCGCAGGTTGACTATTGTAACATCCCAGGATTTGAGGCCTCAGATAACATGATCTTAAAAGGAATGATTGGACTACCCATATCACCAAGGTACACCTCCTTTTCAGGAAGCCCATCCCTAAAGAACTCCATTGTTAAGTGTGCTTGGATTGGAGTAGTACTAGGATGGGTGACTAGTCGGGAAGTTGATCCTGGCTTACACGTGAATGTGGACAAAGTGCCTTGTTAAGGCTAGTGGTGGTCTGTGGGGCCAGTCGTCATTCCTGAAACTCTACTAGAGCCTTGGGCAGTGGGCCCGGTCATTACAAATAGTATCAGAGCCAAAACCCCTCCAGTAGGTGGGGCCCACATGGACATGGCATGCTAGTCTTGAGACGTGCAGTCCAGGCATGTAGGAAAGGGATTTCCATGGTTGATGTAGGCACCCATGCACTGGTATTCTGTGATCGGGAGTTGGGTATCCATGGGCCATTGTGGGTCTGCACTGAAATGGGGAAGAGATTATGAGGCCTTATAGTTGAGCCTTGATGAGGACATCAAGAGCCTAAGTGGGGGAGATTGTAACATCCCAGGATTTGAGGCCTCAGATAACATGATCTTAAAAGGAAGATTGGACTACCCATATCACCAAGGTGCACCTTCTTTTCAGGAAGCACATCACTAAAGAAATCCATAATTAAGCATGCCTGGCTTGGAGTAGTACTAGGATGGGTGACCAGTCAGGAAGTTGATCCTGGCTTGCGCGTGAATGTGGACAAAGTGCCTTGTTAAGGATAGTGGTGGTCTATGGGGCCAGTCGTCATTCCTGAAACTCTACTAGAGCCTTGGACAGTGGGCCCTATCATTACAACTATCGCCTCCGACTGACTCATAGCATAGAATCGAGTCATTGCTTGTTGTCTTCCTCACCCTCTGCTTCCTTGAGCAGATGATCCTGCTTGCGATGCTTGACCGCATCCTCACCCACTAGACTGCAGTCTGTCTGACACTTGTTGACTCTGTCTTAGTTGTTTCATTACTTCAATGTCTCTCCTTGGGCAATTTGACCTCAAATATACCCAGTCTGCCCACAGTGATAACATGACCTGCCTTCCAATTGTGGTTTAGACGACCCTGTCACAGTCACTGAAGCGGTACTGTGTTCTTTGGATGGCAAAAATCCACACCCTCTTCCCTTACTTGGAGACCACTGAGATGGTGTATGAGAACTCTACATTACGGAAGGTGTTTAATACCTTGGCTTCTTGAAGCCATCAAACCTTTGTCTCTGGAACTAAGCAGGCCTTTTCCTGGTCATGGACTCCCTTTTATCCTAGACATACTGTTCAATCCTATGGACAGACGCAATGAACGTGGAAAACTGCTCCCGATTTTCCAAAGCAGTAGTAGGTGTCAACATCTCAGCGCTCAAACTCTTCTCAAACCATCTGATCCGCTCATCATCTGTCGTGGCCATGGGAGGACAAAACCTCAGCAAGTCCATAAACTTGGCTTCATACTCAGTGATGCTCATTGGTCCTTGGTGCAGACGCTCAAACTGGTTGATCTTCTCGTCTAGGTATGTCTTCAGGAGGTATCTGCTGACGAACTCTCATCGGAAAACCTCCCAACATATCACCTCATCGGGTCTCTTCTCCTCCTCAATGGCCCACCAGTGGCTAGCACTACCTTTCATAAGGTAGACAGCGTGCTTGACTTTGTCTTCTTCGGGGATGTCGAGGATCCGGAAGGCGTTCTTGAGACTTGTCAGCCACAAATCTGCATCTGTGGTATCATCTATTCCAACGTAATCTGAAGCTCTGACTCAACGAAGTCGCTCAAAGGTCTTCCCAATACCTGATGATTCACCATGGAGAGCCTATGCTCTTGGCGGAGGCACTGGCACTCTTTCCACCATCTGATTCATCATAGCCATCAAATGCCCCATAAGGTGCTGGTAGGTAGCGTTTTCAAGAATGGTTGGGTCAAGTTGGGGGACCTCAGGCACCCGATCTTCATGTGCCTGCACTCTAGCTCCATCAACTGATGCAGCATAGCTACTCTCGACAGCATGTTCTTCATGGTTTCCAGACATCTTTAAGCTTTTTCTTCTGCTGAGGGCAGAAGATGATTGTGAGAAAATCTAGAAAACTCACAAGAACAGACGCAACCTAGTCCTAGATCCCTGTAGACTTAGTGAACCTAGAGCTCTGATATCAAACCAACTGTGACACCCTGCTATCACACAGACAACAATGTGACACGCAAAAATGTACGGTACCACAGATTACTAAAAACACGGGTTAATTAAAACTGATTTCGAAAAGCATACATAAGAGAACTTTTGCATCTAGATCCTGCAAAGAAACATGTTATATAAATATTACAAGCCTTGATATATGTCCACATCTTATCGGCACCAGCTGTACTGTCAGCACTAAAGTTCATTCCCTGTTTATATGTACATATCAAGCCATGTAAGGCCAACAAAAGGATATAAAAAACTACAACATCTATACATTGTGAAACATTGTTAAAACACCTCCGAGGACCTGAGAGTACAGGTATGACTCTAGGACTCTACAAAAAAACCACCAAAATAGCATCATGTCCATCTCTTGCCTTCTACTGCTCTTCTTGCTGCTCGGCCACCACCTCGCAACCACCACGTCTAGTGTGATCACCTAAAAAGGTTGTAAACCAGCGGGGTGAGACACACAGTCCCAGGGAGAAACATAACTCCCCGCTGACACTATAAAACCTCATAAGGTTAAAGCAGATAAAGCAAATAGGTGGTAAAGACATATAATAAGAGCAGCATACTGAGTAAGGCTATTATTACCATCAATCTTACCAAGATATTCATGAGGCCTATATCCAGATTTCCTTTATGGAACATGATTGACAAGATAAGCTTTATGAGAACTTATCACAAGATATCAAGATCGTACAAGTAACAAAAAAGATAACTAGATCATTTATATAAGGAAGGCCTCAACTAAAGTTCTGTGTTTTTCTCTAAGCAGAATATGCTATTCGGCTAGATTAAGTCTTATTATGCCCTGAAGAAGTGAGCTATCTCTGCTCAAATCCAACCTTTGGTTGCGAAGCCTAAATCTGGTGCCATACAAGGTCAATGGGAGAGCCGGACTCCATGACCGCTCCTCCTCATGGTCCGTACATGAATACCAAAGCAAGAACGCAATCTTATGCTTATATGGCCTCATCCTTAGGGCCATCTTCACAAGCTACCCATATCTCTAGCTCACCTTGACACAGGTGCTGGAATATACCTTTGAGCCACAGGCCTGATCATCGTGCTCTTGAGCCATGAACGCATTCATGCTCTATCTCGGTGAGTCATGGGCCTATTCACCAAGCTCTATATATCCTGAGTCTGCAACCATAGTTTCACTCAAATCCTCCTATTTAAGGATAGGGAAAACCTCGCATATTCAAGAATATGCGCTCCAGGTAATCCCGTAGGATAAACCTATTTAACCATCACCAAATTCTAATGATGATGGATCTATGGCCAGGGCACTACATGATATGTTCCAGTGTAATTAATTGGTATATTTTCAGTGGATTGTAGAGGAAATCAAGTTATAAAGAATAACAACATTGAATTACATTGTCCTGGGATCTCATTCCCCCATCACAAAAAGCCACTGCCTCTCAAGGCATCATCATCAGCTCGGATAACAATCCCTGATCTGATGATCAGAGGATAACACCTCAAATAGGTACTCAGCCTTTATTAGGTCCTCAGACCTATCACATCATACTAGTGATACATGTTATCTCCTCAATAAGGATTAGTATCATTTAAGGATAGTCAAAGCACATATACCTCATAGCTCTTACCTGGCTATGAATCCAACTAGTATACCTGCATCATTATATCAAGAGAGATAACTTAAGCCACCAGAAAATATAGATCTTTATGATTATCATGCTAACATGTATGAAACAACATCCATGGTTATGTTGGTATGTATTCCCATAGAGCAAGTCATGAGATGATTGTAATGGGATATTTTGTAAATGATTTGAATAATAATAAAGGCAATTTCCAATCTATATGTTTTAACTATTTCTGAGATGATAGTGTAACATGACAGATGTCTAAAGAATTGTTTACTCAATGACGTATGCTTTTAGGTTCAGGACCTCATTGATGAGATCATACGGATGTTAAGAGTATACATTCTTGTTCAGTCCCTAGTCGGTTATTATTGTGGAAATAACCATAGACATCAATAACACTAAAGACTAGATTGTGTGTTGGTTGATGACAGAATCTCATTAGTAATGATATAGTGATATCAAACCAAGCACATAGGTACTTGTTAGAGAACAAGTATACCAGACAGACCCACCATGAGAGTGACACATGGAACCATGATTTGGTAGTCACAATCATCTCTCACAGTGATGGTGGTGAGTGTGATTCTTCAACCTAAAATTACTACACTCAACACATGTTGTTGGGTACACCTTGACTTCATCAAACGCAATCCTAAAACATGGGTTGTTCTAAAGGTGATGATTGAGTGACTTTAACACATGGGGCTTTTGAGGGGTGAGTGATAGATATGGGATTTGTCCCTCCTAAGGGAGCTTAATGTCCATGGTCACTTGATGAGTAGGATTGAAAAAGGCATGTGCATACACGTGTGAATCAATATGTGATATTGATGTCGCACACATCTCACCCAGTCTGCTTTGAGATCAAGGAAATGGATGAACGTTGAAAGGATGACTATACCATGCGTTGAGTTCATTCAGGACATTAGCGACAAAGGAATTATACATTCACTGTAACACTATTCACGGATTGTAGGATTGAAAGTTGTTCTCCAACTTTCTATTTCACTTGGGTAGCACTGATGTGTGACTAGACACCACTCTTTGCTTGTGAAGTCATAAGTGTTATGGACTTTCACTGCCAACATGAAATGGACCTGCAAGGTCACACACATAGGATTTAACCTGGAAGAGGAGTTTATCCACAAATGATGTTTAGATTGATTACTAAAGGAGCTTAGTAGTTCAATTAAACACTCTGTTGATTGATAGTTCAAAATCATATTGTTCGAGGTGCTAAACGAATTGATTGGAGTATCAGATTGATTGAAACTGTGATTGACTGATTTTGCACAATCTACACTTCCAACCGATCGACTCATGAGATGAACTGATTGGCTCAAGTTGGTGAACCGATCGGCTCAACTGGTGAGACGACCGGCTCATGTGCAATGAACCGATCAACTCAATTGTTGAATCGGTCGGCTCATGTGACCAACGGAGATCATTTGGAAAGTTGATTTTGCAAATACACTTTGTTTCACGTGTACAAATTCAATTTCGACAACGATTAATATTTGATTAATCGAAGACAAATTTGAAAGTCAATTTGAGTTGGACTAGGACTACGAACCGATCGCCTCATGTGAGGAACCGATCGGTTCAGGTGCCCAAATGATCAATTCAGGTGTGAATCGATCGGTTGAGGTTACCAAACGACCGTTTCAATTGTGAAACGATCGGTTCAGTGGGAGCAAGTTGCTTGTTTTGTGGAAAATATCGTACTTCTACTCCTGTTTAGTCTCATATTTCTCGAGGTAGAGAACCCTGTCCCATGACCCTCCTATATATAGGGGTATTGGGGGCTTCTCAAAGTACAACTCAGTGCATCAGTTGCTCTGTAAAGTTGTCATTCTCTCTAGTTTTGGTAACTGAGAGAGCCCGAGCAAGTGCTCCCTGATGAGGGAGGCACATCAAGTTAAAGACAACTATAGAAAGTCACTGGTGGTAGGAGAGTGTGTCGGTGGCTAGTGCGCCGACATGAGGGTGCGACTCCTTCTGATTCCATATAGGACAAGGAGATCGGAGTTCCATGAGGTCTATGTGGACTACTTCAGAGGAGGGAGACTTCTGCTACTCAGAGGACATCTATCAATCATGACAGTCCCAGTGAGACCAGGAGCTTCTCAGACACCGTCCAAGACTAGAGGTGAAGACCGTGCAAGCCACGATGTAACATCGCTGAGCAAGCCTCAGGACAAGGTACGCTTCTACAAACCATACTTCCTATTGTATAGACGTTGACACATTTCCGTTGTTCTGGGTTTGGGAGAAGAAATTTTTTGCTTCCGCTGCCTTCTCTGTCTCCCCTAAAACCCAACCATGGTATCAGAGCTAGGTTAACTGCTCTATACTTTAGGATTATTGATATGATCGATTTTGGTTTGTCGCCTTTATTTATTGCATACGATGCAAATAAAATTGGCTTTATGCATGTCCAATCCTAAATCCAAAAATCCCAATATACATATATGATATGTAATATGAATGCACTTAATACGCGTCGCCCTTAAATGAGTTTTGTGGTGGAAGTATAGCATGGTTATGACCAATAAACCCTATGTTTGTGTTCTTGGTTGGATGTGGTTGCTTGCATCTTGGTCTGCGCACTGATCCCCTATCTCATATTCCTAATGTAACTCGAGCTAACTCGAGATTTCTTTCCTACCTTTGCTCCCCCCGAATGTAACTCGGGGTTTCCTTTTACAAATGTAAAATAGGATAGAATTTTATTTCCTGTTATGTCAAAGAACGGAGGACATCTTGATGACCGGTTCAAGGAGCGTGACGAGCGGGTGGAGGCCTGAGGAGATGCACAACAACCAGTGTACCGATCGGCTGGAGGCACTGGTCGATCAGCTTGTGGCACCCAACCGACCAACCTAATGGTGAGTAGATCAATCATGGAGATTAGTTGATCAAACCTAGAAAGGCAAAGCACAAAGTTTATCTTGTAAAGGTTGCATATGATGTGGACCTAGATGACCGTGATTCCTCTTGGCTCGAGGAATCACATTAGGATGGCCATAATCATTTCTTTTATCATTTCACATGTTATCTGTGGGATATAGCATGTATATGATACTTACTATATTGTGGTGATTGGATATGTATATGTACCTATAAAACCAAATCCCTCATTAAATATTAAAGTTTTAGATGCTTTCCAAGTGCAACACACGTGAAAAGCTTGATCGACCAAGTGTGGGCACGCCCTTGCGTGGCGCACCGTCTATCTCGTGGACGCGTGAAGGATGGATGTGTGGGTCTTCCCTAGCAGGGTGTGTATTCATCATGTTGGCTTTGGGTTGGACTTAACAAGGTGACCTAGATAGGATCTAGCACCTTGAGGCATGGAGGTGATCATGGCAAGGAGTTGCGCATGACATCTTTCAAGAGTTGCATATGATGCAATTGGTAAAAGTTGCCTACCTAGAACATCTGAGTTGTGGGTGACAGCCCTAGCTGGTCCATGACTCAGAGGATTTTAGGATCTTGACCCACTAGAAGATTGTACGTTGCAATCTTCCGAATTGATGGTGAGGGCTGTCAATTTGAATCAAAATAGTGGGAGCGGTAACTAATTAAAGGCCTAATTAACTACTGTCAAATTTTATTCAAATCAAATCAAATCAAAAGGAGTTTTGACAAATGCATTTTTCTCTTATAGAATGGCAAAAGAATCATCTTTTAAGATGGGAAAATTAATTGAGAATAAATTCCATAACTGGTTGGGGATTGTGAGAAGTATTCTGTACAATCCAGATATACCGGTAGCCTTTGAATCCACTCTATGTGCACTTAAGAAGAAGGATAGTTCATTGATGGATATCAATGGAATAGAGTCTAAGGACAAAGTTGAGGGAGAGAAGGGTTCTCTTGCCAAACCAATGTCAAAATCTTCTGCACTGAAAACATGGAGAGGATGGAGGGAATGATGGAAGAAGAAGTGAGAGATAGAGATCGCTACTTCTGGTGTATACATGATAGATATTAACTTTACTACTTCTTTGTCATGGGTACTTAATACCGTATGTGGATCTCACATTTGTTCAAATGTGAAGGATCTTAAAAGGCATAGGCCTTTGGGGAAAGGTGAGGTTGAACTACGTGTTGCCAATAGTGCAAGGGTTGCAGCCAGTGCCGTAGGAACCTATGAGTTAACTCTACCAAGTGGGCTAATAATAGAGTTAAAGAACTGCTATTATGTACCTACAATAAATAGGAATATCATTTTCGTTTCTTGTTTGGACAAGGATGGTTTTGAATTTCTTATTAAGAATGGAAAGTGTTCTATTTCAAAAGATGGGATCTTTTATGGCAGTGCCCCAATGTCTTATGGTCTATAATTGATAGATCTAGATACAAGTGTATACAACTTAAACACCAAAAGGAAAAAACTCAACAACTCAAACAAAACGTATCTTTGGCATTTTCTTCTAGGGCACATAAATGAGAAGTGCATTTCTAGACTCCATAAAGATGGTTATCTAGACTCTTTTGATTATGAATCAATAGAGACATGTGAATCTTGTTTGTTGGGCAAGATGAACAAGATTCCCTTTTTAGGTAAAGGTGAGAGAGCTAGTGATCTATTAGGACTCATACATACTGATATATGTGGGCCTTTTAGAACTAATTCCAGAAATGGGTGTCAGTACTTCATTACCTTTACTGATGACTCAGTAGTTATGGCTATGTGTACCTGATGAAACATAAGTTAGAAACCCTTGAAAGGTTCTAGGATTTCATGAATAAAGTACAGAGACAACTTGGTAAAAGTATTAAAGCACTTCGATCTAATTGAGGTGGAGAATACTTAAGCTAGGAGTTTGAGGACCTTCTTTGAGCCCGTGGTATTGTATCACAATGGACTTCGCCTGGAACACCACAACATAATGGTGTGTCTGAAAGAAGGAATCACACATTACTAGATATGGTGCGATCAATGATAAGTTTTGCTGATCTTCCAATTTCCTTCTTAGGTCATGCTCTTAAAACCGCTGCTTTTACACTTAACTAAGTACCATCTAAATTGGTCCAAAAGACACCATATGAGGTATGGTACGGGAAGCGTCCCGATTTTTCTTTTATGAATATTTGGGGTTGTGAGGCTTACGTCAGGAAAATGTTTCTTGATAAGCTTGGACCCAAGTCTGATAAATGTTATTTTGTTGGATATCTCAAGGAAACGAGGGGATACTATTCATACCACCCTACTGACAACGAAGTGTTTGTTGCTAAGACAACTGTGTTCCTAGAAAAGGAATTTATTTCCAGAGGAAACAATGGGAGGAAAATAGAGCTTCAAGAGGTTCAAGCCCAACAAGAAAACATTGAACTAGTATATGTACAAGAGGAACATAGAGATACACAAGGTGTTGTGGAATCTCAGTCTCCTCAAGTAACACAAGTACCTCATAGATCTAATGTGACACGCCTTGAACCTGAGAGGTTTGTATACCTTGTGACTTAGGAAGGAGGTGACTTGATCATAGAGGATGATCCAACTACCTATCTAGAGGCTATGGAGGGACCAGATTCTGAGAAATGGCTTGAGGCCATGAAATCCGAGATGGAATCCATGTACTCCAACAAAGTATGGACTTTGGTGGAACCACACGAAGGGGTAAAACCCATAGGGTGCAAGTGGGTCTTCAAGAAGAAGACCGACATGGATGGCAATGTGCAAACTTATAAAGGTAGATTGGTTGCAAAGGGTTTTCGACAAGTTCAAGGTGTTGACTATGACGAAACTTTTTCTCCAATTGCCATGATTAAGTCCATCATGATTATGCTTGCTATTGTGGCTTACTATGACTATGAGATTTGGTAAATGGATTTTAAAACTACATTCCTTAATGGGAATATAAATGAGGATGTGTACATGACAAAACTTGAAGGTTTTATAGATCCAATGAATGCCAATAAAGTCTATAAGCTACAAAGGTCAATCTATGGATTGAAACAAGCATCTCGGAGTTGGAATCTTTGATTTGATGAGGAAGTCAAAGTGTTTGGCTTTATTCAAAATAAAGATGAACCTTGTGTGTACAAGAAGGTTAGTGGGAGCACGACCACATTCCTCATATTGTATGTGGATGACATACTATTGATGGGGAATGATGTCTCAGCCTTAGAGAAGGTAAAGACTTGGCTTGGGAATACTTTCTCAATGAAGGACTTATGATAAGCATCCTACATTCTAGGCATTAAGATCTATAGAGATAGATCTAAAAGGCTTCTCGGATTAAGTAAAATCACATACATTGACAAAGTGTTGAAGTAGTTCAGCATGGAGAACTCAAAGAGAAGCTACATCCCCATGTCACATGGAGTTACCATCTCTAGAGCACAATGTCCCCAATCTTGTGAAGAGAGGGAGTGTATGAATGGGATCCCATATGCATCAGCCATCGGATCCATAATGTACGCTATGTGGTGCACACGCCCAGATGTCTTGTATGCTCTCAGCATGACAAGTAGGTACCGGTCAGATCCCGGGGATGCTCACTGGAAAGTCGTAAAGAACATCCTCAAGTGCTTGCGAAGGACTAAGGATCAGTTCCTTGTATACGGCAGCGAGGAAGAATTGGTTGTAAAGGGTTGCACCGATGCAATCTTCCAAACCGACAAAGATGATTACAGATCACAATCAGAATTTGTGTTTTGCCTAAACAATGGAGCTGTGAGCTGGAAGAGTTCCAAGCAAGAAATAGTTGTCGATTCTACTATAGAGGCTGAGTATATTGCTGCTTCACATGTAGAAAAGGGGGCTGTGTGGATCAGGAAGCTCATCTCTGAACTTGGTGTAGTTCCCAGTAGCTTTGATGCAATTGAGCTTTATTGTGACAACAATGGAGCTATTGCTCAAGCTAAGGAGCCCAAATCACATCAGCGATCCAAGCACATACTGCGGTGCTTCCATCTCGTACGAGAGATCGTACAATGAGGAGATTTGAAGATTTGCAAAGTACCAACTGAAGACAACATAGTTGATCCATTGACTAAGGCCCTTTCTCAGTAGAAGCATGATGGTCATGCTAGGTCACAAGGACTGAGGTTCCTAGGTGACTGGCTCTAAGTGCAAGTGGGAGTCTGTTGGTATGTATGCCCATAGACCAAGTCATGTGATGATTGTAATGGGATACTTTGTAAATGATTTGAATATATATAAAGGCAATTTCCGATCTATATGTTTTAACTATTTCTGAGATGATAGTATAACATGAAAAATGTCTAAAGAATTCTTTACTCAATGATGTATGCTTTTAGGTTGTGGACCTAAATGATGAGATCATACAAATGCTAAGAGTGTACATTTTTGTTCAGTCCCTAGTCGGTTGTTATTGTGGAAATAACCATCAATAACACTAAAGACTAGATTGTGTGTTGGTTGATGACAGAATCTCATTAGTCATGACATGGTGATATCAAACCAAACACATAGGTACTTGTTAGAGAACAAGTGTACCGGACAGATCCACCGTGAGAGTGACACACGAAACCATGATTTGGTAGTCATAGTCATCTCTCATAGTGATGGTGGTGAGTGTGATTCTTTGACCTGAAATCACTACACTCAACACATGTTGTTGGGTACACCTTGACATCATCAAACGCAATCCTGAAACATGGGTTGTTATAAAGGTGATGATTGAGTGACTTTAACACATGGGGCTTTTTAGGGGTGAGTGATAGATATGGGATTTGTCCCTCCTAAGGGAGCTTAATGTCCATGGCCACTTGATGAGTAGGATTGAGAAAGGCATGCACATGCACGTGTGAATCAATATGTGATATTGATGTCGCACACATCTCACCCAATCTGCTTTGAGATCAAGGAAATGGATGAACATTGAAAGGATGACTGTACCATGCCTTGAGTTCATTTAGGACATTAGTGACAAAGGAATTATACATTTAATGTAAAACCATTCACGGATTGTAGGATTGAAAGTTGTTCTCCAATTTTCTATTTCACTTGGGTAGCACTGATGTGTGACTAGGCACCACTCTTTGCTTGTGAAATCATAAGTGTTATGGACTTTCACTGCCAACGTGAAATGGACCTGTAGGGTCACACACATATGATTTAAGCTAGAGGAGGAGTTTATCCACAAATGATGTTTAGATTATTACTAAAGGAGTTTAGTAGTTCAATTAAACACTCAGTGGATTGATAGCTCGAAATCATAGTGTTCAAGGTGTTAAACCAATTGATTGGAGTATCGGATTGATTGAAACTGTGATCGACTGATTTTGCACAATCTGCACTTCCAACCGATCAGCTCATGAGATGAACCGATTGGCTCACATTGGTGAACCGATCGGCTCAACTGGTGAGACGATCAGCTCATGTGCAATGAACTGATCGGCTCAATTGTTGAATCGGTCGGCTCATGTGATCAACGAAGAACGTTTGGGAAGTCGATTTTGCAAATACAAATTTTTCACTTGTACAAATTCCATTTGCACAAGGATTAATATTTGATTAATCAGAGACAAATTTGAAAGTCAATTTGAGTTGGACTAGGACCACGAACAGATCGGCTCATGTGATGAACTGATCGGCTCAGGTGCTGAAATGATCGGTTCAGGTGTGAACCGATCGGTTGAGGTTACCAAATGACCGTTTCAGTTGTGAAATGATCGGTTCAGCTGGCGCAAGTTGCTTATTTTTTGGAAAATCTCGAACCGTTCTACTCATGTGTCCCATGACCCTCCTATATATAGGGGTATTGGGGGCTTCTCAAAGTACAACTCAGTGCTCTAGTAGCTCTGTAAAGTTGTCGTTCTCTCTGGTTTTGGTAACCGAGAGAGCCCGAGCAAGTGCTACCTGATAAGGGAGGCACAGTAAGGGAAAGACAACTATAGAAAGCGATTGGTGGTAGGAGAGTGTGTCGGTTGCTAGTGCACCTACAAGAGGGTGTGACTCCTTCTGATTCCTTTTGGGATAAGGAGGTTGAAGTTCCAGGTGGTCTGTGTGGACTACTTTAGAGGTGGGAGACTTCTACCGCTCGGAGGACAGCTTTCAATCCTGACAGTCCCGATGAGACCAAGAGCTACTCAGACATCGTCCAAGACTGGAGGTTAAGACCGTGCAAGCTGTGAGGTAATGTCGCCGAGCAAGACTCAGGACAAGGTACACCTCTTGACACGATTTAACCGTGCGTAGAACGCAAGTGCACGTGTCAATGTAGTATAGGCCTTTGTGAGGCCCGAGTCGAACTCAAGGATACTAAATTATCAGTAGACTACTACTAACTGGTTGCAATCAACTTAACCGATTAAATGAGTTTGAGAGTTGTTGTAAGAATAAAAGAAAATAAAATAAAATAAAGCAATCAATTAAGGGTTTAGTTTAATCAATTCAAGTGGAGATCTTTAGGATTGCAGTTTCACCACGGGTTTTCATTATATGAATTTCCATATAATAATCTAGGTTCATCTCTCGATCCAGGTAGTAGCCTGTAGTCAGAGTTGCCCACTTTTGTGGTACAATTCACTACCTATGTCTAGGTCAGTTCCACCGTCGTAGTAACCTATACCCTAAACTAGGTGCATTAAAATCAACCTCTGAGTTTCCACCATTAACCGTACATCACCTTGTTCAAGGGATTTGTTAATTAATGTGAGTTTCATCTCTTTTCAACCGTTAATTCTTCTTTCAAAGTAATTAAAGGCATTAGATTATCATTATGGTGATCAAGCATAACAATATAATTGAGAAAACGAAATCATACCACGGATTTAAGAGATACATTATGAATTACTATGATAAAATGTCATACAATGCTTCCCCGGGCTACTCCCGGTCCTAAAGATAAAGGGGATTAGCACAACATGTTCATCTCAGAGAAAAACATGGTAGAGAAAAGGGGAAACATGGAGAAAAATGTGGATAAGTAATGAAACCCCTGAATGGAGAAGATCCAAGCATCCCTCGGCGTGGAATGCGCAATCTACAAGCTTTCGACGGTGGAAAACGTCTTCTTCGGCTTCCAGAATGGCTGGGGCGTGCTTCTGGGCTCCGTTCTTCTCTCCACACCTTCTCGGGATGTGTGCAACAACTAATGACGTGATACCCTGCACTTGGCCACCGTCATTAGGTATAATCACTGAGATAGGTTGTAAAAATATCACAGCCTTCAGATTTAGATCGATCTAAAACAAAGTTGCATCTGACGGTGTCGATACCATCGATGCGTGTCGATGGTATCGACAGTGTGCGATATCGACAAGTCTTCTTTTCTTTTTGTCGTTGCGCCTGATGCTGACTCGATACCATCAACGCGGGTCGATGGTATCGACACTCTGAGGTGTCAGTTTTGTCCTTTTCTATCATTGAAACTCCACGTGTCGATGGTATCAACTTTGGGGTCGATAGTATATACTATCTTCTGACCAGCAACCTGATGGTATGTCGCTACCATCGACTTCCCTGTCAATAGTATCGACTCTGTGCTTCTCCTTGCGGCTGGCTGCCTGTGGCTGTGTCGATAGTATCGACAGCCATCGATGGTATCGACAGCTGCAGATATGCGTTTTTCCTGAAATTGCAAGACAAAACCACATAAGCCGAGATAAAACCTATAATTGTAATCATTTATGTTCAAAAAAATAAAATAAAGGAGATTTGACACTGAGAAGGATCATAGACTAAAGTAAATGAATTATGCAATATTAACCACCAAAATGACCAATAAATGTATAAAACACAAGCAAAACAAGTCTATAAATGTGACTCAAAATCATCGCATCAAACTCCCCTAAGCTTGAACATTGCTCACCCTCGAGCAACTAAACTTTAGAATAGAATTGCGAGGGTCAACTAAAGAACATGTTATCACAATAAACATCAGCATATGATCCCCGCCAGACATTCACATTCCGGCCCTCACTAACCACAGAATGATAATTACCCTAAAGGTGACAGTAATCATCCATAAAAGATATCTACCTCAAAATTGATGAACACTATCATATAAGGCAGTTAACATAATAAAATTCTCCGATACAGACTCAGTGCATCTTGTGATCTCCTATTCTATGTTGCTCGCCCTAACTACCATCTACATGGAAGCAACTCTCCTGATATTAACAAGTGAGGAGAAAATCACGGTGGCCTACCAATTCGAGCAACGGGTGGATGGAATTGGTGGCTAGTGGAATAAATGGAAGCATTATACGGTTTTAACATGCACAAAGTAAAAATGCCCTAAATGATGCATATGCAAATGAAAATGCCCTAATGCCTACATTTGGGTGGAATGATGCATGCACTAACATCTCGTCTCAAGCTGAGATGGAATATCTAGGAGAACTACATCATGTACTTATTCTTCTTTAAAATGTAGGTGAGACTATGTTCCTTTCTCCCTCTCATTACTACTTACATCCCAATTCTCTTCTTTTTTTCTTTTTTTTTTCAAAATTTTCAATTTTTCTTATTATTCTTTTTTCAAGCCCTTATTTTCATAGCTGACAACGAATTGTTTGTCGGGCTCACTTCTTGCTGCATAACTTATACATTTGAAGCATCCGGAAGGTATGGAACAAGTTAATCACCCTTTATGTTCAGAAGATATAAGACGCATGATGTACTCTATGCACAAAAATGTGAATGCAGCTACAACATGATAATTGTGCAACTAAATGACATGCACCTAAGGATAATGTTCATGTATAACTAATCTATTTTTTTCATTTTTATGCAAAATATGTGAAAATAGTTGCAATGCAAGACCTATCTACATGGAATGCAATCAAAGAGATGAAAACCGTAATGTACTTCCAATTCTTATGGTGGAATACGAAAAACAATGGGGTGGATAGATCACAAAACTAATGGACTGAACCTTTGAAAATTATTATGTGTCCCTCCTTACTGACATGTGTGGTAATTAAGAGGTTTCTCTCTCTTATTTCAAATTAAGGTCTCACTATCATTTGATCATTTTAGGCTCAAACAACCAATTCCGTCCACTTTTCATGACTCATAGGAATAAATAGTTGTGATTTCCTATTTTAGAGTTGACAAACCCAATTATTTCCTTAAGTTATGTGCTCAAAGTTAAACAACACAAGCTTGCAAACACTAATTTTTTATTAATTTTTGCCCCTGATTCCCATGTACAAGCAACGAGATGACACATGACTTAAGACATCCACAATTACACTAGATAGAGTGTGGATCCTACAAACAAACTAAAAACTAAGAGAAACAAATAACAAAAGACAAAACAATGAAAACTAAAAACTAAAGGATAGAGTTGTTCCAACTCCCCCCCCAAAAGCTTGAATTCAACTATGGCCTCATAGTCAAAAACAACCTTAAAAGGTGGAACAGTGATACCGATCATTCTTTCGGAGGAGGCGGGTACTGTAGGGCTATGGGGTTCCAAGATGGGTATTGCCCCTGAAAGCTCGAATCGTACTGGGGCATGGGCGGAGGTTGTGGATACCCCCCAAAATAATTCTGGCTCCAGTAATGATCGTAGAAGGGTTTCTACTGCATCTCCATCCTATGCAACCTGTCGTGGATGTGTTGTTGGTTTTCAATGAGGAGGCACTCATTCTTGAAAATAGCCCTCTGGTTATCAAGCAGCCAGTTCGTCGTATCCTGAATACCGGCGTATGAAGCTGTATGTTGTAGCTGGGCATGCTGAATCTCTTGCAGCATCGTATACATCCCATGCATGGAGTAGACATCCTCGCATTGCTGCGAGGGCTGTGGTGGCGGAGGCTGCGAAGAAGAAGATGCACCCGGATGCATGTGGGGATGCTTCCTGGGTGCCACTCGTGCGCGAAGAGGAGTGCAAGCCTCCTCTTCCTCTTCATGCTCGTCACCGTCACTGTCATTGCCGTCGTTGCCGCCATCTTCATCAGAGTCATCAATGGCTATTATGCACCATCGGAAATGTTGCACACCCTTAATGTGGAAGACGGGGTTGGGAAGTGCACATTCTTGATAAGCAAGATTAATGTGGCAATGTGCATATGGCAGGCCATCACGAAGCAGGATGAGGTTTGAGCGGTGCAGATGATGGAGGTTGACCTTACTCCTGTTAGAGAGGGGAGTGAGCTGGGAAATATCCAACCCAAGATAGACGGCCAATAGTGTGATTAGCCCTCCAAAATGGATAGGATCTTTCCTCATACTCCGCTTCACGGCCACCACGCGCGTTAAGAAGAACGCGCCCCAATTGCACTCCTCGCGATTCAGCAATTTGTGCAGGAAGAACAAGTCTGTCTCTTGAAACTTGCTGAGAGACAGATCACCACGGGTGAACAGGGTGGTGCAGAGCATGTGGTGAAGAACCCGCACAAACGAATGCTCAAAATCCGCAACTGCCACATTGTGGTAGCTCACGGATTTGCCTGGTGGCACAGTCACCAACTCAGCAAAGATGGAATCATAATCCGTCCTGTTGTCTGGCCACCGGTGCTGGTAATTTTGATGAGCCCAGTTAAAAATAGAACTGAACTGGTCAAGGGTAATGGTGTAGTTGTTGTTGAAGAGTCTGAACTACACCCTCCCTTTCTTCCATTCTCTGTTAGTGGTGACCAAGTCATTGGGCAGCACGTTGATGTCTAGCGATGCCATGAACTCCGCCATGAGTTCCTTGTAGGTCAGCCACTCACCGAAAAATGGATGGCCCTCGGCGTAGTATTGGACTTCATCTGACATCCAGTTGGTTTGGTGCACTTGGCCTTGGAGAACATATTGGAGATTAGCCTTGAACCCTAGGTAGCGAACCATATCCCAGTCGACGTAGCGGGTCGGCTCGATCTTGTGCTTCATCAGTTCCTCATAAACCTTCCGGACCTCCGCGGATGGATGGACTATCCTCAGATGAGGAATAGATACAGGTGGTGGAGGAACAAACTCGGGGATCTCCATAGGATCCGCCCATGAAGAAGAAGCTTTGGTTGTACGCACCATCGTCACAAAAGAAGAAGGAATAGAATACGGTGCTCGGTGAAGGTAGAAGAAGACAATCTCTGCTCAGTGAAGGCTCGGGGAAGAACACACTCCTTGGATGCTCATAGCCAGGCTCCGATTGCTCAACAATATGCACGGTACAAGTGGAGGAGGAAAGCTCTGAAGTTGTGACGTCATTTGAAAACAATCCATCCCTTTTATGGCCGTAGCCGTTGCTACCGTGTGCCCGTCGATACCATCGACACAAGTCGATGGTATCGACACCTATAGCACAATCCGATCTTCTGCTAGTATCGACGGTCGTCGATAGCCTGATGTGGGGCCCGGATCGATGACGTGTCGATACCATCGACCCATCCCACAGATTGACTCTCTTGATGCAGCGATTGCCATTGATCTCCTCTCACGGATCGGTGACATGCTGCGTCGATACCATCGACGCAAGTCGATAGTATCGACTCTGCTTAGGGCACACACCCTCACGAGGCCCGACCGCCGCTTTCTGCCTATAACTGGGTCGATACCATCGACAGGCCCATCGATGGTATCGACTTCACTGAGACAAATTCGTCTGAATATCTCTAGAGATCTCATGAGTATCGACACCTATGTCGGTACTATCGACCTCATTTTTGCAAAAACCTGATGGTGTGTCGATACCATCGACAAGGCCATCGATAGTATCGATGCAGAGAGATTGTTACATTCACCTAACTATGCCCATCTCGATACCATCGACACAAGGGTTGATGGTATCGACCCTGCCTCAGTCCTGCACATTGAACAAACGATCAAGATATCATTTTTACACTAAAAACAAAATCAAATCAAACCAAAGTACAAATGTGAAAGAAACTAAATGAAGCTACCGATGGCTGGGTTGCCTCCCAACAAGTGCCCTTATTTAACGTCTTAGGCTAGACGACATCAAGCTTCATCAACTTGGAGATTTGGAGAATGTGCCCAGGGGATCATGCGAAAGTTTGAACTCAACTCGATCCTGGCCAATCCCCAACGTCAAAGTACCTCTCCCAATGGCAGTGACAACATCAACCGTCGCTTGAAACGGCCTACCGAATAGCATCTCACAACTTTTAAGCTGTGGCATGTCCATGACGATGAAATCCACTGGAAAGATAAACCTGTCTACTTTGACAAGCACATCCTCGCACACTCTGTATGGCTTCACAATGGACCCATCCGCCAACTCAATATTTGTCACTGATTTCTTTATTTCCTTCAACCCAAGCTTTTGAAATGTGGACAGTGGCATAAGTTTAATGCTGGCCCCTGAATCACACTGTGCTTGTGGAAAATGCTGACTGCCTATAGAACATTGAATGTAGAAGCCTCCTGGGTCTTTCCTCTTCTGTGGTAAACTCCCATGGATAATTGAGCTCACCATGTCATTCACCTTACAAACATCTGTGTCTTTGATCCGCCTCTTTTTGGTGATGATTTTCTTGATAAACCTCCCGTATGCTGGAATCTGCTCTATCATTTCCACTAACGGGATATTGATATTGAGTTTCCTGAACATCTCTAAGAACTTCCTGTAATGTCTATGTACTTTTCTCGACCTCAGACTTTCGGGAACAAACACAACTGCCTCATCTAGATGCTTATGTGGTGGCACATACGGGCTTTTCAGGGTCTCCTCCCCTAAGCTTGCTTCAATGTCACCCTCTCGCGTAGGCTCTCGCACCTCATTTACCACTGATGTAACTTGTGGCTGCTCATATTTCTCAGTGGTTGTAGCTTCACCTTGATGCAAGGCCTTCACCTGCTCTGCTTGCCTAGGTGTGGGAGCGACCATAATGGGCTCTTGGCAAGTTTTTATGAATGGACAATATCCGCCTAGTAGTCCATAATGACTGCGAGGATACGGTATTTTCGGTGTAGCCTCCGTATCAAAAATCATTTTGATTTTGTCCTGGACTTCCACCACCGGGGGCTCTGCCTTAGTAATCACCGATATGTACTTTACTTGATGATGTGCTTGAACAACATCTGCATTCCCAGCCTGTCTTTGTTGATTTGTAAGCTTTAAGGATGCCACTTCATTGGAAATTTGGGCTACAGTCGTCTCTAATACCCTCATCTGCGCTCCATGGCTTTGCAATGTCTGCCCAAATTTATTCAAGATCTCACCCTGAGACTGCAGCTACTTACTAAACATGCTCATCATCTCCTAATTTTACTGCACCACTTGACTAAGCAACACGGTGCTTTTATCTTCTGCCGTTGACTATGGCTTTGCATCTGGATCTTGTAAGAAGTTGTTTGGGTCTTTCCATGAGAATTTTCTATCCTTCCTCCAAGCATAATCATTGTTTCTATAACCCTGTTGTTGCATAAATTGACCTGGGCTTCCTCCTCCGATTCTGCATCCTCTTTGGCAAGCAATTTCTTGGCTAGAAGGTCTAATTTATCGTTCAGCTCCTTAATGGCTCTAGGTTCACCTACGACTTTGACTTTTTCTAGTGCATCCCTGTCACCCCAAGATTGTTTCTTTTCCATATTTTTCAAAATTTCCCAACACCTCGTGCCTGTGTTGTTTAAGAAGAAACCTAAACCGACAGAATCTAGGTTACTTCTATCATGTTCGGAAAGAGAAAAATAGAAGATTTTGACCTACTTCTCCTTGTCCAAACCATGGTGTGGGCACCTCCTCAGCATAATCTAAAAATGCTCCCAGGTCTCCGAATAAGTCTCCCCTGCCTTCTGGCTAAAATTATGGATCTTTCAGACCAAATCATTCGTCTTCTCGGGCGGAAATAACCTTTCAAAGAACACTTCCACCATGTGGTTCCATGATTCCACATACTCATCGTCAAGATTATGCAACCATTCTCATGCATTTCCTGTCAGAGAGCTCGGAAATAGCATCAGGTACAATGTATCCTGCGGGAACCTGTCTATTTTGATCATATCACAATTCTCCACGAATTGACTTATGTGAGTCACCGGGTCTTCGTTCTTTAGCCCATGGAATGCATTTGACTTGACCAAGTTGATTAGTGCAGGATCAATCTTATAAGTCAGAATGTTGATCGCCTACTTCTTAATTGCCCCCTTTGAAGCGGATGAGGAAGAAGCCTTTATCTTCTCCCATATCGTCTGATCTTCTGCCAGGGCTTCTTGTTCTGAGTCGGAATCTATTTCTTCATAATGGTCTTGATTGTAATCCCCCTCTTCGTCAGGTCCCGGCAGTGGAACCTCTAGTGCTTGTTGCATGTAGTCGGTGCTATGCGTCCGCACCATGCACAATACCTGCAAAATGATGATTTCAGGTCAGTATCGTGCTAGATGATTACAAAATGTGAATAAAATAAACTATGAATTTCAACATTGAATTTAGAATAATAAAATAAAAAGTGGCCTAGAATGGCCGCTTGCAGCACTCGTAGTGCCAACAATTGCTGTGTCCCCGACAACGGCGCCAAAAACTTGACACGATTTAACCGTGTGTAGAACGCAAGTGCACGCATCAATGTAGTGTAGGCCTTTGTGAGGCCCGAGTCAAACTCAGTGACACTAAATTATTGGTAGACTACTACTAACTGGTTGCGATCAGCTAAACCGATTAAAAGAGTTTGAGAGTTGTTTTAAGAATAAAAGAAAATAAAATAAAATAAAGCAATCGATTAAGGGTTTAGTTTAATCAATTCAAGTGGAGATCTTTAGGATTGCGGTTTCACCGCGGGTTTTCATTGTATGAATTTCCATATAATAATTCAGGTTCATCTCTCAATCCGGGTAGTGGCCTGTAGTCAGAATTTCCCACAGTCGTGGTACAATTCACTACATATGTCTAGGTCGGTTCCACCATCATAGTAACCTATACCCTAAACTAGGTGCATTAATATCGACCTCTGGGTTTCCACCATTAACCGTACATCACCTTGTTCAAAGGATTTGTTAATTAATGTGAGTTTCGTCTCTTTTCAACCGTTAATTATTCTTTCAAAATAATTAAAGGCATTAGATTATCATTATGGTGATCAAGCATAAAAATATAATTGAGAAAATGAAATCATACCACGGATTTAAGAGATAAATTATGAATTACTATGATAAAAATGTCATACAATGCTTCCTCAGGCTACTTCTGGTCCTAAAGATAAAGGGGATTAGCCCCTCATGTTCATCTCAGAGCAAAACATGGTAGAGAAAAGGGGAAACATGGAGATAAACGTGGATAAGTAATGAAACCCTTGAACAGAGAAGATCCAAGCGTCCCTCGGCGTGGAATGCACGATCTGTAGCCTTTCGGCAGTGGAAAACGTCTTCTTCGGCTTCTGGAACGGCTGGGGCATGCTTTTGGGCTCCGTTCTTCTCTCCACACCTTCTCAGGATGTGTGTAGCAGCTAATGACATGATACCCTGCTCTTGGCCACCGTCATTAGGTATAATCACCGAGTTAGGTTGTAAAAATATCACAACCGTCGGATTTAGATTGATCTGAAACAAACTTGCATCTGACAGTGTCGATACCATCAACGTGTGTCGATGGTATCGACACTACGTGATATCGGCAAGTCTTCTTTTCTCTTTGTCATTGCCCCTGATGCTGACTCGATACCATCGACGCGGGTCGATGGTATCGACACTCTGAGGCGTCAGTTTTGTCCTTTTCTATCGTTGAAACTCCACGTGTCGATAGTATCGACTTTGGGGTCGTTAGTATCGACTGTCTTCTCACCAGCAACCTGATGGTATGTCGCTACCATCGACTTCCCTGTCGATAGTATCGACTCTGTGCTGCTCCTTGCGGCTGGCTGCCTTTGGCTGTGTCGATAGTATCGACATCCGTCGATGGTATCAACAGCTGCAGATATGCATTTTTCCTGAAATTGCAAGACAAAACCACATAAGTCGAGATAAAACCTATAATTGTAATCATTTATGATCAAAACAATAAAATAAAGGAGATTTGACATTGAGAAGGATCAGAGACTAAAGTAAATGAATTATGCAATATTAATCACCAAAATGACCAATAAATGCATAAAACACAAGTAAAACAAGTCTATAAATGCGACTCAAAATCATCGCATCACCTCTACAAACCATCCTTCCTATTGTATATACGTTGACGTGTTTCCTTTGTTTTGGGTTTGGGAGAAGAAAAGTTTTGTTTCCGCTGCCTTCTCTGTCTCCCCTAAAACCAACATGTTATATGAAGTATAAGTTATATCAAACATGTTATTGTTATCAAACCATGATCATGCCTTATGCCTTATTTTTGTGAACATAACTATGTATCTCATCATCTTAAGTATCTTTCTTAGAAACCACAATTCACAACCTACCATCATATCCCACCATTTAACATAGATGCGGGTTCAAGGTAATTAATCTATTGATTAGGTTTTTCCCTGGGTTAACCATAACCCTCACCAAAGGTTCCAACTTCCCTCACTATAGGTGGGGCAGGTACCGCCAACCCTCACCCAAAGAGTATCGGGCAGGATCATATCCTCACAATCGAATATCGGCGAGGGTTCCAAACCCTAAAGCACTTGTGCCATCATATCGGCCAACAACACTTCATCCTATCGTGCCTCTGAGATCAACTGGCCTAAGGGGTGTCGTGCATCTTGAGCTAGAGGTGTGTCGTGCACAAGAGACACCCATAACGGCCAAGAGTCCTATAGGCCAGGTACCCTATCGTGCACTAGGGTTAGGGTTCAATTGGCCAACCTTCTCAACAGGAAGCATGTTGACCAGAGGCATGGCGCCCAAGACGCCCTATCATCCAACCAGCATTCTACATTGCCCAATACATCATGTCGTCCAAGGCACCCTATCGTCCATGGGCAAAGTGGAAACTAAGATACCATGTTGGGCAGTACATCCTTGGGGTGTTGTGCAAGCCCAGACTTTTTGCCCGTCACAGGGTCTATCCATCATGCTTTTATCGGCCATAAGCAACTGCCATCTATGGCAAGGTGCTTATGGGTTAAGGCATATCTCCCAACAACTCTACTATGATGAAAAAATGGTCATGTCGGGCAACAAGGTTAACAGAACCTAACTCACCATATCAACGAGGACAACCCTAGAAGAGGGTAACGAGTAGGGGCACAAAGACCATATCAGTTAGGGCATATCACCCAAGGTCACCACAACATAAGGAGATCCCTATCGGTCATCAAGCCAACCATTCAAAGCATCATCCTATCGACCAGATCAAGCCCCAAGACAAAGAGGTGTCGGGCAACATCTCATCAAGGGTGTATCAGGCAAGGCACAAAACACACCAAAAGGTCATCTTCAAGCTCAAGCTCTTAAGCAACTAACCTCTTAAGATAATTGGCTCACCTCTCAACAACCAAGAGAGAACCCTAATTGATCAAGATAGTTGGCTCACCTCTCAACAACCAAGAGAGGGGGTTTTGCACAACCTCAATCACAAATCAGGCAACATGATGAAACATCTCCAACTTAGGTCATCACTCATCCAAAGGCTCACCTCTCAAATCCATGGTGAGAGGAGGGTATTGCCCAAGAAACTAGAGTATAGGCTCACCTCTCAACAACTAAGAGAGAGGGGTATTTCCTATATCACTAGGGATCAAACTCACTTCTCAAAACCAAGGAGAGAAAGGGGTATTGCCCCAAAGGAAACACTAATCTATGGGTTCAGACAACTAGGTCCAAAGGTACACAACACCGACTACAACAACAAAATCACTATATCCACAAGATTAAAGGTATATGCTAGAGAAAGAGACATATCTAACAACATGCATGGACGATCATGATCATATATGAACATGCAACATAGAATAAGGTAGTATAGTTAGGGTTGGAAATTAAGTAACCCACATTAAGAAAGCTCCTCAAGCTCCAAGGCTCCAAGTTTTAAGCTTCTAGCTCCAAAGCACACCACCTTCGGTCGCCTCAATGAAAGGGACAAAGATCATAACCACCATGGCCGAAGAGCAAGAAAGACGGAGAAAGAGATGCTAAGGAGAGGGAGAAGATGCTTACCAAGGAAGCAAGGCTCACCTATAGATCGGCCACCAAGCTAGAGGAAGAAGAAGAGAACTCCTTCAAAGGGATCGGCCACCAAGCACCAAGGGAAGGTGTAGCATGCACCAAGGAAGAGAGGAGGCAACAAAGAACGAAAGGGGTCGTAAGCAAGTGAAAGGGGAGATATACATAGAAAAGGATGAAGGCGAAACAAGTCAAGGTGTCGTCCCTCTTAGGGATACATGTCCAACGTCTTGCCACCTTGCAAACCACATGCACATGCCATGCCACCCATCTACAAAGGATAGCCACTTGTCTAAGGTATGGTGACACAACCAAAGCTAGGTCACATGGGCGATACACCCTCTTGGATGACACACTCCTGGGCGACACAGCTCTGGGTGACACAGAGCTTCAAGCTCTCCAAGGCATGATACAAACCCTAAACAAAGAAAGGCAAGGCAAAGAAAGGCCCATCAAGGCCCAAAACGTCTCAAGAAACATCTGTCAAGGTGACAAACTTGCTGATCAACCCTAAAACCAGGTTATTTGCAAGTAGCACCTCCCACCCTCAACAAGGTACAAACAAACCCTAATCACCACTTGATGTGATTAATAAGCAATTAAACACTAGGGTTAGGCATAGAAAATAGGGGAAACCCAAAACGGAGGTCAGGGTCCTTACATGGATGAATGAAAGGAACACCGCATCAACTTTTATCTATTCAAAATCGTCTTTCACCTAAAATTGTGGCAGTTCAATGCCATCTATGGGTGGCCAATGGGTGAAGAATGCTTTGTACTTAGCAACTTTGACTTCAACAATGCATGGGAGCTGTTGGAGGAGGTGCTAGAAGGCTACCATATCATCTGGAATACATACTCCATCACAAACATCGAGCACCCATTTGCTCACATCCTGCAACGCCTCCTCACCAACACCATCTTTTTCAAATCAAGCCAGGGACAGGGGAAGACTAAGATGGTTGATCTATACTTCCTCTACAAGTTGCTAGAGTTAGGAGGGAAGAATGTGGACTTTGGTTCTTTCTTCCTCCAACATAAGGTTTCAGTGAGGAGACTAGTGTAGAGGACCCATCCTATCCATTTTGGAGGATTGATCACTGCAATAGCAATCCATTTGAACCTCGATCTCTCCACCTCCAGATCCTTGAAGGATGCTCCCAAGTTAGATATAAAACATTTCAAGAGATCCAACCTCCTCAACGTGCGTCAAGGGAAACCGTACACATGTTGTATTGTGGGTACCCAGTACAAGGAGAGGGAGCTTCCTTTCATTCTTCAAATTACAAAGACTCCACCTCATGAGGTGGCATGTAGATAGCTCCTAGGAGGATGAGGAGGAAGAACATGACACTATACATAACAACAATAGGAGCAGAATGAAGAAGAAGAGGAGGAAGAACTAACCATCTCCGTCACGAGGAGGCAGGTTCCACACAAGCGATTGCACACATATGGAACCTCTAGTTCTTATGCTCCACCTCCTTCCTAGGAGGACGGTCCATACTCCATGGCAGGCATGTATGGAATGTTGTAGGATATTAGGTAGGGACAGTAGCAGAAAACTACCACATTGGCGGGCATCCATGATGTCCAAGGATGACTCTATCAAAATTAATAGGCAATCTTCGAAAGAGAGCGACTTCTCTTGGCCAAGCAAGAGAACATGCACACCCACCTACAACAGATGAAGAATTATCAACAACTATTCTTCGACAACTAGTGGAGTCAGGGCTACTTTGGTAGGTATCTACAGCCTCCATAGATGCCACCACTACCCCAAACGTTCTAAGGGACCTTCTATCCCTATGATTCCAACATGCCACAATCTCCTCCACCACCCTTTTTGTTATGACCCCACCTCTCGATAACCCCCATATAAGGGAGACCAAGAGGTTGAATCCGCACCCATTAATCCCGGATCAAAGGTTCGACATATAACCATAAACAATTATTAAATTCTAACAGACTATACTGAAAATGGTAATAAAAATTTTCTTTGCATACCTTTGAAAAGTTTGGAACAAACTAAAATTCTAACCTCAGCTGAACTATTCTAACTAGTTCCTCCTTGTTCTTTAATTCTTGAATTCACAAGGTGTAGCTTTACTGTTTGTTCTTTTCATTGTACCTAAAACGCCGACAAACAAAATGTCGGTCAGCTGAAGCTGGTATGTGGGGGAAACAAATAATCATGCAACTATGATAACCATGTAATCATTTAATTAATCATTTAACAACCAAGATTACGTTTTAAGCCAAACTACTCAATCCATACCTATCCACAACTCTGTGTTGTCCCTGTAAGGACTTATATGGTACCTCTATAAAGGTGACTTGATGGACCTACCCTCTAGGCAGCCAAAGTCTTTCATGACCTGATGGACCTACCCTCTAGGTAGCCATGTACTAGGTCAGCCATTACGACACATAGGGGAATAATGATTGAGCTAGAAGGCATATCCATTATGTGATAGTCATAGCCACTTTATAATTGCCAGAAATAAATAAACATTCAACAGTTTAGTTGCATTCAATGCGTTTAAACATCTGAGAATCCATCTTGAAACTAAAGCGGTTATTCATAATCGTAACCACATACATGTTCCATAGTAACTTGATGTCCATGCATTAACATTCAACACAATTAACAAGCAATCAATAATATCCTGAAAATAATGCATAACATTCAAGTGTCATTGTTTTATTCAAACATCCTCAAGATCAACTTGGATTCCACCTTATGATTTCTAGGCCAACTTTAGGGTTTTATTAGGGTTTTATCCTTCATTATGCATTTATCACTTTTAATGCTCGTTTAGTTCACAAACCTTAATTTCTGCATCATAAACACAATTGAATGTCAATTAAGTCTAATATGTTTCTTTTACACTAAAACTATTATCTTTATCCTTTTAGGTCATATCCAAAACATTAAGGCTAATTATCATCCTCGGTTCCTTTCAAATTGACAAATCATATTTCATTATAGTTCAACTCACATATATGAACCTTATTTATCACTATTTCCACTTTTATACACTAGGAAACACTAATTATCCAAATAATTCACATTAAAGATCTTTGGTACTCAATTTATCTTCGAATCATCATATCTCTATTTTATTCTTCAATTTGTACAATTAAAACCATTAGAATTCATATCAACATAAATTAGGGTTTCTAATCCCATTAAGGCATATTCATGTACATAGAACCCTAAATTAAACCAACTATATAAAAAGATCATCTTTTTAAATCCTATTCTCACTTTTATTAACAACAGGTTAATATCAGCTTGAATTATCCATCTATCATCAAATCTAAGGGTTTTTCCTTAATTGAATCATTAAAGATGATAACTTTATGCCCTTTTCAAATTTCAAGCATATAAACTCTAAATTAGACAAATCATGTGCAAAGCTCTTCCTTTTTTAACATAATGTATCTTTTTACATTTAACAGGTTAATATCAACTCTAATGATCCATTAAACCCTATTAATCACTTTAATCATATCAAAGTAGGGTTTCTTTAATCATCATTATGTTAAAGTTGATAAATTACACTACTTTTCAAATTCCAAGAGGAATTGGCTTATAAACATATTTTATTTAGATTCCTCACGTCTTTCTGATCAACTTTCATATATAAACTTTTGTCATCCGAGCTACGAATATTTTACTATGATTTTTGCAAGAAAATTACCTTCTGGCCAATCAGAGATTGCCACGTCGCCAAGTTTCCATGCATGCGGCTCGCTTTAAAAACATAACACAATTACCAATTTGCCCTCACGTAAGTGGTCGTTCCTTCACTCCCCCGGGGGGTATTTTCTTCCAACGCGCCCTTGCTCTTCTTCTTCCTCGAGCAGTTGGTCTGCGGCTGCCCTAGCTACCGTTTTGCAGCCTTGGCGCGAGCTTGATCTCCCTCCTTAGGTCGGGAACTTCACCAGAATCTCGGCTCTAGCTCCGCTGTGCCTTCACACACATGGGGCGCCACCCATACCATGTCCAGAACGACCGCTTCGACCTGCACAGACCTGCAACCCATGGCTGGAATTGCAGCTGTGAGGCTGTGACGTCCAAGCTCCTTCCTTGCACTGTGGATCGTCGAGCTATCATCGCAACTCCTTTTAGCCGCCGCGTAGAAGCCTAAACTCGCTGTTTCTCTTAGTTAGGGTTTTTGGGCAGGTGCACGGTTGGAGATGAGAGAAAGACAAGGTAACTCGATGCTACAGGGCATGTTCCTTTTATAGGGGTAGATAGAAACCCTCAGAATACTTGCCCACGAAGCAAACATGTCTTTTTCCAATAGGAAGTTGATTTCTTCTCTAAGAAGCAACTTTCTCTCTCTACAATTATCTCTTAGATCTTCCTTATCCCTTGGATAGTTATAAATACGAAAATCGCTTCCTTTATTTTCTTTATACTTCCCTTCTAAATCTATTAACACGAAATCATCTTTTCTTAAAGCAAGTAATCTCTCTTTTCGATAATAACAACAATCATTTAATGATTTATCACATCATCTTCTTATTTTGTTTTATTTGCCTTTTCTAGTATTTTCTCTTTCTTTCCTCTTTATTGGGACTCCTTGGATCCCAAGATACTCTATTATTTCGAAATTCTCTTTATTGGTTACTTATTATCCTTCTAGATGCATCTTTAGGCATTATTTCACATTATCTTGTTTATTTCTCATTAAAATATCTCTTTTTGAGAATTTCTCTTTATTTCTCTTTTCCTTATTGGTATTCCTTTTATCATTAGGAATCTTTAGAATACGAAATTCCACCAAGAAAACTCAATTATACCTCTTTTTCACTTATTTTCCACATTTTCTCATTGTTTTCAATTTCTTACTTAATAAAGAAATACATAATTAATCTTTTCTTTTTCTTATTGCTTTTCTTTGCAACTTTAGACTCCTTGGAACCCAAGGAATACAATAGGCACAAATCCCTCTTTGGATTTTCCCTCTAGAGGTTTCCATCTTTTTCTTTTCTCAAATATTCAATTACTCATTTACTAATTGAATTTTCTTGTTATTTCCTTGTTATTGGGCCCAATAGACAATACAGCCCACAAAGCAACCAATCAAGGCTATTGTGAAAGGAATCCATTTACTCAAAACAAATCATATCATTATTTGTTCAATTATTTTTAATATGAGAAATTGTATTTCTCACCAATTGATCCCAAAAATTGGGGTTGTAACATCCTTCCCCTCTTATAGGAATTTTGTCCTCAAAATTCAAACAAGCAAACAAACAATTCAGGATAAGACTTTTCCATGTCCATCATTGGCCCCTATGTGACTTTGTCGTACCCATGGCATTTTCAAAGAACCTTTATTATCACATATTCTTTTCTCTGAGTCATTTCATCCTGGCGTCTATAAACTACACAGGTGACTCATGCCATTTCAGCCTCCCTTGGGGCTCACTAGGTTCATTGCTCAGCACATGGTCGGGTACCTCACATAGTGCTCTAAAATGGACACATGGAACTCATCACACATTACTTTATCTTGAGGGTAAGGTCAAACTTAACTTTCTCCACCAAACCATATCAAAAGAACCCATGCATCGGGAACTCAGCTCTCTTAGTTATAACTTAGAGGGGTCGGATTTTCACATATTCTTCCACAGTAACTTGTAAGTCAGTCTACTTTGCATCTGCTCACGACTCTCATTGTCTCTAGGCTCCTTTCAGCCCTTGCATGATCAAAGTGACTTCATCTACACGCACTGGGGTCCCTTTTTCTAACCATCATGTGGTCCTTTTCTAACCATCATGTGGCCCTTTTCACCAACATCACCTTACTGAAGTGGTGACCGACAGAACCTCCCTTACAGAGCTTCATATAAAACTCGATACTGGCTATGGTGGTCAATGTCACATCTTTCATAGGACAAGAACTATCTCTAGATATCACCCTGAACGAGCACACATGCTCTCATCAGACCCTTTAGTCTGGATCTTACTAAACATAGTTAGGGGTGATAAACTATACTAACATTGAGTTCTTCATGTACCTACTTCCACTTTATGGAAGTGAACCTTTAGGTCAAACTCAAGAACCTTTGAACTCGCTTCATGGTGTAGTTGAACCATCTTTCTCATGGGTAGTTCAACTGGATCTGTCCCTTAACCGAACTCTTCCTTTCTCATATTATCTAGGTAAGGCGACCTACCATAACCCATATTGTATCTCGACCTTCTTTGGCCCAGGGAAGACCAATCACAACATCCATAGTGTTGAGCTCCCATTCCTTCTCAGGGACTCTTTTGTCCTCTATATCGATACCCTGGGTTACTGGGGTTCGCCCTTTACCTCCTGGCTTGCATAACCATATACCACATGCAACTTCATCTTAGGTATCCAAAGTATTACTGTCACTTATTATCTTCGTAGTATGGTGTATGGTGATCTTCAATCATGATTTCATGTATGTCATGATTCTTCAAGATCGATACCTCAAAAACCCTAAACCATTCTATCAGGGTTTCTTCACCTTCCTTTCCAACGAAGTGCACTTGAGGTTCTACCACTATCCATTCATTGTATCAAGGACTAGACATGGCTAACCAAACAACCCTTAACTTTTCAACGTATCTTGTTACATCTGAGTGTTATCCAAACACCTCTCCTTTTCAAACTTAGGGTTAGCCAAACAACCTCTTCTAGCTTCTAGTCAAACAAGTCAGATGTGTCTCAACCAGAGCATCCATTACCACTTCACATCCTTATGTATTAGGTAACGTTGAAGACATACACTTCCATGTATTTCACTTATCATCTCACCTCAAACTCTATGTCTATCTTCATTAAGAACACTTCTCTGATTTCATCATCATGGTAATCAAACTCTACCTGGCATAACCTGTAGGTTCTACCTAATTCATGATAAAAACATCCTCTTAAGGTGACTACTTCATTCCTTTTAGTGTTTGCAAGCCATCCATGTATCATTCACTTTACCAGGGTAGGTTATCTTCTCTATCCCCAATTCTCGTGGCAACATTCCAACCTAAATCATCTCTTATCTTTGGTGTATGGCATGCGTAATGTCCTATCTCTCATTCTCATAATGAGAGGAAATAAGAATTTGGCTGCAGTCCAAATATAGAGTTCTTCCTGTTCCAAGAGTAGAGATGGTAAATCCCACCTTGGCAATACACCTTTACATCTAAGTTGCAACGTGCCACATATGTCTCTTCATCACAAACATTTCGATATCAAAGTTACCTTCATGGAAAACTAGTCTTGAACCTACTGAGGTTTATATCCTTGGTCATCTCCTCTAGGTCTATAGGGTACCGACTCTTTTGGGGTCATCCCTCTTGCCTCATGCATCAAGAGAGTGCCCTACTCATCTGCCCTTTTGGGTCCCATGAGTTCATGAAGGTGATCAATCTCCTAACCCATGGCCCTTAGACAATGATAGCTGTTACCTCCCGACCCAATGGTCATGTGCAACTGGGGAATTAGACAACTCCTACTTTCATCGGTCTTATCCCTACCTGACCCTAGGATAGACTTAGGATTCTCCATTACAGTACATGTTCACTTAGAACCTTACCCAAGTCTTCATCATCTCTCTCTTTCTGCATTCATGGGTTGACTTTTTCATAGGGATCATGGCAACCTGCCTACCTTGGTCAAGCCCCATACCGGTTACCTCCATGGTAACACATTCATATGCAATTAGAGATGGATATCTATGGGTCTACAGGTTCATTCTCATACCATGTACTTTTCACTTAACTTCTCAAGATCCTATGAGACCTCTTTAGGTTACCTTGAACCAACAAAACTGATATACACCCTATCAAAGGGGTCCCTCTCCCAGGATGGGAGGAAACTATCTCTTGTCAACAAGGTCACAAAAGCTCTTAGGTCTAGGGTTTACATCCACACAAGCCTACTTAACCCTAGAAAGCCATTAAGGCACAAGCAGATCACTTACCGAACCATGCTAGGTCATACTTGTCCTCTTTCCTCGACGTTGGATCAAGATCATACCTTTCTTTATCATCAACCTAGCTGTGAGGGGTTCGTCAAACACACCTTAAACTTCAGGGGCTCCCCTTTTTCCTCTATACATGAGGATTACCATGCTCTCTTCTATAGGAACTCAACTTCTCATCATGAGCATTAGGTATACCACTTCCCCTCTTAGGCCTAGGAACCCTAGGTTTAATTGTAGGTGTCCAACTGCATGCTCTATCTCTTAACTACGAACCAAGCACGCAAAACGCATGACATGAACTTCTTGTCATCCTTCAACTCGAGTAACACTTAGGGCTGGGTCCTCCTTAAAGACAACCAACAAGGTACAAGGCCTCATAACCTGCTACTAAACCTTTCTAGGTCTAAGGAACTCTTCTTCCTGCTTCAGAAGGTAACACCCCTACCGTAGGCACATAGGCACCAGATGCTTCATCTTCACTCTCTAGGGTTTGGTCCCTCTAAAGGAAACCAAGATATTATCAACTTTCAGGGATCTATCATGAGGAAACCAATATCATCCATTGCTCAGGGTTTTAGGCTTCCAACTTTCTTGTTGGGTTTCCTGCTCTCTCTCTAGAGCTAACCCTACATCCAACCTCACCATTAGAGGTTCTCTCTTCATGAAGGATCAACCTCAAGGCATGCCCTACATGGGCGAAGCCTAGGTTTGAACTTATGTTTGCTCAAGATCATCCATAACCATTTGTGCTCCCTCATGATTCCTTATCCAGGGTTTCATCATACTGTCAGCACCATGATGTGCCCTAGGTGCCAACTATGCCCTACTTGCACAAGCCCATAGGGTTTCTTTGGTCCCTCACTAACATCATCATCTAAGGAGCTATCCTTTACCCTAACATGCACGACCCTTCCCAGGGTTGGGTTGCAAAAGGTGCTAGGTCACCCATGGATCATATGGCATCCCAAAGGCATGTCCTTTAAAACACCTGGTCCAGCTCACCTCTCTCTAACCTTCACTTAGGGTTAGGGTTAGAATCATCCTCCGAGGATGTGCCAGATCTCTACTTGAAATGGAGATCTTTATCTCCAAGACTAACTTATCCTCCTGTCAAGAAGGTCTAGCCTCAGGTCTCTTCTGAGGACATGACAACTTATGTCATACGACCTAAGCATGTATCTATTATTTATTTTGCACTTAATCTATGAAGCTTATGTACATGAAATCTTATTTACATACCTTTCATTAATTTAGTGGAGGATTCCTTAAACCTTATTAACCTTACCCATACCTCAAGAGAGTGAGGAGAAAAAAGAAAACCCTAATCCTTCAGGTCCTTATCAGAATTTTGTGATGAGAAGGGATGAATAAGATGAGAAGTCCTAAAGGTATCTTATTTAGATTCATGCCCTACGACTTTGGCCAGGCGGTCACACGGGTCCGGGAGTCCTTGTATTCCGACTAGCGGTGCGGATGAAAATCTTGCCAGCCCCTGGTCGTGATCCCTTTCTAGACACCTCCGTCTTTCGGATACTCCTCTAATAACTCCCTTGGGTTCTATGGAGTTTGTAAAATTTAATAATTATTAATGGTTAACTGAGGAACCTATGCTTTGATACCAAATGTTACGACTTCACCTCCCGATAACCCCCAATTAAGGGAGACCCAGAGGTTGAAGCCGCACCCATTAATCCCAGATCAAAGGTTCGACATATAACCATAAACAATTATTAAATTCTAACAGACTATACTGAAAATGGTAATAAAAATTTTCTTTGCAAACCTTAGAAAAGTTTGGAACAAACTAAACTTCTAACCTCAGATGAACTATTCTAACTAGTTCCTCCTTGTTCTTTAATTCTTGAATTCACAAGGTGTAGCTTTACTGTTTGTTCTTTTCATTGTACCTAAAATGCCGACAAACAAAACGTCAGTCAGCCGAAGCTGGTATGTGGGGGAAACAGATAATCATGCAACTATGATAACCATGTAATCATTCAATTAATCATTTAACAACCAAGATTACGTTTTAATCCAAACTACTCAATCCATACCTATCCATAACTCTGTGTTGTCCCTGTAAGGACTTATATGGTACCTATATAAAGGTGACTTGATGGACCTACCCTCTAGGCAGCCAAAGTCTTTCATGACCTGATGGACCTACCCTCTAGGTAGCCATGTACTAGGTCAGCCATTATGACACAGAGGGGAATAATGATTGAGCTAGAAGGCATATACATTATGTGATAGTCATAGTCACTTTATAATTTCCAGAAATAAATAAACATTCAACAGTTTAGTTGCATTCAATGCGTTTAAACATCCGAGAATCCATTGTGAAACTAAAACGGTTATTCATAATCGTAACCACATACTTGTTCCATAGTAACTTGATGTCCATGCCTTAACATTCAACACAATTAACAAGCAATCAATAATATCCTGAAAATAATGCATAACATTCAAGTGTCATTGTTTTATTCAAACATCCTCAAGATCAACTTGGATTCCACCTTATGATTTCTAGGCCAACTTTAGGGTTTTATTAGGGTTTTATCCTTCATTATGCATTTATCACTTTTAATGCTCGTTTAGTTCACAAACCTTAATTTCTGCATCATAAACACAATTGAATGTCAATTAAGTCTAATATGTTTCTTTTACACTAAAACTATTATCTTTATCCTTTTAGGTCATATCCAAAACATTAAGGCTAATGATCATCCTCGGTTCCTTTCAAATTGACAAATCATATTTCTTTATAGTTCAACTCACATATATGAACCTTATTTATCACTATTTCCACTTTTATACACTAGGAAACACTAATTATCCAAATAATTCACATTAAAGATCTTTGGTACTCAATTTATCTTCGAATCATCATATCTCTATTTTATTCTTCGATTTGTACAATTAAAACCATTAGAATTCATATCAACATAAATTAGGGTTTCTAATCCCATTAAGGCATATTCATGTACATAGAACCCTAAATTAAACCAACTATATAAAAAGATCATCTTTTTAAATCCTATTCTCACTTTTATTAACAACAGGTTAATATCAGCTTGAATTATCCATCTATCATCAAATCTAAGGGTTTTTCCTTAATTGAATCATTAAAGATGATAACTTTATGCCCTTTTCAAATTTCAAGCATATAAACTCTAAATTAGACAAATCATGTGCAAAGCTCTTCCTTTTTTAACATAATGTATCTTTTTACATTTAACAGGTTAATATCAACTCTAATGATCCATTAAACCCTATTAATCACTTTAATCATATCAAAGTAGGGTTTCTTTAATCATCATTATGTTAAAGTTGATAAATTACACTACTTTTCAAATTTCAAGAGGAATTGGCTTATAAACATATTTTATGTAGATTCCTCACGTCTTTTTGATCAACTTTCATATATAAAATTTTGTCATCCGAGCTACGAATATTTTACTACGATTTTTGCAAGAAAATTACGTTCCGGCCAATTAGAGATTGCCACGTCACAAAGTTTCCATGCATGCGGCTTGATTTACAAACATAACACAATTACCAATTTGCCCTCCCGTAAGTGGTCGTTCCTTCACTCCCCGGGGGGGGGTATTTCCGTCCAACACACCCTTGCTCTTCTTCTTCCTCGAGCAGTTGGTCTGCGGCTGTCCTAGCTGCCGTTTTGCAGCCTTGGCGCGAGCTTGATCTCCCTCCTCCGGTCGCGAACTTCACCAGAATCTCGGCCCTAGCTCCGTCGTGCCTTCACGCACGTGGGGTGCCACCCATACCATGTCCAGAACGACCGCTTCGACCTGCACATATCTGCAACCCATGGCTGGAATTGCAGCTGTGCGGCTGTGACGTCCAAGCTCCTTCCTTGCACCGTGGATCGTCGAGCTATCATCGCAACTCCTTTTAACCACCTCGTAGAAGCCTAAACTCACTATTTCTCTTAGTTAGGGTTTTTGGGCGGGTGCACGGTTGGAGATGAGAGAAAGACAAGGTAACTCGATGCTACAGGGCCTGTTCCTTTTATAGGGGTAGATAGAAACCCTCAGAATACTTGCCCACAAAGCAAACATGTCTTTTTCCAATAGGAAGTTGATTTCTTCTCTAAGAAGCAACTTTCTCTCTCTACAATTATCTCTTAGATCTTCCTTATCCCTTGGATAGTTGTAAATACGAAAATCACTTCCTTTATTTTCTTTATACTTCCCTTCTAAATCTATTAGCACGAAATCATCTTTTCTTAAAGCAAGTAATCACTCTTTTCGATAATAACAACAGTCATTTAATGATTTATCACATTATCTTCTTATTTTGTTTCATTTGCCTTTTCTAGTATTTTCTCTTTATTTCCTCTTTATTGGGACTCCTTGGATCCCAAGATACTCTATTATTTCGAAATTCTCTTTATTGGTTACTTATTATCCTTCTAGATGCATCTTTAGGCATTATTTCACATTATCTTGTTTATTTCTCATTAAAATATCTCTTTTTGAGAATTTCTCTTTATTTCTCTTTTCCTTATTGGTATTCCTTTTATCATTAGGAATCTTTAGAATACAAAATTCCACCAAGAAAACTCAATTATACCTCTTTTTCACTTATTTTCCACATTTTCTCATTGTTTTCAATTTCTTTCTTAATAAAGAAATACATAATTAATCTTTTCTTTTTATTATTGCTTTCATTTGCAACTTTAGACTCCTTGGAACCCAAGGAATCCAAGAGGTACGAAATCCCTCTTTGGATTTGCCCTCTAGAGGTTTCCATCTTTTTCTTTTCTCAAATATTCAATTACTCATTTACTAATTGAATTTTCTTATTATTTCCTTGTTATTGGGCCCAATAGCCAATACAGCCCACAAAGCAACCAATCAAGGCTATTGTGAAAGGGATCCATTTACTCAAAACAAATCATATCATTATTTGTTCAATTATCTTTAATATGAGAAATTGTATTTCTCACCAATGGATCCCAAAAATTGGGGTTGTAACACTTTTGATCTGGTACCACCATTTCACCTCTTAAGTGTGATTTTGACTATGAGGACATAGTCAAGTTCAAGCTTAGGGGTGCTGGAAAACTCTATCTTTTGTCTTTATTTTTTGTTAGTCTTTACTTACTTTTTCATTTTTATTTTTCCATGTCGTAGGATCCACGATCTATCTAGTGCAAAAGTGCATCTCAATTCATGATTCATGTTAATGTCATGTGCTTTCATGGGTTTTCAATGGAAATTAAAATGAAAATAAATATATAAAATCTTTGGCTTCATTTCAAATTTCTTGATTTGCACCATCTAGAGGAAGTGTATGGGCTAGTAATCTTAAGGACATTTAATATGAATGGACATCTTAATTATTCATGTAATGTGGATTAAGAGGGGGTTTGAGCTTGAATTGATCAAACGGTCAAAACATGATATAAAATTGAAATTTAAGAAAGAAATCCTAAGATTACCCTATACACATGTCATTAGAGAAGGACATATCATAGTTCATGAAAAGCATTGTCTCTCAATTATGTGATTCCATCCGTTTTCCATTCATTTTGACCCATCACCTTAAGATGATCAAGTAATCTAAATTATTTCTTCTTGTTTGCATTACATAGCATAATAAGTGACATGGTAGTTAGTTTCTCTTTTATTGCATTAGTTACAAATTTAAAAAAATATATGCATAAACATCATCAAGTTGCATAGGAATAACAATTACACATAGATTGCATGCATTTTCATCATTCATTTTCACATCATGAGATTATATTGTTTCCTGTGAAATAAAAGTGTAGGGATACGCATCCATACCCTCAGAAAAAATACAAGAAAATAAAGTGAATTGAATGTGACATGTTAGTGAAGTTTGAGCAAAAATTTCCATAATGCTAAATAGTGGACCAATGAAAAAAAGAAGATTTTGTTTTCAAAGTTATGAATAAATAGGGAGAAAGGACGTCCTAAACTCTTCACAAAGAGATGGAAATATTCACATGGTGTATTCTCTTCTATACTTTATTCTCATTCATTTGATGATATTTTCAATACATGTATCATTTCACCCATAACATCAGGCATTAGGATTCATGCATTTTTCATTATCTTCACCATATAGGTTTATCATGTTTAATTTTTGCATAAATAATTCAGATGCTATTTGTGATTCTTTATAAGCCACCTAATTTATTCCATCGCTTATCAGTAGGCCATTGAAATGATTATTCTCATCATTCATTCTTATAAGGACAACTGCTTCCAAGTAGTTGGTAGTTAGGAAAGAGCAATGTAGATAGGAAATCATATGATGCACCAAGAGAATGTCAGATTGAATATGATATTCTACTGATAATGTTTCATTGATCTAAGGGTGGACAACTTTTATGAATATTTTTGGTCTCTATAGAGAAGTTGATTGTTCAGTGGTCAGTAAAGGTCGGTTTGGGACTGCTAGGCGGGCATAGTTGAGAAAAGAAATTTATATGTACTAGATAATTTTTGTTTTCACATGCTATTTAATACAAATTTTGTACACTTATTGTTCATTTTTATATTAATTTATACAGTATTTACTATCATTGGCATGTGATACTTAATTGCATCAAATAAATATAATTTAAATGTTTCCAAATGATTTAATAAATTTTGAGAGATTATGTTCAGTTGTTGTTGATTTCAGGTAAATTTACAAGAGTCTTAACACCTCAGTACTGCCGACTTTGTTGTTAGTGATACTGACACTTGCTCAGTATGAAACATGTTGAGATTGAGAAGACTCACTAGTACCGATCATGAAGTCAATACTACCGCCAGTATCACAACAAAAACTCATAATTTATCAAAGAAATCTCGGTACTACCGACGTCAACTCGATAGTACCAACAACTTAACAGGCATCTGCAACTATCGATGGCGTCGGTAGTATTGACACCCACTTGTTAGTACCGACACAATGGGATCAGGCGGATCTAAAAATTAAGTTTGATCCAACAGTTGGTAATTAAGGACACCCTAAGTCACTTAAATGACTTAAGAGCATTTCATTCAGACTTAATAATCTCATTTTGTTCCGTTGGACGACAGCTAAAAGCAATGAGAGGAGAAAGCAGAGAAGGTCACATTTTGGAAGATTCAATCATCTCGAGAAGATGAATTTGCAACTACAAGGTAGAAAATCGTCATGTTCTTCAGAGAGGATATCTAGACCATCTCCTTTAGGGATTCTTTAGTTTTATCAATATTTTCCACATTTTTCTTCTTCTCTTTCATGTATTTGACACTAGAAACCATGTGGGGCTAAACCCCTTATTCCTTATGACCCGGCATTAGCCCGATTGTGCATTGTAATTGACTTTTATGCATTAATATATGAATTTCTCTTAATTTTTGGACTTATTTATATAAGATTGTCATGAACTATCCATACTTGATCACCATAGACCTTTAATTGCTTTGAAAACATAAATTAATGGTTGGAAAATTCATAGAAATATATATTTTATATCACTCTTTGAGAAAGGAGGCTTACGAATATGAAGAAATTACCCAAAGTTTTAGATAAAACACCTAACTAATAACACAATCGTTATGAGAATGGCATTGGTATAAGATTAGACAGTGAATTATTTCGTGAGATCAGGTAATTCTTGCTACAAGTCTCTTAGTCCAGGATTAGGAGAGATGTTTATTAATGTTATGATGTTAATTGCAATGTTAACCGAGGTAAAACCATAATCCTAAGGAATTCACTCCAATTGAGATCAACAACCAGTAATTTTACATTTATTTTCTACTTTAGGAAATTAAACCTTCAATCAAAGTTTTCATCGGCTTGACTGATCGTATTAAAGTTAGTAGTAGTTTTTGGATTAACGTTACCCTGAGTTTGACATCTAGCCCTTTAAGACTTATATTACATTGATACATACACTTACATTTGACGTGTAGTTTACTCAAGAGACTATCCTGATATAGGGTTCTCAGTTTCATCTTCGTACATCTCATGGTTTTTAACTCTGTATGAAAATAAATATAAAAATTGGAATATTCTCCCTACTTCGATGATTTTAGCAAATATTTTTTTAAAAACACAAGTTATGAGAAGGGGAGTAGAAGTGGGTTATTAGATAAGGAATGTATTTAACCGGTCGGCCTTCCCCATAAATTTTGGCAACAATTCAATTTCGTACTTGTTTATTATTTATTACTAGTGAACGCACATGTGCACATGCACACGTAATATTATACCTGCAAAATTTATGCTAAAATTTTTTATCAGATGCAACATATTATTTATTTATATAATAAGATAAAAATAAAAATACTTATAGTTTGAAATTTCCAACAACTGTATTGATTTCGGTAAAATTGCTACTACAATTTGTAGAAGTATGTATTGTCTAATAAAAAAACTCAGTAAGCATATGAGTGCATATTATCTAGTAATTGTGCATGCTTATATGTGCAAGCAAAAATACATCATCTACCATAAAAACATATAGTAGTAAAGTGAATTACAAGATACCACAAAAATAATTCCACCAAAAAAAATGTATCACTCATTTTTTCAACACAACTTTAAACTCCAATATACAACAATAAAGGTCAATCAATGGCTTTGCACATTCAATACAGTTAAATCAACTATTTTAATAGTTCAACAAAAGACAAAGAATCAATGTAATGTATAAGTTCAAATAAATAAACAAAAATTGTTGACTATAAGACAAAGAAGTGACACCATACACTATGAATCATCATATCCCTTTCAAAAGGATAACTGCTACCACATAAATTGTAGCGCTCATTCTCATATCTGAATAATTGTAACGACCCCACTTTTCGGTAACCCCCAATTAAGGGAGACTGAGAGGTCAGATCCGTTACCCCAATTTCCAGATCAAAGGTTCGATAAATAATCAATAACAATTATTAAATTCTACTAGACTATACTAAAAATATGTAATAAAATAAACTTTTACATACCTTTTGAAAACTTGGATCTCTAAACTTCTATCCACATATGAACCTATCTAATCATCCTTGTATTTTAATTCATGTATTTCACAATATGATGGTTTACTGTTTGTCCTTTTGGCTTTGTACCTAAAATGTCGTCAAATAAAACGTCGGTCATCATAAAGTTGGTATGTGGGGGAATCAATAATCATACAATTATCCATAACAACATATTGCAGTCAATTACAGTTTAACAAGCAACTTTATGTTTTAAATATAACTGCGCGATCCATTCATACCCTATCCTCTACGTTGTCCCTATAGTGGACCTAGATGCTACCTTCCTTGTGGTAGATCCCCGTTAAACCCCTCATGATCCCACCTAATAGGTGAATCAGTTTCTAGGGTTGAGTTACATGACACTACCCGTAGGTAGCCCACTCCTTAACTCATGGCGTGCTAAAGAGTCTCATGGCACTACAAGTGGGTAGCCCAATTTCTAACTCATGATAACCTAGACCTTTCTCTAGGTTATCCTTTTTAGCCTTTTCAAAGCCATAGAGGAGGACCCGGATCTAAGCCAGATATATATACATTTATAGTGATAATCATAGTCACTTTATAGTTGCATGAAATAAATAGACATCCAACAATTATTTTCAACAAATCAATAAAACGTTCGGGAATCTCCATGAAACTTAAGCAATTATTCATAAGCGTAACCACATACCTGTCAGGCTGGTTTGAGACAGAAATATTCCATGCAAGTAAGAAATGCAAGCAAGAAAGCACATACAACAAGATCCTGAAATAATCATGAAATTTCCTATTATCACTCATGTCATCAAGATCCTCTAAACCTAGCTTGCTTCCTAGGCTTTCTAGCCCACCTTTAGGGTTTTCATTGCAATTAGGGTTTCAATTCATTTATACTATTTTAAACCCTAATTATATACAATTATTCACAAACCCTAATTATCTCATTTATTCTTCACAAAAGATATTAAGATTATCTTTTAACAACATATAACCCTAATTACAGAAAAAGCACAATTAAGTCCATTAAGCCTCTTTTACATTAAAGCTACCATTTTTATCCTTTTAATCCATGACAAGATCATTATGCTCATTTGTCATCAATTCAAAGCTCATTATGGTCTAGTTCACATATGAACTCGATTTGCCATATATTCTATCTTTTATTCATTAGAAAACCCTAATTACTACATTAAGGGTATTTATCCACAATTAGGAACTTTTATAGTAGAAATATCTTAAAATCATCATATCTTAGCTTTATTCACGATTTTGAATAATTAAAACCATTATGAGTCACATTTACTAATATTAGGGTTTCAAGGCCCATTAAAGCATATTTATGCACATAAAACTCTTAATTAAAAAATTTATGTGCAAAGTTTATCCTTTTTGTTCCTAATGTTCCTTTTTATCATTAAAATGTTAATACCAACTTTAATCATCTATTAATCCCTACTAACCACATTAATCATCTCGAAATAGGGTTTCTTAATCATTAAATCATTAAAGTTGATAACTCACACTATTTTTCGAATTGCAAATAGAAAAAGGCTTCAACTATATTTTTTTGCATTCCTTGTGTTCTGCTGAGCAAAATTCAAATATTATTGGTATCCATCTGAGCTATGGTTAATGAGATATGAATTTTGCAAAATTATTTACTTTGGGCCAATCGAAAGCTGCTACGTCGCTTCTTTCCATGGAACATGTTTGCTTGTTTAAAAACATAACGGAATTACCGATTTTCCCTCGATAAGTGATTGGTTTCTTCAGCCTGTGAAGGGGCAAAAGTGTCCAACGACCCATGGGTCATCTTCCACCTCCAGCCAGCCCCAGCGGCCGCCTATAGCAACATTGCGTGTGTTGTTTCTCCCTTCTTGGGCCACGGAACTCGATGCCAACAGCCACCCCAGCTTTGCCGCCCCCTTACGCACGTGAAGCATCTCTAGATCATGGCCAATATGCCCATTCTTTGCGCGAGATCCAACTGTGGTTGTTGCCGCATGCTGCCATTTTTGCAGACCTACGTTATACACTGCACGAAGTCCAGGGCAGAGGTATGATATTCGACCAATCTAGGGTTGTCGTGGAAGCCTCTTGCCCCCAACGTGACGACGCCATAGCCTCTTTCTCACTATAGGGTTTCCCTCCCCTCTTAGTTAGGGTTGAAAGAAGAAACAAAGGAGAGGAGGGAGAAAGATACGTGGTGTTTCTCTTTAACTTGAGTGAGAGGCCCTACCCCTTATATAGGGGAGGGTTTTCGCACCCCAAGATGTGAATCCACAAAGATGCAAGGTCTTTTCCCAATAGGAATCCAATTCCTTCATTAGGAAGGAAGCTTTCTCTCTCCTTACTATCCCTTTGATATTTCTTATTTCTTGGATAATTAGGAATTCGAAATTCCTCTCACTTATTCTCTTTATTCTTGCTTTTTAATCCATTGGCACAAATTTCTATTTTCTTTTAATAGAAATTACTTCCTTTTTAACAATACCCCAAAATCATTCATTATGCATCATATTATCTTCTTATTTGACATTGTTTGTATTTTCTCTTCCCTCTTTCTTCATTGGGGCTCCTTGGACCCCAAGAAACTCCAAGATTTCGAAATTCCTTTTTAAGGATACTTATTATCCTTCTAGATGCATCTATATTCATTATTTCACATTATCTTGTTTATTTCTTATTAAAATATCTCTTGTTGAGGATTTCTTTGTATCTTTCTTTTTATTTTCTTGATTGACATTCCATTTATCATTAGGAATCCTTTGGATATGAAAATCTGTCAAGGATATTTCAATTATATCTCTTTTCACTTATTTTCCACATTTTATCATTGTTTTCAATTTCTTTCTTAATAAATAAATATTTAATTGATCTTTTCTTTTCTTATTGCTTTCTTTTTGCAACTTTGGACTCCTCGAAACCCAAGGAACCCAAGAGGCATCAAAATCCACCTTTGGATTAATTTCTTTTGCCTTCTAAAGGTTTCCACCTTTTCCTTTTCTCCATTTCTTATTAATAATGGAATTCCTTTTGTCTTTTCCTTGTTATTGGGCCCAATAGCCAATAAAGCCCACAAAACAATCATCAAGGCTATTGTAAACTAAATCCATTTATTCAAAACAAATCATATATTTATTTGTTCAAATATCTTTAATATGAGAAATCACATTTCCCACCAAATGAGCCTAAAACTGGGGTTGTAACATCCTTCCCCCCTTCTGGGAATTTTTCCCTCAAAATTTCCATCAAGCAAACAAACATTTCGGGATAATACTTTTCCATGTCCAGCATTGGCCCCTATGTGGCTTTACCTTATCCATGGTACTTCCAAAGAACCTTTATCATCACATATTATTTTCTCTGAGATCTTTCACCTTGGCATCTATAAACCTCACAGGTGACTCAGGTCATTTCATCCTCCCTTGGGGCTCACTAGGTTCATTGCTCCGCACATGGTCCAGGTACCTCACATAGTGCTCTAAATTGGACACATGGAACTCATCACACATCACATTATCCTGAGGGGTAAGGGCAAACTTAACTTGCTCCACCAAACCATGTCAAAAGAACCCATGCATCAAGGACTCAACTCTCTTAGCTATTACTTAGAGGGGTCGGGTTTTCATGTCACACATTCCCCCATAGTGAACTACATGTCAGTCTACTTTGCATCAGCTTACAACTTATGTTGTCTCAGGGCTCCTTTCAGCCATTGCATGATTAAAGCGACTTCATCTGCACACACTATGGTCCTTTCTTGACCTTTGTGAGGTCCCTTCACCGACATCATCTTAATGAAGTGGTGACTGACACAACCTCCCTTACAGAGCTTCCTTACAACTTGATACTGGCTATGGTGGTTATCATCATATTTTATTAAAGACAAGACTTGTCTCCATGTATCACCCTGAACGAGCACACATGCTCTCATCAGACCCTCTAGTCTGGATCACACTAACCATTAGTTAGGGGTGATAAACGGTACTACATCGAGTATTTCATGTACCTACTTCCACCTTATGGAAGTGAACCTTTAGGTCATACTCAAGAACTTTTGAACTTGCATCATGGTGTAGTTGAACCATCTCTCTCATATGTAGTTCAACTGGATCTGTCCCTTGACAATACTCTTTCTTTCTTGTGTCATCTAGGTAAGGCGATCTACCATAACCCATATTGCATCTCGACCTTCCTTGGTCTAGGGAAGACTTACAACATCCATAATGATGATCTCCCATTCCTTCTCAGGGATTCTTTATCCTCTATGTCAAAACACTGGGTTACTGGTGTTCGTCCTTCACCTCCCAGCTTGCATGGAAACACACCACATGCAACTTTATCTTAGGCATCCAAAGTACTATTGTCACTTATTATCTTGGTAGTATCACGGTATATGGTGATCTTAAATCATGATCTACTGTATTGTCATGATTCCTTAAGATCGATTCCTCAAAAACCCTAAATCATTGTAGTCAGGGTTTCTTCACCTTCTTTTCCAAAGAAGTGCATCTGAGGTTCTACTACCATCCTTTCATTGCATCAAGGACTAGGATGGCTAACCAAACAACCATTAACTTGATCAACTGATATTGTTACATCTGAGTGTTAGCCAAACTTATCTCTTTTTCCAACTGAGGGTTAACCTAACAACCAATTCTAGCTCCCTCTAAACTAGGCAGTTGTATCTTATCCAAAGCATCCATTACCACTTCACATCCTTAGGTGTTAGGTAATGTTGAAGACATACACCTCCATGTATTCCACTTATCATCTCAAACTCTAAGTCTATCATCATCAAGAAAACTCCGAGCTTATTCTCTTGGTTTTTCAAACTCAACCTTGTATGATAAAAACATCCTCATAAGATGACTACCTTATTCCTCTTAGCATTTGTAAATAATCCAAGTATCATTCACTCCACTAGGGTATGTTATCATCTCTATCATCATACCTTATAGCAACGTTCCAACTCACATCATTTTTATCCTTGGTGTATGGCATGCGTACTGTCCTATCTATTTTTTTTTTTGGTGAACCGAGCTCCTTGTATTACTATTTTTGTGTTTTTGGTGTTACATACAAGTATAGCTATCCATATGATAGGAAAAGCTATTTACAGTAAAAAAAGAAAAGAACCACTGAAGGACTAAGATCTGACACCAGCAGGAGAAGTAGAAGATCAAAGGAAAACCATGGATGCCCATCAAAGGGTTGGAGAACCCGAGTAGCTGAACCAGCAAAACAGAACAAGGGACCAGAAATCTGCAGCAGCAAATAGTAGGAAAAAGCTCCGCAAATCAACCTGCTCAACCTTCGAGGGAGCAAAAATCTTTCAGAATAAGCTCCCAAATAGAAAACCACTCATTTTCTCTGTTTGTATGGACTCTAAGGTTTTTTTCATTCCAGATCCAATACAAAGTGCAAAGAGCGATAAGATGATTCCTCTTGGAAGTGCAGATGGCTAGGTCACTGCAGGAGATTGGTTTGACAGGGAAATTCAAGAAAGACATAGCTTTATCCCAAATTAAGCAAGAGAAGTTGTACTTAAACATACAGTGTGTCGTATCTTCCTCACTCATTTTGCAAAGGAAATAGTAGGAAGGAGTAGAAATTCCCATTCTTCTAATGTAATTAGTGGTGAGCAATTTATCATGCCCCACTTTCCAAGCATGAATAGCAAATCTTCTAGGAGCTTTAAACGGCCAAAGCCATTTGAAAAAGACATTAGGCTCACTCCTAGAACGAACAACATCCCAAATGTCCTTTAATCTAATGGAGGGCATCCCATTAAAGGTGATGATATCATGACCAATTAAAGGCTTTTCAAGTGAAGTCAGAAGATCATGCAGATTCTTGTGAAGTCTGGAGTCATTAAGAATCCACATTCCATCTGCTATCAAACAAGAAACTTTACATAGAGGATGCAGACCTAATTTGATAATACTTTGCCTTCCTAACACATCCAACACAAAACGACCATTAGGGAGCCAAGGATCACCCCAAAAAAGAGTATGATTACCATCACCAATTCTGAAACTGATATGAGATTTCAGATAATCCCTTTCCTTGATAATTCTATTTACGAGCCAGGAGTAACTGCCATTATCATTTATAAACTAGTAAGTATTTTTATTGAAATACTTCTCATGAACCCACTTTATTTAAAGAGAATCTGCTTTTCTTGCTAGATTCCAAGCATGATGAATGATAGAGGAAAAATTGATTTCTCTAAGAGAGCAGATATTTAAACCCCCTTCATCCTTGGGCTTTGTAATGGAAAACCATTTGATCAAGTGTACATTAGAGTGATTTTCACAACAGCCCCAGATGAAATCTCTGATGAGCTTCTCAATATCATCAATAACAGAGCTTGGGAGAGGAAAACAATTGGGCCAGTAAAGACTTATAGAGGACAAGGTCGATTGAGCTAATTCAACCCTACCTGCCATAGATAACTGTTTAGCTTTCCACCCATCGAGTCTGATTTTGATCCAGGAGAGGACCATAGTGCTTCCTTCTTAATTTCCCAATAAACAAAGGAATCCCAAGATAACTTTTCCCAATATAACCTTCCTTAATACCCAAGATGTTAATAAAGTTTTCTTTCTTAACTCCCACACTGAAGATGATTGAACTCTTGTCAATGTTGCACTTTAGACCAGTAATCGAATAAAACGCATCAAGAATACTTTTGAAAGTATGAGCACTATCTTCATATTGTCCTATCTCTCACTCCCATAATAAGAGGAAATAATGATCTGGTGGCCGTCCAAACACAAAGTTCTTCCTATTCCAAGAGTAGAGATGGTACATCCCACATTGCCAGTACACTTGTAAATCTAAGTTGAAACGTGCCACATACGTCTCTACTTCACAAACATTTTGATATCAAAGTTACTTACATGGTAAACTGATCTGGAACCCACTTGGGTCACCACACAATCATTGGTCATCTCCTCCAGGTCTATAGGGTGCCGACACTTTTAGGGTCATCCCTCTTCCCTTATGCATCCAGAGAGTACCCTACTCATCTGCCCTTTGGGTTCCATGAGTTCATGAAGGTGATCAATCTCCTAACCCATGGCCCTCAGACAATGATAGATGTTACCTCCCAACCCTATGGTCATGTGCAACTAGGGAATTAGGCAACTCCTACTTCCTTCAGTCTTATCCCCACCTGACCCTAGGATAGACTTAGGATTCTATTATAGTACATGTCAAACTTAGAACCTTACCCAAGCCTTCATCATCTCTCTCTACATTCATGGGTTGACTGTCATCCTTTCACAGGGGTCATGGCGACCTGCCTACCTCGGTCAGGCCCCATACTGGATACCTCCATGATAACACACCCACATACAATTAGAGATGGTTGTCTATGAGTCTACAGGTTCATTCTCTTACCATGTACTCTTCACTTAGCTTCTCAAGATCCTATGAAACCTCTTTAGGTTACCTTAAAACCAACAAAACTGGTATACACCCTACAAAATGGTCCCTCTCCTAGGATGGGAGGAAACTACACCTTGATAAAAAAGGTCACAAACATCCTTATGTTTAGGGTCTGCATCCACATGAGCATGCTTAGCCCTAACAAGCTACTAAGGCACAAGCAGACACCTACAAAATCATCCTAGGCCACACTTGTTCCCTTTCCTCAATGCTGGACCAAGATCATACCTTCCCATGTCATCAACTTAGCTGTGAAGGGTTCACAAGCATACCTTAAGCTTAAGGGGTTTCCTTTTCCTCTACCATGCTCGATTCTACAGAAACTCAAATCTCATCATGAGCATCAGGTACACCACTTCCCCTCTTAGGCTTAGGAACCCTAGGTTCACCTTTGGGTATCCAACTGCATGCTAAAACTCTTAACCACGAATCCAGCATGTCCAAGGTATGTCATGTACTCCCATGATCCTTTTATTTGAGCCACACCTTAGAGTTGAGTCTTCCTCAAGAGAAACCAACAAGGTACAAGGCCTCACAAGCTGTTACTAAACCTCTCCAGGTATAAGGAACTTCTTCCTATCTCTGAAGGTAAACACCTACACCATAGGCACATCGATACCAGAAGCCTCATCCTTTCTCTAGGGTTTGATTCCTCTCATGTAAAGTAGGATAGATTTTATTTCCTGTTATGTCAAAGAACGGAGGACATCGAGATGACAGCTGAAACGATTGGTTCAAGGCGTGAACCGATCGGTTGACGTTCCAGATGATCGGTTCAAGGAGTGAGTGGATCGGTTGATGACCAGTTCGAGGAGAGAGACGAGCGGGTGGCATCCATGATGAGATGCACGATGACCAGGTGAACCGATCGGTTGGAGGAGCCAACCGATCGGCTGGTGGCACCCAGCCGACCAGCCTAGTGGCGAGCCGATCAGTCATGTGATGAGTTGATCAAACCCAGAAAGGAAAAGCACAGAGTTCATCTTATACAGGTTGCATGTGATGTAGACCTAGATGACTGTGATTCCTCTTGGCTCGAGGAATCACATTAGGATGGCCATAATCATCACTTTTATCGTTTTGCATGTTTTCTGTGGGATATAGCATGTATATGATACGTACTATGTATTGTGGTGATTGGATATGTATATGTATATAAAAACCAAATCCCTCATTAAAATATTAAGTCTTATATTCCTTCCATTAGCGGCACACATGAAAAACTCGATCGACCAAGCGTAGGTTATGCCAAAGCGTGGTGTGACGTCTATCTTGTGGAAGTGTGAAGGGTAGACATGTAGGTTCTGCCAAAGCAGGGTGCATGTTTACTGTGTCGGCTTTTGGGTTAGACTTAACTGGTGATTCTTAGAGTGTCTAAGCCCAGAGGCAAGGAATGTTCATGGCAAGGTGTTGCGCATGTCCATTCATCAAGAGTTGCATATGATGCAATTGGCATGATGGCCTACCTAAATAGTCAAGATTGTGGGCGATCAGCCAAAGTTGAATCATGACTTGATTAAATAAGGATCTTGCCCACTAGAAGGTTGTATGTTGCAATCTTCCGAATTGATGGTGAAGCCTATCAATTTGAAGTTAAATAGTGGGAGCGATAATTAATTAAAGGCCTAATTTTTATCGTCAACCTTTCAAATCAATCAAACAAGTCAAAAAGAGTTTTGGACTAAAATTGCATATGTTTCCTTTTGTTAAAATAAATGGATAATCAACAAATCACTTTATTTGTGATCGGTCTTTGAGACCAACAAATTAAATGGGAATAATTCCATGACTGGTTAGGATGATGAGAAGTGTTCTCAAAGAGCGAAAGCTCCAAGTCCTAGTTATACCATGACCAGATGAACTCAATCCCACCACATCAATGGCTGAAAGTATGCTTATGGAAGCATACCGAGGATGACATTGATGAGGAGTGCTTGATGTTGTGTTCTCTGAACTATGAGTTGCAGAGACAACATGAGACATATGATGTCTCCAAGACACTGTCCTAGTATATATCATGACAGAAGGAGATCCAATAAGGTATTCACACACTCAATGTGATTGGGTATGTGGAAAGACCTGACTAAGAAGGATTCCCTCTGAGCCAAGAGTTGGATATTGGTATGATACTGCAAATGTTGTGAGAATCATACAATTCATGATAAGCTACAACATGAACAACTTTGAAAAGTGTTGACAGAGTTGTTGGACATGTTGAGGATAGTAGAGGCAAAGATGAAGAAAGACAAACCATAATCTTTGATGTGATAAAAAAAAGGTAATTCTTAAGGGCAAGGATAAGGGCAAAGCAAAGAAGTGTTATGATGCTAGCCAGCAATCCAAGCCGTCTTCAGCCTCAAGGCACATGGGGAAAGGGTGTATGAGGGATTGCCCTCTAGATCTGGAAGAACAAAAGAAGATGCAGAAGGGGATGGAGATCTCCAGCTAAGGTATCATGAAATGAACCGCTTCTTTATCTAAGGTATATGATACCAAGATATAGATATGTCATATATGATATGCAAGATCCACAAAGAAGTGATGGCCTTTGTGAAAGGACCGAGAAAGAAGTAATCATTATTGGGGCAAGTGTTGCTTCCATAGATAGGAGTATCTTTCAGTTTATTTCAGCCTAAAGGGCACGAAATAGAGTTGAGAACTGCTATTTCATAATTGCCAATAGATAGAAACACTTTATTTTTGCATATTGTATGACAATGATGGCAATTAATAAAGTTGATGTTTCAATCTTAAATATATGATCTTTGTGGCAATGCCTTGTTTATCTTGTGATACATGGTATGCATAAGATAAAATGATACCTAAAGTTATTGATAACGCAAACAATCAAATTAGCATCAATCATGAGAAATTCATTTCTAGTTTCCATGTGATGGATAAATCTAGACTCTTTTGGTTAGAGAACCAGTAAGAGACATGAATCTCTTGTACATGATTAATCAACCTTCACTAATGGTAGTGGGAGAATGATTATCCAATCAGGTATAATACATGTGATGTATTTACATACCTATTGGAGTAAATGCTAATACTTCAAAAAGGTGTTTAGAGAAATACCAATATGAATATCTTGAAGTGTTCAAGATTATCATAGATGAAGTATAAATTTGGTAAAGTGTTAATTCTTGATTAGATCAACAAATGAAATACTTGGACCAAATGTTAGAGATCCTTATGTGTGATTATGATAGTGTATCATAGTGAACTCATGATTAAGGCATGGTGATGTCTAAATCAAAAGGAGTCATACTCTAAGGAGTTAGAGGATGATTATCAAATAACTAAATTCTTCTTAAATAAAGAATATCCTACACTAATAAAGGACATTAAGAATCACAAGGAGTTGTGAGTTCTTATATCCTTGACAGATACATCTCGATCATCTATATGATGAGTTGGTCATGTGATGAGTCAACTATCTAGATGAATATGAGGAACTGAATTTGAGTTATGGTTTATGACCATTACATTCTAAATGACATCCATGTGAACCATAAGGTATGACCTCGATGGTAGCATCCATTGGATGAAATTTATAAGTGCAAATGAATCTTAAAAGTTAAGATACATGGATAACATTTTGAGAAGGATGATGCTTGTTGATTGCAACTTAATGACTAAGACATTTGGCATATGGATACTAAAACTGCATTCCTATGAGGAAAAAAACAAGGATGTGTACGTGACACAACCTATAAGGTTTATGAATCCAATAATGCAAATGAAGTATATAAGTTACAATGGACTAATCAATATGATTGATTGAGTACAAGAAACTCAGAATTGGATCTTTACTTTGATGATATAGTCAAAGGGTTTGACTGATATGTTAAAGATAAAGAAGGGATCTGTGATTTAGTGGGAGCGTATTCACATTCCACATGTTGATGTGAAATGGAAATGTTCTAGAATGGAAATCCAAAAGTGGAAATTATCTTTAAGGAAGATAGAGATGTTTACTATGTGATAGGAATAGAGATCTATAGAGATAGTTCTCAAAAAATCTCTTGACCTGAAAAGAGAGAGCATACATTGGCAATCTGTATTGAAGGGTTCAGTATGCACAGATTCAGTGGGAGAAAACTTGTCCATGTTACATGGAGTTAGTATTCCAAAGCCAAGTGTCCAATTCTTATGAAGAATGGGAACACTAAGAATAGATATGGATCTATCATGTATGTAATCATCCCATCATCTTGCATGTATCGACATGGCAAGAACAAAAATGCATTCATCATCTTGCATGTAGGACATGGCAATATGATATGCTCATCCTGATAACTCGTATGTAAGACATGACGAGTGGATATTTGTCTGCTTCCAGTAAGGGTTACTGGAATACCATGAGAACTTGATAAGTACTTGAGAAGTACTAGTTCTATGGAGATAAGGAAGAGTTCAATGTAAAGAGTTACATTGATGCGAACTTCTGAAAGGACAGAAAACTAATCTCAAAATATATATAGGATATATAAAAGTGAAAGTTTGTTGATAATTGGAAGTGTTCCAATAAAACCATTTAAAAGGAAATGCTGAGTATCTATATGTTAGATAACAACAGTGGATATTATATGGATCTGGAAGTTCATGAGATGAACTTATAGATATTCTGCTCATTGATGACGAGTATGGAATCCTTGATCATGCAATGTGGCTAAAGGTTAGCAAAGGAATACTAGATCGCATATTACGGCAACTCCATCTCATACGTGTGACGTACAACGAAGAGATGTGAGACATGCAATTTATACTGAGCTTGACACATGGAACCATGACATGGTAGTCACAGTCAGTACTCATTGTGATAGTGGTGAGTGTGATTCTTGGACCTGAAATCACTACACTCAACACATGTCGTTGGGCACACTTTGACATCATCAAACGCAGTCCTGAAACATGGGTTGTTATAAAGGTGATGATTGGGTGGCTTTGACACATGGGGATTTTGAGGGGTGAGTGATAGATATGGGATTTTTCCCTCCTGAAACTACTACAGAAATGCCTTTTAGCGTCGGTTGTTTAACCCGCTTTGGCGTCGGTTTCCGAGCAACGCCTATGTGGGCGCCGCTAAAGGTCTAACACTTCGGCGTCGGTTTTTTAACCGACGCCTATTTAACTTAGAGGCGTCGGTTATTTATAGAAAACCGATGCCAAAAGGGTTCACGCCACAGAAAATGGCGTCATCTAGGACACATTCTGCGTCGGTGTTTAATTGGTAACCGACGCAAAAAGTGTCCTAGACGACGCTATTTTCTGTGGCGCGAACCCTTTTGGCGTCAGTTTTCTATAAACAACCGACGCCATACTACAAGAAGAAACGGCCGTGCTTCCCTGCACGGCCGTGTTTAGTACTATAGGTGTCGGTTTTATATGAATACGCGATGCCTTTTCCACCACGGCCGTGCTTTCCTGCACGGTCGGGTTGTTTTTAATATTAGGCGTCGGTTTTTATCCAATAACCGACGCTGTAGGACTTTGCTGACGGTTTTCTGTAAATAACCGACGCCTATATCTTTTTTTTTTCATATCAGTTTGCAGGCCTGCTGTGGCTGGTTAGCAGGATGAGAACCTGCAGTTCAGTTTTCTGAACTACAGGTTTACGACATCCATTAATATCAGCCTACAAACAGGCCACAAACCTGCAAAAGTCCCAAGGAAAATTTCACACAAGTAGATACATTCAGACATCAATTCAATTCTCACATTCACACATATATAAACATTCAAATACATGTATTAACATTCAGAAATATTCATTTACAAAGTATCATTCATTATCTCTATCAACATCCCAATTATATCTTACAGTTGCCACTGCTTGTATGGCTTTTGCCCATTCTTCTCTTATTTCATTTAATGCTTCCATCGTATATGGAGCATGTATATTTTTTAAGTGTTTACCTATAGTGTTGTCAGTTTTAAACACCTGCAAAGAGAATGATGTATATATATAAGTAATAATATAAAAATAAGATTGATATATTTCATACTAACTAATGAGACTATATATAATACCTCATGTATGGTATCGATGTCCAATGCCGCATGTTTGATAATCATCTGCATAAATCGCATCACATAGTATACGCATGCCCAGCCATTGTCTTGTGTAGCGCACTATAAATTGAAACATACAAAATAATACAACTAAGCACAATTCACATCAATAATATATACATTGGAGTCGGGAACTTACTTGTACGTTCTGCCAATTTATTGGCTGGTTCTTTTTCCTTGGGACCGTTCCTCCAGTCTTTTTGAATGCATATAAACCCCTACATGTTAATATAACACAGTAAATTACATAAGTAAATAGTAATGTAATAACATATGTTAACAGATACAAAAATGAAATATTTCTCACCAGAATAATGGCATTCTCATTACGTGTCCAATTTTAGTGTTTAATGTACTTCCCGCGGGATCTAGATAATAAACAGTGAACGTCTTGGGGACAATAATTAGTAACTCCCAATGTCTAGCGCTAGAGGTAAAAAGTTAACAATTAATAACTCAAAATGCACAATAAAAATGGAATTTTCTTAAGTCCAAATTATAAATAAAGTAAACTTACTTGACATTGAATGTTGCTATTATTATCTTCTTGTTTTGCTGACCGAAAATTTTAAAAGCATCTATACAGTATTGTTGAACACTATCAGGGTCTTTAGCTACCATACTAATCAATGATGGAATCAAAAATCCCACATGATCAAATGCAAATTGTTTGCAGTGATCTTCGACTAAGTAGCTGCAAAACATGTATTACGTATGCATTAATATATAAGAAACCAGATCACCAGATCTTACACAAGATATATGGATGTATAAACAAGATCTCACCTTATCCATGTCTCTATCATTGATGTATTCAGCCAATTATACATAAACAGCTCAATAATATCTTGTATAAATAAAGAGCTATCGTATGATTGACCTGCATAATCTGCATCTAAAGAAACAATTATCAGGCAATGTATATTATGTGCATGTAGCCAACATGCCATTCCCCTACAAGCAGGACCTAACGGGTATGTTAGGTTAGTTGGAACCCAAGTTGGTAATGCAGGAAGTGGAGATGGAGGCCTAGGTGCTCCTGGTGTCTTCTTTTTAACCTGTATATATAATTTCAGATCAGTTGACATCATATATACACATTAACAGTCTAAATCAATGTAAATTTATCTTACAATTTCAGTAGTGTAGACGGCATCTGCTTTGGGCCACAATATGACCCCGCCTTCTGCCTCAACAAGTGTATCAATATCCGAGTGGGGATATGGCAATGTAGCTTCCCTCCAATCGGGTAACACACGTAATGGGCCCACACAAACGTAGCCCTGTGGCATTGGAGTCCCGTGAAACCTTTCCCCAGGAAGGGACGGGTAAGTTTGCGCCTCTGCAACAACATAGTCTTGTATTCTTAAGCGGCATGGCTTCAATGCCTACAAATTTACGTAAAGAATGTTATACATATATACATATCATCTTGAAAACATATCATCTTGAAAAGACTAGCTACAATGTCATAAAAAATACTTACAGCAGACGTGTTAGGCGATGGGTCTCCAGGATTACTCGCAGTCTGTGCATCAGGAGAAGAGTGGGTCGCCATAGGCTGATTGGAAGCCTGAGATGCCTGCCACCGCAGCAATTCTTCCTTGACCTTCTCAGCAACTACATCGTTGACCTTCTTAGCAACTATATCCTCGACTCTCTTATTCTCCTATACATGGATAAAAGAAACATTAGCTTCTTATTATTTAATTTCCTTTTGCAGTAACATTCTAAAAAAAGAATAGGTTACCTCTTCTTGAGAAAGTCCCGCTCTGGGTTTGCGCTGCGATGGCCCAAAGAATGCTTTGATGCCCACACCAGCGCCTGCACCCCAAACACGTCCAGGATGCTCTGGGTTACCCAGAGCAACTGTCAATTCATCCCTTGTGCCCTGAGGGATGAACGTGCCTTGTTTCCTCTGCTCGTGCATCTCCCGCTAATCACCATCAACAGAAATTGGTAAGTTAACACCACAAATAATCAATATTCAAATGATTGCTCTAAGAGTTGTATTTTACCATTTTCGCAGCCGCCTCAGCAGTTACGGGCTTCTTTATTTCACCCTTCTTGTTTTGCCTCCCAGCTATCCAGATATCATGGCGAGACATGGGTGTGGCAGACTCCTGAGTAGGAGCAGACTCCTGAGTAGCCACAGACTCCGTCTGTAGTCTTTGGCGAACGCTTGCATAGCCTTTTGGACCCATAGTGTGGTCATGCACATTCAGTGCACGCCTTGCTTTTTGTGCGTCACTGAGGGCCTAGTTAGTATGCACATTAATGATTTGGTTAGTAGCACTAAATTTTAATCTTGAATAGGTGAATACAATGTATATTAATTAAATTGGGAGTGATGCCTAATACCTTGAATTCTTCAGATTTTCTTGAAGCAACAAAATTGTCCCAATCTTCTTTGTCCAAGAAGTTCCATTGTTCAAGGGCTGACTTCTTCTTCTTATCACCCTCTTTTATGTATTCTCTGTTCAGATTTGTCCTATAATTCCTAAGCATCTTTCCAGCGCGTTGCATCACACTTTTACGATGCAACTTCTCATCCAATGCAAATAGATTCTGTAAAATAGAAATGTTATTAACTAGTATCCAAAATAGAATTGCAAATAATAGAATTTGTAATCTACAAAAACGAATTGCAAATAATAATAACTCACGCATAAATCCTTCCATATCAAGTCTTTTTTCCCCTGAGGAACTTTATGCCAATTATCATACTTAACACCACAATGGCTCTGAGTGGTACACCCAAGATAGTTTACAAAATTATTGCGGTTCACTCCAATTGCATTTCCTCCATTATCAAACTCCACAACCAATTTGGATCCACTACCACTTAGCGCTATTAACTTCTTCAACAGAGTAATGCCCCTTTTCTTGTTAAGTGTTTGGTGTTGCGCATCAAGTTGCTCCAGTCCTTCAGTGGGTACATGTGCATCATCAACCTAAAATTTGACAAAAATAAACACACTGAATTAGCCCAATATAGAAATATAGGATATATGACATAACTAGAAGATAATGAATTTTATAGAAATACAGGATATGTTTTTAGAACTTACATTGGTATCCTCGCCATGCTCGTCATGGACAACATGCTCATCATGGACTTCATGCTCATCATGGACATCATGCTCATCATGGTCAACCATATGAAAATGTCATTAAAAAGGCAATCATTTAGCATTTGTATTAACTAGAAAAAGGCAAACATTTAGCATTTGTATTAACTAGAAAAAGGCAAACATTTAGCATTTGTATAAACTAGAAAAAGGAAAACATTTAGCATTTGTATAAACATACATGTCTCTAAAATTGTGATCTTTTATCAATTAACAATCCTTCATTGTGATCTCCGCGCACATATAAGTCATCATTAGCTTCAATATTTTGTGGAGTTGGCAACCCAACTGAGAATGGACTGGAGTCATCATACTTATCATAGTACTCTTCTTCATCTATAGGATCTTTAATGAACTGTCTTTTACCATGAAGAACAACCGACCATTTATCATTTGTAGGATCATCGATATAGAATATTTGTTTTTCCTGTGATGCCAATATGAATGGTTCACCCTTCTCGCCAATCTTTTCAAAGTTCACCAAAGTGAAACCCAATTCATCAACTATAACTCCTTTGGTGTTATCAACCCAATTACATTTAAAGAGCAGAATTTTGAAATCTATGTAGTCAAACTCCCAAATGTCTTCAATGACACCGTAATATGACATTTTAGCTTCACGTGGACTCTTATCCTTTGCACTTGCAAAGTACATAGTCGACGCTTGAAGAGTGACCCCACTATTTTGGATGACACTCTTATCATCTTGGCACTTTGTGTAATATGTGAATCCATTAATGTCAAACCGTTCATAAGACATAACATTCGGTTTTGGTTTAAAGGCGAGGCATTTGATAGTTTCTGTAATATCATTTGGTGTTTGAGATAGTTGATGTAAGACTTTATCTTCAAACCACTTAGTAAAAGTCTTATTATGCTCTCTAGCAAGCCACATTGAACTTTCTCGAGGATGTTGTCTCTTTATGAAATTGGTATGTTCCTCGATATAAACACTCACTTCGTCCATATTGTGTAAAATATACAAGTGAGCTTGTTCCAACTGCTCACGGCTGATTACTTTCACCCGTGATCCCAAAATTCCTTTGCCCTCCTCAATATTCTTGTCATTATCAGGAGTGTCATTACCACTGAGAAAGTCATCGCAAAAATCCATAACCTCTCTCGCCACATAACCTTCAATAATACTCCCTTCAGGCCGATAACGGTTTCGAACATCACCTTTAAAAACACTCATGTATTGTTCAAAGGGATACATCAAATGCAAGAAAACTGGTCCCAACATTTTCACTTCACTAGTCAAGTGGACAACAAGATGTACCATGATATCAAAGAAAAAAGGAGGGAAATACATCTCAAGCTGACATAGGGTAACAACCACTTCTCTTTGCAAATTATCGAGAGTATCAGGGTCAATAACTTTGCTGCATAGACTGTTGAAAAAGAAACAAAGTCTGGTAATTGCAAACCTTACATGCTTCGGCAATATAGATCGAATTGCCACGGGCAATATTTGTTGCATTAGAGTGTGACAATCATGAGATTTAAGACCTATCAACTTCAGATCTTTCATTGATACCAATCTACGGATGTTGGATGAGTAACCATGTGGCACCTTAACATTTACCAAGCATTCACAAAAAGTTTTCTTCTCCTTTCTAGACAACGTGTAACAAGCGGGAGGTAAGTATGTTCTTTTATTACCCATTTCACATAATTCTGTTAATTCTGACCTTATTCCCATTTCATGTAGGTCCAGTCTGGATTTTATCCCATCTTTAGTCTTACCTGGTATATTTAACAGAGTACCAATGATGCTATCACAGACATTTTTCTCAACGTGCATTACATCGATACAATGCCTGACTGTCAAAGAACTCCAATAAGGAAGATCCCAAAATATTGACTTCTTCTTGAATGAAGAATTGTCACTCCGTGTGGCCATACTACATTGTGATTTCTTACCAAATTCATTGACAATGTCTTTTACTCTTGCATAAACAACATCCCCTGGTATAGGTTTAGGTGCACTCCGTTCATCATTCCATCCATTGAATGCTTTGCGCTTCCTACGATACGGATGGAATTTTGAAAGAAACCTTCGATGACCAAGATATACAGTCTTTCCGCCATGTTTTAGTCTTATTGAATCAGTGTTTTCTTCACATATAGGACACACTTTAGCTCCTTTGACACTATATCCAAACAAATTCCCATATGCTGGAAAGTCATTAACAGTGCAAAACAACATAGCGTGCAAACGAAATGTCTCTCTTGCTGAAGCATCATAGGTCATCACACCTTCAGCCCAAAGTTTCTTTAAGTCATCAATCAAAGGTTCAAGATAAACATCGATATCATTTCCGGGTTGTTTAGGGCCCGATATCAACAACGACAACATAACGTACTTATTTTTCATACACATCCAGGGAGGAAGATTGTATATAACAAGCATGACTGGCCAAGTGCTATGTTGGCTGCTCAATGTCCCGTACGGATTCATCCCATCTGTACAAAGCCCAAGTCTTTGATTCCTATCTTCTTCACCAAATTTGGGGTACAATAGATCAATCTTCTTCCACTGTGGGGAATCAGACGCATGTCGTAGGATCCCATCATTATTTTTCTTAACATCTGCATGCCACCTCAAATTCTTCGCATCTTTTGGATTTTCAAACAAGTGTTGAAACTGTGATATTATAGGTAGATACCACAACACCTTGGCAGGAGAACCAGTTTTGGACTCCCCCGAAGTCGTCAATTTATACCGTGACGCACCACATTTTGGACAATCTTTCAAATCTACATAGTCCTTTTGAAATAATACACAATCATTCGGGCATGTGTGTATCTTCTTGGCCTCCATTCCCATTGGTCACAACATTTTCTTTACCTGGTATGTTGAGATTGGCAGCTCGTTTCCTTCAGGAAGCATTTCTTTCAACAAAGTCAACAATGAAGTGAAGCTTTTGTCGCTCCATCTATTGTTAGCTTTCAACTTATACAATCTCAACACAGCGTTAAGCTTCGTAAACTTAGCACAGCCTGTGTATAACGGTATCTCAGCATCATGCACAATGTTTATAAAGATAGGAGGTGGATCGGTGTGCTCTACCCTACAACTATCCAGCATCGCATCAACGATGTCTGCTGGAACTGGTTTGTTCACATTTACATCATCGGAGGCAATTTCTTCTTCCACCCAAGCACTGCTATCGACATCTACTGGTTTTGATTTTGAAATCTCTCCATGCCAGTGCCATTCTGTATAGCCTTGTACAATCCCGTTGTACATGACATGACTTTTGATTTCCTCACCAGTGTTGACTTTCAAGTTGTTACCGCAATGCCTACATGGACAGTAGAACCTATCTGTAGGTTTTTTCCTATGTTCCTCGGCAAATCTAATAAACAGATCAAGACCAGATATAAACTCTGGGGTGCAACGATTACGAATGGACATCCATGATCTATCCATTCTATGATCAGAGAAAACAAGTATATATTAGGAAACAAGTATATATTAGGAAAAGATTAGGGTATACACTTACATCCTAAGTGTATAATGTGATGTCATTCTTATATATAATAAATGTGTACCACCTATCCCATCCTTGAACACCTAATCTCACTAGTAAGTGTATAATGTGCATTGGGTTTTCAAGAAAATTTCGGCAGCATTTCCCCGCTGTTATCTAAGTACATATGTACTTAGAGAACAAACGGGGAAATGCTACCGAAATTTTCTCGAAAACCCAATACACATTATACACTTACATCCTAAGTGAGATTAGGTGTTCAAGAACAGTCCCAAACCGGGGACTATCCAAGATTTACTCCTAATGAGTAAATCTTGGACGAGTTTCTAGGCCAACAAACACATTTGATGTCATTCTTATATATAATAAATGTGTACCACCTATCCCATCCTTGAACACCTAATCTCACTAGTAAGTGTATAATGTGATTGGGTTTTCAAGAAAATTTCGGCAGCATTTCCCCGTTGTTCTCTAAGTACATATGTACTTAGAGAACAAACGGGGAAATGCTGCCGAAATTTTCTCAAAAACCCAATACACATTATACACTTACATCCTAAGTGAGATTAGGTGTTCAAGAACAGTCCCAAACCGGGGACTATCCAAGATTTACTCCTAATGAGTCAATCTTGGACGGGTTTCTAGGCCAACAAACACAATAATAGATATGTACATGTTAGAGTTTCATCACAATTAATGTTAGGGTTTCATCACAATTGATGTTAGGGTTTCATCAATGTTAAGTTTAATCAAATCAAATTAAGATGCTAGAATTTACAAGTTTAAATCTTATTTCAACATGCATCAAAATTTACTGAATTAAGTCAAACATTAGGATTAGAAGCACAAATATATGCAAGAAAAAAATTTGTTCATATCCTAGGATTTACATAAAACATTACATGAAAATTTGTTCATATCCTTACCAACAGCAAGCACGGCCGTGGCTGTGTTGGCCTACCACGGTCGTGCTGGACAGCGCGGCCGTGGTAGGCCAACACAGCCATGGTCGTGCTTGATGTATGTTGGTAAATAGCTAGGGAGAAGGAGAGGTAGCGCTACCTGGAGCTAGTGTGGAGAGGACCGCAGGCGGCTGCAGCGTGTGGAGGAGCTAGAGCAGCAGTGGCAGCGACAGCAACAAACGACCGGGGGGGGCGGCGGGCAGAAGCAACTGACGGTCAGAGAAGCAATAGGTGCCGACCGGAGAAGCACCAGGAGAAGAAGCAACAGCGGTGGGCGGCAGGCAGCGGCGCCGGTGAGCAGAAGAGAACCAGAGCAGCGGCGGCGAGCAGCAGCAACCGACGATGGGTGATTTTGGGAGAATGGCGGCGAGCAGCAGCACAGAAGAGAAGTCGCGATGAAATAGGAAGAAAGGGGGAAGAGCCGGGTATCGGGTCTATTAAGTTGATCAACGACGTCAGTTATCTACACAACCGACGCCTATTATGCTTTAGCGTCAGTTAATAGTAAAACACCGACGCCCAAATAGAAAACTTTTACCCTAAATTATTTGGCGGGAACCATTATCAGCGTCGGTTATCCAAGGATAACCGACACCTAAAGTGGAAATTTTCGCGCAGAATTTCATTTTAAATAGGCGTCAGTTAATAGTTAAAACACCGACGCTGTATGTGGCCCAAATTTTTTTCGTCCGAAAATTGGATTTCGCGGGCGCTTTTAGGTGTCGGTCGGTTATAGTCAGCCGACGCTTAATACAAAGTGGTACTCGTGTCTGGCTGGTCTTCGAATATAGACGTCGGTTTGCCTACATAACCGACGCCTGATATTATAGGCGTTGGTTTTCCTTAATAACCGACGCCCAGAAAAGCGACACTGAACGCTATTTCTGTACTAGTGTGAGGGAGTTTGATATCCAAGGCCACTTGATGAGTAGGATTGAAATAGGCGTGCGCACGCATGTGTGAATCAATATGTGATATTAATGTCATACATATCTCTTCCAATCTGCTCTGAGATCAAGAAAGTGAATGAACATTGACAGGATGACTGTTCCATGCCTCAAGTTCATTTGGGATATCAGTGAAAAAGGAATTATACATTCGTTGTAACACCATTCACAGATTGTAGGATTTAAAGTTGTTCTCCAACTTTCTACTTTCACTTGGGTACCACTGATGTGTGACTAGGCACCGCTCTTTGCTTGTGAAGTCATAACTGCTATGGACTTTCACTGCCAATGTGAAATGGACCTGTAGGGTCACACACATAGGATTTCACCTGGAAGAGGAGTTTTGTCCACAAACAATGTTTAGATTGATTGCTAAAGGAGTTTAGTAGTTCAATTAAACACTCAATTAATTGATAGCTCAATATCATAATGTTCAAGGTGTTGGACACATTGATTGGAGTATTGGATTGATTGAAATTGCAATTGACTGATTCTGCACAATCTACACTCCCAACCGATCGGCTGAGCTTGGTGAACCGGTCGGCTCAAGTGTTGAGTCGATCGGCTCATGGTCAGGGTGAAACGATTGCTTCAAGTGTTGAAATGATTGATTCAACTGGTGCAACCGAGCATGTTGGGAAAGTAGGATTGGTGAGAATTTTTCCTTGCATTTCACTTGCCCAATTTGATTGGAACAAGGATTGGTATTTGATACCAATTAGAAACAAAAGAAGGAAAGTCAATCGGGAACTGATCAGGACCACAAACCGACCGGTTCAGAAGTGAACCGACTGGCTCATGAGTCCCAACCGATTGGTTGAGGTGTCAACTGACCGGCTCAGGTCCCCAACCGACTGTTTCAGTTGTGAAACGATCAGTTCAGGTTGCGAGTTGGTTGTTTTTGTGGAAAATCTCAAACCCTTCTACTCCTGCTTTTAGTCCCGCATTACCTGAGATGGAGAACCCTATCCCATGACCCTCCTATATATAGGGGTATTGGGGGCTTCTCAAAGTACAACTCAGTGCAACTATTTGCTCTATAAAGTTGTTGTTCTCTCTGGTTTTGGTAACCGAGAGAGCCCGAGCAAGTGCTACCCGATAAGGGAGGCACAACAAGGGAAAGACAACTACAGTTGTGACTAGTGGCAGGAGAGTGTGCTGGCGACTAGTACGCCAACAAGAGGGTGAGACTCCTTCCAATTCCTTGTGGGACAAGGAGATTGGAGTTCTAGGTGGTCTGTGTGGACTACTTCAGAGGCGGGAGGTTTTTGCCGCTCGGAGGACAACTGTCAATCCCGACAATCCCGGTGAGACCAGGAATCTTCAGTCCTGGTGTGACCAGGAGCTGCACAGACACCGTCCAAGACTGGAGGTGAAGACCGCACAAGGCGTGAGGTATTTTCGCCGAGCAAGCCTCGGGACAAGGTATGATTCCACGAACCATCCTTTCCTATTGTATAGACGTTGACGTGTTTCCTTGTTCTGGGTTTGGACGAGAAAATTTTGTTTCTGCTGCCTTCTCTGCCTCCCCTAAAATCCAACAGTTATCCCTAGCCCTTTATGCTTATCTCATCAGCTATCCAATATACTCCCTTGGCCAGGGTTTCAACCTACTGCTCACACTACTGATGTATTATGGGTGCCTACTATGCCATGCACATATAAGCTCATGGGGTTTCCATAGGTTCTTCTCTAACCTCATCAATGAAGGAGATATCCTTCACTCTAACATGCACGACCCTTCCTTGGGTTGGGTCGCCAAAGGTACTCAGTCATCCAACCCCACATGGCTCATATGGCATCCAAGACATGTCTATCCAAATGCCTGGTTTACCATGACATCTAACTCATCATGTCATCTCTTTCTCTAACCTTCACTTAGGGATAGGGTTAACATCATCCTCAAAGGATGTGCCAGGTCTCTACTTGCAGTGGAGATCTCTACCTCCAAGAATAACTCTCTTTACTTATCCTCCTGACAAGAAGGTCTAGCCTCATGTCTCTCCTACGGCATGACAACTTATGTCATATGACCTAAGCATGTATCTATTCTTTAGTTTACGCTTACACCATTAATCTTATGTCCATGACATCTTATTTATATGCTTTTCATTAATTTGGTGGAGGAGTCCTTAGACCTTATCAATCTTACCCATACCTCAAGAGGGTGAGGAAAAGAGAGAAAACCCTAATCCTTAAGGTCCTTAACAACATTTGAGTTGAGAAGGGATGAACAAGATGAGAGAGTCCTAAAGGTATCTTATTTCGAGTCAAATCTTGAGACATTGGCCAGGTAGTCAAATATGGGAGTCCTCATATTCCGACTAGCGATGCGGAGGAAAATCTTTCCAGCTCCCGGACGTGATCCTTTTCTAGACACCTCTGTCTTTCAAAAAATCCTATAATAACTCCCTTGGTTTCTACGGAGTTGGTAAAATTTAATAATTATTAAAGGTTAAATGAGGAACCTACGCTCTGATACCAAATGTAACGACCATGACTTCCGATAACCCCCAATTAAGGGAGACTGATAGGTCAGAGTCATTATCCCAATTACCGGATCAAAGGTTTGACAAATAATCAATAACAATTATTAAATTCTACCAGACTATACTGAAAAGCTGTAATAAAATAAACTTTTACATACCTTTTGAAAAGTTGGATCTCTAAACTTCTATCCACATATGAATTGTATTCTATCTAATCCTCCTTGTATTTTAATTCATGTATTTCACAATATGACGATTTACTATTTGTCCTTTTGGCCTTGTACCTAAAACACTGTCAAACAAAACGTCGATCAGCATAAAGCTGGTATGTGGGGGAAACAATAATCATACAATTATCCATAACAACGCATTGCAATCAATTACAGTTTAACAAGCAACTTTACATTTTAAATATAACTACGCGATCCATTCATACCCTATCCTCTGCGTTGTCCCTACAGTGGACCTGGATGCTACCTTACTTATGGTGGATCCCCATTAAACCCCACATGATCCCACCTAATAGGTGAATCAGTTTCTAGGGTTGAGTCACATGGCACTACCCGTAGGTAGCCCACTCCTTAACTCATGGCGTGCTAAAGAGTCTCATGGTACTACACGTGGGTAGCCCAATTTCTAACTCATGATAACCTAGACCTTTCTCTAGGTTACCCTTTTTAGCCTTTTCAAAGCCACAGAGGTGGACCCGGATCTAAGCCAGTTATATATACATTTATAAAGTAATCATAGTCACTTTATATTTGCATGAAATAAATAGGCATCCAACAGTTATTTTCAAGCAATCGATAAAATGTTTGGGAATCTCCGTGAAACTTAAGCGATTATTCATAAGCGTAACCACATACCTGTCAGGCTGGTTCGAGACAGAATTATTCCATGCAAGTAAGAAATCCAAGCAAACAGGCACATACAACAAGATCCTGAAATAATCATGAAATTTCCTATTATTACTCATATCATCAAGATCCATTAAACCTAGCTCGCTTCCAAGGGTTTCTAGTCCACCTTTAGGGTTTTCATTGCAATTAGGGTTTCTCTTCATTTATACTATTTTAAACCCTAATTATATACAACTATTCACAAACCCTAATTATCTCATTTATTCTTCACAAAAGATATTAAGGTTATCTTTTAACAACATATAACCCTAATTTTAGAAAAAGCACAATTAAGTCCATTAAGCCTCTTTTACATTAAAGCTACCATTTTTATCCTTTGAACCATGACAAGATCATTATGCTCATTTATTATAAATTCAAAGTTCATTATGGTCTAATTCACATATGAACTTGATTTGCCATATATTCTATCTTTTATTCATTAGAAAATCCTAATTACTACATTAAGGGTATTTATCCACAATTAGGAACTTTTATACTCGAAATAGCTTAAAATCAACATATCTTAGCTTTATTCACGATTTTGAATAATTAAAACCATTATGAATCACATTTACTAATATTAGGGTTTCAAGGCCCATTAAAGCATATTTATGCACATGAAACTCTAAGTTAAACCAAATACATGCAAAGTTCATCCTTTTTGTTCCTAATGATCCTTTTTATCATTAGCAGGTTAATACCAACTTTAATCATCCATTAAACCCTACTAACCACATTAATAATCTTGAAATAGGGTTTCTTAATCATTAAATCATTAAAGTTGATATGTTACAACCCCACCTTTCGGTAACCCCCAATTAAGGGAGACCGAGAGGTCGAAGCCGCACACATAATTTCTGGATCAAAGGTTCGACAATTAACCAAGAACAATTATTAAATTTTAACAGACAAAACTGGAAAGCTGTAAGAAAATAAACTTTTGCATACCTTTTGAAAACTTGGATCTCTAAATTTCTATCCACATATGAATGCTACTCTAACTAATCCTCCTTGTATTTTAATTCATGTATTTCACAATATGACGATTTACTCTTTGTCTTTTTGGCTTTGTACCTAAAATGCCGACAGACAAAATGTCGGTCAACATAAAGCTGGTATGTCGGGGTGGGGAACCAATAATCGTGCAATTATTCATAACAATGTATTGCAGCCAATTACCATTTAACAAACAACTTTACATTTTAAATATAAATGTGCGATCCATGCATTCCCTATCCTCTGTGTTGTCCCTGCAGTGGACCTGAATACTACTTTCCTTATAGTAGCTCCCCATTAAACCCCTCATGGTCCCACCTATAGGTGAACCAGTTTCTAGGGTTGAGTCACATGGCACTACCCGTAAGTAGCCCACTCCTTAACTCATGGCATGCTAAAGGGTCTCATGGCACTACACTTGTTAGCCCAATTTCTAACCCACGATAACCTAGACCTTACTCTAGGTTACCCCATTTTAGCCTTTACAAGCCACAGAGGTGGATTCGGATCTAAGCCAGTTATATATATATATATTCATGGTGATAATCATAGTCACTTTATGGTTGCATAAAATAAAAGGCATCCAACAGTTATTTTCAAGCAACCGATAAACACGTTCGGAAATCTCTGTGAAACTAAAGTGATTATTCATTAGCGTAACCACATACCTGTTTAGTAGATTTCTCAAGCTAATATCAATTCTAACCAAGAGAGCAATCCAAGCAAGTAATTCAACCACATAATCAAGAATCCTGAAAAATACATGTACTCTATTTACTACACACTTTATCAAGATTCTTTCTATTCAACTTGAAATCGCTTCATAAGGTTTCCGTATCCATTTTAGGGTTTCATTTTGCGTTTAGGGCTGCACTTCATTTACAATTTTAAATCCTATTTCTATTCAATTACTTACAAACCCTAATTTCGGATTCAAGGCACACTTAAACATTAATTAATCCCATTATGCCTATTTATATTTAAAACTACCATTTTTATCCTTTTAATCCATGGCAAGATCTTTATACACATTTATCATCAATTCAAAGTTCATTATGGTCTAATTCACATATGAACTCGATTTGCCATTAATACTACCTTGTATTCATGAGAAAACCCTAATTACTACATTTAGGATTTTTATCCATAATTAGGGATTTTGTACTCAAAATAGCTTAAAATTATCATATCTCAACTCTAATCATGAAATTGATCAATTAAAGCTATTAATAGTCTCATTCACTAATTTTGGGTTTCAAGGCCCATTAAAACATATTTATGCATGTGAAACTCTAAATTAAACCAATTACATGCAAAGTTCATCCTTTTCGATCTTAATGTTCCTTTTTGTCATTAACAAGTTAATATCAACTTTAATCATCCATTACACCCCACTAAACACATTAATCATTTCAAATTAGGGTTTCTTAATCTTTAATTCATTAAAGTTGATAATTTACATTACTTTTCGAATTGTAAGAGGAAACAACTTCTAAACATATTTTTATTGAATTCCTCTCATTTTTATGAGAAATTTGCATATATTATTTGATACTATCAGAGTTACAAATATTTAGATATGAATTTCCCAAAGTTTACCTCTTTGGACCAATCAGAGGACGCCATGTCGCCTCTTTCCCCATGCAATGCAGTGATTTGGAAATATAACGAATAGACCCATCTGCCCTTGGTCAAGTTGTGCGCATCTTCATCCCGCGGAGGGGCATAACGGTCCAATGGCTGTATCATCTTCTTCCTCGATTCAGCATCAGCGACCACCTAGGGCAGCCCTTGGCGCGGCTCTCCCGCCCAGGTTTGGGCTCGAAATTCACCGGGAGCATTTGCTCTGCCTCCGCCTTGCTCTGGCGCACACGGGCATCTCCCAAACCTTAGACAAGGTGGTTGGTTTCTCACTCATCGTCCATGCATTTTGTGGCCACCCCTGTAGCCTTGTGGCTACCGTTATGCACGCTCCAGGGCACAACTTCGATGGCCAAGTTGCTCTTCAGGAACGCGGCACATCAAGCCACCATCTCGACCTTTCCTTGGCTCCATCTATCTCCATGCTCACACTTCTACCCATGGCTAGGGTTTAAGAACGAAAATGAGAAAGAAGAGTGGAGGATTATGTGTGGGATCTTCTGGATTCGGTCCAGGGTCGTACCCCATATATAGGGGAGAGTAGATAAGCCCTAGGATGCTCATCCATGAGATCCAAGTCCTAATTCCAATAGGAAGTTATATTCCTTATCTAGGAAGCAAGTTCCGCTCTCTTTCCTAATTCTTTTGATTATCCTCTTTCATTAAATCTCAAGATTTCGAAAATTACTTCTTTTCTTTTCTTTGTACTTGCCTTTTAATCTATTGACCATGAAAATTATATTTTCTTTTAATAGAATATACCATCTCTTTAACAATACTACTAAATCATTCATTATGCATTATATTATCTTCTTATTTGAGTTTATTGGTATTTTCTCTTTCCTTTTTTTATTCATTGGGATCCTTGGACCCCAACAAATTATAAAATTTTGAATTTCCTTTTCAAGGATACTCATTATCCTTCTAGATGCATTTATATGCATTACTTCCCATTATCATGTGTATTTCTTATTAAAATATCTCTTTTTGAGGATTTCTACTTATTTCTCTTTTATTTTCCTCATTGGTATTCCTTTTATCATTAGGAATCCTTGGGATACGAAATTACACCAAGGACGACTTAATTATACCTCTTTTCTCTTATTTTCCACATTTTATCATTGTTTTCAATTTCTTTCTTAATAAAGAAATACTTAATCGATCTTTTCTTTTCTTATTGCATTTTCTATGCAAATTTGGATTCCTTGGGACCCAAGGAACCCAAGAGGCACGAAATCCACCTTTGGATTATATTCTTTTGCATTCTAGAGGTTTCCACATCTTTCTTTTCTCAAAAACTCAATTATTCATTTACTAATTGAATTTTCTTGGCCCAATAGCCAATAAAGCCCAGAACACAATCATCAAGGCTATTGTAAACAAAATTCATTTATTCAAAACAAATCATATCTTTATTTGTTCAAAAATTTTTAATATGAGAAATTACATTTCTCGGCAAATGAACCCAAAAATGGGGGTTGTAACATCCTTCCCCTCTTATAGGAATTTCGTCCTCAAAATTCTATCAAGCAAATAAACAATTCAGGATAAGACTTTTCCATGTCCATCATTGGCCCCTATGTGGCTTCAACTTACTCATAGTGCTTCCAAAGAACCTTTATCATCACATATTCTTTTCTCTGAGTTATTTCATCCTGGCGTCTATAAACTGCATAGGTGACTCAGGCCATTTCAGCCTCCCTTGGGGCTCACTAGGTTCATTTCTAAGCACATGGTCGGGGTACCTCACATAGTGCTCTAAATTGGACACCTGGAACTCATCACACATTTCTTTATCATGAGGGGTAAGATCAAACTTAACCTTCTCTACCAAACCATGACAAAAGATCCCATGCATCGGGAACTCAGCTCTCTTAGCTATAACTTAGAGGGGTCAGATTTTCATGTCACATATTCTCCCACAGTGAACTGCATGTCAGTCTACTTTGCATCCGCTCAGGACTCTCGTCTTCTCTAGGCTCCTTTCAGCCATTGCACGATCAAAGAGACTTCATCTTCACACACTGTGGTCCTTTTCTAACCATCACATGGTCCTTTCACCAACATCACCTTACTGAAGTGGTGACTGACACAACCTCCCTTACAAAGCTTCTTTAAAACCCGATATTGGCTATGGAGGTTATCATCACATCTTACAAAGGACAAGAACTGTCTCTATGTATCACCCTGAATGAGCACACATGCTCTCATGAGACCCTCTAGTCTGGATCATACTAACCATTAGTTAAGGGTGATAAACCTTACTAACATCGAGTTCTTCATGTACCTACTCCCACCTTTTGGAAGGGAACCTTTAGGTCAAACTTAAGAACCTTTGAACTCGCATCATGGTGTAGTTGAACCATCTCTCTCATGGGTAGTTCAACCTGATCTGTCCCTTGACATTACTCTTTCTTTCTCATGTCATCTGGGTAAGACCATCTACCGTACCCCATATTGCATCTCGACCTTCCTTGGTCCAAGGGAGACTTACAACATCCATAGTGATGAACTCCCTTTCTCTTTTGGGGACTCTTTATCCTTTATATCAATGCATTGGGTTACTGCTGTCCGTCCTTCTCCCTCGACTTTCATGGCCATATACCACATGCAACTTTATCTTAGGCATCTAAAGTACTACTGTCACTTATTATCTTGGTAGTACCACGGTGTATGGTGACCTTCAATCATGATTTCCTGTATGTCATGATTCCTCAAGATCGATTCCTCATGAACCTTAAACCACTCTAGTCAGGGTTTCATCACCTTCCTTTACAAAGAAGTGCATTTGAGGCTCTACAACCATCCTTTCATTGCATCAAGGCCCAGACTGGCTAACCAAACAACCATGAACTTGTTCAACATATCTCATTACATGTGAGTATTAGCCAAACATATCTCCTTTCCAAACTTACAGTTAGCCTAACAACCTCTTCTATCTTCTAGCTAAACTAGTCAGATACATCTCAACCAGAGCATCCATTACCACTTCACATCCTTAGGTATTAGGTAACATTGAAGACATACACTTCCATGTATTTCACTTATCCTCTCAAACTCAAACTCTAAATCTATCTTCATCAAGAAAACTATAAGCTCATTCCTTTGGTTTTCGAACTCAACCTCGTATAACTCGTAGCTCATGCTAAAACCATCCCTATAAGGTGACTACCTTATTTCTCTTAGTGTTGGTAAACCATCCATGTATCGTGCACTCCACCAGGGTATGTTATCATCTCTATCCTCATACCTTGTAGCAACGTTCCAACTCACATCATCTGTTATCCTTGGTATATTGCATGCGTACTGTCCTATCTCTCACTCCCATAACCAGTGGAAATAAGCATTTGGCTGCAGTCCAAATACAAAGTTCTTCTTGTTCCAAGAGTAGAGATGGTACATCCCACCTTGCCAATACACCTTTAAATCTAAGTTGAAACGTGTCATTTATGCCTCTATATTACAATCATCTTGCGATCAAAGTTACCTCCATGGAAAACTGGTTTCGAACCTACTTGGGTCACAACACAATCCTTGGTCATTTCCTCTAGGTCTATAGGGTGCCGACACTTTTAGGGTCATTCCTCTTCCCTTATGCATCCAGAGAGTGCCCTACTCATCTGCCCTTTGGGTCCCATGAGTTCATGAAGGTGATCAATCTCCTAACCCATGGCCCTCAGACAATGATAGTTGTTACCTCCCGACCTTACGGTCATGTGCAACTAGGGAATTAGGCAACTCCTACTTCCATCGGTCTTATGTCATCCTGGCCCTAGGATAGACTTAGGATTCTCTTATAGTACATGCTCAACTTAGAACCTTACCCAAGCCTTCATCATCTCTCTTTCTGCATTCAAGGGCCGACTTTCATCCTTTCATAGGGGTCATGGTGACTTGCCTACCTTCGTCAGGCCGCATAGAGGTTACCTCTGTGGTAACACATCCACATGCACTTAGAGATGGTTATCTATGGGTGTACATGTTCATCCTCATACCATGTACTTGTCACTTAGCTTTTCAAGATCCTATGAGACATCTTTAGGTTACCTTAAAACCACCAAGACTGGTATACACCCTACAAAAGGGTCTCTCTCCCAGGATGGGAGGAACTACATCTTAACAACAAGGTCACAAACGCCCTTAGGTCTAGGGTTTACATCCACATGCTTAACCCTAGCATGATATTAAGGCACAAGCAGACCACCTACTAAACCAGGCTAGGTCATACGGGTTCTTATTCCTCAACATTAGATCAAGGTCATACATTTCCACATTATTAACTTACATGTGAGGGTTTCATCAAACCTACCTTAAACTTAAGGAGTTTCTTTTTCCTCTAACCCTGAGAAGTACCAAGCCTGCATCTATGGAAACTCAAATCTCATCATGAGCATTAGGTACACCACTTCCCCTCTTAGGCCTAGGAACCCTAGGTTCACTTTTGGGTATCCAACTACATGCCCAATCACGAACCAAACATGTCCAAGGTATGTCATGCACTTCCTATCATCCTTTGACTCAAGCAACACTTAAGAGTTGAGTCCTCCTATAGGACAACCAACAAGGTATAAGGCCTCACAACCTATTACTAAACCTCCTCAGGGTCTACGGAACTCTTTGTCTCATCTCAGCAGGTAAACACCTATACCATAGTCACATAAGTTCCAAAAGCATCATCCTCTCTCTAGGGTTTGATTCCTCTGAAGGCCACCAAGATATCATCATCCTCCAGGGATCAAGCATGAGGCAACCACTATCATCCACTTAGGTTACATCATCCTCAACTCCCTACTGTTCCTCATGTCTCAGAATCTAAGCTTCCAACATTTTTCTTAGGTCCTATTTTCTCTCTCCAGAGCTAACTTCCATGTCCAGCCTTACTACTAGAGGTCCTCTCTCCATGAAGGCTCAAGCTCATAAGCATACTTCTACGTGGGCAAAGCCTATGTTCAACTTATGTTTACTCAGGATTATCCATAACTCTTTATGATAATTTCATAAGCTACCCTTCATACTCTCCTGACTAGGGTTTCAACCTATTGCTCGCACTACTAACGTACTATGGGTGCCTACTATGCGATGCTCATATAAGCTCATGGGGTTTCTGTGGGTTCTTATCCATCCTCAACAAGGAAGGAGCTATCCTTCGTTCCATCCTACACGACCCTTCCCAGGGTTGGGTCGCCAAAGGTACTCAGTCATCCAACCTCTCATGGCTCATATGGCATCCAAGGCATGCCCACACACCTGGTCCATCAAGACATCTAACTCTTCGTGTCATCTCTCTCTCTCTAACCTTCACTTAGGGTTAGGGTTAACATCATCCTTAGAGGATGTGTCAGGTCTCTACTTATAATGGAGGTTTCTACCTCCAAGACTAACTCTCTTTACTTATCCTCCTGATAAGAAGGTCTAGCCTCAGGTCTCTACTGAGGGCAAAGACAACTCATGTCTTACGACCTAAGCATGTATCTATTCTTTAGTTTACACTTACTCTATTAATCTTAAGTCCATGACATCTTATTTACATGATTTCATTAATTTGGTGGAGGATTCCTTAGACCCTATCAACCTTACACGTACCTCAAGAGGGTGAGGAAAAGAGAGAAAACCCTAATCCTTAAGGTCCTTAACAGAATTTGTGATGAGAAGGGATGAATAAGATGAGAAAGTCCTAAAGATATCTTATTTGGATTCATACCTTAAGACTTTGGCCAGGCAGTCACATGGATCCGGGAGTCCTCGTATTCTGACTAGAAGTGCGGAGGAAAATATTGCCAGCCCCCAGTCGTGATCCTTTTCTAGACACCTCCTTCTTTTGGATAATCCTCTAATAACTCCCTTGGGTTTTATGGAGTTTGTAAAATTTAATAATTATTAATGGTTAAGTCAGGAACCTACGCTCTAATACCAAATATTACAACCCCACCTTCCGGTAACCCCCAATTAAGGGAGACCGAGATGTCAAAGCCGCACACATAATTTCCGGATCAAAGGTTCGACAATTAACAAAGAACAATTATTAAATTTTAACAGACTAAACTCGAAAGTTGTAAGAAAATAAACTTTTGCATAACTTTTGAAAACTTGGATCTCTAAATTTCTATCCACATATGAATTCTACTCTAACTAATCCTCCTTGTATTTTAATTAATGTATTTCACAATATGATGATTTATTGTTTGTCCTTTTGGCTTTGTACCTAAAATGTTGACAAACAAAACGTCGGTCAGCATAAAGCTGGTATGTGGGGGAACCAATAATCGTGCAATTATTCATAACAATGTATTGCAGCCAATTACCATTTAACAAATAATTTTACATTTTAAATATAAATGTGCGGTCCATGCATTCCCTATCCTTTGCGCTGTCACTGCAGTGGACCTGGATACTATTTCCTTATAGTAGCTCCCCATTAAACCCCTCATGGTCCCACCTATAGGTGAACCAGTTTCTAGGGTTGAGTCACATGGCACTACCCGTAAGTAGCCTACTCCTTAACTCATGGCATGCTAAAGGGTCTCATGGCACTACACTTGGTAGCCCAATTTCTAACCCACAATAACCTAGACCTTACTCTAGGTTACACCTTTTTAGCCTTTACAAGCCACAAAGGTGGATTCGGATCTAAGCCAGTTATATATATATATATATATATATATATATATATATATATATTCCTGGTGATAATCATAGTTACTTTATGGTTGCATGAAATAAAAGGCATCCAACAGTTATTTTCAAGCAACCGATAAACACGTTCAGAAATCGCCGTGAAACTAAAGCGATTATTCATAAGCGTAACCACATACCTGTTCAGTAGATTTCTCAAGCTAATATCAATTCTAACCAAGAAAGCAATCCAAGCAAGTAATTCAACCACATAATCAAGAATCTTGAAAAACACATGTACTCTATTTACTATACACTTTATCAAGATTCTTTCTATTCAACTTGAAATCTCTTCCTAAGGTTTTCATATCCATTTTAGGGTTTCGTTTTGCATTTAGGGTTTCACTTCATTTACTATTTTAAACCCTATTTCTATTCAATAACTTACAAACCCTAATTTTGGATTAAAGGCACACTTAAACATTAATTAAGCCCATTATGCCTCTTTTATGATAAAAATACCATTTTTATCCTTTTAATCCATGGCAAGATCATTATACCCATTTATCATCAATTCAAAGTTCATTATGGTCTAGTTCACATATGAACTCGATTTGCCATTAATACTACATTTTATTCAAGAGAAAACCCTGATTACTACATTTAAGGTTTTAATCCATAATTAGGGATTTTGTACTCAAAATAGCTTAAAATTATCATATCTCAACCCTAATCATGAAATTGATCAATTAAATCTATTAATAGTCTCATTCACTAATTTTAGGGTTTCAAGGCCCATTAAAACATATTTTTGCGTGTGAAACTCTAAATTAAACCAATTACATGAAAAGTTCATCCTTTTCCATCTTAATGTTCCTTTCTATCATTAACAGGTTAATATCAACTTTAATCATCCATTAAACCCCACTAAACACATTAATCATTTCAAAATAGGGTTTCTTAATCTTTAATTCATTAAAGTTGATAATTTACATTACTTTTCTAATTGCAAGAGGAAACAACTTCTAAACATATTTTTATTGAATTCCTCTCATTTTTCTGAGAAATTTGCATATATTATTTGCTACTATCGGAGTTTCAAATATTTAGATATGAATTTCGCAAAGTTTACCTCTTTGGACCAATCAGAGGACGCCACGTCGCCTCTATCCCCATGCAATGCAGTGATTTGGAAATATAACAAATTGACCCATCTGCCCTTGGTTAAAGTGCACGCGTCTTCAGCCCGTGGAGGGGCATAACGGTCCAATGGTCGTATCTGTTGGTATGTATGCCCATAGAGCAAGTCATATGATGATTGTAATGGGATACTTTGTAAATGATTTGAATAATAATAAAGGCAATTTCCGATCTATATGTTTAAACTGTTTCTGAGATGATAGTGTAACATGATAGATGTCTAAAGAATGGTTTTACTCAATGATGTATGCTTTTAAGTTAAGGACCTAAACGATGAGATCATGTGTATGTTAAGAGTATACATTCTTATTTGGTCCCTAGTCGGTTGTTATTGTGGAAATAACCATAGACATCAATAACACTGAAGACTAGATTGTGTGTTGGTTGATGACAGAATCTCATTAGTCATGATATAGTGATATCAAACCAAGCACATAGGTACTTGTTAGAGAACAAGGTACCGGACAGACCCACCGTGAGAGTGACAGACCCACCGTGAGAATGACACATGGAACCATGACTTGGTAGTCACAGTCACCTCTCACAGTGATCATGGTGAGTGTGATTCTTAGACTTGAAATCACTACACTCAACACATGTCGTTGGGTACACTTTGACATCATCAAACGCAGTCCTGAAACATGGGTTGTTATAAAGGTGATGATTGGGTGGCTTTGACACATGTGGCTTTTGAGGGGTGAGTGATAGATATGGGATTTGTCCCTCCTGAGGGAGTTTGATGTCCCTGACCACTTGATGAGTAGGATTGAGAAAGGCATGTGCATGCACGTGTGTATCAATATGTGATATTGATGTCACACACATCTCACTCAGTATGCTCTGAGATCAAGGAAATGACTGAACGTTGACAGGATGACTGTTCCATGCCTCGAGTTCACTCAGGACATAAGTGACAAAGGAATTATACATTCACTGTAACACCATTCATGGATTGTAGGATTGAAAGTTGTTCTCCAACTTTCTATTTCACTTGGGTAGCAATGATGTGTGACTAGGCACCGCTCTTTGCTTGTGAAGTCATAAGTGTTATGGACTTTCACTACCAACGTGAAATGGACCTATAGGGTCACACACATAGGATTTAACCTGGAAGAGGAGTTTTGTCCACAAACAATGTTTAGATTGATTACTAAAGGAGTTTAGTAGTTCAATTAAACACTCAATCAATTGATAGCTCAATGTCATAATGTTCAAGGTGTTGGACACATTGATTTGAGTATCGGATTGATTGAAATCGCAATTGACCGATTCTACACAATCTGCACTCCCAACCGATCGGCTCATGTGATGAACTGATCGACTGAGCTTGGTGAACCGGTCTCCTCAAGTGTTGAGTCGATCGGCTCAAGGTCAGGGTGAAATGATTGCTTCAAGTGTTGAAATGATCAGTTCAACTGATGCAACCGAGCAAGTTGGGAAAGTAAGATTGGTGAGAATTTTCCTTTCGTTTCACTTGCCCAATTTGATTGGAAATAGGATTGGTATTCGATACCAATTAGAAACAAAAGAAGGAAAGTCAATTAGGAACTGATCAGGGCCAGCAACCGACCGGTTCAGAAGTGAACTGACTGGTTCATGGGTCCCAACCGATCGGTTGAGGTGTCAACCGACCGGTTCAGGTCCCCAACCGACCGTTTCAGTTGTGAAACGATCAGTTCAGGTTGCGAGTTGGTTGTTTTGTGGAAAATCTCGAACCCTTCTACTCCTGCTTTATTCCCGCATTGCCCGGGATGGATAACCCTGTCCCATGACCCTCCTACATATATAGGAGTATTGGGGGCTTCTCAAAGTACAACTCTGTGCAAGCCGATTGCTCTGCAAAGTTGTCGTTCTCTCTAGTTTTGGTAACCGAGAGAGCCCTAGAAAGTGCTACCCAAAAAGGGAGGCGCAACAAGGGAAGGACAACTGCAGTTGCAACTGGTAGCAGGAGAGTGTGTTGGTGACTAGTATGCAAACAGGAGGGTACGACTCCTTCCGGTTCCTTGTGCGACAAGGAGATCGGAGTTCCAGGCAGTCCGTGTGGACGACTGCACAGGCGGGAGACCTCTGCCGCTCGGAGGACAACTGTCAATCCTGACAGTCCTGGTGAGACCAGGAGTCTTCAGTCCCGGTGTGACCAGGAGCTGCACAGACACCATCCAAGACCGGAGGTGAAGACCGTGCAAGGTGTGGGGTACTGTCGCCGAGCAAGCCTCGGGACAAGGTATGCATCCACAAACCATCTTTTTTATTGTATAGACGTTGACGCGATTCCTTTTGTTCTGGGTTTTGGGGAGAAAATTTTTGTTTCTGCTGCTTCTCTGCCTCCTCTAAAATCCAACAGTGGTATCAGAGCCACATCAACTGCTCTATATTTTAGGATTATTGATATGATCGATTTTGGTTTATCACCTTCATTTATTGCATACGATGTGAATAAAATTGGCTTTATGCATGTCCAATCCACAAATCCCAAATATACATGTATGATATGTAATATTAATGCACTCGATATGCGTCGCCCTTAAACGAGTTTTGTGGTGGATGTGTAGCATGATTATGGCCTATAAACCCCTATATCTGTGTGTGGTTGTATGTGGTTGCTTGCATCTCGGTCTCTGCACCGATTCCCTTCTCCTATTCCTGATGTAACTTGAAATAATTCGAGATTTCTTTTCCTACCTTTGCTCCCCCCCGAATGTAACTCGGGGTTTCACAATTAAATTGTAAATATGATAGATTTTATTTCATGTTATGTCAAAGAACAGCGGACGACCTGAGATGATCAGTTCAAGGTGTGAACTGATCGTTTGGTGATCCAGACGGCCGGTTCGAGGAGCCAGACGAGCGGGTGGTGACTTGAGGAGATGCACGACAACTGGTGAACCGATCGGCTGGAGGAGCCAGTCGATCATCTAGTGGCACCCGAACAATCAACCTGATGGAGAGCCGATCGGTCATGGAGATGAGCTGATCAAACCCAGAAAGGCAGGCGCATATTTCATCTTGTACAAGTTGCATGTGATGTAGACCTAGATGACCGTGATTCCTCTTGGCTCAAGGAATCACAATAGGATGGCCATAATCATTGATTTTTTTATCATTTTACATGTTTCTGTGGGATATAGCATGTATATGATACGTACTATATATTGTGGTGATTGGATATGTATATGTATATAAAAACCAAATCCCTCATTAAATATTAAGTTTTAGATGCCTTCCAAATGTGACACACGTGAAAAGCTTGATCGACCAAGTGTGGGCATGCCCAAGCGTGGTGCACCGTCTATCTCGTGGAAGCGTGAAGGATGAATGTGTGGGTCTGCCCAAGCAGGGTACATGTTCATCGTGTTGTCTTTGGGTCGGACTTAACAAGGTGACATAGATAGGATCTAGCACCTTGAGGCATGGATATGATCATGGCAAGGAGTTGCATATGACATCTTTCAAGAGTTGCATATGATACAATTGGCAAGAGTTGCCTACCTGGAAGATCTGAGTTGTGGGTGACAGCCCAAGCTGGTCCATGGCTCAGAGGATTTTAGGATCTTGACCCACTAGAAGATTGTACGCTGCAATCTTCCGAATTGATGGTGAGGGCTGTCAATTTGAGTCAAAATAGTGGGAGCGGTAATTAATTAAAGGCCTATTTAACTATCGTCAAATTTTATTCAAATAAAATCAAAAGGAGTTTTAACAATGCAATTTTCTCTTGTAGAATGGAAAAAGAATCATCTTTTAAAATGGGAAAATTAATTGAGAACAAATTCCATAACTGGTTGAGGACTGTGAGAAGTGTTCTGCACAATCTAGATATACCAGGAGCCTTTGAATCCACTCTATGTACGCTTAATGTGTTGGTGAAGAAGAAAGTAGGTAAGGGAGAGAAGGGTTCTCTCACCAAACAATTTCTTCTACATGGAGAGGATGGAAGGAACAATGGAAGAAGAAGTCAAAGATAGAGATCTCTACTTCTGGTGTATACATGATAGAGATTAACTTTACTACTTCTTCATCATGGGTACTTGATATCGGATGCAGATCTCACATTTGTTCAAAAGCGAAGGATCTTAAGAGAAGTAGGCCTTTAGGGAAAGGCAAGGTTGAACTACGTGTTGCCAATGGGGAAAGAGTTGCTGCCAGTGCCGTAGGAACCTATGAGTTAACTCAACCAAGTGGGCTAATAATAGAGTTGAAGAACTGCTATTATGTACCTGCCATAAATAGAAATATCATTTCCCTCTCTTATTTGGACAAAGATGGATTTGAATTTCTTATTAAGAATGGAAAATGTTCCATTTCTAAAGATGGGATCTTTTATGGCAGTGCCCCAATGTCTTATGGTCTATACTTGATAGATTTGGAGACAAGTGTATACAACGTAAACACTAAAAAGCAAAAACTCAACAACTCAAAACGAAACATATCTTTGCCATTGTCATCTAGGGCACATAAACGAGAAGCACATTTCTAGACTCCATAAAGATGGTTATCTAGACTCTTTTGATTATGAATCAATAGAGACATGTGAATCTTGTTTGTTGGGAAAGATGACCAAGACTCCCTTTTCAGGTAAAGGTGAGAGAGCTAGTGATCTATTAGGACTCATACATACTAATGTATGTGGGCCTTTTAGAACTAATGCCAGAAATGGGTATCAATACTTCATTACCTTCACTGATGATTTCAGTAGGTATGGCTATGTGTACCTAATGAAGCATAAGTCAGAATCCCTTGAAAGGTTCAAGGATTTCATGAATGAAGTACAGAACCAACTTGGTAAAAGTATTAAGGAACTTCGATCCGATCGAGGTGGGGAATACTTAAGCCAGGAGTTTGAGGACCTTCTGCGAGCCCATGGTATTGTATCACAATGGACTCCGCCTGGAACACCACAGCATAATGGTATGTCTGAAAGAAGGAATCACACATTGTTAGATATGGTGAGATCAATGATGAGTTTTGCTGATCTTCCAATTTCCTTTTGGGGTCATGCTCTTGAAACCGCCGCGTTTACACTTAACTGAGTACCATCTAAATCAGTTCAAAAGACACCATATGAGATATGGACTGGGAAGCGTCCCGATATGTCTTTTCTGAAGATTTGGGGTTGTGAGGCTTACATTAGGAAAATGTTTCCTGATAAGCTTGGACCCAAATCCGATAAATGTTATTTTGTTGGATACCCCAAGGAAACGAGGGGATATTATCTATTCCACCCTACTGACAACAAAATGTTTGTTTCCAGGACAGCTGTGTTCCTAGAGAAGGAATTTATTTCCAAAGGAAGCAGTTGGAGGAAAATAGAGCTTGAAGAGGTTCAAGCCCAACAAGAAAACATTGAATCGGTAGATGTACGAGAGGAAAATGGAGATTCACAAGGTGTTGTGAAATCTTAGTCTCCTCAAGTAACACAAGGACCTCGTAGATCTAGTAGGACCCACCTTCAACCTGAGAGGTTTGGATACCTTGTAACTCAGGAAGGTGGTGAGTTGATCATAGATGATGATCCAACTACCTACGTAGAGGCTATGGAGGGACCATATTCTGAGAAATGGCTTGAAGCCATGAGATCTGAGATGGAATCCATGTACTCCAACAAAGTATGGACTTTGGTGGAACCACCCGAAGGGGTAAAACCCATAGGGTGCAAGTGGGTCTTTAAGAAAAACACCGACATGGATGGCAATGTGCAAACTTATAAAGGTAGATTGGTTGCAAAGGGTTTTCGACAAGTTCAAGGTGTTGACTATGACGAAACCTTTTCTTCAGTTTCCATGATTAAGTCCATCAGGATCATGCTTGCTATTACAGCTTATTATGACTATGAGATTTGGCAGATGGATGTTAAAACCGCATTCCTTAATGGGAATATAAATGAGGATGTGTACATGACACAGCCTGAAGGTTTTGTAGATCCAAAGAATGCCAATAAAGTCTGTAAGCTACAAAGGTCAATCTATGGATTGAAGCAAGCATCTCGGAGTTGGAATCTTCGATTTGATGAGGAAGTCAAAGTGTTTGGCTTTATTCAAAATGAAGATGAACCTTGTATGTACAAGAAGGTTAGTGGGAGCTCGACCACATTCCTCATATTGTATGTGGATGACATAATTTTGATGGGGAATGATATCTTAGCCTTAGAGAAGGTAAAGACTTGGCTTGGGAATACTTTCTCAATGAAGGACTTAGGAGAAGCATCCTACATTCTAGAAATTAAGATCTATAGAGATAGATCTAGAAGGCTTCTCGGACTAAGTCAGAGCACGTACATCGACAAAGTGCTGAAGCGGTTCAGCATGGAGAACTCAAAGAGAGGTAACATCCCCATGCTACATGGAGTCACCGTCTCTAGAGCTCAATGTCCCCGATCTTGTGAAGAAAGGGAGCGTGTGAATGGGATCCCATATGCATCAGCCATCAGATCCATCATGTACACTATGTTGTGCACACACCCAGATGTCTCGTATGCTCTCAACATGACAAGCAGGTACCTGTCAGATCCCGGGGATGCTCACTAGACAGCTGTAAAAAACATCCTCAAGTACTTGCGAAGGACTAAGGATCAGTTTCTGGTTTACGGCGGTGAGGAAGAGCTGGTTGTAAGGGGTTACACCGATGCAAGCTTCCAAACCGATAAAGATGATTACAGATCGCAGTCAGGATTTGTATTTTGCCTTAATAATGGAGCTGTGAGATGGATGAGTTCCAAGCAAGAAACAGTTGCCGATTCTACTACAGAGGCCGAGTATATTGTTGCTTCACATGCAGTAAAAGAGGTTGTGTGGATCAGGAAGTTCATTTCTGAACTTGGTGTAGTTCCCAGTAGTTGTGATGCAATTGATCTTTATTGTGACAATAATGGAGCTATTGCACATGCTAAGGAACCCAGATCACATCAGCGGTCCAAGCACATACTGCGGCGCTTCCATCTCATACGAGAGATCATATAGCGAGGAGATGTGAAGATTTACAAAGTACCAACTGAAGACAACATAGCTGATCCACTGACTAAGGCCCTTTCTCAGCAGAAGCATGATGGTCATTCCAGGTCATAAGGACTGCGTTTCCTTGGTGACTGGCTCTAAGTGCAAGTGGGAGTCTGTTGGTATGTATGCCCATAGAGCAAATCATATGATGATTGTAATGGGATACTTTGTAAATGATTTGAATAATAATAAAGGCAATTTCTGATCTATATGTTTAAACTGTTTATGAGATGATTGTGTAACATGATAGATGTCTAAAGTGTAACATCCCTGACCTGGGTTATGAGTTAACCCTAGGTGTTTTGCCTAAATATGTAGTTAAATCCTTGTGATTAACTCTGAGCATGTAATTAAGCTTCTCAGAAACGTATATTTCAGTTTTTGCTCCTTTTTATTTAAAGTTGTAGCATTGTTTTGATATACAGGGACCTATGTGCAATTTACCCAGTTGAAAGGGTTAACTTGCAATTTGCACATGATGAGATGTTCCTCTGATGTTGAGACATCATGAGAATCTCTTTGGCAAAGTTTGAGGGATTTCCCAAGCTAGAGCACCAAGGTGCAGCTGTGGAGGCAATCCCAGGGCTTGAAACCCTAATTTGGGGTAAAATGCAATTTACCCAAATGATGGGATGCAATTTGTAAATAATGTCATCTAAAGTATCTTTTTAGACTTTTGCCATCATTTAGAGAAGAAATGATGAGGAATTCACCTCAATTGAGTTATCAAGTTAAGAAATAGGCTCTGTGATTGAATAATCAGGGTATATGTGCAATAACCCTTTAAGTATGAACTTTATTATTAGATTATTCTTCCTTGCCTTCTTTTCTATAACTTAAGATAAGGTTTGTCCTTAGAATAAAGAGGAAGGGACGAGCAAGTAATAAAAGAAGGACTTAGTTGGAATTAAGGGAAACTTATGAACTAATGTTGAAAATCCTATCCCATGTATATAAGCCATCCTTCCTTTAGTTGCAAGGGAACTTAACCTTCGTTCCCTTTACTGTTTCATTTCACCAAAGACGACCAAGGACTGCCTTGGAGCTAAGGAGGACGAACAAGGGGTGCAAGGTAGGTTTAAACCCCTCTTCTTGCCTAATTCCATGGTTAGAATTCGAATTCAAGGTCATCTTCATGGCTAATTCTCGAAACCCTATCTTTCTAGCCGTCTCTTTTCATCCTTCCTTGGAGTTTTCACCTTGGCCAACCTGTGGGAACTCAAGGACGCCATTAGAGCTTGGAGCTTGAAAGCTTGGAGCTCAAGAAGCAAGCTTTAGGCGGGTTTTATAACTCTAAACCTATGCTTTACTATGTGCATCTTTATATGCGAGTTAATGATAGCTCCTAGTATTTCCCTACTTTTCCCTGCTATTTTGCAAGCAAACCCGTGGGATATCTGTACTGTTCTTGAGCTAGAAGATGAAGGCGTGATTTCCAAGAAAAACCCACCGTTTTTCTTTTCCCTAAACGGTCCTAACAGTTTGCTCTCACGACCTCAAGACCGTGAGGGAGCCTCGCGGTCTCGAGACCGTGAGAGGGCTCGCGGTCTCAAGACCGATTGGCCCTGTTGACCGAGCGTGGACCATATAAGAAACCTGTTCCTAATTATATAGGCTAAATACCCTCAAAATTTGGGAGACTAACTCCAAAGGAATCGGGAGATATGACCTTTTTAAGTCACGACTTTAAATGAATTAGTTGCTGATTTTCAAACGGTCTGAAATTGCCTTTTTGGGCAAAAGGTCTCAAGACCGTGAAAGGTCGTTGACTAAGCATTGACCCCATGCGATTACTGTTCACAATTATGTTAATTAACAACTCACCAAGTTTGATGGTCTAATTCCAAACGGGCTAAGAGTTGAAGGGTGAATACTAGGGCTAACCCTAGATAAAATCAGTACTGAAATTATGGTGACATAATTAGGGTTTTTAGGGTTGATTGACCTAAACGGTCTCAAGACCATGTGGGGTCCACCCACATGACCTCCAGACCGTGAGGACAATCACCCAAGACCATTTGAAGGTCTAGGGTTGAGTAATTTGACCAATTGAACACCCAATTGCAAATAAGTTATCAAGTTAATCAAAATTCGGATTCTGTGACCAATCATGGTTCAACCTCTATCAAATCACCTTAGATTTTGATGAAATCTTGGGCAAACGGTCTCAAGACCATGTGGGGTCCACCCACATGACCTCAAGACCGTTTGGGCCAAGTTTGGGCCCAATTGGAGCTCAATTGAAGGGTTCAACCTTGTGTTGATACACATTGTTGAGTATAGATGGGTGAACATTGATAGACCTTAATTGAATCGATTTCAATCCTAATTGGTCAACAATTGAGGGTCAATTGAATGACCATTTGGTTAAGCATAACCTTAATTAACTCAATCCATAGGTGGTCAACAGTTATTGGACCTTTTGAAGGCTTCAACATCAGTTGACATCATCGTTTGATTTGTTGAACCTTTGTTGAAGGACCTTGTGGTTGAGACCGTGAGGTGGCTCACGACCTCAGGACCGTGAGGGGGCTCACGACCTCAGGACCGTGAGGGGGCTCACGACCTCAGGACCGTGAGGGGGCTCACGACCTCAGGACCGTGAGGGGGCTCACGACCTCAGGACCGTGAGGGGGCTCACGACCTCAGGACCGTGAGGGGGCTCACGACCTCAGGACCGTGAGGGGGCTCACGACCTCAGGACCGTGAGGTGGCTCACGACCTCAAGATCGTGAGGTAGCTCATGACCTCAAGATCGTGAGGGGGCTCACGACCTCAAGACCGTGAGGTGACTCACGATCTCAAGCCCATAAGGAGGCTCACGGTCTTGGAACTAGAAAGGGGCTCATGGACTTGAAGGGTCAAAGTGAGCAATCGGTCAACACTTTCAACCGAATTCAATCGTGTGATGGTTCAATGTTGCTCAAATCAAACACTAATGATAATCTAAGATAGTAAGGAGTTATTTGATTAAGGTTTTTGACTATGATGATGATGATCAATGGGGTGAATTACCAAGATACCCCTGAAGGGTCAATTGAGTTATACCTTGCTCAATTCAAACCCTAATTACATGAGAATGATGTTTTTAGTCATAATGACTCTATATAACCTGATCTAGTCTAATGTTATCATCAACCATTAGTATGATGAAAGAGAAAGTGCTCTAGAGAGAGAGAAAGTACCCTAGAGAGAGAAAGTAACTCTAATCACTTAATGGTGATGCTTTTGGCTATGTTAGCCTATGATGACTCAACCCAACCTGTTTTAGAGTGATGTTGACATCACCTAACCTTACGATGAGAGAGAAAGTACTTCTAGAGAGAGAAAGTACCTCTAGAGAGAGAAAGTATCTCTTTTAAATGGAAACTCAATTGAAACATCCCCAATACACAGAAATGAGTATAACTAGGGTATGATCCACCTGTGTGAGATCATAGAAACCCTAATTATGATAAATGATGAACCTTTAACTAATCCAGGAGCATCAATGAAGGTGTTACTCAAACATGATGATGTTATGAGTTTAATTCACCTTGATGTGAATAGTAAACCCTAATTCAAGGGTGATGACATGTAATGTGAATAGTAAACCCTAATTCAAGGGTGATGACATGTAATGTGAATAGTAAACCCTAATTCAAGGGAAATGGCATGCTTTTGAGCAATAAACTCTATTTGAGTAGAATTAAAGATTTAACTCTTATGACAAGAGTAGGAAGTACATTCCTTATTATTGTATTTCCTTTATCAGATGTATTAACCATGCAGGTTTTGATATGAAGGTAATCATATCCAGGTATGGATGTTGATGTTATATTCATTGAAGGCATGTTGTTAGCCTTATGAATAAGTAATGTAATCTGATGCCTTGCCAGTGGCATCCTATACTGATAATGGGCTGTGAGAGCCATGAATACCATCAAGGTCATGCTTTAGAGATGACTTGTGATGAGGATAATGAGAAATGATGATTGATATGAGTTAGGCCTGTTACATTTAGTATTCTTCTTTTATAGCTGCTATGCTACTGTTATTGTTTGAAGAACAATGTATGCTGTTAAAGAATACTGAATGTACCTAACTAATCAAGTATAATGTAGAGCCCTGATCATAGATCCATCATTGTCAGAAATTAAGTGATGGTGAAACAGGTTTTCCTTAGGGAACTCCTGGAGCACATACTTTTGAGTATGTGGGGTACATGGATGTGTAGAACCTTACATCCTAGTGTAGGAAAGTGATGTAGATGTGGAATCCATCCACCCTTCACTATAGTTCCATACCGTATCAGTGGTAGGTAAACATGAAACCTCCTGATGACGAAGAAAGCACAGATATCCGTATCAGTGGTAGGTAAATATGAAACCTCCTGATGACGAAGAGAGTACAGAACGCCACTGTGACTCTAGAATAGCGAAGGACCAGTTTACCCTGGTGAGCTATAATAGTAGAGGCATGAGATGTCCTACAAGTGATCCTCTTACTGACTGAGGAAGGTGAAGGTCATGAGAATCCGGCTCTCTTAATGACCTATGTATGATACTGATGCGGCTTCTCAGCGATCAGTTGGAGTATGAGTGGTAAGCCTCATCTCCACAGGGCATAATGTTGTTTGTAAAACATAATCAACCATGTAGTGTAACTTGTTAGAGATAACTCCAAGTTAGTTGATTGATGTTACATTGTTATAATGATTGATATCCTCCATATCTCCTAAATTGTAGAGATCTTGTTATAACTATAACTGTTATAGAATGCTTTGAAGGCTTTACTGTTTAGAATAATCTTTGATGTTATAATAAAGCTTCTGGCGAAGAGTTATAACTCTCGCTGGGACAATTATGTATAATTGTCTCACCCCGTAGACTTCAACTTTTTAGGTGGACGTCGGAGACGAAGAAACCAGCCTACAAGTGATCAGTCTCAGCAGCAGCACCAGGGGCAGCAGTAATCTCAGGTGGAGATTTGTCCTGCCATGTGGTGTAGTTAGAGTCAGTCCTATGTGTCCTCTGTACTCTCAGGTCTTGGAGTCTTGTGTTATGTGATCTTGAGATTTTGTATCTTGATGTATATAATTACTCAAGAAGTAATTATCCTGAGATGTAAACAGTTACCTCTCTTTATGAAAGGAGTTTTTATGGATACAAGTTCTTATCTCGAAAAGTTTTAATTTTCCGTGATTTTTGTCTTCCGCTGATTACCGATTCGCTTCCGCTAAGTTTTAATCGTGTTTATGTCATGGTTTGGAGATCAGAGCCCACAATTAGTGGTATCAGAGCTCCAGGTTCAGTTGAGTCTACAGAGGCATAGGACTTAGGATGTCGAGTCTACCTTTAGTACTCCTTCCTTATCTAATAGAATCTTCTGCTCCTCAGGAGAAGAAGATACATAAGAATGTCAGAACATCGCGATGAGCACGTGGCTGAGAGTAGTGCTAGTGCACCTCGAGGCGGTGCAAGAGTTCCGAGAATAGAACAACCTGCACCTAAGTCGCCAAGAGAGCCACCCCAGTTCGACCCAGCTGACATGAGTGATCCAGCTATACAGACGATGTCCGGGCAGTTTATGACTGCCATGACACATATAACCGATAGGATGCCCATTCCTGCACCTAGGGCACCTGTCCAGCCTGAAGTACAAGGTATTGGTAAGACATTCGAACGACTTCGTCGTGTCGGAGCTACCGAGTACTTCGGAACTGCCGACCCTGCAGATGCTGACTTATGGTTGACAGAGTTGGAGAAGGCTTTCAGGATTCTTATGATTCCGGAAGCTGAGAAGGTTAGACATGCTGTCTATCTTCTCAAAGGCAGTGCTGGTCACTGGTGGAACATGGAAGAGCAGAAGAGACCTGGAGTAGAGTTCTCATGGGAAGAGTTTCGTCGGGAATTTATCAATAGATATTTTCCAAAGACCTTCCTAGATGAGAAGATTTCTCAGTTTGAGAAACTAAGGCAGGGTATGATGAACATTAGTGAGTATGAAGCTAAGTTTATGGAGTTGTTGCGGTTCTGTCCGCACATGGCTTCTACGGATGAGGAAAGAATCAGAAGATTTGAAAAGGGTTTGAATTCCGATATGTCAACCCCTGTGTCTGCCTTAGAAAACAGAGAGAGATTCTCTACCTTCGTTGAGTCAGTCCGAAGGATAGAGAGATCTGTTGTTGAGAAAAGACAAACCCATAAAAGATATCCCCAGTTCCAGGGTTCTTCATCTAGGGATTCCAAGAAACCTAGATTCTCTGCACCTAACCCTCCACCACCCAGATCAAGTTTTCAAACTCAATGGACACCAAGTAGAGGTAGAGGACGGAGTCAACCGCTTCAAGGGACGCACAGTTCTGCATCAGTGTCAGTCACTGGACCACCCAGACCACAACAACAGGAGAAGAGTTGCTACAACTGTGGTAAGGTGGGACACTTGATGAAGGATTGCCGTTCTAGGCCTGTCGGTGTGACACAACAACCTCCGAGACAGAATCAACAGGGATCTCAGAATAGACAACATCAAGGAGCAGCTCGAGGACGTGGACAAGCGTCTCAAGCTGGATCATCAGCACCACTTCAACACCAGGCAACCGCGAGGTTCTATGCTATGAACCCACCTGAGGCAGTGGTCAATCCACGGGTAGTGGCAGGTCAGATGAAACTTTTATATTCTGATATGTCTATATCCTGTAATGTATCTGTTCTGATTGATCCGGGTGCTACGCACTCTTTCATAACTCGTGAAGTGATTCGTAACTGCAATGTGACTGTTAGTCATAGAGCAGATAGTTTGTTGTTAGAGACTCCATTGAGTGGGTCTGCCGTTTTGCAGGAGGTATGTTCTCCCTGCATCCTTTTCTTTTCTGACCATCGCATTCAAGTGGACCTTATACCACTTGATATGCAGGGGTTTGATATAATCCTTGGGATGGATACCTTAGAAAGGTATAGAGTTGTCTTGGATTGTGAGTCCAAGTTGGTTGTGTTTGCTGATGAAAGCAACACATGGATCTTTCAGGGTGAAAGAAAGATTCTGCCCACCTGTCTTGTGTCAGCTATGGTTGCTGATAAGCTGTTGAGGCAAGGATGTTATGCATTCTTAGCCCATGTGGTAGATGTTACCAAGGAAAGTTCCAATCCTGCTGAAGTTCCCATAGTCAGGGAATTCGAGGATGTGTTTCCTGAAGAACTTCCTGGTATACCACCACCTCGGGAAATTGATTTTGAAATCAATCTAATTCCAGATACGAAACCCATAGCTCAAACTCCGTATAGAATGGCTCCTGCCGAGATGGCAGAACTCAAGAAACAGCTTCAAGAGCTACTTGAGAGAGGTTTTATCCGACCAAGCACTTCACCTTGGGGTGCTCCGGTCTTGTTTGTTAAAAAGAAAGATGGGTCAATGCGGTTGTGCATCGACTATAGACAACTCAATAAAGTGACAATAAAGAATAAGTATCCTCTGCCGAGGATTGATGATCTCTTTGACCAGTTGCGTGGTGCAACAGTCTTTTCAAAGATAGACTTGAGGTCTGGATATCACCAACTTCGTATTAAGGATAGTGACATATCCAAGTCTGCCTTTAGGACAAGATATGGTCACTATGAGTTCACGGTTATGTCGTTTGGACTAACCAATGCACCAGCTGCATTCATGGAACTCATGAATAGAGTTTTTCGACCTTTCCTTGATCAGTGTGTTGTCGTCTTCATAGATGACATACTGATTTATAGTAAAGATGCTCAGCAGCATGAGCAGCATCTTCGCCAAGCTCTGACCTTGCTAAGAGAACATAAGCTGTACGCTAAGTTTAGCAAGTGTGAGTTCTGGCTGCCGGAAGTATCTTTTCTTGGACATGTAATATCCGCCTCGGGAATTCGTGTTGACCCTACAAAGGTAGAATCTGTTCTACAATGGGAACAACCGAAAACACCGACGGAGATTCGAAGTTTCTTGGGGTTAGCTGGCTATTATCGAAGGTTCATTAAGAACTTTAGTTCTATAGCTTTACCTTTGACCAAGTTAACCCGGAAAGATGTTCCTTTTTCTTGGAGTGATAAGTGTCAACAATCTTTCCAGCTGCTGAAGGAGAGGTTGACAAGTGCACCTGTGCTAGTGCTACCTGAGCAAGGAAAAGGGTATATAGTTTTCTGTGATGCTTCCAAAAATGGACTAGGATGTGTGTTGATGCAGGATAAACAAGTGATTTCTTTTGCTTCCCGACAGCTTAAGAAACACGAGGAGAATTATCCAACACACGATCTGGAGTTAGCAGCTGTGGTTCATGCTTTGAAGATCTGGAGACATTATCTCTACGGAGAGACATTCCAGATTTTCACAGACCACAAAAACCTTAAGTATATCTTCTCTCAGCATGAGCTCAACATGAGGCAACGTCGCTGGATGGAGTTAATCAAGGACTACGACTGTACAATTGATTACCATCCAGGTAAGGCCAATGTTGTTGCAGATGCCTTGAGTAGGAAATCAGCAACATCAACCATGAATAGAGCACAACTAAACTCTTTAGTATGCTCTAGAAGAGATATGCTTATCTCTTTAAGGCAAGACAATGTACAGTTGAAGGTGTCATTGCTAGCCGGTTTGTTAGCTGAGATGCATATTAAACCTACCCTAAGAGAGCAGATTAAAAAAGCACAGCTAGATGATGCTGCAGTTCAACATATAAGATCTGAGTATGGAAATGAGAAACAAGATGGGTTTCATGACTCAAAAGATCAAGTAGCTTGTTATAATGGAAGAATGATAGTGCCGAATGTGGACAACTTAAGGAAGTTAGTCCTGGAAGAAGGCCATTCTTCCATGTATGCTATGCATCCAGGGAGCACCAAGATGTATCGGAATTTGAAGGATCTGTATTGGTGGCCTGGGATGAAGAAGGACGTTGCAGAGTTTGTTTTGAGGTGTTATGTGTGTCAGCAAGTTAAAGCTGAACACCAGAAGCCTGCAGGGACAATGCAACCTTTACCCATATCACAGTGGAAGTGGGACCATGTGACCATGGACTTTGTTGTTGGCCTACCCAGGACAAGCAAAGGACATGATTCCATTTGGGTAATTGTTGATAGGTTGACTAAGACAGCACATTTCTTACCTGTCAAAAGAACCTATTCTGCGGAAAGGTTATCAGAGTTGTATGTGCAAGAGATAGTGCGGTTGCACGGAGTTCCTGTCACAATAGTTTCGGACAGAGGTCCTCAGTTTACAAGTCATTTTTGGGAACAGTTGCACAGTGCCTTAGGCACTAAGCTGAGGTTTAGTACGGCCTTTCATCCACAGACTGATGGACAGTCAGAAAGGACCATACAAACCTTAGAAGACCTGTTGCGAGCATGTGTTCTCCAGTTCACCGGAAGTTGGGACCTACACCTAAGCTTGATAGAGTTTGCCTATAACAATAGCTATCAGCATAGTATTGATATGGCACCTTATGAAGCCTTATATGGTAGACGTTGTAGATCACCCTTGTGTTGGTTTGAGACTGGTGAGCACCAGTTGTTAGGTCCTGACTTGGTACAGCAAACCACGGAAAAGATTAAAGTTATACAACATAAGATTAAGACTGCTCAGGATAGGCAGAAATCTTATGCTGACAAACGTCGTAGACCTTTAGAGTTCCAGGTTGGAGACAAAGTGTATCTTAAGGTCTCACCTTGGAAAGGGGTCCTTCGTTTTGGAAGGAAGGGGAAGTTAGCTCCTAGATATATGGGGCCTTATCCAATCATTGAACGGATTGGAAAGGTAGCATATAAACTAGAGCTGCCCCCAGAATTACAGAGGTTACATCCTGTGTTTCACATTTCTATGATGAAGAAATGTCACCCAGACACCGAGTCAGTTCTACAACCTATGGAAGTAGAATTGAATGATGACATATCCTATGAAGAGGGACCAGTGTCAATCCTTGATAAACGAATTAAAAAGTTAAAGAAGAAAGATATAAGTCTTGTGAAAGTCCTCTGGAATCATCGTGGTATTGAAGAAGCCACTTGGGAGTTAGAGGATGAGATGAGAAGGAAGTATCCTGCCCTTTTCTCGTAATATGTTTTATCGATTTCGGGGACGAAATCCTTGTAAGGGGTGGATAATTTGTAACATCCCTGACCTGGGTTATGAGTTAACCCTAGGTGTTTTGCCTAAATATGTAGTTAAATCCTTGTGATTAACTCTGAGCATGTAATTAAGCTTCTCAGAAACAAATATTTCAGTTTTTGCTCCTTTTTATTTAAAGTTGTAGCATTGTTTTGATATACAGGGACCTATGTGCAATTTACCCAGTTGAAAGGGTTAACTTGCAATTTGCACATGATGAGATGTTCCTCTGATGTTGAGACATCATGAGAATCTCTTTGGCAAAGTTTGAGGGATTTCCCAAGCTAGAGCACCAAGGTGCAGCTGTGGAGGCAATCCCAGGGCTTGAAACCCTAATTTGGGGTAAAATGCAATTTACCCAAATGATGGGATGCAATTTGTAAAGAATGTCATCTAAAGTATCTTTTTAGACTTTTGCCATCATTTAGAGAAGAAATGATGAGGAATTCACCTCAATTGAGTTATCAAGTTAAGAAATAGGCTCTGTGATTGAATAATCAGGGTATATGTGCAATAACCCTTTAAGTATGAACTTTATTATTAGATTATTCTTCCTTGCCTTCTTTTCTATAACTTAAGATAAGGTTTGTCCTTAGAATAAAGAGGAAGGGACGAGCAAGTAATAAAAGAAGGACTTAGTTGGAATTAAGGGAAACTTATGAACTAATGTTGAAAATCCTATCCCATGTATATAAGCCATCCTTCCTTTAGTTGCAAGGGAACTTAACCTTCGTTCCCTTTACTGTTTCATTTCACCAAAGACGACCAAGGACTGCCTTGGAGCTAAGGAGGACGAACAAGGGGTGCAAGGTAGGTTTAAACCCCTCTTCTTGCCTAATTCCATGGTTAGAATTCGAATTCAAGGTCATCTTCATGGCTAATTCTCGAAACCCTATCTTTCTAGCCGTCTCTTTTCATCCTTCCTTGGATTTTTCACCTTGGCCAACCTGTGGGAACTCAAGGACGCCATTAGAGCTTGGAGCTTGAAAGCTTGGAGCTCAAGAAGCAAGCTTTAGGCGGGTTTTATAACTCTAAACCTATGCTTTACTATGTGCATCTTTATATGCGAGTTAATGATAGCTCCTAGTATTTCCCTACTTTTCCCTGCTATTTTGCAAGCAAACCCGTGGGATATCTGTACTGTTCTTGAGCTAGAAGATGAAGGCGTGATTTCCAAGAAAAACCCACCGTTTTTCTTTTCCCTAAACGGTCCTAACAGTTTGCTCTCACGACCTCAAGACCGTGAGGGAGCCTCGCGGTCTCGAGACCGTGAGAGGGCTCGCGGTCTCAAGACCGATTGGCCCTGTTGACCGAGCGTGGACCATATAAGAAACCTGTTCCTAATTATATAGGCTAAATACCCTCAAAATTTGGGAGACTAACTCCAAAGGAATCGGGAGATATGACCTTTTTAAGTCACGACTTTAAATGAATTAGTTGCTGATTTTCAAACGGTCTGAAATTGCCTTTTTGGGCAAAAGGTCTCAAGACCGTGAAAGGTCGTTGACTAAGCATTGACCCCATGAGATTACTGTTCAAAATTATGTTAATTAACAACTCACCAAGTTTGATGGTCTAATTCCAAACGGGCTAAGAGTTGAAGGGTGAATACTAGGGCTAACCCTAGATAAAATCAGTACTGAAATTATGGTGACATAATTAGGGTTTTTAGGGTTGATTGACCTAAACGGTCTCAAGACCATGTGGGGTCCACCCACATGACCTCAAGACCGTGAGGACAATCACCCAAGACCATTTGAAGGTCTAGGGTTGAGTAATTTGACCAATTGAACACCCAATTGCAAATAAGTTATCAAGTTAATCAAAATTCGGATTCTGTGACCAATCATGGTTCAACCTCTATCAAATCACCTTAGATTTTGATGAAATCTTGGGCAAACGGTCTCAAGACCATGTGGGGTCCACCCACATGACCTCAAGACCGTTTGGGCCAAGTTTGGGCCCAATTGGAGCTCAATTGAAGGGTTCAACCTTGTGTTGATACACATTGTTGAGTATAGATGGGTGAACATTGATAGACCTTAATTGAATCGATTTCAATCCTAATTGGTCAACAATTGAGGGTCAATTGAATGACCATTTGGTTAAGCATAACCTTAATTAACTCAATCCATAGGTGGTCAACAGTTATTGGACCTTTTGAAGGCTTCAACATCAGTTGACATCATCGTTTGATTTGTTGAACCTTTGTTGAAGGACCTTGTGGTTGAGACCGTGAGGTGGCTCACGACCTCAGGACCGTGAGGGGGCTCACGACCTCAGGACCGTGAGGGGGCTCACGACCTCAGGACCGTGAGGGGGCTCACGACCTCAGGACCGTGAGGGGGCTCACGACATCAGGACCGTGAGGGGGCTCACGACCTCAGGACCGTGAGGGGGCTCACGACCTCAGGACCGTGAGGGGGCTCACGACCTCAGGACCGTGAGGTGGCTCACGACCTCAAGATCGTGAGGTAGCTCACGACCTCAAGATCGTGAGGGGGCTCACGACCTCAAGACCGTGAGGTGACTCACGATCTCAAGCCCATAAGGAGGCTCACGGTCTTGGAACTAGAAAGGGGCTCATGGACTTGAAGGGTCAAAGTGAGCAATCGGTCAACACTTTTAACCGAATTCAATCGTGTGATGGTTCAATGTTGCTCAAATCAAACACTAATGATAATCTAAGATAGTAAGGAGTTATTTGATTAAGGTTTTTGACTATGATGATGATGATCAATGGGGTGAATTACCAAGATACCCCTGAAGGGTCAATTGAGTTATACCTTGCTCAATTCAAACCCTAATTACATGAGAATGATGTTTTTAGTCATAATGACTCTATATAACCTGATCTAGTCTAATGTTATCATCAACCATTAGTATGATGAAAGAGAAAGTGCTCTAGAGAGAGAGAAAGTACCCTAGAGAGAGAAAGTAACTCTAATCACTTAATGGTGATGCTTTTGGCTATGTTAGCCTATGATGACTCAACCCAACCTGTTTTAGAGTGATGTTGACATCACCTAACCTTACGATGAGAGAGAAAGTACTTATAGAGAGAGAAAGTATCTCTTTTAAATGGAAACTCAATTGAAACATCCCCAATACACAGAAATGAGTATAACTAGGGTATGATCCACCTGTGTGAGATCATAGAAACCCTAATTATGATAAATGATGAACCTTTAACTAATCCAGGAGCATCAATGAAGGTGTTACTCAAACATGATGATGTTATGAGTTTAATTCACCTTGATGTGAATAGTAAACCCTAATTCAAGGGTGATGACATGTAATGTGAATAGTAAACCCTAATTCAAGGGTGATGACATGTAATGTGAATAGTAAACCCTAATTCAAGGGAAATGGCATGCTTTTGAGCAATAAACTCTATTTGAGTAGAATTAAAGATTTAACTCTTATGACAAGAGTAGGAAGTACATTCCTTATTATTGTATTTCCTTTATCAGATGTATTAACCATGCAGGTTTTGATATGAAGGTAATCATATCCAGGTATGGATGTTGATGTTATATTCATTGAAGGCATGTTGTTAGCCTTATGAATAAGTAATGTAATCTGATGCCTTGCCAGTGGCATCCTATACTGATAATGGGCTGTGAGAGCCATGAATACCATCAAGGTCATGCTTTAGAGATGACTTGTGATGAGGATAATGAGAAATGATGATTGATATGAGTTAGGCCTGTTACATTTAGTATTCTTCTTTTATAGCTGCTATGCTACTGTTATTGTTTGAAGAACAATGTATGCTGTTAAAGAATACTGAATGTACCTAACTAATCAAGTATAATGTAGAGCCCTGATCATAGATCCATCATTGTCAGAAATTAAGTGATGGTGAAACAGGTTTTCCTTAGGGAACTCCTGGAGCACATACTTTTGAGTATGTGGGGTACATGGATGTGTAGAACCTTACATCCTAGTGTAGGAAAGTGATGTAGATGTGGAATCCATCCACCCTTCACTATAGTTCCATACCGTATCAGTGGTAGGTAAACATGAAACCTCCTGATGACGAAGAAAGCACAGATATCCGTATCAGTGGTAGGTAAATATGAAACCTCCTGATGACGAAGAGAGTACAGAACGCCACTGTGACTCTAGAATAGCGAAGGACCAGTTTACCCTGGTGAGCTATAATAGTAGAGGCATGAGATGTCCTACAAGTGATCCTCTTACTGACTGAGGAAGGTGAAGGTCATGAGAATCCGGCTCTCTTAATGACCTATGTATGATACTGATGCGGCTTCTCAGCGATCAGTTGGAGTATGAGTGGTAAGCCTCATCTCCACAGGGCATAATGTTGTTTGTAAAACATAATCAACCATGTAGTGTAACTTGTTAGAGATAACTCCAAGTTAGTTGATTGATGTTACATTGTTATAATGATTGATATCCTCCATATCTCCTAAATTGTAGAGATCTTGTTATAACTATAACTGTTATAGAATGCTTTGAAGGCTTTACTGTTTAGAATAATCTTTGATGTTATAATAAAGCTTCTGGCGAAGAGTTATAACTCTCGCTGGGACAATTATGTATAATTGTCTCACCCCGTAGACTTCAACTTTTTAGGTGGACGTCGGAGACGAAGAAACCAGCCTACAAGTGATCAGTCTCAGCAGCAGCACCAGGGGCAGCAGTAATCTCAGGTGGAGATTTGTCCTGCCATGTGGTGTAGTTAGAGTCAGTCCTATGTGTCCTCTGTACTCTCAGGTCTTGGAGTCTTGTGTTATGTGATCTTGAGATTTTGTATCTTGATGTATATAATTACTCAAGAAGTAATTATCCTGAGATGTAAACAGTTACCTCTCTTTATGAAAGGAGTTTTTATGGATACAAGTTCTTATCTCGAAAAGTTTTAATTTTCCGTGATTTTTGTCTTCCGCTGATTACCGATTCGCTTCCGCTAAGTTTTAATCGTGTTTATGTCATGGTTTGGAGATCAGAGCCCACATAAAGAATGGTTTTACTCAATGACGTATGCTTTTAGGTTAAGGACCTAAATGATGAGATCATGCGGATGTTAAGAGTATACATTCTTGTTTGGTCCCTAGTCGGTTGTTATTGTGGAAATAACCATAGACATCAATAACACTAAAGACTAGATTGTGTGTTGGTTGATGACAGAATCTCATTAGTCATGATATAGTAATATCAAACCAAGCACATAGGTACTTGTTAGAGAACAAGGTACCGGACATACCCACCGTGAGAGTGACACATGGAACCATGACTTGGTAGATATAGTCATCTCTCACAGTGATGGTGGTGAGTGTGATTCTTAGACCTGAAATCACTACACTCAACACATGTCGTTGGGTACACTTTGACATCATCAAATGCAGTCCTGAAACATGGGTTGTTATAAAGGTGATGATTGGGTGGCTTTGACACATGGGGCTTTTGAGGGGTGAGTGATAGATATGGGATTTGTCCCTCCTGAGGGAGTTTGATGTCCCTGGCCACTTGATGAGTAGGATTGAGAAAGGCATGCGCATGCACGTGTGAATCAATATGTGATATTGATGTCACACACATCTCACTCAGTCTCCTCTGATATCAAGGAAATGAATGAACGTTAACAGGATGACTGTTCCATGCCTTGAGTTCATTCAAGACATCAGTGACAAAGGAATTATACATTAACTATAACACCATTCACGGATTGTAGGATTGAAAGTTGTTCTCCAACTTTCTATTTCACTTGGGTAGCACTGATGTGTGACTAGGTACCGCTCTTTGCTTGTGAAGTCATAAGTGTTATGGACTTTCACTGCCAATGTGAAATGGACCTGCAGGGTCACACACATAGGATTTAACCTGGAAGAGGAGTTGTGTCAACAAACAATGTTTAGATTGATTAATAAAGGAGTTTAGTAGTTCAATTAAACACTCAATCAATTGATAGCTCAATGTCATAATGTTCAAGGTGTTGGGCACATTGATTGGAGTATCAGATTGATTGAAATCACAATTGACTGATTCTGCACAATCTGCACTCCCAACCAATCAGCTCATCTGATGAACCGATCGGCTGAGCTTGGTGAACCGGTCGGCTCAAGTGTTGAGTCGATCGGCTCAAGGTCAGGGTGAAATGATTGCTTCAAGTGTTGAAACGATCGGTTCAACGGATGCAACTGAGCCAGTTGGGAAAGTAAGATTGGTGAGAATTTTCCTTTCGTTCCACTTGCCCAATTTGATTGGAAATAGGATTGGTATTCGATACCAATTAGAAACAAAAGAAGGAAAGTCAATTGGGAACTGATCAGGACCACCAACCGATCGATTCAGAAGTGAACCGACCGGTTCATGGGTCCCAACCGATCAGTTGAGGTGTCAACCGACCAATTCAGGTCCCCAACCGACCGTTTTAGTTGTGAAACGATCGGTTCAGGTTGCGAGTTGGTTGTTTTGTAGAAAATCTTGAACCCTTCTACTCCTGCTTTAGTCCCGCATTGCCTGGGATGGAGAACCATGTCCCATGACCCTCCTATATATAGGGGTATTGGGAGCTTCTCAAAGTACAACTCAGTGCAAGCCGGTTGCTCTGCAAAGGTGTCGTTCTCTCTGGTTTTGGTAACCGAGAGAGCCCGAGCAAGTTCTACCCGAAAAGGGAGGCGCAGCAAGGGAAGGACAACTGCAGTTGCAACTGGTAGCAGGAGAGTGTGTTGGCGACTAGTACGCCAACAGGAGGGTGCGACTCCTTCCGGTTCCTTGTGTGACAAGGAGATCAGAGTTCCATGCAGTCCGTGTGGACGACTGCAGAGGCGGGAGACCTCTGCCGCTCGGAGGACAACTGTCAATCCTGACAGTCCTGGTGAGACCAAGAGTCTTCAGTCTCGGTGTGACCAGGAGCTGCACAGACACCGTCCAAGACTGGAGGTGAAGACCGCGCAAGGCACAAGGTACTGTCGTCGAGCAAGCCTCGGGATAAGGTATGCATCCACAAACCATCTTTCCTATTGTATAGACGTTGACGTGATTCCTTTTGTTCTGGGTTTTGGGGAGAAATTTTTTGTTTCCGCTGTTTTTCTGCCTCCTCTAAAACCCAACAGTATCATCTTCTTCCTCGGTTCAGCAGTAGCAGTGGCCACCTATGGCAGCCCTTGGTGCGGCTCTCCCACCCAGGTTTGGGCTCGAAATCCATCGAGAGCTTTTGCTCTACCTCTACCTTGTTCAGGCGCACACGGGCATCTCCCAAACCTTTGCCAAGGTGGCCGGTTTCTCACTCGTTGGCCATGCCTTTTGTGGCCGCCCCTGCAGCCTTGTGGCTGTCGTTATGCGCGCTCTAGGGCACAACTTCGATGCCCAAGTTGCTCTTGGACAACGTGGCACATCAAGCCACCATCTCAACCTTTCCTTGGCTCCATCTACCTCCATGCTCACGCTGCTACCCATGTCTAGGGTTTAAGAATGAAAATGAGAAAGAAGAGTGGAGGATTACGTGTGGGATCTTCTGGATTCGGCCCAGGGTCGTACCCCTTATATAGGGGAGAGTAGATAGGCCCTAGGATGTTCATCCACGAGAACCAAGTCCTAATTCCAATAGGAAGTTATATTCCTTAGATAGGAAGCAAATTCTGCTCTCTTTCCTAATTCTTTTGATAATCCTATTTCATTAAATCTTAGGATTTTGAAAATTACTTCTTTTCTTTTCGTTGTACTTGCCTTTTAATCTATTTTCCATGAAAACTATCTTTTCTTTTAATAGAATATACCATCTCTTTAATAATACTACTAAATCATTCATTATGCATCATATTATCTTCTTATTTGAGTTTATTGGTATTTTCTCTTTCCTTTTTTTATTCATTGGGCTCCTTGGTCCCCAAGAAATTATAAAAATTCGAAATTCCTTTTCAAGGATACTCATTATCATTCTAGATGCATTTATATGCATTACTTCCCATTATCATGTGTATTTCTTATTAAAATATCTCTTTTTGAGGATTTCTCCTTATTTCTCTTTTATTTTCCTCGTTGGTATTTGTAACATCCCAGAATTTGAGGCCTAGGATAACATGATCTTAAAAGGAATGATTGGACTACCCATATCACCAAGGTGCACCTCCTTTTCCGGGAGCCCATCACTAAATAACTCCATAGTTAAGTGTGCTCAGTTTGGAGTAGTACTAGGATGGGTGACCAGTCGGGAAGTTGATCTTGGCTTGCACGTCAGTGTAGACAAAGTGTGCAGTTAAGGCTAGTGGTGGTTTTTGGGGCCAGTCGTCATTCCTAAACTCTACTAGAGCCGTGGGCAGTGGGCCCAGTCGTTACAATATTCCTTTTGTCATTAGGAATCCTTGGGATATAAAATTTCACCAAGGATGACTTAATTATACCTCTTTTCTCTTATTTTCCATATTTTATCATTGTTTTCAATTTCTTTCTTAATAAAGAAATACTTAATTGATCTTTTCTTTTATTATTGCATTTTCTATGCAAATTTGGATTCCTTGGGACCCAAGGAACCCAAGAGGCACGAAATCCACCTTTAGATTATATTCTTTTGCCTTCTAGAGGTTTCCACATCTTTCTTTTCTCAAAAACTCAATTATTCATTTACTAATTGAATTTTCTTGTTATTTGGGCCCAATATTCAATAAAGCCCACAACACAATCATTAAGGCTATTGTAAAAAAAAATCCATTTATTCAAAACAAACCATATCTTTATTTGTTCAAAAATCGTTAATGTGAGAAATTACATTTCTCGGTAAATGAACCCAAAAATTGGGATTGTAACATGATAACTCACACTATTTTTCGAATTGCAAATAGAAAAAGGCTTCAATTATTATTATTTTATTTCATTCCTCGTATTCTGCTGAGAAAAATTCATATATTATTCATATCCATCCGAGCTACAGTAAATAAGATATGAATTTTGCAAAATTACTTACTTTGGGCCAATCGGAAGTTGCCACGTCGCTTCTTTCTATGCAACACGTTTGCTTGTTTAAAAACATAACGGAATGACCAATTTGCCCTCGATAAGTTATTGGTTTCTTCAACCCAAGGAGGGGCAAAAGCATCCAACGACCCATGGGTCATCTTCCACCTCCAGCCAGCCCTAGCGGCCGCCTACAGCAGCCTTGCGTGGGCTGTTTCTCCCTCCCTGGGCCACGGAACTCGATGCCAACAGCCGCCCCAGCTGCGTCGCACCCTTGCGCACGTGAAGCATCTCTAGATCATGGCCAATATGGTCGTTCTTTGCGTGAGATCCAACTGTGGTTGCTGCCGCATGCTGCCGTTTTTGCAGAACTACGGTAGGCGATGCACGAAGACCAGGGCAGAGGTATGATAGTCGACCAATCTAGGGTTGTCATCGAAGCCTCCTGCCCCCAACATGACGATGCCACAACCTCTTACTCACTACAGGGTTGCCCTTCCCTCTTGGTTAGGGTTGAAAGAAGAAACAAAGGAGAGGAGGGAGAAAGATATGTGGGGTTTCTCTTTAACTTGAGCCAGAGGCCCTACCCCTTATATAGGGGAGGGTTTTCGCACCCCAAGATGTGCATCCACAAAGATGCAAGGTCTTTTCCCAATAGGATTCCAATTACTTCATTAGGAAGCAAGCTTTCTCTCTCCTTACTATCCCTTTGATATTTCTTTTTTCTTGAATAATTAGGAATTCGAAATTCCTCTCACTTATTCTCTTTATTCTTGCTTTTTAATCCATTGGCACGAATTTCTATTTTCATTTAATAGAAATTACTTTCTTTTTAACAATACCCCAAAATCATTCATTATGCATCATATTATCTTCTTGTTTGACATTATTGGTATTTTCTCTTTCCTCTTTCTTCATTGGGGCTCTTTGGACCCCAAGAAACTCCAAGATTTCAAAATTCCTTTTTAAGGATACTTATTATCCTTCTAGATGTATCTATATTCAATATTTCACATGATCTTGTTTATTTCTTATTAAAATATCTCTTTTTGAGGATTTCTCTTTATCTTTCTTTTTATTTTTCTCATTGGCATTCCATTTATCATTAGGAATCCTTTGGATACAAAAATCATCAAGGATATTTCAATTATACATCTTTTCACTTATTTTCCACATTTTATCATTGTTTTCAATTTCTTTCTTAATAAAGAAATATTTAATTGATCTTTTCTTTTCTTATTTCTTTCTTTTTACAACGTTGGACTCCTCAGAACCCAAGGAACCCAAGAGGCACCAAAATCCACCTTTGGATTAATTTCTTTTGCCTTTTAAATGTTTCCACCTTTTCCTTTTCTCCATTTCTTATTAATAATGTAATTCCTTTTGTCTTTTCCTTATTATTGGGCCTAATAGCCAATAAAGCCCACAAAACAATCATCAAAGCTATTGTAAACGAAATCCATTTATTCAAAAAAAATCATATCTTTATTTGTTCAAATATCTTTAATATGAGAAATCAAATTTCCCACCAAATGAACCCAAAACTGGGTTTGTAACAATAATCATGTCACTGATTCTCACAATTCAAAAATCATACTATCCATTCTCACATCTCATCATTGCCAAAGGTACCTATTGAGGCCGACAACCAATGAGGAGATAAGCTTCTAAACTTCTGCATGTCAGAAAAATAGTGTTAGATATTTCATATGAAGTTAAGCATTAAGTACTTGATATTGGGGAGAAAAAGTGTGCGGATAAGAGATACAATGAATGAAAGAGAAACATGAGAATGAATTGGAGGAGTAATGCAATGAATTGGAGTAGTAATGGAATTTACAAGGATATAAGAATAAAAGAACTAAGAGGTATAAGAAGTGGTTTTAGTGTACATAAAGATACTATTATTGTAAATTAAATGGACATATTGAGATCCATATAGTACATTGTCTTTGATATTTACGAAATAAAAAGAAAACAAAATACAATATGTATGAGTAGATTTTGCAATGTGAACCTTAACCTGAAGGACAGAATATTCTGATTTTATAAGGAAAAATCTCAAGCTACTATTGGAACAACAATTGTGCTCAAGAATGAGATGTTTCCATATATTCCTTCTTCTTTCCTCCTAGAAGCTTGTTGAGTAAATTTAGTTTACTACAATACTTTGTTTGGGGTGAGTGTTCAGTACATAAGTTGGTGCTAGTGACCACCAACACAAGCTTGCTCATGGAATAGTGGGCGAACTAACTATATATGACCAACCCTGAGGGAAATAGCTGAAGGGAATGGGTGTGAATTTAGGCCTCGTCCTTAATGTTGTTCGAAAAATAGTGGAGACAATAATAACATGTCATTGTTACCAAAGAAAAACAAGTAATAAGTGGAAAAATTAGAAGATATAGGAGAGAGTAAAGTAATGAATAAGAAAATATTTAGAGGATGTTAAAGAAAAATAGCAAGTTTTACTCATCTCATGTCTCTTTTTTTTTCATTTTGAGAGAGTAAGATGGTAAAGATTATTGTGGCATGTGAGTACAACTGTGATAAGACAGAAGATTAAGAAATTAGGACGTTAAGAGGAGAAAGGATAGTCTCGATAATTTATTGGATTGATTGTTGATATAATAACATCATGTGATTGCTTTCGTTTTTAGAGTAACAATAGTTAATTAGTGCATATAATTTGGACAGATGCAACGAGGAAAGAAGAAAATCTCTCTCATTCATATATTTCGTTGCTGACTAAAAAATGGTAGAGAAGATCATGATGAGTAGTTAGAAGAAAGTGAAAAAGTAAAACATTCTCACTTGAGAAAAAAAAAATTTCTTTGTTTGTTGTTGTCTTTGTTAAACTTTTATGGAAATATGGTTGATGATGTTATAAAATATAGATCATACGCAACATAAGAGGAAATTGGGGCGTGGATGCAACAGAGACATAAATGCGGAAAATATGAAAGGCACTATAGAAGATTTGACGCATCACATAAGAAACATAACGATGAATTTTCTTTTTTATTTGTAGACAGGCATAAGAGGAGGAGAGAACGTCGCATAGCCATTAGAGGCCCAAAAAATAAAGCAGGGTGTCCTTTGCGTTAGATTCTTTTTTTGTTGATACATGGATACATATTAATCTCCAAGCAGAAAATATAAAATACATGTTGAATGTCTTAATAATTAATCCTTCTTCAACATACACCCACCACTTTACTCATGCTAATATGTCTTTCATCTTGCTACTACATCGTTAGAGAAGGAAATCTTATAACTCAATCTAGACGTAAGATAAACATACTACAAGAGATAAGAGTGACGACCAAGAGTGAATAAAGAATGTAACGGAAACTCTGGTGGGTGGGGAGAGAATTATGGTGTCATTAAAGATTGATTCATTAGTGGAGATAGTTTAAGAATGGGGACTCATGGCATGCTCATGGAAGTTAACGGGAAAAGCTAACAGAGCAATAATGAAAAATAAATGTGAAGATAGTCTTTTGCAAATGGATTATTAAACTATAGAGTCAATTGTGAAAATAGGCAGTTACCACCAGGGTTGAGGGATACGAATCCACACTGCGGCAACAACCAATAGAGAGAAGAATAGATAATTAATAAGAGTGGAAAGATCAGAGAAGAATAAAGGTATGAGGAGAGAAAGAGAGAGTCATGGCTAAAGAAGGATAATTATAAGTGTAGATGAAGAAATGAAGGTGACGATAAAAGATGCATAGAGAGTGCGGAGATAATTGTAGAGTCATTAAAACTGAAAAACCGGAGAGTCGGTGAGATAATTATGAAGTCAATACAACTGAAAAATCGGATAGTAGGCGAGATAATTGTGGAGTGGAAGACATTAAGGATTGAATTAGCACTGGAGAAAAATCGTGAGTGAGGAGTTATCGAGTGGCATAGAAGGTATTAGACAGGATTTTGCAAATCAGTAATGAAAATTAAAACGTGATGATGGTGTTTTACAAATTGGTCTTTAGATCATGGAGTCAATCGTGAGGATAATGGTTAGCACAACGATTGAGGAAGAGGAAAGTTGGAGATAATTTTGTCATGCCGTTTTAGCCACAAGTAAGAGAGAGAGAAGCATAACTGATTAACAAGAGTGTATAGGTGAAAGGAAAATTTAATAAAATATGAGAAAAAATTAGTGAAGAGATGAGATTTGATTGGCTAATTTTTTTTCGGAAACTGACAAGTTCATTGTTGTAATTGATAAAAAAACTCAAGCTTTTCATAATAGCTGTAAATTCAAACATCATGAAGTATTATTTTTTTTTATCATAGCAACAGGTGCATATTGATCCTCACACAATTTGTTCATTCCTTTGTGATTTACATTACAGTAGGTGACAGGCGGGCAACAAGTTGCGCTGCTAGTCCTTTTTGTATGGCAAATCCAATCCTTTGAAATACTAAATTCATACACTTAGGGGACATAACATTACTATTCATTACTTTATGAACCCTCTTCAAAAGAGCAACATCGTCTGGTGCTAAGAAACCAAATGTGTCAAACCCAAAAGGAACAAAGACATGTTGATTTTCAATACATGCTTTGTCATGTTTGGCAACTTTTGTTGAGGCAGCTTTAAGAGCAGCAAGTCCAACTGTAAAATTACCGCTCCGTAATGCCACAAGTGGAGAAACTCCAGTTAGATCTACACATGCATGTTTTCCTCCAGCCCATCCAAAAATCAGAACATCTGCAGGTCTAAGTGTCGATCTCCCTTCTTGTGGATCTGTTAAAAGTTAACAGGGGCCTCTTTTTTAGCAGCAACTCCTGCTTGTCTAAGAACATCATAGAGAACATCTCTAACAAGGTCATGTCTATATTTGAAGCCAGGAAGCTCTCTACAGTGAACAGCGTGTTCCCCGAAAGTATCTAAACAAGCCTTCCGACAAACTGGACATATCTCATCAGTAGGAAAAAGAGGAATCATGAGACGATATTTGAGTATCGTACGGTATTCCACTGGGGACATGTGCAAACCAAGCCCGTCAATAGGGATAGCAAGAAGAAAATCTTGAGCATGATCAGCTTGCAAACATCCAAAAATAGCCTTTTGTCTAACGGTCATATCATACTTAACTTTCATGTCCTCAATTATTTTTCTAAAAAGAGCACTCGCCAAAGCATTTTGAGCTTTTGTGGGGACGGTGTTAAAAAATAAATAATGATATCTATTTAAGATGCAATGAGTTTGAAAAATTCTCCTTATCCGGTCGAGGGAGTTTAGATTTCACCCGCATATATGTGCTAAATTAGTGTGGGACCAAGTATAGACGTCCCAATAACTTCACAACGAAGAATAGCAAAAGAAGCTCTTAAACGTACCAATTGATCATATTTATTCAGTTTAATGATAGGGTAATTGCATATCAGTTTGAAAAGGAGGTAAAAATAAAATTAAAATGACCCCAAAAAAATGAGGAAGTCAAAAAGTTTATTGAATGATTAAAAATTGAAAAACTGGAGAATGAGTCAGCAGTGGAGAGAAAATCGTGAGTCAGGAATTATTGAGTGTTCAAAATAGATAATAGGCAGGATCTTGCAAATTAGTAATGGAAAATAAAACATCATGAAAATATTTTGCAAATTGGTGTTTAGGTCATTGAGTCAATTGTGAGGATAATGGTTACCGCAATGGTTGAAGAAGAGGAATGTCGGAGATAATTTTGCCGTGCGGTTAGAAGCATAACTAATGAGCAAGAGTGTAAGGTAAGCGCAAAATCTAATAAAATATACAAAGTTTGAGAAAAATGTGTAAATGGATGCGTTTCAATTGGATATTTTTTTTCTGGAAACTCATATATAGAAAATTTGCTCTTTTTAATAAGTATAGATTCAAAGGTCATGAAGTTAAAAAGAAATAATGATAGACGCAATGACTTTGAAAATATCTCTTTGTCCATTCAAAGAGGATTGATCTCACCCGCATACATGTGCTAAATAAATATGCGACAAGTGTAGATGTCCGAATAACTTCAAAGTGAAGAATAGCAAAAAGAAAGTCTTGATAGAATTACTCAGTTTAATGACAGGGAAAACTGCATACATGTTGCTACAAAGGATAAAATGAAATTAAAATGGTTCTGAAAAAATGTGAATGTTACTAAAAACAAGTTTAATGATGGACATTTGAGATAAAACTGGAAAACGATTATGCAAAGTGTTGTGTGATTTCTACATCATCTTTTCACATACTATCACACACAAATTTAGTTCATTATAATTTTATTTAGCACTTTTTCATATTACTTTTGCCATCTTTTTATTACTTTACTTATCGCATAACTTGCATTGCAGATCTGTCCCAAAAGAACTGATTTCAGAGCTTAATTCTGCTAAAACAGCAGAATGCACGGCGTGCAGGATAAATGCACGATGTGCATCACTTTAGAAGAAGTCTCATTTCACCCAAACAGTAGAATGCACGGCGTGTTCGGGCCTCGAACATGGTGTGCAAATTTTTAGAAATGTAGAGAAAAGCATATGCACGACGTGCACTCAACTGCACGGCGTGCACCTAGAGCGTCAAACAACTATGAAAATTTCTAAAAAGTCACACGGCGTGCATTGCTTATATGCACGTCGTACGTAGTTCAACCTGGAGCAACCCGTCAATGTTGGTGCACGACGTGCACCTGGCAGTTTCAGAAATTCGAAAAATACGAGTTTGTATTTGAATGAAGGAGGGAACTTAAGAGGCAGTTAGGTTGGGTCATTTTGGAAGGTTTTTCTCGTCCCAAGCGAGAGGAAAACTGCGGAGGGCGGTTTTGGGAGAGATCTAAGGTGATTTTTTGCAAAAAGAAGCCATTTCTTCTTTTCTTCTTCTCCATTCTCTTCTCTAAGGTGCAGCCAAGCTTCCTCAACTCCGTGCAACTTCTTGGGAAAGGAGCTAGTCCGTTTTGGAGCAGCTAAAGAAGGAGAATTTCGTCCCCAAGCTAGAATTCCTCCTTCTTGTGGTTACAACTTCAGATCTCTTTGTTTTTCCTCCTCTAGATCATGTTTAGAACTGAATTTTCTGTAACAAATCTGCAAGGCATGGTTATGAATGAGTAATTTTCTTTTTCTTGGGCATGCGAGAGTAGCTCCCATGTCATAGCATGTATGGAACAAGTGATTTCGTACTAAATACTATGCTTCTTATTTTTCTACCATGAATGTTCCGGTTTATTTATCTCTTGCATGTATTGATGGCCACTTTATATGCATGTTTTCTGCATTCTTGCTTGATCTAAGAAAATAGGTAGGAATGTATGGAGGTACCCTTCTTGGCAAATCTTTCTCTACCATGGGAGTGGAGAGAAATGAGTTGAGGAACATGTTGTGATCAAAAACAAAATTTATGCACGAGAGTGCATCTTTGAGTTGCGATTGTTGCACTTGCATCAGGAGGTGAGGTGTAGCACAACTTTTCCTTTAACAAGGGTTTATGTATGTTTTAATTATCATGTTCCTATGGTATGCTATAATATGTGAGTGAAATTCTAATATCCAAGATCCATTAAAATCTGAATCTAAACCTTTTCTAGTAATCTTTTTGTTGTTTGTTTTAATCTGAATTTTCTACAATTAGATGAGCTTCACCATCTCTTTTAAACCGATCTAGATTGTTGAACTTTAGTGTTGTTGTGCTCAATTAATTGCCTAAGCTCCATATGTTCGACCTCAACTATACTACCTCTGTATACTTGCGGAGATTGGTTAAGTTGGGTAAACTATCCTTGTTTGGATTGAAACTTGTTAGTCTAATTAACCAACAAGTTTTTGGCGTCGTTGCTGGGGAGCTACGGTAGTTTATTTGGAGTAGTAATTACTAATCAGTATTCGAGGCTAGATCACCATTTCCATATTTCAAATTTCATATACCTTTTAGTTGTGTTCTCAATTCCTCTTGTTATTTTTCAGGCTATATGCGTCGCTCACAACGAGGTCTTCAAACATCTGTGTTGTTAGACTTTGAAATCAAGCATACTCTTTCAAGCATGAGAAGAGCAAGAAGAGTAGAGCATCCACTTCTAGGAGGTACTCCACCGTCACCATCATCACCACCACCATCTTCTTCACTCTTTGAGGAAGCTACACCAAGTGATCCAGTCATAGAGGACGACCGTCCTTTAAAGGATTTCACGATTCCAGTCGCCACAAACATCTGTGGGGCCATTGACTAGCCTGTTATAGAAGTGAACAACTTCTCAATTGCTCCTTCTATGATGCAAATGATACAACAAAATCATTTTGGAGGCACAACCAATGAAGATCCAAGTTTTCATGTTGTCAAATTCTTGGAATATCTGAATACCTTCATAATCAACGGGGTATCTCCTGAAGGAGTGAGACTTATGTTTTTTCCCTTCACTCTAAGAGATAGAGCTAAGGTGTGGCTTTTGTCTCTTCCAAAGAAGTCAATCAAAAGTTGGGACCAACTCTTAAATTCTTTTCTTGCAAAGTACTTCTCACCCAGCAAAATAGCCCAATTAAGGAATCAACTCATCAATTTCTCTCAAAATGAAGGAGAAACTCTTTATGATACATGGGAACGGTTTAAGGATCTTCAATGCCTTTGCCCACACCATGGTTTAACTAACTGGTTGTTGCTTCAAACTTTCTATAATGGACTATTCTACAACACTCAGTTGACACTAGATGCCACAACTGGTGGTGCATTAATGACTAAGTCTTATAGAGAGGCTTATGACATTTATTGAAGACATATCACTAAATCACTGCCAATGGGGAGGATATAGGGGATAAAATCAGCCTCTACAACTAGTTCTTCAACTAGGAAATAAGGAGGGAAACACACTATTGATGTCATGAATCTTATTGCTGCTAAATTGGATGTTCTTACACAGAAGTTTGAGAAGATGACTACTATGCAAATCCAATCAGCTGGAGGTATATGTGAAGATTGTGGTAATGTAGGACATACTTCTTCTTCATGTTTTGCTCCTAATGCAATTGAAGGGAGTTTTGAATAGGTCAATGTTGTTGGAATGCAAGGGAATAAGCAATACAATCCCTATTCCAACACATACAATTCGGGATGGAGAGATCATCCTAATTTCTCCTATAGGAACACAAGCAACACTCAAAACTTCCAACAAGGACAACAACAACCGCAATAATAACATGTAAACCATCAAGGGAATCTTCCGGGTTTCAACAATAGGGGTTACCAACAGCCACAACAACCCCAAGGTTCTCCCCTAGAAGGCATGATGGATAAATTTATATCTACACAAATGTAGCAGAATGAAGAACTCTGGAGAAATGACAAGCTATTGAAAGATGCCATTGCTCAACTTTCTACAAAGGTGGATGGTATTTCCACTCACACCAAGATGTTGGAGAACCAAATAGCACAACAATCTCTGACTCAACAAAGGACTCCACAATCTGGTTCTCTTCCAAGCCAACTGGAAGTGAACCTAAGGCAACAAGCTAATGCAATTATTCTAAGAAGTTGAGCTGAGATTAAAAGACCCTCTCCATCTAAAGAGAAGAACATGGAGGTAGTCGATGAAGAGGAGTCCAACACTCCTAATTGCAGCAAGGAAAAAGGTAAAACTGAAACACCACCTTCTTTCAAGGCCACTGAACCTTTTCCTCAAAGGCTTGCCAATAAGGAGGACCTCAAGTTTAGGAAGTTTACGGACACTATTAATATATTACATGTCAATCTTCCTTTTACTGAAGTTATTGCCGAGATGCCTTCTTATGCTAAATTCCTAAAAGATATCTTGACTAAAAGAACAAAAGTTGATCAGGTTGAAACTGTAATGCTTTCAGAAAAAGTGAGTTCTATTATTCAAAACTGCCTTCCAAAAAAGCTTGATGATTTGGGAGCTTTTACACTGCCATGTAAGATCAACAATACTACTTTTGACAAAGGTCTAGTAGATCTTGGTGCTAGTATTAGTCTCATTCCATCCACCTTATGGCAAGAATTGGATCTTGGAGACTTGAAGCCAACGAAGGTGGCTATTGAATTAGGTGATTATTCTATTAAATACCCAAAAGGTATAGTGGAAGATGTACTAGTGCAGATTGGGAAGTTCTATATACCATGTGATTTTGTTGTGCTTGATATGTGGAGATCCCTTCCAACCCAGTTCTTTTTGGAAGGCCATTCTTGAGGACTATCAGATGTCTTGTTGATGTTCGGGAAGGAAAGCTCACTCTACATGTTGGTGAAGAAGCAATGGAATTCTCTATTCATGATGCAATGAAAGCACCCACATGTGTTGAAGAAATCTGTTTGTTAGATACTACTGATCCAATTGAGGATGATAATGAAGATATTGCTGATTTGATGATCAATCTTTGTGATGATGATGTGACTGAACTCAACAATTCAGAAATTTCTGGAGCACTTACTATTTCTAAAGCACAAACTATTAATGAAGATTCTCCACTTGTTGATGATAAAGTTGATGAAGGTACAATAGGGAAAAAGGTAGAACTAAAAGCCTCTCCACTCAGGCTGAGGTAAGCATTTCTTGACCCAAATTCTACATCCCTGTTATAATAAATAATGAATTAACCAATGACCAAGAAAATAAATTACTTGTTGAACTGCGTTTGTATAAAGACGTCATTGGTTATTCCATAGATGATCTAAAAGGCATTCATCCTTCAATCTGTATGTATAGAATTAATATGGAAGATGATGCTAAACCAATAGTTGAACCACCTAGGCACCTAAATCAAAATATGCTTGAAGTGGTAAAGAAAGAGATTTTCAAATTAATTGATGTTGGAATCATTTATCCCATCAGTGATAGCCCCTGGGTTAGTTCCATTCACGTGGTTCCTAAGAAGGGAGGTGCAACTGTCATCAAGGGAGACAATGATGAGTTAATACAAAAACGTATGGTTACCGGCTGGCGTATGTATATTGACTACCGGCGTATGAATAAGGCAACCCGCAGGGATCATTTTCCATTTCCTTTTATTGATTTGATGCTTGAACGCCTCGCTAAGCATTCTTAATTTTGTTACGTGGACGGGTATTCTGGATTTTTTCAGATCCCTATTTATCCACCCGACCAAGAGAAAACTACATTTACTTGTACTTATGGAACATATGCCTATCTTCGTATGCCGTTTGATCTTTGCAATGCTCCCACTACTTTTCGATGGTGTATGATGGCCATATTCTTTGATTTTAGTGTATACAGTGATTCTTTTGATCAATGTTTATTGAACTTGTCTTTAGTCTTAGCCTGCTGTAAAAAGGTTAACCTAGTGCTAAATTGGGAGAAGTGCCATTTCATGGTACAATTTGGTGTAGTACTAGGACATGTTGTATCTAACAAAGGTATTGAAGTGGACATGACAAAAGTTGAAGCCATTGAGAAGATGTCTACTCCATCTTCAGCTAAAGACATCTGAAACTTTCTTGGACATGTAGGTTTTTATAGAATATTCATTAAAGATTTCTCTAAAATGGCAAAGCCATTGTGTTCCCTACTTGCAAAAGATGCCGAGTTCATGTTTGAGAATGATTGCCATACAACCTTTTCTAATCTCAAAGAGGCCCTCATTTCAGCCCCAAATATTCAACCTCTGGATTGGGATTCCCCTTTTTAGCTAATGTGTGACGCAAGCGATTATGCAGTGGGGGTTGTTCTAGGACAGCAGAAAGATAAGAAACTCCATGCCATCTATTATGCAAACAAAACCCTTGATGAAGCACAAATCAACTATACAACCACAGAGAAGGAAATGCTAGCCATCATTTATGCTTTTGACAAGTTCTGACAATATTTGGTGGGATCAAAGGTAATTGTATATACTGATCATGTTGCCATAAAGTATTTGTTGAACAAGGAAGATGCCAAACTACATCTTATTCGCTGGATTTTGCTTCTACAAGAATTTGATCTTGAGATCTGAGATAAGAAAGGTACAAAAAATAATGTTGCTAATCATATTTCTAGACTAACCAAAGAGGATGGAGATCCATTGCCCATTGAAGATCATTTGCCTATTGAAAATCTCTATGCATTGTCATCTACTCAAGCACCATGGTTTGCGGACATTGCCAACTTTCTTGCTACTAGACAACTCCCACCTAATTTGACACATCAATAAAAGAAGAAATTCGTTCATGATGTGAAACTCTACTATTGGGATGATCCATTGTTATTCAAGCATGGAAGTGATGGACTAATCTGCTGGTGTGTTGTTGAAGAGGAAATCCCAAATATTATTGTTGAATGCCATGCCTTGCCTTATGGAGGACACTTCAGAGGAGAGAAGACTGCTGCTAAGATACTACAAGCTGGTTTTTATTGGCCCACATTATTCAAAGACGTCAATCTATTTGTCAAATCTTGTGATAGATGTCAAAGAACAGGAGGTATAACCCCCCGTGATGACATGCCTCTCAACTCTATCTTAGAGGTTGAGATGTTTGATGTATGGGGAGCGGATTACATGGGACCATTACCATCTTCTTTTGGGTATCAATACATTCTTGTTGCTTGTGAATATGTGTCCAAATAGGTTGAGGCCATTCCAACCCAAGCGTCGGATGCTAAATCAGTAATTAAGCTTTTTCAAAAGATTATTTTCCCTCGGTTTGGAGTTCCTCGTGCTGTAATTTCAGATGGAGGCACACACATTGCTGAAAAACAATTCAACAACCTTCTCTCTAAATATGGTGTGACTCATAAGATCTCTATGCCCTATCATCCTCAAACATCTGGGCAGGTAGAGGTTTCAAACAGGCAGCTGGAGAATATTTTTGAAAAGAATGTTTCTAGTTCAAGAAAAGATTGAGCCTTAAAGATTGATGACACATTAAGGGCATACCACACAACCTATAAGACCATCGTAGGGACTACTCCATTCAAACTAATCTATGGAAAATCTTTTCACCTTTCTCTAGAATTGGAGCACCATGCTTTGTGGGCAATTAAGTTCTTGAATTTGATATGAAGAAAGCAAGAGAGAAATGCTTTTTGCAGCTGTAGGAACTTGAAGAAATTCGCCTTGATGCTTATGAGAATGCAAGGCTATACAAGGAAAGAACAAAGGCTTGGAATGACAAGAGGATCCACAGGAAAAATTTCCAAGAAGGAGATAAAGTCTTGTTATTCAACTCTAGATTAAAGCTATTTCTAGGGAAGAAGAAATCAAAATGGTCTGGCCCGTTCCTGGTGCTAATTTTTTTTCCATATGGAGCTGTGGAACTCAAGGCAAAGATGGCAACTTCAAAGTGAATGGACAGCGTTGCAAACTTTATTCTTATGGAGATGAAGTAGAGAAGGGATCCTTTTGCTCCCTCCAAGATGCTTGAAGAAATTGAAGAGTCTTACTCCGAATTCTAAATGGAGGACATTGTGAGAGTTGACCCCACATTAGGATAGATTTCTTTTAAGTTCTTTGAGTCAAAAACACTCTTTAATTTGGTTAATAAGCCTGTCATGGATGAATGTAATAATTTAGACTTGATTGCTGCCATATCTATCTCTGTTTTGTGCTGACTGACTGCTATTTTCTGTAGAAATTTTAAAATGCACGACGTGTCTTTCATTGACACATCGTGCACCTCAGCAGAAAATGCATTGAATGATGTTATGGAAACTTGCACGCCGTGCATTTCTTTATGCATGTCGTGCACTTGGGAGCTATAAATATGAAAAATGTTTCTGGGATCTTACACGTCGTGCATTTCTTTATGCACACTCTGTACCTGGTCATTCAAATGATAAAAAAATGTTTTGGAAACTCACACGCCGTGCATTTCTCGACGCACGCCGTGCACCTAGTTTTTCAAATACAACATCATGTTCTAGAAACATGCACGATGTGCATTGGTCAATGCACGCTGTGCATCTCTGTGAAAGAACTACTCTGCAATGTGTTTTCAATCAATGCACGTCGTGCACCTGAGCGTTAAGGGCAGTTCAAACTGAAGAGGAACACACCATGCATATAAAATGCACGTCGTGTCTTTTTTTGTAAAGACTAGTCAAGAAGGGGCTAGAGTGCACGACCTAATTCCCCACTCCAACCGTAGCATCCATGCACTCCAGCCATGCGCCACCATCATCCTCCACGAGAGCCGTGCATCTCTGCATGTCGTTCCCCCATTCTGCTGTCGTGCACCGTCAAGCAAGAGCAGCCACCTTCTTCTCCGGCAATGTCGCCACTCAAGACAGGGTTTCAGGTTGCACGTCGGATGCCTTCTTCTTCGCCAACGCCACCGCTCCAGCTAGGGATTCTCTATCCGCCTCCTCTCTCAGCCACCGCCCTTGCGCCGAACCCTAACGGCACCGCAGCTGAGCAACCACCAACCGCCGTCAAGCAGTACGAGGGGAATCCCGTCGAGCCGTCCCATGACTCATCCTCCGCGACCGACACCAACTTCTCCGTCCGCCTCCTCTCTGCATTGCCCGACAGCAACAACAACTCACAGACACCGACACCGTCGACCCTTCTTCTCCACCGCAACCCTAGCTGCTAAACTGCCAGCAACAACAGTATCCACCACCACCTGATTCAGTCTGTAGTTTATCTTTAGGTGCACGCCGTGTGCTCATCTTGCACGTCGTGCATTCGTCTTCCAGGGTAGAAGCAACATCTTTCAGTTGCATGTTGTGACAACAAACTACACTCCATGTATTACTACAACAACATGACACCTATCAAGAGAAGCACAGGCACACACCATGTAGGATCTCCTTCATCCAAAGCACCTCCCGCTACAAGTGCAACACCTTCTGAGACGGCACCAATGGCGTTTGTGCCCTCCACCCAATTCTGAGTCACCCTGGAGGAGGATGCAGATTACCGGTTCCTTATCACTAGGCGTGTTCTACCTTTCTGCTATGTCTGTGAAGAAACCCTTGACAAGTTGGGTTTCAAAAATGAGGTCATAGAACATTTATAATTCTTATGTCTACACCTTATTTGCACTAGAGTGTCAAAGACCTACCCCCACCTGGTTTATGAATTTCTGACCACCTTCAAAGAAGAATACGACCCACAAAACCGTCGTGAGCCATATCCAAAAATCAATTTTCAACTTCTAGACAAATACTTTTCTATGGATCTTAAACGGTTTTGTGCTTTACTTCAGTGCAACTATGGAGGGTATACAGATTATCCACCCACCTTCCATAATGATTCATTTTGGTCTGAGATTACTAGTGAAACAGTGCATAGAGCTAGAAATGCCTGAGCTTCTTCACTCCATAATCCAGTTTTTAGAGTTATGCATCGTCTTCTAAGCATAGGGCCCTTTGCTATAAATGAGACTCAAGGTGTAGTAGGAAAAAATGATCTTTTCTTCTTATGGTGCATATTAAAGAATGAGCAAATCAGTTCTGGCTACTACATTGTAAATAAGCTTCTAGAGACCAAAAAGAAGAAGCAAAGAGAGGCAGGTGACATCATGTGCGGTGGGTTGATCAATATACTTGCAATGCAACTAGGCTTAGAGGTGGGTGCCCTAGAATCTTCACCGGGGAAAAACCTTATAGACATCAACTATCTTATTTCTTATGGCTTGATATCAAGATATGGAATTAAAACAAGTAAATTAAAGGTTTTTATCACAAAGAAGCAGTTCATCGTCATCCCCGATTCAACCCGCAATGATATCGAGAACAAAGCTAGTTGGAAGGTGGAGTTACAGCTTGAAGTTGATGAAGAGACTCCCACTCGTGGTGCCAGCAGCTCTACGCCAACAGCTACACCAGCACCTCCTACTCCACTTCCACCCTCCACTAGTACTCAGACGGAGTACACTTGGACAATGTCTGATGTGAGACACCTTTACGACTATATTCAGTAGAGGTTTGACCACATTGATAGCTGTTTCGACCAGATGAGCACGCAATACACTATGATCTATGACATGGTCAACCAGATAGACGCTTGGCATATCTCTCAGGGCCATTACCCCACCCCGCCGCCGTATCAGTCACCGCCAGAGCAGCAATCTGAGTTTCCACAACAGCCACCTCAGTTTCCAGAGCAGTAACCCGACTCTTCCACCCGGCCGATGGACATCCCCCACATTGTCAGCCAGTTCTTCCCTGATTAGGAGGGCGGAGGCTCTTATTTGTGATCACATCGATGACAGGTACCCGATTATGAACCCCATAAGTTCGATTGATGCAGTGAGGATACTACTAATTTCAAGCTTAGGGGGAGCACAACCGGCCAATAGTTGTAGTTTTTCATTCAACTTTTCTTTATTTGAGTCAGTTGTATCATGTGTTTTCCTTTTTATTCTTTGCTATGTTCCTTGATGGTAAAAATTAATATGACTTGAGACTATCTTCTTAGAATGAACCCCCCCCCTTGTATGTTGGAATTATTCTGTCCTTTATGTGTCTTGGCTACATGAAAAGAAAAATCAAGAGCATGTATGAATGAAATGGAAATTGAAAAATCCCCATGTACATGATTTTGTCTTGTGTTTGTTGTTTGAAATCTCATTTTTTTTACATCCATGATTTCTCAATACACGTAACAATTCCAAATTTCAAGCGAATGAATCAACTTGGCAACATTTAATAGAATATAGGATACTCTTGCCAAACCTTAGTGCATCTATAATAAAATTTTCAATGAAAAACTTTCAAAAGAATGATTTAAATGTTGCTAGCTTTAACATTCTTGTTGACTCTTTGGTGTTGTACCATAAACAGTTTATCTTGACCCAATAAAAGATGGCAAATGGCCCACATATTATGCTAGCCTAGTGTGAGTCTGATCTGGCAACGATGGTTAGGTGATATAAAAATAAAAAGAGGGTACAAACAACACCCCAACCGGCTTTCCTTGTGAGCGTAAGCATAAATTAGCAACCAAATGCCAAAACCAAAAAATTCCATCATCATATCTTTAAGAAAAAGAGTGCAACTAAGTATTGTTAATGTTAGCATTTCTTTCATCATCTTATATCTGTGCTAGCTGAAAACTTTGTAATTTACATGCACTGATTGTTTGGCTTGATTATCCAAATTCTATTCAATGTCGTCTAGTTGATCATTTTGTTTGTTTTGGAACCAACCCTGCTGAACTTAATTTCTCTATCTTGGATGTTAAAATTTTGAGATGACAACAAGGAATACAAGAACAATGTGCATGGTTAGCCTCTTTTTATATTACTTTTTCCATCTTTTTGTTACTTTACTTATCACATAACTTGCATTGCAGATATGTCCCATAAGAATTGATTTCAGAACTTAATTCTGCTAAAACAGCAGAATGCACAGCGTGTAGGACAAATGCACGGCGTGAATCACTTTAGAAAAAGTTTCATTTCACCCAAATAGAAGAATGCACGGCGTGTTCGGGCCTCGAACACAGCTTGCGAGTTTTCAGAAATGTACAGAAAAGCATATGCACGACGTGCACTCAACTGCACGGCATGCACCTGGAGCGTCAAACAACCAAGAAAACTTTTGAAAAGTCACACGACGTGTATTTCTTATATGCACGCCGTGCGTAGTTCAACCTGGAGCAACCCGTTAGTGTTAGTGCACGACATGCACCCAGATGCACGTCATGTAGTTGGCAATTTCAGAAATTTATAAAATACGAGTTTGTGTTTAAATGAAGGAGGGAACTTAAGGGGCATTTAGGTTGGGTCATTTTGGAAGGTTTTTCTCGTCCCAAGCCAGAGGAAAACAGAGGAGGGTGATTTTGGGAGAGATCTAAGGTGGTTTCTTACAAAAAGAAGCCATTTCTTCTTCTCTTCTTCTCCATTATCTTCTCCAAGATGCAGCCAAGCTTCCCCAACTCTGTGTAGCTTCTTGGGAAAGGAGCTAGTCCGTTTTGGAGCAGCTAAAGAAGGAGAATTTCTTCCCCAAGTTGGAATTCCTCCTTCTTGTGGTTACAACTTCAGATCTCTTTGTTTTTCCTCCTCTAGATCATGTTTAGAACTGAATTTTCTATAACAAATCTGCAAGGCATGGTTATGGACAAGTAATTCTCTTTTTCTTAGGCATGGGAGAGTAGCTCCCATGTCATAGAATGTATGGAACAAATGATTCCGTACTAAATACTATGCTTCTAGTTTTTCTACCGTGAATTTACCGGTTTATTTATCTCTTGCATGTATTGCTGGCCCCTTTATATGTATGTTTTCTGCATTCTTGCTTGATCTGAGAAGATTGGTAGGAATGTATGGAGGTACCATTCTTGGAAACTCTTTCTCTACCACGGGAGTGGAGAGAAAAGAGTTGAGGAACATGTTGTGATCAAAAACAAAATTTATGCACGAGAGTGCATCTTCGAGTTGCGATCGTTGCACTTGCATCGGGAGGTGAAGTGTAACACAACTTTTCCTTTAACAAGGGTTTATGTATGTTTAAATTATCATGTTCCTATGATATGCTATGGTATGTGAGTGAAATTCTAATGTCCAAGATCCATTAATATCTGAATCTAAACATTTTCTAGTAATCTTTTCATTGTTTGTTTTAATCTGAATTTTCTGCAATTAGATAAGCTTCATCATCTCTTTTAAACCGATCTAGATTGTTGAACTTTAGCGTTGTTACGTTCAATTAATTGCCTAAGCTCCAAAAAAAAATTGTCTAAGCTCCTTGTGCTCGACCTCGACTATGCTACATCCGTATACTTGCAGATATTGGTTAAGTTGGGTAAACTATCCTTGTTTGGATTGAAACTCGTTAGTCTAATTAACCAACACAGAGTTATGATTATATAAATTCTGGTGATTTATTTAAATCATTTACAAGGCTACCAGGTAGGCAGACAATGTCTGTGACTTGATGATATATTGAAATTAAAGATGTGCACATAAAAAAAGCATTGTTCAATTATACAAGCATATTAATTATATAAAGGAACTTAATGGTAGTGCAACGAAAGCGAGTATGAAAACACCTCTTCCTCTTACTACAATCCGCATTTAAGCAGCATCATTGCCTACTAGCAACAAACTCAAAAGTGAATAGGAAGACTAAGATGTAAACCAAAGACTTACCAAAATGTAGCGCATATAATGTTGGTAGTGGTTTTTTGGAGATTGGAAAAGAAACCCAAGCACACCATTCATTCTTCTACTTCCATGTTGCTTTCGAAATTGCATGGTTTGTCTACCTTCTTTAGAGAGTCTGGATCCTAATCTCTCCAGCTCAACAGTCAGATAAATGAAGACTATTGTAAGCAGGCGTTCAGTTTGCATTTGTCTTCAGAGATGAGAGTGGGGGTAGACCTGTCAAACGGGTGGGTCAGGTTGGGTTCGGTTCGAGTCTTTGCGGGTGCGGGTTACGTGGGTGCGGGTCAAAAAAGACCCACTTCTAAATGGGTCATCAAAAAGTCCACCCAAACCCGACCCGTTTAGTTTGTATCAAGTAGAAACATAGTTGGTGTGAACAAAAGAATATTAATATTTTTCTTTCTTTATTAGTTTTCTGCTTTGTTATAATTCAATAAAAAAATATAGGTTGACATTTAATGTAAAATATAACAAATACATTGTTGTAACCTAAGTTTAGTTCATCATAAACAACACTTAGTTGCTGATATTTGATTTCACCTATAATAGTAAAACACTTTATTTTTGTTAAAAATGTTACAAACACCAAAAGTAACACTAGAAAAATTCCTTTTGAAGCAAACAATCATACATTAAAAAATTTGACAAACACACAACCATAAAATAAAAAGATTGACAAACACACATTGATATATTAAAAAGTTTTACTAACACAAATTACAAACTCAAAATTTTAGAAGCTATTCAAGAAGCAATTGTTCAATAACACACTAGAAGTTGAAGCTCTCCTCGATTGTGTTTGATGCTTGTTTATGTTGAAGTCCATTTTCATCAAGGTTAACCATAAGGTCAACGTCTTTGTATTCTCCATTATCTACGAAGACAAGTAAAAGGTAATTAACTTATAAGAATGCATTATGAATTAAATACAAGTGACAAAATATATATATACCTCCCATTTCATAACCAAATAACCAATTTCTTGTGCAAATACAAGGTTGAGCACTATCTGGTCTGAGTGATGTTCTATATTTGTTGATCACTTTGGCTCCAATACTAAAAGAAGATTCTGAAGCAACTGTTGTAATTGGAATTGATAAAATGTCTCTCGCCATGATTGATAAGATATGATATCTCCTTGAGGTAGACTCCCAATATCCTAATACACTCATCTTAGCGTGTATTCTGTTTGCTATAGTACTAGGAGTCTAGGACAAGTTCCCATCGTCCGTCGACCTGTGCATGTAAATGAAAAAAATAATTTTGATACATATTATATTAATGACTGTTAGATGTAAATATATCAGAGAATTATCTTGCCCACTCACGTATGCCACTTGATAAGTATGATTCTCGGAGGCTGTTGGTCCTAGTACGATGCACGTCACGATTACTTAGGCGGAAGCCGCAGAAGGCAGAACTATAAATCGAACTATAGCCGCAGAACGGCGGAAGCAGGCGGAACTATAGAAAACCAGATTCATACGTCCATAATCTAGATATCGGACAGAAATCAGATTGCAAACGGCGGCTGAGTTTCTATTGCGGTGACAAGTTATAATACAACCTGCAAGCCATTGTTATATTTATAGGAACCCGTACCTTAAACAACCCTAATAACGTTACACAATGAATCTGCACGATTGATCAATTATTTTGAAAGGTACATAATTAAATAAGCCTATTTAGATGGATCACCCGCGGGTACCCGCGGGTCAACCCGTGAGACCCACATAAAAACAGGTACGGGTTGGATCTGAACCATATTTAAACAGGTGGCCATAATCTCTACCCAAACCCGTATTAAATGAGTCGACCCGTGGGTCAATGACCCGTGGGGGCATATGGAGAGAGAGAGACAATGAGAGTATTGTGAGTAACCGACGCGTGGAATGTGTATTCTAGCTGCATACACGTCTTGGTTTTGAGGGAAGTAAATGGAATAGAAATTAATTAGAAAAAAAAAACAAAGAGGGAACCCGAGCAAAGAGAGTGAGTAGGAAAGAAACGTGGGTTGTGAAGTTGGAGCATTGAATGGGATGATGCGAAAGAAAGAGAACGTGAAGTTGGGAAGTTATTGAATATGGGAAGTTAGGAGGAAAGAAATAGCGGGAGTGGAGGAGGGTGTGGTGTGGGGGGAGAGGGAGGGAGTGTGTGGGAAGATGTTAAAGAGGCTCGACCTGCAAACAAAAAGTTAATAATAAAAGTAACAAAAACTTCAAAAAAAAAGGAGAGAAGATAGAGAAGTAAAGAGAGTCGAGTATTTCAAAAATGTTGTTATTTGATTGGTCAATGACACAACCGTAATTAATTTTTTTTTATAGTAGTATAGATTTATTGGTAGTCAGTCAACTGAATGATGCCTGCGGAACAAGAGAGGAAGCGAGAGTGCCGGCGCTCAATTCATTGTAGCACTACTACTGTCTCCGGTTGTTCTCGTGGCGGTCCCCACAATACGTGGGGTATGTAGGTTTTGGTTTTGGAATCGAGTGGGGGATGATGGGATGGAGTCTGACTCGGCCGTGCTGTCTCCTCTTTCGTAGCGGCAGCGACAAGGGATGGACTGGACTGCAAGAGTGAGTGATCAAAAGCATCTATCGGGCTGGCAATCCCGGGCTTCCCACTCCTCAATGAAAAACTTTCAAAAGAATGATTTAAATGTTGCTAGCTTTAACATTCTTGTTGACTCTTTGGTGTTGTACCATAAACAGTTTATCTTGACCCAATAAAAGATGGCAAATGGCCCACATATTATGCTAGCCTAGTGTGAGTCTGATCTGGCAACGATGGTTAGGTGATATAAAAATAAAAAGAGGGTACAAACAACACCCCAACCGACTTTCCTCGTGAGCGTAAGCATAAATTAGCAACCAAATGCCAAAACCAAAAAATTCCATCATCATATCTTTAAGAAAAAGAGTGCAACTAAGTATTGTTAATGTTAGCATTTCTTTCATCATCTTATATCTGTGCTAGCTGAAAACTTTGTAATTTACATGCACTGATTGTTTGGCTTGATTATCCAAATTCTATTCAATGTCGTCTAGTTGATCATTTTGTTTGTTTTGGAACCAACCCTGCTGAACTTAATTTCTCTATCTTGGATGTTAAAAATTTGAGATGACAACAAGGAATACAAGAACAATGTGCATGGTTAGCCTCTTTTCATATTACTTTTTCCATCTTTTTGTTACTTTACTTATCACATAACTTGCATTGCAGATATGTCCCATAAGAATTGATTTCAGAACTTAATTCTGCTAAAACAGCAGAATGCACAGCGTGTAGGACAAATGCACGGCGTGAATCACTTTAGAAAAAGTTTCATTTCACCCAAATAGAAGAATGCACGGCGTGTTCGGGCCTCGAACACAGCTTGCGAGTTTTCAGAAATGTACAGAAAAGCATATGCACGACGTGCACTCAACTGCACGACATGCACCTGGAGCGTCAAACAACCAAGAAAACTTTTGAAAAGTCACACGACGTGTATTTCTTATATGCACGCCGTGCGTAGTTCAACCTGGAGCAACCCGTTAGTGTTAGTGCACGACATGCACCCAGATGCACGTCATGTACTTGGCAATTTCAGAAATTTATAAAATACGAGTTTGTGTTTAAATGAAGGAGGGAACTTAAGGGGCATTTAGGTTGGGTCATTTTGGAAGGTTTTTCTCGTCCCAAGCCAGAGGAAAACAGAGGAGGGTGATTTTGGGAGAGATCTAAGGTGGTTTCTTACAAAAAGAAGCCATTTCTTCTTCTCTTCTTCTCCATTATCTTCTCCAAGATGCAGCCAAGCTTCCCCAACTCTGTGTAGCTTCTTGGGAAAGGAGCTAGTCCGTTTTGGAGCAGCTAAAGAAGGAGAATTTCTTCCCCAAGTTGGAATTCCTCCTTCTTGTGGTTACAACTTCAGATCTCTTTGTTTTTCCTCCTCTAGATCATGTTTAGAACTGAATTTTCTATAACAAATCTGTAAGGCATGGTTATGGACAAGTAATTCTCTTTTTCTTAGGCATGGGAGAGTAGCTCCCATGTCATAGAATGTATGGAACAAATGATTCCGTACTAAATACTATGCTTCTAGTTTTTCTACCGTGAATGTACCGGTTTATTTATCTCTTGCATGTATTGCTGGCCACTTTATATGTATGTTTTCTGCATTCTTGCTTGATCTGAGAAGATTGGTAGGAATGTATGGAGGTACCATTCTTGGAAACTCTTTCTCTACCACGGGAGTGGAGAGAAAAGAGTTGAGGAACATGTTGTGATCAAAAACAAAATTTATGCACGAGAGTGCATCTTCGAGTTGCAATCGTTGCACTTGCATCGGGAGGTGAAGTGTAACACAACTTTTCCTTTAACAAGGGTTTATGTATGTTTAAATTATCATGTTCCTATGATATGCTATGATATGTGAGTGAAATTCTAATGTCTAAGATCCATTAATATCTGAATCTAAACATTTTCTAGTAATCTTTTCATTGTTTGTTTTAATCTGAATTTTCTGCAATTAGATAAGCTTCATCATCTCTTTTAAACCGATCTAGATTGTTGAACTTTAGCGTTGTTGTGTTCAATTAATTGCCTAAGCTCCAAAAAAAAATTGCCTAAGCTCCTTGTGCTCAACCTCGACTATGCTACATATGTATACTTGCGGATATTGGTTAAGTTGGGTAAACTATCCTTATTTGGATTGAAACCCGTTAGTCTAATTAACCAACACAGAGTTATGATTATATAAATTCTGGTGATTTATTTAAATCATTTACAAGGCTATCAGGTAGGCGGACAATGTCTGTGACTTGATGATATATTGAAATTAAAGATGTGCACATAAAAAACATTGTTCAATTATACAAGCATATTAATTATATAAAGGAACTTAATGGTAGTGCAACGAAAGCGAGTATGACAACACCTCTTCCTCTTACTGCAATCCGCATTTAAGCAGCATCATTGCCTACTAGCAACAAACTCAAAAGTGAATAGGAAGACTAAGATGTAAAAGAAGTAACAATCCAAACTTGCAAAGACTTACCAAAATGTGCGCATATAATGTTGGTAGTGGTTTTTTGGAGATTGGAAAAGAAACCCAAGCACACCATTCATTCTTCTACTTCCATGTTGCTTTCGAAATTGCATGGTTTGTCTACCTTATTTAGAGAGTCTGGATCCTAATCTCTCCAGCTCAACAGTCGGATAAACGAAGACTATTGTAAGCAGGCGTTCAGTTTGCATTTTTCTTCGGAGATGAGAGCGGGGGTAGACCTGTCAAACGGGTGGGTCGGGTTGGGTTCGGTTCGAGTCTTTGCCGGTGCGGGTAACGTGGGTGCGGGTAAAAAAAGACCCACTTCTAATTGGGTCATCAAAAAGTCCACCCAAACCCGACCTGACGGGTCGCGGGTCGACCCGTGGGTACCCGTTTAGTTTGTATCAAGTAGAAACATAGTTGGTGTGAACAAAAGAATATTAATATTTTTCTTTCTTTATTAGTTTTCTGCTTTGTTATAATTCAATAAAAAAATTATAGGTTGACATTTAATGTAAAATATAACAAATACATTGTTGTAACCTAAGTTTAGTTCATCATAAACAACACTTAGTTGCTGATATTTGATTTCACCTATAATAGTAAAACACTTTAATTTTGTTAAAAATGTTACAAACACCAAAAGTAACACTAGAAAAATTCCTTTTGAAGCAAACAATCATACATTAAAAAGTTTGACAAACACACAACCATAAAATAAAAAGATTGACAAACACACATTGATATATTAAAAAGTTTTACTAACACAAATTACAAACTCAAAATTTTAGAAGCTATTCAAGAAGCAATTGTTCAATAACACACTAGAAGTTGAAGCTCTCCTCGATTGTGTTTGATGCTTGTTTATGTTGAAGTCCATTTTCATCAAGGTTAACCATAAGGTCAACGTCTTTGTATTCTCTATTATCTACGAAGACAAGTAAAAGGTAATTAACTTATAAGAATGCATTATGAATTAAATACAAGTGACAATATATATATACCTCCCATTTCATAACCAAATAACCAATTTCTTGTGCAAATACAAGGTTGAGCACTATCTGGTCTGAGTGATGTTCTATATTTGTTGATCACTTTGGCTCCAATACTAAAAGAAGATTCTGAAGCAACTGTTGTAATTAGAATTGATAAAATGTCTCTCGCCATGATTGATAAAATAGGATATCTCCTTGAGGTAGACTCCCAATATCCTAATACACTCATCTTAGCGTGTATTCTGTTTGCTATAGTACTAGGAGTCTAGGACAAGTTCCCATCGTCCGTCGACCTGTGCATGTAAATGAAAAAAATAAATTTGATACATATTATATTAATGATTGTTAGATGTAAATATATCAGAGAATTATCTTGCCCACTCACGTATGCCACTTGATAAGTATGATTCTCGGAGGCTGTTGGTCCTAGTACGATGGACGTCACGATTACTTAGGCGGAAGCCGCAGAAGGCAGAACTATAAACCGAACTATAGCCGCAGAACGGCGGAAGCAGGCAGAACTATAGAAAACCAGATTCATACGTCCAAAATCTAGATACCGGACATAAATCAGATTGCAAACGGCGGCTGAGTTTCTATGGCGGTGACAAGTTATAATACAACCTGCAAGCCATTGTTATATTTATAGGAACCCGTACCTTAAACAATCCTAATAACGTTACACAATGAATCTGCACGATTGATCAATTGTTTTGAAAGGTACATAATTAAATAAGCCTATTTAGATGGGTCACCCGCGGGTCAACCCGTGAGACCCACATAAAAACAGGTGCGGGTTGGGTCTGAACCATATTTAAACGGGTGGCCATAATCCCTACCCAAACCCGTATTAAATGGGTTGACCCACGGGTGCCCACGGGTCAATGACCCATTTTGACGTCTAAGCGGGGGCATATGGAAAGAGAGAGACAATGAGAGTATTGCGAGTAACCGACGCATGGAATGTGTATTCTAGCTGCATCCACGTCTTGGTTTTGAGGGAAGTAAATGGAATAGAAATTAATTAGAAAAAAAAAAAACAAAGAGGGAACCCGAGCAAAGAGAGTGAGTAGGAAAGAAACGTGGGTTGTGAAGTTGGAGCATTGAATCGGATGATGCGAAAGAAAGAGAACGTGAAGTTGGGAAGTTAGGAGGAAAGAAATAGCGGGAGTGGAGGAGGGTGTGGTGTGGGGGGAGAGGGAGGGAGTGTGTGGGAAGAGGTTAAAGAGGCTCGACCTGCAAACAAAAAGTTAACAATAAAAGTAACAAAAACTTCAAAAAAAGGAGAGAAGATAGAGAAGTAAAGAGAGTCGAGTATTTCAAAAATGTTGTTATTTGATTGGTCAATGACACAACCGTAATTAATTTTTTTTTTATAGTAGTATAGATTTATTCGTAGTCAGTCAACTAAATGATGTCTGCGGAACAAGAGAGAGAGAGAGAGAGAGAGTACCGGCGCTCAATTCATTGTAGCACTACTACTGTCTCCGGTTGTTCTCGTGGCGGTCCCCTCAATACGTGGGGTATGTAGGTTTTGGTTTTGGAATCGAGTCGGGGATGATGGGATGGAGTCTGACTCGGCCGTGCTGTCTCCTCTTTCGTAGCGGCAGCGACAAGGGATGGACTGGACTGCAAGAGTGAGTGATCAAAAGCATCTATCGGGCTGGCAATCCCGGGCTTCCCACTCCTCAATTGAGGCACATAACCGCTTATCTTGCGATTCTAGCTTATTAGCTGGTTGATTGCCGTGCCTACGTTAATCGACAATCAGTACAAGCGATCGGGTAGGCATATCTGAACGTGTGAATGAATCTTCCCATGACCCGATTCAAGGGGCGATTGATATCGCCATTGTTGCCTTAGGTTCATTGTGGATCTTTCACAATCAGATGCGCCTAATTGTTTTTTTTCTTTCTTTCTTCTAGTATTTTCAGTCCGTACGTATGTGGTGAGAAGATTGATTAGGGGGGAGCTCTCGTCATACACACCAAATAGTTTGCTGTCTCACACTCAATCATTACTTCCTACGCTAGATAGTCAATTGACTCAATTCCAAGTTTCCGTAATCGGCTGCAGGCTTTAAAGGTCTTCACTTTGACTTACTAGTTCGCCAAGGTTTGGGAAGAAACAGACGGCTAAACTGGCTAGCATGTACATCAATACTGTAGCCAGCAAAGGTTTCTGTACGCTGGCCTGAGTGGTGTTTTTATTTGTTAGACTTGGCGAGGGATCCTTTATTCATCAACATATGGTTGTGTTTATTTTGCCGGCTAAGTAGACGCACGGCGACTAATTTATTAATGGCATATCAACTTTTGTTTGTTGCGCTATATAGAATGCAAATAAGATGCCACACGGGTTGGTTAACCGAAAAAATTCCCCCATATACCGTACCGCTTAAAATCCTCACAACAGAGATTGAGTTTATTTGCCACAAATAACTATTTGCCATGTAATCCTTTTAAGTAACTCCTTAACCCATGTATCGTTATTTACATGTAGGACATAATAGATTTTATCTAAATAAACTAAAATTACTTACATGTGTATCAAACTACAGATATCTTACCATCAAATTTATTTATCGTTGATCTAAACAACAGTTATCTAACACGAGGTTTACCTATCATTAATTAACTTAGCCACAACAATTAAACTCATGGCAGCTGAATACCAAACACAACCATCCGGTCGTTGGACGGCAATCATGAATCCGGACGAAACCGACCGAGATGCATCTTGCTTCCTCTTGTAACCAGGCCGGCGAGCCATCCGGGCTTCAAGGGGCAGCCAGTTTGTTTCATTATTAAAACGCTGAAACATCACACGTCTATGGGAGGGATAGGTAACAGTTGATTGTTCTATATGGTGTCTTGTGGAAAGTCTACGTGGATGCTTATTTGAAAAAAGTTTTATCGGTGGGTGTTGACTGAGTCTTGTGGCTTTTGAGAGGCTAATGTTGAGCACGATCCCTCTTATGTACCTTTGCCTTATATATGTAATGTCTCACTGCATGTTATTTTCCCTCCGGTTATGGTCATCGAAGAAGACACTAGGTAGCTTAGGATAAAGATTGCAAGGGCAAGATGGTTTGGAATTTAAAGGTTAGGGGATAGATTCAAAACCCTTCCATGAATGTGTCTTTGAACCTTTTATTTGGTGATTTAACTAGGTGATCTCAATGAGATTAATTATCTAGATGTATGCAGATGGCTATGACTAAGAGTGATGCATATCATCTATATGCAATTATTAGACTAAGCACATATACTATGCAGTAAGAACTATGAGTTATATGAGCATCATGAAGATATGTGAATTCTTGAGATAGTCACACATGTTAAGAATATGAATAAGCATCATGCAAAGCAAGAAAGGTACAATGTCTCAAAGGCGCTCTTTGAGTGGAAGATGACAGAAGGAGATCCAGTAGAACCCCATGTACTCAATATGATTGGGCATGTGGAACATCTAGAGAGACTAGAATCTCCTTTGAGCTAAGAATTGGTCACATATATGATTCTACAATCATTATCTGAATCATATAGCCAGTTTATCGAGTGTTACTACTTGAGTAACTTGGATAAACCACTGCCACAATTACTTGACATGTTGATAAATGCCAAAGCAAGAATGAAGAAGGACAAACATGTGATGAAGAACAATAGAGTGGGATCCAATGACAAAGGTGTAGGGAAATATGGTGAAAAAATACACAGTGGAATTTTTTTTACTTCCACATTCCCCATAAAACCAGCAGATCGCGTCAACAACGACATAATGGGAAGGATGGTTTCGAGGACATACTTGGTCCTCGAGCAAGTCTCAAGACATCTCCTCATCATTGTCGATGTGCAACTTTCTTTTAATTGCACTGGGACTCATTCTCTGCACCTGCTGGTCTCCACCACAAACAACAAACTTGAACGATGTCTATAACAATTGTTTGATCTCTACCATGGACTGTGGGCTGACATTGTCCTCCTAATGACGATCAATGCCCACCTCGCCTCTATAGAAGTCTACACGGACCACCTAAAACTCGTACTCATTCTACTAGAGAAGGCAAGAAGGAGTTGTATCCTTCTGTTAGTGTACTACTCACTGATGCAGGGGTTTTGAGTCCTTTTTATAGGCTAGTTTTACACTCATTTTATGCGCTTATTGGTCATATTTGTGGTTAATATTGCATGATTCAATTCCTTTAGCCTATTATCCTCTCCTGCATCAAATTCAGATTGTTTTACTTTATTTTTATTTTTTTTGCATAGATTATCATATTTCTCAGATTTGATTTGTGTTTTTCTCTCATTTTCAGGCAATTCACAATTCTGGATCTGTCGATACCATCGACGTTCTGTCGATAGCATCGACTGAGCAACAATGACAGAGCAGGAGAGGAAGCAGATAGTTTGATACCATTGACACTTTGTCGATGGTCTCAAAAGTCCAACAGCAAGCCAAATACTGTCCTGTCGATACCATCAACGGGAGCTGTCAACGGGATCGAGAAGGCCTCGGACGTACCCCAGAAATTGAAGCAACCAACGGTACCCTAAGGTGTCGATGCCATCCACACCCTATCAATGGTATCAACGCCGTCGGATCAAAGTTTTGTCCAACACGACTTCAATCAGATAGCTACGTTGTTTTGGCGGTCGTAAGTGGTACCTATACCAAGAAAAAGACGGTCCAAAGCCGTCATTCACGTTGGATTGCATTGCACAAGTCTTGAAGGAGGAGAGAGCAACGAACGAAGCTGAGAGCTACACCCCGAGAGATTCTAGAGGCGCAGACGGAGTTTTCTACCACCAGAAGGCTGCAGAATGCTCATCCCGCGCCGAGGATCACCCAGTTCTTCTCCGTTCAGGGATTACACCATCTCCATCCACATTTTTCCATGTTTTCTCATTCCTTCATGGTGTTTTGCATTGAGATGAACATGTAGGGCCAATCCCCTTTGTTTCTAGGACTGGGAGTAGCCCAGACAATCGTTGTATGACTCTTTTTACATAGTTTATCATAATTTGTCCCTCAAATCCACAATATGATATCGTTTTCTCCATTGCTATCATTGTGCTTGATCACCATAATGGTAATCTAATACCTTTAATTGCTTTTGACGAAGAATTAATGATTGAAAAGAGGCAGTAATCATATTAACTAATAAATCATTTGGAAAAGGTGATGTACAGTTAATGGTGGGAACCCAGAGACATGTTTTTCATGCACTTAGTCTAGGGCATAGGTTACTATTGGTATGGAATCGACCTAGATTAAGATAGTGAATTGTATCGCGGAAGCGAGCAATTCTAGCTATAGGCCACTATCCGAAAAGGGAGACACGTTGTGATAATTGTGAAGGAATTAGTACAACAAGAATCTGCGGTGAAACCGCAATCCTAGAGATTTCTTTTGAATTGATTAAACCAACCATTTAATTGATTGCTTTGTTTTATTTTATTTTTATTTTTATTTTTCAAAACAACTTCCAAACTTTTATAATCAGTTTAGCTGATCGCGAGTAGTTAGTAGTAGTCTACCAATAATTACGTTTCCATGTGTTCGACTCGGGCCTCACAAGGCCTATATTACGTTGACGCGTACACTTGCGTTATACGCACGGTAAAGTCGTGTCAAGTTTTTGGCACTGTTACCGGGGAAACAACAATTTTTAGCACAACGAGTGCTACAAGAGGCCACTCTAGGCCACTTTTAATAATTTTAATAATTGAGAGTGAATTATCTATCTTTCAAATTCTTTATTCGTCTAGCACTGTACTTAATCAATTTTTCACATTTCAGGTACTAGTGCATGGTGAAGACGCGTAGTACGAACTATGCACAGTCAACACCTGAGATTCTGCCTTCGGGATCGGGTGACGAGGAGGAGGATATCCACAATCAACCCGAAGACTTAGACATAGATTCTGAACTTGAAGTAATGATTGAGGAACAGACAATATGGGAGAAGATCAAGGCTTCTTACTCATCCGCGTCTAAGGGGTCGATCAAAAAGTAGGCGGTCAACATTCCTACATACAAGATTGATTCGACACTGATAAACTTGGTCAAGTCTAATGCATTTCATGGGCTGAACAATGTAGATCTAGTGGTCCACATCAGTACATTTGTGGAAAACTATGATATGATAAAGATTGATAGGTTCCCACAAGAAGCACTCTACTTAAAGCTTTTTCCTAGTTCTCTAGCAGGAAATGCACGTGAATGACCGTACAATCTCGATGACGAGCGCATCGAGACCTGGGACTAGATGGTAGAGGTCTTCGAGAGAGATTCTTCCCACCTGAGAAGATGAATGACCTCGTGAGAAAGATCCATAACTTTAGTCAAAAGGTCGGCAAGACTTATTCAGAGACATGGGAGTGCTTTCACATAATGCGAAGGAAGTGCCCACATCATGGGCTGGACAAGGACAAGCAAGTTAAAATTTTCTACTTTGCTCTCAATGAGCATGACAGAAGCAACTTAGATTCAGTGGGCCCAGGCTTCTTCTTGAACAACACATGTACGAGGTGTTGGGAGATCTTGAAGAACATGAATCAATCGTGGGGTAATAGAGATGCACCAGAACAAAATAGAGTTGCAGGGGAATCAAAGGCAATTAAAGAGATAAATGAGAATATGGACCTGATAGCAAAGAGATTGCTAGCAAAAGAGGATGAAGTATCTGATGATGAGGCACAAGTCAAATTCATGTGCCAACAACAAGGGTACAAGAATAATGATTACTCTTGGAGGAAGGATAAGAAGTTCTCATGGAAGAATCCCAATAACTTTTTGTAGGATCTGGATGCCAAACCACAACCTACTATAGAGGAGAAGAGTAATGAGTTGCTCAATAAAATTGTGAAACAAAACTAAGAACTCAGGAGCACTTTCAACAAGAAGTTGCAAACTCAAGGGGAATTTATGATTCAGTTTGGGCAGACGCTACAAAAGCCACAGGGCACAAATGAGGACACTTGAGACATCTTTAGCACAGATGGCAGCGGAGATTGCGAGTCTAAAGAATCCCACAATGCAAGGTTTCCTGGGGAATATTGATGTTCTCGGAAAGAACCATCAAGCTAAGGCCATTCTATTGAGGAGTGGAAAGAAACTTTTAAACTCCAAGGCCGATGAACCGAGAACACTACAGCAAGAAGACATATGTGAGGCTACAGAGGATGTCGTAGTTATAGAGACAGTGGAGGATGATGCAGAGAAGGCCATAAAAGAGCCCATTGCAGAGAAAGAGGCTGAGAAGAGGACACCATATGTGCCACCACATCAGAGGGCACAGACTGTCCCAGTTCTTTATCCAAATAGTCTGAAGGCAAATAAAGTTGATGCACAGTTCAAAAAGTTCCTAAATAGCTTTAGGAAACTTTCAGTCAATATTCCCTTGCTAGAGGCTATTGAGCAGATACTGTTATGACCCGTTCCAAAGTTTATTGGTAAGCATTATGATTTGAGCCTAATTGAAGTTATTTGAGTTAACATATGTGTTTATGATGTGGTTAGTGAATCATTAACTTGATTTAGTTGAATTAAGCACATAAGATCAATTAGTGCATAATTAAGATGATTAATTTGAGTAAAGTAATAATTGGATGCAATAGGAATTTTGAATCAGTAAAATAGTGTGATTAGCATGTTTTCATGACTTGGGAGTGTAGTGGGCCTCATATTTGAAAAGATGCAAAAGAAATCATGCAGATTGGACCTCCGAGGAAAAAGTTATAAGGATTTTCAGTTTCTGGGGTCAATTTAGCAATTTTTCCAAGGTTCTTACTTATAAACGATCCTTTTTCTTTCCTTTCCTTTTTTGTTTATCTTCTCCAGCGGTCACCTCTGTGAAGTCGGCGCACAGGAGCTGAGTGGCGATCAGTGAAGTTGAGGAGCAGTTGGCTCCGTTTTCCCCAGCAACCCACCTCTCTTCTTCTTCCCTTCTTCTTTTCTCCTTCCTCTTCCTTCCTTGGCTAGCGGCCACCTGCTGCTTGGCCAAGCGGCACCTTGCAGCAGCCGTAGCAGCGTGCAGTAGCAGGAAATTAGCTTGGGCGCCAAGGCAATAAGAGGAGGTTGGTTTGAGCTCTGTTTTGGAGGTACAAGCAAGAAGTTGTAGCCTCTATTCAAGTCCAGCCATCGTTTGAGCTCTCCGTCAACCTGTGCGTGAAGCAACTTGCTACAGGACCGTGAAATTGAAATACCAAAGGTCGAAAGGCAACCAAATTCCGCCCGGAAACATGCCTTGGACACATTTCCGGACGAATCCAGACATACCGAACCACTGTGAGTAGGAGTTCATTTAGTTATCATCATTTAACTCCTTCGTTGGAATTTTTCGGTAAACTGTGCATTTTTGCACTGATATCAGTGGTTATCAGGCGTTTTATCAGTATTTGATGAAACTTGAATTTTATTTTATAAATTGCTTTGGTATGATTATACATGATCTAGAACAGCTTCTGATCAGTGTAGAACAGTTCAATGATTTTATTTGGTTCAACGGAAACCAAAAGTGCTTAATGCAATTGTTGAAATAGATTTAATTAACTGAAATATTGCTACTGTGTATGTTTAAACAATACAAATAATTAACTTGCTCTATGAATACTCCTCTATATACAGAGTAGCGGTTGAAATTAGTACAGTTCATAAACAAGTGTATTAATCCAGTTGTATGTTCTAAAGTAATGAAAGATATAATTGTGTTATAATAGACTTAGGTGCCCCAACACCGTAGAACCCCATTGCGCGGTCTGTACCTTTGGGGTAAAACGGTCAGCCCTGGGGATACGCCCAGGCATCGGAGACTCGTATCCAACAAATACCGAATGTCTCGGTGACACGAAGTCTGAGAGGTAGGATCCCGGTCAGCCCTGGGGATACGCCCAGGCATCGGAGATCCGAGAGAATGTTCCGGTCAGCCCTGGGGATACACCGAGGTATCGGAGACTTAGAGACCCTCCGAATGTGCACTACAGGTTGCGGGAGGAGTCCAGAGCACTCAGAGTTAGTGCAGTGAGGCCTTGTGAGCCTGAGAGTCCTGTGCAGACCAGGACGAAAAGTCAGACTTAGCATTTCCCGGGTGTGTCGCTAAGTCTTGTACGGTGGGATCGTAGTTCGCTACAGATCTTCATATGCAGAGTGCGCTGCATATGTTTGGGGCATAACTAAAATGTAATCGTATAGGATCACAGTAAATTTAATATGTTAGTAGTTTAGAATCTTCTGTGTTAGTTGTTAATAATTGCCTAACTAATTAAGATATGCAGTTCCTGATATTTAATGCTTACAGTTATGTGATACCTGCTGTTATATAGAAATATGAACATTGCCTGATAGAATTATTATGCCATTAGAATTGCTCAGTATAGAACTGTTCTTATGCTTTATTACAATTTTATATATCTGATGAGTTGTTTAGTGATAGCTAAATGAAAGGCTATTCACTGCGCGAGTAGGCTCACTCCTCTACTCAAACATTTTCAGGTCAACAACAACATTAAGAATCTGAAGGATCTTTCCATCTTAGTTTTTAGCAGTAGAAGGTATATGTAGTTAGTTTAGTTAGAGGTCTCTTAGTCCTTTCCCCTCGGTCCTTGGGACATGGTGTGGGTGAGAGAGAGTATGTATGGCGAATGTGTAAAAGATGTAAATTAACTGTTATGTTTTACTTTCTGTTAAACAATGTTACATGTTGTAAACTCTGTTTATGTTCTCTAGCTAGTTTAATTGAAATTCTTCCGCAATAGTTTATTATGTTTTAGTTTACAACAATAATCCGGATATCATTATGAGGTTTAAAAAAAAAAGGTTCTCAGTGATTTGTTTATGTGATAATCCCTCCATCGCGCCCTAATCTCGTGATTAGTGGTTAGTGTGAGATCGGGGTGTGACATCTTGGTATCAGAGCATAGGTTGAGTACATAGTTACTCAGAGTCCAGGTCAGCCTGAGTGTAATGTTGCAGTTGTTGAGGCAACATCAGTTGTATGCTAAGTTTAGCAAGTGTGAGTTCTGGTTGGCCGAGGTAGCATTTCTTAGACATGTTATCTCGAGAGATGGAGTTAGTGTTGACCCTAAGAAAGTTGATTCTGTACTTCAGTGGGAACAACCTAAGACTCCTACTGAGATCAGAAGTTTCTTGGGTTTAGCAGGCTATTACAGAAGGTTTATACAGAACTTCAGTGTGCTAGCATCACCCTTGACATGTTTGATGAGGAAGAATGCACCGTTTGTTTGGTCTGATAACTGTGAGAAGAGTTTTCAGATCTTGAAGAGGAAGTTGACCACATCGCCAGTGTTGGTTTTGCCAGAGGTAGATAAAGGTTATATAGTGTTTTGCGATGTTTCCAGGAGAGGTTTAGGCTGTGTGTTGATGCAAGAAGGCAAGGTTGTGGCCTATGCATCTAGACAGCTTAAGAAGAACGAAGAGAACTACCCTACTCATGATCTGGAGTTGGCTGCCATTGTTCATGCTCTTAAGACATGGCGTCACTATCTGTATGGTGAGACATTTCAGGTGTTTACGGACCATAAGAGCCTGAAGTATATCTTCACCCAGAAGGATTTGAATCTGAGACAGTGCAGATGGCTTGAGCTGATCAAAGATTATGAGGTGACAATCGATTACCATCCTGGTAAAGCGAATGTTGTGGCAGATGCCTTGAGTAGGAAGTCAAGTTTGACAACAGATGCATTTTCTATGGCATGTTTCAAGAGAGACTTGCTTGTAGATATGCAAAAGTTGAACCTAGACTTGGGAGTGTCAGGACAGAGTGGGTTGATTGCACAGATACAAGTCAAACCTACTTTCTATAGTCAGATTAAGGAGTTGCAACAGAGTGATGATGAGCTGTGGCAGGTTATGCAGCATATGTCGGAAGGGAGAAGGCCAGAGTTCAGGTTTTCTGTTGATGGTGTGTTATATCTCCATGACAGGTTGTGTGTACCTGGGAACAGTGAGCTGAAAGAGCAGATTCTTGAAGAAGCGCATGCTTCTATGTATGCTATGCATCCAGGTAACACTAAAATGTACATGAAACTCAAAGATTTGTACTGGTGGCCTAGTATGAAGAGGGATGTAGCTGAGTTCATGGCCAGATGTGGGATATGTCAGCAGGTTAAAGCCGAACATCAGAAACCTGCGGGTACTTTGCAGTCACTTCCTATTCCTGAATGGAAATGGGAACACATCACCATGGACTTCATGGTAGGGTTACCAAAGACGCCTAGAGGTTCTGACTCGATATGGGTGATTGTGGATAGACTAACTAAGTCGGCTCACTTTCTTCCTGTCAAGTCAACCTTTGATGTTCCAAAGCTGGCCAAGATATATGTGAATGAGGTAACCAGATTGCATGGAATTCCAGTTTCTATTATATCTGATAGAGATCCTAAGTTCACATCCAGGTTCTGGAATCAGTTACATCGTGCATTGGGCACAAGGCTGAGGTTCAGTATAGCGTTTCACCCGCAGACAGATGGTCAGTCTGAGAGGACCATTCAGACTCTCGAGGACATGCTCAGAGCATGTGTTCTGCAATTCAGAGGAAGTTGGGAAGAACACTTGAGCCTTATGGAGTTTGCATATAACAACAGCTACCATTCTAGTCTTGGAATGGCCCCATATGAAGCTCTATATGGCAGAAAGTGTAGATCACCAGTTTGTTGGTATGAGGTTGGCGAGAAAGAGATTCTTGGGCCAGAGATAGTGGATATGACTACATAGAAGATATCTGTGATCAGGGAGCAGTTGAAAGCTGCTCAGGACAGACAGAAGAGTTATGCTGAGAGACGACGTAGACCTCTTGAGTTTGAGGTTGGTGACGAGGTATATCTGAAAGTTTCACCGTGGAAGGGAGTGTTGAGGTTTGGTAAGAGAGGCAAATTGACTCCTAGGTTTATGGGCCCATATCCTATCATTGAGAGGATTGGACCTGTAGCCTACAGGTTGGATTTGCCGTCTAAGTTGGCCAATCTTCATGATGTGTTTCACGTGTCTATATTGAAGAAATGTTACCCTGGTACAGAGAAGATAGTAGACCCAGAACCGGCACAGCTCAGAACAGACGTGTCCTATGTTGAAGGACCGGTTCAGATAGTTGATCAGAGGATCAAGAAACTTAAGAATTGTGAGATATCCTTAGTAAAAGTTTTATGCAGGAATCATAACCTAGAGGAAGCTACGTGGGAGCTTGACTCAGAGATGCGTAACAAGTTTCCTTTTCTCTTTTAGGAATTTCGGGACGAAATTCTTATAAGGGAGGGAGATTGTTATGACCCGTTCCAAAGTTTATTGGTAAGCATTATGATTTTAGCCTAATTGAAGTTATTTGAGTTAACATATGTGTTTATGATGTGGTTAGTGAATCATTAACTTGATTTAGTTGAATTAAGCACATAAGATCAATTAGTGCATAATTAAGATGATTAATTTGAGTAAAGTAATAATTGGATGCAATAGGAATTTTGAATCAGTAAAATAGTGTGATTAGCATGTTTTCATGCCTTGGGAGTGTAGTGGGCCTCATTCTTGAAAAGATGCAAAAGAAATCATGCTGATTGGACCTCCGAGGAAAAAGTTATAAGGATTTTCAGTTTCTGGGGTCAATTTAGCAATTTTTCCAAGGTTCTTACTTATAAACGATCCTTTTTCTTTCCTTTGCTTTTTTGTTTATCTTCTCCAGCGGTCACCTCTGTGAAGTCGGCGCACAGGAGCTGAGTGGCGATCAGTGAAGTTGAGGAGCAGTTGGCTCCGTTTTCCCCAGCAACCCACCTCTCTTCTTCTTCCCTTCTTTTCTCCTTCCTCTTCCTTCCTTGGCTAGCGGCCACCTGCTGCTTGGCCAAGCGGCACCTTGCAGCAGCCGTAGCTACGTGCAGCAACAGGAAATTAGCTTGGGAGCCAAGGCAATAAGAGGAGGTTGGTTTGAGCTCCGTTTTGGAGGTACAAGCAAGAAGCTGTAGCCTCCATTCAAGTCCAACCATCGTTTGAGCTCTCCGTCAACCTGTGCGTGAAGCAGCTTGCTACAGGACCGTGAAATTGAAATACCGAAGGTCGAAAGGCAACCAAATTCCGCCCGGAAACAGGCCTTGGACACATTTCCGGACGAATCCAGACATACCGAACCACTGTGAGTAGGAGTTCATTTAGTTATCATCATTTAACTCCTTCATTGGAATTTTTCGGTAAACTGTGCATTTTTGCACTGATATCAGTGGTTATCAGTCGTTTTATCAGTATTTGATGAAACTTGAATTTTATTTTATAAATTGCTTCGATATGATTATACATGATCTAGAACAGCTTCTGATCAGTGTAGAACAGTTCAATGATTTTATTTGGTTCAACGGAAACCAAAAGTGCTTAATGCAATTGTTGAAATAGATTTAATTAACTGAAATATTGCTGGTGTGTATGTTTGAACAATACAAATAATTGACTTGCTCTATGAATACTCCTGTATATACAGAGTAGCGGTTGAAATTAGTACAGTTCATAAACAAGTGTATTAATCCAGTTGCATGTTCTAAAGTAATGAAAGATATAATTGTGTTATAATAGACTTAGGTGCCCCAACACCGTAGAACCCCATTGCGCGGTCTGTACCTTTGGGGTAAAACGGTCAGCCCTGGGGATACGCCCAGGCATCGGAGACTCGTGTCCAACAAATACCGAATGTCTCGGTGACACGAAGTCTGAGAGGTAGGATCCCGGTCAGCCCTGGGGATACGCCCAGGCATCGGAGATCTGAGAGAATGTCCCGGTCAGCCCTGGGGATACGCCCAGGCATCGAAGACTTAGAGACCCTCCGATTGTGCACTACATGTTGCGGGAGGAGTCCAGAGCACTCAGAGTTAGTGCAGTGAGGCCTTGTGAGCCTGAGAGTCCTGTGCAGACCAGGACGAGATGTCAGACTTAGCATTTCCCGGGTGTGTCGCTAAGTCTTGTACGGTGGGATCGTAGTTCGCTACAGATCTTCATATTTAGAGTGCACTGCATATGTTTGGGGCATAACTAAAATGTAATCGTATAGGATCACAGTAAATTTAATATGTTAGTAGTTTAGAATCTTCTGTGTTAGTTGTTAATAATTGCCTAACTAATTAAGATATGCAGTTCCTGATATTTAATGCTTACAGTTATGTGATACCTGCTGTTATATAGAAATATGAACATTGCCTGATAGAATTATTATGCCATTAGAATTGCTCAGTATAGAACTGTTCTTATGCTTTATTACAATTTTATATATCTGATGAGTTGTTTAGTGATAGCTAAATGAAAGGCTATTCACTGAGCGAGTAGGCTCACTCCTCTACTCAAACATTTTCAGGTCAACAACATCATCAAGAATCTAAAGGATCTTTCCATCCTAGTTTTTGGCAGTAGAAGGTATATGTAGTTAGTTTAGTTAGAGGTCTCTTAGTCCTTTCCCCTCGGTCCTTGGGACATGGAGTGGGCGATAGAGAGTATGTATGGCGAATGTGTAAAAGATGTAAATTAACTGTTATGTTTTACTTTCTGTTAAACAATGTTACATGTTGTAAACTCTGTTTATGTTCTCTAGCCAGTTTAATTGAAATGCTTCCGCAATAGTTTATTATGTTTTAGTTTACAACAATAATCCGAATATCAGTATGAGGTTTTTTTTATAAAAAAAAGGTTCTCAGTGATTTGTTTATGTGATAATCCCTCCATCGCGCCCTAATCTCGTGATTAGTGGTTAGTGTGAGATCGGGGTGTGACAGATACCCTCGTATGGTAAGTTCTTGAAGGATATAATTACCAAGAAGAGGTAGATTCCGGACACTGAGGTGGTAGTTATTAAGGAACATGTCATCGCCTTTATTCTGGGAAAATTGCCACCAAAGCGATAAGATCCTGGCTGTTTCAATATTTCATGCTATATTAGGAAGGTGAAATTTGGTGAAGAACTGTGTGATTTCGGGGCAAGTATCAACTTGATTCCCCTCTCTACATTCAAAAAGCTTGGTCTTAAAGAATCTCGACAAAGCAACATGACATTTCAACTTGCGGACAATTCTGTTGTACAACCGTATGGTATTTGCAAGGATGTCTTAGTCAAAGTTGATAGGTTCATGTTTCCGGTTGATTTTGTTGTCATGGAGATGGAAGCTAAGCAAGGGAATGAGCTGCTCTTAGGAAGACCTTTCCAAGCCACTGTCGATATGATATTGGAGATGGGTAGAGGTCAGTTGATAATGAGTATAGCTGATGATAGATTCAAGATATTCATGCCGCCAAATTCAAAGAAGTCACAAGTGAATGAGCAATGTCACAAAGTGAAGCACTTTGATCATAATATCTCTCTTTGCTTAGGGAAGCCATTTCTTGATATGGCTCACGTCATGATGAAGGTAGATAAGGGAACAATTGTTGTGGACATCATGGAACAAACAAAAGTGGTTTCTCTTGTTAAAGCTGTGGGTTATCCAATTGATGAAGAAGAGGAAGTCTCACTGTCTACTGAGGATGAAGCTATAACAGTCTCCATGCTTGACTCATACCCACAATTACCTCTTGAATCTTGTTTGTTTAACATAATGGATGATTGGATGAGAAGTACATCATTACAAGAATGTATTAAGATGCTTCAAGTGCTTCCTTGCTACTATGCCAAGCACTATGAAGATCTAGGACCGTTGCCACCACCGCTTCAATCTTCTTTGGTTAGCCCGCCAGATTTAGAGCTTAAGCCGCTGCCCCCTCACTTGAAATATGCATTCTTAGCAGCTGATACAAAGTTACCAGTGATAATTTCAGCATATTTGAGTATCACTGAGGAAGAAAAGTTGATGATAGTGTTGAATAACCACCATGGTGCATTTGGGTGGTCGATTTCTGACATCAAGGGGATCTCCCCTACTCTTTGCCAACACAAGATCTGGCTCGCTGAAGGAGCCAAACCTATGATTCAGCCATAACGTCATCTCAACCCCGTCATGATGGAGGTCGCAAAAAAGGAGGTGATCAAGCTTCTCTCTCCAAGCATCATCTATGCTATTTTAGACTCTACATGGGTGAGCCCAACATAGGTAGTCCCTAAAAAGGGGGGAACACGGTAACTCAAAATCTTTTGAATGAGCCTGTCACCACCCGATTGATAATCGGGTGGCGTGTTTCATTGATTACTGTCGGTTGAATTCCTCCATTCATTATTCATTTTCCTCTCCCATTCATTGATTAAATTTTAGAGCGGCTGGCTGGACACTCTCACTTTTGCTTTTTAGATGTCTATTCCAGCTATAATCAAATCTCCATAGACCCTAAGGACCAAGAGAAGTCTACTTTCACTTGTCCTTATGGGACTTTCACATATCATCTAATGTCGTTCGGTTTGTGCAATGCACCAACTACTTTTTAGCGTTGCATGCTTGCTATCTTTTCAGATATGGCGGAGAGCTGTCTAGAGATTTTTATGGATGAATTTTCCATCTACGATGCATCTTTTGATGAGTGCTTGTATAACCTAGACAAGGTGCTACAAAGATGTGAGGACACACATTTAGTCCTCAATCGAGAAAAATGCCATATGATGGTTAGAGAAGGCATAGTGCTTGGACACAACGTGTCTAGTAAGGGACTGGAGGTAGATCTAGTGAAGATTGAGGTTATTTCCAAACTACCTCCACCAAATTCGGTGAAAGGGGTGAGGAGTTTCCTTGGTCATGTGGGGTTTTATCGCCGGTTTATCAAGGATTTTTCTAAAATCACTAAGCCATTATCGGAATTTCTTGAGAAGGATGATGTTTTTGACTTCAATGATAAATGTATGCATGCCTTCGAGGTTCTCAACCAAAAGTTGATCTCCGTGCCGATTGTTCAAACACTGGATTGGACTAAGCCCTTTGAGCTTATCTGTGATGCGTCAGATTTCTCCGTGGGGGCCGTTCTTGGGCAGCACCTTGAGAATAAACCCACATTTATTTTCTATGTGTCTAAGACTTTGAATGATGCCCAAATCAATTACACCACCACTAAAAAAGAATTGCTTGTCGTGGTTTTTAAATTCGAAAAATTTAGGAAATATTTGGTGGGGTCTAAAGTTTTGGTATGGATGAACCATGCCGCCATAAACTACTTAACGGAAAAGAAAGATGCCAAGCATAGACTCATTAGGTGGATCTTACTCTTGCAAGAATTTGACATTGAAATTAAGGACAAGGCGGACATTGAGAATGTGGTTGCAGACCATTTGTCTCGGTTGGAGCGGGTAGATGAGAGAGATACCAACATACCCATTATCGAGACCTTTCCAGATGAGCAATCTAAGGACCCTTGGTTTTCACATATCGTGAATTATCTCGCATGTAAAGAAATTTTGGATGATTGGACTTATCAAGAGAGAAAGAGGTTTTTCCATTCTTTGAGATATTATTTTTGGGATGATCCTATTTTGTTGAGACAGTGTAGGGATGGAATTTTGCACATGTGTGTACTTGAGAGTGAATATGATAGTGTGCTCAGTCAGTGTCATACATTGCCCACCGGCGGTCATCATGTGAATATGAGGAATGCGGTGAAGGTATTAGAGAGTGGCCTTTATTGGCGTACACTTTTCTGGTATGCCTATGATTATGTGAGGAGGTGTGATTCATGTCAAAGGGTAGGTAACATCTCAAAATGGCAAGAGATGTGCCTCAATGTATTTCAAAAAGTTGAGGTATTTGATTTGTGGGCATTAATTTCATGGGACCCTTTGTGTCCTCTAATTCCAATTTGTATATTTTGCTTGCTGTTGATTATGTGTCGAAGTGGGTAGAGGCAATACCCACAAGGACTAATGACGCTGCAATAGTGTGCAGGTTCGTGAAGGAGTATATTTTTTGTAGGTTTGGCGTGCCGCAGATGATCATTAGTGATGGAGGCACCCACTTCACGAACAGGAAAATCACTACACTATTGAGCAAATATGGGGTCAAACATAATGTAGGTACCCCATATCACCCACAGACGCATGGCTAAGTGGAGGTGTCCAATAGGGAGATTAAGAAGATATTGGAGCGCACAATGGCCTCTTCAAGGAAGAATTGGAGTGCATTACTACTGGATGCACTATGGGCATATAGAACCACATTCAAGACACCTATAGGCACCACACCTTTTAGTTTGGCTTACGGGCAGGCTTGTCACTTGCCAGTGGAGTTAGAGCACAAGGCGCACTGGGCGCTAAGGAAGTTGAACTTGAGTATGGATGATGTAGGGAGAAAGCAAATGTTAGAGATCAATGAGTTGGATGAGATAAGGATGAATGCATATGAGAACTCAAGGATCTAAAATGAGTGGACAAAGCAAATACACGATCGCCACATTCAATTGCGAGTGTTCAAGAAGGGTGAGAGTGTCCTATTGTTCAATTCGAGGTTGAAGTTGCATCCTGGGAAATTGAAATCCCAATGGAGTGGACCTTTGTTATAGAGGAGGTGCGACCCCATGGTGCTATCATGGTGAGAGATGGTAAAAGAACATTCTTGGTGAATGGTCAAAGGTTGAAGCACTATTATGGGGAAGACTACACAAGGAAAGTGCATGAGATCAAATTCATGGCACTAAATGAGGAATGAGGAGCATGCATGCGTCTAGCTCAAGATGTTAAATGAGGTGCTTGTTGGGAGGCAACCCAACCTTGGTAGTGTACATGTATGTTTCTTTAAATTTTTTGCATTCCTAGGTAGTTTTCATTAATTTAGCACTTAGTCTCTAAAAATGATACCTTGATGTGTTTGTTGAGTGTGCAGGCTGGGGAACGATCGATACCATAGACATCTGGGTCGATGGTATCAGATTTGGAATAGCAGACAATTCTACTAAAATTTCATTCCATCGATACCATCGTCGGCCTCGTCGATGGTATTGAAACTGGAACATGTAGAAAAAGGATCGGGCGTCGATGGTATCAACTCGCCGTCAATGGTAGCGAGTTTTTTTGGAGATTTTCGGACGGATTTTCTCAGTGATTTCGATACCATCGACACACTGGTCGATGGTATCGACATGTCTACAACAACATTGAACTGGTCAAACTTCACGGGGATCAAAGGAACATATAGGTGTTGATACTATCAACACATGGGTCGATAGTATCGATGAAATGTCAGCAATTTGAGGTCTTCATCGAGCGGTCCACAATGCCTATCCATGGACTGTGTCGATGGTATCGACACCCTGTCACTACCATCGACACGAGGTTGATCTGGGTCCGCACATCGAGCCGTCAATAGCCGTTGATTGTAGTGAGGGGCGGATTCCAACAGTTGTCAATACCATCGACAGGACTGTCAATGGTATCGACGCACCGACAGTAGACCCGACCATCCCTTATAAAAAGGAGGGATAATCTTCATTCTAATAACATAATCTCATTGCCTACCCTCCACATCTGAGGCTTAGCATCCTCCAAGTGCCCTGATTGTCTTCTCCGAGTTCCATTCTCTTTTCTTTTCCTCACTCGTTGTCGTGCAACCATGGTGAGATTGGGAGTGTCATCATCTAGGGCTGCACCACCTGCACTACCCACCCCGCAATGAGGATTAGTCCCTCAGCCGAGGCTAGTCCACCCATCGGCGGAGATAAAGAAGGTTTATGAAGAGTTATGGAAGCGGCCGATTGAGCCAACCCAATATGGTGACCACGAGCTTATTAAGGATCTGGGTTTTGAGGACAATATCACCTATGTTCTTTAGGGACAACGACGAGAGTCCCCCATGCTCTACCATGACCATGAGGATGGGCATCCATTCTTTAGTGGATGGCCTACCTACAAGGAAATTGTAATCGAGTTCCTGGCATCACTCGATATATGTGTAGTTCCCAATGAACTACTGCCGGTGCAGACAACATGGAAGGAGGGGCGTGTGTCTTTCTGCCTCTACAATAGGGACTACAATCTTACCCTCCGTGAGTTCAATAGGATATATGGGTGGTGCCATGGTGATCTGCGTCAGCCACCACTGAATGCTGATTATGAAGCGATGTATGCAAAGATGGTAACCATACCCAAGGGATATTCTATTAGCTAGCACCACACTGTTGTAGCTAATTTTGAGCATCATTTTGTCCAGATTCTTCACCGGATAATTTCCAAGTCATTCTTTGCAAGGTCTAAGTTGTCTCAGAGTAAGTTCTAGGAGACAGATCTCTTCTTCCTCTATTGTTTGCTAGAGAGGACACTGATCAATGTTTGAGCCTTCCTTCTCACACACATGATGGCGGTAAAGATGAATGTTTCTCGCCGGGCTCCAATCTACTTTGGGGGCCTTATTACTCATCTTGCCACGCACTTGGGGCTTGATCTTTCTAGGCTCGACAAGATAGAGAGTCGAAACATGCTCAACCTCTCTCACTTTGTCAACTCCGGCCTCCTTGAAGTCTGACATGGCATCACCTATGCCACATGTCATGTGCGAGGTGTGTTTCAAAGGGCGCAATTGTCCGACCCTACTTTCAACATCAGACTAGGCCAAAGCTACAAGTGGCCGATCATTGATGTTGATGATGAGGAGGAAGAAGAAGCTCAAGAGGCAGAGGCTCCAAAGGGCGACGATGATGAAGAAAGGGAGGAGGAAGCCACTATTCCTCTTTGACGGCGAGTTGCTCCGAGAAAGCATCCATGAAACTATTGAGCATCCTCTTCTTCCTAGCCACAACCACCACCGCCCTCCCATGAAGGAGATGACCCCTATTCTATGCAGGGGATGTATACCATGCTCCAGTCAATCCAGGAGACAACTTTTGCAGAGATCCAGGATACACAGAATAGGCTTTATGAAAACCAACAGGCGATCTTCGAGAATGAGCATCAACTCTTCCCCAACCAGCAACATGTCTACGATAGGTTGGGGAGGATAGAGCAGCAACATCATCCTTTCTACGATAATTACTAGAGCAGAGACTACTTTGGGGGATATCCACAACCACCACCCATGCTACCCTATGATCCCAACTTTTAGGGGCAGTATCCAGAGTGGAACCCCCATACCCACCAGTACCCGCCGCACCCACCACCTCAGCAGTAGCAGGGTATCACTGTTCCACCTTCTGAGTTTGTTCTTGACTATGAGTCCATAGTCAAATTCAAGCTTGGGGGGAGATGGAATAGTTTCTATCTTAGTTTTATTTTATTTTATTCTATTTGAGCATTTTTCTTAGCTTTTTGCAATTTTTCTTCTAGTTTTGTAATTTGTTTTATTTACAACTTTCTAGGACCCACTTTCTATCTAGTGTAATCTGTGGGTGTCTAATGTAAGTGTGTCATCTCAATGTTTTTCATATGGGGCTGATGTGTGAATTGTTTGAAATTGAGCACATAATTTATGAAAATAATTGGGTAGGTCAACTTTAAAACATATGATCATAACTGTATGTCCTTATGGTTCAAGAAATGAGGAGGATATGGATGTTGAGCTTTAACTGACCAAACGGTAATAGGACTTTAATTTGAAGTGAGAAAGAGAAACCTCTTAGTTACCTTGTGCACATGTCAGTAAGGAGAGACATATAATCTTTTCTAATGGTTCTGTCATTTAGTCTTGTGATATATCCACATCACTTCATTCACACTCCACCAAAAAGAACTGGGAGCACATTATAGTTTTTCATCTCTTGATTGCATGTCATATAGATAGGATTGCATTATATCTAGATTTTGCATAAAAAATGAAAAATAATTTTTTTTTGTAGATCAGTCATGCATGCAGCACATTCTAGAGAACATGCCATTGTAGTTGCATAATTACTTTCATGTAGTTGCACTTTGCATATTTTTGAGCATATAGGACATTATGTTCCTTATTTCTTCTGAAAAATAAGAAAAGTAGGTAACTTGTTCTATACTCTCTGAAAAGTAGATTGTAATGCATCAATTTAGTAGTTATGTGAAAATAAGCCCGCGAAAAAAAATTATGTTTTGTACATATTTCCGTAGTCAATTGAGAAAATTAGGGCTTGAAAAAGAATTGAAAAGAAAAGAAGAAAAGAAAAAAATATGTAGAAATTAGAGGGAGAAAGGAACTTGTTTCACCTGCATAATAGGAAGAATAAGCACATGATGTAGTTTTGTAGACATTCTATTTCACATTGAGACGGAATAGTAGAGCATGCATCATTCCACCTAAAATGTAGGCATTAGGTCATTTTCATATGCATATGCGTCATTTAGGTCATTTTTGTTGTTTCTGAATGTTAAACTGTATTGTGCTTTCTGTTCTTTCACATCCTCCCGTTCCATCCACACGTTGCTCAAAATGGTAGGCCACCCATGATTATCTCCTCATTCTTGTATATCAGGAAATCTGCTTCCATTGTAGATGGTAGTTAGGATTTGAGCAACATAGATAGGAGATCACAAGATGCACCATGCATGAACCAGAGGAATTTATTATATTATCTACTTTATTTGATTGTGTTCATCGATTATGGGGTGGACATCTCTCATGGATGATCATTGTCACCTTTAGGGTAGTTATCGTTCCGTGGTTTGTGAGAGTTGGTATGTGCCTTGCAGGTGGGAATCATACTGTGATGTCTTTTATGTTATTATGTTCTTTAGTTGACCCTCACAATTTTATTCTATAGTTTTGTTGCTCGAGGACGAGAAAAGTTCAAGCTTGGGGGAGTTTGATGCAGGGGTTTTGAGTCACTTTTATAGGCTAGTTTTACACTGGTTTTATGCTCTTATTGGTCATATTTATGGTTAATATCGCATGATTCAATTCCTTTAGCCTATTATCCTCACCTGCATCAAATTCAGATTGTTTTACTTTTTTTTGCATAGATTATCATATTTCTCAAATTTGATTTGTGTTTTTCTCTCATTTTTAGGAAATTCATAATTCTGGATCCGTCGATACCATCGATGTTATATCGATAGCATCGACAGAGAAACAGTGACAGAGCCAGAGAGGAAGCAGATAGTTCGATACCATCGACACTTTTTCGATGGTCTCAAATGTCCAACATCGAGCCAAATATCGTCCCATCGATACCATCGATGCGAGAGGTCGACGGTATCGAGAAGGCCTCAAACAGACCCCAAAAATTGAAGCAACCGCCAGTACCCTAAGGTGTCGATGCCATCGACACCCTATCGATGGTATCGACGTCGTCAGATCAGAGTTTTGTCCAGCACGACTTCAATCAGACAACTACGTTCTTTTGGCGGCCGTAAGTGGTACCTATACCTAGAAAAAGATGTCCCAAAGCCGTCATTCATGTTGGATTTCATTGCACAAGTCCCGAAGGAGGAGAAAGAGAAGAACGGAGCTGAGAGATACGCCCCGGGAGATTCCAAAGATGTAGACATAGTTTTTCACCACCAGAAGGCTGCAGAATGCTCATCCCACACCGAGGATCACCCAGTTCTTCTCCGTTCAGGGGTTACACCATCTCCACCCACGTTTTCTCCATGTTTTCTCATTCCTTCATGGTGTTTTGCATTGAGATGAACATGTCAGGCTAATCCCCTTTGTCTCTAGGACTAGGAGTAGCCCAGACAATCGTTGTATGACTCTTTTTACATAGTTTATCATAATTTGTCCCTCAAATATGCAATATGATGTCATTTTCTCCATTGCTATCATTGTGCTTGATCACCATAATGGTAATCTAATACCTTTAATTGCTTTTGACAAAGAATTATTGGTTGAAAAGAGGCGGTAATCACATTAACTAATAAATCCTTTGGAAAAGGGAATGTATAGTTAATGGTGGGAACTCAGAGACATGTTTTTCATGCACCTAATCTGGGGCATATGTTACTAATGGCGTGGAACTGACCTAGATTAAGGTAGTGAATTGTATCGCGGAAGCGAGAAATTCTGGTTACAGGCCACTATTCGGAAAGGGAGACGAGTTGTGATAATTGTGAAGGAATTAGTACAATGAGAACCCACGGTGAAACTGCAATTCTAGATATTTCTTTTGAATTGATTAAACCAACCATTTAATCGATTGTTTTTTTTTTATTTTTTTTTTATTTTTCTTTTTCAAAACAACTACCAAACTTTTATAATCGGTTTAGCTAATCGCGAGTAGTCAGTAGTAGTCTACTGATAATTATGTTTCCCTGTGTTCGACTAGGGCCTCACAAGGCCTATATTACATTGACATGTACACTTGCGCTATACGCACGGTAAAGTCGTGTCAGTCACCAACCCGCTCTCCCAAAATTTCTCTCAGTTTTTCTCTCCCTCGTTGTCCCTCCCTAGTCGAGTAGGACTTTCTTGATCTCTCTCGGATACCACAACTAGAGAGGACAATAATTTTCAGAATAATTGATTCTCAGTTGTGTATGTTGAGAAGCCCCCAATACCCCTTTATTTATAGGAGGGTTCAGGGTATGGGTTCCTAATTTGTTTCCTTAGGATCATTGTGAATTTTTATAATTGGATGCGCCTAAATTTTACTCTTCTCTAATATTTTCTGTCAGTACATTTTGGGGAAGATTGATTGGGGGGATCTCTCGTCATACCCAGCTAGTAGTTCACTGCCTCATTCAATCCTTCCTTCCTAAATTTGATAGTTAATTGACCTAATTCCAAGTTTCTGTAATGAGTTGCAGGCTTTAACGGTAGGAAGTGGTGGTGTTGGCTATCATGTACATCAATATTATACCCAAAAAGGGTTTCTGTAGTGTGTCTTGGGTGGCATTTTTTGTTAGACTTGGCGAGGGATCCTTTCAATTCAACCTATGTATATTTCCTTACACCATGGTACATAGAGGAAACTTTGAAACCAGAGTTTGAAGATTTTTTTTTCATTGCATGGCAACTAACTAGAGTGTTAATATTCGTGATACTCCATCCACCTTGGATACAAGGAAGAGGATTGTATAATGGAGATATAATGGGACCATTTTACATTTTAATAAGTCATTTGATATTAACGTTTCTTACACCAAAGTTGATGAAGACACTGATGTAGTTTAAAATATAAGTTGAAGATCAATATTATTAATAAACAACACATTACATGATCATTAGGAATGTTTTCATATCAACAACAATAATGGGAAACACCCTAATAGACATAAAAAGGAATATATAGACCATTGATGAGTTAGTTTGTTTTTTATTGTATGCTAATATTATTAATTGAATTTAAAAATGAATCTTGAATTTATTAATGGATTAAATGATATAAATATGAATTAGGGAAAGCAATACTTTGATGAGGGGATCTCATAAATGATTACAATCATCAAGTATCTGAGAGATACGATCCACTAAGATGAAAATGGTGGTAATGACATCAGTAAAAACTTGATATATTTTATCATCTAATAGATTTTCATGAAAACGGGAACTCGATAAGATATTGATGATAATTAACATTTATCATAATACTTAGACTTGCTACAATATATATAGATGAGATAATGTACTACAAACAGAAGCTTATTTACAGCTATTTGAATTATATTGATATTTAATAAAATAAAGGGGATCTTAAGGTGACACAAACATGTATAAAATAATATTAATGAAAGTATCTCATGACAAGGAATTCCTAAAATAAATCCACATACCAAAATATTTGTGGTTAATCAAAGTAACATAAATAAAAACATAGGTAAATATAATATAGTGGATGACCCAATAAGTGATTTCAAAATAGTTGTATTTCATAGTTCCTAAAGACTAATTTACAATTATTTTGATTCTTACATAGAAAAGAATCTACAAAACCAGCTTCACAGACGCACAAGCTACAATGTAGTCTGTGAAACCTTCTTGTATGAAAACCCCAAATGACCCAAACATAAAATTAGAAGAGATTTTCAATGGTAACATCACATTCATGCATGTGATTTGTTGAATGTGACATAAAACAAAGACTTTATCCAGCATGCCAAAGTTATAAAAACAAAGGGAAGGAAATGATTGTGGTTTTCTTGAAACGTTTCACCATGCTTACAATTTTTTTGAATGGTTAAGTTGGATGGCCATTTTCTAGCCAAGAAGTTGTTAGAAATATTTCTAGTGGAAGGAGAGACCCCAGTAAGATCAACACCTATATGTTTCTCAGCAAATCAATAAAATAATAATATATCTGCTACATGATGGGAGTGGAAACCATCACATCATTACCCAAGAAAAGCAACATATGTTTCTTTGATGGCTTGTATCCCAATACATGGAACAAAGCAAAAAACACATCTCAATCAACATCATCACAACATTTGAATCTAGGGCGGGCATGATAATGTGTTTCATGTTCACTAAATGTTTCAAGCTCTTTAGTATGAAAAAGGTGACAAGTCTCATTTCCTGATTAAGGGAATCATGATCTGTATAGTAGAATAGCTCGATATCCAATGGGTGATATGGATAATCCAAGACCATCAATATGAATGACAAGAAGTAAATCTTATGCAAGATTAGCCTTTTGAGAAGCAACAACAACTTGTTGCCACTATGACAACTCAAGACTCTTGAATTGCTAGAAAATCATGTTGTAGTATGCATTTTCCAAAAGAGATTTTGTGTTTGGAGTGCAAAAAGAGTACATTACAACTTAGACCAACATAAAGATGGTTCTAGAGCTCGCGAGGAATCATAAGTAGGGTCAAACATGGCATAAACATGAATAGAATTGATTTCACATAGAATGTGGTCATGCAACACTCTAGTATGGAGTAAAGAGGAAACATATGTGTACCTACCAACATCTTGAGTAGTAAAAAATCCCAACTCTCTGGGACACATAGGTAGGATGGCTATACCCCATGGGAGATCACCAAAACATTGACCGTCATCAATAGTGATCCATGACAAACAATGTCACAGACCATGATTAAAGTACTCCCAGACTTAGAAAATAGAATATGGTGGTATTGTTTGAGGTGAGTACAACAAATTTGGCATTCATATACAAGATTTGAGCTACAAGAGCTCACACTATGGATCATTGAGCATACAATGAGATCCATTATAGCAAGGGATTAGACGGGATGCTTCCTCAAAGATATGCAAATACTAAATGAGATTTAATTAAGATACCAATAAGTGACTATAAGTTGACATAAATAGGAGTCTAGACATGGTAATACTCCTATACTTCCCAATGTGGAACCAAACATAAGACCAAAATATACATACTCTAACACTCCCCCTCAAGTTGGAGCTTGGGTGAAACACATGTCCAACTTGGTAATACATGAAGAATATAAAATATCCCATACAAAAATTTATCTCCCCTAATAGAAAGTGATCTCCCCTAATAAGTAATCATCTCCTACTGAATCTTGTAATATAAGAACTCCTACACTCTAACACTCCCCTTGAAGAAGATAGTATGTAGCAGCGAACTAGTCTTCTCCTCTTGATTAAGATAAGATTATTGTAGAGCTAGTAATTGCATATGGGGCTCTCTACTGAAATTGACAATTGCCAGACCCACATGAGCAATCATGAATTGACACTGGTATATTTAGCAAGCATCCAAAGCAATAGATGGAGGAGAATATGTGTGGAAATAATCTGAGTCGTCATTGTCAGATATGTAGTTTCATAGAAGATACACCAATATCAAAGTAATGTGTAGTAGCTAGGATAAGAGCACTACTACGAGAATATTGCACTATAAAAGGTGCACATGTGTGAGACATTGTACATAGTAACATGAATTATGGTAGCATCAACAACATAGAAGGATTGCATAAAATAGACAACATGGTTGGATGATATGATTTCTACTCTTCATCTTCCCCCCTTCATCTCATGTCTTACCTCTACTCATACTCCTATATTCTACCCCTCATGCCAACCATGAAAAAGTTCACAAGAATGGTTGGGTTACAAAGTAATAAACACTGGTAGAGGAATAGGTATGTAAAAGACAACACAAAAGTAAAGCACCATTAGTATACACTACAAGAAACTGGGGTATTAACGTCAATGATTACAATAGCTTTATTATGTTGGCGTAATTGCTACACTAACAACGACAAGTAATTTTTATGGCCGCTATCGGTACATGTTTTAGTGACAGAAATATTTGTTTGACGTAAAATGTACAAATTTACTTCCGTTAAAAGAGTTCTGAAACCTTTCCCGACCCAGCCGGTTCAACTAGTTGAACCGTCACCCGGAAGGATGGGCGGGCCGGGTCTCTTCAAAATCCCTTTTTTGAGGTCTGGAAAGGGTTAAACTGGCGGCCCAAGCGGTTGAACCACTAACCCAGAGAACCAGTCACGGTTTTGCTAAACTGGCCAGGTATATGCTAAAACTAAAACCCTACTAGACCCACCTCTGTTACTCATAAAACCCCCCCAAGAGGCTACTCTTTATCCCACCCCCATCGATACTCCCTACTTCCCCATTCGCATGCGTTGAGGTCTAGGGCTCGCCTGCTCCCACCGATTCTCCCAGCCACCAGAGATAGTCAACTCTTGCCGCTGCCACCGCAAGGTTTTCTGCCACTGCCACAGCTCCCTACTCCCGCCGCTGCAGCTCCCCACTCCCACCACTCATCTCTTCTCCCCCGCTGCTTGGTCTGGCATCTCTCCTTGGCCCTGCCCCCTTCTCTGTGATGGGCTGCGACATCCAACTTCTTTGTTCTGCCTCCAGCTGCTGCAAGGCCAGGCCGGAGACACTGCTTCTGTCAATAGAGAAGCCACCTAGCATGGAACCGACAACAATTTTGTGTTTGTACTACTGGTAATCTCAATTTACTATTTATTTTTGTCTTCCCCCTATTACTCGTCGTCATGTGACCATGTCTCTCTTTTTCCCAACCTCGTCCCTTCCTTCTACCTTGAAATTTCATCCTAATTCCCACCCTTTCATCATCAGAGATATAAAATTTGTTGTTGTTCCTCATCAAGATTTGAACCTTGCTTCTAGAAACTGAAACAAACACGGTGTTTGGTGTTGGGAGGTTAAATTGGAGGTCTATAGCACTCCAAATCAGGTAATAATCAGCCTGTGACCTACGACTAATTGGCTATACATTTCACTATTTGCTACAATTTTGTTTGAATGGATTGAATCTTAATGTTGGTTGGATTTGAGATTATGAGTTATGAATGTCTATTTTAAACACAATGAACATGGTTACTTGCGTCAGTTACTTGTAAAATGTGTACTATAAACATCTAAAATGTTGGTCTTAATACCCCCTATATATATTCAGAAAAAATGTTTCAAACTTTATGTATTTGCATCAAATTTATAAGCTTAAATGTGTAGGTTGACTTCAAGATAACATCCTAACAATAATCCCTAAAATGTAAGGGTTGTGTAATAGGCATCCCAATCCACATCTTGACCTATATATATTGCACAACTATATCAATGTAAATTTATATTGCATGTTGTTCTTAATGTATCTTCTATTTAGCCAATCCAAGCATTAATATTAGAATATATATGCATAACATATGTATAATTTTTTATTGTGTTATTGCGTGTGTTTATAAATGCTTATGACTGCTTTTTGTTTTATATGTTTAATTTGTTTGGTGATATGATGATGTTGTTAAGCATTTATTCAATCCAAACTACAAAACTGGTTTCCAGGTATCAAGTTTACACGAGTGTATATGGATATATCGACATTGGATCTATAAAGAGACTAACTGATGTTTTAGTTAAGTATATTTCCATTTCCAATGTCTTTTGAGATGAAGTATATACTGACGTGGTATTTTTGAATGCACTAACAAACACACTCGGGGTTAAAACCTTGATAATCGAATCAATTAAGTAGTTTTGCGCATTATGATTCATATAGGTATTTAATGAGTGAGAAAGTATATATATGGAGTTGAATTTGTTCCAAAGTGATAATTGAATTCCATGATGAATATGCATTCATCATATACAAATGAGTGATTCATCCTTGTTTTGTTGCATTTTATATCACGAAATATATTTTGATGACATATGTGTTGAATAACAATTTTCCTTGAAAGGGCCGCCAAAATTGGATGAAAAATTTGCAGGAGTGGTGGCTAGAAGGTGTTGGAATTATTTGGTAAGAGACCAGCATCCAAGCTCACACTACATCACATCACCCAATAGGACACGGGAGCAAGATGTGGTTCAAAAGAGTCCTTATATGTGTGTTCTATTTCTATGTGACCATTCTCTAAAAGGACATGCTGGCATAAATTGTGATGATCATTTATACTTGTTTTATGTGGTTGGGATTCATTACGATGGAGTGATCAAAGGTTCCGAAATCCATACACATGGTGTCATAATTGCTCCAACTAGGTACTTATATTTTTTTACCTGGTTTACTCTCATTGTCTAGTTGTTTTGTTTCTCTCGTTTTACATGTCAAAATGATTTACTAATATTTGCCTTATTTCCAATGAATCACAAATAGTTTTTGGGTTACTACATGCATCTTATATTGTTTATAACATCCAATTTATTATGACCTTTTTATATTAATTAGATAACACATTTCTTAGTGTGCTTTATTTAATTTTTTTTCTTAGTTGATCTTGTTGTTGTTGCACTCAACTTGAGTTTAATCATTGAAGTACAAGTGGACATCAATAAATAGGTGATCATACTATTTCTTGACATGCTCATGTTACAACAAATGAAGGTGAATAAAATGTATTAGTCTCATTCTTTTAAAGTGCGATAGTCCTTTTCTACTCATACGCCTTACAAGACATGAATGCTTTCTTATGTTGTTTCAAGGAAAATTGTGGGTGGGACTTTTATCCCTCTTAGTTAGGACAAACTTTTGATCCCTAGAAACTGCACTAGTTTATTTTCTTGCCACTGTGAACCCCAATAAAAACCCCGAATCAAGGATACTTGTCAATGAATAATATGTCAAAAAAATTCACTTTATAGATCTAACTGCATCCTCATCCAACTCCTTTGTTCCCTCTTAAATGGGTTCCAACATATTCATCACACAACACATCAATAGATCAATCACTTAAGAAAAATAAAGGAAAAGCAACATATAAGGAACATTTGTTTACTTGTATTTAGACACATTGGATTGTAAATTAAGTGAAGTCTTGCAGTGAAAAACTTCTTGAAAAACCCTATCTATTCCCTAAACTTCTAAACGCATGATGTTTTGTTTTTCGACGCACAATGTATATTTTGTTTTGGTTTTTGAGTGAGCATATGGAAAATATACCCCATAGCACATGCGCAAAATGTGTCCGTTATACATTTGGAGTTATATGTCTGTTGCACATTTGGATTATGTATGGGGATCTTCTTCTATACATTCTTCACTTCTATGGTTGCCTCATTTCTTTGGTGCAAAAAAAATCAAACAAAGTAAGCGCCCTTCATTTATACATATTAAATATGTGAATGTAGGTATTTTCCATCTATTCATAATAGATATATAAAATAGATTTGACAATTCATAGTAAACATACAAATTATATCTTACAATTTATATTGAGTACTCATGCATACAAATAATCTATGTTGAACCACTTGGTTGTACCTATGACTTGTATACACTATATTAGAAGTCACATCTTTAGATGTCCAGAACAAATCTCACTAAATTAGAAGATGTTGAGCCATATCATGTCGTGGCCTAGGAAGCACAAACACTTCCCAGAGGCTGCCATGTCTGTGTCCAACGTGTGTCCAACATGGACACATCTTGGACACACCTGGACACGTGGCAGACACGCCTCCGATGTGTCCACTTTAATTTTTTTTATTGAAGTGGTAGACATGGCTTGGATACTCCATGGACACATCCAAGACACATCATCCCTACCCAGTTAAGCCTAAGGCCACCTTTGGTACGAGGGATTCTGGGCAGGATATGACTCATAATCCTATAAAAATATGTATCCTGCGTTTGTTTGGGTAATATCCATAACAAGATTGTAGTCCTTGGGTTCATAAGTATCGAACGAGCAGGACAAAGCCATAACACACTCCCCCTTAGTACTAGCATTGGATACATATGCCCCAATGCCCAACACTAGTGTTCACAAATCATCTCTATGCGCTCAACCCTGCGGGCTATGGCAATCGTCGTCACTCTTGACTACCGACTATAGTCTATTGCCATCTGCAAGCTTCATTTTTATAATTGTTGGTATGTGAACCCCCACCCACTTACAGTCCTTCTCACACTGATCGACTTACGGTCCTTTTCACACACCTCCAATCCATCTCACTCCAATCAACACACAATAACTCTGGCTACACCTGTTAACTTAGAAACAACCATCTACAAGGGCAACCTCTTTCTCTGTGGACAACAAACTGACATCCCCGAGCAGCAACTTCTCAAAGAACTGATCACCTCTTATTTCATCCTGGTCCTTCACGTCTCCTACCCATATTACCACCCCTCCCTTTACTCTTCTTCTTGCTCCTTAAGGTGAAGGTTGAAGAGTATTACCCTCCCTACTTATTTTCTTACTTCTTTACATATACATCTCTCCTCCTCTTCTCTTACCCATCCAACATATTCCCCATCCTTTTCTTCCATCTTGACCTCTTAGACACCTTCATTTTCCATCTCCTCCACCACCAGTAACAACATCCTAAATAGTTTACAATTTTATTTAATATCATGTTTTTAAATATAAATTTCACGTTAACTTTTATTTACAGTGAAGCTATATCTTTGTGTGGTTTCGAACCTGGGTCTCTTCATTGGGGACCAGCAGAATTTGCCAACTGGGCTATTCCCTTGCCGACATATATATATATATATATATATATATATGGGATTAAGAGATAAAGATTTCTCCCCCTTCTGCTATGTATGTATGTATATGTCTGTGTACATATGCATATGCATATGTATATGTATATGTATAAATGTATATGTCGTGTCTGTGTCCTATATTTTTTAAAATCACTGTGTCCCGTGACCGTGTCCCTCCCGTGTCCGTGTCCATGTCCATGTGTCTTAGGTCATGACATATTTTCCACATGCTTGTACAAGTTATAACATTTCATGCATTATCTAGGCATTTTTTGTTTGTCATAGTTGTCAATTCAACCTCAAATGCAACACAAATTCTCTTTCTTCATTCAAAGCAATGTATTACTCCTTGTTTGTTCTTAACATGTATGACAAGGTATTACCCTAAAGGAATGGTGATATTGTTAGTATGTATGCCCTGAGATCCAATCATGGGATGATTGGTGGGATACATTAAGATTGATTTGATAAACATAAAAGGCGAGCTTCCAATTCTTTCTGGTTCAGTCATATGAGATAGTGATAGAACAGATTGAATGTCTAAAGAATGACAGAACTCAATGACGTATGCTTTCCGGTTGAGGACCTGAACGATGAGATCATACAGATGCTAAGAGTTTGTACATTCTTGTTATGTCCCTAGTCGGATGTCATTGTGGAAGGTAGATAGACAACAATGACACACAAGACTAGATTGTGGTGTTGGTTGATGACATAATCCCATTAGTCATGATATAGAGATATCAAACCAAACACATAGGTACTTGTTAGAGAACAAGGTACCGGACAGACACACCGTGAGTTTGACACATGGAACCATGAGATGGTAGTCATAGTCAGTACTCACAGTGATGGTGGTGAGTGTGATTCTTAGACCTGAAATCACTGCACTCAACACATGTCGTTGGGCACACTTTGACATCATCAAACGCAGTCCTGAAACATGGGTTGTTATAAAAGTGATGATTGGGTGGCTTTGACACATGGGGCTTTTGAGGGGTGAGTGATAGATATGGGATTTGTCCCTCCTGAGGGAGTTTGATATCCATGGCCACTTGATGAGTAGGATTGAGAAAGGCGTGCACGCATGTGTGAATCAGTATGTGATACTGATGTCATACATATCTCTTCCAGTCTACTCTGAGATCAAGGAAGTGAATGAACGTTGATAGGATGACTATTCCATGCCTCGAGTTCATTCGGGATATCAGTGACAAAGGAATTATACATTCGCTGTAATACCATTCACGGATTGTAGGATGAAAGTTGTTCTCCAACTTTCTACTTTCACTTGGGTAGCACTGATGTGTGACTAGGCACCGCTCTTTGCTTGTGAAGTCATAAGTGTTATGGACTTTCACTGCCAACGTGAAATGGACCTGCAGGGTCACACACATAGGATTTAACCTGGAAGAGGAGTTTTGTCCACAAAGCAATGTTTAGATTGATTACTAAAGGAGTTTAGTAGTTCAATTAAACACTCAATCAGTCGATGACTCAATATCGTATGGTTCAAGGTGTTGGACACATTGATTCGAGTATCAGATTGATTGAAATCGCAATTGACTGATTTTGCCCAACATGTGCTCCCAACCGATCGGCTCATGTGATGAACCGGTCGGCTGAGGTTGATGAACCGGCCGGCTGGAGTGTCCAGGCCGATCGGCTCATGCCCAGGTTGAAACGACCGGTTCAAGAGTTGAACCGATCAGCTCAACTGGTGCAACCGACCAGTTGGGAAAGTCATGTCGGCAAGAATTTTCCTTTGGTTTCTAATTGCCCAATTTGATTGGGAATAATATTGGTATTCGATACAAATTGGGAAAGAAACAAGGAAAGTCTTTTTGAGCCGGATTAGGACCATGAACCGATCGGTTCAGGGCACCAACCGATCGGTTGGAGTGACCCAAACGATCGGCTCAGGTCGAACCGATCAGCTCAATGGCCGAACCGATCGGTTCAGTTGTGAACCGATCATTTCAAGTTGCGAACCAGTTGCCTTTTGTGGAAAATTCTCGAACCCTTCTACTCCTGCTTTAGTCCCGCATTGCCCGGGATGGAGAACCCTGTCCCATGACTCTCCTATATATATAGGGGTATTGGGGGCTTCTCATAGTACAGCTCAGTGCAACCAGTTGCTCTGCAAGTTGTCATTCTCTCTGGTTTTGGTAACCGTGAGAGAGCCCGAGCAAGTGCTTCCCGCAAAAGGGAGGTGCAGCAAGGGAAGGACAACTGCAGTTGCAACAGGAGGCAGGAGAGCGTGTTGGCGACTAGTACGTCAACAGGAGGGTGCGACTCCTTCCACTTCCTTGTGGGACAAGGAGAGTGGAGTTCCAGGTGGTCCGTGTGGACTACTACAGAGGCGGGAGGACACTGCCGCTTAGGAGGACAACTGTCATCCGACAGTCCGGTTCGAGTAGGAGTTGTCAGTCTCGGTGCGACCAGGAGCTGCACAGACACCGTCGAAGTCCGGAGTTGAAGACCGCGCATTGCGTGAGGTATTGTCTCCGAGCAAGCCTCGGGACAAGGTATGATTCTGCAAACCATCATTTCCTATTATATAGACGTTGACGCGTTTCCTCGGTATGGGTTTGGGGAGAAAATTTTTGTTTCCGCTGCCTTCTATGTCTCCCCTAAAACCCAACAGTGGTATCAGAGCCACGTTAACTGCTCTATATTTTAGGAATATCGATATGATCGATTTTGGTTTGTCGCCTTTATTTATTGCATGCGATGCGAATAATATCGGCTTTATGCATGTCCAATCCTAAATCCACAAATCCCTAATTACATATATGATATGTATTATTAATGCACTCATTACGCGTCGCCCTTAAACGAGTTTTATGGTGGATGTGTGTAGCGTGATTATGGCCTATAAACCCCTATCTGTGTGTGGTTGTTTTTGGTTGCTTGCATCTCGGTCTGCGCACCGATCTTCCCTCTTTTATTCCTGATGTAACTCGAAATAATTTGAGATTCTTTCCTACCTTTGCTCCCCCCGAATGTAACTCGGGGTTTCCTTTTAAAGCAATGTAATAAATAGAATAGGATTTTATTTCCTGTTATGTCAAAGACCGGCGGACATCAAGACGACTGCTCAGACGATCGGTTCAAAGAGTGATCCGATCGGTTGACCTTCCAGACGGTTGGTCAAGGAGTGAACTGATCGGTTGATGACCGGTTCGAGGAGCGAGACGAGCGGGTGGCAGACATGACGAGATGCACGACGACCAGGCAAACCGATCGGTTGGAGGAGCCAACCGATCGGCTGGTGGCACCCAGACGACCGGCTGGAGAGTACAGATCATTCATGTGATGAGTTGATCAACTCGGATGGCAAGGCACAGATGTTCATCTTGTACAGGTTGCATGTGATGTAGACCTAGATGACCGTGATTTCTCTTGGCTCGAGGAATCACATTAGGATGGCCATAATCATCGCTTTTTATCGTTTGTACATGTTTTCTGTGGGATATAGCATGTATATGATACATACTATGTATTGTGGTGATTGGATATGTATATGTATATAAAACCAAATCCCTCATTAAAATATTAAGTTTTAGATGCCTTCCAAATGCGACACACGTGAAAAACTTGTTCGACCAAGTGTGGGCACGCCCTAGCGTGGTGCACCGTCTACCTCGTGGAAGCGTGAAGGATGAATGTGTGGGTCTGCCCTAGCAGGGTGCATATTCATCGTGTTTGCTTTGGGTTGGACTTAACAAGGTGACCTAGATAGGGTCTAGCGCCTTGAGGCATGGAGATGATCATTGCAAGGAGTTGTAGATGACATCTTATCAAGAGTTGCATATGATGCAATTGGCAAAAGTTGCCTACCTGAGAGATCTATGTTGTGGGTGACAGCCCTAGCTGGTCCATGGCTTAGAGGATTTCAGGATCTTGCCCACTAGAAGGTTGTATGCTGCAATCTTCCGAATTGATGGTGAGGGCTATCAATTTGAAGTAAAATAGTGGGAGCGATAATTAATTAAAGGCCTAATTATATCGTCAAATTTTCAAATCAATCAAATAAGTCAAAAATGAGTTTTGGACTAAAATTGCATATTTTCCTTTTGTAGTTCAAATGGCAACAAACAACAACAATTTTTCTTTGCGATTGGTCCTTGACAAGGACAAGCTAAATGGGACAAACTTCCACGACTGGTATCGGACATTGAGAATTGTTCTCACTCAAAAGCGCAAGCTCTATGTCCTGGATACTCAAATTCCAGAGGAACCCGCTCCTAATGCACCAAGGACAGAAAGGGATGCTTACAAGAAGCATTCTGATGATGCCATTGATGCAAAGTGCTTGATGCTATGTTCAATGAACCATGAGTTGCAGAGGCAACATGAGAACATGGGTGTCATAGAGATGATTCTGCATCTCAGGAACATGTATGAAGATCAGGCACGACAAGAGAGGTACAATGTTTCTAGGGCGCTGTTCAAGTGCGTCATGACAGAAGGAGATCCAGTTGGTCCTCACACACTCAAGATGATTGGGTATGTGGAGAACCTGCAGAGACTGGGATTTCCACTGAGCCAAGAGTTGGCTACTAACGTGATACTGCAATCGTTGCCAGAATCTTACAGTCAGTTTGTGATGAACTACAACATGAACAACTTTGATAGGCCACTGTCAGAGTTGTTGGGCATGTTGAGGACAGCCGAGTTACAGATGAAGAAGGACAAGCCTAAGTCCGTGATGGTTATCACGAGCAAGAAAGGAAAGTCCAAGCGCAAGGGCAAGGGCAAAGCTAAGAAAGGTTCTGAAGCTAGCCAGGAGTCCAAGCCATCTTCAGCTCTCAAGGCCAAGGGAGGCGTGACCAAGAAAGGAAATTGCCACCATTGTCAAAAGCCAGGACATTGGAAAAGGAATTGTCCTATCTACCTGGAAGAACAAAAGAAGAAGGAGGCGACTGAAGCCTCTACTTGAAGGTGTCATGTAAATAAACTTGTAACACTTTTTGAGATATATGATATCAAGATGTAAAGTGTAAAGCATTCTTACTTGGGGCAAGTGTTTCCTTTATAGATAGGAATACTTTAGTTTATTTTCAGCCAATAAGGCATGTAATACAGTTATGAACTGTTATTTCATATTTGCCAATAGATAGAAACACTTTATTTTTGCATATTGTATGACAATGATGGCAATTAATAAAGAGATGTTTCAATTTATAAAGATGTGATCTTTGTGGCAATGCCTTATTTATCTTGTGATATTTGATATGCATAAGATAAGATGATACCTAAAAGTTATAGGTAACTCAAACAATTTAATTAGCATTAATCATGAGAAATTCATTTCTAGTTTCCATGTGATCGATAAATCTAGACTCTTTTGGTTATAGAACCAGTAAGAGACATGAATATCTTGGACATGATTAATCAATCTTCACTAATGTAGTGGGAGAGTGATTATCCTATTAGGTATAATACATGTGATGTATTTACATACCTATTGGAATAAATGCTAATACTTCAAATGGTGTTTAGAGAAATACCAATATGAATATCTTGAAGTGTTCAAGATTATCATAAATGATGTACAAATTTGGTAAAGTATTAATTCTTGATGAGATCAAGGAATGAAATACTTGGACCAAATGTTTGAGATCCTTATGAGTGATTATGATAGTGTATCATAGTGAACTCATGATTAAGGCATGGTGATGTCTGAATCAAGAAGGAATCATACTCTAAGGAGTTAGAGAATGATTATCAAATAACTGAATTCTTCTTAATAAAAGAATACCCCACACTAATAAAAGAAATTAAGAATCACAAGGGTTGTGAGTTCTTATATATCTTAACAGATACACCTCAATTATCTATGTGATGAGTTGTTCATGTGATGAGTCAACTATCAAGATGAATATGAGGAACTGAATCTTGAGTTATGGTTTATGAAACCATTACATCCTAAATGACTTCCATGTGAACCATAAGGTATGACCTTGATGGTAGCACTCATTGGATCATATCCATAAGTGCAAATAAGTCTTAAGTGTTAAGACACATGGATAACATTTTGACAAGGATGATGCTTGTTGATTGCAACTTAATGACTAAGACATTGGGCATATGGATACTAAAACCGCATTCCTATGAGGAATAAAAACAGGATGTGTACGTGACACAGCCTATAAGGTTTATGAATCCACTAATGCAAATGAAGTCTATAAGTTACAATGGACTAATCAATGTGATTGATTGAGTACAAGCAACTCAAAATTGGATCTTTACTTTGATGATATAGTCAAAGGGTTTGACTGATATGTCAAAGATAAAGAAGGGATCTGTGATTTAGTGGGAGCGTATTCACATTCCACATATTGATGTGAAATGGAAATGTTCTAGATTGGAAATCCGAATGTGGAAATTATCTTTAAGGAAGATAGAGATGTTTCCTATGTGATAGGAATAGAGATCTATAGAGATAGTTCTCGAAAATCTCTTGACCTGGAAAGAGAGAGCATACATTGGCAATCTGTACTAAAGTATTCAGTATGCACAGATTCAGTGGGATAAAACTTGTCCATATTACATGGAGTTAGTATCCCAAGGCCAAGTGTCCAATTCTTATGAAGAATGGGAACACTAAGAATAGATATGGATCTATCATGTATGTAATCATCCCATTATCTTGCATGTATGACATGGCAAGAATAAAATGATTTCATCATCTTGTATGTAGGACATGGCAATATGATGTGCTCATCCTGATGACTCGTATGTGGGACATGACGAGTGGATGTCTGTCTGCTTCCAGTAAGGGTTACTGGAATACCATGAGAACTTGATGAGTGCTTGTGAAGTACTAGTTCTATGGAGATAAGGAAGAGTTCGATGTAAAGAGTTACATTGATGCGAACTTCCGAAAGGACAGAAAATTAATCGCAATATATATACATAAGATGTATAAAAGTGAATGTTTGTTGATAATTGGAAGTGTTCCAATAAAGCCATTTAAAAGGGAAAAGCCGAGTATCTATGTGTTAGTGAACATCAATGGATACTATATGGATCTGAAAGTTCATGAGATGAACTTATATTCCACTCATTGATGACAAGTCTGGAATCCTTGATCATGCAATGTGGCTAAAGGTTAGCAAATGGAATACAAGATCGCATATTACGGCAACTCCATCTCATACATGTGACGTACAGTGAAGAGATGAGAGACATGCAATTTGTACAGACTTTGGCAAGGTGTTGTCATTACTCACTATGTTGGCACTAGAGCACAGTGACATGTGGGACATGTCTGAAGATCACTATGAATATGATTCATGGGTGATTGGCTCACAGTGCAAGTGGGAGTCTATTAGTATGTATGCCCTGAGAGCCAATCATGGGATGATTGGTGGGATACATTAAGATTGATTTGATAAACATAAAAGGCGAGCTTCCAATTCTTTCTGGTTCAGTCATATGAGATAGTGATAGAACAGATTGAATGTCTAAAGAATGACAGAACTCAATGACGTATGCTTTCAGGTTGAGGACCTGAACGATGAGATCATACGGATGCTAAGAGTTTGTACATTCTTGTTATGTCCCTAGTCGGATGTCATTGTGGAAGGTAGATAGACAACAATGACACACAAGACTAGATTGTGGTGTTGGTTGATGACAGAATCTCATTAGTCATGATATAGAGATATCAAACCAAACACATAGGTACTTGTTAGAGAACAAGGTACCGGATAGACCCACCGTGAGTTTGACACATGGAACCATGAGATGGTAGTCACAGTCAGTACTCACAGTGATGGTGGTGAGTGTGATTCTTAGACCTGAAATCACTGCACTCAACACATGTCGTTGGGCACACTTTGACATCATCAAACGCAGTCCTGAAACATGGGTTGTTATAAAAGTGATGATTGGGTGGCTTTGACACATGGGGCTTTTGAGGGGTGAGTGATAGATATGGGATTTGTCCCTCCTGAGGGAGTTTGATATCCATGGCCACTTGATGAGTGGGATTGAGAAAGGCGTGCTCGCATGTGTGAATCAGTATGTGATACTGATGTCATACATATCTCTTCCAGTCTACTCTAAGATCAAGGAAGTGAATGAACGTTGACAGGATGACTGTTCCATGCCTCGAGTTCATTCGGGATATCAGTGACAAAGGAATTATACATTCGCTGTAACACCATTCACGGATTGTAGGATGAAAGTTGTTCTCCAACTTTCTACTTTCACTTGGGTAGCACTGATGTGTGACTAGGCACCGCTATTTGCTTGTGAAGTCATAAGTGTTATGGACTTTCACTGCCAACGTGAAATGGACCTGCAGGGTCACACACATAGGATTTAACCTGGAAGAGGAGTTTTGTCCACAAAGCAATGTTTAGATTGATTACTAAAGGAGTTTAGTAGTTCAATTAAACACTCAATCAGTCGATGACTCAATATCGTATGGTTCAAGGTGTTGGACGCATTGATTCGAGTATCGGATTGATTGAAATCGCAATTGACTGATTTTGCCCAACATGTGCTCCCAACCGATCGGCTCATGTGATGAACTGGTCGGCTGAGGTTGCTGAACCGGTCAGCTGGAGTGTCCAGGCCGATCGGCTCATGCCCAGGTTGAAACGACCGGTTCAAGAGTTGAACCGATCGGCTCAACTGGTGCAACCGACCAGTTGGTAAAGTCATGTCGGCAAGAATTTTCCTTTGGTTTCTAATTGCCCAATTCGATTGGGAATAATATTGGTATTCGATACCAATTGGGAAAGAAACAAGGAAAGTCTTTTTGAGCCGGATTAGGACCATGAACCGATCGGTTCAGGGCACCAACCGATCGGTTGGAGTGACCCAAACGATCGGCTCAGGTCCAACCGATCGGCTCAATGGCCGAACCGATCAGTTCAGTTGTGAACCGATCATTTCAAGTTGCGAACCGGTTGCTTTTTGTGGAAAATTCTCGAACCCTTCTACTCCTGCTTTAGTCCCGCATTGCCCGGGATGGAGAACCCTGTCCCATGACTCTCCTATATATATAGGGGTATTGGGGGATTCTCATAGTACAGCTCAGTGCAACCAGTTGCTCTGCAAGTTGTCGTTCTCTCTGGTTTTGGTAACCGTGAGAGAGCCCGAGCAAGTGCTTCCCGCAAAAGGGAGGTGCAGCAAGGGAAGGACAACTGCAGTTGCAACAGGAGGCAGGAGAGCGTGTTGGCGACTAGTACGTCAACAGGAGGGTGCGACTCCTTCCACTTCCTTGTGGGATAAGGAGAGTGGAGTTCCAGGTGGTCTGTGTGGACTACTACAGAGGCGGGAGGACACTGCCGATTAGGAGGACAACTGTCATCTGACAGTCCGGTTCGAGTAGGAGTTGTCAGTCCCGGTGCGACCAGGAGCTGCACAGACACCGTCGAAGTCCGGAGTTGAAGACCGTGCATTGCGTGAGGTATTGTCACCGAGCAAGCCTCGGGACAAGGTATGATTCCGCAAACCATCATTTCCTATTATATAGACGTTGACGCGTTTCCTTGGTATGGGTTTGGGGAGAAAATTTTTGTTTCCGCTGCCTTCTTTGTCTCCCCTAAATCCCAACAGATATGTTACTTCAATAATTTCCTAGGCGAATGGTCATATGTTACCCCTCTTTCTATGTACAATCTATTTGTTGATGAAATGTATCTCTAAGATTGAAATCCCTTCCATGCAAAATTTAAATAAATTTTCTAAATATGAGGATGTTCAAATGAAATTTGCAATCACTATTGGAACACTTCATGAGTTTCATTCTTTCAGTTGAGCTTGAATCCAATGTTGTTCTATATACATTTGTCTTCTGGTATCATCCTCATCTTTATATGTTTTGTTCTAAATTCCAGGTTATTCAACTTGATGAGTTTGACTTACATAATATTGAAAATTTAGGAATCTATATTGTATTATTCACTTGAAAGACTTCCTTAGCCATAGCTAACATCACATTAAAGGAGTGATCATTTGTGAAAGAAATTCTTCCTTATGCAAATTATGAACTGGAGAGCAATTTATATATGAATATACTGCACATACTTGATTGGATTTGGTCTTCTATTTCAAATAAGTAAGTTTTCAATCATGAACTAATTAATTTATTTCTTTGATATATATAGATTCATAGTTATTTCACTATATTTTCATATGTTTCTTTGCATTTTCATGTTTTTGCTGATTTTACCTGGGAAAGATTATGTGAAGTCTTGTAGTGAAACACTTTTTGGAAAACCCCTTATATCCCCTAAACTTCTAACACATGATGTTTTGTTTTTCAATGCACAATGTGCGTGTTGTTTTGGTTTTCGAGTGAGCATATGGAAAATATGCCTCGTAGCACATGCAGAAAATATGTCCGTTGCACATGCGGAAATATGTGTATGCTGCACATTCAACTTTATGTGTCCGACACACATCCGGAGATATGTGCATTTCATGCATTATGTTCTTAATACATTGAAATTTACTTTGTAGGTTCTCATTTATCATTAATTGATGACAATTGATATTCACCTGATATGTTGCACATAATTGTGGGACTGGACTATATATGGTTTTCTTCTTCTATACGTTCTTCACTTCTATGAGCCCCTCATTCCCTTGGTGCAAGAAAAATCAAACATGGGCATTGAAAAAGTAAGTACTCACACTTCTATACGTTCTTCACTTCTGAACAAATCTCTTTAAATTATAAAATGTCCGACCTTATCATTTTATAAATATGTGCACTGAACTAGATTTTGAAACATAAATTTATTTCGGTCTTTATGAACCATCCATGTAATATACATTCATAGATGAAGTCTTATGATATGTGATCACACAATAGAATTTTAAAGTTGTATTATCAACCTGGAGGTTGATGTGTCTGTGTCTGACACGTTTCTAACATGGATATGCTTGGACACATGAAGAACATGCCTCTGACATGTCCACTTAATAGAAAAGTTCTGTCATCCTTTTCGCTTATCTCAACAAAAGTAGTAAAAAGTTCATCCTTATGCCTCATCTTTCCTTGCTTCTCTACATCTCCATCTCCACTACTCTTCTCTTGTCCATGCATCTTAAGTAACACTTGAATGTATTCCTCTTCTCTTTCTTCCCTCTCAACCTCCAAGACACCTTATTCTTCATCTTCTCCATCACCACCAACATATTTCTTTACCCCCTCTCATTCTTCCTCCAAATAGTACATGTTCACTATTACTTACATAAATAAAGAAAACTATTGCCTCCAAAATTTTTCTTCCCTTGATTTTACCATTCCATATATTCTTACTGCAACAATTTTATAATTAAGCATCTTAATATATTTGTTGAGTTAATTTGTACTCTGACTTGTGGATATGTTGTATATGTTGATTGTTGGTTGGATTCCAAGGAGATTGCCTTCATGGATGATTTATTTATATCAGTTTGTGTGTTTATACATAAAGTTTAATATATGTCAAGATATTTACATAGAAATCGACATATTTGTATACTTATAAATTAGTCATTCCAAGTGTCGCGTCCTGCATTGTTGGAAATTGTGGTTCCTCTTGTCTATGGAGAAATCCATGCATGTGTACGTGTTCATGTTTCTTAGGTGAGGATCCCATTGTGTTGCAAACATGATGGACAAGTTTAGGAATTTAGTATTTTTTTGTCATTATAGCTATTTACGACGGAAAAAAGATGTCGTTGTTGACCTTTATGATCAAGACTGTTAGTCGTCATTACTAGTATCAGTGACAAGTTTGTGTGGTCGCAAATAGTATCACGTAAGACATTTAATTTCGCCGTTAAAACTATTAACGACAAACTATATAAGCGTCATGATTTGTATTAGCGACGAACTGAAATTTTTCGCCATTAATGACAAGACGCGATGACTTCTTTTCTCATCGCTAATAGTTTTAACGAAAAACTTATTCACATTTACGACAAACTTTTTCCTCCGTTATTGCTAAGTTTTCCTGTAGTGATAAGGGCATGATAGGAAGAACAAAACACTATCAATATATATATGCACGAAAGGAAGAACAAAGTACTACTGATACATAAGCATGATAGGAAGAACAAAGAACTATCGGTATATAGGCATGGTAGGGAAAAGTCATAAGAATATAGACTTTGTGATATGAAACATATAACATCCCTAATTCAAACAAAAGAAGTCAACTCTGTGGGTTAGTTGAACCACATGAAGTGAAAGAAAAATTAATGTGGTGCCCCTTCTTTTTTTAGTGATTTGTAAACTAGCACGTGGTCTTTTGTTTTCTAATTTTTTGGTGTTTTTGTACAGAAGTAGAGAAATAGAAGTGTATAACATGGATTGAACTATTGCCCAAATGTAGGGAGGTGCATAGAAGTAGTAAGCATTGAGATTGTAAGTTTGCCATAGCGTTGACACATTGTAAGGATTACACATGCATGGTAACTGTGGTTGTTCAAAACATCATGGTCATTGGGCACTGGTAGTTGGATGTTGTTGGAAATCTCTACAACGTTCAAATTCTATTCTAGTTGTTTTTTGTTGCCATCGATAATTCTTAATTAGGAAGAAAGAGAGTGTGTGTTATATGTATAGACAACATGACATGGAAGAGAGAGAGAGAGAGGAACATGGGGACATGGTTGCATGCATTAAGTATGGAAGGGAATTACATGTATTAGATAAAATGAAACTGAAATTGGGGTGGGTAATGCCAAAAAATAAGAGGAAGAGAAGATGAGACAAAAAGTGGAAAATAAAATGGATGGAGAGAGATTTGGTAGGAGAAAGAGATGAACAAAGGCAAGCTGAATGCAAATGTAAAAGAAATAAAGAAAGAACGAACAATGGCAAGAAAGGAAAATAGGTCGTAAAGAAAAAAAACAAACAATATTAAAATTTATATAATGAAATGAGAAACTAAAAAGGAAACTAAATGAAAGATTGAAAAAAACAAATATAATAAAAGAGAAAAAATTATAAAAGGAGAAAGAGGGCTGGTTCAAAGAAAAGGATAAAAAATAGAAAGCAAACATGAAGGAAAAAAAGGAAAGAAAATAAAAAAGTAGAAACGGGTGTTGACAAACAAAGAGAACAACACAAATTAAATGTTTCTACATAATAAGAAAATGTTGAATAAAAAATTAACAAATGCTAGTGACAGCTGAGATGGAAGGAAAGATAAGGCTTGGTGTTGAAAATTTTTATGAAGAAGGAAGAAGGGTTAAGACGACCGTGGAGGCTAGGTGGTACATGGTAGGCGGCCAAGTCAAAAAATAGACAACAACCACCCACATGTAGAGGCTCTCTCTATTTATCTCTAGAGTTAGGAACGATTCTTTGATACCATGCAAATGGTAAATGAGAGTAAATTAAGATACCAATAAGTTATTACATGCTTACATAAGTAGGAGTCTAGACATGGTAGTAATCCTATACTCCCCAATGTTGGACTAAACACAAGATTAAAACATACATATCATAATAAGATCTAAGGAAAATATTGGATCACAAGAAATAAGACCACCAACAAGCTTGACATCCCATGCAGACTGAGATATGTCAAGAGGAAAAAGGCCACACCCGGGGGCTCTTTGAGGGTCATCTAAATTCCAAAATTTCCCCTTTATTATATTGAGATGAACACCAAAACTCGGACCCAAATATTGTCCATGAAATAATTCCTCTGACACTTCAAAATAAGAAACTAACAACAAAGTCACATTCTACATAAACAAATCAATCTAGTTTTCCAACTTTCATATTAGATGCATAATTTTAATTACCTTAATTTGTTTATTGAAGAAAATGCTTAAATAAATGAACTTTATATAAGTTACAATGTCTTTTATTTGTGTTAATTTCTTCACTTTCCCAAATTTATTATGTATTAACGCGGTCACGCCCTTACCTTTTTTTTACTTCTAGTTATTGCCAATGGATCAGTCAATTTTGGTTTATTCGTGATTCAATCATTCTACCTAGGCATATCTAATATTTTCTTCCTCTATCCTTCACTCATTTTCTTCTCCCCCACCCACACAACAATATCCTACTTTCCCTCCTCCCTCTATCTTACTCTATAATTCTCTTTAAAATGAGAAAACATTTTGGTCACCTTCGTCTCATCTCTTTGAGATGAATGATCCCTAATTTGGTAGGGAATTTTCATATATATATATATATATATATATATATATATATATATATATATATCCTAAACATTCGTTACCCTACCAGATACTGTGGAGACCCCCAATCCATGATGTAGCTATGTTTTGGGATTCATATTGTGTCTTGTTGTATTTCAATCACATCCAAACAAGTTAGATTTCATGCTATTTCACCTAATAAATGGTTTTCTATGAAATGCAATTATGGATATTCTTTACATATTTTCAGGTACTTGGACCACACCTTGGATAGATGAGAGAGGAGTATTTTCTATGGCCCCCTTCATCTTTTTGGAGTTTATAGAAGGTCCTAGAGATCCCCCAACTTACCCCTAGTGGCCAAGGGTCAAGCTAAAGCAAAGATGTCCATGGATAGCAAAGTTCAAAGCTCAAAGTGCAAGCAAATTCCCCAACACGGCCATGATCACACAGAATGCCCATGCTTCCATGAAAAATTCATAGGGGAAATCTCAGTTTTAAAGCAGCTACCACAAATCCTCCACCATCATAGTGGTGTCCACCACGGTCATGCTGCCACCCATATGCCACGACCATGGTGCTCATCACAGTTGTGCTACCACCTATCCACCACCGATGTGGTGCCCATCACATCCATGTTGTCCACCATGGCTATTCTACCTAGTTCCCACCACCACTATGGTGCTCACCACAACTATGCTACAAACTTTCCAAAAACCAAGCCCAACCTGACATTTTCATCGCCACCACCATGGTCATTCTCTCCTGAGAAAATGGTGTCACCCTCTACCCAGCATGACCTTTTTTCATAGGATGGTTGTGCTACCTAAAACCCCAACACGTTTTCTACACTACTTTTCCCATAACACCCGCACATGACCTTGTGCTTCCCTACCACCTATGTATACTTGGGTGGTGTCTGTAGCATAATTCTAGATATCTCTCAACCCATCTTAACATCCTCTTATACATTCATTCCTCCCATCACTGCATTCCATCATCTTCCACCCAAAACTTCTTTTTAGGGTTTCGACCATTTTCCACCCCATTTCTTGTCAACATACCTTGGAGGAGGGAGGTACTTGAGTTGTTGCTGCTAGGAGGTGGAGAAGGAGGAGTCTACATTGAGGTATCATGGCTTTCCACTCCTCTACGCATTCTTAATTTTTCCATTATGTGTTTTCCTTTGTTATGAGTACCTTGGCCCCCTAGGTGGGTTTTTTGGGGTAAAAAATGTCGCTTTGATGCCAAGTTGGCTGAAATTGATATGTAAAGACTATAGCTTCATTCACTAATGATTATGCTCTACTTTCATCCCATTTCCCATAAATTTCTTATTGGTCTGTGCTAAAAATCACCTAGGATTCTAGAAAAACTGCTTATGTGTGGTTATTTTGGGAATTGATCCTAGGTCCAATTAGTGGATCCCTAGCTAATTACCCATCTTCCTACATGCTAATAAATTCTCCTACTCCTAGATGATATATATAAATATCTAGTTTAGAAGAATCTAGTGCAATTATCTTGGAGCTTCCTAAAGGCTAGATGGTAGGTTATGTGAGGTGTAAACCCTCATTTCCACCCCCATTACTACCATCAACCCCCAATTTCTCTAGGAGATTCTATCCAAGAAGCTATACTTGATTAGATACTAATTGAATTCCACCTAAAAGCTAATCCAAGTGAGCCTTGTATGGTTAGATGGGGGTTCTAGAAGTTAGTTCCCATATACACACCCCCACTCCACTAATTGCCAATTACTAGTTGAGGGCCATTCATTAGCATATGTCTTGTTGTTTTGTTTGGGAATTTAAATTAAAGAGTAATGTTTACATGATATAATCCCCAACTCAATTGACAAGTACATTCCCCCAAATAGCCCACACTTCTCATTATTGCATTACAACCTTTTTTTTCTTTCTAGCTTAGTTCATGCTTGCTTAGCTAGTCTCTTTACCTTCCTTGTTAATTGTTATTGACTTTTCCTTGTTCTTGCTAGTTTAGTTCTTTAACTATATTTTAGTCCTAATTGCTAGTTTAGTATAGTGTTAATTCTTTCCTTCTCTTGCCCTTACTTTCTTAGTTTGCCTTTTCTTCGTTTTACTTCTTACTCATTTAATTGCTTGTTCATCATTAGTGTAATCAACCAATAAAATCCAAACCCTTCAATCCTAGACTCCATAGTAGGAACCTAGCAAAATAAATCTAGCTCCAGTGCACCCTCTCTGCCTGGGGTTCGAACCCTAACTTTCTGCCTTCTTATGCTATGATATGAATTTGTGAGCTTCAGAGTAAGTGTTTGTCAGTATTTGAGTGTGTGTCTACTTAGGGTCTTATAAATTTTGTAGGACCAAGTATTTGTGTCCACATGAGTACCAACATTTTTGGCATTATTTCCAGGGAGAAAGGTCCTCAACCTAGTTAGTAAGTATAGACTCAATCTTTTCCTATTGCTCTTGCCATTGCCGTTCTTTATTCTTTGTATTAGTTGTGTATATTTATTTGCTAACTTGTCCTCTTTTGTTTGGTTGTGCATTTTTCATGTTACAAGTAACCTATGAAAGACAAGATTCAAGACCATAATGAATCTCACATGCCACTTCATGAATACTTCATGCCTAGCAATTAATAATCACCAATTGCAAGTAGAGTTGATCAAATGCTTGGGGAGCAATTCTCTATCCATCCCAACCTTCTTGGATCCTTCCCACCTTTTGAAGATTTGAGAGTGAGAACCCCTAGAAGAACTTGGAATCTTTTCTTATAATATGTTCTACCTTGATCATGTCGACAACTGGTGATGACTCTGTTTGTCTAACTTTGTTCTCATTCTCACTCAAAGACAAGGACAAAGATCAATATGACTCAAGAAGGGACATCATCAGTTGAGGGGACAAGAAGAATGACTTTCTAAAGAAATTATAATCAATTGCAAGGGTGAAAAAAATGTGGCATGACATAGTGAGTTTCAACCAAATAGGTAATGAGCGATTCCATGATGCTTGGGAAAGACTTCAGAAGATGACGAGAGACTGCCCACACCATGAAGCTCCAATATGGAAGCTTCTTCAATCCTTTTACTATAGTCTATCTCAAATGGGTCAATATACAATTGATTATTCTCTTCGATGAGGTTTATGGCTAAACTACCAAAAGCGTCATGGCCAATGGTTGAGTAATTAGCGGGAAATTCAAGGAACCAAGCTTCTAGCATGGTGAATGATGGTGACCGAGCCATTGGTGTGACACCTGTACATCCTAATGATTCAAGCCCACAAATGATGAAGATTCTTGTTGAGATTATGAACCTCATTATGAGTCAAGTGTGAAGTGTTCCTTGTCACTCGGTTAATTCAATTGAGTTCTTTAATGAAGAAGTGAAGGCACTTCATTCTTATGACAATTGGGAATAACAAGGACTAAGATGTATTTGAGGTTTGAACATGGTGTTCTATCTATATTTCAAGGTTTTGATGAGGTTCAAAATAATGTTAGAAGGCTTGCGAAAAAATTGGAGAAGCTCTCTTCTATACTCTCCCTTCAAGAGGAAGAAAAATTTTCTACCCAAAGCATAATGAACATTAATGAAGCAAGTGGACGATGGGTGTCTCTCAAGATTTTTATAGTCCACCTTCAATGCAAGTGAAACTTAAATATCACTTTTTAGGCTAACGTAAGCCTTATACGCCTCCACCACCTTGCTTTTTGGTTGAACATGATTTCTTACTTTACTTAGATGCTTTAAAACCTAATATAACCAAATATGTGCTTTGAATCATGTGACAAACCCAAGTATCAAGTTTGGTCCAATTTGGACATTGTTTGAGCAATTTATGCAATTTTTTTCTTATTTTGGGTTTTCTAAAGTTTACCCATTTCTAGGGATTTTCTTGAAAATTTTCACATGGTTCTTGTGCCTCACATTTTGTCATATCATGCTTGAGTTATTTGTGTCCTCGGGCGCCTAGATGCACCTTGGTTTGATGGTGACATCTACCTCAGGCTGAGTTAGGGTTTTGCCCTCATGGATGATCTACCTTGAAGGTTAAATCTAGATGGCATCCCTTGGTTGATGAAATACGATGATTTTGGGATCCAATGGTGGGCCCTTAGTGGTCCATGGACGTTTAATGGTTGATGGTTTTTCTCTGTGGAGCTCCTTGGATCGATGGTTCACCTAGAGAGGTGCTCAAACAATGTTTTCACCTTTTGTGACCAAGGGTCCAAAATCAATGGTCACCATGCTTTGAAAATTGATGGATGTGATACTATGTTCCTATAGACTCCCAGAACCTATGGACCTACTTTTGGGATGGACGTGATGCTTTAGGCCATGGACCATAACCCTCTCTTCTCTCACACCCATAGCTTCTTATACCTTCCTCCTTCCTTGTAAATGAATCCTTTAGACCCCCCTTTTCTCATCCTTTATGTTTAGAGGTTCGTCCCCCTTTCTTGGTGGAGAAGAAGGAGACCAAGGTAGAAGATGGTGGCTGATCTGCTTGCATGTGTACCTAGAGTTCGGATCTACCCTCTTTTGGAGCTTCTCTAAGCAAGTAAGCCATCCCTTCTTTTCTTCATTTTACTTGCTATCCTACCTTATTTTCTCTTCTTCTTGGTGAACCATCATTTAACATGGTCGAGCTTGTGTTATAGATTAAGGAACAACTCTTTCTTTCTTCCTTGACCTAGGGTTTTCTTTCTTTTTGGAGAAGGAGCTAGCTTGGATGAAGTGGAGTGCTCACACTAGGGTTTTATTCTCTATTCCTCAAGACACCTTTCTGTTTGGAGCTTGATCTTCATCCTATAGGAGATTTATATAACTCTGTCTATGTTTATTGCTTACTCCTATCTTGCATATACTAGATCTTGCTTAAAAATAAAGTTCTAAGTAGAAAGATTCTATCTTTGCTTAGGGCTTGAGATTAAGTGCGAGTTCTTGGGTGGTTTATCTTCTTGGATGGACCCTAAACCTCGTGAATGGCCTTTCTCTAGAATTGGAAGCTCTGACCTATATTTATTATGGAAATGATGGCTTTCTCTCTCTCAAACAATGGTTCTCTTGTAGGGTTTTGAGTTGTTTTCCTTCCATTAGATGCAAACCGATGGTTTTGTTCTTGGTGCTGTTTTGGTTTCCTTTCTTGTGCCAACCTATGGTTAGACTTAGTTTCTATTTTGGACATTCATATGCTCAAGAAATGATGGTCTTGGTAATCCATTAAGTGGTGAAACTTGATGGTTTTCTTCCTCTCACATATGATGGTTTTACTTGATGTTTGAAGCTTGTTTCTCCACCTATTTACAACACTTGATGGTCTCACTGGGTGCCAAACTTGATCGCTTCAGTGATTCATCAGCCAATGGTTTCCCCCTACTTGATGTTTCATCTACCAATGGTTTCCTAGACTAGATGGTTCATCAACCAATGGTTTCTCTAACTTGATGGTTCATCAACAAATGGTTTCTCTGACTCGAAGGTTCATCAACCAATGTTTTTCCTGACTCAGTAGTTCATTGATGTGGATATTATCGCACTACAAATTCACTAGGAATGTAATTCCTAGAGTACATAAAAAATAACATGTAATAATGGCACTTGCAAGTGGATGGGTCTTATCACACTATAGTTGAGGATCGAATCCCAAGGGACAACTTGTTTAAGAATTATCTAATTGAAATAACTTATGAAGAACTAGTATTTATCACAAAAGCTAAGATTGGTTTGTTTATCTAAGGTTGCAAGAATAAAAAGAGATATATTAAGGTTCTAGTTATCTATGGATGGAAACACTAGGGTGGAACTGGTTTTCACCACCACTACTCGAATATGCGCAATCATTCAAACCCAAACTTGTATGAAGATATAATTGGGGTTATGCAAGTTTCCACTTTTGGCGGTAGAAACGTGTATGAATAGACATCCATGTAAGCTTGATGTCTTGTTACTTACAGATCCTATATCCACTACTCCAGAAACATCCCTTCAGAAGTTATCATTAGAGCATCAACCAAAGCTACTCAGTATTCAAATCTTAAACGTTGAAGTTCTCACAATATAAGATTATAATGAATCACGTAAAGTGGGTGATCAATCCACAAGACATGTAATAAATTATTAACTATGAAATAAATAAGTTCATACAAGGTTAGAATATGAATGAAATTGCAAGAAATGGGTAGTGGGGCTAATACCCACTACCCGGTGAAAAGACTACTCCCTCGACAAGGCAAGATCAATATCACTAGAAGAGGAAGAGGATGTCATCATTGTCATGATGGTGGTAGAAGTGGTTCGATGTGGTGTGTGATGACATACTTCCTTCCTTCTTTCTCCTTCAGGTACAAATCCTAACTTGAAATTGAAGTAGGTGGATGGACAATGACTCCAGAAGAGATCAATCACCTTGGAGAAGGAGATCGATGACTTTTGAATTGTAGAGGTTGATGGATATATTGATATAGCTCACTAGGTCGATAGGCATAGACTTTGCTTTGATCTCAGCTTTAGCCTTTCGACGTGTTCATCTCCCAAAAAATCTAAGATGAGATGAAGTGCTATGCTCGGGGGCCTATTTGTTGGGTCGTGGTTGTCGACCACTTGCGCTTCCTACAAAGGGAGTCAAGAAAAGCATCAAATTCCTACAAATAAGAATAAAAACCTTAGAAGATAAAAAGAAATATATTTATACTAAAAACTAATCTATATGAATGGTAAAGTAGACTAAGCATGCATATAAATCTGGGATGAATAAGTATTAATCATTCATCAACTCATGGTTTCCTTAACTCAATGGTTCATCAACCAATGGTTTCCCTGACTCGATGGTTGATCAACCAATGGTTTCCCTAAATCGATTGTTCATCAACCAATGGTTTCCATGACTCGATGGTTCATCAGCCAATGGTTTCCTTGACTCGATGGTTCATCAACCTATGATTGTACTAGGTCGATGGTTTATCAACCAATGGTTGGACTGGGTCGATGGTTCATCAACTAATGGTTCGACTAGGTCGATGTTTCTACAACCAATGGTCATCCTATTTTTAGATTTGATGGTCTTTATTGTAACCACTGGACCCACTACCCTAGGCTCTAGTAGAGTTTTAGGAATGATGAATGGCCCCACAGACCACCACTAGCCTTAACTGCACACTGAAAAACCACCAGAGGGGGGTGAATAGGGTTTTATATTAATTTTAATAATAATTCAACTCAAGGAACCACAATTGAGATAATAAGAAGGAGGCAAGGTGTTTAGAGTGGTTCCACATTTAGCAAAAACTAAAGGAGTCAGTCCACTACCCAATTGTTTCCAATTGGGATTTTGAAAGTATTTAATTTTATTACCTCACAAGGATGTTACATAAAATTACAACACTTTCACCACCCTTTGGACAACCTTCACCTTGAAGTAGTCTCACAAACCTTGAAGCAGCCTTCCTTGAAGTAACTTCAAGTTCCCCCTTGAAGTAGCCTTCCTCTTGAAGTAGCTTCCCGTTGAGACAACCTTCTTGAAGTAGTCCAAATTTCTCCTTCTCCACCGAGAAGATCAAACCCTCTCCAATCCACAGCCTCCAACCCTAGGAGTAGCAAGGAGAGTACAAGAAATAAGAAAGAACAATAAGGGAAAATAGAAATTACAATTACCACTTGTAGCACAAGGCTTGATTTCCTATATCAAGCGTTTTGATCTCCTAACCAGTGTGTATGGAATTGTAAGTGCAGTGGATAGGAGATGCTAGCCTATAAGACACAAATTTAGAGCAAAGGGAATGAGTAGCAAGTGCTAGAGTTGCTCAATTGCTCAAGAACAGATTGCCAATTGCAAGTGTGTAAGCTCAAGTATTGCACAAGTGTGTTTTGGGTGTCCTAAGGCATGTCCTATTTATAGGAATGACCTATGAGTGGTTAAGGACGTTCTAGACACTTTCTAGGAGGTTCTTAGTGCTTAACTAGCCATTAGGTATCCATTAGTTGCTTTAGCAATGGCTAGTTAATTAATTCTGAAAAGTGCAGACAGAACTCTTCTCGGTCGAAGAATTGTCGACCGAGAGTCCTTCTCGGTCGAGGACTTGTCGACCGAGGGACTGTCTGGAGCAAGTGTATATAACATTCTAATCCAACTCCCAACTACCTTGTCTGCTGTGTCTAACAGCTACTTGGGTCATTCTCGGTCAAGGAAATTGTCGACTGAGAGTGTCTCGGTCGAGAAGTTTGTCGACTGAGAATGACTCTGTTTCAATGTTTTAAACTAAGTATTAAGTGTGTGTATGAGTGTGCAGATGTGACACTATTATAGGGGATGACCTATCTAAGTGTTGTGATTGGCTAGGGAAGATCTAACGCTTGATTTACATGATGTCTAAGTACTTGTACATTATATAATTGTACAAGTTTTTACATTTGATTACAATCATGAAATTAACATATTGTAATCATATTGATCTTCCAATTTGTGACATCCACCTAGCTCCTGCAACACTCAAGTAGCACGTTAGATCTACAAGGATGAAATGTTTGTCATAATCAAAACAAAGGGATTTAAATGATGTCCATTTCGGCAACAATCTCCTCCTTTTTGAAGATGACAAACATATCCAAAATATAAATCAACTAGTCTTTAAAATGAGTTGACTTTCATATCTGAGATTTACTTTGTGAATTCCCTCTCCTATTTATGAAATGTGTGCTTATTATTCCCAAATAATTATGGAACATAAAATCCAATTCTTAGGGAATATAGCAACTTTTAATGTAAATCCAAGAGATTTTGAAACCCATTGATTGAGTTTTTTAAGAGTTACAACTTTTTAAGATTTATATTATATCTCCCCCTTTGTCATTTCAAAAAGATATTCGTTAAAATTACGTGTTAAAAACTCCCCCTTAACTTGTTCCTCCCTATAAAAAATAATCATCAAATTGCTTGAAAAGATGTCCATTTAAAGACAAAATGGAAGAATTAAAAACCAGCCAGTTTTACGAAGCACAAATGTCAAAGAAAACATCTTCTAAGGGAGTAATGAGTAGTTGCTTCCTTATTTTATTGAATTGATCTAATGGAAGAGGTTTTGTGAAAATGTCAGCCAATTGATCTTCCGTATCAACATGATGAAGGGATACATGATTTTTAGAGATATGATCCCTTAGAAAATGATGACGGATTTCAATATGTTTGGAACAGTTGTGTAAAATAGGGTTATGTTCTAAGTTTATAGCACTTGTATTATCATAAAAGATAGGCGTGGATGAAAAAGTAAAGTCATAATCATTTAAAACTTGTTGCATATAAAGCACTTGAGCACAACAGGATCCGGCTGCCATATATTCAACTTCAGTTGTAGAGAGGGCAACCGTGTTTTGTTTCTTGCTAAACCAAGATACTAAGGCTCTTCCTAACAAGAAACAACTACCACTTGTACTCTTTCGATCAATTCAACAACCAGCATAATCGGCGTCGGCATATGTTGTAAAGTCCAAAGATTGTCCTTTAGGATACCATAGATAGGGCTGTAAACGGTGCGGGTACGGTGCGGGTATGGCCATACCCAGAACCATACCCTTTTATTTTTATGGGTACGGGTACGGGTCTGGACCCGCATTACTCAATAGCCAGACCCGCACCATACCCGAAACCGCTTAGAATACGGGTATGCGGTGCGGTTCCGTAGGTATACGGTTCTGCTGTGCAATCTATTTTATAAAAGCCAAAACTGATTTTTGGACACACGTTTAGGTCCAAATTAATTAAAAATTATCCCACAAAATGTACAAGTTCAATGTAGTTCAGAATTCTTCACGTAATCCCTGCTAGTGTAATAAAAATCTGCTATTTTGTGAAGCAATAAACTGACTAGAACTATCCCAAAAAGTATAAATTTACTGCTGTCCAGAATTTTCAAAGTGTTGCCTAAAAAAATGTATAAATTCACTGCATTTTTGGATGCTAGAGTAACAAAAAACAGCTGTTGGTCAAGTAATAAATTTATTAAAATTGTCCCAAAAGTGCATAGATGTATTACTGTCCAGAATTTTCAACGTGGTGGCTGCTAGAGCAACACCAAACTGCTGATTTGGAGGCTTTTTGTGCTTACAAATCATTCAAGTACCTATTTTAAACTCAAAATTCTACTAGAAAAATCATACTCATACACATATGAGGTTTAAGCACCAGAACATCCCAATGGAACAAAAGACACTAAGAGAAAGAGATCCACCAACAATAGAATACAACTTTGCTAAATGATCAGCTTGAGTCTTAAAGTCAAGTCAACAAAACAAAAAACATTAGTTCTTCATGACCTATTGGCTTTTGCCAAGTTGCCAACATTCACAACACTCAAGTGGGGTTACACATTAGTTTTCTACAATCAAATGACAATGTCAAATGTGAGAAAATTAAACAACATGATATGAAGTAGAAAATGAGTGGTCGTCCATCAAACTCGCCGCTCCATCAACCGTGAATCAAAGCAGCAAACATGGATGACATCATAAGAAAGAGCATAAGCATCCTACAAATAAAATGTAACCATTTATCAATATGTTATTATGGTCACAAAATATGAAATGATATGCTCCAAACTTCAACCAATGAATGATTAATAAGCCATTTCTGATTATAATCACAGAGATCCTTATAGACAATCCGATTGTTAGCTGAGTGCCTAACAAACCACCTCACTGTGGCTACATATTCAAGCCGTAGTTAGACATATGAGACATTTCACTGATCAGTCAACTGATGGTCATTTTTCACTGTGTGTCGACCCTGTTGGCTTTGATATGGTAATCTAAAGAAGACACACGCATAGCAATCTGTAAAGAGTGTTATATATAATGCATACATTTCCTAGGATGAGAAATGAAGAGAAAAAAAGAATAACTATACAAAGTATCATGTCAAGTGTAAAAAGAGAAGGACTAGCTACTGATCCATCCAGCAAAGAATCATAAGGTATTCATCAAACCATCAGAAAAGCAATCATCACATATGAGCTTGATTTAGTAGAAAAACCAAGGAACCTCAGTAGGTATCCCATGTATAAACGGCTCCCAGGAGGTAGTAATGGCCTCAACCAAACTTCAAAGTGCATTTACAGAAAAACCAGAATAGGCTAAGAAGATACTAATTAGCAACAAGATATCAAAGAAGGCCAAAGCATCATACTAAAAGAAGGAGATTCTAGACCAAAGAAGATAAAAGACACAAAGTTCCAACTTTAAAAATAGCCATAGAAGATCATCCTCACACATAACTCTGAAACAACTGCCACCAGAGAAACCTCAGTAGATCTCTCATAGATAAAACATGAACCATGTTGTAGTATCCATGAGCAAACATTCTCTTTTACCTAGAGAACTTGTAAACTTCCAAAGATTCACAAAAAAGAGCTAAAAGTGGAATCACTAGAAACTTGGAGAAGAGTTCAATTGATAGACTAGAGGACAATTCTTTTTCTTTTTGTGTATGCCAATGGTTTTAAATTAACAATATCTAGTCAGATTTGCCACTATTTGATAGTAGTTATATTTTTGTACCTATCATGTTATACACTTCCAATGTCATGTCTGTTGTTCTGTCAGATCTGTATTTGTCGGTCTTTATGGTTGTGCATCGTTTAAGAAGAAATATCTATATAGTAGAAACTAGTGCTCACGCTATATTGATATTTTGATCTTTGGGACAAATCACATGATATGGCTTGGACCTTTTAATAAGACTTTTAGGCTTATTCTTACCCACATTCCAAGTTATAAATGGTTCTGCAGAACAGACGAGAACAAACAATACAACAACACATTTTATAGAGTTATCAAGGTTGGATGGTCTGGTTCATTATGCCAAACAAAGCAAATATAAAGTTCCACTGTGCAATAGAATATGATAGTCATGAAATGTAAAAAAATTGCATATAAAACTTACATACCAATCATTCCATATCTACGATCTCAACATCTCCAAGTTCTTGCTCATCTTCCAAATCATGTCTTGCAAAACCTAGTATTGAAACTCCACAATCTTGTCCTACAAAAGAATTATAAAATAAGAGTTGTTTTCAAAAGGCATTTGTAATAAGTGGAAATATTTCTAATCTACGTACCACGAATATTACTTCTTATCCAATCTTGGGCACATATGAGAGCTTCCACTGTGTTTGGCTTTAGAGAACTTTTATACTGATCAAGAACTCTTCCACTTGTTCTAAATACTGCCTCAGATGCAACTGTGGAGACATGAATAGCTAAAATATCTCGTGCCATTCTTGCAACAATTGGGTACTTTGCACAATTATGCTTCCACCATTGTAAAATATCAAAATTGTCAACCAAACTATCTGCTCCCATGTGTTTAGGGTGAATAGCCTCTTCAAGATACAAGTCTAAGTCATTTTTTGTTGGTTGTGTGGCTTGTACCTTTTGTAGATGGTTATCAAATCTTCCTAAAATCTTCAACGAACCCCTACTACTAGGCTTTTGATGTCCTAATGTATCATTTAAGCTTCCAGACCTATCACTAGTGATATCAATGTATTCAAAGTTTGTTCCACCCATTTGCAATCTATACTCATTGTAAAGATCCACTAAACACCCTTTGATTTGATCAATTTTCTTCTGAGCAACATTACCACCATCATTATCATCACTATCATCATTGTCATTATCATAGATCTCTCTCAGATTATATTCCACACTTTTCATCTTAAGACATGGATCAACAACTGAAGCAATAGACATAATCATACAACTCACATCCCAATACTTTTTGAATTTAGACATCATTTCTTTCCCCATCTTGGAAATAAAGGATACTTCACTATTACACAACTCTTTAAGATGAACATGAACAACACATATTGAAATAATAGTTGGCAGATGGATATAAAGTTGAGGAAAAGATATTTGTGACATCATAAAATATTTCCTAACAATCACAAGTCATTTTAGCATTATTCCATTCAACATCATTTGGCAAATAGTTATATGAAGCATCTCTATCACCAAATCTAATAAATGCATCTTTGAATTCCAAGGCATGTTTTAACATCAAAAATGTTGAGTTCCATCTAGTAGACACATCAAGAATCAATGCTTTTTGAGGAGCTTTCACTTGAGAAGCCACTTCTTTAAACAGTTGTGAGCGCAAAACAGATCCTTCAACATATTTCACACTTTCACGAATCTTTGCAGTTACTGACTTTATGACATCAACCACTCTTGTGCAATCAGATTAAGAATGTGTGCACAACAACGCACATGAACCAATTTCCCTTGTGCCATCAAATAACCCCTACTCGTAAGTTTTTTACTGAACTCCCTAACCATAGCATCATTTGTAGTACAATTGTCAACAACAAGGCACATAAATTTTCTATCCAAGTTCCATTGAAAAAATCTATCAAGAATTGCTTTAGTAAGATTTTCGGCAGTGTGAGGAGCATCAATTTCAGAAAAATTCAATATCTTTTTATGCAACCTCCATTCATCATCAATGTAGTGCCCAATAAGAAAAAAATATCCTTTATTTTGAATAGATGTCCACATGTCAGTTGTCATGGTTACATGTGAAGTTAACTTATCTAATACTTTATAAAGTTTATCTTTCTCATTCTCATAAATTGACACACAATCCTTCTTAATGGTGTTTCGTGACACAAATTTAAATTGTGGTTGAAGGTTTCTGACAAATTCCCTAAAAGCAAAATATTCAACCATAGAAAATGGATACTCATGCAAAATTATCATCCGTGCAAGGTCATTTCTACTAACATCCTGATCAAACACAAAAATTTTCAAGTTTATGGTGCATCAATCTTCTTCTCTCCTGCATTTAGAAACATTTGTCCAACAGTTCCCATTAATTTTGTTGGATGTTTCTTCCTAACATGTTTATCTAAAGAGCTAGTACCATCTGTGGACCTATTCATCAAAACTGAGTCACAATAATTACATTTTGCCTTAGGTAATCCATTAATTGTCACTTTCACAAAATGCTTCCACACATTAGATGTAGATTTTCTGCCCCTTTTTTTATTTTGTCGGAGTTCATCAATTTTAGGTTCATATTTGCTATTAAGATCAACATCAATCCTATCAACACTCATTTGAGTGCTAGATGTCACATTTACATTATGTGTGGAATCAGTACCAGTAGTGCCTCCTATTGCTTCTTGAGCATTGGACATGATAATACCTAACAAAAAAACATAATCTTAGTGTATTTTTAAGACAAGTTGTGCAACACACAGACAACAGAATGCATTACAGGGAATCAAAATTGATATACAAACATGGATAAGGAGTAGGACACAAAAACATGCAATCGGTATGTAGAACATGACAACAACCAATATGTAGAACACGACAACAACCAGTATGTAGAACATGACGCCATACCTTTCTCCAGTATGTAGAACACGGTGCCAGCTTGGCCAACGGTGGCGGGCAGCAAGCCAGCAACAACGGAAGAAATTGCAGCAAGTGCAGCAACAACAACAACATGCCCTGTCTTCGTCGTCGTCGGCGACTCGACGTAGGTGGTGGTATGAAGGAGCTTGCGGACTAGTGCTGCGGGAGCCGGGAGGTGGCGGCAGCAACGCGTGAGGCAGACGAGGTCGCCGAAGAGGTGGTGGTTGTGGGGAAGGCTAGCTCATCGGAGACGAGGTCGCCAAGGCCGAGGAGGTTGCCGAGGCCGAGGAGGTCGGAGCTGACGGAGCGTGAGGATGAGAAATGGTCGTCGGTTTGGAGATGAAGAAATGGTGCCGGCTTGGCCGACGGTGGTGCTGGACCAGAAATGGTCGATGGTTGGACGAGAAATGGTCAGCAATGACGGTCACCGGTCAGAAGCCTGACGAGAACCCTAGTTCTCCGCCGCAGCGCCGTTGGACCTGGAATAGTGGAACCCTAGGTTCTCTGCTTTCTGCTAGAGAGTGGAGTCGTGATGGACTGAGTGATAGACTGAGAGGAGAGAATGCGAGTAGTAAGCCGAGTTGTGGGAATAAAGAACAGCTGGACCGTTAGATCATATTCGGTAGTTTTTTAGCCATTAGATTATGACAAATATGCATATATATAATTATATTTATTTATATAGTAATACGGGTACACGGGTATAGCGAGTACGAGTATAGTTATACCCATTAGTGGACCTGTAATAATACGGGTATACGGGTATGCAGTTAAGTGGGTATGCGGGTCTAGAAATCTAGACCCTTGACTGGCTTTTTAAGGATATGAATTTGTGGGTCCGCGGGTCTACCCCTACCCATTTACAACCCTAACCATAGACCATAACTTGTAGTGCCGGATAAATATCTTAAAATCCGTTTGACGGCTTGCAAATGTGTTTGCATAGGTTGGGATTGAAATCGAGCACAAAGACCAACAGAAAACATGATGTCCGGTCTAGAAGTAGTTAAGTAGAGCAAGCTACCAATTATAGCTCTATATAAGGAATCATCAATAGGTTCCCCATTTTCATCCTTATCAATTTTAATAGAGGTAGCCAATGGAGTGGTAGCATGTTTGCAATGGTCCATCCCAAAACGTTTTAAAAGTTCATTAGTATACTTCTCTTGGCTTATAAAAATCCTGGTGGGCGTTTGCTTTATTTGAAAACCAAGAAAGAAAGTTAGTTCTCCCATGAGACTCATTTCAAATTCCTTTTGCATAATATCACTAAATTGTTTGCATAAAGATTCATTTGATGCACCAAATATAATATCATAAACATAAATTTGAACTACCAGAAAGTCAGATTCATATATTTTGAAAAATAAAGTAGAACCTAAATTTCCAATGAAAAAATTGTTATCAAAGAGATAGGTCTTGAGCCTTTCATACCAATTTCTAGGTGCTTGTTTTAAACCATAAAGTGCTTTCTCAAGTTTGTATACATAGTCATCTTTTTCCGGTATTTCAAAATCAGGTGGTTGGGCAACATATACTTCTTCTTGTATTATTCCATTTAGAAATGCACTTTTGACATCTATTTGGAACAGTTTAATGTTTTTGTGGGCAGCTATGGATAGTAGCATTCTAATAGCTTCAAGTCTTGCTACTGGTGCATAAGTTTCATCAAAGTCTATTCCTTCTTGTTGATTATACCCTTGTGCTACCAACCTAGCTTTATTTCTTACAACTTGCCCGGCTTCATTTAACTTATTCCTAAAGACACACTTAGTTCCAATAATGGTTTTATCTTTTGGTTTAGGAACTAAGTCCCATAGATCATTCTTAGTGAATTGGTTTAATTCTTCTTGCATTGCCATTATCCAATAGTCATCTTTTAGAGCCTCAACCACCTTCTTAGGTTCAACTATAGAAACAAATGCCATATTTGCAACATCTCTAAAAGATGAACGGGTTTTGACTTTGTCATTAGGATTTCTAATAATTAGTTCTTGAGGATGATCTTTAATGAGTCTAGGAATGGGTTGTTGTGTCTCAACTTGTTGATCATCTTTAGTTGATATGGTTAGATTTTCTACTTGATGAGTAATATCAACTACATCATAATTTTCAGTTTTTAGTTCTTCATGAAAAGTAATGTGAATGGATTCTTCAACTTTTCTAGAGATAGTGTTATAAACTCGAAATGTTTTACTAGAGGTTGAATATCCCAAGAAAAAGGCTTTTTGTGATTTAGAGTCATACTTTTCTCTATCATCTTTTGTGTTCAAGATATAACAAGTTGATCCGAAAGTATGAAAATAGTCAACCCTTGGTTTCTTAGTATACATGATTTCATATGGTGTTTTCTTCAAATAAGAGTGTATTGTTACTCTATTTAGCACATAGCAAGCTGTATTTACCGCTTCAGCCCAAAGTGTTTTAGGTGTACTATGTTCAAGCATAATAGTTCTAGCCATTTCTTGTAATGATCGACTTTTCCTTTCAACTATGCCATTTTGTTGTGGAGTCCGTGGAGCAGAAAAATTGTGAGTATAGCCTTGAGCTGTTCAAAATTATTCAAATAGATGATTCTCAAATTCTTCGCCATGATCACTCCTAATTGTGCATATCTTATTTTGTAGTAGATTTTCAATCTTGGAACAAAATTGTATGAAAACTTGAATAGTATCATCTTTATTTGCAAGAAAATGTACCCATGTATATCTATTGTAATCATCAACAATAACAAAGCAATATCTTTTCCCACGAATAGATTGTGTCCTCATAGGTCCGAACAAATCCATATGAATATGTTCTAGTGTTCTACTGGTGCTAAGCATGTTTTTGGGTTTAAAAGAAGTTTAGTTTGTTTACCTAAAGTACATGGTTCACAATTTTCAAATTGATCAAAAGATAACTTAGGCAAACCAGGAACAAGATCATATTTAACTAGCTTTTTAATAACATATGAACTATCATGACCTAATTTTCTATGCCATAGTTGTAAAGAATTTTCTTTTGCAAGTAAGAATTTTCCAACTACATATTGCATAGAGTTGGGTCTAAGAATATAAAGATTTCCAACTCTTTTTCCTTCATAAACAACATTTATAGTATTTTCTATTAGTAACTTACAACAGTTTTTGTTGAATAAAACATCATATCCACTATCACATAATTGACTAACAGTTATTAAATTATGGTGTAAACCATCGACAAGTAAGACATTCTTTATTTCAAGGTTTGTACCAATATTACCTATTCCAACTATTTTACCTTTACCATTGTCTCCAAAAGTGACTGTTCCACTTTTCTTTTCTTCAAAAGTTTGAAATGCATCCTTGTTCGCAGTCATGTGTTTGGAACATCCACTATTGACTACCCAATCCTGCAATAAAATATAGGCTTTGGTACCCATGTGATGGTCCATTATGGTTAGGTACATTTAATAACAAACTGAGCATGTTGTAACAAAGTAATTTGTACAGAACTTCATTGGGTCAACAAATAGTTCGACCGACAGATGTTTCTGTCGAATAATTTGTCGATCGAGAAAGTTGTTGTTTTGCATGTTAAAACTGAACAAATACAGAAATCCGCTTGGTCAACCATTTTTTGATCGATTTTTGCTTCGATCGACATTTTTTCGACCGGAATAGTTGCTGTTTTCACTATAAATTCTACTGTAGATTTTGATATGTCACAGGAATTCTCTTGGTCGAATTTTTTTCTCGACCGATAATGTCTCAGTCAAACTATTTGTCGACCGACAATGTTTCTGTTTGTTTTAGCAATTTGTTTATATTAGTTCTGAATTTAAAACAATACATGAAGCTATCTATTTGGTTGAGATAAGACATTAAGATGTTCAAAACAAGTATTAGATCATATCCCAACTAAATTACATTCAAGTCTTCTAATTTTGAGGTTTGGGAACCCAAACTAATTCAGAATCATTCTTCTTATAAGGGCATGAAAAGGAGTAATGTCCAAGACGCAAGCAATAATGACAAGAAATAGAGTCAATTTCATTTTTCTTTCTAGAGTTTGGAATTGTGTTCTTGGGTACAAACATGATCTTGGTCTTGGATGCTTGATCTCTTCTAGGTTTAGGTTGATAAGATTTTTCTTTTGGAACATATCCTAAACCTCTTCTTCCATTCTAGCTAGAAGAATATTTCAGAATATTATCAAGAACATCATTGCTCCTTAAACCATTAATTTCTCTCGGTAGCTTTGCAATCTCATCCATCTTCTTATTGATATCTATCCTTGCTTGATCTAGATTAGATAATAAAGAGTTTCTTTCCTTAACAATAGTATCATAATCTAAATGATTACACAGAATAGGTTGGGTCTGAGAATTGTTTAGTTTTGCAAGAAAATCAACCTTTTCTTGAGAAAGAAGCTCATGATTTGTTTCTAAAGTAAGTAACTTCATATTGCAGTCGTTTAAAGATGATTTCAACGTAAAATTTTCAATAGAAATATTGTCCTTTTCAATAGAAAGATTATTCAATCTAGCATATAGTTCTTCATTAGTTTTAGTAACCTTCTTTAGTTTCTTTTTGCAGTCAACATATTTGTCATGAGTATCTTATAGACTAACAATTAGATCTTCTGTTCGCAAATCAAGAAGGCTTACCTCTTGAGAATCGTCCTATCATCTTCTTTTTCTATGAGACACTCCACATTCTCTTCTCCGCTTTCACTATCACTTGACTCATCCCATGCAGCTTTATAAGCTTTTTCTCCCTTCTTCTTAGATGAGCTTTTCTTTCTTTTCTTTGCTTTAGGACATTCATTTTTGAGATGTCCTTTCTTTCCACATTCAAAACGCCTAGGAGGGGAAGAGGAAGAACCAACAACTTTGTTAGATCTAAATCTTCTATATTTCTTACCATTAACAATTAGGGTTTCTTCTCCTTCTCCATTACTTGTTTCATCACTTTCTTGCATGATGATCTTTGATGCTTTTAGAGCCATATCTTTCTTTCTTCCTTGTTGAAGTTCATGCTCTCTTCGTTCCTCTTCCTCCAAGGTTGCCTCATGTGCTTCTAAGTTGCCAATGAGTTGCTCCATCCTTAGTCGGGTGAGATCATTTGCTTCTTCAATAGAAATCACCTTGGGCTTGTATTTGGGAGGAAGAGACCTAAGAATTTTTCACACTTGATCTTCTTCACTGATTACTTTACCTAAAGCATTTAAACCGTTTATAATAGAAGGAAATTTTGCATACATTTCACTAATAGACTCATTTTGATCCATACGAAATTGTTCAAATTTTTGCTTAAGCATTCCGATTTTAGAATTCTTAACTTGATCAGTTCCTTCATATGTTATGGAGAGTCTATGTCATATTTCATAAGTTGTTTCACAATTTGATATTCTATTGAATTCACCAACTAAAATTGAATAATAGAGTATACTTACAACTTTTGCATTGATTTGGGAAGATCTTACCGTATTGGCATCCCAATTTGCATATTCTGTTTGAGGGAATTCATATGGATTTGATACCATCCTCCAGAGATCCCAACTAATTCCTTAGAAGTAGAATTGCATCCCCCTCTTCCATTAGGTGTAATTAGTGCCATCAAAAGGTGGAGGTCTAGCCACGAGTGTCCCTTCCAGGTTGAGGTTGTTGAGTACTCCGTCAACCATTCTTCAAGACTTTGTTAGAGTTCCTTGAAGCCTGCTCTGATACCAAATGAAAAACCACTAGAGGGGGGGGGGGGTGAATAGGGTTTTATATTAATTTTAATAATAATTCAACTCAAGCAATCATAATTGAGAGAATAAGAAGGAGGCAAGGTGTTTAGAGTGGTTCCACCTTTAGAAAAAACTAAAGGAGTCAGTCCACTACCGAATTGTTTCCAATTGGGATTTTGAAAGTATTTAATTTTATTACCTCACAAGGATGTTACATAAAATTACAATACTTTCACCACCCTTTGGACAGCCTTCACCTTGAAGTAGTCTCACCAACCTTGAAGCAACCTTCCTTGAAGTAACTTCAAGCTCCCCCTTGAAGTAGCCTTCCTCTTGAAGTAGCTTCCCATTGAGACAACCTTCTTGAAGTAGTTCAAAGTCCTCCTTCTCCACCGAGAAGATCAAACCCTCTCCAATCCGCAGCCTCCAACCTAGGGGTGTAAACGGTGCAGGTATGGTGCGGGTCTGGCCATACCCATACCCATACCCATCTAATTTAGCGGGTCTGGTTCCGGTTCTAGACCCGCATAATGCAAAACCTAGACCCGCACCATACCCGTACCCGCAATAATAGCGGGTATGCGGGTAAGCGGTTCTATAAAACATCATATTGTTTATGTAAGAGAAATGACTATGTTATATATATTTAACACAACAAGATATTGTTATCATATAGTATATTAACATATAATAGTTATATTAGACAATGCTATATTCTATACAATAAAATTAATTGAGTAATTGTTTACATATTTGTAGTCATGATCATAACATTTAATTTATGTAGAAAGTAATGTAGATTAGTAGATATTTTGATTTTAAGTTTACATATGACATTCGTTATTGTAACTAGAATAGCTAATTCTTAGTTATATGACTAGTCTCAACCTTAGAGTAGGATATAATCTCAATAATTATATTAATTAGATTAGTAAAGTATCATATATATAACATATTATTTTAGTAGTTACTTATGTATAGCGGGTACACGGGTCTAGCGGGTCTGGGTCCAAGCATACCCATTATTGGACCCGCTTATATGCGGGTTCAAGGGTATACAGGTCCAAGGGTATGCGGGTATAAAAAATTAGACCCGTGACGGGTTTTTTAAGGGTCCGGATTTGCGGGTCCGTGGGTCTACCCGTACCCATTTACAGCCCTACTCCAACCCTAGGAGTAGCAAGGAGAGTACAAGCAATAAGAAAGAACAAGAAGGGAAAATAGAAATTACAATTACCACTTGCAGCACAAGGCTTGATTTCCTATATTAAGCATTTTGATCTCCTAACCAATGTGTATGGAATTGTAAGTGCATTGGATAGGAGATGCTAGCCTATAGGACACGAATTTAGAGAAAAGGAAATGAGTAGCAAGTGCTAGAGTTGCTCAATTGCTCTAGAACAGATTGCCAATTACAAGTGTGTAAGCTCAAGTATTGCACAAGTGTGTTTTGGGTGTCCTAAGGCATGTCCTATTTATAGGAATGACCTATGAGTTCTTAAGGAAGTTCTAGACACTTTCTAGGGGGTTCTTAGTGCTTAACTAGCCATTTGGTATCCATTAGTTTCTTTAGCAACAACTAGTTAATTAATTCTGAAAAGTGCAGACAGAACTCTTCTCGGTCGAAGAATTGTCGACCGAGAGTCCTTCTCGGTCGAGGACTTGTCGACTGAGGGACTGTCTGGAGAAAGTGTATATAACATTCTAATCCAACTCCCAACTACCTTGTCTGCCGTGTCTAATGGCTACTTGGGTCATTCTCGGTCGAGGAAATTGTCGACCGAGAGTGTCTCGGTGGAGAAGTTTGTCGACCGAGAATGACTCTGTTTCAATGTTTTAAACTAAGTATTATGTGTGTGTATGAGTGTGCAGATGTGACACTATTATAGGGGATGACCTATCTAAGTGCTGTGATTGGCTAGGGAAGATCTAACGCTTGATTTACATGATGTCTAAGTACTTGTACATTATATACTTGTACAAGTTTTTACATTTGATTACAATCATGAAATTAACATATTGTGAGCATATAGATGTTCCAATTTGTGACATACACCTAGTTCCTACAACACTCAAGTAGCACGTTAGATCTACAAGGATGAAATGTTTGTCATAATCAAAACAAAGGGATTTAAATGATGTCCATTTAGCCAACACACACTTCTTCCTCAGGCACACGCAAGCCAGGGTCAACTTCCCGAATGGGCACCCATCCCAGTACTACTCTAAGTTGAGCATGCTTAATTGTGGTGTTCTTTAGTGGCATAATTCCAAAAAAGGCAGTGCATCTTGGTGATATAGATAGTCCAATCATTCCTTTTAAGATCATTATATCTGAGTCCTTGAATCCTAGGATATTACAATCTCCCCCACTTAGACACGTGACGTCCTCATCAAGGCTCAACTATGTGGCCTCATAACATTTCCCCATTTTGACACAGACCCAACATGGTCATGTACACCCAGCTCCTGACCACGACTACCAATGCAAGGGTGGCTCCATCACCATGGATATACCTTATCAACATGCCTGGACTGCATGACTCAAAGACCGGCATGCCAGTGGCCCATGTGGGCCCCACCTACTGGAGAGGTTATGGCTCTGATACTATTTGTAATGACCTCACTTTCCACGTCCCCCAATTAAGGAAAGACCTTCAAGTTGAGAGTCATTACCTATATTCCCAAGGATCCAAATTTTAGCAAATAATAAATATAGGGTACAATTTCATTAATTCACAAACATTGTTTACAAAATTCTTTTATATGAAATTCCATTACCAGAACTATACATAGAGAAGAGGTGTATATCTAAATCCTCCTTACTTAGATTAATGTCTGCACATGGTTTCATCTTCACCCTCATGTCATGTAAATCATCATTAACATAAAACGTCGAAAAACAAAATGTCGGTCAATATAACAAGGTATACTGGTATGTGGGGGAAACAAAATAGTTCACATCTATTTGTAACAATATTATCCATGTATTGTTTAACAAATCAAATTTAACATTTTCATCATGGCTACCCAATCTAGGTTTCTCCAACCTCTGCCATAACCCCTCAGGGCCTCAATTGTAACGTCCCAGGATGTGAGGCCGCATATATAATGATTCTAAAAGGAATGATTGGACTATCCATATCACCAAGGGGCACCTCCTTTTCCGGGAGCCCATCACTAAAGAACTCCATAGTTAAGCATGCTCAACATGGAGTAGTACTGGGATTGGTGACCAGACAAGAAGTTGACTCCATCTTACACGTGAGTGAGGAAAAAGCATGCAGTTGAGGCTAGTGGTGGTTTGTGGGGCCAATCATCATTCTTGAAACTCTACTAGAGCCTACGGAAGTGGGCCCGGTGGTTACAAATGATATCAGAGCCCTAGATTTTTCAAATAATATTTAATTGTTTATCATTTCAAGTAATCTATAGAAACATGAGGGAATTATTAGGGCGTTTTATAAAGACTTAGGTGTCTTGAAGGGACCATGATTGGGGGCTGGAAATTCCCCCCCCCCCCCGCACCACTAGTCAGCTTACGAGGACCCCTGAACCCGTGCATCCTGCTTGTCCAAAGTCAAAAGCATTTGTTTGAAATAAAATACCTTTAGGGTTTTCTTTTCATATGATTCATCCACTTCTCATCCTCTTTCTTAATGAAACCTAAATGGAACTTCTCTCCTCATATAATGTTAGGGTTTTGAGAAGAAGGAGGATTAAGTCATTCTCTACCAATTAATACATGTGTAATGATAAATGATAACGTACATGTAATAAGGAAATAATAATTTACATGTGATGTGGATATAATGATAAAGTAAAAAGGAAATGTTATATGGGTTTTCTATGAGAGGCTAACTCTAGATGGGACTAGGGTTGGTATAGAAGAATCCTAGGGGGCATGTTAGGGAACATGGAAACCCTAAGAGGTAGGGTGTAGTCTCAACCCTAACCCTAAAACCCTAATCATGAGAAATTAGAATATTGTGGGTGAAATAGAAACCCTACCCATGTGGACCCAATTAGGATAAGAGGAATACAAAATATAAATGCTTTGGTAACCCATGCATGAAGGATGCATGTGAAAGAATATGAGTATAGATGCAGTTAAGTGACCCAGTCTCCCATGCATGTGTGTGTGCAGCATGACATCCATATAGAAGGTTCTGAGAAGCATAAGAAACGAATGGTTATGAAAATTAAAATCCAAATATAACTTTCTCAAGCCCCTCATGCTATCTCATGAAGTTTGGTTATGGAAAGAAAGTCATTTTGGCAACTGTGTTCAAGCCCCTAGAGGGGAAGGTCAATATAGGCCAAGCCCATAGAGGGGAAGGCTGACATAGGCACCAAGCCCTTGGAGGGGAAGGTATCCCAAGTCCACTGCATGGACAAAACCCCATCAGATGGTATCCCAGAGATATTTGAGCAAATAAGGGTTGAGCGGTTATAATAAAACAATGCATGTTTGAAGACATGATACCTTTTGGGCTAGTGTGCCAACCTGGGGGTGAGCCAACCCAAGAGTGGGTAGATGACCTATGAGGGAGGCAAAAACATAGACCTTGGGGTCAAGTTGTGGCTAGAGAGCCTAATTTCCTCCTATGAGCCATGAAGGCAACCTAGGTTAGGACATTCCCTAGTAAGGTAAGTTGACCAAATCAATTTAAAGATTGGGGTAACCATGAATGTCAACTAATATAAAAGATGAAAGCACATATATTGAGTATGATTCTTTGAATCTAAGTATGCCATCTCTGAGGAACATGAGAAAAAGTCACTATGGAAGTGGCTGATCGTATGGGATTGAGTCTGGAAAGAATGTTGCCTTGAAATGTTTCCGTGAGTCCAATGAGGGGACATAAAGTGAGTAATGAGCATCATAAGAGATGGAGGAATATGGTTTAAAGAATTACATACAAAAATAATGTGATAATGATGAACCCTTGAGGAGGGTAGAGTCCTAAGTCTATCCTAGGGTCAAGTAGGGAGTATTAAAGGTACATGACTGATGGGATTAGGAGTTTATTATTCCTTGAATGCACAAGACCATTGGTCAGAAGGTAACAACTACGTTTTCCAAAGGCCCATGTCTCAGGAGATTAGATACCTTCATGATGTTCATGTAGCCAATGAGTGAATGTGAGGGGCACTCCCTAGAAGCATAAGGATGAGATCACTCCAAAACTACATGTACCCCTAGAGACCTCAAGGAAGTGGCTAAGGCTCATAATAACTGAGGTGTAAATGTAAAAGATAAAAAGAAGTCATATAATGATGAAAGGAGTTGTTATAGATTCACAAATATGTGTATATGTAGCTCAAATCATAGTCCTCCTCTATAGCTTTGAGTATATGCAATGACATAGGTATTGGTCTACCCTCTTGGTAAGATCATCAGGTTATCATGAGTTGATGTTTGATCTACCTTTGGGGTAGGATCATCCGACTATATGGCTCTAAGTCTTGGTCTACCATTGGGGTAGCACCATAAGGGATATTGAGGATCTACCATATGTGAGAGGTAGTATCCATGTCCACTACAGGGACAACACAGAGGCTTGGACAGGTCAGGATTGGGTAGTTATGGCTTTATGAAATATAAGAATATTGTGAAATTCAAACATGTATGGTTTAGAGTTAGGTTGGGAATGATTCAACCTAAAATGTGAAATTTTATGATAGTGTGTGGATACACCATCTCTGCTTATGGAATGAGATGAAATTTGTATTTGGACTGTAGTCAAATCCTTATTTCATATCATTATGAGGGAGATAGATTGGGTAGACATGTATTATACTTAAAATTGAGGCATGAGAATGAATATCCCAAGTTGAAAACTTAATGACATGATCTAGGGTTAAGGGTGTTATCTCACCCTTTATGTGGACATAAATGAGCAATATGTAGGAAACCTAGGTGGGAAGATAGTCACCAAGTGAAATTGAACTCACAAATGGAAAATGTAATCACAAAGAGATGAATTGGTGTAATGCTAAGGATGTGAATGTACCCTAGATTGAATTCAGACATTAACCTTAGTGGCAATATGAGGAATTTGTACATCAATAAAAGATATTAATGATATCTAAGAAGGGTTGCTAACCCCTATGTTTTGAAATTAAGATAAGTCTCATTTAGCTTAATAGGTCTGAATTTTGGTGACAAAATTCTTTTAAGGAGGGGTGAATGTAATATCCTCAATTTTCATTAAAATTGAATTGTATAAATATAAATCATGTTTTTTTATCCAATGTATTATTGGAGAGATAATAATAATCTTGACCACCTTGTGGCATGGGTGCTTGTGACCCAAGTTAAATAAGTGAAAATATTTTGCCCATGAATTAATAATAATGAGTTCCCATTAGTGATTTATGTAATATATCAAAAAGAAAAAGAGATAAAAATCTAGAATTATTTAGCCAATAAAGTGCCATGTGTTCATATATTTTCCTTTATGGCATTTTGGGTATCAACAAAGTATTATGGATAATAAATTTATAAAATGTATTAAAAAAATAAAAAGAGGGAAAGATATGAGTTTTGTCTCGTGGGCATCATAATGACTCCTTCCTTAATTAATCAACAATTTAACAAATGTTAATAAGTTAAGAAAAGGAAATGAATTTGGCAAGTTGCTATTGATTAGAACAAGAAATTGGCCTCGAAGAGGAAAATCCTACCGAAAGGATCCCATAAGGATTAGTATATATATGTAGGTCTCCCTTCTTCCCATGGGACACCTTCTACCATCATCATTACCCTTCTCCTACACCAATGGTTTTCTCGATGATAGGATACCTTCCGACCCAACTGCCCAAAGGAGACAGTGAGCAAGCCGCTACATCTTTTCCTAGGTTGTAACCATGGTTATGAAGGAGGGGAGAGGAACTTCATGAGCTCTTTTGAAGGTAGTCATCAGCTGCGATCGTGAGTCTCATGCAAGAAGGTTTGAGAAGTGTCAACATTGACTCATCCAGGGATCAGCGAGACCAGCTGCTGGAGACCGAGAATGTTGGATACCCAGGGGCTCGCCTCCATCACCTATCGATTCTAGAGGGACCGCAGGAGAAAGGAGTGTAGTCGCGGCTAGGTCCAAGTTTTACGGGATGAGTTAGAGATGCCATGTACTCCCCTACCAGTCGGTGTTATGAACGGTCTGGAGGCAGTGGAGGCCACGACTCCATGTGCAAGACCAACAGAAGAAGATGAAAGGGGGTTCTGCAAAAGGTAGTGAGGGCAAATGGATGAAGAAGAAGGGACGAGCAAGGAGGATATTAGCAGGGGGTCTCACTGGCATCACCTAGGAAGAGGTGCCATGCCTCACCATCAAGTGACATCTATGGGACCGCAGGTGCCGGCAGCGGCGTGAGGACGGCTGCGTCCGTGCGGCGTGTACGGAAGCGCCACTCTGTGCGAGGAAGAATAGGGTAGGGGCAAATGAATAGAATGACCCCCGTGATGCATATCCAAGGAAAAGGACATGGTAGTCTTTTTCCACGGTCTTAAGAGCCGACCATAAATAAACAATAAAGGAATATGCTGACGTGGCACTTTCTGATTGGCCAAATTAAGTTTTATCTTCTAAAATTGATAGAAAATGATTAGTGACTCAGATTGAAATATATTATGTATGAAAATTGATCACCAAAATGAGAGGAACACAAATAAAATAGTTTCATATCCTAAATATTCTCCTAGTAATAAAATTAGTGTAATGATGGATTTAAGTGGTGAATGATGTATAAAAACCCTAGATTTGGTGTATTAACTTGTTAATGAAATTATTGCTCTCAAATCAGGTTATGGTCTGATAATAATGACCATGTTAATAATAATTACAATTTTTAATGAGAATAATCATGGATATGAGTCAGTAGGGTTTAAAATTCCTAACTTTCCATGTTATTAATGAATGCTATCTGATAATCACATATTAGGGTTAAAGAGAATAACTTTCTATGTTGTTCATGAACATAATTGGATATATGTGATCATAATTAAGAGATATGTTGAATATGATGATTAGGGCTACACATGATGTCTAAATATTTATCAATAAACTCTAATAAGGTTTTGTGCGAGAGAATTTTGGTTTTCACCCTTATTCCTTATCCAAACCCTAAAACCTAAACTAAGACTCGAGTAGGGTTAAAGGTGTTTTACAAGAAGGTGACACTTTAAGATTTGTATGTATGCAGATTAAATGATGATTTCTTGGATTACTTGGATCTATTTATTGGAGTTCTTGAACATATGTTGAATAATTTGCATGGCTCACCATCAAGGTATGTGGTTATGCCTAAGAATATTCCTTGTATTTTCACATGGTTTACCGGAGATTTGTTTGCATGGTTTGAAAATTTATGCTTGCTTGTTTATTTAATTCCATGCAAACTTTAAGGTGACTATGATAATCACATTATATATGAACATGACTAGCCCGAATCTAGGCCGCCTTTGGATCTATGGAAAGGCCATCTGTCTTGATAGGAGAAGGCATATTTTGGTACTAGCTTGAATAGGAGGTACATGATGAAGTCACCTGCCTGGATAGGGGAGACATGATGAAGTCACCCGCCTGGATAGGGGAGACATGATGAAGTCATCCACCTCGATAGGGGAAGACAATGAATACTATAGTGTGAGGTCCTGAGAGGTTATGACAGAGGGTGGAGAAACCTATATTGGGAAGTCATGATGAAAATGTTAAATTTGATTTGTTAAACAATAATCAAATGGATAATATTGTTAAAAATAGATGCAAACTTTTTGTTTCCCCCACAACCAATATACCTTGTTATACTGACCGACATTTTGTTTGTCATCATTTTAGGTTCATGATGATATACATGATAAGGGTCATGAAGATGAAGATGAAACCATGTGAAGACCTTAATCTAAGTAAGGAGGATTTAGATAGACACTTCTTCTCTATGTACAATTCTGGTAATGAAATTTCATGTAAAAGCATTTTGTAAACAATATTTGTGAATTAATGAAATTTTTTTCTATTACTTATTATTTGCTAAATCTAGATCCTTGGGAATATAGGTAATGTCTTTGAACTTGAAGGTCTTTCCTTAATTGGGGGACACGGAAAGTGAGGTCATTACATTGGGTCTATCTAATACATTGGAATATAACTTGCTCAACTAACTCAAATGGATGTATGCAATACATGTGGGATGCATGATTGGATCTATCTAATCACCTTAGTTTAAGAGGGCCTATGTATGGTCACTATGGTGGTCGGTGATCTAGACCAAAAAAGATAATCACCTCGGGCACATGCCTATGTATGATTACCACTATACTGATAAGTGATTGGGCCAAGGCTTATGTGTGATGTCCATTGCAAGGACTAACCCTAGAGAAAAGGTTCCCCACATGAATACTCTAGAGAGGGAGTTCCCCAAAGAAATTTACATAAGTAACCAATAGTCATACAATGAAATGGAAATATGAATATAACTTATTGTAATGTCCCAAGATTTGAGGGATTGGATAAAATGATCTTAAAAGGAATCATTAAACTACCCATATCACCAAGGTGCACCTCCTTTTCAGGGAACCCACCACTAAAGAACTCCATAGTTAAGCGTGCTTCGCTTGGAGTAGTACTAGGATGGGTGACCAGTTAGGACGTTGATATTGGCTTATGCATGAGTGAGGACAAAGTATGCAGTTAAGGCTAGTGGTGGTCTGTGGGGCCAATCGTTATTCCTAAAACTCTACTAGAGCCTTGGGAGGTGGGCTCAGGTGTTATAAAAGGTATAAGAGCCATAACCCCTCCACTAGGTGGGGCCTACATGGGCATGTGGCATGCCAGTCTTGAGTCATGTGGTCCAAGCATGTTGGACAGGGCTATCCATGGTGATGTAGCCACCCTTATGTTGGTATTCTGTGATGAGGAAATGGGTGTCCATGGGCCATTCTGGGTCTACACTGAAATGGGGTAATATTGCAAGGCCATATAATTGATCCTTGACAAGGACGTCAAGAGTCTAAGTGGGAGATATTGTAACGTCCCAGGATTTTACGCCTTTGATAAAATGATCTTAAAAGGAATGATTGGACTACCCAAATCACCAAGGTGCACCTCCTTTTTAGGGAGCCCATCATTAAAGAACTACATAGTTAAGCGTCTTTATCTTGGAGTACTACTAGGATGGGTGACCAGTCAGGAAGTTGATCCTGGCTTGTGCGTGAATTAGGATAAAGCATGAGGTTAAGGCTAGTGGTGGTCTGTGGGGCTAGTCGTCATTCCTGAAACTCTACTCAATCCTTGGGCAGTGGGCCTGGGCATTACATTTATAGTATCATAACTTGATGGTTTTCTTAGGCATGTGGTTCAAGGTTTTGCTTGTATTACATCCGATGGCTTTGATGATGTCATCAACTGATGGTACTTTTGAAGCCAGCAAATGATGACCCTTCTAGTTACATAAACTCATGTCTTCTCATGATGTAATGGTGGTGATAAAGGTACATGATCCAATGGTTTGTTCACCTTGAACCCGATAGTTTTTATGTAGGGCTTATGACTTGATGGTTTGTGCTTGTTGTACCTGATCCTATGATTTGGACTTGATGATTTAGAATAGATGTTGAGCCCATGAGTTTGTAGTCTTACCTTTTCCCTCGAATCAATACAATCTGAAGGTTTTGCTTTTATACAATCTGATGATTTTTCTTTTATATACTTAGATGGTTTGTTGAGCCCTAAGTTTTAATGGTTATAGTTTTAAGCTACAATCTGAGGGTTACATCTTGAGTTATGTATGAACACTTCATAATAGTATGGGATTATATGGTAATGTTTTACCTTATACATCTATGATCGGATAGAGATGTTGTCCATGAATGATGTGTTTAAACCTAAGTAGGTGTATGAACCTATGGTTTAGTTTGAGGTGCTTATTTGTAACATCACTTCCACCTATCTTGTCAGACTTAATGCTATTAAGGAATAATGGTCAATGATACATAGCTTCCTTGTATGATATGATGAAGGAATATTCTCTCTAATGATTGATGTAACCCTAAAATGTCAACTGGTGGTTATCATAACCTTACTTTTATGCTTTCTTTTATTCTACCATGTGAACATCAAAGCTCTATAATGCAACGTTATGCTAAAGCTTTGTATCATAAGTATGGTGATGGTATGTTGAACCTTCTTAAAGGTGTTCAAGGATAATGATGGTCATGTAGGAAATGATGTGACGTCTTAACAGCCTTTGGACATGGTTGATCCCTAATGAAGGTGCGATCTTCATCATGATTTGACATGGATTGTTATTCTATAATGGTCTAGTGATGAGTATAGTCTCATGATTGGCAACAATAAAGTACCATGTAGTATGGAGATCAAAAAATTTATCTCATATATTTTATATCTTCTAGAGTTGTCATATACAACTACTTTCTAAAAATACATTAGGGTTTGTATGCCCACTTGTTTGGTGTAGCCTTAATTCACCCAACTAGAAATAACTAATCAAGTGAAACCATAATCATGTTGTGCCCTATGTCGTAGAACCATCTAGTGTCTGGACTTGCTGGACGGGGAAATGAGTATTCCTATAGGAAGCTCAGAGTCGCATACATAACATGTTGAGTATGTGCAGCTGCAAGGAGTGTACATCATAACAAAAACACTAGAGCCGCCTAGGGTTTCATCGCGTGCTCTGGCGATCTAGGAGGTGACTCCCAAGTTCTTGGAGAGGGGGATCTTCCCCCTCCCCTCCCCTCTCACCCACTTCCCTTCCGCCACCATCTCACCATCGCTTGGGACATGGCTGTCGCTCCGTTGGCTACTGTCTCCGCTGCCAACAAGGAGGCTTCTGGATCGTCATCTGCGGCCACTACAGGGTTGAACGTGGGTTCTTCATCCGCTAAGGAGCCCACTGCGGGTTCGTCTTCTGCGGGCACTGCAGGGATGACTGCGGGATCTTCTTCAATCAAGGAGGCTACTGGATCTTCTTCTACGGAAGGCAGATGCACTTGGGCTCAGGTCCTCAAAGGATCGGATTCCTTTAAGGAGTATGAATATCCACCACCGGAGAAGATAGAAGGTAAGAGGTTCGTCACCATTGACGAAGCTACATATGAGGCCATGGAAAAATCATGGGAACACACGACCATCCTATATGTAATGGGCAAAAGACCATATTATCATCATCTCCTTGCCTGGATCAAACGGATGTGGAAACCCAAGGGTGGCTTTGATCTATACTCAAAGCCTAACCAATTCTTTCTTCTGCGATTCAACATAGCTGAAGATAAGAAGAACATGATTGAGAGCGGACCCCGTTGGTTTGATGGTCAACTTGTGATTGTCAAAGATTATAAAACTGGTGATGATCGTGTCAAGGACAGATTCAGTAACATCCCGATTTGGATTAACATTCCTAGTATGGGCAAAAACTGTTCACATCGTGCCGTTGGCATAGTAGCCAGCGGTGTTGGGAAACTCCTGAGAATTGATTATCGTTCTATCGGTAGTGAATCCCTGGGAGAAGCTCGTGCTCTTGTTGAAGTTGAAGCTGATGAACCACCTGCTGATGAGGTCTGGGTAAATCTTCCTAGACGTGAACCACTGGCGGTCGCCATTACCTATGAGCATCTGCCTAAGAGGTGCCCAGACTGTAAAGTCTTCGGGCATAATGAAGATGACTGTCCATTGAAGCCCAAAGCTATTCCACCAAAACCAGTGCAAGATTCTACAGTTTGGAAGGTAGTCACGAACAAGAAGGTCTCCTCACGTGTGACTGACTCGCCCTCAGTAGCTCCTATTATCCCGGTGAGTAATAGATTTACTAACTTGGACTCTGAAGATGCTGAGGAGATAGTCTAGAACGCGCCTACAACATGAGTTATGGAGGTTGTTCCGGTAGTGGCTGTAGCTACTACTACGGTAGCTTCTGAAGTAACTGAGGTGGCCGATACCATAGTTGATTCTGCAATGAACCCCACGTCTACTAGTGTTTCCACGAAGCCAAGGAGTGAGGATATGTCTCATGAAGTTGCTGAAGCAGATGGCCCTCATGGTGATGGACCTTGCATGGACAGAGAAGAGGGTGAAATCTTCAATACTCCAAGGAAGAGGATTGAGAAGAATGCTAGAGTGAGCGGGTCACGTCGTACCCGATCCTCTGGGAGAGGTCATTAATGACTATTTTCATGACCAATGTACGTGGTTCAGGGAAACCATGCAAGAAAAGAGAAGTTAGAAGATCAGTTCGAGACTCGAAAGCTTCCATTGCTGTTCTTGTTGAAACCAAAATCAAATATTACATGAAATATTCTACTGTGAAACTCCTCCCGAATGGCTGGAGCTGGATTACTAATCATGATAAAGATCCCAATGGGCGTATCTGTGTAGGTTGGAATCCCAAATCCTGGGACATCAGCTTACAGCAGATGGATGACCAGCAAATAACTCTGTCTTGTAAAAATAAAGGCGGCCTTATTGTGTTTCTTACTGCTATCTATGCTAGGAATCTTGCACAAGATCGTATTCTTTTATGGAGTACCCTTGAGTCCATTAGTCCTACCATCACTGACCCCTGGTTAGTGATTGGTGATTTCAACAACATCTGGAAAAGAGAGGACAAAGCTGGTGGTCGGGAGGTTCCTGCTCAAATTCTCAGCATGTTCAACACTGCTATTGATAGCTGCAATCTTGTTGAGCTTCCGACAGTAGGCAATGAAATCTACACTTGGCACAATAAACAAGGGGCTACCAAACATATTGCTTGTAAACTTGATCGTGCTTTAGTCAATGAAGCCTGGTTGAGTAAATTTCGTGGCACCAAGTCAAGGATTAAAACTTGTGCTTTTTCTGATCATTCTGCTATTACTATTGATCTAATTAAGTTGATTATGAAGAAAAGACCTTTCCGCTTTCTTAATTTTTGGATGGACTGGCCTGGATGCCGTGAACTCATCAATGAAGCTTGGTCTAAGCAGGTGGTTGGAAATCCTCTTTATAGCTTTGCTCAGAAACTTAAAAATGTTAAAACTGAGCTCAAACGATGGTCGAAGGAGTTTGTTAATCTGAGAAATCTGATTTCTAAAGAAACTTTGGAGATGGATGACATTTCCAAAGCTCTAAGGAGAAGCCCTCTTGATGTAGAGCTCATTCATGCTGAAAAAATCACCCATGAAAGGCTGGAGCTACTTTCCAAAGCTGAAGAAAAATATTATTTGCAGCGTAGCTGTCTAGAATGGATAGCAAATGGTGATAAAAACACCAAGCTATATCATTCTACTATCAAAAGAATAGATGCTATTAATACGATAACCGAGCTTTTTGATGTTGCAGGTAACATTATAAAAGATGAACAGGAAATCACAAATGATACCCTTCAGTTCTTTGAAGGACTTTACAACCAATCCAATGATGATTCAGCTGCTAACAACAATCCTTTCATTGATTGTGTATGGTCCAAACTTGTCAATGATGAGGACAACGAAGCTCTTTGCAAAATTCCCGATACTCTGGAGATTAAAGAAGCTGTTTGGGACATTGGTCCTAACAAGAGCCACGGACCAGACGGATTCAATGGTTTTTTCTATAGATCCAATTGGAATCTCATTAGTTCTGATCTAACTAATGCTGTCCAATGGTTTTTCAGTGGTGGTAACATGGTTCGCCAAGTAAATCATGTGTTCGTTGCTCTCATCCCAAAAAAGGATATGGTCTCCTCTCCTGCAGATTTTCATCCTATCTCTTGCTGTTCTATGCTGTATAAAATTCTGGCCAAGATTATTTCTAGAAGACTTGCTATGTTGCTACCAAGAATCATCTCTATCAACCAAGGCGCTTTCGTTAATGGCAGAAGCATTGAGGACTGTTCCATGCTTGCTTCGGAATTCACATTAAATTTCAATCATAAGCATGGCTCTCCATCAACCTGTGTCAAGCTTGACATTACAAAAGCCTTCGACACTGTACGCTGGTCCTATCTGTGGGAAGCTCTACATGGTTTGGGATTCAATGACAAATGGATTTCTATGATTAAGCAATGCGTTCAAATGCCATCTTTTTCTCTCCTACTGAATTGCAGCTCGGTTGGCTTATTTAAAAATTCCAATGGTCTCCGCCAAGGGGACCCTTTATCCCCCTTGCTTTTTACGATTGCTATGGAAGGACTTAGTAGAAGAATTGATAAATCTCACCATCTTGGACTCCTCAAAACCTTTTCTGTCAGACGCACTAGAGTTATGAGCCATATGCTATTTGCAGATGATGTCTTAATCTTCACACAAGGTCGGGCACTTTATCTGAAAAATCCGAGGCAGCTTCTTCTTGACTTTGGAGAGACTTCAGGAATGAAGTACAACCCTAATAAAAGTCATCTGTATATGTCAAAATCTTGTAGAGATAAGGACAGACTTGTTTCTATTCTTGGCATATGCAAGGGTGAGTGGCCCACAAAGTACCTGGGGTTTCCTTTGGCTGGAGGTAATCTCAGACGGAAGCATTTCCATGGATGCCTTGATAAACTGAGGGACATGATTTCTAGATGGCCTGGTTCGAAGATAGCTATGGCTAGAAGACTAATCCTTATCAACCATTGTGCTATGGGACTGTTAAACTACTGGCTGCGTCAAGGGGAGATATCTTCAGCTGCTCTTCATAGAATGGAAATCATGATGGCTGACTTTATCTGGTGCAATCCAGTCCATGCGGCGTCATGGACCAAGCTTGCTTACCCGAGAGATGAAGGTGGTCTCAACCTCAAGAACCTTAACGAGCTGGCGGACTTCCATACTCTTAAAAGGATAAAGAATCTGCTGCATAATGATTCGATTTGGAGTACATGGATGCGTAGTAGATATGGTTCCAATCTTGAGGTATAACCCACGCTTACATGGGGTTACTCCACTACTTGGAGAAGAATGGTGAAGCTGTGGCCACAATAAGCCAATGGAGATGATAAGTTTCTCTGGGAAAGCTGTCATCAAAAAAGTAATGCAGATAGCGCCTTCAAGAATCTCTGGTTCAAGCATCATCGACCTAGATGGAGTCTAACCTGCTTCCGAGCCATCAAAAATCTGCTGCCCACCATGGACCGTATCAAAACATGGTGCTCCAATGTTAATGACATCTGTTGTCTGTGTAGATCGTCTAATGAGAGTATTGATCATCTGTTTGGCCATTGCTCCTATTGGAAATATATGTGGGAACGAGCCCAACTCAAACTGAATGTCAGATTGCCCTATAACTTATATGAATGTCTCAAGGTCGCTTGTTCAAGAGGAAGAGGGACTGCTCTGGAAACTATGATCCTATGGTCAATCACTGGATGCGTCCATATCATATGGCAAGAGAGGAATAATAGGAAACATGGTTCCCCAAATAAAGATTATCTTCTGCTGTTCAATACTATTAATAGAGAAATCAAATTTCTCTACAATATGTATAAAGAGGAACTAGCTAATCTATCTCCTATTGTAATCAGGAATTGGGAATTATAACCAATTCCATTTTCATTTTTCCTCATGTAAGCTATAAGCTATAGCTTGTATCTTTGTCCCTTTATAGGGTTGGAAATATATTTACCTAAAATTTCCAAAAAAAAAGGAGTGTACATCATTGACATCCTGTTCCCAAGGTTATGAAGGGTGGTAGCGATCATGCCTCAGATCGAGAGCAGTTGAGGCCGTGTCTAGGATATTTGTATATGTGGTGTGTTTGTGAACATCTGTGGTTGTACCTCAGATTATAGGGTTTTATATACCCTAGTTTTGAGTGTCAGGACCTTTATACCAAGGATGGGCTCGTGTTAGCAAATTGACTATATGTTAGTGCAAGCGACATGACTATTATGTACTGCATTTCTCGTGTTGACCAAGGGGGTGAGGTCGTAGGACGTCGACACTCCTAGATCTTATAAGGAACTGATTACGACCAATCGGTGGTCAGTTGGAATCTGAGTGGTATACCTATCTCTCCCCAGGGCTTAATAAAAGACATAATCCAACTGTGTAGCATATCTATTAGGGTTATACATATCACTTCACATTGGATGATAACCCTTGTATTACTCTTTTCTCATATAGATGATGTATATTGTAATAAGAAAAAATAGCCATGCTTATGTTGTTAGCTAAACTGATATCGCTTGTTAGGTTTTTTCTATTAGTTAACTCATGTTGATATATATGCTTTACTGTTAGCTATGAATATACTGTTAGCCCTACTAATGATGGAAAGTATGTTATGATGTTATTTAGACTTAAGATGATAGTTTTATCTTCTCCTTTACATATCATTTTAATCACCGTTGCTATTATGCTATCTATTCAATCAGTTTATTAGGATGATGGTTTTATCAATTTCTCTAAGTATCATATTATGATACCATTTGTTTTATCTTCTTAGTTGTGTCTTGTACTGTAATCAATAAGTGTTGTTGAGAGTTATATCTCTTGGTGGGACATGAGTCTCGCCTCGTGGGTCACTACATCTTTTGAGGTGATTGGCAACAATGGAATCAGATTGTGGCAGTGAGAAGGAGTTGTGGTGATGGACCTTAGAGAAGGTTTTTTAGATGTCTTGTGTGTCCTAGAGTCACCCATGTACTCTCAGGTTTGAGCGATAAAGTTTGTATACAATGTTTCAATCAAATTTAGCTTTTGGTAGCATCTAAATGCTTGTATATTTGGTATATGTGGATAATTCTGTTTTGTATGTATATGTTGCAGATGAGGCCACAGAGTAAATGTAAAAGATACTTGGAATTTTATGATTACACGCTAGATGTTGGGATTTTGTGTAAGTGTAACTGGATATGTTCAGAATGTTTAATCCATTTTAAATTATCCTTTTTTTTCCTACTATGTGACTAATTAGTGATCGGTCATGTTTTGAGCTTTGAGTAATCTGATTTAGAGTGATGGGTTCTCACAAGTTGGTATAAGAGCTTTAGGTTCATTGAGTATATAGGGACACTAGGACTTTGGACTAGGATGACGACCAAGTAAGGAACATGACATGTGAACCTAATACCATACTTCATGAACTTAGTACTTTGATACCCCGGCCAAATATTCAATTGTTGAAGAGAAGGTAAGTGTAAAACTCTTATATTGTCATCATTCTGATTACTTTGACCAAGTAATCGATTTGAAACAATCAAAAGAGCATAGTGAATAAGAAATCATGGTGAAAATATCTTAATCTTACTCTAAAGAAAGATGAAAATCACATGGTAACCTATCAAAACTTTTGGTAACTAAAGAGAAATATATGACATCATGATACCTAAATATGAATATAGATAAGATAAAGAGGAGTTTTTGAAGCTATAATTCTAGAAGTTAATGATGTAAAAGAGAGATAAATCTGTGATAGTAGAATTATTAAAGGTACAAAATTCATGTAAGAAGAAGAGAACTCCTGAGATGAGTTTGATGTGATAGATGAATAAGAACAATGACAAGTGAATGAAGTGGAACCTGATCTAATCTCAAACCAACCTACGTGTGTAAGAAAATGTTAAAGTAAAAGTATCATGACATTTAAAAGAAATTAATGAAGAAAATATAAAATATAATGAGCTACCCCTTGGTAAGTAAGGAAGAGACAAGATAACATGGACATACACTCACATTATAATGATATATCATCGACAAGAAAGAACAATGAAGTACAATAATCATGATAATTCCTATGTTGATGGAAAGGAACCAAAATGAAAATGGTAAATTGATACATAAAATTCATAAATTGCATAATGAAGATAGAATCGGTAACCCCTTGCTAGTCACCCTTGGACAGTGCTGTTATGTTATGGGAAGTGTGTTTTCCCTTGTGTTCTTTCTTTTAGGGCGCAACTTTCAAGTGGATCTTATGCCACTTGGTGTGTTTGGATTTGTCATAATCATGGGAGGTGGATATCTTGGGATAGCACATGGTTTCTTGGGCTGTGGTTCCAAGATAATGATATTTTGTGATGAGAATGCTTTTTGATCTTTCTAAGAGATTTGAAGACTCCTCCTGTATATTCTGAGTTGGTTATGATGGTGAGAAGCTGATAAGACCAGGGTGTGAGTTCTTCTTGGCACATGTAGTGGATACCAAGGTGACGAGTCCTAGTATCTGCGATGTACCAATAGTATGTGAGTTTGAAGATGTTTATCAGATGAACTTTGAACTTCCAAGTTTTATTTTCCCTTCAAAAGAGAGAGTTTGGTGTTGAGGTCCTCCAAGTGTTGTTTGGAAAGGAGAAGTGATTATGTGATGTTGTATATGGGCTACTAACAATTGGAAAATGACTAAAGTATATATGGTTTATTGATTAGTCTATAGGTGCTACAATATTCCTTCATATAGACTTGAGGTTAGGGATATCATCAAATGGGAATTAGAGTGGATAACATCACTCGTATGGTCACTATGATTTAATGGTTGTGTCGTTTAAACTAACCAATGCATCAACATCAATAATTGTGTGCCAGGTTCAACAAGAGTGAGTTTGGAGTGACTAAAGTATCTTCTCAGGGTTATGATATATCTACTAAGTATGTGTGTGAATCCAAGTAAGGTGAAGACATTCTCAGAGTGGGAGTAGCCCTAGAAAATGACTGAGATCTGAAGCTTTGAAGTCTAGCAGGATACTATAGGAAGGTCCATTCAGAACATCAACACCGTTGTTTTACCCCTGGTAAGGTTAACTAAGAAATGTGTACCTTTTTGTATGGAATGACATGTGTCAGAGATGGAGACATACCAACATCACTTCAGTAGGAGGATGTATAGTTGGAAGTATCTTAGTTGATAGGATATGGAAACAACTACGAGTCAAAGAAACATGCCTACAACATGATAGAGAAGTGCAGGTGGATGATATCATGATACATGACATCAGATTAGAGTAGCAAAGTGGGGAGCATGATAGCTTCCATAGGTCAAGTGACAAGACAATTTATTATTCAACAACCATGCAATGGTTCCAAACATTTATGGTTTGTGTGAGATACTTCTCGAGGAGACTCATCTTCAACACATATGATGAATCTGGTAAATACACAAATGTATCATAAGGTGAAGAACGTGCAATGGCATCCAAGCATGGAATAGGGTATGGCACAAGATATGGTCGAGTGCACAGTTGTCAGCCGGTCAATAAGAAACATTGGAAGCCTGTAGAAATAAGGATAACATGGAAGTTTAACACAACCTTATGTGGCAGAAAAATGGTCAGTCAACCATTCAGATCATTTGAGAACCTTCTAAGGACATATGCCCTATAGTTCTTGATAGTTAGGGGATGTCCACCTAATTGATTGAGTTTCTTACTACAGCAATACTAGAGGATCATAGACATGACACCTTGTGAAGTTACATATGGTAACATATATAAGACATCCCATGATTGATAAAAGCAAGGGCATGCTTGTTTTAATGTATTCAGACATATTGGATTGTATAATTAAATACATGGAGAAAAACATTATGTTCGATTAGCAGGAGATGTAAAAAGGAAAGAATCTAGGAATTTTTGGTTATAATGGCCGTCCTACATTTTGGATTCTATTTCATTTCTGTCGGGTGCCAACATCCCACAAACGCCAATGAGGGCCGCTGGCAATTGACAACTCTGATCAAAACAGTTGACAACTGTGCCCAACCGTCATACTTACAATGACTTGCAATTTTACCAAGACCTGACTCATTTGTGGGGACATTATTACTAGAGTGGTGTTGCTCCTAACCTGCTAAATATAATGTAGCAAATGCATACTAGTAAACCAAACATAAATCATATTTTCTCATGAATTTTAAACTCCAGCAGATTACGACTCCATGGATTGACAAAATGCAGTATTTATAATAATCCCACTATATCCAACAATCCAATTGTCCCCTAAGTATAGATTATGAGTGATGTGTTGATACAACAGACTACAATAAAGGACATGGTGATTCAACAATAGATGGGAATAGTTTAGTACAAGACACACAAACAATGGAGATGGAGTTGGGTGAGGATGTTTTCTTATGAGGGGGTTTTTTGACCCAAGGTGACACATACATGAGTTGAGGGAAAAGAACATGACTTATATGAGAGTGTTATGAAAACACCATGTGATGCAAGTAACCATGTGGAGGTTAGTGGATGAGGTCTGTAGGAGATCCCTGTTAGGGGTTTATGGTTAGAAGGCCTCTGACCTTGCTTTTTAATTGAACATTATTGATACCTTAATTGGATTCTTAAAACCCTAATCTAACCTTAAGCTGTGCTTTGATATTTGTGACAAACATAAGTTTCATGTTTGGTCCAATTTGGACACTATTTGGGCAAGTTATACAATTTTGTGCTTATTTTGGGATTTTCTGCAATTTACCCATTCCTATGGTTTTTCTTGCAATTTGTCACATGTTTATTGTGCCTCACATGTTTTCATATCATTATTGAGTTATTTGTGTCATTAGTCACCTAGATACACCTTAGTTTGAGGGTGGCATCTACCTAGGGTTGCATTAGGGTTTTGCCCTCATGGATGAGCTACCTTGAAGGCCAAAAATTGATGGTATCACTTGGTTGATGGGAGCAGATGGTGTTGGGATCAATTGGTGGGTCCTTGGTGGTCCAAAGGGTCATGAAGGTTGGGTTTTCTCTTTGGACCTCCTTGGATTGATGGTTCATGTTGAGAGGTGCTCAAAGAATGGGTTTTCACCATTTGTGAACAAGGGTCCAAAACCGATGGTCACCATGCTTTGAAACTCGATGCCTACCATGGGAAGCCATTATCCTATCTACCTATAGAATTTAAAAACTTATGGAACTGATTCTTTTCATGGACATGACAGTTTAGGCTATGGACACATCATAAACATAGTGGGACACCTTAACCCTCTCTTCTCTCTCACTTGTAGCCTTTTATACTTTCCTCCTTCCTTGCAAATGAACCTGTTGGACCCCCTCCTATCTTCCTTGCTGTTTATATTATTGTTTCCCCTGCTTTGTTAAGAATAATGAGCCTAAGGTAAAAGAAGGTGGCCAAACTGCTTGCATGTGCACCTAGGGTTCAAATCTACCATCTTTTGGAGCTTGTAGAGCTTCATTAGCTTGTTCTTAACCTAAGCAAGTAAGATATCCCTACTTTTCTTCATTTTCCATTCTATGGTACCTTCTTATATCCTTTTCTTGTTCATACCCATGGTGTTCCATGGTGGATCTTGTGCTAGATCTTAAAGAACACCTCTTTCTTGCTTCCTTGACCTAGGGTTTGCTTCCTTTTTGGAGAAGGAGCTAACTTAGCCAAAGTGTAGTGCTCAAGTTAGGGTTTTCTTCTCTTTTACTCAATCTACCTTCCTATTTGGATCTTTAGCTTCACCCTAGAGGTGACTCGTATAACTTTGTTCACTTTTATTGCTTACTCCTAGCTTGCATGTACTAGATCTTGCTTAAAACAAAGTTCTAAGTAACAAGATCCTATCTTTTCTTAGGGTTTGATCTAACGTGGTTGTTCTTGGGTGCTTTATATTCTTGGACGGATCCTAAACTTTGTTCATTACATTCCTTTGGTAGTGGAATCTTTATACCTAGCTTGCTTGTCAGAAATGATGGCTTTCTCTCTCTCAAATAATGGTTCTCTTCTAGGGTTTTGAGCTATTTTCCTTCCTTGAGATGCAAACTGATGATTTTTTTCTTGGTGTTTTTTTGGTTGCCTTTCTTGTTCCAACTGATGGTTTGAATTATGTTATGTTTTGGACATTCATATTATCAAGAAACAACGGTCTTGTTACTCCATCAAGTGATGAAACTCGATGGTTTTATTCCCCCCTCACATCTGATGGTTTTTCTTGATGTGCGAAGCTTGTTTCTCCACCTATTTACAACACTTGATGGTCTCACTGGGTGTGAAACTTGATGGCTTCATTAGTTCATCAACCAATGGTTTCCCTGACTTGATGGTTCATCAAACAATGGTTTCCCTAACTCGATGGTTCATTAACCAGTGGTTTCCATGACTCGATGGTTCATCAAGCAATGGTTTCCCTAACTCGATGATTCATCAACCAATTGTTTACCTGACTCGATGGTTCATCAACCAATGGTTTTCATGACTCAGTGGTTCATCAACCAATGGTTTCCCTAACTTGATGGTTCATCAACCAATGGTTTCCTGGATGGATGGCTCATCAACCAATGGTTTTCCTGACTCGATGGTTCATCAACCAATGATTTCCCTGACTCGATGATTCATCAACCAACAGTTTCTTTAAGTCAATGGTTCATCAACCACTGGTCAGACTGGGTCAATGGTTCATCAACCAATGGTTGTAATGGGTTAATGGTTCATCAACTAATGGATGGACTGGGTCCATAGTTCAACAAAAAATTGTTACCCTACTTTCAGAGTCGGTGGTCTTTATAGTATCATAAGTAGATGATTTTCTTAGGCCTGTTGATAATATCTCATTTTGTAAACTTTTCACATATGTTTTATTCCTATCCTAGCATAGCTTTCATGGATTTCACTATTCATTTGAGTATCTTAGTGCCAAAATCTTGAATTCATACATTTCTAACTCATTGCATGTTCAGGCTATGTTGCGACTGTGATTAGACAATCAACTAACATTGCAACATCGACGAAGCCTCTCCTTTGCGACCCCACACCGTAATTGTGGCTCCCCCTTCCAACTGAAGTAAGGAACTACAATTTGATGGGACTTTGCTGCGACCAAAGTAGTTATTGCGACTGTGACAATGGGATTTTTGCAACCGAGGAGCTAGCCACAATCGAGATTGCTCCCGCGACTGAGGCGGACTCCCTAGAGCGCCACAACCATGATGGAGGTCGTGACCAGCCCATGCACCATGTCCGCGGACCAAAAGTTAAGTCAGTTGACAACATTTATAAATAGACCCCCATCTCCACCCATCAAATAACTAGATCATCAAGGACCACGAAGTGCTTCTAAACTCCATAGTCATCCATGTTCATCCCATCAGTCTTGGACGTCTAAATATGAAAGTTAGAGGAGAGATAAGGTTGGCCATCCTCTTCTTCAAAAGAAGGAGTTTCCATCATCCACATCCGCTCCAGATCTACATCTGAAGATGTATAGTAGTATAGTGGGTGTATCAACTTCTACCTTCTCTAGATCTATCATCCCCCTCATGTTGTACCCTTCACCTCTTTGTTATTTTTGATGTATCTACCCTTCTGTAATGCCATTATGTTTCCTATTAACATGTGTGGCTAAACATTTAACTTGGGCTGGGAGTAGCCACTAAGGCTATCCCAACATGTTTATGCTTGATTCCCTTTGAATATATATATGCTCTTATCAATATTATCTCCATACTTTTGTTCTTAATGATTCACTTGTATGCTTAGCTACCATCTCATGATGTATGATTGTTGGTTCCTCAAAAGGGTAGTACCAACCTTATCTGGTGTTATGAAGTAGTATGAATGCATGAAAGTGTTAGAATACTAAAGCTAATGGTCATATGGTTTGCTTTGCAATTTCTTAGCTATCATCTTGAGAGAGAGGCCACCTTATAATCTCAATCTATCTTAAACTCGAGAGAGGAGGGAATATACATAATTAATTATTTCTTGTAATTCTGATAAAGGTATACAAAAGGACATGAATTTGCATGTTGGTGAGAGATCCTAGTAGGAAAAACCCGATCCAAGTTTCCTTCCATACTTTTGTTGCTTACTTTTTGTTTGACAATGTTCTCTTATTTTATTTTCTTTCTTTTGCCTTTCTTTATTTTATTTGGAGCATCATTGTTCCTTAGGGAACGCCATCTTGATCTGCCTTTTTGTTTGGGGTTTAGGAGTGTTAGGCTACATGTCCTTAGCACTTACTAACCTTATCCTTATGGTTCGACCCCAATTTACTACATCAGACCCCGTATAATAGTTGCAGGGGCTTGAGTGCCGGGTTATAAATTCAAGAGTCTGACTACTCTAGATCCGCTCCATTTTGTAAGTGCAATTTAGTCTGGTCATCTTTTTCACATCGTTGTTGGGGACAAGGAAAAATGGTACTGTTAAGACCAAGAGTCTACTCACTATACTCCCGTGCCTCAAGCTTAGCCATAAGCTTGACTGCACAAAAACTTTCAATCTGCTACCCTACAATTACATAGAATAGTTCGTGTTAAAACAACCAACTTTCTAACTCGACTATGCAGTCTATTCTGGGAGCCCAGAGGGAAGTATATCTATTCAATTCTTTAGTTTAACTTCAATCCGTCATGCCTCCTCATTTGGACGACAGCCTTACTAGGGACGATAAAAATGCAAGGGTTCAATACAATCGATTGCCACATGATACGAAAGAAGAAAGAGAAGACCATCACTCAAATGGTCACCTCAATGAGGAAGAGCTACGTGAGGAAGATTGACAGAACCACCATCACCACCACCATTGGAATCACCATAGGAAACACTAGGAACGTGAACGCGATAACGAATGTGAACATGATGACCAGAATAGTGAGGGTGAAGATGATGAGGAAGAGAAGACTCTTAGAGAGCTAGTCAGGACTAGAGAAAATGAGTCAAGATGCTCAATTGTCATTCCACACTATGAGTTGAAACCTTTCATAATCTCGATGATCCTGAACAAACCCTTTTGAGGGAATTCAAAGAATGAGAATCCTTACCATCATCTTGACACCTTCAAAAATATTTGTGATACCATCAAGATGAGGGTAGTGCCTCCGGAAGACATATATTGCATGGGATTCAACTTCTCTCTTGAAGAAAAAGTTGTTTCCTGGTACCTTAACTTACCCCACCAGTCCATATATAGGTGGAGACCCCTTGCGGATGCTTTTGTCACTAAATTTTACCCCACCAAAAGAACTATTTGAAATATGCAAAAGATCACTTCTTTCACACAAACATCTGGGGGAAATCTTCACAAGGCATGGGAATGATTTCAAGAATACTAAAGAGATTTTCCCCACCATAAGTACCATAAGGGATTCCTAGTGACAACATTTCATAATGGGCTAACCTCCATGTAACGGACTTCGCTGAATGCAACCACCAGAAGCGACTTTTTTTTGGAAAGAAACCTAACAGAACTATGAAAATCATCGATAACATGGCTGCATTCCAAGTGCGCATGGAATATGACAGAAGCGATAGAGGTTCATCCATGAAGGGTGGCTCTAAAGGACCGTCAATTGAATCCAAGGCTCTAGAAACCATTTCATCTTAGATTCAAAAGTTTGCCACAAATGTCAAACCATTAAAAGACACTAGGGGAAAGGGAAAGAAACACGTCGAGAAAGTCATGAAATGTGTTACGTGTGGCGAAGGAAGGCATGAAATTGACAATTGTATTTATACATGTCTGGAAGAGAGAGAACAAAGTGAAAGCGAAGAAGAGACTAAAAATGCCTCTTATGGTAATTTCAAATGACCAGACCATCCTAGATTCAATTTTGGCATCAAAGAAGCTGCTAAAAACACTCATCAACTAAGTAATTCATCTAAACCTCCTCCATGATTTGAAAAAAAAGTAGGACCAACTCAATATACTAGAACTACTAGTTATCAAATGAATAAAAATAGCTATGTGAGTCAAAATAAAAATATAAGCCGACAAGGTCCGGGACAAGGCCAAGGTTAGAGCCAAACCAAGGATAACAACCAACCAGACATGATTGGTCAATTGTTTGACTTTGCAAAGAGGCAAGCTTCGGTGAATGAATAGTTTTCCCAAAGTTCCGTCACCAAGTTAGGAGTGTTAACCACAATGCAAACTCAGATGGTGGATATGCAAACCCATCAAGACAAATTGATCAACAGTTTTCTGAATTAGCAGAATTTGTAAAAAACCCTTCGGGAGAAATTTTGTCAAGTACAGAGGCTGTGAAGATGGACACTCTTTGATCAGGGAGGACGTTGGAAGATCCTGGAACTAAAAACACCAAGGAAGAAAGAAACTGTTGTGAGCCACAATTTGAGAAGGAAATTATGCCAGAAGAATCTAAAAGAAAGGGATCAGCTGAGGATGGCAAAGAAGAAGAAGAAAATCATAGAAAGAAGAAGGATGAAGAAGTCAAGAACCTAGATCCTATAGGAGAAGTTTTTACATAAAGAAATCCCTATACCCTAGAGTTCCATTTACCTACAAATTGATCAAGGTACATCTAAAGAGGAGATACGAGACGTTTATGGATGTAGTGAAGAAATTACACCTAGACATCCCATTTCTCAATGCAATTGAATAGATGGCAATAGATGCAAAGTTCTTTAAAGATTTGATCACAAAGAGAAGGAGAGGAGGTCATGTTGAGATTGTACAATTGGCAAAAATGTCAAGCACATTTGTTCAAGCTGATCTACCTACCAAAAAGAAATATCCAGGTGCGTTCAACATCCCTTTTTGTGTTGGAGACAGTGTGGAGAGGAAGGGATTGGCTGATTTAGGAGCAAGCATTAGTCTTATGCCTTTGACTCTAGCTCAAAGGCTTAGATTAACGAATATGGTGAAAATGGGCATGAGAATTGAATTAACTAACCACACCTTTATGAGACCCATGGGAGCGGTGGAGGATGTCCCGATATGAGTTGGGCAATTCTTCATACCATGCGATATAGTGGTGATTGACACAGTCAAGGACCCGAAGTGTCTAATGATATTTGGAAGACCTTTCCTCTCTACCAGAAGGGGTCTAATAGATGTAGAGGAAGGAATTATTGCTATGCATGCTGGTAATGACCACATTGACTTCTGAGTACAAAATTCTATGAGAGGACCATCTCTCTTTAATTCGGATTACTTCATGGATAGCTACAATCAATACTGTGAATAGGTACAAGAGGATAAGGCAATTGTTGATCTGCTTATGCGAGTCTTGAATAACCCCAACCCTAGTGTGGAAGACCTAGAAGTTGTTGAAATTCTAGATTACCTAAATCAACCTGAAGAAGAGCTAAGTGATGATGAAGAAGGAACATTTGAGACTATAAAGTATGCATCCCTTGAGAAAACCCCTAAAGAAAAGGGAGCACTGAAACCAAAGCTAAAATTAAAATTGCTTCCTGAAGGGTTGAAGTATGAATTCCTCAACGACGAGGAGAGGAATTATGTGATTGTTAATGCTAACTTGATTGATAAACAACTAGAAAGGTTGCTAGAGGAACTCAAATTGCATAGAAAAGCTATAGGGTACTCAGTTGAGGACATCAGTGGTCTCATCCCTGCCTTATGTATGCACAGAATAAATCTTGAAGAAACATCTAAACCTTTAGCTCAACCACAAAGGAAGTTGATTTAAATGCTAAAGGAAGTATGAATAAAGAAGTAATTAAGCTGCGGGATGCCAAAATCATTTACCCCATAAGTGACAGCAATCGAGTAAGCCCTATTCATGTGGTGCCCAAGAAATGTGGAATGAAAATGATAAGAGGAGAGTATGGAGATGAGGTAGCAACACAAATGAAAATAGGTTGGTGTATGTGCATTGACTATCGAAACTGAATGCTGCTACAAGAACAGATCATTTCTCTCTTCCATTTATCGATCAAGTCCTAGAAAGATTAGCTCATTATGATTACATATGTTTCCTAGATGGGTATTCAAGATTCTATCAAGTACCGATTCATCCTGATGATCAGGAAAAGACAACCTTCACCTGTATTTGTGACACATATGCTTTTAGAAGAATGTCATTTGGGTTGCGCAATGCACCTGCAATCTTCCAACGCTGCATGATATCTATGTTTTTGAACTTTCTAGAAGACATAGTGGAGATTTTCATGGATGACTTCTCTATTTATGGGACAGATTTTGAGGCATGTTTAAGAAATCTATCCCTAGTCTTGCAACACTATGAAGAGAAGCACCTGGTACTAAATTGGGAAAAATGCCATTTTATGGTCCAAGAGGGTATCGTCCTAGGACATAAAGTTTCCAAGAAAGGGATAGAGGTTGACCTAAGTAAGATCAAGGCCATATCAAATCTTCCACCACCTAAGCCTGTCACATGAGTAAGGAGTTTCTTAGGGCATACTGGATACTGTAGATGATTCATAAATGACTTTTTGAAGATTGCTAAGCCCCTTTCAAATCTCCTAATTAAAGATGCCGAATTTGAATTCACTAACGAATGTTTGGACACCTTCAAGACTCTTAAGAAGGCCTTGACAACAACGTTGATTTTGCAAGTGCCAGATTGAGAGCTACTATTTGAAATTATGTGCGATGCCAGTGATTTTTCCATCAGAGTTTTCCTAGGACAAAAGAAGAACAAAAGGCACCACATGATTTTCTATGCAAGACAAACATTGGACAAAGCCCAAGTAAACTATACCACCATGGACAAAGAAATGTTGGCCATCGTATTTACCTTTGATAAGTTCAGGTCCTACTTGGTGGGAACGAAAGTAAAAGTATACACTAATAACAGAGCTATAAAATAACTCATACAGAAGAAGGATACAAAGCCAAGACTACTATGGTGGGCCTTACTATTATAAGAATTTGACCATGAGATCATTGATAAGAAAGGAAAGGAGAATGTGGTTGCATACCATCTGTCAAGGATAGTTTTTGATGAAGAAAATAAGCTACCTATAAATGATAACTACGTTGATGAAGCTCTCTTGATGGTTGAGTCACTTGAACCATGCCTACCCTGGTTTGCTGACATTTGCAATTATCTAGCCTGTGGGTAGCTACCCCCTGAGATCACTTATAATCAGCAGAAGAAGCTATTCTCCGATCTAAAAAATTACTACTGGGATGATCCCCTTCTATTCAAAAGATGTTATGACAATCTATATATTTGCTATGTACCAGAAGAAGAAGTGCCCCTAATCCTCAATGAATGTCATTCCTCACCTTATGGGGGTCACCATGGGGGAGAAAGAACAGTCGTGAAGGTTCTACAGTCAGGATTTTATTGGCGAGTTGTCATCAAAGATGCTACATCATTTGTCAATACTTGCAAAGAGTGCCAACTCACGGGGAACATCAGCCGAAGAAACGAGATGTCGATGACCACTGGGTGGAAGTTGAAATTTTTGATGTATCATGGATTGATTGTAAGGGACCTTTCCCATCATCAAAAGGGAATCAATACATTCTTGTCACTATCTACTATGTCTCGAAATGGGTAGAGGTTGTTGTTACCCAAACTTGTAACTCCAAAGCAGTAATCAAGTTGTTTGAGAAAAATATATTCCTGAGGTTTGGGGTCCCATGCACCATTATAAGCGAAGGGGGGTCTCACTTTAGATAAAAGTAGTTCAAATCTCTATTGAAAAATATCGAGTGTAACACACAGTTGCAACACCCTACCATCCCCAAACATTAGGACAAGTCGAAGTGTCTAACAAGAAGATCAAGCAGATCCTAGAAAAGATCCTAAAGTGTACAAGGAAGGATTGGTCTATGAAACTCGGCAATGCGTTATGGGCTTACCGCACAGCGTATAAGACTCCTATAGGTGTGAAACCCTACATATTGATTAATGGGAAGTCCTATCATCTCCCTGTCGAATTAGAGAACAAAGCCCATTGTGCTATCAAGTTTGAGAACATGGATCTTGACAAAGTGGGAAAGAAAAGATTTATGTAGCTTTAGGAACTTGAATATTTGATGCTACATGCTTACGAGAATGCAAGGATTTTTAAGAAAAGAAATAAGGTATGGCCTGACACCCACATGAAGAACAATGATGTACATGAAGGAGAGAAAGTTCTTTTGTTTAATTCTAGTATCATGTTATTTCCCTAGAAGCTGAGAGCAATATGGTCATGCCCCTTTTTGTGGTAAGAATATACCTCTCAGGAATGATGGAAATAAGCAGTGGCAAGTTTGGCCCTTTGAAAGTGAATTGACATAGGGTAAAAAGGTATAGTGAAGAAGAGGGTTTTGTAAGAAGGTTTGAGCTAAGTTTTGGGGAACCCAACCCTATAACAAATGAAACATATGAACCAGTACCCACACCAGCTGAGGGAGGATGAAACTAGAATGAGAGAGTCAAGCTAAAGACTTTAAACTAGCACTTCTTGGTAGGCAACCCAAGCTTTTCCCTACTTTCTTTTATAATTCACGCTTTCCTTTATCGCATGATTTTTAATCTAAGAGCTATGTAAATATCTATCCCTGCTCTCCCTATCTTGGTATTTTGGTTTTCCCTCTTTAAAGTAAGTGTAAGTGTAGTCAGTAGCTTGCTATATCTTCACATGGGTTTTTAATGAAATACAATGGAGGCGGTTTAGCTTAAAAATCTTTGTTTCTATCAAAATATTTTGTGTGTGTGTCGCGGTCGGGGTTGCTGATTTATGTGTTTTGAGGTCACAATCATGGAAATGACCATGGTCACAAAATCCTTCTTAGTCATGATCACAACGATAGGCATGGTTGCGACATCCTCCCAGTATAAAAGTGGCACACTCTTGACACCAAGTCTTTTCTTTTCTCACTTCCTGGTTCTCGAATGTTTGAGAAGCCCTAACCGAAGAACCATGGAGATGCAAGAACCATGATGACACTTTAGCACCAAAGGACGTCTGTAGTGAACCAAAGTGCCACTGCCGTAACCCTCTCCATGGTTGTGCCATCTCCTCCGCTGCCAACCTAACCTTATATCTCGTTCTCCTAGCTACATGAAGGTACCGCCAAACCCCCTCATTATTTACCACTCTTCCTTTTTCTTCTCTATCAGTACTTCATCGCCATTCTTCTCCCCCGAACCATAGAAATAGATTTCCCAATTGCACCTTGGCTACGGAGCGTCATGGCGACGACCGTTGTCATGAAACCCTTCTTTTCCTTAGTATTGCTTCTAGTTCTTTCTCATAACATGGTTTGATATCAGCCATGGTCACGATGAGTGTCGTGGTCGTGATAGCACTACCATCATGACATATCCCTTCCTTGTTGTTCGCCTACCACAATCGTGACTCCTTTTGTGGTTTTGACCCTATCTTCACCTTCTTTCGTGATCACGACAACTCGTATGATTGTGATATTTAGAAAGGCAATATCAAGCACAAATAATTATAATTGAAATAAATACTAATGCTATGAATAAAATGTAAGTAAAATCTTGCTGACATAAATTTAAATGCAAAAATTTCATAATGTTGACCTCAAATAATGACACACTAATGAAGAAGGCGACTTCAGTGAAAGGGGCTGAAAAAAACCTAGAGAAGATAACCAAATCTTTGAAGGATCACCCTGAGCTTTCACCAATGAAGAAGCTTTAGCTGCAGCTAATGAAAAAGAAGTACAAGTACATCCTAGACCACGAGATGCCAGAGGAATCTAGAGAATTGTAGGAGACATCACAGACAAAAACCTTCGAGTACCAACCATATGAAGTAGAACTCAAGAAGCTGGGGAAACACAAGTTTGAAACCAACAATAAAAAGGACATCAAAAAGAGAAAATTGGCAATCTTGGAAAAACAAGCCACCCCCAAAGTGGTCAAAGAAAACAAGCAAGAGGCCACTAACAAGCAGACATCGACATTCATACCAAGAGACCAAGAGCACTAGTCACATTTTGATTGGGTAATGAAGGCCAAGAGCTTCAATCTGACACAGTATCTAGACATCAATGACTTCAAGAAGATGGGAATTTACAATAGGGTGATAAAATTCTTGGAAGGGGCCAACCTACATACCTTGTGTACATCGGAAGCTCCTTCCCTCACTCAACTGACTATAGAATTCACGACGTCACTAGAGAAACTACCCGTCAGTGATGTCAAGTGCAAGAAGGGCAACAGAGACTTCATGCGACGACCCGACATCAAATCAAGCAATCACTAGTAAATAATTACGGAATAACCATAAGAAGAGGATTAACAAAATCACTAAAAATTAACACCATTTTGCAAAGAGATCCTCTTCTATGAATCTCTGACAGAAAGAACCAAAAATTTATATACATCAGGGTTCACATTGTACATACATTGTACCATCTCATCTCGAGGATAACATGTAACAGTTGCTTTGTCAAAACCTATATTGAAGCAACATAAAACCTCGAGGCATACAAGGCAAAATCTCAATTTTTTTATAAAACCATCACGTACTAAATCCAAAGACCTGAGAGTATAGAGATGACACATAGGACTTCTATCTACAAGACATGACAGACAATACACTCAACCTGAGTTGTTACTGCTACCCTTGTTGTTGTTGTTTTTCTTCTACAGTATAGGCTCTACCCCCTCGTGCACATCCACCTAAAAAAATGTGGATCCCACGGGGTGAGACAATTGTCCCAACGAGAGATATAACTCTATATCAACAATATTATTATAACTGATAAACCGTATAAATCTAAGCAGAGGATTATTTTACATTAATAAGCATGATTAATCATTGTTATAAGAAGAACCAAGTAATATCTTCTCTTAAAGCAATGCAACTATCTATGATAGAGGAATAAATCATCTATTCACTTTACAAGGAATATGAAGAAACATGTGTAGAATCTATCTAATTAAGATGTATAAATGAAGTGTACATCAACCAATGTTTTCCATATTTGATCCTTGAGAAAATACACTACACAGATGATTACATATTTACAATCATACTTATGCCCTAAGGAGATGAGGTATACCGCTCATGCTCCATCCAACCACAAACTTCTCACAAGTCAGTACCATACAAGGTCAATGACAGAGCAGACTTCCAAGACCTCATCCATCTTGGTCAGTACGAGACTACTAGCAGTGACATCCCGTGCCAAACTCCAAAAAAATGCATGCCAGGGTATAGTGGCATCTTCACTTAGAGTTACAACCACATCATGCACTCTCTTCATGGAAAAAGAGACCTAGAACCTTCCTCAGTTATAAAATTATTGAGTCATGTCATATAGCCATACTCTGAGCCAGAAGCCAGTTCACAGTTCTCAATATTGAGTCTACGACTATAGTCACACTCAAGCCAGGATATGGCATATAGCCAATCCCCAAGATCATGGACGTAGGGGGATCGGTCAACATATGGCCGTCCAAGCTCACACCCCCGCATATTCAAAAATATATGCTCCAGGTAATCCTGTGGGAAAAACCCATTTCACTATTTCAGCAAATTCTGATGTTGATGGATCTATGGCTAGGGCAACTATATTTTATGGTTCCAATGATAAATTAAGTGCATTACAGTATTCTTTTAGCATCAAACAAGTTATAAGCATCAATCATAAACAAATGCTACAAAGAAAGGTGTAATACATTTATTAAGTACTTTTCTAATCTTTGGAACACATTTAGATATATAACACTTGGGATCTCAGTCCCTTATCACATTACTGGGAATTCGCATATCATAGCATCATCATCGTCTTGATTACTAGATCTAGGTATTCAAACACTTAGATCAATACTGAGTATTGTTACCTTTTGAACAAGTAACTGTTACATCTAGGTCCTCAGACCAAGGTATTCATACACTTGTTGTACAAGTATTTCACATAGCTCATAAGGCCTGTTTTAACATCTTGTCACCTCTCACAAGGAAAAAACTATTCACATGTCTCACAAGGCCCTTTAAACATCTTGTCACCTTTCACTACGCAACAACTATCTTTTAGGTCATCAGACCACATAAACATTATACTTGTTATACAAGTATTTAACATGTCTCACAAGGCTTATGCAATAAGAGAAATACAACCTTCCCATTATTAGGGTTAGGGTTTCCCTTTATAGCCAAATAGGGTTACAAGTTCAAATTATCAATCCAACCTTAATTCATTGCTCCACACAACTAGGAGCATACATTGGTATCATAAGTATTCTATCATACTTATTTATTCTCATCATTTATCATTACATGATTATCAACACAAAGTATGAGTTTCTCTCTCATCCTCACTAGGATATTGATTACATCATACTTTATTAACTTGGCCCAACCCTTTCTCAAGGTATGTTAGCCTACACTTATAAAAGTGCATTAAACTCATTACATCTTAATGTAATGATTGACATGACACACTTCATGTGTTACTCATCCAAGTATATTGGATTCGAGGTACATCAAGGTGTATCAACCTTGAGGTGCTGGATGATATTTATCATGCCTTGGTGTATCACTTCCCTCATCACTTTTAAATTACTTAAGTTCATCAAATTATCTTGTATTAGGGTATTTCACATCCTAATACTTTTTTCCCTAACTCATCACATTTATCCTGTAGTGTATTGGTCATAAGTCACACACTTGAATTACCCAACTATCATCAAGTGATAGGGACTCATCTCGGGTTAAAGCATTATTGATATAGGGTTGACCATGATTAACCACTTTAGGTGATTCACCTATCAAGGTATTAGCCACACCATTACTTGGTGTTATACTCATCACTCCTAAGAGTGTTTTGCCCTTACCTTTACAAGGTGTATTAGGTGAAAACATGTATGTCAAGTTGAACACATGTATTGGGTTAGGTGTATATTGGGCTAGGCATTATCATATACCTCATACCCTTACCCATTAATGTATCAACCTTACTAATCGTATGGTGTATCACCTTCACCATGCATAGTGTAACATACTCACCTCACTTGAAGATATTGGACACACCATACTTTAGTGTATTGGCCATCACATGTTCTAGGGTATTAACCACCTTACCAATTTTGTCATCTTGTGTATTGGGTTACCCATCATATTGTTTTAGAGGTGTGTGCTCAACACCATATCGTGCAAGAGGCGTATGCTTACTTAACATATCGGGAAAAGAGGTGTGTGTATGCTTCACACCATATCGGGCAAAGAGGTGTGTGTATGCTTCACACCGTATTGACAAAGAGGTGTGTGTGTGCTTCACACGATATCAGGAAAAGAGGTGTGTGTGCGCTTCACACCATATTGGGCAAAGAGGTGTGTGTGTGCTTCACACCATATGAGGCAAAGAGGTGTGTGTGCTTCACACCATATCAGGCAAAGAGGTGTGTGTGTGCTTCACACCAAATCGGGAAAAGAGTTATGTGCTTGACACTATATCATGCGTGGGGTCTTTTCTTGACCTCATATCATGCAAACAAGTATAAGCTCATATCCATATCGGTTTAGAGTTTCTTTCTTGGGTGCTTGAACCCGATATCATGTTGTAAGGTGATACCATCATTTTCAAGCTCTAGATCTTCGTTCTAATTGTTCTAGTACATGGATAACAAGTCTAAGAGACTATTAGAACCCATAGATATATCAAGTATTCAAGAAAATCTCGGAATTGAAAGTATATCATCTAATATAGCAAGTAAGATGGTGAATAATAACATGTTTGGGTTCAAGTTATATAACCCGCCTCAAGAACAACTTCAAAGCTCCAAGCTCCAAAGTTTCACGTTCCTAAGGTTTAAGATGAGCTTATTGTAAGTCCAAGGCTCGTTTACAACTCCTCCATATACAAGGAATCACCATAGTTAATAACTTGGTGAGGAAGAAAAGAAAGGAATAACGATAACTCGAGAATCATGCTTCAATCAAGGTTGAAGATGACCATGACCTTACCTTAAGCTTGGTGCTTGAGTCCCCCTTGATCCTTGAGATAATATGGATGATATCAAAGAGGTTATGCATGATATCTTAGATAAAGAGAGTGATAGGGGTCGAAAAGATTCACTAGTATGTGAAAGGGAGGTTATATATCCTTGAGGTTCATGGGATAGAGTGTAAGAGGTGTCATCTTCTTACTACTACTAGGTGCCACATGGCCATTCATGGATTGACACATGTACTTTCATGCATTACATATTTATCTTTCTATGTATAAAAAAACTTGAGAATAATGCAAGGATAAGGGTCGGACCCTTTGGTTATCTTCTAGGGCAAGCCACTTCCACTCACATTATTATTATATTCACAATTCAATACAACCTTTCCAAAGGAATGTTGCAAGCTGATATCTATTGCTTTATTGAGGTTCTTAGCTCATCATAGACTTTTCCAAGAGTCCACAAACCGATATGGGATCCCCTCTATGGCACCTTGGTTGATAGGCACTCCCATATCAAGTCTACAACTCGATATAACTCAAGTTAGGGTTTCAGATTCAACCCATTTCTTGGTCTTTTTATCACCAAGAATACTACCACTCATAAATGATTCAAACATGGTGTCTCATTCATTATCTATCCTATAAATGATACATAGAGGAAGTAGGAAAACTCTAGAGGTGTTAATGTGCATATCCACCCTACATTTTGGGTAAATTACAATTTGTACCAAAATTAGTGCACAAGGTACTAACATTATTCAAACAAGTTCAAACTTAGCATTTAGGCTTTCCACAAGCCACCACTTAGCATAATTCTCTCTCTTATGATTCTAAAACACTTAAGACACTTTCAACATGTGACATTTTGCAATATAACCTCCCATGTTGGGTAAATTTCACTTGGGTCCAAAACTAAGGAACATTGCTCAAACAACATTCAATCAGGACAAAACATGAAACATAAGTGTGTCCCATGATAAAAAACACCTTAGAGGATTATATTAAAGTTATAAGCAACTTACTTAGCCAAAACAAATAGGTTTATCCCTAAACCCAAGTCAGGGATGTTTCAATTATAAACCCCTAACAAGGATTTCGTCCCTGAAATCCCAGATGAAGGAAGACAGTTGTCATTCATGCATCATATCAATAAGTCTCCACATAACATCTTGATGTCATGGAGATGACATAGAGATTTGACCAGCACAAAGTCCTTCCATTCAGGGGCATCATAAAATCTGTCATACATGACACATATTCAACAGTCCTTTCCATTAATGACTGTAGTGTCAATTCTGTGTCAGGTAACACTTTCTAAGTCGGACAAGTACTATTCGTACTTCGAATAATTCAAATGTAAAACCTTATTGATTTGTCACCTTCTCAACTTACAACTTATGTGATAAGATTGTTGGTATGTATGCCCTGAGAGCCAATCATGCGATGATTGGTGGGATACATTAAGATTCATTTGATAAAAATCAAAGGCAAGCTTCCAATTCTTTCTAGTTCGATCATATGAGATAATGATCGAACCGATTGAATGTCTAGGGAATGACAATACTAAATGATGTATGCTTTTAGGTTAAGGACCTGAATGATAGGATCATACAAATGCTAAGAGTTTATACATTGTTAGTATGTCCCTAGTCGGATGTCATTGTGGAAGGTAGATAGACAACAATGACACACAAGATTAGATTGTGGTGTTGGTTGATGACAGAATCTTTTTAGTCATGATATGGAGATATCAAACCAAACACATAGGTACTTGTTAGAGAACAAGTGTACCGGACATAGCCACCGTGAGTTTGACACATGGAACCATGAAATGGTAGTCACAGTCAGTTCTGACCATGATGGTGGTGAGTGTGATTCTTTGACCTGAAATCACTAGACTCAACACATGTCGTTGGGCACACTTTGACATCATCAAACACAATCCTGAAACATGGGTTTTTATAAAGGTGATGATTGGGTGGCTTTGACACATGGGGCTTTTGAGGGGTGAGTGATAGATATGGGATTTGTCCCTCCTGAGGGAGTTTGATATCCATGGCCACTTGATGAGTAGGATTGAGATAGGCGTGCACGCGTGTGTGAATCTGTATGTGATATTGATGTCATACATATCTCCTCCAATCTACTCTGAGATCAAGAAAGTGAATTAACATTGACAGGATGACTGTTCCATGTCTCGAGTTCATTTGAGATATCAGTTACAAAGGAATTATACATTTACTGTAACACCATTCACAGATTGTAGGATTGAAAGTTGTTCTCCAACTTTCCTTTTCACTTGGGTAGCACTGATGTGCGACTAGGCACCGCTCTTTGCTTGTGAAGATATAAATGTTAAGGACTTTCACTGCCAATGTGAAATGGACCTGCAGGGTCACACATATAGGATTTAACCTGGAAGAGGAGTTTATCCACAAACAATGATTTGATTAATTACTAAAGGAGTTTAGTAGTTCAATTAAACACTCAATCAATTGATAGCTCAGTATCATAGTGTTCAAGGTGTTAGATCGATTGATTGGAGTATCAAATTGATTGAAACTACGATTGACTGATTTGCACAGTTTACTGCCCCAACCGATCGGCTCAACTAGTGAGACGATCGGCTCATGTGTTAAGAAATGATCAACTCAATTGTTGAACCGTTCGATTCATGGACCAACCGAGATCGTTTGGAAAGTCAGAAGACTATTTTGCAAATACAATTTGTTTCACTTGTACAAATTTGATTTGGATAAGGATTAATATTTGATTAATCAGAAACAAATATGAAAGTCAATTTTAGTTGGATCAAGACCACGTACCGATTGGCTCAGGCATGAACTGATCGGCTCAGAGCCCCAGACGATCGGCTCAGGTCCCAAATGATTGGCTCAGGGCCTGAAACGATCGTTTCAGGGTGTGAACCGATCGATTCAGCTGGCACAGATTGGTTGTTTTGTGGAAAATCTTGAACCCTTCTATTCCTACTTTAATCCCGCATTTCCCGTGGTAGAGAACCCTATCCCATGACCCTCCTATATATAGGGGTATTGGGGTCTTCTCAAAAACAAAAACTCAGAACACCAGTTGCTCTGCAAAGTTGTCGTTCTCTCTGGTTGTGGTAACCGAGAGAGCCCGATCAAGTGCTACCCGATAAGGGAGGCACATCAAGGGAAATAAAATTGTGGAAAAGAGATTGGTTGCAGAAGAGTGTGTTGGTGACTAGTATGCCGACAGGAGGGTGTGATTCCTTCTGATTCCTTGTGGGACAAGAAGATTGGAGTTCCAGGTGGTCCGTGTGGACTACTTCAGAGGTGGGAAACTTCTGCCGCTCGGAGGACAACTGTCAATCCTGACAGTCCTGGTGAGACTAGGAGCTGCACAGACACTATCCAAGACTGAAGGTGGAGACCGTGCAAGCCGCGAGGTAACATCGTCGAGCAAGCCTCGGAACTAGGTATGTCTCTACAAACCATCCTTCCTATTGTATAGACGTTGACACGATTCCTTTATTTTGTATTTGGGAGAAGAAAATTTTGTTTCCACTGCCTTCTCTGTCTCCCCTAAAACCCAACAGTGGTATCAGAGCAATGTCAACTTCTCTATACTTTAGGATTATCAATATGATCGATTTTGGTTTGTCACCTTTATTTATTACATACGATGTGAATAAAATTTACTTTATGCATGTCCAATCCTAAATCCACAAATACCAATATACATATATTATATGTAATATGAATGCACTCGATACACGTCGCCCTTAAATGAGTTTTGTGGTGGATGTATAGCGTGGTTATGACCAATAAACCCTATGTGTGTGCTTGGTTGTATATGGTTTCTTGCATCTCAGTCTGCACACTGATTCCCTACCTCCTTATTCCTGATGTAACTTGAGATAACTCGAGATTTCTTTCCTACCTTTGCTCCCCTCGAATGTAACTCGGGGTTTCCCATTTAAATGTAAATAGGATAGAACTTTTATTTCCTATTATGTCAAAGAATGGAGGACAATCTGACGACAACTGAGACGATCAGTTCAACGAGTGAACCAATTGGTTGGCGATCCAGATGACTGGTTCGAGGAGCGAGACGATTGGGTGGCATCCATGAGGAGATGCACGACGACTAGGTGAACCAATTGGTTGGAGGAGCCAACTGATCGGCTGGTGGCACCCAGACGACCAACTAGGGCGAGCAGGTCATTCATGTGATGAGTTGATCAACTCGAACAACTATAGCACTTCATCATGGACATGTTGCATGTGATGTATACCTAGATGACCGTGATTCCTCTTGGCTCAAGGAATCACATTAGGATGGCCATAATCATCACTTTTATCATTTTGCATGTTTTCATGGGATATAGCATGTATATGATATGTGCTATATACTGTGTTGATTGGATATGTATATGTACCTATAAAAACCAAATCCCTCATTAAATATTAAAGTTTTAGATGCCTTCCAAATGTGACACACGTGAAAAGCTTGATCGGCCAAGTGTGGGCACGACCTAGCATGATGCACCGTCTATCTCGTGGAAGCATGAAGGATGGATATGTGGGTCTGCCCTAGCAGGATGCATATTCATTGTGTTGGCTTTGGGTCAGACTTAACAAGGTGACCTAGATAGGATCTAGCACCTTGAGGCATGGAGGTGATCATGGCAAGGAGTTGCATATGACATCTTTCAAGAGTTGCATATGATGCAATTGGCAAAAGTTGTCGACCTGGAAGATCTAAGTTGTGGGTGACATCCCTGCCTAGTCCATGACTTAGAGGATTTCAAGATCTTTCCCACTAGAAGATTGTACGCTGCAATCTTCTAAATTGATGGTGAGGGCTATCAATTTGAACAAAAATAGTGGGAGCGATAATTAATTGAAGTCCTAATTATATCGTCAACTTTTCAAATCAATCAAATAAGTCAAAATTGAGTTTTGGACTAAATTACAAATATTTCCTTTTGTAGAACAAATGATAACAAACAACAATCACTTTTCATTGCGATCGGTCCTTGAAAAGGACAAGCTGAATGGGACTAACTTCTACGACTGGTTTAGGACATTGAGAATTGTTCTCACTCAAGAGCAAAAGCTCTATGTCCTAGATACTCCAATTCCAGAGGAACCTGCTCCTATCGTACCAAAGGCAGAAAGGGATGCTTATAAGAAGCATTCTGATGATGCCATTGATGCAAAGTGCTTGATGTTGTGCTCTACGAACCACGAGTTTCAGAGACAACATGAGAACATGGGTGTCATTGAGATGATTCAACATCGCAAGAACATGTATGAAGATCAAGCACGGTAAGAGAGATATGATGTCTCCAGGGCATTGTTCAAGTGTGTCAGGACAAAAGGAGATCTAGTTGGTCCTCACACACTCAAGATGATTGGGTATGTGGAGAATCTGACGGGACTGGGATTTCCCCTGAGCCAAGAGTTGGCTACTGATGTGATACTGCAATCGTTGCCAGAATCCTACAGTCAGTTTGTGATGAACTACAACATGAACAACTTTGACAAGCCGTCGACATAGTTGTTGGGCATGCTGAGGACAACCGAGGAACATATGAAGAAGGACAAGCATAAGTTTGTGATGATGATCAGCAGCCAGAAAGGCAAGTCCAAGCGCAAGGGCAAGGGCAAGGCTAAGAAAGGTTCTGATGCTAGCCAGCAGCTCAAGTCATCTTCAACTCTCAAGGCCAAGGGAGGTGTGACCAAGAGAGGCAATTGCACCATTGTCAAAAGCCAGGACATTGGAAAAGGAATTCTCCACTCTATCTGGAAGAACTAAAGAAGAAGGAGGCGACAGAGGTCTCCACCTGAAGGTGTTATGAAATAAACTTGTAATATTTTTTGAGGTATATGATACCAAAATATAAAATGTAAAGCACTTAATAAATGGGGCAAGTGTTTCCGCCATAGGTAGGAGTACTTTAGTTTATTTTCATCATTGAAGGCATGTAATAGAGTTATGAACTGCTATTTCATATTTGCCAATGGATAGAAACACATTATTTTTTTGCATATTGTATGACAATGATGGCAATTAATAAAGTTCATGTTTCAATCTTTGTGGCAATTCCTTGTTTATCTTGTGGTACTTGGTATGTATAAGATAAAATGATAACTAAAAGTTATTGATAACTCAAACAATCAAATTAGCATAAATCATGAGAAATTCATTTCTAGTTTCCATATGATGGATAAATCAGACTCTTTTGGTTAGAGAACCAGTAAGAGACATGAATCTCTTAGACATGATCAATCAATCTTCACTAGTAGTAGTGAGAGAATGATTATCCTATTAGTTATAATACATGTGATGTATTTGCATACCTATTGGAAAATGCTAGTACTTCAAATGGTGTTTAGAGAAATACCAATATGAATATCTTGAAGTGTTCAAGAATATCATAGATGAAGTAGGAATTTGGTAAAGTGTTAATTCTTGATGAGATCAATGAATGAAATACTTGAACCAAATGTTTGAGATCCTTATGAGGGATTATGATAGTGTACCATAGTGAACTCATGATTAAGGCATGGTGATGTCTAAATAAACAAGGAGTCATACTCTAAGGAGTTAGAGGATGATTATCAAATAACTAATTTCTTCTTAAATAAAGAATACCCCACACTAATAAAGGACATTAAGAATCATAAAGGGTTGTGAGTTCTTATATCCTTGACAGATGCACCTCGATTATTTATGTGATGAGTTGGTCATGTGATGAGTCAAATATCTAGATAAATATAAGGAACCAGATTTTGAGTTATGGTTTATGACCATTACATCCTAAATGACTTCCATGTGAACCATAAGGTATGACCTTGATGGTAGCAACCGTTGGGATGAAATCCATAAGTGCAAATGGGTCTTAAGCGTTAAGACACATGGATGACATTTTGAGAAGGATGATGCTTGTTGATTGAAACTTAATGACTAAGAGATTTGGCATACAAATACTAAGACGAAATTCCTATGAGGAATAAAACAAGGATGTGTACGTAACACAACCTATAAGGTTTATGAATCCATTAATGTAAATGAAGTCTATAAGTTACAATGGACTGATCAATGTAATTGATTAAGTACAAGCAAATCAGAGCTGGGATCTTTACTTTGATAATATAGTCAAAGGGTTTGACTGATATGTCAAAGATAGAGAAGGGATCTGTGATTTAGTGGGAGCGTTTGCATTCCACATGTTGATGTGAAATGGAAATGTTCTAGAATGGAAATCCAAAGTGGAAATTATATTTAGGGGAGATAGAGACGTTTCCTATGTGATAGGAATAGAGATATATAAAGATAGTTCTCAAAAACCTCTTAACCTGAAAAGAGGGAGCATACATTGGCAATCTGTATTGAAGGGTTTAGTATACATAGATTTAGTGGGAGAAAACTTATCCATGTTACATGGAGTTAGTATCCCAAGACCAAGTGTCCAATTCTTATGAAGAATGGAAACACTAAGAATAGATATGGATCTATGATGTATGTGATCATCCCATTATCTTGCATGTATAGGACATAGAAAGAATAAAATGCATTCATCATCTTGTATGTAGGACATGACAATATGATGTGCTCATCCTGATAACTCATATGTGGGACATGACGAGTGGATGTCTGTCTAGTTCCAGTAAGGGTTACTGGAATACCATAAGAACTTGATAAGTAATTGAGGAGTACTCATTCTATGGAAATAAGGAAGGGTTCACTGTAAACAGTTACACTGATGCAAACTTCTGGAAAGGACAAAAAATTAATCACAAAATATATATGGGATATATAAAAGTGAATGTTTGTTGATAAATGAAAGGTTCCAATAAAGTTGTTTTAATAGGAAATGCTGAGTATCCATGTGTTAGAGAACAACAGTGGATACTATATGGATCTAGAAGTTCATAGAGATGAACTTATAGATATTCCTGTCATTGATGACAAGTTAGGAGTGCTTGGTCATACAATGTGGCTAAAGGTTAGCAAAGGAATACTAGATCACATATTATGGCAACTCCATCTCATACGTATGACGTACAACGAAGAGATGAGAGACATGCAATTAATACTGACTTTGGCAAGGTGTTTCCATAACTCACTATGTTAGGACTAGAGTACAGTAACATGTGGGACATGTTTGAAGATCACTATCAATATGATTCAAGGGTGATTGGATCGCAATGCAAGTGGGAGTCTGTTGGGATCCAATCATGGGATGATTGGTGTGATACATTAAGATTGATTTGATAAACATCAAAGGAAAGCTTCCAATTCTTTCTGGTTCGATCATATGAGGTAATGATAGAATATATTGAATGTCTAGAGAATGACAATACTCAATGATGTATGCTTTCAGGTTAAGGACCTAAACGATGAGATCATACAGATGCTAAGAGTTTGTCCATTCTTAGTATGTCCCTAGTCAGATGTCATTGTGGAAGGTATATAGACAACAATGACACACAAGACTAGATTGGGGTGTTGGTTGATGACAAAATCTCATTAGTCATGATATGGAGATATCAAACCAAACACATAGGTACTTGTTAGAGTACAAGGGTACCAGACAGACCCACCGTGAGCTTGACACATGGAACCATGACATGGTAGTCATAATCAGTTCTCACAGTGATGGTGGTGAGTGTGATTCTTTGACCTAAAATCAATACACTCAACACATGTCATTGGGCACACTTTGACATCATAAAATGCAGTGCTGAAACATGGGTTGTTATAAAGGTGATGATTGGGTGACTTTGACACATGGGGCTTTTGAGGGGTGAGTGATAGATATGGGATTTATCCCTCCTGAGGAAGTTTGATATCCATGGCCACTTGATGAGTAGGATTGAGATAGGTGTGCATGTGTGTGTGAATCAGTATGTGATATTGATGTCATACATATCTCCTCCAATCTACTCTGAGATCAGGAAAGTGAATGAACATTGATAGGATGACTGTTCCATGCCTTGAGTTCATTCAGGATATCAGTGACAAAGGAATTATACATTCACTGTAACACCATTCACGGATTTTAGGATTGAAAGTTGTTCTCCAAATTTCCTTTTCACTTGGGTAGCACTGATGTGCGACTAGGCACTGCTCTTTGCTTGTGAAGTTATAAATGTTATGGACTTTCACTACCAACATGAAATGGAACTGCTGGGTCACACACATAGGATTTAACCTAGAAGAGGAGTTTATCTACAAACAATGTTTATATTGATTACTAAAGGAGTTTAGTAGTTCAATTAAACACTCAATCAATTGATAGCTCAATATCATAGTTTTCAAGGTGTTGGGTCGATTGATTGGAGTATCAGATTGATTGAAACTGCGATTGACTGATTTGCACAGTCTGCTGCCCCAACCGATCGTCTCATAGGGTTGAACCGATCGGTTTAGGTTGGTGAACTGATTGGCTCAACTGGTGAGATGATCGGCTCATGTGTCATGAAACGATTGACTCAATTATTGAACCTTTCGATTCATGGACCAACCAAGATTGTTTTGAAAGTCATAAGACTATTTTGCAAATACAATTTGTTTCACTTGTACAAATTCGATTTGGACAAGGATTAATATTTGATTAATCAGAAACAAATATGAAAGTCAATTTGATTTGGATCAGGACCACAAACCGATCGGCTCAGGCATGAACCGATCGGCTCAGGTCCCAAACGATTAGCTCAGGGCCCGAAACGATCATTTCAGGGTGTGAACGATCGATTCAACTGGCGCAGATTGGTTGTTTTGTGGAAAATCTCAAACCCTTCTATTCCTTCTTTAATCCTGCATTGCCCGGGGTAGAGAACCCTGTCCCATAACCCTCCTATATATATTGGTATTGGTGGCTTCTCACAAACAACAACTCAGAACACTAGTTGCTCTGCAAAGTTGTCGTTCTCTCTGGTTGTGGTAATCGAGGGAGCCCGAGCAAGTGCTACCCAATAAGGGAGGCCCAGCAAGGGAAAGACAACTATAGAAAAACGACTACTTGCAGGAGAGTGTGTTGGTGACTAGTACGTTGATAGGAGGGCACGACTCCTTCTGATTCCTTGTGGGAAAAGGAGATCAAAGTTCCAGGTGGTCCGTGTGGACTACTTTAGATGCGCGAGAATTCTGTCGCTCAGAGGACAGTTGTCAATCTTGACAATCCCGGTGAGTCTAGGAGCTGCACATACACCGTCCAAGACCAAAGGTGAAGACTGTGCAAGCCACAAGGTAATGTCTCCGAGCAAGCCTCAGGACAAGGTATGTCTCTACAAACCATCCTTCATATTGTATAGACATTGACGCGATTCCTTTATTCTGGGTTTGGGAGACAAAAATTTTGTTTCCGCTACCTTCTCTGTCTCCCCTAAAACCCAAAAAAGGTCCTTGACCTTGGGAGTCTTCCATACTCCTCACTTAGTTTAACATTTAACTTCTAAGGAAAGACTAGAGTTACATTCTGCCACCCACTTGGAACTATAGGTCTTATCATACATCTATTGTACCACTCTAATCTGATGACACAACACTAAACTTTCTTTTGACTTATACCAACTATCCCGTTAGCTATTTATTTTCTTGTCATAAGTGGAGGCTACTTGTCAAAGAAGAACTTATCTCAGAGGTATATGTAGATGTTATGTATAAGCTGCCTCGATAGATCTAGATAGGGATATTATAAGGAAATATTTTTAGCTTGATAAGCTTTTCCCAAGACAATTCTACAATTATTCCTTCAATTGATACATCCTTATTGATGTTATGTATATGCAGAGCATAAACCCCTAATCTATGACATCCATTCTATAGTATGTAACTAGACTGATCTCAAAGTCGACCCTTATAAGTAGCCAAACATTAATTATCTTATCAGGAGTCATGTTCTCACTTTCCCATACCACCTAACAGTTCTTGGATACCATAATTCCTTACCTTGGTATTTGTCACATGTGTTGAAAACACAACACATCCTCATCATTTCCATCTCTCTGTTGTTATTACCAAAACCAAAGATACAAAAGGATCTTTCTTTCATCTTGGGACATTACTTATTACACATATCTTTATATTGGAACCAAAGTCCATGAAAAACTGATACTTTGCCAAGTATCCATAAATAGAACATTTCTAACTCATGCACATCAAGTGTCATAAGACTCACTTGATTTCCATGTCCGTAAAAGAAAGAACACCAAGAAACATATTTCTCTTATCACCCCATCATCACCCATGGTTGTTTATTAAAGAGAAGAGATTATCATCTCCTCTGATTATTGCATGAAATTTCAACTATTGATGAGTTATTTATTCTTGTTTCATCCTAAGTTCCTTGCCATCAATAGAGGAATTATAAGGATGATTACATGTCATCACTCTTTTCTTTTTTATTGTCTAACATGTTCATGAAAATTTTATGATTTTATCACATTTCACATTTTCACATTATGGAAGAGATCATTATCCTTCACATATTTTTTATTTGAACATGGATCATCTTCCTTGTTCCCTTTCACTTATCATGAGAATTGTACTTTGTACTTTCTCATACTCACAGGTTGATCTGAGATAATCTCAGATTCCATTTTATTTCACTTAGGATGTGATACAAACATTCGTGCCATATTTTCAATTTCATTATTCTCTTTAGATTATCTCAAAATGATTACTTGATGAGAGTAATAAAAAAGATAGCAATCTAAGAGTTCCATACTTACCCTACCTTCAATAGTTGAATACCTGGCCAGGGTATACAGGTACTGAGGTTAGGTAGTATGCACCTTGTTTTACATTGTATGCTTTACTTTTCATATTATCCAAGTCACACGAATTAATATCCATAGATTTCTCCAGGCATCTCATTTACATATTTGCCTTTTTTTATATGGAAAAAAGCAATTATAAAGTATTTAAAAGAATACTAAACAAAATATAAATTCTAGTCCTCGTCATTTCTCCCCCTATTCCCATAGGACAACCAAAGGGAAGTCAACAACATCAATCCTTCTTATGATTATCAGATAAAATCAAGAGAAGACATATCAGAATGACAAAGCTCTATCTGACCGTCACCCCTCATGATCATCTACCACTTCAGGTTGAATTAAAATATAGAGTCTAGTTGTTTCATGTTGTTGCTTCTACCTTTTTACACTTATTGGGTTGTAACTTTCGTAAGCCCTGCCCAGTCTGCCTCGGTCGTTGGGTCATTTCCTCCTTTCTTTTTGAACAAAAAGGTTTAGTATGCTCAACATGTCCATATCTATAACATGTCTTGTCCTTGTACCATGGTCTTATCGGTCTTATTACTGATGTAGAAGCTAAGTCAAGAGTTCTTACAGGTGGAAAGTTAGGACTTTTGTCTTTACTTAGTGACTACTGCCCTGGTGCACTAGGCATTTATTGCACTGGTGGCACCAAAAACATTGGCTTTTTAGAACAACTAGGCATATGTCTCTAGAATTGTAGAGACCTCTCCTTAATTCTCAACTTATTCCCCCTCCTTGGGCATTGCCATCACAAATGTACTACCTGTCTATTCTTATGGCAGAGTCTATTTTCTAGCCATATGTTAATCCTTCCCACAATTTCTATTGTTCCAACATGACTATGTCATTCGGGAACCCTTTCAGAACCCAAAGTTTCTGTATTTAGGACTGGTAACCTAGGTTGTAATGCTAGTATCCACTCTACCATATGCATCATTGTTGTCCTAACCTACCCAACAAGAGCATTAAAAGAAAGATTCTCTATCCTGATTGGGTCAAGATGGGAATTCTCAGGCACTCGTTCTTCTCTTGTCTGATCCCTTGCACCTTCTCCTGGTGCAACAACATTTCTCTTAGCAATGTGTTCCTCGTGTTCTCTAGTCATTTTTAAACTTCACCATTTCTTCTACATAAGTAGAAGTCACTATAGGGTATACTAGGATACTAGAAAAGACTCAACACCTTAGTCCTATGTCTCTGTAGACTCAAAAAACCTTAGGCTCTGATACCAAAACTTTGTGATGACCCAACATCAAATCAAGCCATCACCAGTACATAATTGCGGAATAACCATAAGTAGCGGATTAACAAAATCACTAAAAATAAAAACCATTTTGCATAGAGATCCTCTTCCAGGAAACTCTTACTGAAAGAACCAAAACTTTATATACATTAGGGTTCACATTGTACATGCATTATACTATCTCATCTCGAGGATAACATGTAACAATTGTTTTGTCAAAATATATATTGAAGCAACATAAAACCTCGAGGCATACAAGCCAAAATCTTAGATTTTTTATAAAACCATCACACACTAAATCCAAAGACTTGAGAGTACAGAGATGACACATAGGACTTCTATCTACAAGACATGATAGACAATACACTCAACTTGAGCTATTACTGCTGCCCCTGTTGCTTTTGTTTTTCCTCTACAGTACGGTGTCTACCCCTCGTGTACGTCCACCTAAAAAATGTGTATCTCAGGGGGTGAGATAGTTGTCCCAGTGGGATATATAACTCTCTGGCAACAATATTATTATAACAGATAAACCGTATAAAACTGATCAGAGGATTCTTTTACATTAATAAGAAGGATTAATCATTGTTATAAGTAGAACCAAGTAATCTCTTCTCTTAAAGTAATGCAACAATCTATGATAGAGAAATAAATCAACTATTCACTTTACGAGGACTATAAAGAAACATGTATAATATCTATCTAATTAAGATGTATAAACTAAGTGTACATCAAGCAATGTTTTCCGTATTCAATGCTTAAGCAAATACTCTACACGACTGATTACATATTTACAATCACACTTAGGCCCTGAGGAGATGAAGTATACCACTCATGCTCCAACTGACCACCAACTTCTCACAAGTGGGTACCATACAAGGTCAATGACAGAGCCAACTTCCAAGACCTCATCTGTCTTGGTCAATACGAGACTGTTGGCAGTGACGTCCCCATGTCAAACTCCAAAAAAAAGCATGCCAGGGTATGGTGGCATCTTCACTTAGAGTTACAGCCGCAACATGCACTCTCTTCAGGGAAAAATAGACCTACAACCTTCCCCGGTTATAAAATTATTGAGTCATGGCAAATAGCCATACTCTGAGCGACATGCCAATTTACCGTGCTCATTACTGGGTCTATGACCACAGTCGCACTCGAGCCAGTATATGGCATATAGCCAATCCCCAAGATTGTGAATGTAAGGGGATCGATCAACATATGGCCGTCCAAGCTCGCGCCCCTACATATTTAAAAATGCGCACTCTAGATAATCCCATGGGAAAAAACTATTTCACCATTTCTGCAAATTCTAACGCTGATGGATCTATTGCTAGGACAACTAAATTTTATGGTTCCAAAGATAAATTAAGTGCATTACAATATTCTTTTATCATCAAACAAGCTATAAGCATCAATCATAAACAAATGCTACAAAGAATGGTGTCATACATCTATTAAGTACTTCTAATCTTTGGAACACATTTAGATATATAACTCTCAGGATCACAGTCCCTTATCACATTACTAGGAATTCTCATCTCATAGCATCATCATCAACATCATGATTATTGGATCTGGGTATTAAAACCCTTAGATCATCACTGAGTATTGTACCTCTTTAACATGTAACTGTTACCTCTAGGTCCTCAGATCAAGGTATTCATACACTTGTTGTACAAGTATTTCACATAGCTCATAAGGAACGTTTAAACATCTTGTCACCTCTCACTAGGAAACAACTATTCACATGGCTCACAAGGCCCATTAAACATCTTGTCACCTCTCGCTAGGCAACAACTATCTTTTAGGTCATTAGACCACTTAAACATTATACTTGTTATACAAGTATTTAACATGTCTCACAAGGGTTATGCAATAAGAGAAATACAACCTTCCCATTATTAGGGTTAGAGTTTCCCTTTATAGACAAATAGGGTTTCAAGTTCATATTATCAAAACAACCCTAATTAATTGCTCCACACATCTAGGAGCATACATTGATATCATAAGTATTCTATCATACTTATTTATTCTCATCATTTATCATTACATGATTATCAACTCAAAGTATGAGTTTCTCTCTTATCCTCGCTATGATATTGATTAGATCATACTTTATTAACTTGGCCCAAACCTTTCTCAAGGTATGTTAGCCTGCACTTATAAAAGTGCATTAAACTCATCACATCTTAATGTAACAAATGACATGACACACTTCATGTGTTACTCATCCAAGTATATTGGATGTGAGGTTCATCAAGGTGTATCAACGTTGAGGTACTGGATGTTATTTATCATGCATTGGTGTATCACTTCCCTCATCACTTTTAACTTACTTAATTTCATCAAATTATCTTGTATTAGGGTATTTCCCATCCTAATACTTTATGAACTAACTCATCACATTTATCTTGTAGTGTATTGGTCATAAGTCACACAATTGAATTACCCAACTATCATCAAGTGATAGGGACTCATCTCGGGTTAAAACATTATTTATATAGGGTTGACCATTATCAACCACTTTAGATGTTTCACCTATCAAGGTATTAGCCACATCATTACTTGGTGTTATACTCATCACTCGTAAGAGTGTTTTGCCCTCACCTTTACAAGTTGTATCAGGTTAAATCATGTATGTCAAGTTGAACACATGTATTGTATTAGGTGTATATCAGGCTAGGCATCATCATATCCCTCATAACCTTACCAATCATATGGTGTATCACCTTCACCATACATGGTTTAACATCCTCACCTCAGTTGAAGATATTGGACACACCATACTTTAGTGTATTGGTCATCACATGTTCAAGGGTATTAACCACCTTACCACTTTTGTCATCTAGTGTATTGGGTTACCCATCATATCATTTTAGAGGTGTGTGCTGAATAACATATCATGCAAGAGGTAAATGCTTACTTAACATATCGGGCAAAGAGGTGTGTGTATGCTTCACACCATATCGGGAAAAGAGGTGTGTGTATGCTTCACATCATATCGACAAAGAGGTGTGTGTGTGCTTCACACCATATCGGGCAAATAGGTGTGTGTGTTATTCACACCATATCAGGAAAAGAGGTGTGTGTGTGTGATTCACAACATAACAGGCAAAGAGGTGTGTGTCTGCTTCACTCCATATTAGGCAAAGAGGTGTGTGTGCTTCACACCATATCGAGCAAAGAGGTGTGTGTGTGCTTCACACCATATCGTGCAAAGAGGTATGTGCTTGACACTATATCGTGCATGGGGTCTTTTCTTGACCTCTATCGTGCAAAGAAGTATAAAATCAAATCCATATTGGTTTAGAGTTGCTTTTTTGTGTGCTTGAACCCAATATCACTTTGTAAGGTGATACCATCATCTTCATGCTCTAGACCTTTGTTCTACTTGTTCTAGTACCTGGGTAACAGGTCTAAGCAACTATTAGAATCCATAGATATATCACGTATTCAAGAAAATCTCATAATTGAAAATAGATCATCAAATATAGCAAGAAAGATGGTGAATAATATCATGTTTGGGTTCAAGTTATATAACTCGCCTCAAGAACAACGTCAAAGCTCCAAGATCCAAAGCTTCACGTTCCTAAGGTTGAAGATGAGCTTATCATAAGTCCAAGGATCATTCACAACTCCTCCATATAAAAGGAATCACCATAGTTAAGAACTTGGTGAGGAAGAAAAGAAAGGAATAACGATAACCCGAGAATCATGCTTCAACCAAGGTTGAAGATGACCTGGCCTTACCTTAAGCTTGGTGCTCGAGCTCCCCTTGCTCCTTGAGCTACTATGCATGATATCTAAGAGGGTATGAATGATAACTTAGAGAAAGAGAGTGATAGGGGTGAAAAAAATTCACTAGTAGGTGAAAGGGAGGGTATATATCCTTGAGCTTCATGGGATAGAGTGTAAGAGGTGTCATCTTCTTACTACTACTAGGTGCCACATGGCCATGCATGGATTGACACATGTACTTTCATGCATTCCATATTTATATTTCCATGAATAATAAAAATTTGAGGATAATGCAAGGGATAAGGGTCGTCCGCTTTGGTTATCTTCTAGGGCAAGCCACTTCCACACATTATTATTATATTCACAATTCAATACAACCTTTCCAAAGGAAAGTTGCAAGCCGATATATATTGCTTTATTGAGGTTCTTAGATCATCATGGACTTTGACAAGAGTCCACAAACTGATATGGGATCTCCTCTATGGCTCATTGTCCAATAGGCACTCCCATATCAAGTCTACAACTTGATACAACTCAAGTTAGGGTTTCACATTCAACCCGCTTCTTGGTCTTTTCATCACCAAGAATACTACCACTCATAAATGATTCAAAATTGGTTACTCATTAATTCTCTCTCCTCTAAATGATACATAGAGGAAGTAGGAACACTCTATAGGTGGTAATTTTCATATCAACCCTACATTTTGGGTAAATTACAATTTGTACCAAAATTGGTGCACAAGGTACTAGCATTATTCAAAGAAGTTCAAACTTGGCATTTTGGCTTCCCACAAGCCACCACTTAGCATCATTTTCTCTCTTATGATTCTAAAACACTTAAGGAACTTTCAAAATGTGAAATTTTGCAATATAACCTCCCATCTTGGGTAAATCGCTCTTTGGTCCAAAACAAAGGAACATTGCTCAAACAACATTCAATCGGGACCAAAATTGAAACGTAAGTGTGTCACATGATAAAAAAAACACTGTAGAGGATTATATTAAAGTTCTAAGCAACTTACTTAGTCAAAACAAATAGCGTTATCCCTAAACCCAGGTCAGGGATGTTACACTTCAATCTCGAAGTGAGGATAGGGGGCAAAACTCATGTAATTACTGAAGCCATCCTCAACACTATCTTCACAAAGACAATAGAAGAAGCACAAGCATGCTCATCCGCGATAGGAAAAAAAAGAAGTTGTTGGATACAACATCCACAAGATGTGAGAGAGGCTGACAGGAGAACACAAGCACAACTTGAAAAACTCAAAGGTGACACTCATCACTTCTTGCTTCACTAGAGTGATGCAGAAGATAACATCCAACATAGTATTCACGAGATCGGAAACTGGAGGAGTTTCTAAGGGAGACCTATTCTTAATATGGTCCATACTATATAAGAAATCGGTAAACATCAGAAGACTACTGATAGAGAGGTTGTTAGTCACTGTAGGAAAGGAAGCAAAGCAGACGAAAAAATTCTATATGGGAAGCTAAATCACCCACATTACTTACCATTTCATGAATACTGACCTGATAATGAATTAAAAGCACACCAAGGGACATACCAAGATAGATATCAAGTCCCTAATAAACACAGGCATCCTAGCACATAGGGGAAGCAAGCTCTTCTACAAATAGAGCTTCTCTAAAGTTCTACTAACCCTACCTGAGATGGCATACTATGACACCCATAAGTTACGACCTACAAAGGAGGAGGTAGATAAAATGCATTCCAATTCCATCAACAAAGCCACAAACTCCATATCACCTACTGGTGAGAAGAGCATAAGGGATAAAATTCTAGAGGTAGAGATGCAAAAGCCAGAAGAAAGGAAGAAGTTGGCAATAAGGAAGCATAGGGAAAAACCAACAGACACCTCTTCTGCCCTAAGTCTACCCTCATCGTCCAAACCGACAGAGGTGGATGACCAACAAGATTTAAAAATAAATGATGTGGTAACCCAACATATATCACTATTGCTGGAGAGGAACACCGCATAGAGGTCGAAATTGAACCATGCTAAGAACCAGAAGCCTTCAAGGTTACACCAAGCCCTACGAGCCCAAAGGGAATGCCACAAGTACCTAAGCAATTAGACACAGGAGCCTCTATAGAGGAAACTATTGCTAATCTTGAGAAAGAGAAGTCATCTCTACAACCCACAGTCCCTGAAGCATCAAGGAAGCCATCATCAATTCCTACAAAGCAACAACATTAATGCCCATAGTCATTCAGTGATGTACTAGGGCACAAATTTGATGCCATGTTGGTACAGATGCATCATACTTTTAAGGTTAACTTTAATATTAACTCTAGACTATACACACTAACAACAGAGGTACAAAGATTACATGCGAGAACTGAAGCACTCCCTCAGTTCGTGTAGGAGGTTATAATCAACAAAAATACAATGTTGGGAGCTCTTAAGTCATTGATAATAGAAATGACCTCAGAAGAGAAAGGGATGACATGAGGGATGATAAGGAAATGATGTGGAGAGGGTACGGAAAGGGGTTAGAAGACCTAAAAAAGGAACATCAATGCTTAGAAGAAGAACAAAAATAGCTAGCTGTAGAATGCTAGGAGATAGTTAGCCGGAGACAAAGAAAAAAGTCAAGGCATCTAACCAGCCCATCCACATCACAAGCTTCCTCAAGCCCCTCAAGCCTAGACAAGGATGATGATGACGTAGGAGGAGTGGGTGCAACCACAACCTCAAAAGATGAAAGTGCCAATGGAAAGCCTGCCCAAAGGAAGGATCCTTCTACGAAAGAGGTTGTCACAAAAACCAGAGTATCACCAAGGTGCTGATAAGAAAAAGACAAGCACCTTAGTGTAAGTGTTTGATTTGAACAACAACCCAGATGATGACAAAGTGATATATGAAGAGCACCATCATAAAGTTGTAATCATGGAGGAGAGCACTTCTATGGGAGAGCTCACAAAAAGAGAAATGAAGGATATTAAGAAATTTCTAGATGATATGACTTTTGGGATGGACATCTGTGATGACTTCCTCAGGACCCTTCACATTGTGAGTATAATGACACCGTTTACAATGGAAAGATGGTTGCAACGTTAGTTGCACTCAATTTAGTAGAACTAGAGTAGTCATCAGAAGAAGACATGATCCTATAAGAATTGACTAAAGAAATAGCTAATAACAATTAAAAGCAAGTAGAAAAATAGGTGCAAATGGATGCTGAGAAATGACTACCCAACCTAGTAGTGTTGCCTTCAACAATGTACCAGTAGGAGACGGAACCTCAGAAGACAATGAAGGCAGTCTTGCCTCCTTCTTCACGAATGAGCCGGTCAAAAAGTAGATCACACATGTTGGTATTGAAACATTAGGTGTTTCCCCTCCTCTAACATACAAAATAGTAGACATGGACATGGCCTCCTTATCCAGAATCACATGCAGGTATGTCCATGTTTTAGTAGATATACTTGATGACAGTCTGCCAGGCACGAATGTTCTTTACCACAATAAGGGAAGGTCGCTCAATAGGGACCATTTCAGAGAAATATTCCTAAAGAAAGGACAAGTACACAAAAAGTTGTTTAAAGTACTCTATGCAACTTTGTTGGAAGAATTTGTACACCCTGAGAAAGTACAACATGTTCTCAACGGTACCACACATCTAGCAACACAACTTTTTGACAAAAAGTATGAGTCCTCCGATGTAAAAGAACTACAACATGCCATGAGCAGAGCTGAAACAAAATTTGTAGTTATTCCTATATAGAATGTCAAGCAATGGTCTCTCATTATCATCAACCTATATGAGCGACATACAACAATGTTCAATTGCTGTGCAACTGAGATTGTAAGGCCCCTGAACATACTTAATGAGTTGAATAAGCTTAATTACCATAATTTAATGCTTGTAACCCTAATATAACCTTTTTATATTCTTTAAAATCATAATAAACGCTTAAATTTTAAATTTGGTCCAATTTGGACATTGTTTGAGCAAGTTATGTAATTTTATGTACATTTTGGACTTTTCAACAATTTACCCAATTGAGGGGTTTTCTTTGCAATTTGTCACATACATTATGTTACTTAGATGTTATATTATCATTATTGAGTATGTTGAGCCATGGGGCTCCTAGTTGACCCATGGTTTGAAGGTGTTTTCCTCAAGGGTATTTTAGGGTTTACCCCTTCATGGATGAGCTACCTTTAGTAGCTACCAACTAATGAATTATGTGATTGGCTGGGAAATTTGACAAAGGAATAAGAAGGTCTATATGTATGGGGGGGGAGATTCTTGTGTGTGTTCTTTTATATTATTAATAGTTTAAGGCCATAGACACATGGGGAAGCTACTTTTACACCTCATGCTTGCTTCCATCCTTATCCATGGGCTATATTTACCTCTTCCTTGCCAAGTATGAAACTATGCTTGCTTTCTCTTTCTTATAACATGGAGCAACGACTACACTCTATTTTTCTATGGAACCAAGTTCTCTAAGGTAGAAGACAACCTCTTTTTGGAGAAGAAGGTCTCCTTGAGCTTCATCTAGCCCTACCCAGGGTTTCCAAGGTTATCTACTAGGGATTTTGACCATGGCAAGTTGTTTTCTTCCATCCTTCTCTATTTCTCTTACTCTTCTCCTTCCTTATACCTTCCTCCAGGTTGTAACCTTGCTGTTCCATGGTGAAACTGGCTCTAGAACTCAAAAATATATCCTTCTTGTTTCTTTTTCTAGGGTTTTACTTCTTTGTGGAGAGAAGTGCCTATTTGGCCAAGTTTAGATTTGAATCCAAGGTTTTCTTGCCCTGTTTGCTTGAGATTCTTGTTTTTTGGGATCTTACCTACTCTATAGAGGTGAGTTATATAAGATTCTTCACTTATATTGATTACTAGAAGCTTGTTAGTTCATGTTTATGCTTTAATGTGATGATCTAAGCATAAAGAAACCATGCTTGTTTAGAATTACGAATTTTTGTGGTGTTCCCTATTTTGTTCCAGTTCTATATGAACTTGTAAACATGTGTACGACCTTTCTAAGGCGTAAAATGATCTGTGATAGGTTGAAAACATCAGCCTATGGTGCTAAGCACAAAATAATTGATGGTTCAATTTAGGGTTTTCAAGCTATTTCCTTCCCTATCACACAATCGATGGTCATACCATTCAATAACCAATGGTGTTGCCATCTTGGCAGCTGATGTTCATGATCAAGGGTGTCAAATTTATGGTGAAAACCTATGGTCACCCCCTTAGGTCAGGTTTTGGCTCAATTAGACATTTAATTATCATCTACTAAGTATTCTAATAATGTTATTAATCGATGATGACATTACCTTAATATTTGATGGTGTTAACTGAATGTATTATTGATCTAACAACCAATGGTGACCTAATGATCACAATTAATGGTGGATCAGGTCATTATCAAATATGATGAGTTAATAATGTAGTTGTAGATTTGACTAAACCTTAAACTAATGGTTCCTTGGTTCAATTGATCTAATGGTTAGACGTATACTTCAATTGATAACCTTGAATAATGAACTTGATCCAATGAATAATATTTGATGCTTCAACATCCAATGGATTAGAATAAATCACATTGTATTATATATGGGTCCTAGTGATGATAATTTGATGGTCCAATACCATTAATTTTTAGTCTTACCTTTTCCATCATATAGTTATATTTGATAAATCACTATAATAAGTGGATGTGTAACTCCCATGTGATCTAGCTTTTTATACCTAACCTTAATGTAATTATATGATGTTGACTGGTTATAATCAGACCTCTTGAATGATTAATGTGATAATGAATTACACTCTTCTTGTGTTGAAACCACAATGTAGTACTATTTGAATATCATAGTGCCTTGCCATGTTAATATCTATGGACATATATGTGCTAATGATCTTTTGAGCCTTGTTTAAGGCATGGAATGATGATGATAGCCTTAATACGAATAATGTGATAGTCTTAACGACCTTTGGGCATGTTTGAAGCCATGATTGAGGTTAAATTCTCTTCATCTTCCAATAAGGGTTAAAACCCTGGAACTTGTGATAAGATATTGGTATCTTGTAAAAGTATGATGATAAGTGTGGTCCATTAATTTGCAATGAATGATAGCATGTGGTTATGTGATTAACATTTATAACTCAAATTTTTTGTATCTTTTGAAGTTGTTATACATATACTCTTTTTAGAAAAGAATTAAGGTTTCAATGTTCATTTGTATGATTTAGCCTTAATTCACCCAATTGGCATAACTAATTAAGTGAAACTCTAATCATGTAGTGCCCTGTGCCATAGATCTATCTAAGTGTTAAAAATTTCCAGATAGTGAAATGAGTATTCCTAAGGGATACTCAAAGCGCATATTGATGAGTATGCTGGGTGCTTGTTATCTTGAATTCAAGTGTTAGGAAGGATAACAATTGTCATACCTAGCCCTCAATTTGAGAACGGCTGCAGTCGTGTCTTGGTGATTATATATATATATATATATATATATATATATATATATATATATATATATATATATATATATATATATATATATATATATATATATATATATATATATATGATTAGATTGGAGGACAATTGTGGTCGTACCTCGTACAATAGGGTTTGTGTACCCGCGTCCTTTCACAAGTGTCGTGACCTTTACCAAGGACAAACTAGGCTGTTAGTAGCTTGACCTTATGCGTCGCTATGGCGGACCCATACTGACTGAGGGAAAAGAAGATGTTAGGAGTCTGTCTCTTCCTAGATCTTATATGGCATTGATTTTGACTTAGTAGTGGTCAGTTGGGACTTGAGTGGTATTTCTCAAATGCTGTAGGGAAATGTAATAAAAGAAGTCATATAAGTTGTGTAGTATACTGGATATGGTTAAATATGTATCACATTGTTTGATTAGTCTTTAACTTGTCTTTATACTACTCAGTGTTTACAAGATGATATCATATGACCTTTGAGTAATTCTTGTCAAATTAATTTGCTTAATGGCTTAGTATGCTTAACCTATTCAATCTTCTTAAATTGCCAATTCATTACTATATATGCTTAGTTCATTTACTATCAATCAATATGTTATAATCAATATATGTTGGAGAGAGTTATATCTCTTGCTGGGACTGGGTCTCACCCGTGGGTCACCACATTTTCTTAGGTGGTCACGGGCAACGAGGTCGAGGTCGCACTGTGGAAGAGAACCAACCTAGTGATCAATAGATTCAGAAGGTTGGTTAGTTGTAGATGTTAGTAGTAGAGTCCTAGTGTCGTTCATGTATTCTTTGGTCCAGGTATGGGATTTTTTTTAATGATATACTCGTATTGATACGAGATTTTGGTAGTATGCCAACATTTGTAAATATATGGCATGTACATGTGAACTATCTTATGTATGCAGGATGTGAATGGGGTCTTTGGACCCATATGGGAATATTTGTTAAAATATATGAGAATGGAATGATGTACCTTTATGCAAATGTTTAGAGTTCATTTACATTGTTGGAATTGGTTTTAATTACTCCACATTTTTTACTATGTGATTAGTTAGTAGTTGATTGTGTTTTGTGTTTTGAGTAATCTTATTTAGCATGAAGAGGTGTCACCGAGATGGATATCTCTTCCTTAATTTAAAAAAATGAGGAAGCAAGAGATATTCTAAAAGTGCCACTACATCTACAATGTGCTATCCAGATAATAGACGATCGACACCAAGGGATATGGAAACAATTCTCCATCTATAGAAAGGTCCCTCAAGAAAAAATAGGGACATGGGATTGAGCTTTCATAGTACTAAGAATGATGGAAGCCATCAACAAAGGAGTCCCACTGAAAGACCTCTGCACAGAAGACTTACACGGTTTACGTGGTGTTTATGAAATGGAAGTTATGTACGTTCACCACTTATTCAACGACCCGATGATGCCCTCAGATGCAATACCACGTAGACTTTACCCTGAAATACCCCTACCTGAAAAGCATGGAGGGAACGTTTGGAAAACCCTGTGGGTCAATCCAGATGACTTGCTAGGGTGGATGCTTGGAAGGAAAGATGGGTGGCAGACACTCCTGATAAAACAAAGCATCAATCTAAAAGCAAGCTAGAAACCACTCCCTTAGCCGAAAAAGAAAAAGAACAACCTCCAACATGTGAGACTGAAGAAGGGGAGATAGATAAAGATGACATGCCAAAAATAAATCCCGATGGGCCAGTAGGAGAGATAGTGTCAACCTTCAAGGATTTTGATAGATCTGGCTGTGAAAGCTTATTGTTAGAGTCATTACATCTAATAATAAAATAATTAAATGAAGGTGATACCACGGACAAATTAATCTTTGAAAGGGAAGACATATGTGTACTAAAGTATGACCTCAGAAATACTTTTAAAATAGGAGGGTACCTTTCAATAAACAATATGTCATCCCATCAATCACTACTGAGCGACAACATGCCAAACACGCACATGGCTTACTTTCTCCTTGTCAATGATATCTTGAAAGAAAAAAGGTACAACAAAAAAGACAACCTACTGTAATGCCTGGCAACCTCTCTCCCTGACATATAGTCATGCCCATCCTGCATGATAATCATCGGACTCTGCTAGTAGTTAGTATTATAGAAAGGACTGCAGTTCTATATAACAACTAGGATGCAGCATTTGCACTGAACAAACACACTAACATGACTACTACAAAGACATCTAAAGAAGAGAAGGCAGTCACGTGCATTGAAGCAATCATCGAAATTATAAAAAACAACAGAAAAGGGTACAAGCATGAAGAAGGAAAAGACTTCAAAAAGACGTAGTTTTGCAATAGAAGCCTACAACAAGTGCCACTATTAAATGAATGTAGATTCTATTATTTAGCCTAGATGATCGCCCTCGCCATGATGAATATGAAGCTAGAGAGCATGCATCATGAACAATACCATACACCTACGGAGTATCTACCAGCATGCTCTTGGAATCAAAATGGATGACAACGAATAACTAGTGGCAATAACTAAAGATTGGTTATACCTACAACTCCAATTTTAACACCCCAGGTTAGGGTGAATGATAAGTTTGGGGGAGGAGTTATAAACGAGTGGGAGAGGTACAATTTTGTCATTAAAATTTAACTCCTGCTTGTATAAATTCTTGCTCTTCCTACAACTAAGTATAGGAGATTTTGAAACAGTTTTGAAAGCCCTGGTTTCTTTTTTCAAAATTTTGCTATAATTTACAGTTTTTGCTTAGTCCTTTATCATCCAACTTGTCGCCTACTTTGATTTGTCATCCCTCCTATTGTATTCTATAGTACAATCATTTCTAGAGAGGTGCAAATGAGCTACCAATACACATAAAAAGCATGAGGCCCAACAATATTATTCTATCTCATTCTTACAGCAAAACATTGTGTCTGGAACAATCCTAAATCTATGGAATCCTTGGAAACTAGAGGACTTTACCATCCATACTCTTGACCAATCACCCCAACCCGACGGTTCTAGCTAGAAAGTCTTCACCTACCTCGAGAAGGAAACAACTACCCCTTCCAATTTTAATTATCCCCACTTTAGGATAAAAAGAGGCTTGGGCACCCAGAAAATCCTTTCAAACCCTTTTCCCAAGCCTGAGAGCAGATATGAAAAGTGAAAAAAAATTACGAGAGTTGTTCCTAAAAGATGCCGAAAGATTCCACACGGCTAGTGTATTGTTGCACTCATGAATGCAGATATGTCGTGCTCCTAAGTGGAATCTTAAAGCCAAGTATACCCAACTCCACTCCCAACCAACCCTCCCGCAACCACTTGACTTAACACCAGGAGACCTTGGGGAGACACACACATTAGCATAGGCTCCACTAAAATAAAGGAAGGGTGTGAAAGCTACCCCTTACGCGGCTGATGTACAAGTATAGCCAGCAACCTTGCACAGAGAGTGGGGGGTAATTAAGAGGGAGATCCCTTTACTACAAAAAGGCATTGGCAAGAATTCAAAGTCATGCAACTCTAGATACGAAAGGGAGGAAATATAATTTCAGGATTCAAACCAAGCATATCACAAGATTTTTGCTATAAGAATAAGATAACTCTGTAATGGTGGGTTTTCTGAAAATTTTGTTATACATAGCTCATCTCTCAATGATTTTGATCCTACCCATTAGCCTGAGGATAGACTCAGTTCTAAGTTTGGGGGAGTTGATAACATCTCTTTTTTTGAACTTTTCACATATGTTTTATTCCTATCCTAGCATAACTTTTATGGATTTCTCTATTCATTTGAGTATCATAGTGCTAAAATCTTGAATTAATACATTTCTTACTCAAAGCATGTTCATTCTATGTCACGACCATGACTAAACAATCCACTAATGTCCTAGACGTGACTTTACCTCTACTCGGCGACCCCACACCGCGGCCGTGGCTCCCCCTTCCAATCAAATTAACACACCATGATTGGATGGGACTCTACTGCTACCGCGGTAGATACCATGACCGTAAGAATGGGATCATCACAACCACGGAGAAAGCCGCGATCAAGACTGCTCCCGTGTCTGAGGAAGATTCCTCAAAGAGCTATGACTATGATGGAGGTGGCGACCAACCCATGCGTTGCGACCACGGCCCAAAAGTTAAGTCGGTGGGCAGCATCTATAAATAGCTTCCAACTCCACCCATCAAATCACCAGATCATCAAGGACCACAAAGTGCTGCCAAACTCCAGAGTCATCCACGTTCATCCCATAGGTCTTGGATCTCTAAAGATAAAAGTTAGAGGAGAGAGAAGGTCGACCAGCCTCTTCTTCAAAAGAAGGAGTTGCCATTATCCACGTACACTCCAGATCTTGATATGAAGAAGAACAATGTATCACCTTCTACCTTCTTTAGATCTATCATCCCCCTCATGTGGTACCCTTCACCTCTTTGTTATTCTTGATGTATCTACCCTTCTGTAATGTCGTTATGCTTCCTATTAACATGTGTGGCGAAACATTTAACTTGGGTTGTGAGTAGCCACTAAGGCTCTCCAAATATGTATATTGTTGCTTCCCATTGACTATATATATGCTCTTATCAAGATTATCTCTATACTCTTGTTCTTAATGCTTAACTTGTAACGTCCCAAGATTTGAGGCCTCAGATAAAATGATCTTAAAAGGAATGATTGGACTACCCATATCACCAAGGTGCACCTCCTTTTCTGAGAGCCCATCTCTAAAGAACTCAATAGTTAAGTGTGCTCAGCTTCGAGTAGTACTAGGATGGGTGACCAGTCAGGAAGTTTATCTTGGATTGCACGTGAGTGAAGAAAAAGCACACAGTTAAGGGTAGTGGTGATCTATGGGGCCATTCGTCATTCCTGAAACTCTGCTAATGCCTTGGGCAGTGGGCTCAGGTGTTATAAATCATATTTGAACCATAACCCCTCCAGTAAGTGGGGCCCACATGGGCATGTGGCATGCTAGTCTTGAGTTGTGCGGTCCAGGCATGTTGTAAAGGGTTGTCTATGGTTGACGTAGCCACCTTGCATTGGTATTCCGTGATCAGGAGCTGGGTGTCTATGGGCCATTCAGGGTCTACACTAAAATGGAGAAATATTATGAAGTCATATAGTTGAGCCTTGACGAGGATGTCAAGAGTCCAAGTGGGGGAGATTGTAACATCTCAGGATTTGAGGCCTCAGATAAGATGATCTTAAAAGGAATGATTGGACTACACATGTCACCAAGGTGTATCTCCTTTTCTAGGAGCCCATCACTAAAGAAATCCATAGTTAAGCGTGCTCGGCTTGGAGTAGTACTAGGATGGGTGACCAATCAAGAATTTTATCCTAATTTGCACATGAATGAGGAAAAAGTGTGTAGTTAAGGCTAGTAGTGGGGCCTACATGGGCATGTGGCATACCAGTCTTGAGCCGTGTGGTCCATCCATGTTGGAAAGGGTTGTCCATGGTTGACATAGCCACCCTTGTGCTGGTATTCCTTGATTGGGAGTTGGGCGTCCATGGGCCATTGAGGGTCAACACTAAAATGGGGAAATTCTATGAGGTCATATAGTTGAGCCTTGATGAGGACATTAAGAGTCTAAGTGGGGGAGATTGTAATGTCCCAGGATTTGAGGCCTCAGATAAGATGATCTTAAAAGAAATGATTGGACTACCCATGTCACCAAGGGGCATATCCTTTTTTGGGAGCCCATGACTAAAGAACTCCATAGTAAAGCGTACTCAGCTTGGAGTAGTACTAGGATGGGTGATCAGTCAGGAAGTTGACCCCGACTTGCGTGTGAGCAAGGACAAAGCATGCAGTTAAGGCTAGTTGTGGTATGTGGGGCCAGTCGTCATTTCTAAAACTCTACTAGAGCCTAGGACGGTGGACCCAGGTGTTACAAATAGTTTCAAAGCCATAACCCCTCCAGTAGGTGGGGTCCACATGGACATGTGGCATGCTAGTCTTGATTCATGCGGTCTAGGAATGTTGGAAAGGGTTGTCCATGGTTGACGTAGCCACCCTTGTGCTGGTATTTCGTGATCCAAAGTTGGGTGTCCATGGAGCATTTTGGGTCTACACTGAAATGGGGGATTATTATGAGGCCATATAGGTATGCCTTGACGACGACGTCAAGAGTCCAAGTGGGGGAGATTATAACGTCCCAGGATTTGAGGCCTCAGATAAAACAATCTTAAAAGGAATGATTGGACTACCCATATCACCAAGGTACACCTCATTTTCTGGGAGCCCATCACTAAAGAACTCCATAGTTGAGCATGCTCAACTTGGAGTAATACTAGGATGGGTGACCAGTTAGGAAGTTGACCTCGGCTTGCGCATGAGTGAGGAAAAAGCATGCAGTTAAGGCTAGTGGTGGTCAGTGGGGCCAGTCATCATTCTTGAAACTCTACTAGAGCCTAGGGAAGTGGGCCCAGGTGTTACACTTGTATGCTTAGCTACCATCTCGTGATGTATGATTGTTGATGCCTCAAAAGTGTATTACCAACCTTATCTAGTGTTATGGAGTAATATGAATGTATGAATGTTTTGGAATACTAAATCTAATGGTCATGTGGTTTTCTTTGCAGTTTTATAGCTGTCATCTTGAGAGAGAAGCCACCTTATAATCTAGATCTATCCTAAACTCGAGAGAGGAGGGAATAGACATAATTTATGATTGCTTATAATCTTGATAAAGGTATACAAAGTGGTGTGATTCTTGCATGTTGGTGAGAGATCTTAGTGTGCAAAACCTGATCCAAGTTTCCTTCCATACTTTTGTTGCTTACTTTTTGTTTGGCATTGTTCTCTTGATTTATTTTATTTCTTTTGCCTTTCTTTGTTTTATTTGGAGCATCATCGTTCCTTAGGGAGCGCCACCTTAATCCACCTTTTTGTTTGGGGTGTAGGAGTGTTAACATACATGTCCTTAACACTTATCAATGTTGTCCCTATGGTTCAACACCGATTTACTACATCGGACCAGGTATAATAGTTGTGGGGGCTTGAGTGTCGGGTTATAAATTCAAGATTCTAACTACTCTAGATCGACTCTATTTTAGAAGTGTGATTGAGGCTGGTCACCTATGGTTCAAGGTTTTGCTTGCATTACATCTAATGGGTTTGATGATGTACTCAACTGATGGAACTGTTGAAGTCAAAAAATGGCCCTTCTAACTGTATAAACTTATTTCTTCTCATGATATAATGATGGTGATAAAGGTACATTTGATGATTTTTATGTGGGGTTTTTGAGTTGATGGTTTGTGCTTGTTGTACCCGATCCTATGATTTGGATTTGATGATTTAAAATCAATGGTGTGGAGCCCATGAGTTTGTAGTCTTACCTTTGCTCTCAAATCAATACAATCTGATGGTTTTACTTTTATACAATCCGATGATTTTTCTTTTTACAATTAGATGGTTTATTGAACCCTATGTTTTGATGGTTATTAATTTAAGCTACAATCAGAGGGTTACATCTTGAGTTATTTATGAACACTTGAGGATAGTATGGGATTATATGGTAATGCTTTACCTTGTGCATCCATGGTCAGATAAGGATGTAATGTGTGAAGGATATCCTTGAACCTATGGTTTAGTTTGAGGTGCAGATTTGTAACATCACTTCCACCTATCTTTTTGGAATTAACTTAATACTATTAAGGAATGTTGGTTAATGGTACTTAGCTTCCTTGTGTGATATGATGAAGGAATATTATCTCTAATGATTGTTGTAACTCTAAAATGTTAATTGGTCATTATCATATCCTTATGATTAATGATTTCTTTTATGCTACCATGTGAACTATCATAGATTTTTTAATGCAATGCTATGCTGAACCTATGTATCATAAGTATGGTGATGGTATGTTGAACCTTCTTCATGGTATTGAAGGATAATCATGGTCATGCAGGAAATGATGTGATGGTCTTAATGTCCTTTGGGCAGGCATGGTTGAGCCCAAATGGAGGTGCGACCTTCTTCATGATGTGACAAGGACTGGTATCCTATAATGGTGTGGTGATAAATATAGTCTCATGATGGCAATGATATAGTACTATGTGATGTGGATCAATAATTTTATCTCATACATTTTATATCTCCTAGAGTTTTTATATATCAATGCTTGCTAGAAATACATTATGGTTTGTGTGTCCACTTGTTTGATGCAGTCTTAATTCACCCAATTGACAATAACTAATCAAGCGAAAACCTAATCATGTAGTGCCATGTGTTGTAGAACTATTCAGTGCCAGGACTTACTAGGTCGGGAAATGAGTATTACTAAGGGAAGTTCAGAACCGCATACATACCATGTTGAGCATGCACGGGTGCAGGTAGTGCACATGCTTGATAACCTTATCCCAAGGTTAGGGAGGGTGAATGTGGTCATGCATCGGATTGAGAAAACCGTTCTTATTTATTTGTATATGTGGTTTGTTTGAGGACAACTGCAGTTGTACCTCAGATGATAGGGTTTTATATACCCTATTTTCAAGTGTCATGACCTATATACCAAGGACGGGCTGGTGTTAGCAGCTTAAGTATATGTCATTGCAAGCAGCTTGACTGTTATGACACTACATTTCACTCATACTGACAGAGGGGGTGGGATCTAAGGATGCCAAAACTTCTAGATCTTGTAAGGAACAAATTGTGACCAAGCGCTAGTCAGTTAGAGTTTGAGTGGTATACCTCACTCTCCCCAGGGCTCAATAAAAGACGTAATGCAACCATGTAAGATATCTGTTAGGGTTATACGCAACGCTTCACATTGGATGATAACCCTTGTATTGTTCTTTTCTCATGTAGATGATGTACATTGCAATAAGAGAAAATAGCCTTGCTTATGTTGTTCGCTATAAAGATAATGTTGGTTAGGCTTAATTTGTTAGTTACCTCATGCTGTAGATATGCTTTACTATTAGATATGAATATATTGCTAGCCCAGCTGATGATGGTAGTTATGTTATGATGTTAGTCAAACTTATGATGATAGTTTTATCTGCTCCTTTACATATTGTGTTAATCGCTTGTCACAAAACTATTTGTTACCCTAAGTCCACACTCCTAATGGCTGCAAATCCAAAGGAGAGTGGACTTGGGCGCCCATCTGTAGAATGGTACAATTATTTCATACACACAATATATACATTAAAGCAGTAACAACAAGATATAACAAGATACTAAAACTGGGGATAAGTGATGTACCCATTTCTATATTCAATTATACCCATTGGTGATTCATTTTAGAGCTTAGAGTCTTGAGTGCAGCAGATCTTCATTTAGGAACTACAAATTCGATAAACAAAATATATCAATTCGAGTGCAGTGAGTACACTTTGAAAAACATGTAACCACAATTTAAGAGTAATATCAAAGTTTCTTGGCTAGAAACATCAATTAGAACAAGAAGTAGAAACATGATGAAAAACTTCATGACATTCTTTCATACAAAACATGTTTTAGGTTTCTTTATCCATTATATCACCATAGGCCTTTGAACACTTCTCAAGGAAGGGTTCATGAGGGGCATTTAAGCTCCCTATCACTTCATTAGGGACCTCAAGACAAAAATCAATGAGTAAGCTTGTTTCATCTGTGTCTTGTGCCCTTACTCCAAGAATTGAGGCAGTTGCACAAGGTTATATAATGGATTTCTATATGTTATGTTCAAGGTTTATCAACATACAATAATAAACACGAGAGTAGAATTTGTAGGAAACATTGTCTCAAACAAGTAATTATCTAGCCAAGTATTCATACGAGCATACTTATAAACAAGCCATAGCTACCATGAGACCTCGGGCCCACATGTTCTTGTTTATGTGGCATCATGACCACTGGGAGGCTCACGGCTAGACCGAGCCTCTCCGCATTGCTCATTACTAAAAAGACCCCCTCAAAGCCACTGCCAGATGCTGAGCGCCTCGCTCAATCACCAGTGGCTGCTCCAAGGCTCCCGCACATTCCGTCCACTGCTAACTCAACCTCACAGAATGAATCTTGGCCTAAATCAAGGTAATTAACACAAAATACCAAGTTTATGATGCTATCTTCAAATCTACATAAATACTAGATCTGTTAACCAAACACTAGGATATATATACCATTTTGACCAGAAAAATAAAGACTTTCCAATGATGTTATCATCTCCTGCTGATTCCGGATGATGTTTCATTTTTTTTATAAAATGTTTCCTTTGTGACATTTTGAGTGTTAATCACCATCTACTGTGTTCAAAATATGGATATAATAATCTTTTGGCTACCATTCATGCAAATTAGTGGCCCTACTTTTTGTGTACATGATGCAATGTCTTCGACCATCTACATTCTGCCTACTACCATGCTGACCTACCATGACCTAAAAGTGGTTCATATGTGTACCTAATTGATGTAATTTGATCTTAGGTAAAGTTTTTCACCTAATTAGCCTTTTTTAGTATGATTGTACTTCAAAATCAATAATCTAACTTGAGATTTATACTCTACTAGACCAATAGATCATGCTAATACTCTAAGTTTACCATTTATGATTTCATGTACTCACTTTTGTGCTCAAACACGAACCTTATGACTTAGCTTGCCATGATGTAATGTAGAATGATAACTAATCTGTTGCACATGATCCTCTATCTTGAAATCAGTAAACATTGTTGTGTTTGATACCTCATTTTGACAAAGACAACTTTATGAACTAATGTTGGACTGCATGTAACACCTAGTGTCATCTAAATTTCTATGCTACTTGTTTTAGATATAACCTTATCAAGAACATGCTCTAATGTTATACATGTATCTTCAGACATCAAATCAGTAAAATCATCATGTTATTTCTCTTTAATCCTAACTTGAACTACTTAGTGCTTCTATGGCTTGGAAATGTATAATATTGCATGAATAGACCTAGTATGACTAGTTACAATCTTGCATGTTTAAATGATGATGATAACTTAGATGTCATGCTTCCATTACATCTAAATAAGAGTTTACCTTTATCTAGTCTTATTCATATTGTAGATGGTTCACATAGGCCTAGAGCTTAGTGTTGATCTATGAACCATGTTGAATGATGACATGCATGTGTGGAAGTGGAACAATGTTTGAACTAAGTGAAACCTAGATCTAGGGAAACATACACATAACTCGTATGATGCTTATTTATAAAACCCTAGTGATCTAAGAAACTATGCTATATCTTTTCCTTATGAGGTTCCCTTGGTTTGGAACATCTCTAGAAATCTTACTCATGGTTTATGAATTACTCTTTATGCACAAGGTACACTTAATCTTTGACCGTACTATGATATTGGATTGTTTGTGTGTATGCTCATATGAATTCCTGTCTACATAATTACTTGTTTGAGCTACTACTCCCTACAAATACTACTTTCATCTTGACTTTAGTATGTTGATAAACCTCGGACCTATGGGTTCCTGCTTGCATGTCATCATTGCCACTTGGACACTCACAATTGCACTTAGCCTCTCAGCACCGCCGATCACTTCCAGGACCCGCTTGAAGCCTCCACCAGACATTGATCACCTCTCCCAATCACTGGTGGCCACTCTAAACCTCCCGCACATGCCGTCCACTGCTATCTCAACCTCTCATCACCTCCGATCCCTTCCAGGACCCGCTTGAAGCCTCTACCAGACATAGAAAACCTCTCCCAATCACTGGTGGCCACTCTAAACCTCCCGCACATGCCGTCCACCACTATATCAACCTCATAGGCCCAACCCCAGCCCAAATAAGGGCAATTAACCCAAAATCCCAAGTTTATGATGCTATCTCCAAACCTACATAACAACTAGGTATCTTAATCAAATGCTAGGATACTATATACCATTTCAACCAAAAAAACCCCACCTTTCTAATGGTGCTATCATCTCCTATTGATTTTGCATGATATTTCATTGTTTTGCTAAAATGTGTCCTTTGTGAAATTTTGAGCATTAATCTCCATCAACCATGTTCAACATGTGGGTATAATAATCTTTTGGCTACCATTAAAGAAAATTAATATACCTACTCTTTTGTGTACATGATGAAATGTCTTGGATCATATACATGCACCCTAATACCATGTTGGCCTACCATAACCTAAAAGTGGTTCATAAATGTACGTAATTTATGCAATTTGATCTTATGTAAAGTCTTGAACCTAATTAACTTTTTAGTATGATTGTACTTTTAAATGATTTACCTAACTTGAGATTATACTTTACTGGACTAATAGATCATGCTAATACTCTAAGTTATCATGCATGATCACAATTACTCAATTTTGTTCTCAAACATGTACCTTATGACTTAGCTTGCCATGATGTCATGTATAATGGTAACTAATCTATTCCACATGGTCCTCTATTTTGATATCAGTAAACATTGTGGTTTTTGATACCTCATTTAGTCAAATATTACACCCTTCTTCGATGATTGACTCATAAGACAACTTTATGAACTAATGTTCCCTTTTGACTGATCTAACCTTGTTAAAAACATGCCCTAATGTTATACATGTATCTTAAGACTTCAAATCAGTAGAATCATCATGCTATTTCTCTTTAATGCAAGCTTGAACTACTTAGTGCTTCTATGGCTTGGAAATGTACAATATCATATGAATGGACTTAGTATGACTAGTTATGATCTTGCATGTTTAAACAATGATGACAAATTACATATCATGCTTACCTTACATCTAAATTAGAGTTTACCTTTATCTAATCTTATTCATAAAGTGGATGGTTCACCTAGCCCTAGAGCTTGGTGTTGATCTAAGAACCGTGTTGAATGATGGCATGCATGTTTGGAAGTGGAACTATATTTGAACTAAGTGAAACCTAGTTTTAGGGAAACATCCACATAACTTGTAAGATGCCTATCTATCAAATCCTAGTGATCTAAGACACTATGCTATATCTTTTCCATGCAAGGTTCCCTTGATTTGGATCATCTCTGGGAATCTTACTCATGGTTTATGAATGTTCTTTATGTGTAAGGTATGCTTAATCTCTTGACCGTACTATGATATTGGATTGTTTGTATGTATTCTCATATGAATGCTTGTCTAAATAATTACTTATTTGAGCTATTGTTCCCTACAAATACTACTTTCATGTTGACTATAGTATGTTGATAAACCTTGAAAGTGTTCCATCCCATGTCATGCCACAAGAAAATCATGTTGATTTAAATAAGTCAAAAGCAAGTGATACACTATTCCTTAAGGCATTAGATGAGCCACTATCATCAAAAAGGAGGAAAAAAACACATTGTCGACATCTTAGAGATCTTTTGGTAAGTGAAGGTGAATATTGGTAAGTGAAGGTGAATATCCCTTTTATGGATGGTATCAAGTAGATCCCATATTATGCCAAGTTTCTTAATGATAAGTGAACTTTCAAAAGAAGTTCAATAGAGAGTATGCCCAAGAAAATCAAGTTCACTGAATAAGTGAGACTGTATCATACAACATCCAATTCTTATGAAAAGGAAAGGCCATGCAACCCCTCACATACCTAGATACATAGGGGGACATCTCATAGACTAGTCCCCACTTGACTTGGGATCTAATGTAAATTGATGTCATATAGTGTTTATGTTGAGATGGGATTATGTAATGAGCCTGCATCCCGGTAACCCCCAATTAAGGGAGACTCGAAGGTCAAAGCCATTATCCCAATTAACATGATCAAAGGTATAAAATAAAATTCTACCAAACTAAACTGACATCTGGTATAAAATAAAACTTTGCATACCTTTTTCAAAAACTTGGATATCCTACTGCTATCCACATCTAGAGTCTATTCTAACTAATCCTCCTTTGTACTTTAATTCTTATTTAAATCCACAAATGCCACTTTACTATTTGTCCTTATCAATCTTGTACCTAAAATGCCAACAAACAAAACGTTGGTTAGCATTAATGAATATGCTAGTATGTGGGGACAACCAAAATTTCACAAATATGACTAACAATCTAAATATCACAATCATGTTAATTAACAGACCAATTTACACTTTCAATGTGACATTCTCCATCGCTTTTCCCCTAACCTTGGCATACCCTCCTTAGGGTTTCTCTTTTGCCAATGACTTAAGGCCACCTTCTCATTCCCCAACTTGGTGCTTGGGGTCACCTCTCATGGTGCCCATTAGTCATTCAATAAAGACCACCTTCTTAATCCCGAGCTTGGTGTCTAGGGCCACCACTCATGGTGCCCATTGGTCTTCCCTCCTGGGCTTGACCTTTAGCATCATCCATTAGAGTGGCATGTAGGTGCGAGAATACACACTTCTATTATTATTGTGATAATCATAGTGACTTTATGATTTACAAGTATAAACATCCAAACTGATAAGTTGCATTCAATGCGATGAATCATTCGAGAAACTCTTCAGGAAACTAATGCAATTAACCATAATTAGCTACATACCTATCAGGCTTATTTGAGACAGATTAATCCAATCAATGCAAGAAATCCAATAGGCAAGTAAGCACACAAAGAGATCCTAAAATATGCATACAATTTCCTATCATTGATCATGCCATCAAGATCTATTAAACCTAGCTCACTTCCTAGGGTTTATAGTCCACTTTTAGGGTTTCCTTTGCAATTAGGGTTTCTCTTCACTTTTACTATTTTAAAACCTAACTTTATACAATTACTCACAAACCCTAATTATCTCATCTATTCTTCACAAAAGATATTAAGGTTATCTTTTAACAACATATAACCCTAATTTCAAATTAAAGGAACAATTAAATGTCCATTCAGTCTATTATGCCTCTTTTATAGTAAAACTACCATTTTTATCCTTTTAATTCATGATAAGATCATTAGGCTCAATTATCATCTTGGGTTCCTTCTGGATTAACAACTCATAGTTCATTAGGATCTAATTCACATATGAACTCTATTTATCATTAAATTCACCTTTATCCATTACAAAACCCTAATTATTATATTAAGGGTATTTATCCACAATTAGGAACTTTTATACTCGAAATTGCTTAAAACCATCATATCTCAGCTTTATTCAGGAATTTGAACAATTAAAGATATGAAGAGTCACAATTACTAACATTAGGGTTGCAAGGCCCATCAAAGCTCATTTATATACATGGAACCCTAAATTAATAAACTTTTCATGTAAAATAGATTGAAGTTCGACAACAAATTATTACTTCACAAATTAACCTATTAAACCTTAAAGATTCATCCTTTATACTCAAATAGGGTTTCTAAGTGCTTAATCATTCTTACTTGAGGTAAAAACCCTAAATCATGCAAGAAACATCTAGATCAGGTTCAAGTTCGTCATTAACTATTCAATAGGTTGCAATTACTCAATTTCATCAACTAAGCAACATGAACTTAACCAATATGCTCGATTAGGGTTTCTTAATCTAATACATAAACACTTTTCATTAGATTAACACACTTTTGTAAATAGGAATAGATTCAGGTTCTCAAACCAATTTTATTGTGTTCCTTGTATTTTTCTATGAAATTTTCATGTATAACTTTTTCTAATCAGAGCTTCCTAGTAAAAGTTATGATTTTTCTAAAGAAAATAACTTTTTTGAATTATCTATTACTTTTAGAAAAATGTGGGTCGTTTGATTGATGATCCACTGGACTTGGTAGGATCCAAGGATCCATGACCACGCGCCCCACCTACCATTGAAAAGAAGGAAAAAGACAACTATGCCCTTACCTGGCAAATGCAACTGCGAGGGAAAAAGGGGTCTTTTATCCCTTGTCTTTTTCAACCTTAGGCTGGCATGCGAGCAGCCCCAACCGAGTCAACTCAGTGGTTGACTCTGGCTGTTCGCACGTTTGCGATCAAGAGGATGGGTCCAGAAGCTCTGTTCGAACCTCGTGATCTTTCCTGTGCCTTCAATTGGTGGTGGGCTCTGTTACTACACTGCCAACCAGCCGCCTGTTTTTCTGGCGAGATTGACAGGTTGCAGAGGGGAAGGTCGGGGTTACTTGATGAATTGGATTCATCAATAGGTTCAACGTCGCTCTCCAAAGGTGATACGGTAGATCATTGATGAATCGATGCCCTCACGAACACTCCCCTATATATAGGGTCGACGGAGAAGTTCTGTTGGATTGGGGACTCTCCTAATTGGCGACCAAAGCACCCAAAAATAGGGTCTAGATTCTTCCGTTCAATCTCCCGAAGATGATGGACTCATCAGTTCATTGATTTAAAGCACTGAGTGCAAGAAACTCAGATTCCTCTTCCGCTCCCTTTCCTTCTGTGAATTTGGGTAGGCGATGAGCAGCTACCCTTGGATTCGTGATCCCCTGGACCAAACAGGCATCCAATGACTGACATCACTCTCGTAATTTTATTTTCTTAAAATCGAATTAAAAAGGGTATTTAACAAGGAAACTTAGGAAAAACATATCTGTCTCCACTTTTATTATTTTTCATTCAAATTTATAGGAAACTCCATCTTAGTATTATCTATTCGAGTACCAAATTTGAAACCCAAATTCCAAAGGAAAAGGGTGTTTCCTTCACATGCAAGTAAATGTTTAATAAAAGTCATTTGAACACAATTTCTTTCTCATAATACTTTATTTTCTTAATTGTGATTCCTTTTTCTATTAGAAACCATGTGAACATGAAATCTTTTCCAAGATGGATCCATTATCCATATTTTCATATATTTCTTGTAATATTATCATTATCTCAGATTTCTTCTAAATAAAGTAATATTTAATTCATCCTTTCTCTTTCTTGTTGCATTATCTTTGCAATTTGGACTCCTTGGAACCCAAGAAACCCAAGAGGAACGAAATCCCCCTTTAGGAATATTCCTTTGCCTTCTAGAGGGTTCTACCTCCTCCTTTTTTCTATTTCATAATTGTTCATTCACTAATTGAATTTCCTTTTCCTTGTTATTGGGCCCAAAAGCCAATAAGGCCCACAAAACAACCAACAAGGCTATTGTAATAGAAAACCTTTTATTCAAAACAAATTATATCATTATTTGTTCAAATATCTTTAATAGGATAAATTACATTTCTCACCAAAAGTACCCAAAAATTGGGGTTGTAACTTCCTTCCCCTCTTATAGGAATTTTTCCCTCAAAATTCCACCAAGTACACAAACAAACAGGATAAGCCTTTCTTATGTCCATCATGGCTCCCATGTGGCCTCACCCTTTCCATGGTGCTTCCCAAGAACCTTCATCATCTCATATTCTTTCTTCTGAGTTCTCTCTCGCCTTGGTATATCGTACCCTCATATGTGACTCAGGACATTTCAACCTCTCATAAAGATGAATAGGTTCAGGGCTCAACACATGGCTTGGGTACCTCACATAATGCTCTAGATCGGACTCATGGAACACATTATGCATCATGTTAACATGAGGGGTAAGGATAACATAACCATCTCCACTAATCCATCTCAAATGGACCCATGCAGTTGGGACTCAACTCTCTTAGCTATAACTTAGATTGGTCATATTTCACGTCACATACTCTCCCACAGTGAACTGCATGTCAGTCAGCTTTGCATCAGCTCATGACTCATGTCGCCCCTGGGCTCTCTATCAAGCATTGCATGATCAAAGTGACTTCATCTGCACACACTCTTCTTGTTTTTATTTACATTCTTCTATGTTTCTTGTTCTAAATTTTTGCTCTAGATGATCAAACAATCCAATATACTTGTCCATCTAAACTTGTTATGCTTATTTTGCATACATTCATATCATGAAATTTAATTTCCTACATTTTGGTGTATTTTTCAAAATAATAAATCTCTTCATGCCATTTCTTCCCATGCATTGCGTTTCATGTAGCTTTTTTTGTAGTTTTGTGTGTTTTTATCTAGAACTTGCTTGTTGCTTCATTATGTTGGGTTGGATGTAATTGAAGGAAAATCGGCACCATCTTGGCCAATTTTTCCCAAATTTTGGTGTAACATCCCTGACCTGGGTTATGAACTAACCCTAGGTGTTTTACTTAATTATGTAATTATATACTTTTGATTATCTTTTGGTATGTAATTAAAGCTTTTGAGGAACATATATTTCCATTTCTGCCCCTTTTGAACAATGTTGTAATATTGTTTTGTTTACAGGGACCTATGTGCAAATTACCCAATTAGAGGGGTTAAATTACAAATTGTACATGTTTAGATGTTCCTATGATGATGTGACATCATAAGAATGAATATGATGAAGTGTTATGGATTCTCCAAGCTTGGGCACCAAGATGCAGCTTGTACAACAATCCTTGTGCTTTAAAACCCTAGTTTTGGTGTAAAGTGCAATTTACCCAAAACATGGGGTGAAACAGTAAAATATACCTTCTAGAATATCTTTTATGACTCTTGGCTTCAACTAGAGTAAAAATGATGAAGAGGGTGCTTCATTTGAATAATCAAATAAGAAAGATAACCCTTGTAATTTAATAACCAAGTTGTAAGCAAAATGACCCTTTTATGTGTGCAACTTAGTAAGATGTTTTGGCTTCATTTCCTCTAGACTTTGGTTAAGAAAGGAGTTTTTCTTAAGTATAGTTTGGAGGGGCGTCGCCAAGAAGGAGTGAAGGACCCATTTGAGAAATAGAAAATATAGTTGTCCTTATCTTGAAATTTCACCAAAAGTATATAGGCTCCTCTCTTTACAAACCAAGGGATCGTTCCCTTCATCCCTTTCACTTATCTCTTGCTTGAACTGACTAAGGAAGGAGCTCAGGAGCAGAGGAGAATGGCCAAGTAGAGTTGGGTAAGCTTTGATCACCTTCTAGCTCGGATTCATGGGGAAAATCATGATGCAAGGTTGGTTTGCTAGTTTTTCTTACTTAGTTCTTCTTTCTAGCCATCATTTCCAACCAATTCTTGAAGAAGAAACCTTGGACAACCTGTGGAGCTCAAGCCACCATTAACGCTTCGAAGCTTGGAGCTCTAGAGCTGGTTCTAATGCAGGTTTTATAACTCTAAACCTTAAAACTTTGATTATGCATCTCATTTTCTTGCAAACGTTGTTAGTTCTTCATTTCTTCCATTCTTCTATGCTTTCTTGCAACCAAAACCATGAAGAACAGACCTTTATCTTGAGGTAGAAGAAGGGGGCATGAATACCAATGTTACTTTAGCAAACGGTTTGCACCCCCTTGGCCAAACGGTTCGCAAAACCGTTTGGAACCAAACAGTTTCAAAACCGTTTGGAGGGCAAACGGTTTCACAAGAACGATTGGAGCAAACGGTCTCCAAGACCGTTTGGTTGGGTTGACCAAGCGTTGCAAGTTTGAGGTTCTTCTATACACATCATGGACTAATCACCCACCATGAATCATTAACTAATTCCAAGTAAATCTCAAGTTGAAGGCACTTTAATCACCAAAACCCTAATCGGTTTCATTGCTGATTTCAATGGACCAATCATGTTGAAGTTTGGGTTGAGTGGCCCAAACGGTTTCAAAACCATTTGGGGATCACCCAAACGGTCTCAAGACCGGTCGGTGATCACCGAAGACCATTTGGAGGTCTAAGGTCAAGTGGGGTTGATCAATTGAAGGTCCAATCATAATAGGTTGTTGAATAATTAAAGTGCTGATTTTGTGACCTAATTAGGGTTCGACCCTTAAGTGATTGACTTAGTTTTTGGTGAAACTATGGGAAAACGGTCTCAAGACCATTTGGAGGGTGTCCAAACGATCCCAAGACCGTTTGGGGTCAGGTCATGACCCAATTGAATGATGGATCAATGGGTTCAACATCAATTAGACTCATGTTGATGTATGTTGAAGGTTGATCGATTCCAAACCCTAATCCAATTGGTCCCAGCCCTAATCGGTTATCAATTGAGGGTCAATTGAGTGTCAAATTAGTAAAGGATTAACCTAATTGACTTAATTGATAAGTGGTTAACAAATACATGAACGTTTGAGGGCTTCAACATAGAAAATCCTAATTCAATTGCAAGTGTTGATAGACTTTTTGGTCCATGCGGTTTTGAGGTGTTTGGACCAAACAGTCTCAAGCCCGTTTGAGTCCAAACGGTCTCAAGACCGTTTGAAGACAAACGGTCTCAAGACCGCTTGGGACCAAATGGTTTCAAAACCATTTGGATTCATGCAGTTTCAAAACCGATTGGTGACCATGCGGTTTCAAGATCGATTTGCCCAAACGGTTTCAAAGTCAAACTTGGCCAAACGGTCAACATGATAAAATGGTCTTCACATCACTTTTAGGCAAATGGTCTTGATGGTGTATTTATCCATGCGGTCTTGAAAGTCAAAGGTACCAAACGGTCAACCATTCCATGCGGTTTCAAAACCGTTTGGAGGTTGAAAGTGCAAAACTATTTGGGATCTCACATGATTAGGGTATGATCCATCAAAGTGAGATCATGGAAACCCTAATTATGATGATTAATAACTCTTAACCTAATTGAAAGCATCAATGGAAGATATCTTCATATACATAGATGATATGATCTTAAGTCATTGTAACTTGAATAGTAAACCCTAATTCTAGGGTAATACCATGTGATGTGAATAGTAAACCCTAATTTAAGGTGATGTGATGAATGGAATGATTCTGGGTTATGCCTTTAAGCATGAAACCCTATGAATAAATCATAACATGAGGAACCTTTATGCCTTGTAAGCTAAAGAGGTTTAATATCCCTAATTGAAGTAAATAAACCCTAACCCTAGAAACCAATTATGGTATGTTGATAACAGCACGACCGTGCTAAGGAGCACGACCATGGTATCTTTCCCTTGCACGACCGTGCAAGGAAGCACGACCGTGGTGTTCTATGAATAAATTGAAAAGTTTTGGTATTGTGCAAATAATGTTATATATGCATGTCCTCAATTATATTAGTCATGCAGGTTGATATCAAGAGGTGATCATAGCCAGGTAAGGGTTATGATATCATATTCATTGAAAGCATGTTATAAGCTTTATGAATAGTGACATACTATGTTGCCTAGTTTGAGTGGCAACATATGAGATTGATGGGCTGTAAGAGCCATGAGCAACATCACTACAATAATCAAGGTCATGCTGATTAGATGACTTATGATGAAATGGTTAAGAAATGATATCCATATGATAACTGATATGAGTTAAACTTGATACATTTAGTATTCTTCTTTCATAGCAGTTGTTTTAATGATTAATGACTGAAAACATGCTTGATGCTAAAAGGATGCTGAAATGTACTTAAATAATCAAGTATATTCATATTATATAGAGCCCTAATCATAGATCCATCATTGTCAGTAGTTTAATGATGGTAAAACTGGTTTTCCTAAGGGAACTCCTGGAGAACATACTTTTGAGTATGTTGGGGTTATGGACGCGAATATCCTTACGTCCTGATGTAGGAATTGATGTAAGATGTACTTTAATCCATCAATCCTTCATTATGTGTTTATGCCGGGGTGATGTTTCATTAATCTCCCGAGGGAATCTTTAATGCCGCATCGATGAGAGATAAACAAGAAATCCCTCGATGACGAAGAGAGTACAGAATGCCACTGTGACTCTAATAGCGAAGTTGATGGAATACCCTGGAAAGCTATTATAGTAGAGACACGAGATGTCCTACATGTTGATCCTCACACTAACTAAGGAAGATGAGGTCATAAGAATCCGGATCTTTTGATGACCTATGTATGATACCGATGCAATTTTGTAATGGTTGGTTGGAGTATGAGCGGTATACCTCATCTCCGCAGGGCATAATAATGCTTGAAAAACATAATCAGTCGTGTAGCATAACTGCTTAGGTTGAACTACGAGAAACAATGATTGATGTTACATTGTTTATAATATTCTAGTCAAGTAACTAGTATACATGTTCTTCATTTACCTTATTGAAATGATTGCTTAAGTAAATGTTGCCTTACTTAATACCAAACCTGCTGTTGAATGTCTTAAAGATTATATTGCTTATGTTATTCTCTTATTGCAATAACAAAGCTTCTGGAGGAGAGTTATAACGCTCGCTGGGACAATTATTCAAATTGTCTCACCCCCATGGGATTTGACTTTTTAGGTGGACGTCGAGGACGGAGGAACCCATCCGAGGGTGAGCAGTATCAGTAGAAGCAACTCCAGGGGCAGCAGTGAATCTCAGGTGGAGATACTGACTGTCTAGTCTTATAGATAGTATGTCTTATGTCGTCTCTGTACTCTCAGGTCCTAGGAGTCAGTCGGTCTGAGGTTTTTGGCTTAATGCTTAGAGATTTTTGTATCTTGCCTTGAACAGATAATAGGGAAATGGATGTATGTAATCCCTCGAGAGGTGATTTCACAGAAATGTAATGTCAAACTATGATGTAAACAATTATCTTATTTTCTTATAAAAGAGATTTATGGTTTAAAGTTCTCTTTCTGAAAAGTTTTAAATTTTAGTGATTTTTCATATTCTGGTACTAGTTAATCGCTTCCGCATTCGTTGATCTCGTTTTGGCGATTCGGTCGCCACATTTGGAATATATTGCCAAAAGGAATTTTTTAACTCAAGCTCTACATATTGAATTGAATTTTTGACCTTTGATAAATGCATGCTACATTCTCATTTCTATTGCGAAATGGACTCAATTCTTGAACTTTTACATGTGAATTCCCTTTTTCATGCTTGTGAAATTATTGGTTAATTTGCGATGTTAGAAAGCCACAAATGATTACGGTTTATCGAATCTCACGATAAAAATCTTGTTTTCGTATTGTTCATTCATGTGGTATGCTATTATTTGATGAAATTGTTGGAGTAATTTACATCCAAGAGAGCTCATGTTGAAGCCCACACTACCGACCCCTATTTTACTCACTTTTCTCTCATCATTCCTGACCTATCAGCCACATGAAAAGATGCCAAAGAACACATATTTGCCTTTGTCACCATCCAAAAGTTTGGGGAGGCCATATCTATACACCCTCACTTCACTCTTACCACCATGCATCCTACCTACATCAAGGGCAAAGAAAAAGAAAAAAATGTAATAGGAATATTAAAGATGTTTCTATGTAATAGCATCTAAATAAAGAAAAGAAGTGTGGTCCAATGTAATAATATTCCAATCTCTTACCGCAACCCCCTTCTTCTATTGTCATGCCCATTGAGCTAGGAAACAACAAACCAAGTTAATTTCACCCTTCTTCACAACCATATGGTTTACTTAGTTTGCTTTGAGTTATGAGATTGAATGCATGAAGACAAAACAACACCCCTACTCATATCTTATTTTCACCACGATGAACAATTTACCCAGAGTGAAATCCATATGGATTAATTAATCATTCTATGCCCTATTTTTGAAGTTTCTAAGCTTGGTGCTTTAATAATGAATGGGTTTGGGAATAGGAGAGGAAAGAGATGAAATACATGTACTTATTCATCTTTGAGCCCATTTAGTCAATGTATCCATGTTGCAATGAATTAATCACAGGTTATAAAATTGAAGACAAATTGAGTTGGAGCATACTTAAGGACAAGTATGTTTTAAGTTCGGTTTGGTGATGCAGCCCTATTTTAGGGCTTTGTACTGCCTCCCAAATTTCTTAAAAAAAACATGTCGTGTAAGAAAATTCCCCAACATAGTTGTAGCCATGCTGCCAATGACAAATTCATAGAGGCAATCTAAATTTTGAAGCACCTACAACAAACCCTCCACCATAGTTATACTGCCACCCATATACCATGACCGTGGTGCCCACCAGGGTCTTGCTGCCACCTATCCACCACAATTATGGTGCCCATTGTGGTCGTGCATCCATTATACCACCATAGTTGTGTTTTACACCATGACCATTATACCTAGTTACCACCACAGTTGTGGTGCCCACCACGACCATGATACCAACATTCCAAAAACCCAACCCAAACTAACATTTTCATCTTCACCATAACAGTCTTCCTTTCCTAGCACAACCTTACTACCCTCTACCCACCACGACCATGATGCCTCAAATGTTAGAACTTTCTCTACACTAATTCTCCCATAATATCTCTAGTTGATCTATCACTTCCCTAGAACCTATATATACCTAGATGGCAATTGTAGCATGGGATTTGCTACATCTCAACTCATATTAGCACCCCATTGTCCATTCATTCCACCCATCACTCCATTCTAGTTACATTACATCACCTTCCACGCAAAAACCCTTCTTTTTAGTGTTTTGGCCATTTTCCACCCCACTTCCATGTCTTCCTATCTTAGAGGAGGGAGATACTCAAGCTTCTACTGCTAGGAGTGGAGAAGGAGGAGTCTCCATCGTGCTACTATGGCTTTCTACTCCTCTACTTTTTCTTCTTTATCCATTTTGTGTTTTCCTTTCTCATGAGTAGCTTGCCCCCCAGGGTAGGCTGTTTGGAGTATCTTCGTTCCCTAGGTGCTAGAAAGCACCTAGGATTATGAGGAAATTTCCTTTTATGTGGTTATTTTGGGAATTTCTCTTAGTTCCAATTAATGGATCCCTAGATAGTTACCCATGTTCCTACATGACAATAAAGTCTTTTACACCTAGGTGAGAGATCTAAAAACCTAGTTTAAAGGCATCTATTGTAATTGGCTCAAATCTTCCTAAAGGCTAGATGGTAGGTGATGTGAGGTGTAAAACCCTCATTTCACCCATTATTACTACCCTCAACCCCCAATTTCCCTAGGAGCTTCTATCCTAGAAATCCTAGACTTGATTAGATCCTAATTGTATTCCACCTAAACCCTAATCCAAGTGAGCATTGTGAGGTTGGATACAGGGTGCTAGGGTTTAGTTCCCTTATACACACCCTACTCCATCCATGACCATTCAACAGTTTATGGCAATTTATTAGCAATTGTCTTGTTGTTTTGTTTTGAAATATAACTAAAAGAGTAATGTTTTCATGGTATCACCTCCAACTCAATTGACAAGTCCTCTCCCCCAAACAACCTAAAGTTCCCATTATTGCATTACAACCCTATTTTGCCTTCTTTCTTAGGTTATGCTTGCTTAGCTAGTCTCTTTACCTTCCTAGTTAATTGTTCTTGCATTTGCCTTGTTCTCGCTAGTTTCAGTCTTTAATTGCCTTTTAGACCTAATTACTAACTTAGTGTAGTGTTTGATCTTGCCGTCTCTTCCCTTTACTTTCTTAATTTAGTCTTTCTTGGTTTTTCTTCTTGTTCATTCAATTGTTTGTTCACCTATAATTAAAAAAATCAAACCCAAACCTTTCAACCCTAGACTCTATAGTGGGAACCAAGAAAAACTAATATAGATATAGTACCCCCTCTCTTCCTTGGGTTCAATGCCTAACTTGCCTCCTTCCTATGCAACAATACAAACCTATGTGCCTCTGGGTAAGTATTTGTTAAAGTTAGAGTGTGTGTCTACTTAGGCCTTACAAATTTTGTAAGCACACCCAGATGCGCATTAAGACACTCCATGCCTCCATGTACATATTTGTTGTCTATTAAACCTCTATGAGACATCATGTAACCTTTTCCCACAATTCCTTGACCCCATGTTCATCGAAACCTATCACACAAACTCCTTTATCAATTGGTGGAGCATTGTGTTTGGTAATTGGGTTCTAACCTTTTTGAAGGTCTGAAAATGTGTTGAACACTTCATTGTGTTCTAGCATAGACATCTTGTCCAATAATTTTACTTTGTTCAAGGTATTTTACAAATCCCTCTTTCTATAATAGTTCCCATGTGTTAAGGTTACTAAACCCAATATGTCGATCGTGTGGATTTCCTCCCTTATTTTCAACTTTTTGGTCTTTGTCTACACAATGCTAACTTAGGACAATCCTCATTTTGCTTTGTTTCTATCTTAAATGACTTCTTTGAGTTTGGTAAACCTCATTCTCTTGTGAAAAGGGAGGCTCTTCTGAACTCCTTACTCCTAGTACCCAAATATGGGCTCGTTGGGACCACAAGGAACTAAGAAACCTTCCTAAGAGCATGGTTTCTAGGACAAAATTACTTCACACTGAGTTTGGATTGGAGCTTTGATGCTAGAGGTTGACTTCTTAAATGTGTATTGGTGATGAGACTTGCTATGTCTAGTATTCCAATTTTCCTTTTTCTTTTCTTTAATTTCATCACTCTTTTGAGGGTGTTCTAGTAGTTTCTCATTTTATCTTTAACTAGTTGGATAGTCTTTTAATATGTCACTTTACCACTTTTCTCTATCACTCATAAAATGTTTGATGCATGATGTGAAGATAGTGGTTCCTTCCCCTCATCATTTGAGTTATGAGACAATTGAATATATAATTTTTATAAGTTCATAACTAATTAATGGCATCTCAAAATTTTATAGAAAAAAATGCTCTAAGATTGTAAGAAAGTATATACACTATAGTAAATGTTTGGTAATGTAGTACATTGATAAGAAATTTATATCTATTGTGAGAACTATGGCGAGAACTAAACCTAAATTTATATGAATGTAAAATCAGTTGATTTGGATCCTGATGTGGATCTCGAGTTTGATTTTGGATATGTGTGGGCTAAATCTCAGGTATGTTTCATCCTTTTTGAATCATAATTGGGGAATCATCTATGTTTTCTCTATCATTTGATATAATTGAGTTATGCATGTGGAATATCTCCTCTGAGATCTATTTGACCTATTTCAATTCTCAAACTCTAAATGTGTCATAATTTGCACTTGCTCAGTTGAGATTTTAATTTTGTATCTAAGACATGTATGTTATGATTTATATTTGGTATTTGAGTCATGTATGTTGTTCATAATACCATATTTGGTGAAATTGAATAAAATTGTTCCATTCGTGAAATGAAAAACCATAATTTTCTATAATGTGTTACCAATTATTTATTGTGCATACTGGATATAAATATTTTATAATTGTTCCATTCTTGTGGATTAATACCAAAAAGTAATCCTTTGTGATAAGTATGCCTAAACCCTAGTCTTTCTTCCCTATCTGTAAACATGCAGATATGATGACTAGAGTAATGTAATTAATTGTTACACTTATGGTGGTGATGCCTATAGTGTGTTTTGCAATTGAATGGTGATTCCTATTTCAAATTTGTGTTCAATGATGCTCATTATATTATTGCTAGAAGTAGGTGGTGACGTGTGTTTTAAATATTGGGTGGTGACACACTTTACTCCGTTTGAGTGGTGATGCCTATTGTTTGAGGTGGTGATACCTCTTGTATTGTATATTGAGTTGTGATGCTATGAACATATTGTTCATTTTATTCTAGTCTTTCATAAGAAATTGTACGTAAATATTTATTGTGTATTATATTGTATGTCATTATTTGACTTTTCCTTTATATTAAATATCATATTGTAAATAACTCTTTTTACATATAGTTGGATGTTTTCGTATCTCTATTTATTTGGGAGTCTTGATATATTGGTTGACGACCTATTTCCTTATATTTGCCCAATTTTTTTATGGACATAGCAATGTTCACTGTTAAACTTTCACCCTTTCTTCTTTTTGTGCGATTTGACTCTAGTTGACCAAGATATGCACTTGATTATGTGATGTCCTTAGGGAGGTACGACTGAAGTGGTCAAATTACCCTCTACATCAAGGATTAGTGATATATATTATACATTATATACTCACCCATATGGGTGTCAACCTTGTAATATTATAAAATTTTATACACATAAATGTTTTTCTTCCACTGTTATCCTTTGTGTTATGAAGATACTAACTTGAACTTATAGGTTCACATCCCCACAAAAAATGCATGTGTTTGGTGTTAGATTTATTTCTTGTAAGAAGTTGTCCCTTCTTGGGTCTCACTCCATACAATTGTTTTGAAAGAGGGATACAACTTAGAGAGCATGAGGGTAGCTGAACCATTACCGATCTAGTAAGGTAACTCATAACTCGAGGGTATAGGGATGATATGACCCATCCATTATGTTTTCATTTAGGAAAGTCAATCATAGGGCAACAAGAAACCATAGGAACTGAATGGGGTGATTATTATGGGCCTAGGTATTAAGTTGGATAAGAACCATTTTACATTAAAGGAGATAGGTGTAGTATCTCTTTAGGTCATGGTTATCATTCAAAAAAAGCAACCATGTTTTAGAGTAATTTATTTTGAGACTTGACTTAGATTGGACTATGGGAATGATTCTTTTGATGCCTATAGAATTTTGTAAGGTTGTTTTTATAAATATTAGGGTACAATCTGTGAAGTGAAATGAGAGATCCATATTCTATCTATATACATGAATGGATTCAAGGAGGTTATTTTTATACCATGCCATTTAATAATTGTGTATCTAGAATGAATATGTTTAGTAATAAAGGGGGTCACTATGTTTGACTGCATTGGTACTAGTGTAGTAAACAATGAGGGAAACCATTTTTAAAGACAAAAGAAAGAGACAAAGGTAACATAAACTTTGACCCAAATTAGCCAAGCATGAGGAAAACTTTGATCTATCATAATTTTCTAAAAGCCCAACCATTGAAGGTGTTCAAAAGCTTTTTCATAGTCTAATTAAGAATTGTGGTAGGAGGTTTCTTTTAAAGGTGGTAAACAATCGTTTTAAAGTCTGTATATATATATTTATATATATATATATATGTATATGTATATATATATATATATATATATATATATATATATATATATATATATTATCATCGAAGGTACCTTACATATTAATATGCATCCAATTAAACCACTCTTCGATTCTGGTTCATCGAATACATTCATATCAACTAAGTTTGCTTCTGTGTTAGAGATAGAAAAAGAATATATGGAGTGGTAGGATCTGCTCTTCTATCTCAGACTCCCAACCATGGACCTTCGTATCTTTAGAAGGATGTTTCCCTCAGATTTCATCTTGTTTGACATGTCTGCCTTTGATGTTAACCTGGGGTTGGATTGGTGGAAGAGGTACAAGGTTGTTTTGTTTTGTGAATTATCAAAGGTTAGTTTGTTACATCCCATTGAGGGAAGGATGTGTATTAAGGGTAGGAAGTGAGAGGATTGATAGTTTATTATCTCCTCCATTAAATTCAAAAACCTTGTCTCGCAAGGGTGTAGAGAATTTTTAGCCTCTATAGTCCTCGATGCCACACCTCTTGCTCTCAATCACATAGATGTTGTGAAGGAATTCCATGATGTCTTTGCTGAGGAGTTGCCTAGTTTTCCCCCAACTCATGAGGTGGAGTTTTCCATCAAGCTCACACCAGGAACTCTGCCTATCTCAAAGCGCTTTACTGCTTGGCCCCTGTAGAACTCATCGAGCTTAAGAAGAAGCTTCAGGGTCTTCTTGACACAGGCTTTGTGTGCCCTAGTGTTTCACCATGGGGAGCCCCTGTCTTGTTTGTGAATAAGAAGGATGGTTTTTTGTGTATGTCCATGGATTACCGCATGCTTAATAAAGTGACGAAAAAGAACTACTATCCTTTGCCTCACATCGATGACCTGTTCGACAAGCTAAAGTCTGCCACTATGTTCTCAAAGATGGATATGTGAAGTGGGTACTACCAGATGTAAGTGAAGGATGAAGATGTATGGAAGACAACTTTCAGAACGCATTATGGGCATTATGAGTTCCAGGTCATGCCTTTCGGTTTGACTAATGCCCCTGCTACTTTCATGGACTTGATGAATCGAGTGTTTTGTCTTTACCTCGATCAGTTTGTGGTGGTGTTCATCGATGATTTTTTGGTCTATTTTGAATCTAAAGAACAACACCATGAACATCTGTGATTCATTATCAACACACTAAGAGAAAAGCAACAATATGTTAAATTCTCAAAGTGTGAGTTCTGGATCAAGGAATTGATGTTTCTGGGTCATATGATTTCTTTCGGACATATTGTTGTTGATCCTGCAAAGGTAGAAGTTGTGACCAAGTGGAAAGATACAAAGACTTTATCTGAGATCCATAGTTTCTTCAGTTTAGTAGGTTACTCTTGGAGGTTTATCAAGATTTTTTCTAAGTTGTCTCTTCCTCTGAAAAAGTTGACAAGAAAAAAAAGTCAAGTTTGTGTGGACACCAAAATCTGAGGACAATTTTTAGAAGTTCAAGAGTTCTTTGACATCTGCTACTATTCTTTCTCTACTTGTTGAAGGAAAACCCTACATCATCTTCACAGATGCTTCTAATTAAGGATTACGGTGTGTCTTGATGCAAGAGGATCGAGTGATCACCTATGTTTTGTGCCAGTTGAAACCTAATGAAGAGAACTGGCCTACACATGATTTAGAGCTAGCCGCTATCGTGAATGCTTTAAAGATATGGCGAAACTATCTTTATGGAGTGAAGTTTGAAGTCTTCTCAGATCATAAAAGTTTGAGATATCTTTTGACACAGAAGGATTTGATTCTGAGCCAGTGAAGATGGATGGAGTATCTTAAAGACTACAACTTTACCATCACCTATCATCCCAGTAAAGCGAGCGTAGTTGATGATGCTTTGAGTCATAAGAAGGTTGCAGTCTGTGCTGCTATGAACCTGGAGTATGTTTCATGTTGGAAACCATAGCATGATGATAAAGAAGATGATGATAAGTTGTGTGTTCACATGGCTAGTTTGTCTATTACACCTTCTTGGATATCATAAGTTGTTGTTGCACATCTTGAAACTTCTGAGCTTGAGGAGATGAAGGCCTTAGCTGAGAAGAGACAATCTAGCTTTTTAGTTGGAGTGGATGGTGTTGTTCATTTCTGATAAAGGTTGTGGATACCTAAATTTGGGAACCTATGATAGAAGGTTTTGAGAGAAGCCCATGGGTCTAGGTACACAATACACCCCAATACAACCAAGATGTACAAAGACCTACAATGAAGTTTTGGTGGAAAAACGTGAAGAAGGATGTCACTATGTTTGTTTCCAGTTGCTTGACTTGTCAGCAAGTCAAGATCGAGCATGAATGACCTGGTGGTCTTCTGCACCCGCTTGAGATTCTAGAATGGAAATGGGAGAAGAATACTATGGACTTTATCACTAGTTTCCATAAGACCAAGAAGGGTTTTGATGTTGTGTTGTTGGTGATTGATCGACTTACAAATTCAGCCCACTTTCTTCCTTTCAAGTCCACTTACAAGGTTGATGAGATGGCTCAGTTATATGTGTATTGGATCATTTTCCTACATGGAGTTCATCAAAATGATAGTCTCAGATCGTGATCCAAAGTTCACCTCTGATTTGTGGAGTCATATTCAAGAAGAGATGGGTACTGACTTGCATTTCAATACGACCTATCATCCACAAACTGATGGTCAATCTGAAAGGATGGTGCAAATTTTGGAAGATTTGCTTTGTGCATGTGTTATGGATTTGGGAGGTGCATGGGATAAGTTGTTTCCATTGGTAGAGTTTGCTTAGAATAACATCAACCAAGCTAGTGTTGGTATGCCACCTTATGAAGGTTTGTATGGAAGACCTTCTTGTTCTTTGTTACACTGGGATGATGTGGGAGAAGTGTTCTAGTGAAGTATGATGATATACAAATGATGACAAAGAAGGTTCAATTGATTAAGAAGTGGATGAAAGCCATACAAGATCGACAGAAGATGTATTCTGATAAGAAAAGGTCTGATGTGAGTTTCCTAGTAGAAGACTATGCCTTCTTGAAGATCAAGCCTATACGTTCTTTTGCAAGATCTAAAGTAAAAGGCAAGCTTAGTCCCCATTATGTTGGACCATTTGAGATCTTGGATAAGGTTGGAGATTGTGCATACCATTTAGCTCTTCCTCCTACCTATGTCAAGATTTATATTGTGTTTCATGGCCCTGTGTTGAGAAATTATGTGAAGGACCCTTCTCATGTACTCACAATCAAGCCTTTGGAGACTTAAGAGAATCAAACTTATGAAGAGTTACCTGTGAAGATTCTCGACTCCTGAGTTAAGTAGTTGAAGAACATGGAGATTGAGTTGGTGAAAGTATTATGACAATATCATGGTTAGGAAGAAACCACTTGGGAGCTTTGAGATGAGATATTGCTAACCCACCCTTCTCTTGTTGTATGAGATTTTGGGGTCAAAATACTTTTTAACGGGTGGAGTGTTGTAAAGAAATAAAATTCATGTGTAATCTTTAGTTTATCTTTTCCTAAGATTTTCCTTTCATTTCTGTCCTTGATGTTTTAATTAGTGGAAATTATAAAGGTTTAGTGTACATTTGTTCCCGATATGTTACTTTATAAGGATTTAAGCACAAATACCTCAGCAAAAGATTACTAACGGTTTTAATTTGCTAAATGTCCACTTAAGGGGATAAGGATAAAATAAAATTGATCTAGAAGTTTTCTATGGCTTTTTGTGTGGAAAAAGAAAAGAAAATCCTAAAGTTTAGATAATGTGACATTAAATGAATTAGTTTTTCCATTAACTAAAAATAAGAGTAAATTTCTTAAAAATCATAAAAGTAGAACTCAAAAGATAATTCTAAGTCCAAATTCATTTTCTTTGAGTACAAGTTTGCTTGGGTTGTATGTTTCACAACTTTTGGAGAATTAGTAAGTATAATTATATTAATTGAATGGGAAAATAGGATATATCTCAAAAATACAAAATAATGACTCCAAAGTAATAATTGATGCCAAATTCGTGATCTACACATTAAAATATGCCTTTGGATGAATTTTCACTCAATTTAGAGAATATTTGATTAAAAGGTGAAATCAAGAGAGAGAGTGTGTGTACAACCTTCAAAATATTAAATAAATGTACAAAAAACTCCAACATGTAAAATTGATGGTAAATTCATATCCAAGGCACTTAATGTGACTTGTGGGTTAAGTTTCATTAAATTTGGAGAATCTCATAACCATTAATGAAGGAGGAAAGAGAAAATAAGATTTGATTTATTTAACACATTGAAAGTTCCCAAAAGGAAAAACTAATTGCATATTCAGATTCTCGTATCAAAAATATTAATTTGGAGCATGTTTTCCCCTGCAATGGAGGAGAGAGAAAAATATTAAATAAAATAGGTGTCACTTTAGTCTGATTAATAGTGGGAATGCAATGAATGTGTCACTCGCCTATTCTTTTCAATTTTATGTGCCATTGGACGGTCAAGATTGCTCGTCTTCTTGATCGGACAATTGGGAGTTTGTCTCCTAGCTCGTTATCAACAAGGAATATAGGGCAGTTCACATTGGGATTTCAAATCAAGATTTCTCGATATGTAGTCAATCTTTTTGTGAGATTTTTGATCCCATGCTTTCCTCATATAATTCTTCATCATTTGTCCCTATATTTTGGTGTTTTTTCAATGATCTGATAAATACCCGAAGTCAGTCGTCAAGCTCTCTCACCTCCATTGTGCTTATAACCCTAGAGAAAACTACACCTATAAAAGTACCCCAATATCTTCGTCTCATTTTACCCAACTCTCCTCTACCCTTGATTTCCCCATTGCTTGCATGTGTGGATGCCAGGAAGCTTGGATGGGACTTGAGTTTGCGGTGGATATTGCTCATCCTGTACTTGATCTTTAGTTGAATTGTCTACATCTGTAGGTTCATGGTCATCTACTCATTATTTTAGTGTTCTTATTTTCAAGCTTGATTGTGCCTTGTGATTTCACTCAAATAAGTGCTTGTTGCTCACAACTATGTCTTGTGAGCTGAGGAAGTGGACAATCCCCTTGGTGTTGTGGCAGGTCTGCCCCTTATCGTTTCCTTCTTTCCCCTTTGCTGTCTTGCAAGGGCATTCTTTTCCTTTGCTTTGTTTACCGCTCGCATTGATGCACAACGAGTTAGCATGGACTGCTGACTTGGTGCCCCATGATTGGGTGAAGTCATACGGCCTACCTCTCTCTCGCTCTCTCTTCATCTCTTCGTGGTGGTTTTGTTGACGTGGCACTTTGTGATTAGTCAGAATTGAAAAAATCACAACTTTTTATTCCTTGTCCAAAAATTAAAAGAAAATATATTTTGGAATTAGAAAAATGTAAGTCTTCTAATAAGAATGTTTTTGAGACTCGGTTTTGAGTTTTAATTGAAAGGTCTTTTCTAAAAATGAATTTAATACATAAAAATCACCAAAACTACACTTTAAACCTCATAACTCCAAAATAGACAAACTTATATGTTATCTTAATCAGGAGAACCTAATAAGACCAATGGTGATATTTTTAGAGTCTAAATTGAAGTTCTGTTCAAAAAGTTCAAAAGTTAGGGTTTCCTTACCTTTATATATATGTAAAACCCTAATCCATGATTATACATTGAAAATAAGAAAAGAGGGTTTTGGAATCAATTAATGTAGTAATAGAGAAGTAATTAGATTTAATTACGAAAGGTACATGTTTTCCTTACACCTAAGTTGGGAATAATTGTAAACCCTAACCTAGTTTCTATAATGAGGCTTCTATGAAACCCTAATTTCTCTTTTGATAATTCCTTTGTTATATTTTCCACAAAATACATTTTATTATTTATTTCTTGGGTCTTGTACCCCACTACCATGTTTCTATTTTTTGATGATTATACTTGACATTGTTCTTAGCATGATGATTTTATTAGACTATTTACTAGTGTAGTGGTACATTTGTACAACCACCCATAGATAGGGCATGTGTAAATTTGCCCAGGGGAATGTGTTACTCTCCCCAATACAGAATATTTGTAGGTGATTGGAATGTGTTACTCTCTCTCATCTATTCATTGAGGTTAGGTAGGTGCCTAAACCCTACATAGTTTAGGTATTCAATATTAATCATCCATGCAAACTTTAACTATTTCTATTATGGCAAGCATCTATTTATTTATACCTCATACTTTTGACCATCTTCATCTTATGATGAAATCTTAGCCTTTATTTCCATATTGTTTCTTATCTTTTATCCTTGTTTATTTTATCTAACACATACATTGTTTTCTTTCCCTTTTGCTAGGTGCTTTCCCAACCACCCATGGTTATATGAAGGTGTTGAGCAAGGCCAAGGTGACCAACTTTAGGAGTAAAAGATTCAAGTTTTGCTATCAAGGACGAATATGATGATTATTCTTAGATCCTATAGTTTCTTTTTTGTTTTTCTTTTCAAAGAAACTCATGGAGTGAATTGAGTTCAAAAAAGCAATGTAATAACTTAGCTTCTTTCCTCTACTATTGACATTTTACATGTATCTGAAACATGCTTATTTACTTGGATTATTATACATGCATTCCACAATGTCTATTTTTCTTTTAAAAAATGGATGTTTTGTATTTTCTTTAAATTTTAGTAAGGAGGTGATCTAGACTCTTTACAAACATTATGAAAAAAAAATGTAGTATAAGTATGAAATCATTGTTCCTCCAACCTTGCGCCCAACACTACAAGAAAACTTGATTTGTGTAAGGGTTTGACCATTAGAATGTGTTAGGGGTATAACCCATATAATGGGCGTCTAATGGTCGGAACCCTTACACAAATGAATAACCTAATTTTTATAAAAAAATGACCAAGTATAAATCAATGGTCTAGATCATTTTGTTTAATTGAGTGGTCAGGATTTGTCAAGGGAAAAACAAATATGCTAACCTCATTCCCACATACATGTCTCTCCCACACTCCCATCTCTCCAATATGCACTGCAAGCCCAAGTATTCTGAAGAGATTTCCCTCCGCATGTGACAATTCCAACGTGAATGCGTCTAACATTGTGGAGATGATGAAGTTGACAGTCTCCACTTCTACCCCCTCCATCTCGGTGTGCCCTCCTCCTTCTAGGTTCTATCTCCTTTCCCTCCTCATCTTGTTTTGCTCTAGGTATCCTCACCCCTCTTCTCATTTTGTAATGGTTTGATCTTCCTTATCTTTGTTCCAAGATCCTTACATGTTCTTTTTATTATGCAATGATTTTTATCTATGAACACTGCAGAAACCAGATCACCATCATTGACACCCTTCTTAGATTGATTGGTTAGTGAAAGTCAGAGGAGGCCCTTTTATCCTTTCTCGGTTGTTGTCCTACCCTCCTTCTGTGTGGTGAACCCCTCCTCCCATTTGACCTTGAAAATTTCCACCTTGCTGTGATTTTGCACCCTACTCTATTGGTTTCTTGACTCTAGAGCCCCTACATCATCACTGACAACATGCTCTAGTCTTTCATCCTAGTCTCAGTCTCTTACAACCTATCTTGAACTTACAAACTATACAATGGTTTAGCAGGAATGCATGATGTTCCTATTTTATCTAGTGCCTCAAGATTCATCATAATGCTGACTAACTTCATAATCATTGACAACAAGTGCAGGTCCATTAAGGTGTTATGAGGTTCAAGGGTATCATGTAATAGGTAATAAGGCTGACCTTTATCCTGGATGTTTTTTATTACACTTCGATTGATAAAATTCTTGAATTTTCTTCTTCTTTGTTTTGTTTACTTGTTACCCTCTTACCTCTTTTCATTCTATTATGATTACTGATTTGCATATCTTGGTGTGATGAATTAATAGTAAATCACAAGTCAAAATCTCAAATATTGAATGTTGATGTATGAGACAAAAGGCGTACATTTCAGCCAAATTTGTGTTCATTACAAACATAAATGTATAAGTAGTTTTAAATAACAATTCAAATAAGCCATTCACTTCATGCCATATAAGTTATTATATAACAATGACATGTATACATATTCAAAAGATGAAATGCCATGACTCTCTTATAAAATGATATTCACACTTTTCCTACTTTTCTAATGACATGTCTCTCATGGAAAAAGATGTAATCTTCTAGTCTAAAAGGTTTTTGGTACTTATGATCTATTGGATTTGCATCACTTATATAGAACTATACTAAAATAATGTGAACATCATTAAGTATCTTTTGATATCACAATGTCATTTTTTGTTTTGCAATGTGATATTCTTGCTAGGTAAACTGACTGTTAGCTTCACTCACTTCTTGTTGATTAGTGGTTTTGCATGAAGTAGGGTTCAATAAACATTGCTTGATTAAGAATTAAATTTGGTTACTTTAATGACCAATAAGTCATTATTGTTATGTCATATATGAGTCCAAGTCCTTAACTAATATGGCTATGATCATACTTTCTCACCTTAGTTGAGATTGTACTCTATCTATCAATCATCTTGATTTTGATTGTTGAAACCTAATAATTATAACGATGGTCAACTCATTTTCCCAATAATGCAATTGAACTCTATGTGATTGTATTTGTCTTATAGGTTAGTGTAGCCTACTCATGTTGTTACTTCACTCATTAAGAATGACAATAATGATTCTTTATGGAATGAGAATGGGTAATAAAAATTCCAAGCATACATAAAACGTAGATTTTACTATGAAGTCATGCATATTTAGTATATTGATAGACATATTTTAAACTTATATAACCTACTCTAAAATTTATATTGGTAAATCTCATAGAATTTGCAATATGCATTCTTGAGAGTCTCAATATTTTACATTGGTCATAGACTTCAATTATATAAAATTTGTTTTAAGGGCCTTGAGTCCTTTTCTCCATTATTTGTGTGATAAGTGTTTTATAATGCACTAGCTAATTTTTGGTTTGTTACAAATTAATATGACAAGAGGGTGCTTTGAACGAAAGAGTGCGATGGAATTTGAGTGATACAAAATCCTACTATGAGAAATGGGAGTGTAAGTATAGATATTGATTGGGATCATTGGTGATTTTTTGTGTTTTTTGCTTTATTGTTGTTTAAGGTCAATGGACTAAGACAAGCATAAGACAAGGGTTTGTCATTTGTTCATTGCATTTTTTGTATTTGGAATTGTGGAGATATGTAATAAAATCTCGATTTAGTGGGCTTAGTTCGACATGTGTCTTTTTTGTTCACTTAGTTTTCACTCCTATATCAAAAACTATATGTAAAATTCTTTCTAAATTGATTATGTCTCTTTCCATGCCATCTATACTATAGAAGAAATATGTGAGACCCTAACCTTGCTTAAAGTTTTTAACAAGCTTAATTACCATAATTTAATGCTTAAAAACGTAGTCTAACCTTGTGATATGATTTGGAAACATACAATAATCTTCAGTTTCAAATTTGGTCCAATTTGGAAACTGATTGAGCATGTTATGCAATTTTATGTACATTTTGGAATTCTCTACAATTTACCCAATTGAGGGGTTTCATTTGCAATTTTTCACATTATTTATGGTCCTTAGATGTTAGAGTATCATTATTGATATTTTGAGCCTTGGGGTTCTCAATTGCACCTTGGTTTAGTGGTAATTTGCTTCAAGGGTGATTTATGGTTTTACCCCCCCATGGATGAGCTACCTTCAAAGGCTAACAAATGATGTCTCTACTGGTTTGGGAAACAACTGATGGCCATCAACCACATGTACCACTAGGAACCACCCACTGGACATCCTAGAAGCTCTAGGATGATGGTTCATGCTGGTTTGGTTCCCTTGAACTCATGGTTCACTTATAGACATGATCAATTGATGGTTTAACCACCTATTGACCTAAACAATGAACAAATGATGGGTAAATTTGACCAATAGGCTATGTCTGGCCTGGAGACAATCAACCAATGGCCCAGAAGTCTAGAATAGCTGGTGGACCTACTGATTTCTCGTCCATGGAATCTTTAAGCCAACGACACATGGAGAGATGGTTGTACACCTCATGCTTGCTTCCATCCTTATCCATGGGCTAAATCTACCTCTTCCTTGCCCATGTAAAAAAACTTTTCTTGCTTTATATTTCCTCTAACCTAGAGCACCAACCTTTCTCTTTTTATCTATAGAAACATGTGGTCCAAGGTAGAATACGACCTTCCTTTTGATAAGAAGGTCTCCTAGAGCTCCATCTAGTTCTACCTAGGGTTTCCAAGGTAGTCTCCTAAGGTTTCCAACCAAGGCAAGTTGTTTTATTCCTTCCTTATTAGTTTTTCTTTCTCTTCTTCTTCCTCAGACCTTCATCCAGGTCGAAACTCATCTGTTCTATGGTAAAAGTTGCTCTAGAGATCAAGATCCTACCTTTCTTCCTTCTTCTATCTTGGGTTTGCTCCTTTTATGCAGAAAGGTGATGCTTGGTCGAGTTTAGAGCTTATTTTTGGGTTTTCTACCTTCTTTATCGAGTTTTCTTGCTTCTAAGAAGTATGTTCTTCTTTGTAGAGGTGATTTTTATAACCCTCTTCACTTTTATTGCTTACTACAAGCTTGTTTGCATAAGTTCTTGCTCTAAAAACAAAGATCTATGCTTGTAAAAAATAACCTTGCCTGGGGTTTCAATTTTTATGGTGTTTCTTGTTTAGTTTCTAGATTTAGATGGACATTAAACTCTATACTTGACCTTTTTAAGGAAGAATAAGATGACTTGGATCAGGTTGTCTTGACAACCAATTGTGCTAATCACCTAACAACTAATGGCTTATACCTAGGTTTTGAGGCTGATTTTCATTTTATACATCAACTGATGGTAGTACCCTTGCAACAACCAATTGTGTTGCAATCTTGATAGCCGATGGTAGTGACCAAGGGTGTCAACCGATGGTCACCCCTTAGGTCAGGTGTTGGCTCAATTAGATGCTTAATGATAAATAACTAAGTACCTTAATGATGTTATCAATCAATGGTGACATTAGCTTAATATCCAATGGTGATTAATGAATATAGTGTTTATCTAACAACCATTGATGACTTGATTGTCACAATTGATTATGGATCAAGTCCCCACAACCGATGGTGAGTTAAGGATGTAGTTGTAGCATCAATTAAGCCTTAAACCAATGGTTTCTTGGGTCACTTGATGCAAAGGTTGGACCTATACTCGAAGTGATGGTTTAACATATGAACCTGATCTGATGGTTAGGATCTCACACTTCTTTATCTAATAGTTTTAAATAACGAGCATGATCCAATGGTTGATATTGGATGCTTCAACCTCCAATGCTTGGATTGAAACCTATAGTATTACATGCAATTTCTAATAATCTGAATTTGATGGCTTCCCTCATGTGATCAATTTAAGGAGTTTGATGATTGATATGATGGCTTGCTTAAAATGTGCAATCAATGATGGTTTTTAACCCCTCAACCTATGATGATCATTTATGTTATCAAATAAGGGATGTTTAAATTTTAATGGGGACTCTTTCTATGCCACAACTCAATGGCTTTACATATGGTTTATTTAAGGTGTTTACTTATGTAAATAACCAATGGTCTTATCTTTTGAACATCCAATAGTTCATGTTATGTTGTGGTATTGTGATATGGGTTGAATGATGATGGAACCAATGGAGGTTTGATCTTAACAAGGTAGTCTTACCTTTTCCCTCATACAAATAGATAGGATAATGACCATATCATGTTTACATGTAACCTTAATGGGATATAGTTTGTTATATTTATTTCTAATGACATTTTATGATGATGGGTAACTATGATTAGCCTTACTTAGTGGAATAGCATAACAACGGTGTCTCTCTTATTGTTGAACTAACCCTAGTATGCTATAACTTGATGGTTACACCTTGAGTTATGTGTGGATCCATACTTGAGGATAGTATGGAATGTGATGGTGATGCTTCACCATATACATTTGTGATCCAATGGGGATACCATGAGTTAGGGTTTGGGGATGAGTGCTAATTAGTAATATCTATATAATTCATCTTGTTGAACCTAACTCTAACGCAAGTAGATGATGATGACAATTTGTACTTAACTTCCTTGTATTGATGGTATGCAGGTGGAGTAATCTTCATAATGTAATTATAACCCTAATGTGTTAAGAGGTGATTATCAATGACTTATGATTGACACATTCTTATGTTAAATATGTGCATTATGAGTGCGATGATGGTTAATCATACCTAGCTTCCTTGTTTGTTGATGTAATAAAGAAATGCTCTTAATGCTAAAATAACACTGTAATGTTATGTTATGAATAACACCGGGCTATTTAATGCTATATTGTGTTGAGCTTGTGAATCACATGTAATGTGACATTGTTGAGCCTTGACATAAGGAATGGAAGGACAATGATGATCTTGCAGGGTATAGTGTGATGATCTTAATGACCTTTAGGCATGGTTGAGCCCTGAATGAGGTATAATCCTCTTTGTAATGTGATAAGGATTGGAACCCTGGAACATGTGATGAGGAATTGTGTACTGTGGTAAGATGATGACAAGTGTGAACTCATGTATGACAATGAATAATATATGTAGTGATTGTGATTAAGCATTATGTCTCGTACATTTAATATCTCTTAGAATTCTTATATTACAATGTTTTCTTGAAATGAATTAGGGTTTGTATGTCCACTTGTATGGTGCAACTTAGTTCACTCAATTGGCATAACTAATCAAGTGAAATCTTAATCATGTAGTGCCATGTGACATAGATCCATTCCAGAGTCAGGAACTTTGTTGGATTGTGTAATGAGTCTTCCTAAGGGGAAATCGAAGCTCATACATAACATGTTGAGTATGCAGGGACAACTTGGTACCCTAGCAGGATGTTTTGTTCGTGGGACACAAGATAGGATGGGACTCATAATCCTATTTGTAACCCAATCCTGTGTTTGGATGCACAAAATTAAGACTTGATTGTACACAGAAAGTAAACAAATCCTAACTGGTTGGGACTCGTCAGTTCTGCACCCCCCTAGGTATTGCTCTGAGATTCATTGCCAATTCTCAATAACAAGTCCCCGACGGGCCTGACGAACATTTGACAGCTCTGTTCCATATCATGAATCGTGATGCCCCATTCGAGAGTTCCAGTGTCTATCATCTTCCTCTTCTAGGAACGACCTCTGCCTCTCTCAAAATATAGATGTGGGATCACATACCCCATTGGCCTTGCCATCTCACTACCCAGAATGGCCTCTTCACTTGACACGCTGGGGAGGTACTCATAAATCTCTGCCTCAAAGAGTGAGATGGGCTTGATTAATACCTTACCGTAATCATGCTCGCCACTGGAGATGATGGGTGGAAAGGCCATGAGAAGGAATGTGGATAGAATGAGGAGCTATTGCGACATTGTGACTCAAACGGCCATGGACACACTAGTAGTGAAGATGGGAGAAACAACAGAAGGGATGAGGGAAGATCACCAGAAAAAGTAACATGGCTTGATGAGCATGGGTTCCCTCCCTGCTTCTGCACCACATAGCAGAGTGCTGACCAAGCCTTTCCTTCACACCACCACAAGCTATTGTTGCCAATGCTAGCATATAAACAAAGAAAGTTTGTTGCTACATCTATCACAGAATGGTGACCACTATTGTGTTATTGCTTCTATCCTAGCACTGAAACAATTGTGCACTTCGTTTTTTTCCTTTTGTTGTTGCATTTACTATCATCTATATACTATCATCCCCTTTTCCTTCTGTCCTCTACCACAAAAGGTGAATTTAGGCGCAATTGATCTATAGGTTGACAACCGTTCAATCCAATCCCACTACATTATCCTATTGCATCTAAACATCACATTGGAATCTTAGAATCCCATCCGCTACCTATACCAGTCGATGTTGTCCTTCTCTGCATCCCACTATAATCCTTTCTCATGAACCAAACATGATGTAATATCAAGCAATTGAGGGTGACTATAGTCATGCATGAGCCTCAGATCATGCCTTGGGATTTGTTATATATATGATTTGATTTAGCGGACAACTACGGTTGTACCTTAGTGGCAGGGTTTTGCTTGCATACCCTGATGACCAGTGTCGTAACCTGTACCAAAGGGGGACTAGGTATTATCAACTTGACTATATGTCACTGTAATGGTAGCATTGACTGATACGTCACTTCCTTTTTACTCGTACTGACTGAGGGGAAGAAGATCTTGGAGTCTGGCTCTTCCTAGATCTTGTGTGGAACTGATTGCAAACAAGTAGTGGTCAGTTGAACTTTGGGTGGTACAACTCAAACACCCCATGCTGTAATAAAAGATTTAATACAGCCATGTAGCATATTTTTTTAGGGTTATACACAATGCTTCATTTTGGATGATAACCCTGGTTTGTTTTCCTTGCATAGAGATGATGTATAGTAATATAAGATATGATAGATATGCTAATCTTGTAGTTATATCATGTTGTAAATATGCTTATGTTGTCATATATAATAACACTGATAGTTAAGATGATGCTACTAGCTATGTTTAATATTTCTAGCCATGCCTATATAATTTGAAATGCTTAAACTACTAATCATGTGTATGCAGTTAGTTGTGCTTATGATGTTATCTCTACTCATGATGTAGACTTGTTCATTTTATTAAACATGTTAGTATTGATACCCATGTTATGCTACTAGATTACTTATGCATTTATCAAGGCATATGCTGATAGTTAGATGAATGATGATGATTCTTATCAAATGCAATCTTATGAAACTTGAGTAGATATTTGATAGAAGAAATAAATTTATATGTTACATGTATATACATTGATAATCATACTTGTTGTTAACCTTATTTGCTTAATCTATTTAGTATGGTTGAACTATTCAATTTACTCAGTTGACTATCAAATACTCCAACTTCTCAGTCATTTACTGTGTAATCTAATGTAATCAATATCTATTAGAGAGAGTTATATCTCTCGCTCGGATTGGGTCTCGCCTTGTTGGTCACCACATCTTTTTAGGTGATCAGCAGTAGTGGCAAGAGACTGTGGAAGTAAGGAGAATATGAGGCGTTGAACCCTAGAGATGGTTTTTAGTTATCTAGTGTGTCCTAGAGTCATCCTTGCAGTCTCAGGTCCATGAGAGAAAGTTTGTAATTGGTGTTTCAATCGAATTAGGTTTTTGGTAGCATGTTATATGCTTATATAAGTGATAAATGTGGAAATGTTTCTTGTGTAATATGTATTTGTGGTGGCTGAGGTCATAGAACAACTGAAAGAGATTTTGAGCATGATATGAAAAAAAGTAAGTTGTTGGGATTTCATGTAAATGTCTCTCAGCATTTGGGAAATGTTGAAATCGGTTTTAATTTACCCTATTTTTTGGGTTTGTGTTAATTAATGAGTAATCATGTTTTCTATTTTGAGTAATCTCGTTTAGTGTAATTGGTTCTCACAAGTTGGTGTTAGAGCTCTAGGTTCATTGAGTCTACATGGAAATTAGGACTTAGGACTAGGATAATGTCTAAGTAAGGAATATGACATGAAAACATGATGCATACTACCTAATCTCAGTACTCGGGTGCCCTGGCTAGGTATTCCAATATTGAAGAAAAGGTAAGTATGAAACTCTTAGATTGATTTCTTTCTAATTACTCTGATCAAATAGTCATTTTGAGACAACCTAAAGAGCCTATTGAATACGAAATTATGGTGCAGATATTTCAATCTTACCCTAAAGAAGATGAGAATTACATCATTACCTATCAAAACTTGAATATTTGGTAACTATAAGAGAAAGATACAACCATGAAACCTAAATATGAATACAAATAAACAAAAGAGGAGTTCTTGAAGCTATTATTTAAGAAGAGAATAAAGTAAAAGACAGATAAGTCTGTGCTGATAAAGTGATTCAAGGTATGAAATTCACATAAGAAGGAGAGAGATCGTGTTATAAGTATTATATGAGAATATGAATGAGGACAATGACATATGAATAAATTGGAACCTGAGTAAATTTCAGACCAACCTATGTGTGTAAGAAGTGCTAATGTAAAATCTTCATGGATATGAAAGAAATTAAGGGAGAAGATCCCTTTCTAATGAAGAAAATGTGTAATATGATGATCTATTCCCAAATAAGTGGTTGAAAAACATTATAACATGAAACGATATACAAGAATAATGAATAGCTAATGACAAAAGAGGAATGAGATATGATAATATTAATAATTCCTATGTTAATGGCAAGGAGCCCAAGCTATAAAAGGTAATATGACACATAAAAAAGTATATCCTTCATGGGAAAAGTAGAATTGGTTACCTTTTTGCTAGTGACCCCTGGACAATGATTCTTTGATGTGGGAAGTGTGTTTCCCTTTATGTTCTTTCTTTTTGAGGAATATCCTTCAAGTGGATCTCATGCCACTTGGTACATGTGGATTCATTGTAATCGTAGGATGGATATCTTGATATGATGAGTGGTTGCCTTGGACTATAGTTCCAAAATATTTATGTTTTGTAATGAACATGCTTTTTGAGCCTTCCATGAGTTAGGGGGATTCATCCTATATGTTCTTAGCTGGTTATGATGTTGAGGAAGTGGATGAAACCAAGATATGAGTTATTTATAACACATGTGGTGCATACCAAGGTAATGAATCCTAGTATTTAGAGTGTACTAGTTATATATGAGTTAAAGATACCTATTAGATGAGTTGTCCATTATTTCTCTCCATTAGAGAGAGAGAGAGAGAATTGATGTTGATCCTCTAAGTGTTGTTTGGGAAAGGAAGAGTGATTCTATAATGTTGTGTACATTATATTGATAGTTGGGCAAAAGACCATTATTAAGAATAGATGGTTTGTTGATCAACAGAGATGTGTTATTGTGATCCTTTAAGATAAACCTAAGATCGGAATATCAATGGATAAGAGTTAGATTGGATGATATAATTTACATGATCATAATGAGTTTAGGGTTGACTAAAATGTCTTCTTGTGATTATGATACATCTTCTAAGTGTGTTGTGTGAATCTTGGTAAGATAAAGATAGTCTTATTTCTCTACCCATAACAAGGTCAACTAGGAAGTTTTATTTGTTAAAGGTTGTAGACAAGTGTATGATTCTTCAACTAGACAGATGGTCAATCCACCATTGAGATGATTAAAGAATATTCTAAGAACATATTCATCTTATTTCTTGACAATTAGGGGATGCCTACCTGATTGATTAAGTTGCTTATTCTAACCACCATCAAAGGAGCATAGAGATGAAACCTTGTAAAGTGACATATGATAAGACATACATGATGTTTCATGTTTGGAAAAGCCAACAAGTCTCTGAGTAATGTTTGATACAACAGATAGAATAGTTCAAGATGACAATTAGATTCCCAAGTTGGAAAGGTTCTACCAAACCTGTACAGGTGGCACAATAGTTCCTATGATGAACCAAGGTGACACATGCGAGAGTTGAAGGAGACGAATATGACTTTTATGTGAATGATATGGCATCACCATGAGATGAAAGTAACCATGTGGAAGATTGAGAATGAGGTGCATGATAAGTATCTATCATTGTCTACCTTGGATTTCAGGGGCGAAATCCATGTCAAGGGTTTATGCTTGTGAAACCCTAACCTTTCTCAAAGTGCTTAACAAGCATAATAACCATAATTTAATTCTTATAAACCTAATCTAACATTGTGATATTCTTTGTAATCATAATATAAACTTAACTTTCAATTTTGGTCCAATTTGGATATTGTTTGAGCAAGCTTTACAATTTTATGTACATTTTGAACTTTTCTACAATTTACCCAATTGAGGGGTTTTCTTTGCAATTTTTCACATCATTTATGTTCTTGAGATGTTATCCTATCATTCTTGAGCTTTTTAATCCATGGCGTTCTCTATTGTACCTTGGTTTGGTGGTGATTTTCTTCAGGGGTGATTTAGGGTTTTACCCCCACCCCATAGATGAGCTACCTTCAAAGGCTAACAAATGATGTCTCCACTTGTTTGGGCAACAACTGATAGCCATAAACTATAGGGACTTTTGGCAAACACCCACTGGCCATCCTATAGGCTCTAGGTTGATGGTCCATGCTTGGTTCACTTGAACCCATGGTTCACTTATAGGCATGATCAACCGATGGTTTAACCACTTATTGAACTAAATGATAAACAAACAATGGGTACCTTGGACCAACCTGCAATGGCTAGCTTGTGATACCATAAACCGATGGACCAGAAGTCCCCAACAACCAGTGGACCTATTGCTTGCTCGTCCATGGAAGCTTTAAGCCAAGGACACATGGTGAGATGTGTGTACTCATGCTTGCTTCCATCCTTGTCCATGGGTTATATCTACCTCTTCCTTTCCCATGCATGAAACCTTTACTTGATTTCTCTTTCCTCTAACCTGGAGAACCGACCTTGATCTGTTTTTTTTGTATAAACAAGTGTTCCAAGGTAGAAGATGACCCTCTTTTTGATAAGGTCTCCTAGAGATCCATCTAGCCTTACCTAGGGTTTCCAAGGTCATCTCCTAGGGTTTCCGACCAAGGCAAGTCTTTTTGTTCCTTCCTTCTCCATTTTTATTTCTCTTCTTCTTCCTTATACTTTCCTCTAGGTCAGATTCTGTTGTTCCATCGTAAAAGTTGCTCTAGAGCTCAAGATCCTACCTTTCTTACTTCTTCTAAGGTTTGCTCCTTTTATGGAGAAAGGTGATGGTTGGCCGAGTTCAGAGCTTCATTTTGGGTTTTCTACCTTCTTGCTAGAGTTTTCTTGCTTCTAATAAGGTTGTTCTTCTCTATAGTGGCAATTTTTATCACCCTCTATGCTTGTAGAAGATAATCTTGCCTAGGGGTTCGATTTTCACAGTGTTTCTTGCTTAGTTTCCAGCTTTAGATGGATCTTAAATATAACACCCATTATCACACCAACAACAAGATTACACAAAAACACACGGATATAACCATTAACACCTTATTATAAAAAATCACTCAAAATTAAAACTATTTTCCATAAAGATCCACTGCTAGATAACTCTTTATAAGAAGGCCCAAAGCCTGTCATATATATACAACATGGTGCGTTAGTGTTCCACATAACACAATTTTACCATTACCCAAAATAAGTACATGAGTAAACTATAAGAAACAACAACATATTAGTCAAAATCTCATATCAATCATGAAACCATAGAGAGACTATCCCGTCAAGGACCTGAGAGTACATGGATGACACATAGGACTTCTATCTTCAACAAAACACAACTAACAACACACCACGTCAAAATTTTAGGTCTTCTTCCTAGTATTGTCTTGTCTCATCTTACATGATCTCTGCTTCCTCGTATATGTCCACCTAAAGTTTTGTGGAACCCACAAGGTGAGACAAAAGTCCCAGTAGGATATATAACACTAGGCCAACAATATTATTATGATAGATATATTGTTAATTAGAACATAAAGTAAATCTACACTATACTAAACAAATTTGACCATATATTATGTATCATAGAATATTATCATGACTATGCGGTTCAGATGACTTTGATTGAACAATAGATAGTAATTACTTAGAAGAAATATGAACAACATGTATGACAACTGCAGATTATGTCATATAAATACAGTTGTAGCCTCATCCAATGTTTTTGTATTCCTTCCTCAAAAGGAATATATTACATAGATATTTGAATCTTTCAATAATCAATCTCATCATTATGCCCATACTTAGAGGCACACAATGCTCAAGCTTATAATGCATACAGTCACATTCAAGAACACACACTAGATCTTGTTTTATGCCCTAACTAATACCTATGAGCATTTGAGTCGTACCACCCAAATCCAACCGCCCCCTATGAAGGGACATCAACGGTGCCATTACACGTCCAAGGAGAGTTGGAGTTAAAGTCCTCACCCACAACTCCCGGTCAGTTTGAGAGACAACATAGAGACATATTAGTCAACTATTTAATCAACTAGCCTGCCTTGGTACATGTCACAGTGCTAGAGAATTGCTAACTCATGGCTATTCATATAAATAGAATTATCTCACTCATGGTCATTCAAATAAAAGGATTGGCTCACACATGGCCATTTTTCACTAAAAGGATTGTCTGCCAATTGTAGTTATTTCAATGACAGGATTGGATCACTCATGGCCATCCATTTTATAAAAGAATTGGATCATGGATGGCCATTGAAAAGGATTGGCTCACTCATGTCCATCCATACCACATAATTATTTTATGGATGCAACTATATGATTAACTATAAAGCCGTACATATTCAATAATATGCATTCCGAGTTAAACTTGTTTCACCATCCAGCAAGTTCTGACACTGAATGGATCTATGGCTAGGGCAACCTACAACCTTAGGTGTATCACAACATCAATCAAGTTACAAATATGCCACACAAGTAAATTCTACAAGAACAGTGTAATACATCCTTTAAGAAATCTCCTAACAATTGTAACACATATTTGTTACTTTATCACAATTATCCTAAGATTTCAATCCTTTAAACACACTACTGATAATATCATCTCATCATTATTATCACATGCTATGGGGTTTCAATCTCTTTGTTCATTATTGAACCATGTCACCTCTCACTAGGCAACAACCATCTCTGGGTCATAAGATCCATATAAACATTATACTTGTTGTACAAGTATTTCACATGGCTCACGCATGGCCCATGCAATCTATGTAATTTCACATCACCATAGCCCGTAGTTGGCTATTCTTATTACATCAAAACACTTGAATGGTTAAGATCTCATGATAAAAGAGACATCACTTTAAATATTAGCATCATGACGTAAGAGAAAAGTCCCTCAATTAAGTTACAACCCTCTCATGATTGGGGTTAGAGTTTTTATTGCAGCCAATTAGGGTTTTTAGGTTTATATTCAACAAACAGACCCTAATTCATACTCCTCACATCTAGGAGCTTATTTCATTTCCATAATTATTTAATCATATGTGATTAATCTCATCAATTATCATTAATTGATTTTTGACATGAGTGATATAAGTTTCTCTCTGATCCTCATTAGGATACTAGATTCAACTTTAACTTGTTGTATTGACTTGACCCTCTTTAGGGTCTATTGACTTACACTTATCAAAGAATATCCATCTTACTACATGATAGTGTGTCAACTTGATTATACTCCTCATGTGTCGGCCTACACTCATCTAGGTATATTGTCTTAGACAGATTCTCCTTGTTTCGGCTTAAACACATCTACTTGTGTCGGCCTAGACACTATCACTTGTGCCAACCTAGACACTCTCTACTTGTGTCATCCATGACTCTTGTGTCATCCATAGAACTTTGTAGTGTGTCGGCCACACTAACAACTTTGTGTGTTGGCCAAGGTGTGTCAGGAAACACTACTTGAAGTGTGACAGGTTGTTAGGGTTAAGGCATATCAAGTTGACCACATATCTTCACTCGTATTCAAGATATCAGCCTGATCTCATCATTAGCCTCAGGTGACAGGATAGAAAACTATAAGAACAATAGTCCCTTACATGTAACAAACCAATAATGGTTTAGGACCTCATATGTATCAGTTTAGCTCTACTTTAAGGTTGTGACAGGCAACCCTAAGTGTGATGGGTTAGGCATCTTCATGTCATCCTCTTGCTCAACTAGGGGCATCACAATTTGGTACTCCATCTCACAAGATATCCTCCTGTTCATGATGGGCTAACACTCTCAACCTATCAGTCTAAGATGTCAACCATAATGGGCTAGCTCTTCTAGGACATGATGGGTCAGCCCCATCAAAATATATCAGTTTCCCAAGTGTGAGGAGTTGTTACATGATGTGTCGGGTTAACCATCACAACTCATGACGACCACTCACAACTTGGTGTATATATTGACTTGTCATCTTCAAGCTTCGACCCTTCATCCACTAAATACTATAGTTCATGTAAAACAACCCCATATATTCATTAGATCTCATAGAATCATCATTCACTCAAGAAAAATCGAAATGGAAAAGGTATCACCAAGTATTGCATGATAGAAGATGAATAATAATAAAATTGAGTTCAAGTTATATAACCTGCCTCAAGATCACCACTAGAGCTTCAAGATCCAAAGATTCACGTTTCTAAGGGTGAAGATGACTTATCCAAAGGTCTAAGATTCGACCATAGCTTCACTTCCATCAAGAAGAAGGTATCATGATTTGAAACTTGGTGAAGGAGAAAAGAAAGAAGGGAGAAACCATGATCCAAGAAGCATAGTCCACCCAAGGTTGAAGATGAACATGGCTTAACCTTAGGAAAGATGCTCAACCTTCGTCATGATCCTTCAGCTCCTAGGTCCATCCACTAAGAAAGGAATGATATGAGGGTCGAAATCTTTACTAGGAGGTGAAAAGAGATGCTTATATATTTGAGGCTCATGAGAGAGAGTGTATGTGAAGTGTCACCACCAGATGCACTTAGGTGACACGTGTCCATGCATGGTGACTCCATACATCTAAGATTATCTTGACATGGAAAACTATTGTGGATAATTCAAGGATGAGGTATGGACCATTGGGTATCTTGCTTGACAAGATATCACAAGTCAATATCACTTTTCATGCAAACTGATACAACTTTTGCGAGGATCTTCTAAACCCATATGCTTTGCTTACTTGAGGTGCTTAACCCGATATGAATATTTCCAAAAAGTTGGTAAAATAATATTGGACCTCCTATATGACTTCCATGTTGATAGGCACTCACATATACCCTGCATAACTCGACACAACCTTATTTAGGGTTTAAGGTACTCAATCTTTAGTTCTTTCACCATCAAGAGTGCTATCAGTCATCCAAGATTCAAAAAAGGCACCCCTCCTTTCTCTCCCCTCTTGATGATTCTAAGAGAGATAAGGGAAATTCTATAGATGGTAATTTGCATATTTACCTCTTTGGGTAATTTGTAATTTACATCAAAAATAGCACACAAAGCACAAGCATCATCCACATAGGCTCAACTTGAAACTTAAGCTCTCCAAAAGGTAACCCATAGCATCATCTTCTAATTATGATGCTAAAGCATTAACAGAATACTCAACATGTGACATTTTGCAAGATAACCCCTTATCTTGGGTAAATTGCACTCTGGTCATTAATAAGCAAATATTGCTAAAAAATTACTTGAACGAGATCAAATTTGAAACATAGGTGTCTAACATGGTAGTAAAACACCTCAAAGGATTATATTAAAGTTTAAAACAACTTACTTAAGAAAAATAAAAAGGATTATTCCAAAACCTAGATCAAGGGTGTTACATTAAACTCTGTACACGACCTGCTTAAGGAAGAAAATGACTTGGATCTGGTTGTCTTGGCAACTGATGGTGCCAAGCACCTAACAACTGATGGCTTATACCTAGGTTTCAAGGATGATTTTAATTGTATACATCAACCAATGGTAGTGCCCTTACAACAACCGATGGTGTTGCAATCTTGATAACCGATGGTAGTGACCAAGGGTGTCCACCGATGGTCACCCCTTAGGTCAAGTTTTGGCTCAATTAGAAGCTTAATGATCAAAACCTAAGTACCCTAATGAGGCTATCAATCAATGGTGACATTAGCTTAATGTCCAATGGTGATTAATGAATATAGTCTTGATCTAATAGCCAATGGTGACTTAATGGTCACAACCGATGATGGATCCGGTCCCCATAATCGATGGTGAGTAAGGATGTAGTTGTAGCATCAATTAAGCCTTAAACAATGGTTTCTTGGGCCACTTGATGCAAAGGTTGGACCTATACTCCAAGTGATGGTTTTAACATATGAACCTAATCCAATGGTTAGGATCTAGTACTTCTCTATCTAATAGTTTAGAATAATGAACTTGATCCAATGGTTGAGATTGGATGATTCAACATACATTGGTTTGGATTAAAACCTATAGTATTACATGTGATTTCAAATAATCTAAATTTGATGGATTCCCTCATGTGATCAGTTTAAGGAGCTTGATGATTGCTATGACGGCTTCCTTAAAATGTACAACCAATGATGGCTTTTGACCCCACAACCTATAGTGCCCTTTATATTATTAAAGAAGGGATGTTTAAGGTTTAATGGTGACACTTTATATGTCACAATTCAATGGATTTACATATGGTTTTTTTAAGGTGTTTACTTATGTAAATAACTAATGGTCTTATCTTTTCAACATTCAGTAGTTCCAGGTGATGTTGTGGTATGGTGATATGGGCTGAATGATGATGGAACCAATGAAGGTTTGACCTTAACAACGTAGTCTTACCTTTTCCCTCATATGAATAGATAGGATAATGACCATATCATTTTGACATGTAACCCTAATGGGATATAATTTTCTATATTTAATTATAATGAACTTTAATGATGATGGGTAACTATGATCATCATTCCTTAGTGGAATAGTAGAATAATGGTTTCTCTCTTATTATTGAACTAACCCTAGTATGCTATAACTTTATGGTTACACCTTGAGTTATGTGTGCATCCATACTTGAAGATAGTATGGACTATGGAATGTGATGGTGATACTTAACCTTATACATTCATGATCCAATGGGGATACCATGAGTTAGGGTTTGCGGATGAGTACTGATTAGTAATATCAATATAATTAATCTTGTCAAACCTAACTCTAACACAAGTTGATGAATATGGATATTTATATTTAACTTCCTCATATTGATGGTATGATGGTGGACTAATCTTCATAATGTAATTATAACCCTAATGTGTTAAGTGGTGTTTATCATGGACTTATGATTAAAAACGTTCTTATGTTAAATATGTGCATTATGAGTATGATGATGGTTAATCATAACTAGATTCCTTGTTTGTTGATGTAATAAAGAAGTGCTCTTAATGCTAAAACAACCATGTAATGTTATGTTATGAATACCTCTTGGATCTTAAATGCTATATTGTGTTGACCTTGTGAATCACATGTAAAGTGACATTGTTGAGCCTTGATATAAGGCATCAAAGAATAATGATGATATTTTAGGGTATAGTGTGATGGTCTTAATGACCTTTGGGAATGGTTGAGGCCTGAATGATGTATAATCATATTTATAATGTGATAAGGGTTTAAACCATGGAACATGTGATGAGGAATTGTGTAATGTGGTGAGATGATGACAAGTGTGAACTCATGTATGACAAAGAATAGTACTATGTAGTAATTGTGATTAAGAATTATGTTCACACATTTTTTATCTTCTAAAATTGTTATATAGAAATATTTGCTAGAAATTAATTAGTATTTGTATGTCCACTTGAATGATGCAGCCTTAATTCACCCAGTTGGCATAAGTAATCAAGTGAAATCTTAATCATGTAGTGCCATGTGCCATAGATCCATTCCAAAGTCCGGAACTTTGTTGGATTTTAAAATGAGTCTTCCTAAGGGAAACTTGGAGTGCATACATAACATGTTGAGTATGCGGAGACAACTTGGTACCCTAATATCAAGTAATTGAGGGTGACTGTGGCAATGCATGTGTAAGGCCCCTAAACTTGATTAATGAGTTAAACAAGCTTAGTTATCATAATTGAATTCTTATAACCCTAACATAACCTTTTGATATGCTTTTAAATCATAATACAAGCTTAAGTTTCAAATTTGGTCCAATTTGGACACTGTTTGAGCAATTTATTCAATTTCATTTACATTTTGGACTTTTCTGCAATTTACCCAATTAAGAGGTTTTCTTTGCAATTTATCACTTGCATTATGTTCCTTGAATATTATCTCATTATTCGTGAGATTTTTTATCCATGGGGCACCTATTTAAACCTTGGTTTGAAGGTGTTTTCTCCAAGGGTATTTTAGGGTTTACCCCTTCACGGATGAGCTACTTTTTTTATTTACGAGAGAACCGCCCCCGTAGAAGTGCCACAATTGTGACCCCCCTAGACAGAGTAAACTCTCAGGGAATGGGAGGGTGTGGTCCGGTCACCCCCTCCCACGCCCAATCAAATTCGTGTTACTTTTCGTAGAGTGCCTTCGGCTTGATTCGAACTCGGGTCCTTCATTTGGACTTAGCGAGTCGTAACCGTCCGGGCTACTCTAGCCAGACCAGATGAGCTACTTTAGTAGCTATCAACTAATGAATTATTTTATTGGCTGGGAAATTCAACAATTGAAAGCTAAGCATGTCTATACACATGGTCAGGGAGCTTTTTGTGTGTGTGCTTGTATATTCTAAATAAATTAAAGCCATGGACACTTGGATAGATACTTGAACTTCAACTTTTTTTTCTTTATCTTAAAGTTTCATATACTTATCCCCAAGCACCAAAATTATCCATTTTCTCTCCACCACTTCCCTCCTTCTCCCAACCTCGTTCTCCCTCTATGTTGCTGTGAATTTTGCTGTCCAAGGACGAATAAAGTGGGGATCTTCTTGGAAAAAGGATATAGGGTTGCAATTTACTTCATTTTAGGGTTGAAAAAGCTTCCTTCTAGTTATCTTGACCTAACGAGTAAGAAGTCCCTTCTTTCCTCTGTTTATTTCTTTTTCATTCTTCCTCCTAGCTTTCTCCAGGTCGGAACCTTGTTGTTCCATGGTAGAAATTTCTCTAAAGCTCTAAAACCCTACCTTTCTTGCTCCTTATGCTTAGGGTTTTCTCATTTGATGAAGAAAGGTGCTATATGGACGAATTCATAGCTTATTCTTGGATTTTCTACCCTACCTGCTCGATTTTACTTCTGTGTGGGGTTTCATCTTCTCATTAGAGGCAAGTTTGATAACTTGCTCCATGTTTATTGCTTACCATAAGCATTCTAGCTCATGTTCTTTCTTGAAAATGATGATTCATGCACTAAAAAGCTATGCTTGACTTGCATGTGTACAATATTCCTAAGTTCATGTTCTTGCTTGAAAATGATGTTTCATCTTCTCATTAGAGGCAAGTTTGATAACTTGCTCCATGTTTATTGCTTACCATAAGCATTCTAGCTCATGTTCTTGCCTGAAAATGATGATTCATGCACTAAAAAGCTATGCTTGACTTGCATGTGTACAATATTCTAGCTCATGTTCTTGCTTGAAAATGATGTTCCCTATTCTAATTTAAGTTCTAGATGAACCTGCGATCATGTGTACAATATTCCTAAGGTACAATTTGAATTGTATCAGGTTGGTTTGACAACCTATGGTGCTAAGAACCTATCAACCAATGGTCAATTTTAGGGTTTAAAGCTGATTTCTTCTATAAACCCATGACCCGATGATGGTACCATTGCAACAACCCTATGGTGTTGTCTTCATGATAACTGATGGTCGAGATCAAGTGTTTCAGATGATGGTGACAACCTATGGTGACCCCTTAGGTCAGGTTTTGGATCAATTGGAAGTTTAATGATCAACCATTAAGTACCCTACTGATGTTATCAATAAATGATGACACTAGCTTAATATTTGATGTTGATTAATGAATATAGTGTTGATCTAAAAACCTATGGTGATTTAATGTTCACTAATGATGGTGGATCAGGTCTCTACAACCTATATTGAGTTAAGCATTGTAGTTGTAGCATCAATTAAGCCTTAGACCAATGGTTTCTTGGGTCACTTGATGCAATGGTCAGATCTATACTGTAATTGATGATTTTAACATATGAACTTGACCCAATTGTCAATATCTAATGTTTATTCTTCCAATAATGTGGAATGATGGCTAATGTAATATGTTGGTCGTAATAATGGGATTTAGATGGTTTCCTTTATATGATCAACTTAAGGAGCCTACTTGTTGACAATGGATGGCTTGTTTTAAATGAACAGTCGATTCTGGGTTTTACCCTACTCTCAATGGAACTTTTTGTGTTGTTAATCAAGTGATGTCTAGGGTTAAATGGTGACTCATTCTAGAGAACAAGTCAAGGACTTCATAGGTGGTTTATCAAAGGTGTTTACTTATGTAAACAACTAATTGTCTTATATTTTAAACATCCAATGGTTCTGGTTGACATTATGGTATAGTGATATGGGTTGAATGATGATGCAACAAATGGAGGGTTACCCTTAATAAGGTAGTCTTACCTATTCACTCATATGAATAGAAGATATGGTAATCATATTGTGTTGATATGTAACCCTAATGAGGTATAGTTTGTTATTCCCAGCTTTAATATAACTAAATGATGGTAATTAGGTAAGAATAGTCCTTGAATAATTAATACAATCATGGAGTACTCTCTTATTGTTGTTTAAGCCCTAGTATGCTATAACCTGATGGTTACACCTTGATTTATGTGTGGGTTTATACTTGAGAATAGTATGGAATGTGATAGTGATGATTCACCTTATGCATCCATGATCCAATGGGGATGTCGTGAGTTAGGGTTTGGGTATAAGTGTTGATTAGAAACATTGATATAATTTATTATGTTGAACCTAACTCTAATGAAAATAGAAAAGATGAGTATTCATGTTAACATTTTTATATGATGGAATGATGGTGGAATAACCTCCTTAACATGATCATAAACTTAATGTGTTAATTGGTGGTATTCCTAGCCACATGGTTGATACTTTCTTATGCTACACATGTGCATTATGAATATAAGGAGTGTTAATCATACCAAGATTCCTTGCATGTTTATGTAATAAAGGAATGTTCTTAATGTTAATATAACCCTGCTATGATTGTTTATGAATATTTCCTAGCTCATTAATGCAATATTGTGCTGATCTGGTGTATTATATGTAAGTGATGTTGTTGAGCCTTGTTATAAGGCATGGAAAGATAATGATGATCTTGCACGGAATAGTATGATGGTCTTAATGACCTTTGGGCATGTTTGAGCCATGAATGAGGTGTAATCCTCTTATGTTGATAAGGGCTGATATCCTGTGATATTGTGAAAAGAATTTATATCTTGTGATAATGTGATGACTAGTGTAGTCTCATGAATGACAAGTGAATAGTACCATGTGATGATGAGCTGAGAAATTATGTTTCATACATTTTATATCTTTTCAAGTTATGAAATTTATATGCTTGCTAGAAGTGAATTAGAGTTTGTATGTCCACTTGTTTGATGTAAACTAAATTCAACCAATTGGTATAACTAATCAAGTGCAACTCTAATCATGTAGTGCCCTGTGCCGTAGAACCATCTTTAGTGTTAGAACTTGTTGGATGGTGAAATGAGTATTCCTAAGGGAAACTCAAAGCACATACTATTGAGTATGTGGGGGTGGCAGGTTGAGGATATATCCTTATCATCCACATGCAGATTGTGGAGGTTGGCTATGGTCATGCCTCATACATTTGATGTGATTCAGAACAGATGTGGTCGTGTCTCGGTGATTATAACATGATTTGATTAAAGGACAACTACAGTTATACCTCAGTGATTGGGTTTGTATACCCTAGTTTCTCATGTCATGACCTATGCCAAGGGTGGACTAGTGGTTATCATCTTGACTATATGTCACTGTGGTGGCAGCTTTGACTGATATGACACTGCCATTTTACTCATACTGACCGAGGGGAATAGATCTTAGGATACCAGCACTCCTAGATCTTGTACGGAACCGAATAACACTTTGCAGGGGTCGATTGGACTTTGAATCGTACGATTTAAATTCCCCAGGGCATAATAAAAAATGTAATACAATCATGTAGCATATTTGTTTAGGGTTATACACGACGTTTCACATTGGATGATAACCCTTGTTTGTTATCTTTACATAAAGATGATGCTTAGTGAAATTAAGAGATAGTAGATATACTTAGGTTGTGGATATGCTTAATATTGTAGAATCATACATAAATCATCTATGCTTGTATTGATAACTATACTGCTACTTCTTATTATAATCATGATGCTAGCTATCTCATGTTGTTAGTTATGTTTAGCATTCTAGCCATGCCTTTGTAACTAGAGATCATATATTGCTGATCATGCTTATCCAGATAATTCTTCTTATGTTGTTAGCTCTTCTTATAATGTTGATATGTTCAACCAATTAGACATGCTCACATTGTTAGCTATGCTATGTTACTGGACTTTCTCATGATGCAAGATATGCATATGCTATTGAATTGCTTATATTATCAACAAGATAAAGGATGATAGTCTGGCTAATGATGATAGTTGTTATCTGCTCCCTTGTGCATTTTATTAATCATCAGTGTTGTTGAGCTTATTTTTTATATATGAGTAATTTTCTTAACTGTTTAATTACTTAAAAATGTTGTAATCAGTAAACGTTGTTGGAGGTTATATTTCTTGAAGGGACTAGGTCTCACCCTTGTGGTTCTCCACATCTTTTTAGGTAATTGGCAGTGATGCAACAGATTCATGGATGTAAAGAGGAGATATAGTAATGAATCTATGAGAAAGTTGATTATATGTCTAGTGTGTCCTAGAGTCATCCCTGTACTCTCATGTTCGGGTGAGAAAAAGTTTGTATATGGTGTTTCAAACGAATCAAAATTTTGTTAGCATATTAATGCTTGTTTATGTGGCATATATGAATATTGTTCTCCTGTGTATATATGTGGTGGCTAAGATGATAGAAGAATTTGTATCAAATTCTTGGTATAGTATGGATATAAGAAAGATTTTGGGCTCTTATGCAAATGTTTATGAGTGGGTGCTGACGTTGAAATCGGTTTTAATTTATCCATATTTTTGGGTATGTGATTAATTACTGATTGATTGTGTTTTATGTTTTGAGTACTCTTGTTTAGTGTAACGGGTTCTCACAGTGTGAGTGTGATGCCCCACGCCCCAAAACTCAAGATAACTCAAAACTAACCGTGGAAAAAAACATAAACAAATAGATAATTGGAATACACTGAAAATTAAAACCATTTTCATTAAGCTCCCAAATAGCAGAAACCTTTAAATATAAGTCCTTTCATTTCACAAGGTACTTACCATGTATTCCATCAACTTGTTACAACAAAACCTATTCCAAGCATATATACATATCCACTGTAACCGTTTATAAAAAGAACACACAAACCAGACCATGTATCGAAAGCAGGTCTACAAAACACACTAAAAATTATCCCAAAGACCTGAGTATACAGGGACAACTCTATGACTCTAACAACAAAAGGACCATCAACAACACTTCCAACCTTGTTAGCTACTATTTTTCTTGCTGCTACTCAACTTCTGTTACATGATCTCTACCTCCTCATGCACGTCCACCTAAAAATATGTGGGAAACCCACATGGTGAGATTCCAAACCTTAGTGGGAGATGTAACTCTCCAACAACGCTATTATTAGCATAGGTAAGATTATTAAAGAACAATAGTAAATCAACATCTATGACAAGTAGGTAATCATGACTAAAAGAATAAGAAATGGAAATTAGATTATGAAATATCTTATCATCATAAAAGGAATATGAAGATCATGTATATTCACTACCAAAAATACTATACAAAAATAAGCAAGGCCTCATCCAATATTTCTGTATTTGATCCTATGCAAGTATGATACACAACTGATTACATGTTTTATAATGCCCCAAGGATTTGAGTCATACCACCGAAATCCAACCGATCACTAATAAGTCAAAATCGGTTCCATACAAGGTCAATGGAAGAGCCAAAATCCACAACCTTACCACCTCGATCGGTATGAGTGAATCTGCAGTGGCATCACCAGTCAAACTGCTACCAACAACATGTAGTCCAACTCTACAAGTCTAGCCTGCCTTGGTACAGGTCACGACACTAGTGCAACTGAGCTACAGCCTGCAGCTACACTCCCACCAGGGTATGGCCTACAACCAATCATGTATCACATGTCGCTAAGCTACGAAATGCAACCACACTCCTGTTAGGGAATGGCCCACAACCAATCCTATATAACATAGAACTAGGACACCAACTCATGCATGGATGTCTCATATATTCTGGACATAAGGGGATATTCTTCCTCAGCCCCGCATATTCAAAAATATGTGCTATGAGTTAAACGTGTTTCACCATTCAACAAGTGTTGATACTGAATGGATCTATGACACATGGCAAAGCTACATGATTAGGTTCCACTTGATTAGTTAAGTCAGTTATGTATTATTTAGCATCGATCAAGTTACAACGTATAAAATCATAACAAATTCGACAAAGGTAAGCACATATTATTCTTCCAACAGATAAAAACATATAGGGTGTGAATTTGTCACACTACCACCACATGATGCCTATATTATTGCCATTTATCACATCATCAATACCATAGTCACATGCTATGGGATATCAATCCATCATCTCATCATTCATGTATCTCAAGTGCCACAACATGCCTCATCATCATAGAATATTTTAGCTATATCTATCAAGCTCATAGCATCTGCATGGTTAGAAATTTTAAAATAGGAGAGGTAACCACATAACATCATAACCATTCCAAAATGGAGAAACAAGAAAGATCATCGTTCATTATTATCAGGGTTAGGGTTTTCCTTTTAACTGATTAGGGTTTACAAGACTAGGTTCAACCATTAACCCTAGAACCATCACCCTCCACCATCTTGGAGTGTATAAGGATTAGGAAGAATCATTAGAGTTGATTAGAAAACATTCTAAACAACATTGTATATGGCTTATGTATCATACATATATGGTTATCATAAGGTGTTTAGATGTGTTCTCATCCACCTACCATCACCCTATGTTGACCACATAACCACATAGGTCACGATCACCTATCATGGTCCATGTTATAATCATGACCCTCATGTGCCTCAACCATCCATCACATGTTGCTACCTCTCACCTTTAAACCATGTCGCGCCAGTGACACTTAGGGTTAGGGTTTCTCCAAAGCACCTGGACTAGAAGTGTTTCAACCCCAACCTATGTCACGACCCAAGATGACCAACCTTCCCCCATGTCACGACCCTACTATCTAGGGTGAGTCTCAACTCAAACAAGATAGGTCCAACACCAAGGATAACTCAGTCACCACCCACCAAGGGTCTCAACCTAACATCACTGGGTCGAACTCAACCTCAAAGGAGCATCTTGACCTAAGAGCTATCAAGATCCTAAACATCATGAGGGGAGTGTCACAACCTCCCAAGATGAACCACCTAGGTCTCTTAAATAGAATTGAAACTGAAGGTGAAACCACGATTACGAAGAAGAAAAGGTCACATACAACCGGTCACCAAAACCCTAAGACATGGGTCAAGAAACTACCAAGGAAGAACTTTAGCCAAGGAAAAGGAAACCAACTCTAGGTAACCAAAACTAAGCCTAACATCCATCCAAAATCAAGGTGCATAAACACCATGCATGAGGGCAAGGTAAAGAGAAAAAAACGAAGAAGAACAATCACAACACATCATCTACCAAAACATGTTCAAAAGGTTAGGGTTTTGGATTGCTTTCAAACCAAGCAAGGCATCACCACCAACAAACTCTAGAGATTACCACTAAACACATTCATAGTAAGAAGGCAACTAAGAGGAAGAAGATATTAACAAATATTATAAAGAAGTTCCACAATAGAGTAAGTTTAGTGTTATATAACCCTCCTTAAGAAGATCACTACCAAATCTCCAAGAACATGATACATGGGTTGGTAAAGCTCCACCCATTAGTTCCACACTCAGCTCAAGATCACCTCAAGAAAGGGGGAAACACCAAGATCAAAGGGATCTCAAGAAAGAGATAAAATCCTCAAAACTAAACCAAAAGAAAGAAAAAAGAGAGGAGAAACTCCCTCTCACTTGGGTGTCGCCTTGTCAAAACATGGCCTATAATACTTGTGATGAGGTGCTTACTCTCAACAATGACCACCATGTCAAAACATACTCATAGCCGAGAAAGAGGAAGAAGATAGGGTAGAAGATCCGATGAAAACATCAAAGAAAGAAGATAAACACTCACCAAGATTGGAAATGCTAAGGATGACCACAAGAACCACATGCAAGGAATGAACCACCTCCAAGGCACCAAGAAAACTCCTTGTTCCACTAAGCTCTAAGGATGAGCATAAGAGAAGGGAGGAAGAAGATGACCAAAAATAACCACTTGCATGGAGAGAAGAGGGATCATATAGGAAAACATGAGGGAGGTAAGACAAAGGATGAGGTGGCAATAAGATTGGGCTCCAAAGAGATACTCGTCCACTAAAAGGACCAACATTCAACCACATGCAAGCACTTAAGCATGACATGCAAGACATGGTGATACACACTAGGTAGTGTCTGAAACACCAAAACAAGTCCACCTTATATGTTGTGATCGCAACACACCAAGGGCTCCATGGTCACGACACACCCTAACAACACCACTACGTCGCGACAACAAGACCACAACAATCAACCTAGGTCAAAACACACCTCTACGAGCCTTTGTCTCAAGACAAGACAACCTTGCTCATGACTAACACACCAAGGGAAAGTGTATCGACTGCAACACCCCCTCAACAAGTCGTGGGTCATGACCTCTGTTGAGATAAAACACCAAAGGTTAGAAGGTCAAAGCACACTAACCCTAGAAAACCCTAATCACCACTAAGGGTGACACCATTCAACCAAGGGTCAAACAAACATCCCAAAGCACCACATTATCTCTCTCATGAATCTAGGAGAGAGAAGGAACACTATAGAGGTGGCAAATTGCATATCAACTCCCTATATTGGGTAAATTGCAATTTGCACCAAAACTAGCATAGAAAGCACAAACATCATCCAAACAAGCTCAAAATTGAAACTTACACTCTCCACAAGACCTTATCACATCTTAAAAGATTAGGGCAAGGTTCTAAGTACATGATTAAGCCAAAAAGAATAGGGTTACCTTAAAAATTTGGTTAGGATCCTTACAGTGAGCTTCAGATCATGCTTTGGGATTTGTTATATATGTGATGTGATTAGAGGACTATTGCGGTTGTACCTCAGTGGTAGGGTTTTTCTTGCATAACTAGGTGACTAGTGTTGTGACTTGTACCAAGGGCTGACTAGGTGTTTGCGTCTTGACAATATGTTGTTGTAGTGGCGGCATTGACTGATATGCCACAACCTTTTTACTCATACCGACCAAGGGGAAGAAGATCTTTGAGTCTAGATCTTCCTAGATATTGTATGAAACTAATTGAGACCAAACGGTGGCTAGTTGAACATTAGGTGGTTTGACTCAAACTCCCCAGGTCGTAATAAAAGATGTAATACATCTTTGTAGCATATCTGTTTAGGGTTATACACAACAATTCATATTAGATGATAACCCTTGTTTGCTTTCCTTACATAGAGATGATTTATGGTATAATAACAGATGATAGATATGCTTATGTTGTAGTTATATCATGTTGTAAATATGCTTATGTTCTCATATATACTAGCATTAATAGTTAAGATGATGCTACTAGCTATGTTTAATATGGCTAGCCATGCCTATGTAATTAGAAATGCGTAAACTACTAATCATGTGTATGCAATTAGTTGTTCTTTGTAACATTCCAAATTTGTAAATAAAATAAGTTTAAGTTCTTTAGTAAAAATTTTCCACTTTTAATTTCAAGATCCTAAGAATTTATTCAAATTACCCAAATAAAATGAACTATTCCATCATACCTCAAATTTTGATTCAGAATAGAACTCACTAAGGAAAAGATTATTCATTTTAATTCATATATATTGATATTATGACATATGTGAATTTGATGATAAAAAAGTAGATAAAAGCTAAATCTAGTGGCATAGGAAGATACTAGACCCTTTAACTAACATGTGCTTTAAATTTTAAGTCAATAGGACTTCATATGACCCTCGAAATAAATTATTAGAGTTAAAATATAGTTTTGATTAATAATTAATCGAATATCATCAAATGATTTCAATCTAACCTAAAGTTCATGATTTATTTCCCTTGTCACGTGAACTGAAACCCGATCTGGGTCTGACTCCTTGGTCCATAGGTTTAGGAGTCATCTCCCCTACCCAGAGACCAGTCCAACTGGGACCGATGTTCTCATATGCCCCACATGAGGCCGCTTATGTGGCCGCATATGCTTTCGCGGACCTCAAACGCTCCACATATAACTATGCAGTGCTATTTTTGGGCATGGACTGAATGTGTAGCTTGCAGTCTGCATATACAACCACTTCGGCCCCACATTTCATTTGGTGACTTAAGTAAAAACTAATAAAACCTCAAATAAAATCAACCAAATTAAATGACAACTTCTTCTATATAGTTGGTTTTCGAACAGATATTTAAATTTTGCTACCTCAGAAATAATTCTATTTTGAATGTGTGGTGCAAAATATATTATTACATTTTACAATTGGCAATGCTTCATTATGCTCTTTCCTTTGCTCTTTTTTCTCTCTTCTATTTTCCTCTAACATTTAAACATGTTGCACTTGCAACAATAATTATTTTGACTTGTATAAAAGGGGAATCTATTGCAGATATTAATTGGATATGATATTTTCTTTTACAAAGTATCATAGGGAGTAATTTATATTCCCTATGACTTTTTCTTTATTTATTTATGAGTTGATTTCCTCATATCATTTTGATGTTTTGATGTTCTTTTTCTATTTCTACTTTGAACTACCATATGTTGTGCAACTATGGTTATTCCTATTGTGTTCATTTAGTAAATGTTATTCTATGAACTACATGTGTTAGTGTGTTGCGTTACTTGTTATTCTAGTACATTATATAAACTTAGGGTTTAGTTGATTGCGTTTTCTTCTTGATGATTGGAAAATATGTGTTTCTTCTTCCATGATGTAATGATCTGTTGGTACATTTTAGGCTATTAGGCTACAAAACTAGATAGTATGATATTTGTGATTATGATTATATTTTTAATTAAATATATGTATAAAATATAAAATTTATTTAAAAACATGAAAAAACACATATGCCCCGCTTATGCTCCGCATTCTGCATATACTCTGTGTAATACACTGACCGAACACATACCACATAACACATTTCAAAACATTGCTTGGGACTCTACAGATGCGAGGGTTTTTCCCTTCTCATATCTCCCCCTCTACTGAGTCCTGATTCGAGGAAACATCAATGTTAGCTTCACCCTTTTATCCTAAAACATATAATCCCAGATTTGAGGGACTATCATGCCCTAAATCTCTCAGACTCTTGGAGCAACAAGAGACCTCCACTGTTCCAATATTTGAAAAGAACCTAGCCATCCCCGAGCCTCCAACTATATATTAAAGCACATAAATTGATCACATGTCCTCATAAAGCACAACGCCACTATTGCATCGGCCTGCAATTATCTGGAACCCCTATTCCCCAACTCTACCTTGCCTCCTACTCAGCCACTGACCAAGTTTGACTCAACACTAGACTTAAGAGCTTTGTTTTGTCTTGTGGGGATCATTAGCACTTCATTGGGTCACCAGAGTGCACTCAGTGGATTCAATTCCACTCTCAAGCCGGTAATACTAGTTTCGCCTTTTTCTTCTTCATTTCCTAGGAGTTCTTGAATCAAAGTTGCAAGTTACAACTTTGACGACATTTTCCCAACTTTTGTTGGTTCCCTGTCTCCGTCGGGACTCGTTGAGTAGAGTAGGATGGTTTTCTCTGCATGTTGTACATCACAACTTGCTTCCCAGTACCCCTCCCTCTCCAAGAAGTCATGGAAGGAGCGAGTCTTCCAACTCCTGAGTTGCTACCCAACTGATATTGGGTTTGATGGCATCGATAAAGTTCCCCAGTTGGATGATGATCACGTTTGACGTCTAGAACCTCAATTTCCATCAAAATAAACTAGAATCAACTGTTGGGATTTGGATTTCTCGTTGTTCTCATGCATTTCTGTAACATCCCAGGATTTGAGGCCTCAGATAACATGATCTTAAAAGGAATGATTGGACTACCCATATCACCAAGGTGCACCTCCTTTTCCGGGAGCCCATCACTAAAGAACTCCATAGTTAAGCATGCTCAACTTGGAGTAGTACTAGGATGGGTGACCAGTTGGGAAGTTGACCCCAGCTTGCACGTGCATGAGGACAAAGCACGCATTTAAGGCTAGTGGTGGTCTGTGAGGCCAGTCGTCATTCTTGAAACTCTACTAGAGCCTAGGGCAGTGGGACCGAGCATTACAAATGGTATTAGAGCCATAACCCCTCCAATAGGTGGGGCTCGCATGGGCATGTGGTATGCTAGTCTTGAGCCGTACGGTCCAGGCATGTAGGAAAGGGTTGTCCATGGTTGACGTAGCCACCCTTGTGCTAGTATTCCGTGATCGGGAGCTGGGTGTCCATGGGCCATTGTGGGTCTGCACTGAAATGGGGTCAGATTATGAGGCCATATAGTTGAGCCTTGACGAGGATGTCAAGAGTCTAAGTGGGGGAGATTGTAACATCCCACGATTTGAGGCCTCGGATAACATGATCTTAAAAAGGAATGATTGGACTACCCATATCACTAAGGTGCACCTCCTTTTCCGTGAGCCCATCACTAAAGAACTCTATAGTTAAGCATGCTCAGCTTGGAGTAGCACTAGGATGGGTGACCAGTCGGGAACTTGACCTCGACTTGCACGTGCATGAAGACAAAGCACGTAGTTAAGGCAAGTGGTGGTCTGTGGGGCCAGTCGTCATTCCTGAAACTCTACTAGAGCCTAGGGCAGTGGGTTTGAGCATTACAATTTCCATATGTTTTGAGTTGCAAATCGAAGGAGGTGGTTTCCCAATTTTACCATGATGTAGATCTTTATTTGTCGCACTACCTCAAGGGAAAAATCGTTAATTAATCCGTTTTCTAATCTATAGTGTCGCATTCAACTTTAGCATGCCCTTCACAGGAGGCTGACCCTGGTTGGGCCACCTTAGGGTGAGGACCCACTATTGATTTGAATAATAATGCACACATGATGTTTCATTGAACTCTGATTGGTCGAATATTTGAAAATTCACATTAAATCAAAGGGTTATCATAAAAATATGAAAAATATGTTTTGTAAAGGATATTTTGAGTAGAATGAAATTTCACTATTTTCTAGACATGATTCCATCGTCTCTGACCATGTTTCCCTAAAGTACCCAAATTAGGGTTTAGGATGGTGTTTAAGGTAATAAATGATATAAATCATGTTAATTTCAAGATAACTAGGAATGACTCAGGATCATGGAGACTAAATTAGGGTTTTCTCCAATAAGGTAAGCGTGTCAAGCCACCATACATATGTACCTTGGTTGAACTACATGTAATGTATACTTTATGATTATGCTTTAAATTCCAAGTTCATGAATGAAATTAAGATAATGATCATGTCTCAAATTATATTATTGCATGTTGTTTGTTATATTCATAAAGTACTATGTCTATCATAGATGCTCCTTAGTTTAATGTTATGATCATGTAAGGATTATGCCATTTGAGAAAGAACCATGCAAATCAAGTAATGAGGGAGAAATCCCATTATGTCAAAGATTTAATGTTCAAGATTATGGTAATGTTCAAATTAATAATCATGTTATAAGAATTTTATTGAGTTTTATATGCTCTCTCCATCATGGACCTCAAGGGGTTATTATGGGAATTTGTGCCAATTATGGGCTTTCATAGCCGGTCATGGACCTTAAGGGGTCATTCTGGGCTTTTTAGCCAAATCATGGGCATTCGTTCCAATTATGTGCTCGTAAGTGGGAAAATCATAGAGAGTGCATATTTTACTTATTCAATTCTTATTTATGTCATGCAATTCATTTCAAGAATGCTTAAGTTAAATTCAAGACATGGTTTCCTTTCAAGTCAAGTATATGCTTATTTTTAATTCTTAAAATGTATAGTGTCACTTACTTACATTGTTGCTTTGTTTCACATGGTTGTGGGACAAGATTTCCCTAGATCAAGGAGCAAGATAGAATTGAATCCATCTTTTCAGAGTAGATGACAACAAAGAGACTATAGCTTGGTGGGGTTCCATCTACTAATTGAATAGATTATCTAGTTTAGTTTTTAATTCATGTTTTAGATTTTTTTAGTCTACATGTATTAGGCTTGAGATCAGGATAAGACAATTTATGTTTCCCTTTTTACGAACAATGTATGAATCTATTTTTGAGTGAATGCATGGTGTTTCATTTATCTTATTTCTATGCATATCATGTTTTGTGATGTTCCTCCGAGCCAAGTGACCCATGTTACGGATAACGTAGGGTTTGCTTCCGTTGTCATGCATGTGCTTGGAGGGTGGTTATGGTATTAGAGCAATGAGTAAATGGCCACTAAGCTAAAGATTCACATGTTCTAACCCTATGTATACCTTATTTTTATAGATGGCTCCTAAGAATTCTAACAAGGGAAAGGATAGGGAAGATGGTGCTAGCTCTTCTAGTGAGGGAAGTGGATCAAGGAGGAACCCTAAGGCAACCTTGGAGGACTTAGTACAACTGCTCACCAATGACCTAGGACAAGGACAACATCAACCCAAAAACCATGAGCTGACCTTGGTGGACTTCTTGAAGATCAGGCCTGACTCCTTTGCTAGAGATAGAGAGGATGATGTCATTACCAAGGGAGAAGAATGGATTATGAGCATGGAGCATTGTTTTCATGACCTGGACTGCCCTCAATAATCTAGGGTTCCCTTTTCCACCTACATGTTGAAGGGAGCAGCCCGTACATGGTGGGAGAACTTCCTCAACTCAAGAGCGGTTGATGCACCTACACTCACATGGGAAGGATTTGTTGAAGCCTTCTAGGAGCGCTATGTGTCTGAAGCCATGATAGAGAATAAGGAGCTAGAGTTTGCTAATCTAGCTCAGGTGGGTGTCATGACGGTGACCTAGTATGCCATGAAGTTGAGGATCCTACAAAAGTATGATATGATTATGATGGGAAACACATGATAAAGAAGTTCATTTGAGGACTCAAGCCTGACCTAAGCTTCCCCCTATCAGGAAGAGGTCACAAAACCCTTCATGCTACTCTTGATGCAGCCCTAGAGATAGAAGACCACCCCAGAAGGTCTTACAAGAAGGAGGCTCCTCAGAAGAACAACCAGTATCAACCTACCAACAACCATAAGAGGAAGTCACATGATCCTGCTGTAGAAATTGAGAAGCCCTTGTGCCCAACATGCAAGAAGAACCATGCAGGTCCATGTAGGTATGGTACTGGAGCATGCTTTTACTATGGAGAGAATGGACACCTCAGGTCTAGTTTCCCAATGCTGCTAAAGAAGGATGCAACTCTGAATCAGAATAGAAACCAGGATCCTCAACTAAAGAGGAAAGCTAGGTTTTTCACCATGGACTTAGAAGATGATGATCAAGGTATCCTTTAATTCATATATTTCCAGCCTTAAATGTTGAATTTATGGATTTATAAAAATCTATGCAACTTAGGAAAGGGGTAAGTGAAACCCTAAGGTGGATAGTAAACCATGAAAATTTTATGGAAGAAATTTATTTAAGTTGGGAAGAATTCTAACATCCCAAATTTGGAAATAAAATAAGTTAAGGTATTTAGTACAAATTTTCCACTTTTAATTTCAAGATCCTAAGAATTTATTCAAATGACCCAAATATAATGAACTATTCCATCATAACTTGAATTTTGATTCAGAATAGAACTCACTAAGGAAAAGATTATTCATTTTAAATCATATGTATTGAGATAATGACATATGTGAATTTGATGAACAAAACATAGATAAACCCTAAATCTAATCACATAGGAAGATTCTAAAGCCTTTAACTAACACGTGGTCCAAATTTTAAGTTGATAGGACTTCATATGACCCTCTAAATCAATTAGTAGAGTTAGTATATAGTTTTTCTTAATAATTAATCTAATATCATCAAATGATTTCAATCTTACCTGAAGTTCATCATTTTTTCCCTTGTCATGTGAGCTGAGACCCGATCCAGGTCAAACTCCGAGGTATGTGGGTTTAGGACTCATCTCCCCCTCCTGGAGACTAGTCCGCCTGGAACTCTACAAATGCGAGGGTTTTTCCTTTCTCATATCTCCCCCTCTATCGAGGCCAGAGCCAAGGAAACTTCATCATTAGCTTAGCCCTTTTATCCTAACACATCTAATCCCAGATTTGAGGGATTGTCATGCACTAAATCTCTCGAACTCTTGGATCCGCAAGAGAGCTCTCCTGTTCCGATCTTTGAAGGGAACCTAGCCATCCCCGAGCCTCCAACTATATAATTAACCACATTAAATCGATTGTGGGTCCTCGTAAAGCACAACATTGTTGTTGCTTCGGCATGTAGTTCTCAGGAACCATATCCCCCATCTCTACCTTGCCTCCTACTCAGTCACTGACCAAGTTTGAACTCGACACTAGACTTTATATCTTCAGGTCAGCTTGTGGAGATCAGTAGCTCTTCATTGGGTCAACGAAGTGCACTCAGTGGATTCAATTCCACTCTCAAGTCGGTAATACTAGTTTCCCCTTTTTTTTCTTTGTTTTCTTTGATTCTTGAATCAAAGTTGCAAGTTACATCTTTGACAGTGTTTTCTCAAATTTTATTGGTTCCATGATTCCACCGGGACTAGTTGAGTAGAGTATGATGGTTTTCTTAGCCTGTTGTATATCACAACTTGCTTCCCAGTACCCCTCCCTCTCCAGCAAGTCATGGAAGGAGTGAGTCTTCTAGCTCCAGAGTGTCTACTTACCTGATATTGGGTTTGATGGCATCGATAAATCTCCCCAATTGGATGATGATTACAATTGATGTTTAGCACCTCAATTTCCATCAAAATAAATTGGAATCAAGTTTTGGGATTTAGAATTCTCGTTGTTCTCATGACAGAGCCATATCTTTTGAGTTGTGAATCAAAGGAGGTGGTTTCCCAATTTTACCATGATCTATATCTTTATTTGTCACGCTACCTCAAGGGAAAAATCATTAATTAATCCATTTCTAATATATAGTGTCACATTCTACTTAAGCGTACCCTTCATAGGTGGCTGACCTTGGTTGGGACACCTCAGGGTGAGGACTCACTACAGATTTGAATAATAATGCACACATGGCATTTCATTGAATTCTAATTGGCTGAATCTTTGCAAATTCACAGTAAATCAACAGTTTATCTTAAAATATGAAAAAATACGTTTTGGAAAGAATTTTTGGAGTAGAATCCGATTTCACTATTTTCTAGACCCAATTCCATTATCTCTAACCATGTTTCCCTAAGAACTCAAATTAGGGTTTAGGATGGTGTTTAAAGTGATAAATGATATAAATCATGTTAATTTCAAGGAAACTAGGAGTGACTCAGGATCAGGGAGACTAAAATAAGGTTTTCTCCAATAAGGTAAGTGGGTCATGCCACAATACATACATACCTTGGTTGAACTACATGTTATGTATACTTTATGATTATGCTTTAAATTCCAAGTTCATGAAAGAAATTAAGATAATGATCATGTCTCATATTATATTATTGTGTGTTGTTTTTTATATTCATAAAGTCCTATGTCTATCACAGATGCTCATTAGTTTAATGTTATGATCATGTAATGATTAAGGCATTTAAGAAAGAACCATGTAAATCATGTAATGAGGGAGAAATCCCATTATGTCAAAGTTTTAATGTTCAAGATTATGGTAATTTTGATTTTAAGAATCAGGTATTAAGAATTTGATTAAGTTTTATATGCTTTCTCCATCATGGACCTCAAGGGAATTCACGCCAATTATGGGCTTTCATAGCCAGCCATGGACCTTAAGGGGTCTTTATGGGCTTTTTAGCCAAATCATTGGCATTCATGACAATTATGGGCTCTTAAGTGGGAAAATCATAGAGAGTGCATATTTTACGTATTCAATTCTTATTTATGTCAAGCAATTAATTTCAAGAATTCTTAAGTTAAATTCATGTCAAGGTTTCCTTTCAAGTCAAGTATATCCTTATTTTTAGTTCTTATAAAATGTATAATGCCACTTACTTATGTTGTTGCTTTGTTTCACATGGACATGGGATGAGATGTCCCTAGATCAAGGAGCAAGAGGGAATTGAAGCCAGCTTTTCAGAGTAGCTGACAACAAAGAAACTTTATCTTGGTGTGGTGCCATGTACCAATCGAATATATTATCTAGTTTAGTTTTTAGTTCATGTTTTAGATTTGTTTAGTCTACATGTATTAGGCTTGAGATCAGGATAAGACAATTCATGTTTCCCTTTTTAAGAATATTGTATGAATCTATTTTTGAGTTTATGCATGGTGTTTCATTTATCTTATTGCTATGTATATCATGTTTTGTGACGTTTCTCCAAGCCAAGTGACCCATGTTATGAATAACATAGGGTTTGCTTCTACTGTCATGTATGTGCTTGGAGGGGCGTTACATTCTTATGATGTTAGATCTACTCATGATATATACTCGTTGATTTTATTAAACATGCCAGTATTGATAGACATGTTATGCTACTAGATTGCTAATGCTGTTAGCAAGGCATATAATGATTGTTAGACTAATGATGGTGATTATTATTAGATGCAATCTTATGAAACCTGAGTAGATATTTGATAGAAGAAATAAATTTATTTGTTACCTATATATACATTGACAATCATATTTATTGTTAAGATTATTTGCTTACTCTATTTAACATGGTTGAACTATTCAATCTTCTCAGTTGACTATCAAACACACCAACTGCTCAGTCATTTACTGTGTAATCTAATGTAATGAATATCTATTGGAGAGAGTTATATCTCTCGCTGGGATTGGGTCTAACCTTGTGGATCACCACATCTTCTTAGGTGATCAGTAGCAGTGGAAGCATACTGTGGAAGCAAGGAGAATCTAAGGTGATGAACCCTAGAGATGGTTGTTAGTTATTTAGTGTGTCCTACAGTCGTCCATGTACTCTCAGGTCTACGAGAGAAAGTTTGTAATCAGTGTTTCAATTGAATTAGGTTTTTGGTAGCATGTTATATGCTTGATCAAGTGATAAATGTGGAAATGTTTCTTGTATAATATGTATATGTGGTGGGTGAGTCCATGGAACAATTGTAAGAGATTTTGATATTATATGAAACAAAGCAATTTGATGGGTTTCATGTAAATGTCTCTGAGCATATGGGAAATTTTGAAATCATTTTTAATTACCCTATTTTCTAGGTTTGTGTTAATTAATGAGTAATCGTGTTTTGTGTTTTGAGTTATCTTATTTAGTGTAACGGGTTCTCACAAAATATAATTTTTTAGATATCCTAATAAGATGAAATATTTTATTAGATATAAAGCATGGAGCTAATAGTTTGAAAGTCACATAAGTAGCTAATATATTTGCAGTTAGTTTTTTGGTCAATTGGTCTAGTGGGTTTTTGGAAAATTGTTGTACCATCATGCATTCCTTCAACATAAGATGGAAATATCTATTAGGCATAGGATTGGGCTGACTACAAAAACATATATAGACTCTCTATATGCTTTTTTCTTAACATATATAAATTATTATGTCCATACTATCACACATGGAATTTGGTTCGGTCTTAGACTTGAGTGCGCCTGTTTCATTGTATGGGATGCGGTAAAAGCAACATGTTTCGAACACCAATACATAGAATCAAGTACAGAAGTAGTGTCATGCTTAAGAATCTACATTCAGAGGGTTTGGTAGAAGAGGGGAAATATCTTTTTTCCTTCCTCTAGGAGCCAACATCACATTAGTGATGACACCACTTTGTCCTTGCACAAGGTCCAATGTGCATCTTGCATGGTTCCTTCTTCTTTGTGCACCTATAATTACTATCATATACCATGTCATAGGTTCATGAATAGACCATCGTACCATCCAACTCTAGAAATTCATCCATTGTTAGAATCCCAATACTATACACCTTTAGGTCCTCTATACATTGTCTTACTTTTCCTCTTATTAACCTTTTAGGTTCATATGGTAGTTGACACATCCTCTTCCATACACATCTCATCCTACTCCGCCCTTTGTCCTTTCATTAGGGTTGGAGTGTATTCTTTGTGAACCAAGCAAAATGCCCACTTATGACCTCTTAGGTCCGTATGGTGGTTGACACATCCTCTTCCATACATATCTCGTCCTACTACTCCCTCTGTCCTCACACTAGGGTTGAAGCATATTATTCATGCATGAGGCATGGTGCCCACATCTACATCTAGCATTTTCAACATTGCATAGGTGCACAAAGTGGTCATTGTACAATCCAACATCACCAATCCATCCATTATTTGCACCGTTATACTATACTCCTGTAGGTTCTCTATACATTGTCTTACCTTTTCCCTTATTAATCTTCCAATTTTGTATGATGGTTGACACATACTCTTCCATACACGTCTTGCCCTGCTACTCCCTTTGTCCTCATACTAGGGCCAAAGTGCATTCCCCATGCACCAGGAACAACTCTTCTCTAAGAACCAACAACTAGCATCCATCATATTGCCACATGTGCATGAAGTGATTGTTGCACCATTCAACACCAATAAGATACATCCCTTATGCACTCTCTAAATACTTTACACCTCTTTGTCCTTTAATAATTGTCTTACCTTTCCTATTATTAACCTCCAAATTATGAGTCATGGTATATGCATCCTCTGCTATACACGTCTCCTCATACTCCTCCCTTTGTCCTCTAAAGAGGGATAAAACATATTTTGTATACATTATCTTACCATGAACCTTATCAATATCCTTGGTCCATATAGTTATTAATGCATCATCCCATACATATCTCCTTGTAGTCTTCCCTTTGTCCTTGTACTTGGGCTAAAGTGTATTTTAATACACCAGTCATTGTGCCCTCCTCTGGATTCACCTAGAACTAGCATCCTTCACCATGCCATAGGTGCATGAACTGGTTGTTGCACAATGCAACACAACCAAAAGACATCCCTTGTCTTCACCCTTTTAATGCACAACTCTATGTCCTCTTTACATTGTATAACCTTCCTCCTTATTAACCTCCACAATTTGTGTGGGAATGACACATCCATTCCCATCAACATCTCCTCATAATCCTCCCTTCGTACATGTTCTAGGGTCAAAGTGTATTCCTTGTGCACAAGGCATGCTCTTATGTATGCACCAAAAACTGGTATCCTTCACCATGCCACATGTGCATCAAGTGTCCACTGTGCCATCCAACAACATCAAAATATTTCCCTTGACTGCACCCTAATACTTTACACCTCGTTCTCCTTTATACGTTGTCTTACCTTTCGCCTAATCAACATCCTTATTCCATATCATGGCTAATGCACTCACTAGTTAACCCTACCTCCAAATTCCATTGTGTGTGATCATGTCCAATAAATACTTCTATGTCAAACCCTAACACTATAGGAAATATGGTCAATATTTTAAATATATAGTTCCATACTATAGAAGAGAGGCCCAACTACCTTCCCTTTCCTATAGTCATCTAATCTATTTTGTGGAGGATTCCCTATTCATGTGCCTTCCCTTAAAAGACTTTCCTTCCACTCCCCTATCCATGGTTCTCAAGCAACAACATTTAACTACTGTAAATGATTAATACATATGCTACATTCTCATCTTGGCTTCTAGGTTTATTGGTCAACTCTGAAGAAAGCAATATAGGGAGTATCTAGAACATGCCAGAGGATGGGGAATTATATTCTTATTTTTTGTATTTGACGTATGTGATTCTTGTCATTTATAAATGGATGAAATGAAGCTCAAGAAAAGACCTTAGCTGCATTCAATTGACAAAATATTTGAAACTCATGAAAGTATGTGATTCTCTCAAAACACATGCCCATACTGAATAGTCAATTAAAAAAATAATTGACCTTAGTAGCATTCCTCACATGTGCATCTTCTTGATCTAGCACACTTGTCTTCTAGGATGTAGTATGTTTGGATTAACTTACATAGGTTGGTTGATTCTTAGTTAGTTTTATTTCTAATTAGTAGGAATGAGGTTCTCACATTGTTTGTTTGTTTATTGTTCTAGAAGTTGATCTACATGGTAGATCTTATAAATCATATTGTTTGACCATGCTTATATGTTCGTGTATCTTTATGCAATATGCCTTTATATATGAGGCTGAAGCATGAGACAAAGTGGCTACCAAAAACTATCTAGTCTTGATGTAAACACTTCTAGTCCTTTGTTTTTTATGCACAATAGTCATTCAAATGAGGTAGAAAATAAGACATGGCTGTCATCCCTATACCAAGTCAATGATGTACCTGGTGAGACACTTATAAAACTGTATAGTTTGCATTATCTTTTGATTCAGTAGTGTTGCATAGCTTTATCTCTATAGCTCTTTGATTCCAAATTTCATTTTATGCTTGTAACATGTTACATAGTTGTGTAATTAGAACACCACTTACTCATTGAAATCTCCACTTCAGATAAACAAATTTGATATCTTAAGACTAGCTTAAATGGTACCTAAGAAAGTTGTAGATTTTGGTTTTCATATAAAATAACCTTTCCAGTAAATTTTAAATCCTTAGATGTCCTATCTCTAAATTGAGGGGGGAAAAACATATTCATCCTATGCCACATGTGTCTCCTTGAAAACTAGAATGATTTGAGGCATGTCCATTGTAACATGTAGCTATATATATCTTATAGTAAAATGCTTGAGACATTACACTCTTTTCGTTGGCAAGAGTGGAATAAATGGTGACAACAATGTAGCCACCTATTGCATATAAAAGTTTACTCCCCTTGACATATCTTTAACAACATTCATTTTATTCTTGTCATCTATATTGAATAATTTTATTGGTATTGATGTAGTTTGACTATGGTAAAATTTTAAAATATTAACTTCACACCAAAATGTATAGAAACCATCACTTGCCTCAATTTTTTAGCTTGTTGATGGTTCTTCTTTTTGAGTTTGACCAGTCATAAGAAACTCTTATTCTCACTCTCCAAATGGTGAAGGACTCTAGTTAGACTGTGACTCTATAAAATGTATATAAATTGGTTTTACTCAGGTCCATGCATGTTCTTAATTACGATTTGTGTCTCTATTCTAACTTCGTGCTCATGTACAGTACTTACTGTAGCAGTAAATCTAGAAATTAATATGATATGTAAGGCTATTAACTTATCTAAATAACTATTGAATAAAATTCTATTAATGTCCCTGAATGATTGCTGAATGAAATTCTTGTTTTTTTATTAAGGAAATCATTGGCATGCTTGTTGTGCACATATTTCTTACATGCATCAAATATATCATGCATTTTTTTTTTTCCTTCAAAGCGTGTTACCCCTTTTACTATTAAGAAAAAAGTTTATGTACAAGATAGAGAGATATGTACAAAAGACAAAGAAAAGACAACAAGAAAACTAGAAAAAAGTATCTAATTCTATCTTTACATGATTCCATATAATAAAAAAACTTCTGCCTCTATCCTAAAAAATCCTAGCATTCCTCTCCATCCATATTTCATGAACATATAGCATGAAAAAAGTTCTTGACTTCATGTCCATCAACCTTGACAGATCAGATAGCACCACTATCCTGCAACCTACCACCTCATTAGCCATACCTATCTCCTATAATTTCTTGCCAAAATGCAGTATAAGGATATGTTGAACTGTTTATTGATCTTCTAGATAGAGATTACATCTTGAAGCGCATTGGATACCCCTACTCTTGAGACAATCAATTGTCAGGAGACCCCCCCTCATGCATCTCCAAACAGTCATAACAACTTTCATAGGTTTCTTTAGTCTTCTAAAACCAACGGGACTAAGGGCACTTTGGGTGAATTTCTCTCATAACATTCCAGAAAACTTTCAACTTGTTAAACCTTAACCCCCTTGAACAAGATACTATCATCCTTCTCCATCGAAAAGGTGACTCTTTCTTTAATAAAATTCACAACATAACTAATATGTATTGACATGTACACCAACCATTTTCCTTCCCCTGACAAATAGCAGTTCACCTTGGCATACTTCCCAACTCCACAATTGATGAAACAATTATCCAATAAGAAGTCATTTAGTAAGAGGCCTTCCCCTAGCCATGGATCCTGCCATAGCAGGGTGTTATCACCCTTACTAACTGAGTAGTGAACATCGTGAACAATCTTATCCCTGAAATAATACGTCTTTTCTAAATCCACATCGCATTGGTATGGAATCTGAAACTCCACACAAAGTCCCCTTTATGGAACCTCTCATGAACTCACCAAACCCATAGTGAGTCTTTTTTCTTTGTAATATCCCATAACTTCTTGGCGATGCAGGCTTTAATAATGTCATTAGTGTGTTAGATGACCAACCCACCTTCAGTTTTGGGAACACAAATGCTAGCCCAATCAATGGTGTGAATCTTCTTCTCAAGATTTGCTCCCCCCACAAAAAGTCTCTACAAATTTTGTCTATCTCAAGAGTAACACTTGAAGGTAAATAAAACACAGAAACCCAATAAATATGGAAAGAGGATAAGGTTGAGATAATAAGCTCCAACCTCCCTGTAAAAGATAGAAATCTGGATTTCCACCCTTCGAGCCTCATTTTCATGTTATCCAGGATAGGAGAACATAAGCTCCTAGTGATCCTTCCTTTGAAGAGGGGTAAACCAAGGCACTTCTTTGGAAAATGATCCACCTGAATTCCCAACGTCTCTACAAGCTTCACCATGTTTGCAACATTATTACAGAAGATTGAACTTTTCTCCCTACTAACCTCCAACCCCGACACAACACCAAAGTCAGACACCACTTTAGCAACACTCCCAATAGATATATCATCTGCATCAGCAAAAAGAGACTCCTTGTTTACAACATTATATCATATATATCCACATATGCCTTAATGAAAAAAATCGATCTAGTAGCAAATGTATTTATGATTTCTCTCACCCATGTAGGCATCGTTCTAATAGATTTCCCATAAACTTGCATCTTATATATCTATAAGTTACACTTTGTTCTTCGCTAAAGTTGACAAGAAGACATTAACATGAAAAGAGACTCCTTATTTTCATTTAAAATATCAGCTTGTCCTTAGTTCTCTAAGTGGACTTAGCTACCCAATAATATGAGCACATTGTCACATAGAATGGCTTTCCCCTTTTCATGCTACTACACACCCTTCATCTTGTTTAATTTAGAAGTATGTATGATGTACATACTACACTCCCAAATACCACAAGAACAACTGGTTGGTGTTGTTGTCGTTCTTTTAATTTTCGAAGATCCTTTCTATAAGAAAGAGGGACATATTTGAGATCATGCCATTTTACATACAGAAGTATATTGTTGCACCTTGTGCCTATGTGATTGCCTAATTGCTCTAAATTAATCTGTTAGGTTGGAAGGAAATCATGTCTCGGTCTATATGTTCATCTTCAAGTGAATTTAACTCTTGTTGCTTAATGAGAAGAAAAAATAAATTGCAGGGAAATGGTGGTACTCTAGTCCTCCAATTGGTGAGATATCAATGGGGTCATCTAGCATGTCATACATATGTATCTTAAATACTATAGATTTTTTTGTATTCATCATGCATGTCATTATGTGTATTTCAAAGACAATGACGGTTATTACTCTCCATCTCATCAACCATGTTCTGAAAATGTTGTATATGTATCTTCTTTAGCTTTTTACCCAACTATGATTTGTATTTCTTCTAGGCGCAAGGGGCTATGTCCTCCCCAGTGTAAATATTTTTTCCAAAATAATGGAGATTAGCATATGAGAATATTAAAAGCTCTAGATTTAGAACACCATTAAGTTGAGTTTTTTGTAATTTGATATTCATATGTTTCTATTGCACACATTATTTGGTGTTCATCATTTTTATTTAGTTGCACACATGTATGACCCAACAAGTTTTGATATTGTTTTTTATTCATATGCAACTGACATGTAAGGGTTGTTTCCCTGACACAATTGGTTGGGCCCACCAGATTTATATATTGTATTTTATTCAGATGTAACTTTTGTTTAAGGGTTATCACCCAAACACAATGCCTTGGGTGACAGAATTTTGCATAAGACCCATTTTGTAAGGGCCTCTAATGTGCACTGGTTCTTACGCCCACACATTTCAATTGTGTTAGGATCATAATGCAAATAGATATGTTGTTTTGTAGTAATGTGACTTCTAGAGTCGATCCCCTCATTTAGAACTCTTGTCCACGGACCTCTACCAAGATAGAAGTGAAATTCACCTTTGTATATTCTCTATCAAATGGAGCTGTTGCAGTTTTAGTCGTCCGACCTTGTGCTCACTGTTACGACCCCACCTCCCGATAACCCCCAATTAAGGGAGACCGAGAGGTCGAAGCCGCACCCATGACTTCCAGATCAAAGGTTCGGCAATTAACCAAAAACAATTATTAAATTCTAATAGACTATACTGAAAATTGGTAATAAAATTTTTCTTTGCATACCTTTGAAAATTTTGGAACAAACTAAACTTCTAACCTCAGCTGATCTATTCTAACTAATTCCTCCTTGTTATTTAATTCTTGAATTCACAATGTGTCTCTTTACTGTTTGTACTTTTGAGATTTGTACCTAAAACACCGACAAACAAAACGTCGGTCAGCCGAAGCTGGTATGTGGAGGAAACAGATAATGTTCAACTATGTTAACAATATAATCATTCAATTAATCATTTAACAATCAAGATTACATTTTAAGCCATACAAATCAATCCATACATATTCTCAAACTCTGGGCTGTCCCTGCAGTGGACATGGATACCACCTCTCTTTAGGTAATAGAGTCGCATGGCACTACCCGAAGATAGCCCAATATCTAACTCAATGTGACTTGATGGTCCTACCTCAATGGTAGCCATGTACTAAGTCATCCATAGACCTGATGGACCTACCCAATAGGTAGCCATGTGCTAGGTCATCCATAGACCTGATGGACCTACCCAATAGGTAGCCATGTACTAGGTCTTTCTCTAACCTGATGGACCTACCCATAGGCAGCCATGTACTAGGTTACCTATAATGCCACAGAGAGAACCAGGATCTGAGTTTGTAGGCATATACCTTTGTGATAGTCATAGCCACATTATAGTTCGCAATATGCACATCCAAATAGTTTAGTTGCATTCAATGCGATTAAACATCCGGGAATCCATCGGAAAACTAAAGCGGTTATTCATAATTAACCACATACCTTTAATTGCAGATTTGAGACAAAATTATCCCGAACAGAGAAATCCCAATCAAGTAATCAATTATCCACAGAACCCTGAAATAAAAATATACCAATTTCCTTTTATTAATATTTATCCAACATCATCATATTCCTTAGGATTTCTATTCCAATTTTTAAGGTTTCCTTAGAAATTAGGGTTTTTACCTCCTCTTTCAAAATTATGATTCCTAATTTTTTAAAACTACATAAAACCCTTAATTTATCATTTTAGTACTCTTAAGAAGTTCATGATCTTTATTAAGCATCTTATTCCCTTAATCCGAATAAACATGATTTTTCTCCTCTTTTATCTCAAATTAGGGTTTCCATTTAGATTATTCTTCTTTAATAGATTACCAATTTAAATTAGGCAACCTTGCATACAAAATGGATAAACAGACCACCTTCTATTCATTAGGAAACTCTGATTATTATAATAAGGGTATTTACCCATAATTAGGGGCTTAGAATCATCATTTAACACCTTTAATATCCTATAGATTGCAATTACTCAATTTCATCAATTAAGTATTAAGAACTTAACCCCAATTCTCTATTATCTTTAATAAGGATTCTTTAATCTCACCTATGTTCAAGAATCATTATATTTCAGTTGTTTACTAGGAAATTTCGAATTATAACCACTAATACTCATGTTTTCCAAACTTAGGGTTTTTATCCTATTAAACCATGTACATGATCACAAGAACCCTAAAAGTAACATATTAATCATCCTTTTATGATTTTACCCTTTTATTTACCATTAGCTGGTTTACTTTGATCAAAACAAAAAGAAGATTCATCATGATTGCTTTTAGCTCTTTCTACGGTTTTTCCATTATTTAATACATTAAAAGATGAAAAACCCTATACTTCTTGAAAATAATTTACAATCAGGATCTACTATCATTTTTATCATGCTCTACGCATTTTTCTGATCAAAATACACTACTCATTTGCATTTTGTGGACAAAGGATCTATTTTTAGTGATTTATACAAGTTTCAATACTTTTCTTGAATATTAACCAAAGAGGTGAATTACCTGAGTTTTTTGGAAAAATGACATCTGTTGGATCGCGGGTTTATATTAGACCACTCCCGATCGTGTGGCCCGTAGGACTTGCGTCCATTACCCTCTTGTGAAGCTCACGAATCATCCAGGGCCGTTGATCAGATCTTGTGGCCCACCGTAGTCCACGATCGCACGGCAGCTGCTCCTTCTGCCTCGCCTGATCCAGCAGCAGCCTCACGGCGGCACCACGGCTGAGGGCGCGTCAGAGCAGATCAATCTCGCTGATCTGGGGGACTAGGCACAAGGGGAGGCGCCATTCGGGTGTGTGAAGGTGAGAGGAGTTGAGAGGGGTAGTTTATATATAGGATTAGGGTCGAGCCCTAGGGCTTCCTTCCCTCGCCGCCAACTCCTTCTTGGACAGAAATAGGCATTTCTTTTATACGCCATGGAAGCACGAACAAATAGGGTCTGGGGAGCTCGGAATCCTACCCCGAACTTAACTGGGGCCTTTCCAAGTTCTCATGCGAACTGGATTGCTAGGAAATCAGAGAGGAAACACTACTACAGAAGTGGCCTTTGGCGTCGGTCGTTTAACCCCATTTGGCGTCGGTTTTAGACCGACGCCTATGTGGGCGCCGCTAAAGGTCGAACACTTCGGCGTCGGTTGTTTAACCGACGCCTATTTAACCTATCAGCGTCGGTCGTTTAGTAGATAACCGACGCCAAAAGGGTTCGCGCCACATAAAACGGCGTCAGCAAGGGCACTTTCTGCGTCGGTTATTTACAAACGGACCGACGCCTATATTCATTATAGCGTCGGTCTTTTAGTAGATAACCTACGCATAAAGTGTCCTAAATGACGCCATTTTTTGTGGCGCGAACACTTTTGGCGTCGGTTATATACCAAAAGACCGACGCCTCTAATTTAAATAGGCGTCGGTTCGATACGAATATCCGACGCCATTTCTAGGACTGCTTTGGCCAGATAAGGCGTCGGTTATCTATAAATAACCGACGCTGTAGGTCTTTGCTGATGGTTTGTTATAAATAACCGACGCCTATTTATATTTTTTTTTCATATCAGTTTGCAGGCCTGCTGTGGCTGGTCAGCAGGATGAGAACCTACAGTTCAGTTTTCTGAACTGTAGGTTTACGACATCCATTGATATCAGCCTACAAATAGGCCGCAAACCTGCAAAAGTCATAAGCAAAATTTCACACAAGTACATACATTCAGACATCAATTCAATTCTCACATTCACACATATAGAAACATTCAAATAAATGTATTAACATTCAGAAATATTCATTTACAAAGTATCATTCATTATCGCTATCAACATCCCAATTATATCTTACAGTTGCCACTGCTTGTATGGCTTTTGCCCATTCTTCTCTTACTTCATTTAATGATTCCCTCGTATATGGAGCATGTACATTTTTTAAGCGTTTGCCTATAGTGTGGTCAGTTTTAAACACCTGCAAAGAGAATGATGTATATATATAAGTAATAATATAAAAATAAGATTGATATATTTCATACTAACTAATGAGACTATATATAATACCTCATGTATGCAATCGATTTCCAATGCGGCATGTTTGATAATCATCTGCATAAATCGCATCACATAGTATGTGCATGCCCAACCATTGTCTTGTGTAGCACACTATAAATTGAAACATACAAAATAATACAACTAAGCACAATTCACATCAATAATATATACATTGGAGTCGGGAACTTACTTGTACGTTCTCCCAATTTATTGGCTGGTTCTTTTTCCTTGGGACCGTTCCTCCAGCCTTTTTGAATGCATCTAAACCCCTACATGTTAATATAACACAGTAAATTACATAAGTAAATAGTAATGTAATAACAGATGTTAACAGATACAAAAATGAAATATTTCTCACCAGAATAATGGCATTCTCATTACGTGTCCAATTTTAGTGTTTAATGTACTTCCCGCGGGATCTAGATAATAAACAGTGAACGTCCTGGGGACAATAACTAGTAACTCCCAATGTTTACCGCTAGAGGTAAAAAGTTAACAATTAATAACTCAAAATGCACAATAAAAATGGAATTTTCTTAAGTCCAAATTATAAATAAAGTAAACTTACTTGACATTGAATGGAGCTATTATTATCGTCTTCTTTTGCTGACCAAAAATTGTAAAAGCATCTATACAGTATTGTTGAACATTATCAGGGTCTTTAGCTACCATACTAATCAATGATGGAATCAAAAATCCCACATGATCAAATGCAAATTGTTTGCAATGATCTTCGACTAAGTAGCTGCAAAACATGTATTACGTATGCATTAATATATAAGAAACCAGATCACCGGATCTTACACAAGGTATATGGATGTATAAACAAGATCTCACCTTATCCATGTCTCTATCATTGATGTATTCAGCCAATCATACATAAATAGCTCAATAATATCTTGTATAAATAAAGAGCTATCGTATGATCGACCTGCATAATCTGCATCTAAAGAAACTATTATAGGGCAATTTATATTATGTGCACGTAGCCAACATGCCATTCCCCTACAAGCAGGACCTAACGGGTATGTTAGGTCAGTTGGAACCCAATCGGGTAATGCGGGAAGTGGAGGTGGAGGCCTAGGTGCTCCTGGTGTCTTCTTTTTAACCTGTATATATAATTTCAGATCAGTTGACATAATATATACACATTAACAGTCTAAATCAATGTAAATTTATCTTACAATTTCAGTCGTGTAGACGACATCTGCTTTGGGCCACAATATGACCCCGCCTTCTGCCACACCAAGTGTATCAATATCTGGGTGGGCATATGGCAACGCAACTTCCCTCCAATCGGGTAACACACGTAATGGGCCCACACGAACATAGCCCTGTGGAATTGGAGTCCCGTGAAACCTTTCCCCAGGAAGGGACGGGTAAGCTTGCGCCTCTGCAACAACATAGTCTTCTATTCTTAAGCGGCATGGCTTCAATTCCTACAAATTTACGTAAAGAATGTTATACATATATACATATAATCTTGAAAACATATCATCTTGAAAAGACTAGCTACAATGTCATAAACAATACTTACAGCAGACGTGCTAGGCGATGGGTCTCCAGGATTACTCGCAGTCTGTGCATCAGGAGAAGAGTGGGTCGCCATAGGCGTATTGGAAGCCTGAGATGCCTGCCACCGCAGCAATTCTTCCTTGACCTTCTCAGCAACTACATCGTTGACCTTCTTAGCTACTAAATCCTCAACTCTCTTATTCTGCTATACATGGATAAAAGAAACATTATCTTCTTATTAATGAATTTCCTTTTGCAGTAACATTCTAAAAAAAGAATAGGTTACCTCTTCTTGAGAAAGTCCCGCTCTGGGTTTGCGCTGGGATGGCCCAAAGAATGCTTTGATGCCAACACCAGCACCGGCACCTCTAACACGTCCAGGATGCTCTGGGTTACCCAGAGCAACTATCAATTCATCCCTTGTGCCCTGAGGGATGAACGTGCCTTGTTTCCTCTGCTCGTGCATCTCCCGCTAATCACCATAAACATAAATTGGTAAGTTAACACCACAAATAATCAATATTCAAACGATTTCTCTAAGAGTTGTATTTTACCATTTTTGCAGCCGCCTCAGCAGTTACAGGCTTCTTTATTTCACCCTTCTTATTTTTCCTGCCAGCTATCCAGATATCATGGCGAGGCATGGGTGTGGCAGACTCCTGAGTAGGAGCAGACTCCTGAGTAGCCGCAGACTCCTCCTGTAGTCTTTGGCGAACGCTTGCATAGCCTTTTGGACCCATAGTGTGGTCATGCACATTCAGTGCACGCCTTGCTTTTTGTGCGTCAGTGAGGGCCTAGTTAGCATGCACATTAAATATTTGGTTAGTAGCACTAAATGTTAATCTTGAATAGGTGAATACAATGTATATTAATTAAATTGGGAGTGACGCCCAATACCTTGAATTCTTCAGATTTTCTTGAAGCAACAAAATTGTCCCAATCTTCTTTGTCCAAGAAGTTCCATTGTTCAAGGGCTGACTTCTTCTTCTTATCACCCTCTTTTATGTATTCTCTGTTTAGATTTGTCCTATAATTCCTAAGCATCTTTCCAGCGTGTTGCATCACATTTTTACGATGCAACTTCTCATCCAATGCAAACAGATTCTGTAAAATAGAAATGTTATTAACTAGTATCCAAAATAGAATTGCAAATAATAGAATTTGTAATCTACAAAATAGAATTGCAAATAATAATATCTCACACATAAATCCTTCCATATCAAGTCTTTTTTCCCTTGAGGAACTTTATTCCAATTGTCATACTTAACACCACAATGGCTCCGAGTGGTACACCCAAGATAGTTTACAAAATTATTGCGGTTCACTCCAATTGGATTTCCTCCATTATCAAACTCCACCACCAATTTGGATCCACTACCACTTAGCGCTAATAACTTCTTCAACAGAGTGATGCCCCTTTTCTTGTTAAGTGTTTGGTGCTGCGCATCAAGTTGCTCCAGTGCTTCAGTGGGTACAGGTGCATCAACCTAAAATTTGACATAAATAAAACACACTAAATTAGCCCAATATAGAAATATAGGATATATGACATAACTAGAAGATAATGAATTTTATAGAAATACAGGATATGTTTTTAGAACTTACATTAGTATCCTCGCCATGCTCGTCATGGACAGCATGCTCATCATAGACTTCATGCTCATCATGGACATCATGCTCATCATGGTCAGCCATCTGAAAATGTCATTTAAAATGTAAACATTTAGCATTTGTATTAACTAGAAAAAGGCAAACAGTTAGCATTTGTATTAAGTAGAAAAAGGCAAACATTTAGCATTTGTATTAACATACATGTCTCTAAAATTGTGATCTTTTATCAATTAACAATCCTTCATTGTGATCTCCGCGCACATATAAGTCATCATTAGCTTCAATATTTTGTGGAGTGGGCAACCCAACTGAGAATGGACTGGAGTCATCATACTTATCATAGTACTCTTCTTCATCTATAGGATCTTCAATGAACTGTCTTTTACCATGAAGAACAACCGACCATTTATCATTCACAGGATCATCGATATAGAATATTTGTTTTGCCTGTGATGCCAATATGAATGGTTCACCCTTCTCGCCAATCTTTTCAAAGTTCACCAAAGTGAAACCCAATTCATCGACTATAACTCCTTTGATGTTATCAACCCAATTACATTTAAAGAGCGGAATTTTGAAATCTATGTAGTCAAACTCCCAAATGTCCTCAATGACACCGTAATATGACATTTTAGCTTCACGTGGACTCTTATCCTTTGCACTTGCAAATTACATAGTTGACGCTTGAAGAGTGACCCCACTATTTTGGACGACACTCTTATCATCTTGGCGCTTTTTGTAATATGTGAATCCATTAATGTCAAACCCTTCATAAGACATAACATTCGGTTTTGGTTTAAAGGTGAGGCATTTGATAGTTTCTGTAATATCATTTGGTGTTTGAGATAGTTGATGTAAGACTTTATCTTCAAACCACTTAGTAAAAGTCTTATTATGCTCTCTAGCAAGCCACATTGAACTTGCTCGAGGATGTTGTCTCTTTATGAAATTGGTATGTTCCTCGATATAAACACTCACTTCGTCCATATTGTGTAAAATATACAAGTGAGCTTGTTCCAACTGCTCACGGCTGATTACTTTCACCCGTGATCCCAAAATTCCTTTGCCCTCCTCAATATTCTTGTCATTATCAGGAGTGTCATTACCACTGAGAAAGTCATTGCAAAAATCCATAACCTCTCTCGCCACATAACCTTCAATAATACTCCCTTCAGGCCGATAACGGTTTCGAACATCACCTTTAAAAACGCTCATGTATCGTTCAAAGGGATACATCCAATGCAAGAAAACTGGTCCCAACATTTTCACTTCCCTAGTCAAGTGGACAACAAGATGTACCATGATATCAAAGAACGAAGGAGGGAAATACATCTCAAGCTGACATAGGGTAACAACCACTTCTCTTTGCAAATTATCGAGAGTATCAGGGTCAATAACTTTGCTGCATAGAGTGTTGAAAAAGAAACAAAGTCTGGTAATTGCAAACCTTACATGCTTCGGCAATATAGATCGAATTGCCACAGGCAATATTTGTTGCATTAGAGTGTGACAATCATGAGATTTAAGACCTATCAACTTCAGATCTTTCATTGATACCAATCTACGGATGTTGGATGAGTAACCATGTGGCACCTTAACATTTACCAAGCATTCACAAAAAGTTTTCTTCTCCTTTCTAGACAATGTGTAACAAGTGGGAGGTAAGTATGTTCTTTTATTACCCATTTCACGTAATTCTGTTAATTCTGACCTTATTCCCATTTCACGTAGGTCCAGTCTGGATTTTATCCCATCTTTAGTCTTACCTGGTATATTTAATAGAGTAACAATGATGCTATCACAGACATTTTTCTCAACGTGCATTACATCGATACAATGCCTGACTGTCAAAGAACTCCAATAAGGAAGATCCCAAAATATTGACTTCTTCTTGAATGAAGAATTGTCACTCCGTGTGGCCATACTACATTGTGATTTCTTACCAAATTCATTGACAATGTCTTTTACTCTTTCATAAACAACATCCCCTGGTATAGGTTTAGGTGCACTCCGTTCATCATTCCATCCATTGAATGCTTTGCGCTTCCTACGATACGGATGGAATTTTGAAAGAAACCTTCGATGACCAAGATATACAGTCTTGCCGCCATGTTTTAGTCTTATTGAATCAGTGTTTTCTTCACATATAGGACACGCTTTAGCTCCTTTGACACTATATCCAGACAAATTCCCATATGCTGGAAAGTCATTAATAGTGCAAAACAACATAGCGTGCAAACGAAATGTCTCTCTTGCTGAAGCATCATAGGTCATCACACCTTCAGCCCAAAGTTTCTTTAAGTCATCAATCAAAGGTTCAAGATAAACATCGATATCATTTCCGGGTTGTTTAGGGCCCGATATCAACAATGACAACATAACGTACTTATTTTTCATACACATCCAGGGAGGAAGATTGTATATAACAAGCATGACTGGCCAAGTGCTATGTTGGTTGTTCAATGTCCCGTATGGATTCATCCCATCTGTACAAAGCCCAAGTCTTAGATTCCTATCTTCTTCACCAAATTTAGGGTACAATAGATCAATCTTCTTCTACTGTGGGGAATCAGACGCATGTCGTAGGATCCCATCATTATTTTTCTTAACATCTGCATGCCACCTCAAATTCTTCGCATCTTTCGGATTTGCAAACAAGCGTTGAAACCGTGATATTATAGGTAGATACCACAACACCTTGGCAGGAGAACCAGTTTTGGACTCCCCCGAAGTCGTCAATTTATACCGTGACGCACCACATTTTGGACAATCTTTCAAATCTACAAAGTCCTTTTGAAATAATACACAATCATTCAGGCATGCATGTATCTTCTTGGCCTCCATTCCCATTGGGCACAACATTTTCTTTACCTGGTATGTTGAGATTGGAAGCTCGTTTCCTTCTGGAAGCATTTCTTTCAACAAAGTCAACAATGAAGTGAAGCTTTTGTCGCTCCATCTATTGTTAGCTTTCAACTTATACAATCTCAACACAGCGCTAAGCTTCGTAAACTTAGCAGAGCCTGTGTATAACGGTATCTCAGCATCATGCACAATGTTTGTAAAGATAGGAGGTGGATCGGTGTGCTCTACCCTACAACTATCCAGCATCGCATCAACGATGTCTGCTGGAACTGGTTCGTTCACATTTACGTCATCGGAGGCAATTTCTTCTTCCACCCAAGCACTGCTATCGACATCTACTGGTTTCGATTTTGAAATCTCTCCATGCCAGTGCCATTCTGTATAGCCTTGTACAATCCTGTTGCACATGACATGACTTTTAATTTCCTCACCAGTGTTGACTTTCAAGTTGTTACCGCAATGCCTACATGGACAGTAGAACCTATCTGTAGGTTTTTTCCTATGTTCTTCGGCAAATCTAATAAAATGATCAAGACCAGATATAAACTCTGGGGTGCAACGATTACGAATGGACATCCATGATCTATCCATTCTATGATCAGAGAAAACAAGTATATATTAGGAAACAAGTATATATTAGGAAAAGATTAGGCAGCATTTCCCCGCTGTTCTCTAAGTACATATGTACTTAGAGAACAAACGGGGAAATGCCAACAAACACATGTGATGTAATTCTTATATATAATAAATGTGTACCACCTATCCCATCCTTGAACACCTAATCTCACTAGTAAGTGTATAATGTGTATTGGGGTTTTCAAGAAAATTTCGGCAGCATTTCCCCGATGTTCTCTAAGTACATATGTACTTAGAGAACAAACGGGGAAATGCTACCAAAATTTTCTCGAAAACTCAATACACATTATACACTTACATCCTAAGTGAGATTAGGTGTTCAAGAACAGTCCCAAACCGGGGACTATCCAAGATTTACTCCTAATGAGTAAATCTTGGACGGGTTTCTAGGCCAACAAAAACAATAATAGATATCTACAATGAAGCCGGACTCCATACAAACAGTACATAATTTAGTGATTGTTCATTCTAATTTATATCAATGTACAAGTAATATAAAAAACAATGATTGTTCACATTCTAGGCCAACAAACACATGTGATGTCATTCTTATATATAATAAATGTGTACCACCTATCCCATCCTTGAACACCTAATCTCACTAGTAAGTGTATAATGTGTATTGGGTTTTCAAGAAAATTTCGGCAGCATTTCCCCGCTGTTCTCTAAGTACATATGTACTTAGAGAACAAACGGGGAAATGCTACCAAAATTTTCTCGAAAACTCAATACACATTATACACTTACATCCTAAGTGAGATTAGGTGTTCAAGAACAGTCCCAAACCGGGGACTATCCAAGATTTACTCCTAATGAGTAAATCTTGGACGGGTTTCTAGGCCAACAAATAATGTGTTGTCATTCTTATACCTAAAATCCTAGTTCTTCAAATTAGGGTGATTATTGATGTCTTTAAAAGCATGATTGGCTATTTAGGGAAAAGTTCATCATTTAAATTCCAAGCATTCACATGTGTGCATTACAGTTCATCATTAAGCAAGAAGGGTGATTAGGATTCTCAATATACTCAACAATAAAATAAGTTAAACATGTGTGCATTACAGTTCATCATTTACATTCCAAACATGTCACATGTGTGCATTACAGTTCATCATCAAGATATCTATAACTTACTTAAACATTCAATTATGAAGTAAATATACACTTAATTAAGAATAGCATGACACACAAAGTTGCAGTCAACATCATTATGTTTTGTTCTATCATGGACTATCAGATTGGTATATCACATATGTATCAGTACATTATTAAATAAACACAATCAGTAAATAACTTTTAAAAAAAAATCCACTAGACGTGCAGCCTAGACGTTCCCTGGCGCCGCCCAAGCATCCGCCCAGAGGCCTATCTAGGCAGGGCACCTGGGCTTGGGACCCTAGGCGTGCCCTGGCACCTACTTAGGCGCTGCCTGGGTGAGTTCTAGGTCGGCGGCGGCAGAGAAAAGCAAGGCAGAGAACAAAAAAGGTGGTGAAGGTTTGTGGGTTACCTTACACGAGGACAGCACGAGTAAAGTTGCTTCTACCGACGGGGGCGGAGGTGACGACGACAGCACCGTAGCTGCTTCTACTGGCGGCGACGACTAGAGGAGAGCAGGGGCGGTGGGCAACGACCGGCGGCGACGAGCGGACAGCAGCAGCAGGGGCGGCGGAGAAGAAGGGCGCCGGAGAAGAAGGACGCCGGAGATGGGGCGCTGGAGAGAAGCGCCAGAGAGCAGCAGCAGCAGAGAAGCGCTGGAAAGTCGTCGCAACAGGGAAAATCGCCGCAATAGGGTAGCAATGAAACAGAAGAAAGGGGAAGAGTCGGGCGATCGCGGGTTATAAGTTCCCAAATAGCGTCGGTTGTTTACAACAACCGACGCCTAAACATCTTTAGCGTCGGTTGATTGAAACAACCGACGTCCAATTGGACGATATTTTCATGGAAATTTTTGGCGGGAACCACCTTCAGCGTCGGTTATACAAGGATAACCGACGCTGAAAGTGACATTGTCCGCGCAAATTTTCATCGCAAATAGGCGTCGGTTTTCTAGGTATATAACCGACGCTGAAAATGACACTATTTTTTTATCGAAAAATGGATTTCGTGGGCGACTTTAAGCGTCGGTTTTTTATAAACAACCGACACTTAATACAAAGCGGTACCCATGTCTGGCTGGTCTTCGAATATAGATGTCGGTTTTCTTGAACAACCGACGCCTTATATGTTAGGCGTCGGTTTTCCTTAATAACCGACGCCCAGAAAAGCGACACTGAATGCTATTTCTATAGTAGTGAAAATCCCTCTGCCAGCGGCTCCTTTCCCATCCCGTCCCAAGGTAGGAGACACATGTCTGACGTCAGATCTTGATCTGATGGCTGGCGTCGTCCAGAGTTATATCCAATTAAATCGGAAATAATGTGACATTTATTACAATCATAACACATTATGGAAATTTGTAAAAATCATAACTCGCAAAAAGCTTATCCTATTAAGCCCAAACTTTAAGGGAATATTATTAATGACTTAATCTATCATCATGCCAAATTTGGGCTCATTATATAAAGAAATCGGGTACCTCTCTTTAGTTGCAAGTTATTACTCATTTAGGTATATTTCTTATTTATTTTCTCTTTCCTTTGCAATTATCTGGTTATTTTGGGTCCCTTGGACCTCAAGAAAACCCAAAGGCACGGATTCCCACATTGGGGAAGATTGATTTGCCTTTATCTCCTTATAAAAGTCAATTCCTCATATTTCCCTTTTATTAATCAATTTCTTCTCCTTCTTTAATTCTCTTTTTAAGGATTTCTCTTTATCTCTCCACTATATTACCATTGGAATTCCTTTTAACATTAGAAATCCTTGGGATACGAAATTTCACAAAGGATAACTCAATTATACCTCTTTTCACTTATTTTCATCATTTTACCATTATTTTCAATTTCTTTCTTCACAAGGAAATATTTAATTAATCTTTTCTTTTCTTATTGCTTTCTTTTTGCAACCTTGGACTCCTTGGTACCCAAGGAACCCAAGAGGCATGAAATCCTCTTTGGATTTGCCTTCTAGAGGTTTCTACATATTTCTTTTCTCAAAAATTCAATTGTCCATTTACTAATTGAATTTCCTTGTTATTGGGCCCAATAGCTAATTAAGCCCACAAAGAAACCAATCAAGGCTATTGTGAAAGGAATCCATTTATTCAAAACAAATCACATATTTATTTGTTCAATTATCCTTAATATGAGAAATTGCATTTCTCACCAATTGAACCCAAAAATTGGGATTATAACATCCTTCCCCTCTTATAGGAATTTTGTCCTCAAAATTCAAACAAGCAAACAAACAATTCAGGATAAGACTTTTCCCTGTCCATCATTGGCCCCTATGTGGCTTTGCCGTACTCATGGAATTTTCAAAGAACCTTTATTATCACATATTATTTTCTCTGAGTTCTTTCATCCTGGCGTCTATAAACTACACAGGTGACTCAGACCATTTCAGCCTCCCTTGGGGCTCACTAGGTTCATTGCTCAGCACATGGTCGGGTACCTCACATAGTGCTCTAAACTGGGCACATGGAACTCATCACTCATTACTTTATCCTGAGGGGTAAGGTCAAACTTAACCTTCTCCACCAAACCTTATCAAAAGAACCCATGCATCAGGGACTCAGCTCTCTTAGCTATAACTCAGAGGGGTCGGATTTTCACATATTCTTCCCCAGTAAGTTGTATGTCAGTCTACTTTGCATCTGCTCATGACTCTCATCGTCTCTAGGCTCCTTTCAGCCCTTGCACAATCAAAGTGACTTTATCTACACGCACCGTGGTCCCTTTTCTAACCATCATGTGGTCCTTTTCACCAACATCACCTTACTGAAGTGGTGACCGACACAACCTCCCTTACAGAGCTTCTTATAAAATCCGATACTGGCCATGGTGGTCATTGTCACATCTTTCATAGGATAAGAACTGTCTCTAGATATCACCCTGAACGAGCACACATATGCTCTCATCAGACCCTTTAGTTTGGATCACACTAACCATAGTTAGGGATGATAAACTATATTGACATCGAGTCCTTCATGCACCTACTTCCATCTTTTGGAAGGAAACCTTTAGGTCAAACTCAAGAACCTTTGAACTCACTTCATGGTGTAGTTGAACCATCTCTCTCTAGATCTGTCCCTTAACAGAACTCTTTCTTTCTCATGTTATCTAGGTAAGGCGGCCTACCATAACCCATATTGCATCTCGACCTTCCTTGGCCCAGGAAAGACCTATCACAACATCCATAGTGTTGAGCTCCCGTTCCCTCCCATGGACTCTTTTGTCCTCCATATCGATACAATGGGTTACTGGGGTTCGATCTTTACCTCCTGGCTTGCATGGCCATAAACCACATGCAACTTCATCTTAAGCATCCAAAGTGTTATTGCCAGTTTCCACGGTGTATGGTGATCTTCAAACATGATTTCCTGTATGTCCTGATTCCTCAAGCTCGATTCCTATGAAACCCTAAACCACTCTAGTTAGGGTTTCATCACCTTCTTTTCCAAATAAGTGCACTTGAGGTTCTACACCATCCTTTCATTGTATGAAGGACTAGACTGGCTAACCAAACAACCATTAACTTTTCAATGTATCTTGTTACATCTGAGTGTTATCCAAACACCTCTCCTTCAAACTTAGGTTTAGCCAAACAACCTCTTCTAACTTCTAGTCCAACAAGTCAGATGTATCTCAACCAGAGCCTCCATTACCACTTCACATCCTTAGGTATTAGGTAACATTGAAGACATACACTTCCATGTATTTCACTTATCATTTCACCTCAAATTCTATGTCTATTTTCATTAAGAACACTCTCTGATTTTACCATCATGGTGATCAAACTCAACCTGGTATAACTCGTAAGTTCCACATAGCTCATGATAAAACATCCTCATAAGGTGACTACCTCATTCCTCTTAGTGTTTGCAAGCCAATCATGTATCATTCACTTTACCAGGGTAGGTTATCTTCTCTATCCCCATTTCTCGTGGCAACGTGCCAACCTACATCATCTCTTATCCTTGGTGTATGGCATGCGTAATGTCCTATCTCTCACTCCCATAACCAGAGGAAATAAGCATTTGGCTGCGTTCCAAATACATAGTTCTTCCTATTCCAAGAGTAGATATGGTACATCCCACCTTGCCAATACACCTTTACATCTAAGTTGCAATGTGCCACATATGTCTCTACATCACAGACATCATGATATCAAACTAGTCTTGAACCTACTGAGGTTTACACACATCCCGTGGTCATCTCCTCTAGGTCTATAGGGTGCCGACACTTTTGGGGTCATCCCTCTTCCCTCATGCATCAAGAGAGCTCCCTACTCATATGCCCTTTGGGTCCCATGAGTTCATGAAGGTGATCAATCTCCTAACCCATGGCCATCAGACAATGGTAGCTGTTACCTCCCGACCCTATGGTCATGTGCAACTGGGGAATTAGGCAACTCCTACTTTCATCGGTCTTATCCCTACCTGACCCTAGGATAGACTTTAGGATTCTCCATTATAGTACATGTTCACTTAGAACCTTACCCAAGTCTTCATCATCTCTCTTTCTGCATTCATGGGATGGATCCCATCCTTTCATAGGGATCATGGCAACCTGCCCACCCTGGTCCAGCCCCATACCGGTTACCTCCATGGTAACACATTCATATGCAATTAGATATGGATATTTATGGGTCTACAGGTTCATTCTCATACCATGTACTTTTCACTTAGCTTATCAAGATCCTATGAGACCTCTTTAGGTTACTTAAACCAACAAAACTGATATACACCCTTCCAAAGGGGTCCCTCTCCCAGGATGGGAGGAAAACTATCTCTTGACAACAAGGTCACAAAAGCTCTTAGGTCTAAGGTTTACATCCACACGAACCTACTTAACCCTAGCAAGCCATTAAGGCACAACAGATCACCTACCGAACCATGCTAGGTCATACTTGTCCTCTTTCCTCAATGTTGGATCAAGATCATACCTCTCTTTATCATCAACCTAGTTGTGAGGGGTTCATCAAACACACCTTAAACTTAAGGGGCTTCCCCTTTTTCCTCTATACATGAGGAGTACCATGCTCGCTTCTATAAGAACTCAACTTCTCATCATGAGCATTAGGTACACCACTTCCCCTCTTAGGCCTAGGAACCCTAGGTTCATTTTTAGGTGTCCAACTGCATGTTCTATCTCTTAACCATGAATCAAGCTTACAAAAGGCATAACATCCACTTCCTGTCATCCTTCAACTAGAGCAACACTTATAGTTGGATCCTTCTTAAGGGCAAACCATAAAGTACAAGGCCTCATAACCTGTTACAAAACCACTTCAGGGTATACAAAACATCTTCTTCCTACCTCAAAAGGTAAACACCTATACTGTAGGCACATAGGTACCCAAATCTTCATCTTTTCTCTCTAGGGTTTGGTACATCTAAAGACCACCAAGATATCATCAACTTATAAGGCAACCACTGTCATCCATTGTTCAGGGTTTTAGGCTTCCAACCTTCTCACTGGGTTTCCTGCTTTCTCTAGAGCTAACCCTACATCCAACCTCACCATTAGAGGTCCCTTCTTCATGAAAGATCAACCTCTACAACATTCTCTACATGGGTGAAGCCTAGGTTCACACTTATGGTTGCTCAAGATCATTCGTAACCCTTTATGCTCCATCATAATTCCTTACCCAGGGTTTCATCCTACCGTCAGCACTATGACATGCCCTAGATGCCAGCTATGCCCTACTTGTACAAGCCCATAGGGTTTCTATGGTCCTTCACTAACATCATCATCTAAGGAGCTATCCTTTACCCTAACATGCATGACCCTTCCCAGGGTTGGGTTGCCAAAGGTGTTAGGTCACCCATGGATCCTATGGCATCCCAAAGGCATGTCCTTTTAAACACCTTGTCCAACTCATCTCTCTCTAACCTTCACTTAGGGTTAGGGTTAGCATCATCCTCAGAGGGTGTGCCAGGTCTCTACTTGCAATGGAGATCTCTATCTCCAAGACTAACTTATCCTCCTGTCAAGAAGGTCTAGCCTCAGGACTCTTCTGAGGACATGACAACTTATGTCATACGACCTAAGCATGTATCTATTATTTATTTTGCACTTAATCTATTAAGCTTATGTCCATGACATCTTATTTACATGCCTTTCATTAATTTAGTGGAGGATTCCTTAAACCTTATTAACCTTACCCATACCTCAAGAGGGTGAGGAGAAGAAAGAAAACCCTAATCCTTTAGGTCCTTATCAGAATTTTGTGATGAGAAGGGATGAATAAGATGAGAAGTCCTAAAGGTATCTTATTTTGATTCATACCCTAAGACTTTGGCCATGCAGTCACACGGATCCAGGAGTCCTCGTATTCTGACTAGCGGTGCGGAGGAAAATATTTCTAGCCCCCGGGCGTGATCCTTTTCTAGACACCTCTGTCTTTCGGATAATCCTCTAATAACTCCCTTGGGTTCTATGGAGTTTGTAAAATTTAATAATTATTAATGGTTAACTAAGGAACCCAAGCTCTGATACCAAATGTTACGACCCCACCTCCCAATAACACCCAATTAAGGGAGACCGAGAGGTCGAAGCCGCACCCATGACTTCCGGATCAAAGGTTCGGCAATTAACCAAAAACAATTGTTAAATTCTAATAGACTATACTGAAAATTGGTAATAAAATTTTTCTTTGCATACCTTTGAAAAGTTTGGAACAAACTAAACTTCTAACCTCAGCTGATCTATTCTTACTAATTCCTCCTTGTTCTTTAATTCTGGAATTCACAATGTGTCGCTTTACTGTTTGTACTTTTGAGATTTGTACCTAAAACGCCGATAAACAAAATGTCGGTCAGTCGAAGCTGGTATGTGGAGGAAACAGATAATGTTCAACTATGTTAACAATATAATCATTCAATTAATCATTTAACAATCAAGATTACATTTTAAGCCATACAACTCAATCCATACATATTCTCAAACTCTGGGTTGTCCCTGCAGTGGACATGGATACCACCTCTCTTTAGGTAATAGAGTCGCATGGCACTACCCGAAGATATCCCAATATCTAACTCAATGTGACTTGATGGTCCTACCTCAATGGTAGCCATGTACTAAGTCATCCATAGACCTGATGGACCTACCCAATAGGTAGCCATGTACTAGGTCATCCATAGACCTGATGGACCTACCCAATAGGTAGCCATGTACTAGGTCTTTCTCTAACCTGATGGACCTACCCATAGGTAGCCATGTACTAGGTTAGCTATAATGCCACAGAGAGAACCAGGATCTGAGTTTATAGGCATATATCCTTTGTGATAGTCATAGCCACATTATAGTTTGCAATATGAACATCCAAATAGTTTAGTTGCATTCAATGCGATTAAACATCCGGGAATCCATTGGAAAACTAAAGCGGTTATTCATAATTAACCACATACCTTTAATTGCAGATTTGAGACAAAATTATCCAGGACAGAGAAATCCCAATAAAGCAATCAATTATGCACAGAACCCTGAAATAAAAATATACCAATTTCCTTTTATTAATATTTATCCAACATCATCATATTCCTTAGGATTTCTATTCCAATTTTTAGGGTTTCCTTAGAAATTAGGGTTTTTACCTCCTCTTTCAATATTATGATTCCTAATTTTTTAAAACTACATAAAACCCTTAATTTATCATTTTAGTACTCTTAACAAGTTCATGATCTTTATTAAGCATCTTATTCCCTTAATCCAAATAAACATGATTTTTCTCCTCTTTTATCTCAAATTAGGGTTTCCATTTAGATTATTCTTCTTTAATAGATTACCACTCTAAATTAGGAAACCTTGCATACAAAACGGATAAACAAACCACCTTCTATTCATTAGGAAACTCTGATTATTATAATAAGGGTATTTACCCATAATTAGGGGCTTAGAATCATCATTTAACACCTTTAATATCCTATAGATTGCAATTACTCAATTTCATCAATTAAGTATTAAGAACTTAACCCCAATTCCCCATTATCTTTAATAAGGATTCTTTAATCTCACTTATGTTCAAGAATCATTATATTTCAGTTGTTTACTAGGAAATTTCGAATTATAACCACTAATACTCATGTTTTCCAAACTTAGGGTTTTTATCCTATTAAACCATGTACATGATCACAAGAACCCTAGAAGTAACATATTAATCATCCTTTTATGATTTTACCATTTTCTTTACCATTAGCTGGTTTACTTTGATCAAAACTAAAATCAAGATTCATCATGATTGCTTTTAGCTCTTTCTAGGGTTTTTTTCCATTATTTAATACATTAAAATATGAAAAACCATATACTTCTTAAAAATCATTTACAATCAGGATCTACTATCATTTTTATCATGCTCTACGCATTTTTCTGATCAAAATGCACTATTCATTTGCATTTTTTGGACAAAGGATCTATTTTTAGCGTTTTATACAAGTTTCAATACTTTTCTTGAATATTAACCAGAGAGGCGAATTACCTGAGTTTTTTGGAAAAACGACATCCGTTGGATCGCGGGTTTATATTAGACCACTCCCGATCGTGCGGCCTGCAGGACTTGCGCCCATTACCCTCTTGTGAAACTAGCGAATCAGCCAGGGCCGTTGATCAGATCTTGTTGCCCACTGTAGTCCACGATCGCACGACAGCTGCTCCTTCTCCCTCGCCTGATCCAGCAGCAGCCTCATGGCAGCGCCGCGGCTGAGGGCGCGCCAGAGCAGATCAATCTCTCTGATCTGGGGTACTAGGCACAAGGGGAGGCGCCGTTTGGGTGTGCGAAGGTGAGAGGAGTTGAGAGGGGTAGTTTATATATAATATTAGGGTCGAGACCTAGGGATTCCTGCCCTCGCCGCCAACTCCCTTTTGGACGGAAATAGGCGTTTCTTTTATACGCCATGGAAGCACGAACAAATAGGGTCTGGGGAGCTCGGAATCCTACCCCGAACTTAACTGGGGCCTTTCCAAGTTCTCATGCGAACTGGATTGCTAGGAAATCAGAGAGGAAAATCCCTCCGCCAGTGGCTCCTTTCCCATCCTGTCCCAAGGTAGGAGACGCACGTCCGACGTCAGATCTTGATCTGATGGCTGGCGTCGTCCAGAGTTATATCCAATTAAATCGGAAATAATGTGACATTTATTACAATCATAGCACTTTATGGAAATTTGTAAAAATCATAACTCGCAAACCGCTTATCCAATTAAGCCCAAATTTTAAGGGAATCTTATTAATGACTTAATCTATCATCATACTAAATTTGGGCTCATTATATAAACAAATGGGGTACCTATATTTAGTTGCAAGTTATTACTCATTTAGGTATATTTCTTATTTATTTTCTCTTTCCTATGCAATTATCTGGTTATTTTGGGTCCCTTGGACCTCAAGAAAACCCAAAGGCACGGATTCCCACATTGGGGAAGATTGATTTGCCTTTATCTCCTTATAAAAGTCAATTCCTCATATTTCCCTTTTATTAATCAGTTTCTTCTCCTTTTTAATTCTCTTTTTATGGATTTCTCTTTATCTCTCCTCTATATTACCATTGGAATTCCTTTTAACATTAGAAATCCTTGGGATACGAAATTTCACAAAGGATAACTCAATTATACCTCTTTTCACTTATTTTCATCATTTTACCATTATTTTCAATTTCTTTCTTCACAAGGAAATATTTAATTAATCTTTTCTTTTCTTATTGCTTTCTTTTTGCAACCTTAGACTCCTTGGTACCCAAGGAACCCAAGAGGCACGAAATCCTCTTTGTATTTGCCTTCTAGAGGTTTCTACATATTTCTTTTCTTAAAAATTCAATTGTCCATTTCCTAATTGAATTTCCTTGTTATTGGGCCCAATAGCTAATTAAGCCGACAAAGTAACCGATCAAGCCTATTGTGAACGGAATCCATTTATTCAAAACAAATCACATCATTATTTGTTCAATTATCCTTAATATGAGAAATTGCATTTCTCACCAATTGAACCCAAAAATTAGGGTTATAACACTCACCGTGTAGGGTTGACCCCCAAATACACAACTAGTCCATGGTCCATCCAAAATGTTTGATAACAACTCATAACCACTAAAAACAGTAGTCATATCAATTATCCTTTCGAATGATACTAATACACCACAAGGATAACATATGTAGTAAAAATTTCTCTTTTATTTTGAAATTCAACAAGTACATGGTTATGTGGTCATTAAAATGACATCATGGAGTAACTGAGAAACATTGTAAAGAACAAGGAGTTTCATCAATATATTCCAGTTTTCCAAAATAGATCTCATGGCATCATCTTTTAGCACATTAAGAGGACATATAACAAGATTTAGAGAAAATTTTACTATCAATGAACACATTTCAGATTTTGGACCTTAAATCAAATAGAGCGCATCTATTTCATGAGGGATTCATGATTAAGATATAGGGGAAGATTTATAAGTTTGAAATCAGATCGCATGGAAGCAAAAGAATCCACAAAGATACAATCTTTAGGCATGTTAATAAAGTTGGAGCAAGTTTTAGGGATTTGCATGAACTAGTAGGAAAATATATTCTAATAATGCTATATCTGTCTCCTTTTATGTGGTAACCAGGAGGTCCATCAAAGAAGTCCACAAACATGTTTCCAAGTCCTTGATCAGCCTTCGAAAAGTCCCAAAATCCAAACTCCAAGCAATATTTGACTCCCTTTTGGTTAAGAAGAGGAAAAAGGAAGATTGTTTAGATAAATGGAGTAGTTTCTAGCATGGAAGTCAATGGGGCATGTACAAAGGAGGAAGACAAGGTGAAGAACAGTAAGAAGTACATTATACAAGATCAATTGCCAAGCTTGGAAGCATCTTGAAGAAGCTAGATCTACAACATGCATCCACATGCAACAACATAGAAGGCTTTATCCATGTTCATCCCTTCCTTGGATCTTGCTTCATCCTTGATGTCTCCCTCACATGATTCTAGAATCTTATGGGGTGCTAAAATATCCTCTAGTCTTAAGAGGACATGTTTCATAAAGTGGAGATAGGTGAAAAAGTTCAAACTTCCCAACTATTGTTCATAATTATCCTCTAGTCAAAACATGCCATTCATTGGTCACAAAATCAATTTCATCAAACCTCCTAGCATTTATATGTCTTTGGAAATTCTCATTGTCTTATGTGAGATTTTTATTTGTCTATCACTTCCATAAGTCAAAAGTTCCATTTGTAGAGCATAAGAAGCCCCATTGACCATGAACAACCACCATCACCATACTAACTAGGGTTGAAGCTCTAATCCAACTAAGGTCAATAGAATAAAACCAAAGAGATATGTCAAGAAACTAATTAATATTATGCATTTGGATATTATGCATTTAAGTGTGCACTTAGGTTCCCATTCGAGGTGAAATAGTATATTATTCCACAATTGTACATGATATTGCATTTTAAGGAAAATAAAATACAATGAAGTCTAGATTAGCGTCATCTCTTAACCAATTGTGTTTACATCTCAAACAAGTACAAGTACAAGTACAAGGAAAAGTACAAGATTAGATATTCTTCACATAATTTCTAATTTGGTACTCACGCTATTAGATATTCTTCACATAATTTCTAATTTGGTACTCACACTATGTTGCATTTACAATTAAATTTCACATCTTGCTAAAAAAATTGAATTTAGGGAAAGAAAAGGGTTAATTGAACCAAATTAAATATGTCTCTTGATCAATTGATATAAAAATTCAATCAATCATGTGAATATGAAAATTAAACAAGATTAGATGAAGAGTGATATTAATCTAGTGTCATGGTCTGATACGTTTTGACTACCTAGCTACTGAAATTTTAATCATTTCCAACATGCAACACAATGTTTTTATCTTCATTGGACATTGATTTAATAGAAAAACACATGTTTGTTGGTCACCAAAAGTTAATGAAAAATGTATTTTTATTTGTTTGACATGATTTAATAGAAACTATAACTATTTTTATGAAGAAAATTTTGATTGGATAATATTTACTACTTTAATTAAACAAAGTTTATGTTGACTATCATATCAAATTTGATACATACACCAGGAACCCGTATCCACTTAACAAATAAACAAAAGGCCCAACTGTCACATATTGTTTCAAAGTGATGTACCTTATGAGAGTTGTAATCGTATATTGAGTTCTTATAAGATTATATTTTCATCATAAACTAGTATTCCATTTGATGTTTGGAGATAATTCTAAATTATACTGTCACAAATAATCTTATTAATAAAACATATAACGATATTAATTTGTTTTTAGAATATTAAGTGACTATATACCAGCTCCTATCCTTTGATGGATTTGTATTTTTTCACTATCATTTCATTCATACAAGGTATAACACAAAAGGAACACAATTGATACGTAACTTTCCAAATTAAGCTCTTTATTATACTACCCTTATGTTTTCAGAACAAGTTCTTTATTATACTAACCTTAAAAAACAAACCAATATTATTTCCTACATACGAGGATGGGTGGTCGTTCAAGATTCATTCATAACCATATGAGGAGAAGTTGATGTTTCTAAGTGAAATAAATATATATAAATCTAATAATATCCAAAATTAATTTTGGAACATGTGTATATATTAGTCCGAATCAACTATAGTGGTAAGTTATTTAATCAATTTTTCACATGATAATGTTGATTGATGAGTTTTGTCTTTTTTCATCCATTCAAGATTTTCTTCCAAGAAATGATATCAATATAGGTGTTCATGACAATGGTCGTTTTGATTCTTGATAGGATATATCCCTAGATATAAACTTGTCATGCCATTCATCTGCGACCATGGCAACCACATGTTTGGAATGAACCTAACCGTAGATAAACTATTCGAACAAAAATTTAGCCACTACCACTACGGAGTTAGCATTTTCTTTACTATTTATAATTCTTTCTTAGGTTCTTGTGTATTGTTCTATTGTACATGACATACAATTTCTTAAATTATTCCCAACACGCATCCTTCACCAACATTCCCACCCCTGCCTCAGGAATATGAAAATTAAATAAGATTAGATGAAAAGTGATATTAATCTAGTGTCATGGTCTCATACATTTTGAATACCTAGCTACTAAAATTTTCATCATTTCCAACATGAAACATAATGTTTTTATCTTCATTTGACATTGATTTAATAAAAAACACATGTTTGTTGGTCACCAAAAGTTAATGAAAAATGTCTTTTTATTCGTTTGACATGATTTAATAGAAACTATAACTATTTTTTATGAAGAGAATTTTGATTGGATAATACTTACTACTTTAATTAAACATAGATTATGTTGACTATCATATCAAATTTGATACATACACTAGGAACCCGTATCCACTTAACAAATAAACAAAAGGCCCAACTGTCCAACTACCAAAAAGGCCCAATGACACACTACCAAAAAGTCTATAACTCAAAGAGACACGAACAACTAGGTCATGTATCTATTGATGTGACTACATGGCTGTATGCATGCCACTGCTACAAATTAATAGTTCCACCTAGCCACCCACCACCAACCACCAACCAACCAATGCATTTAATTCTCATCCACAAACAACTAGCAACTCATTTTAAATAAAAAAATCATTTTCCTCCAATTTTTCTTTTTGACTGCTCACAATCCTATTTGTACACGTTTGACGTCTGAACCAGAAATTCATACATAAATATGTTCAAAGCAGCACCAAAATCTATTAACAACCAGACCTGATATAAACTAAAATAATGCTTACACTCAGAGAAATTCTATGATTACAAAAATATATTATAAGACATAGTGACCATTCATCACTTCACTACCAAAATTATGTTTCTGCATATTCTGATGATAAGTTAAAAATAAATATTAAAATGAATTTGAAATAGTACTAAGAATATAATGACACGCACTACCAAAAAGTCTATAGCCCAGAGCGACACCAATAACTAGATCATAAGTCTAGTGATGTGAATGCATGGCTATATGCATGCCACTTCTATGATAAATCAATATTGCCGTCTAGCCATCCACCACCAACCACCAACCAACCAATGCATTTAATTCTCACCCACAAGAAACTAACAACTCATTTCAAATAAAAAAAAATCATTTTCCCTCCAATTTTCTTTTCGATTGCCCACAGTCCTATTGTACACATTTGACGTCTGAATCAGAAATTCTTACATATGTATAAAATAATACCAAAATCTATTAATAACCAGACCTAATATAAACCAAAATAGTACTTACAGTCAGAGAAATTCTATGATTACAAAAATATATTATAAGACATAGTGACCATTCATCATTGTACTACTAAAATTATATTTCTGAATATTTTGATGATAGGTTAAAAATAAGTATTTAAATGAATTTTAAATATTATTAAGAATATAACAACACACTACCAAATGTCTATAGTTCAGAGCGACACGAATAACTAGGTCATAAGTCTGTTGATGCGCGTGTATGGTTGGATGCATACCAATGCTGTAATAAATCAATATTGCCACCTAGCAACCCACCACCAACCACCAACCAACCAATGCATTTAATTCTCATCCACAAACAACTAACAACTCATTCCAAATTTAAAAAGAAATTAATTTCCCTCTAATTTTCCTTTTCGAAGACCCACAGTCATATTTGTACACGTTGGACGTCTGAATTAGATTTCATATTTAAATATGTTCAAACCAGTGCCAAAATCTATTCACAACCAAACCTGATATACACCAAAACAATACTTACAATCAGAGAAATTATATGATTATAAAAATATATTATAAGACATAGTGATCATTCATCATTGCACTACTAAAAGACATCCTCAATGAGACTAGATATAATTTAAGTTAACGTTTACAATTAGAAAAATTTTCTGATTAGAAAATATATTACAAGACAAAATATCCATTCATTATATTCTAAAAATATATAATATGTATGCATAACTCTATATTATTATATGTGACTCATAAATACTCACATTTTTTATTTTAAAGAAAATCAAAACTCATTTACAAATGTCAAAGCACCATAATTCATTAAGCAAATGTCAAATTTTTGTATATTACAATATCAAATCTAGGTGACTGACAAACAGTTAAAAATAAATAAAAATCACAACATCAATGAGTGATCCAGATGATCGATGCCATGTACACATGTTGAAGGTTGACGATGAAGGATGCGGTGTGGCCACAAAAACGACGTGTTGTTGTTGCCATGGTGACAGTGGAGGAGGCACGACGTGAGAGGGGCCGGTCAAAGCAGCAACCTTGGCGTGGCGGCGGGTTGGTACGTTTGCGGTCGGGACAAGATGACGACGAGATAGGCGCGGGCAGCGGGTTGGAGGTGACCTTGTCTTGGTCACGATGACGGGCTAGACGACAGTGGTGTCTGGGCGGGACGACTGCTAGTGGGACTACGATAGACTAGACGTGATAGAGGAGAGGAGGCAATCAGCGGGCAACACAACGACGTGCAAGATGACGATGTGTCTAGGTGGGATGACGACGGTCTGGACACGACACAGAGGAGAGGAGGAGGCAGTCAGCGTGTGGTGCTTGGTCGGGCGGGAGTGAGAGAGAGTCTCGCTAAAAAGAGGGAGAATGTGGGGGGTATGGGGGATTTTATCTCAGTCTCTAAAAAACTGCATGCGTGCAGGATGCCAGCTGTGAGTTCTCAAGGCTAGGGTGTAGATGTTGGTGTAAGTAATGTGCTCTATATCAATACTTTTTTTAAAATGTTATCTCCTTAGTAAAAGTGCGTATGTTAAATTGTCTCATTTCTTTTGCATTTCACAATATCTCTCTTTATTTATATTCCTCTATTTGTAATAAAAACTTTTTTTTGAAAGATAATGATATTTATTTCATTAGTGTCCACTCGCCATGGTTCATAACCATTCCCTTGGTTCTGACACTTTTCCTTTTAAAAATGAAAATATATGGAGACTCATAAAAACTTTGTACTGTCACAATGAACTAGAAGTATATAAATTTTGGTAATCCTACAAACTTTTACTTCTATATGAGATGTCCACATGTCTTCAGTATATAAAGGAATTCTATATAACAGATAAGTTACTTTCTTTTGGAAGGCCCTGATCATCTTCTTGTTTTCAAATTGCGTATTCTTGGTCTGGGTCAAAATTTATTGGGCTTGAAACATTGATATGTTAAAAAATTAATCAGGAGCCGCTTATGTTTGGGAACAAGTCATTATCTTGGCTTGTTAAATAGTTAAGAAGAAGAAGAAGAAGAAAGAAGAAGAAGAAGAAGAAATATGTAAATATTAATCACACCAACCAATACCGCAATGCTGGAATTTCAAACATAGTATATATTGACAATAAGATTAATTATGCATATCATTTGTAGTAATTTTATTGAATTTGTTATGCGTAAGAGTCTCATGCTTTCTGCACGGGTATTTAGCAGTTACTAACATACAAAGCAGGAAAAACGAGTCCTACCATATTTATTGTATCATTTGAAGGCATAGATCAAAGTATGTGTTCATTTTCCGTATGTTTTTTACTGGAAACTAAACCATCTTAAATGTTTGGATTAAAAACTCAGTGTCCAAAGATCTAATTTATTGTTGAAAGTCTAATACAGAATTCTATTTTCAAATCACATAATGTGCAAAATTTAAAATCGAATACAATCTGTGTACTACTAGAATTTTAGGAAAATAGTTGGTTTGGTGAACATGTCCTTAAGTGTTGACAAACTTCAGCTTAATCCCTTCCTCTTCAACTAGTTCCTGGATGATGTGTGGAAAGAGTTCAATTCATTTGACCTTACATGGAAGGCTAGGTTCTTTGTTACGGAAAACATGCCTGAAATGTTGTCACAATAGAACGTCCTAGCTTATTGTTGATTTTAGTAGGAGACGGCGTGGGATTATTCCCGACCATATAATAGTAGGATGCGTTTCTTCTGTGTCTATCTAAGAACAACTTGAACTTTTAGACTTTAGGGTAATTACATCTGTCTGCACTGAACTGTAACTTTCTAACATATTGCATGATTGTAAATATCATCCGGTGGTTTTATACCTTTCTATGCCTCAAAGTTTGTGGATTCTTCGAACTTGGACTCTGATCATCGGTTTCTCCGGTCACGACTACTTCAAATAGTATAAAAATACTATTCAGTCATATTTCCACCATGATCGTTGCACTTCATCATTCACTAGGGCCTAATTTGGTTGGACGTAGAATCAACACACACCATGAGTTGTAAAATAAGAATTCAAATGGTTTGAGTTGAAACTGAAAAGTATTTGTTTGGTTTCACCGAATTTGAGTTCATGCAGTTGTTTTGGTTACGTTTGTTTGCGTGAATTTTCGTAGTTGTGATCATACAGATGCTGATGTCGTATGCATAGATCAGGAAACAACGTGTTTAGCATGGTCAGGTATATACGGTTTGGTGTTGCGAACGCTGGTGGAAAAGGAACTGCGCCTAAAAACAGTGCAGTTCGTTTTCTACAGTTTTCTACAGAAAAGAGGTCAAAGTGTGGGTTCATTTTCCACTGTGGGTTGCTTTTACACGTAACCAAACACAAGGAGTCCAAAAACACTGTGGGTTCCAAGTGCACGGGTTGCATTTCAGTGCAACCAAACTAGCCCTAGGTGCATCATCCACCCAATGCATGTATAAATGCCGCCAAATTACAAGTACCACCACTTACACAATTGTAGCGGTTAGGGTAGGGGCGTAGTCGAAGTGGGGAGCACACCAATCAAGACCCACAACTCCGGAGACATGTGCAGCGACCTCAATCAAGTATATGCATGATGTACACGCCTCACCAACAGCCAACATTATTGGGTTGAATCTGTTCTTGGCCACAGCTTTTTATCTTTCTTTGCTACTATGAATCAAGTTAGTGACTCTTTCTGTACTTTCGGCACACCCCTGCTGGACCACTGCTACCGGGAGGTTGTCTGACATCATCACCGTTGTTGAAAGTCAGCTGCCTCTAATTCATAGTTAGAGCAGGGGGTCTTCCGTTGTTATGGAGGACGTAACCGCCGTAGTGGTAAACATGCTGTTAGCAGAATATATAGCAGTGACATACTGGCAGCAGTTCTATTTCATTCGACTTGCTCGACAGCTGCATGGGCTAATGTCTGCTAGCTACTAAGTACATAATCTCTTCCAAAGCCAAAATGTCTCTCTCTCTCCTGGGGACCGTAATGAAGAGATGATGGAATACGTGTCTTTCTCATTATCGGTGCATAATCTACTTGTACGAATTTGTTGACGACGATCTTCTCTCCTATCATTCGTTCGTTTGCTTCTGTGCTAGCTCGTGCATTGGTCGTTGATCAATCTTGTCAATACGATGTTTTGACACCACTTTCCTCCAGTATATTCCCCTCAAAGAAATGATGATAGAATATCCTCGCTATCTCGTGCATCCTCCATCTCGCACTGGGTTACATATATGTGATGCATGCTCGCTCGCCCATTTCTTATCCGAATGTCTTTTTCCGGTAATATTTTTCTCGATCGCTATGGATGAGAATATTGAACTCCACCAAAAAAAGTGACGAGGGTTGACCGATCCGTCTGTAGCATCTCATCACTTAGGCGATGAGATATACAGATTCTTGATGTGGCCAAAAAGCAACACCATCTTTTGCTGTACCTACCAATATGGTCTTTTTGAGTGCTGAAGCGCCGGTAATAAGTCTGATAGATGCTCCCCTCTCCTCACACAACAATGCAGCCAAACGGCAACAGCATCCATGGTCGTCGGTCCTCTGATTCTTGTACAAACAAGGTACAATAGACGTGCACAGTCGCATATCTTTTCTGGGTCATGATCGTGGCAGGCGAGGATTGGAATTCTCATCCTGTTAATGTGGCACTACGCTATCAGTAGACGATAGGTGGAGACAAAACTGCCGAACAGGAAATCGTAGATGACAAATGCCCTAGGATTAACGCGATATATAGCACTGCGTCTTATGTTGTGCTATTCTGTACCGCTAATTGGTTGCAGATGTGTTTTGTAATCGGCTACGGAGTTGGCTTGGAAGCTGTAGTTTTGAACCTTCTTCCGTTTTACAGTGACATACAAAACAATAATGAAATACAGCTGTAGCACAAGGGGAGTCCAAAATTCTGACGTAGTTTATGCATTATGTGTCAATACGGACGAGCGTGGTATTGCAAATGTTGGCAAACAGACATATAGATACGAACATCATTGATGGCTTTTTCCTTGAGTTTCCAAAAGTTGTGTTTGTCGTGTGTTCTTCCATATATATATATATATATATATATATATATATATATATATATATATATATATATATATATATATATATATATATATATATATATGTATATATATATATATATATATAAATATATATATGTATATATATTGGTATATCTTCGCTACCCGTGTGGGTAACTAAGATTCACTACCCGTGCATCCGTTTTGTAATGGAATGACACATATATATAATGAGACAACCAAATCTGTAATTAGACGACCGAAATTGTAATACAAAAACTCGTTTTGTATTACAGCGTTGTTACAGTAATAAATATATATTTATTACTGTAACAACGCTGCAATAAAAATGAGTCTTTGTATTACAATTTCGGTCGTCTCATTACAAAGTTGGATTGTCTCGTTACAAATGCATACCTTCCCATTACAAAACTCATGCACGGGAAGCGAATCTTAGTTACCTACACGGGTAGCGAAGATATATATATATATATATATATATATATATATATATATATATATATATATATATATATATATATATATATATATATATATATATATGGGTATATCTTCGTTACCCATGCGGGTAACTAAGATTCGCTACCCGTGCATCCGTTTTATAATAGGAAGGCATGCATTTATAATGAGACGGTCCAAATTATAATAGACAGACTCGTTTTACAAATACAACGTGATATTTGTATTCTCTGTCCGGAAACAGTAAAATATATATTTATGACTGTAACAACGTTGTAATACAAAATGAGTCTTTGTATTACAATTTTGATCGTCTCATTACAAATACATGCCTTCCTATTACAAAAATGATGCACGGGTAGCGAATGTTAGTTACCCGCACGGGTAGCGAAGATATACCCTATATATATATATATATATATATATATATATATATATATATATATATATATATGGGTGTGTATTGAATGCCTTCGCGGGTAGTTTGTCTAAAGTACCCGTGCTTTGAAAAACACAGTGGCTTATATTGTAAATACGGGGAATATCAACGACTACTGGACTTTCGTCTCTGTGATCCGCACACTCACAAATCCGTCCCCTCAAGGCGTTGCCCTCCGGGCCTTCGTCCCTCTCATTCGTCCAGTCCCCCTCCTCCCTTCCCCAATCTCCTCACGAGGTCGCCCCATTGCCACCGGTAGCCGATCTGTCAAAATGGGAAAAAACAACATAGGAGGTGAATTCCCTCCTCTTGCCTCGACTTTTCTCTCCTTCCTCGTCCTCCTTTGCCACGTCAACTCTCGATCTCTCTGCCCATTGATGAAGGCAAAGCGCCTGAGATCAGTCCCTTGACCCGAAGATGTCGCCGATGCTGTGATCGCCGCTGCTCCGGCGCTCCGCCACGATCTCCAGGTCTCGCTCTCAATTTTCCTCGCTCGTGCCTGTTTTTTCCTTCCCGGCTTTGTTCTCGCATCTTTCCACACCGCTGGTGACGAAGGGTGTCGGTCGATCAGTGGAATGCTGACACTCAACGGTGCGACGATGGCAATTGAGACACCGGCAGAACGCCGTTGAGCTAGATAGTTTATCAGAACAAATGGAGCTGAGGAATGGAGACTTATATTGCAAATGGGACCTGATCGGTGTTTCACAAAATTGTGCTTGTTTAGGTTGCTCTCATAATTGGATACATCCACAAATATTCATATATGAGGAAAATCCTCATCGTCATAGCTACTGCGGCTGTTGCTGAACCTGCCACTGCTACACCAAGATAAAGAGGATTCCAAATCCTCATCGTCAGCCACATGAACGCTTTCTTGGTCTGGTTCCATCTCTCCTGCAAACATGGCTACAGTTGCCAGGGGAAGGGGATGCCCTTTCTGATAGTTGGACAAAGCTAGTCCATATTGTAGGTTCATAGGAATGCTAAAACGAGCATTGAAAGTTGTAGCAAGGTGTTCAGTAGCATTGCACATTACGTGCTTTGACGAAATGACCTTGTGTACTTGATCCTAGCACAATCTAGTATCTTCTTGAAATATTTCACGTTTGATCTGCTGATCGTGTGCATGTAGCATTTTAATTGTAGACATTGTTTACCATATTAATAATTTGGAGTAGTGTACAATGTAATAACATCACTGTTGTTTAATTTTTGGTTCAAAAATCATATCTACATCAAATGACAACTATTTTACATCCTCACACTAACTATAACATACGAAAAGTAACTATTTGACATCAAAAATATCATCATGACATAAAAATTAACTATCTGACATCGAAAGTAATACCGGTACACAAAAAGTAACTATGTGGTACATAAAGTAACTATCTGAAAATAAAAGTAACATCATGACACAAAAAGTAACTATCCGGCACTGAAAGTAACACCAGGACTAGGAATAGTCACCCATTTTGTGTTGGTGAAACATTACACAAGGGGCTCATCTTTAATACCCGTGCAGGTAGCTACCCACACACCCTTCCTGTCACTTTTTTTTAATTCGCAATTGTAGAGGAGCACTTTATCTAAGAGTGATGATCTCATAACCCAAAAAGTAATTATAAGAATAAGAACACTAAGAGTAACTGTGACAACAGAGAAAAGTAATCTTGTGATTCAAAAAAGTAACTCTTATACTTTGTAAAAGTAACTCTAACAGAGGAAGGTAAAACACGTATCACAAAAACAATGTATATGGAACACAAAGTAACAGGGACATCTTGTAAGTAACTGTACGAACACGAAAGAAAGTTTTCTATTCCAACAAAACATAAATAAAGGAATTCGACTACAAAGTAACAATGTATGATAAAAGAGCAACTGGTATGACAAGTAGAGTAACTCGACAATGCCTAGAGTAACTACATGAATATTGGAGTAACTATACGATAGGCTGGAGTAACTGTCTTAAAGCTAGAGTAACTATTTCATAAGAAAAAGTAACTCCTACACTAGATATAGCAGTTAAACTAGGAACTATATTTTGTTAAACTAAAGAGTACAATTATCGAGTAACTGTGTTTGTATTCAGGAGAAGATAGGATAGTGTCTGATGACAATACAAAAAAATATCCACAAAGGAATGAGGAAGAAAATGCTACTATTGATGAAGAAGAATAACTAAGAAGTAAAAGGAAACAAAAGGGGAAAGAAAAGGCTGAAGCAAGTAAGGAGAAAGAAAAAGCTACTGCTGATGAAGGAGATCCAAAATTGTGCTGAATTCGAGTTGAATACTGGTTTATTAAGTGAAATGTTAAATTTGAACAAATTGGTTCTGGAGTTATGATATGTAACTTCTATGAGATAAATTTACTTATGTGTTGCAAGCCTGAAAATACATTTACTCTGAATCATATTGTAAATAGGAGTATTTTTGGGTTTAATACATAACATTTTATGCTTTGTCTGTGGTATTCCTGCATTAATAGTTGTTGTGGTTTTGTATGAAGATATATACTTTCCGTTAGCCTGTCAAAATAAACAAACTCAAGAGGAAGAGTTATGATCTCATAACCCATAAAGTAATTATAAGAACACTAAGGGTAACTGTAAGAACACTAAGAGCAACTGTAAGTACACTAAGAGTAACTGTAAGAATACTAAGAGTAACTGTGACAGCAGATAAAAGTAATCCTGTGATTCAAAAAAGTAACTCTAACAGAGGAAGGTAAAACACAAATCACAAAAACAATGTGTATGGAACACAGAGTAACATGGACATCGTGTGAGTAACTGTACGAACACGAAAGCAAGTGTTCTATTCCAAAAAAAAAGTATTTATACCAAAACTCACTGACAAATAAAAGGGATGAACTTGTCATCGATAAAGTAATTATAAGAACACCTAGAGTAACTGAAGGAGCACTACGAGTAACTGTGACAACATAAAAGTAACTCTGTGCATTCAAAAAGTAACTATTATACTTTGTAAAGTAACTCTTGTGGAGGAAGGTAAGTCAAATAGACGAAACCAATGTATGTGAATAACACTTGATCATTACAGGGATTCTATTATTAACACAAATATGGTTCTATCTCACAGGTAATGTTTTTATCTTTGTCTTTTCTTCCCCCATCTTTTCCACCATGCAATGTGTCATTGTAATCTTGTATATGGAAAGGCTTGGCTCTGCAAAGGGAGTAAGGTAGATGATGATATGGGGCATTATCATGACATCACAACTTTTTATTTCTACATCTTGAGTTGAAAAGTCAGCAACCTGGATTAATAGCCATGAATTGCGATCATTAGACCTATGGTCCAGAGAGCACTCAAGAGAAACGGAAGTAATGGTCCAACAAATTAAGATATTGAATAGACTATTGCATTGCTAAAATAGAAATAGATAGAGTTTATCGTATTCCAACTAACATACAATCTTAAAGATACAACATAATTATAGTGAGAAGAAACACGGAAGAGACAAAAGAAATTGTCTAATACACTATTTGATCCCCAAAGGCAACCCCAACTAAATTAAAAGATTGCCTAGGGAAAACCAAATAGGCATTAACGAGGAAACCATGCCACATTGCACTCCATCTAGGGATCCCTACTCTTGCAATCCACATTGACTGCGTCCAGATCCACACTCGTAGCCTCACGCTCTATAACAGATGTGCATAAGAAATTGTTGAGGTCAACCATCATGTGGCTTCTATTATTGTTAGGGGCACGACATCCATGAGTATGCCAAACTCCACTGACTCTGTTCCAATAGTTAATTCCGGTGCTTTTTATCTAGATAGTCATTTTGTCAAACACGTTATGAGCACTTGCACAAAACACCTTATATTGATAATGTCCAATAAACCAGAACGGTCAGTACCAATGAGGTACGAGAGAACCTTAGGCATCATCGAATTGGAACTGGACACATGCCGGATCAGGCATGGTGAGGACCAAATGTGTGATGATGACACACAATCAATGGTTGTGGATGGCATTGTGTGTGTGCAGTTTGAAGACTCGTCCGTTCATATTTGGTTGACCCAAGCTTGCTCAGATGTCTCTGTTTGTGCTTTGTGAGAGGACAAGGTCAGAAATTGACACAAACATGATTGTGAAGCACAGTACATGGATCAAACACCTTCCACGCACACTGCTCGCTCCACCTCGGGTTTCACTTGTCGACATGGGTCCTTGTGCTCTCCGATTTCACTACCGCCATCGGTACTAGAAGAGTTCATTGAAACTGGTCGCACTACAGACCCTTCTCATCATGCGGGTGAAGTACCCATCGACGCCGGTCTACTTCCCCACACGCGGACGGCGTCGTGCCTCCTGTCCAAGAAATGGTTACTCTGGAATGCTTAGGGTCTGCATGGGGCTTGAGAAGCCTTTGCCTGTTGGCTTGTTATGGTAGGACAATGATGCCAACAGAACACGAGACTAGAGGCAGAGATATAATATTCAACTCAATGCCATATCTGATGTTGTATAAGCCGATGATTAGAGGTATAAGAACCAGTAGTGGATACTGCTGGAAGAAGAATGGTGCAGGCGGAGCGTGGCGGTGAGGATCTGGGCAGAACAGGAGGATGAGGACTTGTCTCCATGACAGATTGAGAAGGAGAAGGTCTTCTTGGGTTGTTGTTGCTGCTTTGGCACCGACGACATTGCATTTGGCAATGAGATGCACGACGAGACTTGGGATTGTGAATCTATTGGAGGAGGAATGGAATCGACGGTCGATGGGCCGGTGGAAAAGTAGAGTGTTGTGATGGTTTGCACCGGGAGCATACAGACTTGTTCCTTTCGTCAATTTACACAACCGATCCGGGATGCCCCCTTCATTCCTAGCATATTTGTTGGCCTCGCCGTTGGACAGGTCAAGCCGATTAGATCTCCCTACAAGCAGAATAGCACGGGAACTATTTACGTTTTGTCCCACCGCATCTCCTGTGATGGGTAGCATAGCAAGTTACCCTCGATGTCAGCCAATGAACACCCTCTCTCTCTCTCTCTCTCTCTCTCTCTCTCTATATATATATATATATATATATATATATATATATATATATATATATATATATATATATATATATATATATATATATATATATATATATATGAGATCCACTTTCCAATCAATTGTTATGAGAGTATAAGTTCCATGCTACTTGATAAATCAATCAAGATCACTGGAAACAGTCTTATAACAAAAATTCTTAATGACCAAGAAGACCACTTGATAAAAATGGCATAGGTACATTATGTAAAAATATAATATATGTCATCAGTTGAATACTAGAAGATGGTTTTGTTTTAAGAGTGAAGTCCTATTCACCCAATTACCTTCTCTTTGTGTCCAGGGAAAGCATATAGTGTAATAACATTGATTTTGGCTCAATTATCAAAAAACAATTTTGATTAATCCAATGATATTTTCCTAAATCCCTAAATGCAATGCTTGTGCCATTCAATTGGGCCTCCGTTGCAACTGGGCCCAATTCACGTTAAATGTGCACCAAATATATATCAATCAAGGTCAAACAGTTAATAGATTTAATTTGAGCATAGAATTCATGATAATCATTGTAAACATGCTTCTGGACTAGGGTGATACTTAAAAATAAATATGTTTCAAATTTGGATAAAAATTTAGGGGTCAACTTACTAAATAGAGCTAGTACACAATGTGGTTTTTAGTAGTCAATCTGTAGGTCCAAAATACTAACTAATTGGCACCAACTTGGTAAGATTGTGCTTTCTTGGGAACAAGCAACCCATCAAATTTATAGAAAATAGAATGTGTTGTATGGGAGATTTGTTGAGATTTTATTCTAAGTAAGCTTTTGGAAAATATGGGGTGGAAACATGTCTATTTTACATCTTTAGGTTAGGTAGAGGAGTTATTTCATCTTTCCACATCATGACCCCCTCCTTTTGCAGCAATATTTTCATGGGTTGTTTAAAGAGTGACGACCTATTCACCCACAGAAATATTTTCTAGTGGGGGTAAATAGCACAAAAACCCTCCACTTCTTCTCAACTCCCTACCCTAATCTGAGCGAACCAGACCCCTCCTTATCTTCATCACTCCCTATCCAATACTAAAGATATGACATATTGTGTCGGATCTTTTTTCAAGCAAAACTGACGATATTATCTATAGTGTCAGTTCTAAGTAGACAACCGTTGTGGATTCACCAGCTGAGAAAACACGAGTTGTGCTTCTTTTTTATCACTGGTCTCTTCTCAAAGCAACCGACACTATATATCATATGTGAAAATATAATTTCACATAAAATTTTTGTGAGCACTTTATTTGCCTCCGAAAATGCTACATCGCCAATTCTTTTATATATAATTAATAGAATAAAGAGGTGCACATGCCATCTCTCTTGTGAGAAATAATTGGAGTTTTTTGGTGGTTTATTCCACAATGTCCGACGAGAAAGATGTTTGTGCCATGTGTCCCCTGAAATTTTTCCACCCCAACTTGACGTTTTATTTTAACCATAACTAAAGGAGTAGGTATCAGTAGATTGTGAGATTAGGAGTCGATTTGTTTTAGTCAACCACTCAGAGAATTTGTATTTTTGTTGGTGGTTGTTCATCTACAACTGACAACCTAAATCCTAGATTGTCATTTTTGTTAATAACCAATGGGATAGGTCTTATTTTACCTTGTGAGAAACCTCTTTTCCCTCTTTCCCGATGCACGTGTTTCTCTAGATATCCCCCCTAGTGATTTCCCTCCTCTTCTGCCTCCACTACAGCTGCTTCCTAGCACCTCCACCGACATTGCCGCTCGGTCGGCGATTCCACATCATCCATCCACATCTCCAACTGATAGTGGCACTACACCAGCCTACAGCTCAACTACTTCTCCAGTCATTCTCCTCACCAATGGCACCACTGCTCCCTCCTAGAGCCATGCTCCTTCACCAACAATGCCACTACTTCCTCCTCCTCCAGTCATGGTCCTCTGACGCTAGCTATAGGTGGCCTCCTTCTTCATGTCTTCATCTCCCTTCCCCTTATCCTCCTTCCCCTACCCTATGATTTCTTCTCAATATTGAGAAGAAATTATAAAGAGCAGGTGAAGGACGAGAGAGGAGGAAGGAGGAGGGGGAAGGGAGGTGGATATATAAAACAATGTTAATTGTTAGAAATTATGTTAGTATGGTGGGTGATGATAATGTTAGCTTATGTTAGTACCACTAAATCACCTTGAAGTGGATCTCATCTATGTTCTAATGATTCCGCTTGCATGAAAATGACTCTAAATTAACTGAATTTACAATATTGATGTTTATTTTGACTATCTAGTTTGAATTGCATGATTTCCTATGTTTTATGTAGATATACTAATAATTAAACCCTTGATTCAATTGATATGTGTCACACTAAGTCTAAATGAATTTATGTTGTATGATGTAAAATGGTAACAAACATGCATGACCTAGTTTGAGATATAGAAACTAATATGTGAATAAACTCTAATTTGTGAATTTGAATATGTGAATGAACCCCAATTTGTGAATTCAAATATGTAAATTAATCATAATTTGTGTATAAACCCTAATTTGCAAACATTAATATATAAATTTTATCTGTAAACTCTATAATTAAAACCCTAATTTCTACACTGTATCATTGGCCTAGAAACTTGTACGAGATTTAGTAATTAGGAGTAAACCTTGGATAGTCCCTTATTTGGGGATGTTCTTGAGTACTTCATCTCACTTAGGATGTAAGTGTATAATGTGTGTTCAATTTCAATAAATTTTGACAATATTTTCCCTTTGTTCTTTGGGTACATATGTAGTTGGGAATTTTCCCATCTACATCAATGTACTTGGAGAACTGTAAGGAAATGTTACCGATTTATTGAAATTGAACATGCATTATGTAGTTACTAGTGAGATGAAGTGATCAAGAATAGTATATGTGGTAAACATTCATGAATATAAATTCTACTAGATGATTAAGTTTCAATTATTCAAGCATATTTTTTCCTGAAATTAACTTACTAGCTAGAACCTGATGAGTTGCTCGTCTCCCATCTGATCATATAGAAATGGATCGATCATGGATGTCTAAACCAAATCACTCCACTACGATAATAATAGTCTATATGAGTTTGTAAGATTTGTAGAGGAACATAGACAACAACATGGAGATAGGTTCTATTGCCCCTATAGGAATTGTATCAACAAGTTGAAATTTGACATTGTTGATGTAACATACTAGATCTCGGACCCTACCCTGGAAGTTGACATTTTGGACTTAGCCAAACAAGGTTAAAGGTTAGACCTAAATAGATGTTTTGTATTATCCCAATGAGTTAATACATTTATAGATCACCTTAATGTAACCTAATGCTCTAACATTAATCTTAGGTTTATAATGGATACATAAAATATGCCACATAACTCATTTTGGTGGTAATATGAAGATAAGAAACTTAATTGGATGAATAATTAAGATAATGGGCCTGTAAGGACCCTGACCTTCGTTTAGGGCATACCCTATTTGCTTTGCTTGACCCTGGTGCTTTGGTGTTTACTAATCACCTTTGGTAGTGATTAGGGTTTGGTTGTGCTTGTTGAGAGTTGGAGGGGATACTTGCAAATAACCCAAGTCTAGGGTTTTGTGAGCAAGTTTGCCACCTTGTGAGGTGTTCCTCTCTCTCTTTTCTTCCTCTAAGGTTGAGAGGAAGGCTTGGGCTTGTTGCTTGAGTTCATTGGGCCTTGGTTGAGCTTGTTTAGGCCTTGAGGTGCCTTGTTTGGGATTGGTTGAGCCTTGTGTCACCCAAGAGAGGTGTGTGTCGACCTATAGGTGAGTGTTTCGGCCAACATGGATGTGTTTCTCCCATGGTGCAAGTGGTTGTGTCGCCCATGGTGCTTGACCTAGCCTTGACCTTGTTTAGTGGACACTTGGTGCATATCTTGGCCATGTGGATGGAGCTTGCTAGAGTAGTGGCTCGTGCACTAGGACAAGTGTCCCTAGGCAAGTGACACCTTGACATGCTCTACCTTGTTTTCTCCTCCCTTTCTTTCTATATAGGCAGTTCTTTCCCTTGCTTTGAGCTCCTTTGATCCTTTAGTTTCCTTCTCCACCTTGAGTGCACGACACTCCCTCCTTTCCTTGCTTGTTTCGGCCGATACACCCCCCCTTGAAGGAGCAAGTGGTGGTCGACATCCCTTGAAGCTTGGAGCTCTTCTTCTTCCTTGGAGCTTGGAGCTTAAGGCGGGTTGCATAACTTCTAACCCTAACTACACTACTTTCTTTCCACGTTCTTATATGTTGTTATGTCCATGATCTTGCTTACATGTTAGTAGCTTAGTTCTTGATTTAGTATCCGTGTTGGCCGATCCATGTGAACTAGGGTTTAGGGAGCAATACTCCTTTCTCTCCTTGGTCTAGAGGAGTGAGTTTAAGCCTCTAGTATCATGAGCAACACCCCTCTTTCTTGGTCGATTGAGGTGAGCTTGTGTTCTAGTTGCTTGAGCAACACCCTCCTCTCACCATGGACTAGAAGGGTGAGCTTGGTTGTAGTAAACCTTGTTGGTGTTTGTGTTGCCCGATGGGTGATAGGTGGTGTGTAAGACCCCTCTTTCTCGGTTGATTGAGGTGAGCCATCTCCTTGACCCTCTAGGGTTTTGGGTAACTTTTGCTTGAGGAAGAAGACGACCTTGTGAGATGTATCTTGGTCGAGATGAGGATGTTGAGGTGCTGCCCGACATCCCTCTAGTCTAGTTGTGCTCGACATGGGTATGTGTGTGTTGGCCGACAGGCCTGAGTTGGGAGAGATGATGTGGTGTCAGGTGACACTCTTGTCTCTTGAGACGGGTGTCACAACCCCTTGCTTTGCTTTGTGTCGGCCGTTAGGCCATGACCGAGTTGTTGCACGTTTTGTGGATGTGTTCCCTCTCTTTCTCTTTCTTAGTTGTTATCTCTAGTGGGCTGTCTTGGCCGATATGTTAGTACCTGTGACGGCGTTGCTGGGTTGTTGTGTTGGGTGTCACACTGACTTGGTTACACATAGTCGAGACGGGCGTTGCCCGAGATGTAAGTGTCTGATACCCCTTGACGCGCAACACCCATCCCTGACGCACGCAACACAGCGTCATGCATTATGCAAGCGTTGGCCGTTATGCGTTGAGTTTTGGGTGAGGGCAGGTGGCTGATACACCCCCTTTTTGTGAGGGTTTGTGGTTTTCTATAGGGAGGGATCTTGTTATCCTTTTGTGACGGTTCTTCATATCATGGATACTGCTAGTTGTATGTACATATATACCCTTGCCTAAATGTTGGTGACTCCTTGCTCACTTAATGATAATGATGATGGTAACAGTAATGATAATGATAATGGTAGTGGTAATGATAACGCTTGTTCGGTATATCCAACATGATTATATGCATGAAGTGAGCACCTTGATTATTTGCATAATACTGAGATGAGGATAAGTCTAGATATGGTTTGCTATATGATGTGCTTTATGCACATTGATCACCAGATAATGTAAGATTGATAAGTATAACATCTTGAATGGTAAGCATAGTCCGTATTTTGAAACTATGATTATTGTATACCCTAACCATGCAGGTGATGATTAGCCATGAAAAGTCTATGGGAAATATGTGATGAGTAACATCACTTTGATAATTACTCTTGTGGTCGAGATTACATATGTGATGTGTTTGTCCCATGATGATGATGATGTAAGCCTTGAGAGGCAGTGGCACTATATGATGAGGGATTGAGATCCCATGGTATGTGATGATCCTTGAGATGGATCTGGATGGTTGGCAAGAGGCCAAGTGATAACATGTGATGTGGATCCTTGAGATGGATCAGGTTGATGTGATTACAATAATAGCATAATGTTGAGTTTATGTTGTTTACTTTCTGTTATATCTTGCATGTTATACAACTTGGTTGAATCTTGCAATCCATCTAAAAGATACTAATTAATCACAGTGAAATCTATCATGTAGTTTGCCCTGGCCATAGATCCATCATCGTCAGGACTTGGTGATGGTGAAACGGGTTCTCCTGCGGGTTAACCCGGAGTGCATATTTTTGAATATGTGAGGTTTCTCCTAGCCTCAAATAGAGAGGTAAATGAGTGCACCTGCAGTTGTAGACTTGGATATGTGATGATCATGGTGAACAGGCCCATGGCTCCGGATATGTGATATGAGGAGCATGAATGCGTTCATTGCTCAGAGCACGGTGATCAGGCCCGTGGCTCAGTTTTACTAGCACCGTGACCTGTACTGAGGCAGGCTAGGCAGAGGGTAGCCTGAGGAGCTGACCCTATGGCTAAAGGCCACTTGAGCATGAGAGTGCGATCCTGCTTTATTTCTCGTGTACTGACCACGAGGGGTGAGATCGTGGATTCCAGCGCTTTCATTGACCTTGTATGGCACCGGTTATGGGCTTCGCAGCCGAAGGTTGGATTTGAACAGTACAGTTCACTTCCTCAGGGCATAATAAAACATAATCCAGCTGTTTAGTAATTACTGCTTAGAATAAACACGAAACATTGGTTGAGGCCTTGTTTGTGTAGTTAACTCTATGTGTATCTTGCAGTTGCTTATACGTTTCTCATATATGGTATGCTTTATATGTCCTATCTTGTTAATCATGTTTCATAAGGAAATAGTTGGATAAATAACTGATTACTCTTGGTAAGCTCGATAATCATGAACAGTCTTATCTTATAACTGCTCTTGTTATACTTTTATCAGTTAGCTGCTTTATATATAAACCTGAGGTTTTGTAGTTTTGGCGGGGAGTTTTGCCTCCCGCTGGGACAATGTTCAATTGTCTCACCCCACTGGTTTCCACCCTTTTTAGGTGGTTGAGCTAGACATGGTGGTGGCCGCAGAGTTGCGGTCGAGCAGCAAGAAGATCAGTAGAAGGCAAGCGTTTGACACACTGCTGTTTTGGATGTTTTGTGATAGAGTCTAGAGTCATCCCTGTACTCTCAGGTCCTTGGCGATGTTTTGAAGTTGTTTCACGATGTACAACTGTAGATGTTTTGTATATCCTGCTGTTGGTCGGATGTGGGCCTTATGTATGTATAAACAGATGATGAGCTCATGTTATGACAGGACAGCTGTTGCTCTAAGCTGTGGACATGTATCCAAGCTTGTATGGATATGTATATAACCTGTTTTCTTGCAGGATATGGACTCAAATGTAAAAGTTTCTCAGTTTTCCGCAATCGGTTTTTAATTAACCCGTGTTTTTGGTAATACTGTGGTTATGGTGATTTTTGCACGTTTTTGCTTAACACCTCACTGTCTGTGTGATAGTGGGATGTGTTGCCACAAGTTTTTGGTATCAGAGCTCTAGGTTCGCTGAGTCTACAGGGATCTAGGACTAGGTTGAGTCTGTTCTTATGAGTTTTCCAGATTTCCTCACAATCATCTTCTACCCTCAGCGGAAGAAAAGCCAAGATGTCTGGAAACCATGAAGAACACGCTGCTGAGCACAGCGATGTTGTATCTGTTGATGGAGCAGTAGGATAGGCACACGAAGATCAGGTGCCTGAGGTCCCCCAACCTAACTCAGCCATACTTGAAAATCCTACCTACCAACAACTTATGGCACAGATGATGGCTACGATGAATCTCATGGTTGACCGATTACCAGTGCCTCCTACGCGAGCACAGGTTCCCCATGGTGAAACATCGGGTAATGGGAAGACCTTCGAGCAGCTTCACCGAGTCGGAGCCTTGGATTATGCTGGAACGGCTGATCCAGCGGATGCTGATATGTGGATGACAAGTCTTGAGAAGGCTTTCCAGATCCTTGACATCCCCGAAATAGACAAAGTAAAGCACGCTGTCTACCTTCTGAAAGGTAGTGCTGGTCACTGGTGGACCATCGAGGAAGAGAAGCGGCCTGGTGAGGTGATCTGTTGGGAGGTCTTCCGGCGCGAGTTCGTCAACAGATACTTTCCAAAGACGTATCTGGATGAGAAGATCAGTCAGTTCGAGAGTTTGCGACATGGAACGATGAACATCACCGAATATGAAGCCAAGTTTATGGATCTGTTGAGGTTTTGTCCTCACATGGCAACGACAGACGTGGAACGGATCAGACGTTTCAAGAAGGGTCTGAGTGCTGAGCTGACGAAACCAGTTTCCGCATTGGAGAACAGGGAGCGGTTTGCGATGTTTGTGGAATCTGTCTGTAGGATTGAACGATTTGTAAGGGAGAAGAGAGAGTCTATGGATAAGAAGAGACATGCTCAGTTCCAGGGTCAGAGGTTTGGTGGCTTCAAGAAGCCCAGGTTTTCAGCACCGACGGTGATGATAGGTTCTGGTGGACCATCTCAGTGGTCTCAGGGCAGTGGAAGAGGTTATGATTCTTCACCATCTAAGGCACAAATTACAGCTTCTGTGGCAGTGACAGGGCCATCTAGACCACGGTTTGATGTTAGGACATGCTATGCCTACGGTCAGATAGGACATGTCAAGACGAGTTGTCCCTACAGAGATGATGAAGTGACACAGCAGCCGAGGCTGCACCTTCAGGGGTTAGAGAGACCACAGCCCAGTGGTAGCAGAGGATGAGGACGCAGTCAAGCATCTCAAGCTAGATCATCTACTCAAGGAAGAAGAGGTCGTGGACAGCAAGCAACGGCTCGATTCTATGCCATGAGTCAGCCAGAGGCGATAGTCAACCCGCGAGGAGTGACAGGTCAGATGGAGTTATTTCATTATGATATGTCTTCTTCTTTATTTATAGCTGTTCTGGTTGACCCGGGTGCTACACACTCTTTTATCGCCTATAGTATGCTTGAGAACTGTCATTTACCTGTTAGTCGTAAGAAGGATAGTTTTTTGTTAGAAACCCCTCTTGATGGTTCCTCGTTGCTTCGAGAAGAGTGTCCATCTTGTGTCTTGTCTTTTTCGGGACACCGCATTCGAGTGGATCTCATACCACTTGATATGCATGGGTTTGATGTCATCCTGGGGATGGATACCTTAGAGAAGTATAAGGTTGTTCTGGACTGCAGTACCAAGAAGGCGGAGTTTGTCGATGCTGGAGAGAAGTGGATCTTCCAAGGAGATAGGAAGATTCTTTCGACGTGTCTGGTATCAGCTATGGTGGCAGATAGGTTGTTACAACAAGGATGTGAGGCGTTCTTAGCTCATGTGATGGATACCGTTGTGGCTACCAAGGCGAAAGGTCCTAGTCTCGAGGAGGTGATCGTTGTTTGAGAGTTTGCAAATGTGTTTCCTGAGGAGTTTCCTAGTGTTCCCCCACCCCGAGAGATTGACTTTGAGATCAATCTGGTACTAGTAACGCAGCCAGTTGCACAGACACCCTATAGAATGGCTCCAATTGAGATGGCAGAGTTGAAGAAGAAGTTACAAGAGTTGTTGGACAAAGGTTTCATCCGACCGAGCACATCACCTTGGGGTGCTCCCGTGTTGTTTGTCAAGAAGAAGGACGATTCGATGCGGTTGTGTATAGACTACCGACAGCTGAATAAGGTCACAATTAAGAACAAGTACATGTTGCCAAGGATAGATGATATGTTTGATCAGTTGCATGGTGCTATAGTGTTTTTGAAGATCAATCTACGGTCTGGATATCATCAGTTGAGGATCAAGGCGGATGACATACCAAAGTCAGCTTTTAGGACGAGGTATGGTCACTATGAGTTCGTGGTTATGCCGTTTGGGTTAAACAATGCACCTGCTTCTTTCATGGACCTAATGAACAGAGTGTTCCGTCCGTTCTTAGATCAGTTTGTTGTAGTCTTTATAGATGACATCTTGATCTATAGTCGGGACAGGCAAGAGCATGAGCAACATCTTCGACAAGTGTTGACTATTCTTCGCCAACATCAGTTGTATGCCACGTTCAGTAAGTGTGAGTTCTGGTTGGAAGAGGTGACTTTCTTGGGTCACATGGTATCTGCTGAAGGAGTCAAGGTAGATCCGAAGAAGGTGGAATCCGTTGCGGATTGGGAACAACCGAAGACGCCGATAGAAGTTCGTAGTTTTCTGGGTTTAGCAGGATACTACTGGAGGTTTATCAAGGACTTCAATGCGATTACTTTGCCGATGACCAAGTTGACAAGAAAGGACGTACCTTTTGTTTGGGATGAACGATGTCAGCAAGCTTTCCAGAGTTTGAAGGAAAAGCTGACCAGTGCTCCAATGTTGATCCTGCCAGAGCCTGGGAAGGGCTATGTGGTTTTCTGTGATGCTTCCAAGAAAGGATTAGGTTGTGTGCTGATGCAGGATGATCATGTGGTTTCTTTTGTTTCGCGACAGCTTAAGAAACACGAGGATAACTATTCGACTCATGACTTGGAGTTGGCAGCCGTGGTTCATGCATTAAAGATTTAGAGACACTATATTTATGGGGAAGTGTGTCAGATCTTTATAGATCATAAGAATCTGAAGTACATCTTTACGCAGCAAGAGTTGAACATGCGACAACGGTGATGGATGGAGTTGATCAATGACTACGACTGCACTATCGAGTATCATCCTGGTAAGGCGAATGTGGTAGCTGATGCGCTTAGTTGAAAGTCTTCTTTTACATCCAAGAAGGCACAGTTGAGTTCCCTGGTATGCCATGAGCGAGATATGCTTGTCTCTTTGCATAAGATGAACGTGCAGATGGAGGTTTCCACGTTAGCTGGACTTTTAGCACAGATGCAAGTCAAGCCTACGTTGAGACAATAGATCAAAGATGCACAGCAGACAGATGATGCAGTACAGTTGATCAGATCAGAGTTTGGCATCGAAAAGTGTGATGGGTTTCATTAGTCTGAGGATGGGCTAGTCTGCTATCGTGATAGGATGGTGGTTTCTGATGTTGATGAGCTGAGGAAGTTGGTGCTAGAGGAAGCACACACGTTGATGTATGCTATGCATCCAGGTGTCACCAAGATGTACAATAGTCTAAAGGACTTGTATTGGTTGCTCGGCCTGAAGAAAGATGTGGTTGAGTTTGTGGCAAGATGTGCGGTCTGTCAGCAATTGAAGGCTGAACATCAGAAGCCGATAGGTACGTTGCAACCTTTGCCAATACCACAGTGGAAATGGGATCATATAACCATGGATTTTGTAGTTGGTCTACCCAGGACAACTAGAAATCATGATTCCATTTGGGTGATAGTGGACAGATTGATGAAGTCTATCCATTTCCTACCTGTAAAGACAACGTATACAGCCGAGAAACTCGCTAGAGTATATGTGGATGAGATAGTACGTTTGCATGGTGTGCCAGTGACGATAGTTTCTGACAGGGGTCCTCAGTTTACGAGTTGTGTTTGGGAACAGTTGCACAGAGAGATGGGGACGCAGTTGAGGTTCAGTACCGCTTTCCACCCACAGACAGATGGACAGTCTAAAAGGACTATTCAGATTTTGGAAGATCTTCTTTGAGCTTGTGTTTTGCAGTTCCTAGGCAGTTGGGATGTGCATCTGAGTTTGATAGAGTTTTCCTACAACAATAGTTATCAACGAAGCATTGACATGGCTCCTTATGAGGCCTTGTATGGGAGGAAGTGTAGATCTCCTTTGTGTTGGTATGGATCTGGTGAGCATCAGTTATTGGGCCCTGAGTTAGTACAACAGACAACAGAAAAGATCAAGGTGATACAGCAACAGTTGAAAGTGGCACAAGACAGGTAGAAGTCATATGCAGACCTCCAAATGGTCTTGGGTGATCCCCAAACGGTCTTGAAACCATTTGGGTGATTCCCAAATGGTTGTGAAACCGTTTGTGCTAATCAACCCAAAATCTCAAATCAACTCATTGGAATTTCAGCACTAATTCCAATTAGGGTTTTCCCAATTGATTTGCCTTCATCTCATGATTCCTTGGGAATTAATCCATCAAATTTGGTGAGTCATTAACCAACATAATTAGGAACAGGAATATCAAACGGTAAACCCTTGGTCAACTCACGAAAACTGTTTTGAAACCGTTTTCCCAAAAAGTTAAATTAATCAAGCTGAACAATCAGCACTTAATCCAATTAGGTTTGCATAATTTATTAGCCTTCAACTCACGATTCCTTGGGAGTTACCCCATAAAATTTGGTTAGTCATTAACCAACATAATTAGGAACAGGAATATCAAACGTTTAACCCTTGGTCAACTCACTCAAATGGTTTTGAAACCATTTTCCCAAAAAGTTAAATTAATCAAGCTGAAAAATCAGCACTTAATCCAATTAGGTTTGCCTAATTGATTAGCCTTCAACTCACGATTCCTTGGGAGTTAACCCATAAAATTTGGTGAGTCATTAACCAACATAATTAGGAACAGTAATATCAAACGGTAAACCCTTGGTCAACTCACTCAAATGGTTTTGAAACCGTTTGCTCCCAAACGGTTTCAAACCGTTTGCTCTCAAACGGTTTGGTGAAACCGCATGAGCAATTAACTCAAAACCGTATGAACCATGATTTCTTTGGAAAAAGTATCCAAGATGATGTCATAATCATCTACCTTCTTCCCTGAAGTTCTAAAAACTTCTGATTTCATGAAATAACCATTTTCAACAAGCAATTAAACAAGATAATGAAGGAATCATTGAAATTGCAAGATTAATGGTTGAATAACAATGAAAAAGGGTTCAAGTTATAAAACCCGCCTCCAATTGAGCTCCAAAGCTCCATGTCCATGGAAACAATGGTGGATGCAACTCCTTTCACCATTGCAAGGCTCGTCCTCAAGGTTTGAGTGAAAAGAAATGGTTAGAATTGAAGAGGAGATCGAAATAGGAAGAAATCCATAATTTATTTTTGATTTCCACCATGGAATCAAGGTGAAATGGACCAAGAAACTTAACAACAGGCTGGGGGTCGTCCTCCTGATCCTCCCAATCTCCCTTGTTCGTTTCCCAAGCAAGGAGAATAAGTGGGGTCGAAAAAGCCTTTCATTTGGCTTGTAAAGGGTCTTTTTATAAGAAATTCAAGGAGAGAGAAAGTGCCTTATAAAAATACATTTAATCCCAAAGATGTGGCCGCCTATTCCCCCTTATATTCCTTAGGGACGAGGCTATCTTGTTTGACTTTTAACCCTCTCAATTATCCATGATTTAAAGAAAAGCAAATCAAGCACCTTAAATCATATTATATTAATATCCATATGTGAGTGGATATTTCTTTTTCTTATAAAATTGTGTGTGAGTTATCCACTCCCTTGGATATTTTCGTGGTCCTTGCAAAGCTCAAGGACGTCACACATACATCTGAATCCAACCATTTTAATTTTGGTTGAAGTCCCTTAAATTAATACATTTATTTTTGCCCTAAATCGAATTAGGGTTTCAATTAGGATTAAATCTAGATTATTTTAATATCAAGATTCTCTCTCCTCCAACTTAATTCAAGTGAGGCTCCCCTCTTATTTTCTTTGCTCTACTTGATTCCAAGAAACATTGGGGACCTTATTGAAGTGGTAATTTACATATTGAACCCTAGGTTTTGGGTAAATTGCACTTTACACCAAAACTAGGTTTTAATTCACAAACCTTGCTTTATCAGCTCTTTCTTGGTACTCAGGCTACCATAAGCCATACCTTTGCATCATCTTAATTCTCATGATGCTTCAACACATGAGGAACATATTATCATGCACAATTTGCACTTAAACCCCTCAACTTGGGTAATTTGCACTTTAGTCCAAAACAAACAAAACATTGATTTCAACAATGTTCAAAAAGGACTAGAATTGCAACATAGGTTCCTCTTGAGGCTTAATTACTTTTCACAGGATGAGATTAAGCATTTAATCACCTTTCTTAATCAAAACACCTAGGGTTAGAGTATAACCCAGGTCAGGGATGTTACAAATTATAAACCCCTAACAAGGATTTTGTCCTCGAAATCCAGATAAAGGAAGACAGATGTATTTCATTCATCATACTATCTAGTCTTCACATATCATCTCCTTATAATGGAGACACCATCAAACTTTGATCAGCACAAGGTGTTTCTATACAAGATTCTCATAGAATCAACACACAAGGCACATGCCCCACTGTCCCTCATCATTGACTATAGAGTAAACTTTGTGTCAAACAACACTTTTCTTGTTCAGATAAACATAATATATTCTTTATTAATATCATGTTTATGCAGAGTGTAAAACCCTAACATATGATGTTCATATTGTTATAATTAGATTAATCTCACAGTTGACCACTCCAGGTAGCCAACCTAAACCATCTGATATTTCTCAGATACCAAAATCTTTTACCTTGGTATCTATCACATGTGTTGGAAACACATCATATATATCTCTTCCTTTCATCTTGGAACATTAATTTTTACATATGTCCTCATCTTGGAACCAAAGTCCAAGATAAACTGATACTTTTCTAAGTATCCATCACATGAACATATTTATCTTATGCACATCAAGTGTCCTAAGACCCACTTGATTGCCATGTCATTATCCCTTTCTTTATTATTATCTAGCATGTTTATGATCATTTTATTATCTCATCACATTTCCCATTTCCTCATTATGGAAAAGATCTTTATTATGCTTGCCGCATTGTTGAACATGGTTCATCTCCCTTATTCTTATTCTTATCTCATGAGGAGTACACTTTTAGTTCCTCATACAACATGCTCATCTGAGATTATCTCAGACTTCACTTTCTTATGCATAGGATATGACACATTTATTCATTCCATATTCCTAATTCATGATACTCATTAGATTGTCTGAGAATGACTACTTGATCAGAGCAATAAAAAAGACAACAATCTAAGAGTTTCCATACCCACTTTATCATCAATAGTTGTATACCTGGCCAGGGTATATAAATATTGAGATTAAGTGATATGCACTTTATATACTATCATATTCCTTCTTTTCATATTATCACAAGCATAAGGCTTAACATCCCTAGATTTTGTCCAGGCATCTCTTTTGTACCTCATCTTTTCTTATAGAGGTAAGAACAACAGAAAACATTTGTAATGTTTTACTATACAAAACATAAGTCCTTACAGGACTAATCAAGGAAAGTTCAATCAATTCCTTTCTCAGTTAATCCAGGAATTCATAAGATAACATATTTAAATGACATTATCTTGTCTAACTTGTCATAATTCATGAATTATTCACTGCCTCAGGCTAACTCTGCCTCAAAGGTTGATCCAACAGGCTATGGTTGAGCACAGATTCAATTTAAGTCCAGAAATTCATCATTTCCTTTTGCTTCAACCTGCAGATGCTGATTACAAATCATGTTGATATCTATAACATCATCATTGGGACTGGTAATCTAGGTTACACTACCAAAACTTGACCCACTATATACATTATTGTTGCCCTAAGTTCTCCAACAGTAATACTTAAAGAAGGATTTTCTTATTATAGTTGGATTAGCTAGGGGATTCTCAGGAAATTGTCTCTCTCTTGCCTGTTCCCATGCACCTCTTCTTGGTGCAACATTGCTGCTCTCAGCAGCAATCTCCTCATGTGACCCAGTCATCTTTAAGTTCTTCTTCTCTTATACAAGTAGAAGACACTATCAGATACACTGGATGACACCAGAACAGACTCTACTACTTTAGTCCTATGTCTCTGTAGACTCAATGAACCTAGAGATCTGATACCACTAATTGTAACAATTGACTGGCAAAAACAAGATTAATTAATGTGGAAGCGAATCATTTGCAGCGGATTACTAAAAATTACTAAAAATTAAAACTTTTTGCAAAGAGATCCATACATAGGAAATCTTTTTCCATCAAGAATCATTTTATGACATTTACATCCTGGTTCGAACGTATAGAACCTGTACCATCTCTTTTCATAGACTACAACATCAACTGTCTTATAAACATCATATACAGACAATATACGAATCTCGAGGCATCAAGCCAAAACCTCAGATTGATTCATAAAACACTGACTAAAAACTTCGAGGACCTGAGAGTACAGAGATGACACATAGGACTTGCTAACTACATAACTTGACAGACAATATCTCCACATGAGATATTACTACTGTCCTTGTTGTCACTGTTGTTGTCTATTCCCTGTAATGAAATTCTACTTCTTTGTCCGCGTCCACCTAAAACGTTGGATCCCACGGGGGTGAGACAATTGTAAATTTCCCCAGCGGGAGAAATAACTCTCTGCCAAAACATTATTATAGCAGTTTATTAAAATAAACTAAGCAGAAGGATTTATATATATAATTAACAGCATGTAAATCGCTTGTATGAACAAAGTGAAGTAATCTCCTTTTTCAAGGATAACTTTGCATCTACTCATGGTAGACTCATAGTTCGTCCATCTACTTGTAATGAATACAATAAATATGAACAACATCAATGAACTACAGATATATAACAGAAATGTAACATCATCCAATGAATTTACATATTAATCCTTAAGCAAACAAGCTATACGGCTGATTTCATTTTACAAACACACTTATGCCCTGAGGAGATGAGATATACCGCTCATGCTCCAACCGACCACTGCGAAGTCAAAATCGGTACCATACAAGGTCAATGGAAGAGCTGAATTCCCATGACCTCCCACATCTCAGTCAGCGTGAGATCACATGCATGACATCTTGTGTCTCTGCTAAATATAGCTTTCGAGAGTATACTGGAAACTTCGCTATCAGAGTTACAGTGGCGTGTTGGACTCTCTTCACGATCGTGAGATTTCGTGTTTATCTCCATTGATCCAGCATTAACATTATTGGGAGATGTCTACGACATCTAACCCAATCATCGGGAGATTCATGATACATCCATCCCGGTACATATAATCAAGGAATGAGAGATTAAAGTACGTCTCACATTAATTCCTACATTAGGACATAAGGATATTCACGTCCATAACCCCCACATACTCAAAAGTATGCTCTCCAGGAGTTCCCTTAGGAAAACATGTTTCACCATCATTTAACAACTGATAATGATGGATCTATGCTCAGGGCTCTACATGATATGATTTCACTTGATTAAATTAAGTACATTAGCATATTCTTTTAGCATCATTCAAGTTCTAAAGATAACTTATTACAGCAATGCTATAAAGAGACATGTACTACTTTCATCAGATATTTATCAGTCTTTCAAAGACCTTGGGAACTCAGTCCCTCATTTCAAAACTGGGAATTCTCATCCCTTCACATTCTCATCACCATAATCGTATGGTTGTGGGTATTCAAACCCTTAACTCATCATTGAGAATTATTATACCTTTTTCAGGTAACTATCACCTTCAGGTCATCTGACCAAGGCATTCATGATACTTGTTACACAAGCATCACACCTGGCTCACAAGGCCATGAAATATCTTGTCACCTCTTTCTAGGCAACAACTTGCTCATATGACTCATAGAATCCTTACACATTGTTACTTTTACTAAGCAACAACAACATTAAGGCTCATAATGCCAATCAACATTTATTATATACATGTCATAGCTCAAATCTAGCTATGTTCATTATCTCATCATACCTGCATGGTTATTAGGCATGATAACAGTCATATAAGATATTCATCACATCATGTGATACAATAGTAACACCATTATTCCTTTTCCAGGAATTAGGGTTTACTATCAAATAAGGCTTATCATTCCCTTTACCCAAGTCAGGGTTAGGGTTTCCCTTTTCTCATTAATTAGGGTTTCATGATTATATAATCTATCCAACCCTTAATTCATTAATCCATACCTCTGGGGCATTCAAAGATATCATATTTAATTATTCAAGAACATTACTTTCATCATATAGCATTAATGATCATCAATTCAAGGTATGATTTCATTTCTCATCCTCATCATGGTATGATTATATCATACACATCATTTGGGCTTAACCACATTCTCAAGGTACATTAATTAACACTCATCAAGGTGCAACAACTCATTACATTTCATTGTAATAGTTGCATAACACACTTCATATGTTTCTTATCCAAATATATTGGATTTGGAGTGTATCTAGGTATATAAACCCTGAAGTGTTGAATGTGATAACTATCATATCTTGATGTATCACTTTCTCATCATTTTAGACTATCTTGAGTTAACCAACTTATCTTATATTAAGGCATTTCCCTCTTAATACATTCCATTACTAAACTCTCACCTTTAGCATATAATACATATGCCACACATTAGAATTGTCCATCTATCTTTAATGATATGGACTTGTCTAATGCTAAAGACATTGTTTACAATTAGGTTACACATAATAAACCACATGAAATGTTTCACCTTTATAAGGTCATTTATTTTATCTCATCATTAGGATTTCCTTGCATACTTATTTAAAATTAGAATTATGATTCATTGTCATATTGCCTAAAATTAGGGCTTTATGTATAATGACTTACATTTGAGTCTCATATTCCTTCACCCTTCTTAGGGCCTCTCATCACAACATAACATCATAACATTATGTGATGTGAGTTCTTAATCAGGGTTTCTCATAGAATCACGCTCAACTAGGGTTTCACATGGATTCACCCTTAATTAGGATTTCCACTATAGTCACCCCCAATTTGGGTCTACAATCCATCTCCATTCGGATTTCATTCAATTATTCATAATTAGAGATTCACTATTCATCCCAATTAGGGTTTTACATCTCATTTCCCTAAATTAGAGTTTCACACATCACTACCCTAGATTAGGGTTATATCCTCACCCTGGATTAGGGTTATATTTAGAATTGCCCTCAATTAGGGTTAGAATTCAATAACCCTGTCAATTAGGGTAGATATTCATGATTAGGGTTTAATGGTCTCTCTACTTAAGGATCATACCCTTAATAACCACATGAATCATATTCATGTTATGAATTCATGCTAACATCATCTCAACTTGATAAGGTCATATCATCCCTTCAATCAAGTACATACAACTATGAATGACATAGTGTACCAAGTCATTGATCCTATAGGTAATTAGGGTTCATCCCTTAATTGGCACTAATCACTTAGGTACTATTAGGGTTTCAACCTTTGTACCTTCAATGATCATCATTACTAATCATCATTGGATCAATTAATCATTCATCATCTCTATTCTCAAGAGATTCAATCACCTTGGACCCCCATTACATAAGGTATCCAATTGAATTGATAAATTGAGTCCTCAATTACAACAAGTGTCTAAGTGGATTAACCAATTGAGTCCTCAATAAACTTTGACTACTTGAGCCCCAAACGGTCTTGGTCCTTCAAGGTACAAATGGTTTGAAACCGTTTGGTAAAGGTGGTTCTTGAGACCGTTTGCCCAAGTTTGACTTTTGAAACCGCATGGGCACAAACGGTTTGGGGTCGTTTGGTCCCGAACGGTCTTGAGACCGTTTGGTCCAAACCTCCTCAAAACTGCATGGACCAAAGATGGTCTCAACAACACCAATCAGTTTAGGGTTCTCAATATTGATTCCTTCAATCATTGAATTCATGGAACCAATCATCAATTGGACATATCCTCATACTTCAATTGAGTTAAATAGGTCAACCTTCAAATGATTTGACCCTCAATTGACCCTCAATTAGTCCTCAATTTGGGTTTGAATCAATTCAATTAGGGTTTGGAATCGATGATCCTTCAACACTAATCAATGCAAGATTAGTTACTTTGAAACCATTGAACCATCATCCAAATTGAACATGACCTGACCCCAAACGGTCTTGAGGTCGTTTGGATGACCACCAAACTGTCTTGGGACCGTTTTCCCATCACATAATCAAAATCCAAATCAACCAATTAGGGTTTGGATCATTGGATCGATCACCAAATCAGCAATTGATTACACTTTAACTTAGTATCATTGGATCATCAATTGCTTAACCATACTCACCCCTAGACCTCCAAACGGTCTTGGGTGACCTCAAAATGGTCTTGAGACCGTCTGAATGAGTTCCAAATGGTCTTGAGACCGTTTAGCTCATCCAACCCTTGGATTCTAGTGAAATATCATTATGGTTTGAGCTATTGAGTTGATCATCAAATCAACACTTAATTGCAAAGTGATTTGGTACCTTTAGACCTTCAATTGGTCAACTATACTTAACCCCAGACCTCCAAACGGTCTTGGGTGATCCCCAAATGGTCTTGAAACTGTTTGGGTGATTCCCAAACGGTTTTGAAACCGTTTGGGCTAATCAACCCAAAATCTCAAATCAACTCATTGGAATTTCAACACTAATTTCAATTAGGGTTTTCCCAATTGATTACCCTTCATCTCATTATTCCTTGGGAATTAATCCATAAAATTTGGTGAGTCATTAACCAACAGAATTAGGAACAGGAATCTCAAACCGTCAACCCTTGGTCAACTCACTCAAACGGTTTTGAAACCGTTTGCCCAAAAAGTTAAATTAATCAAGCAGAAAAATCAGCACTTAATCCTATTAGGTTTGCCTAATTGATTAGCCTTCAACTCACGATTCCTTGGGAGTTAACCCATCAAATTTTGTGAGTCATTAACCAACATAATTAATAACAGGAGTATCAAACGGTAAACCCTTGGTCAACTCAATCAAATGGTTTTGAAACTGTTTGCCCAAAACGTTAAATTAATCAAGCTGAAAAATCAGCACTTAATCCAATTAGGTTTGCCTAATTTATTAGCCTTCATCTCACGATTCCTTGGGAGTTAACCCATCAAATTTGGTGAGTCATTAACTTACATAATTAAGAACAGTAATATCAAACGGTAAAACCTTGTTCAACTCACTCAAATGGTTTTGAAACCGTTTGCTCCCAAACGGTTTCAAACCGTTTGCTCTCAAACGGTTTGGTGAAACCGCATGAGCAATTAACTCAAAACCGTATGAACCATGATTTCATTGGAAAAAAGTATCCAAGATGATGTCATCATCATCTACCTTTGTCCCTGAAGTTCTAAAAACTTCTGATTTCATGAAATAACAATTTCAACCAGCAATTAAACAAGATAATGAAGGAATCATTGAAATTGCAAGATTAATGGTTGATTAACAATGAAAAAGGGTTCAAGTTATAAAACCTGCCTCCAATTGTGCTCCAAAGCTCCATGTCCACGGAAACAATGGTGTATGAAACTCCTTTCACCATTCCAAGGTTCGTCCTCAAGGTTTGAGTGAAAAGGAATGGTTAGAATTGAAGAGGAGATCGAAATAGGAAGAAATCCATAATTTATTTTCGATTTCCACCACAGAATCAAAGTGAAATGGATCAAGAACCTTACCAACAGGTTGGGGGTCGTCTTCCCGATCCTCTTAAGCTCCCTTTGTCGTTTCCCAAGCAAGGAGAAGAAGTGGGGTCGAAAAAGCCTTCCATTTGGCTTGTAAAGGGTCTTTTTATAAGAAATTCAAGGAGAGAGAAAGTGCCTTATAAAATTTCATTTAATCCCAAAGATGCGGCCGCCTCTTCCCCCTTATCTTCCTTACGGACGAGGCTATCTTGTTTTCCTTTTATCCTTCTCAATTATCCATGATTTAAAGAAAAACAAATCAAGCACCTTAAATCATATTATATTAATATCTATATGTGAGTGGATATTTCATTTTCTTATAAAATTGTGTGTGAGTTATCCACTCCCTTGAATATTTGTGTGGTCCTTTCAAAGCTCAAGGACGTCACACATACATCTGAATCCAACCATTTTATTTTTGGTTGAAGGCCCTTTAATTAATACATTTATTTTTGCCCTAAATCGAATTAGGGTTTCAATTAGGATTAAATCTTGATTATTTTAATATCAAGATTCTCTCTCCTCCAACTTAATTCAAATGAGGCGCCCCTCTCATTTCCTTTGATATAAATGATTCCAAGAAACATTGGGTACCTTATTTAAGTGGTAATATACATATTGAACCCTAGGTTTTGGGTCAATTGCAGTTTACACCAAAACTAGGTTTTAATGCGCAAACCTTGCTTTATCAGCTCTTTCTTGGTACTCAGGCTACCATAAGCCATACCTTTGCATCATCTTCATTCTCATGATGCTTCAACACATGAGGAACATATTATCATGCACAATTTGCACTTAAACCCCTCAACTTGGGTAACTTGCACTTTAGTCCAAAACAAACAAAACATTGATTTCTACAATGTTCAAAAAGGACTAGAATAGCCACATAGGTTCCTCTTGAGGCTTAATTACTTTTCATAATATGAGATTAAGCATTTAATCATCTTTCTTAATCAAAACACCTAGGGTTAGAGTATAACCCAGGTCAGGGATGTTACACGTACTCTCTCTACTCATCCTCCACACAAGAAGGTCTAGCCTTAGGTCTCTCCTAAGGGCAATGACAACTCATGTCATATGACCTAAGCATGTATCTATTCTTTAGTTTACGCTTAATATATTAAGCTTATGTCCATGACATCTTATTTACATGCTTTTCATTAATTTGGTGGAGGATTCCTTAGACCTTATCAACCTTACCCATACCTCAAGAGGGTGTGGAATAGAGAGAAAACCCTATTCCTTAAGGTCCTTAACAACATTTGAGTTGAGACGGGATGAACAAGATAAGAGATTCCTAATGGTATCTTATTTCGAGTCAAATCCTGAGACAATGGCCAGACAGTCACACTAATCCGGGAGTCCTCATATTCCGACTAGCGGTGCGGAGGAAAATCTTGCCAGCCCCCAGACGTGATCCTTTTCTAGACACCTCTGTCTTTCAAAAAATCCTCTAATAACTCCCTTGAGTTCAACAAAGTTTGAAAACTTTAATAATTACTAAAGATTAAATGAGGAACCAATGCTCTGATACCAAATGTAATGACAGAGGGTCCCAATAACCCCCAATTAAGGGAGACCAAGAGGTCAGAGCCATTATCCCAATTTCCGAATTAAAGGTTTGAAAAATAATAAATAATAATTATCAAATTCTACCATCTATACTGAAAAGCTGTAACAAAATAAAATTTTTGCATACCTTTTGAAAAACTTGGATTTCTAAACTTCTATCCACATACAGGAACTATTCTAACTAATCCTCCTTACACTTTAATTCATGTATTCACAATATGCCAATTTATTGTTTGTCCTTTTGGGTTTTGTACCTAAAACGCTGACAAACAAAACGTCGATCAGCATAAATGAATATGTCGATATGTGGGGGAAACAATAATCGTGCAATTAACTGTAACAACATATTGCAGTCAATTATGATTTAACAAACAACTTTACATTTTAAACATAACTACTCAATCCAAGCATACCCTAGCCTCTATGCTATCCCTGCAATGGACCTGGATGTTGCCTTCCTTATGGTAGATCCCCATTAATCCCCTCATGATCCTACCTAACAAGTGAATCAATTTCTAGGGTTGAGTTACATGGCACTACCCATAGGTAGCCCACTCCTTAACTCATGGTGTGCTAAAGAGTCTCATGGCACTACACGTGGGTAGACCAATTTCTAACTCATGATAACCTAATGTCCTACTTAATAAGTAACCCCTGTACCAGGTTACCCCTTTTCATCATTAGCAAAGTCACAGAGGAGGACTAGGATCTGAGCAAGTCATGTATGCATAATTATGGTGATAATCATAGTCACTTTATAGTTGCATGAAATACAAGTCATCCAAGCAATTATTTTCAGGCAACCAATAAAACATCTGGGAATCACTGTGAAACTAAAGCGATTAGCCATAAGCATAACCACATATCTATTTTGCAGATCTTTGAGATAGAATCAACCAATCAATACAAGAAATCCAACAGGCAAGCAAGCACACAAAGAGATCCTGAAATATGCATATAATTTCCTATCTTTGATCATGCCATCAAGATCTATTAAACCTAGCTCGCTTCCTATGGTTTCTAGTCCACTTTTAGGGTTTCCATTGCAATTAGGGTTTTACTTCAATTTTACTAATTTAAACCCTAATTTTATAGAATTACTCACAAACCCTAATTATCTCATCTATTCTTCATGAAAGATATTAAGGTTACCTTTTAACAACATATAACCCTAATTTTATATAAAAGGCACAATTAAACATAAATTATGTCCAGTATGCCTCTTTTCATTAAAACTACCAATTTTATCCTTTTAATTCATGACAAGATCATTAGGCCCAATTATCATGCTCGATTCCTTTCAAATTAACAACTTATCTTTCATGGACTCTTTATCACTAATTCCACCTTTATCCATTTAAAAACCCTAATTTCCATATTAAGGGTATTTATCCACAATTAGGAACCTTTATACTCAAAATATCTTAGAACTATCATATCTCAACTTTAACCATGAAATTGAACAATTAAAGCCATTAAGAGTCACATTTACTAACTTTAGGGTTTCAAGGCCTATTAAAGCTTGTTCATGTACATGAAACTCTAAATTAAACCAATTACGTGCAAAGTTCATACTTTTTATTCTTAATGTAACTTTTTACAATTAACAGGTTAATATCAACTTTAATCTCCATTAAAACCTACCAAATACATTAATAATCTCAAAATAGGGTTTCTTAATCATTAATACATTAAAGTTGATAACTTCCACTACTTTTCAAGTTACAAGAGGAACTAGCTTCTAAAACTACTTTTAATGGATTCCTCTCATTTTTCTAAGCAACTTTCATATTTTATGTGCATCCATCCGAGCTACCAATATTTAAATACAATTTTTGCAAGAATAATTTACTTGAGCAATTGGCATGCTGACACGTCAGCATACCCATGCAACACACTGATTTGGAAACATAACAGATTTATGCTTTTGCCCTTTGTTTAAGTTGTTGGCGCTCCATCCCGCGGAGGGGCATTTCTGTCCAATGATGACCCGTGCTTCTTCTTCCTCGCGCTAACCTAGCGCTGCCACCTGCAGAGGCTCGGGCAAGCTTCCTCCTCTACCTCCTTGGTCACTAGTGTTGGTATGTATGCCCTGAGAGCCAATCATGGGATGATTGATGGGATACAATAAGATTCATTTGATAAACATCAAAGGTAAGCTTCCAATTCTTTCTGGTTCAGTCATATGAGATTGTGATAGAACAGATTGAATGTCTAGAAAACGACAGTACTCAATGACGTATGCCATCAGGTTCAGGAACTGAACGATGCGATCATAGGGATGCTAAGAGTTTGTACATTCTTGTTATGTCCCTAGTCAGATGTCATTGAGGAAGGTAAATAGACAACAATGACACACAAGACTAGATTGTGGTGTTGGTTGATGACATAATCTCATTAGTCATGATATGGAGATATCAAACCAAACACATATGTACTTCTTAGAGAACAAGTGTACCGGACAGACCCACCGTGAGTTTGACACATGGAACCATGATATGGTAGTCACAATCAGTACTCACAGTGATGGTGGTGAGTGTGATTCTTTGACCTGAAATCACTACACTCAACACATGTCGTTGGGCACACTTTGACATCATCAAATGCAGTCCTGAAACATGGGTTGTTATAAAGGTGATGATTGGGTGGCTTTGACACATGGGGCTTTTGAGGGGTGAGTGATAGATATGGGATGTGTCCCTCCTGAGGGAGTTTGATATCCATGGCCACTTGAGGAGTAGGATTGAGAAAGGCATGCATGCATGTGTGAATCAGTATGTGATATTGATATCATACATATCTCTTCCAATCTACTCTGAGATCAAGAAAGTGAATGAACGTTGACAGGATGACTGTTCCATGCCTCGAGTTCATTCGAGATATCAGTGACAAAGGAATTATACATTCACTGTAACACCATTCACAGATTGTAGGATTGAAAGTTGTTCTCCAACTTTCTATTTCACTTGGGTAGCACTGATGTGTGACTAGGCAACGCTCTTTTCTTGTGAAGTCATAAGTGTTATGGACTTTCACTGCCAACGTGAAATGGACCTGTAGAGTCACACACATAGGATTTGACCTGGAAGAGGAGTTTTGTCCACAAACAATGTTTAGATTGATTGCTAAAGGAGTTTAGTAGTTCAATTAAATAGTCAATCAATTGATAGCTCAGTATCATAATGTTCAATGTGTTGGACTGATTGATTAGAGTATCAGATTGATTGAAACTGCAATTGATTGTTTCTGCACAATCTGCACTCCCAACCGATCGGCTCATGTGATGAACCGATCGACTGAGCTTAGTGAACCGATCGGCTCAAGTGGTGAGTCGATCGGCTCAAGGACAGGTTGAAATGATTGCTTCAAGTGTTGAAACGATCGATTCATCTAGTGCAAACCGAGCAAGTTGGGAAAGTAGGATTGGTGAGAAATTTCCTTTCGTTTCACTTGCCCAATTTGATTGGAACATGGATTGGCATTTGATACCAATTAGAAACAAAAGATGGAAAGTCAATCGGGAACTGACCAGGACCAAGAACCGACCGGTTCAGAAGTGAACCGACCGGTTGAGGTTTCAACCGACCGGTTCACATCCCCAACCAACCGTTTCAGGAATGAAACGATCGGTTCAGGTTGCGCAGTTGGTTGTTTTTGTGGATAATCTCGAATCCTTCTACTCCTGCTTTAGTCCCGCATTGCCCGGAATAGACAACCCTGTCCCATGACCCTCCTATATATATAGGGGTATTGGAGGCTTCTAAAAAAACAACAACACAGTGCAACCAGTTGCTCTGCAAAGTTGTCGTTCTCTCTAGTTTTGGTAACCGAGAGAGCCCGAGCAAGTGCTACCCGATAAGGGAGGCACAACAAGGGAAAGACAACTGCAGAAAGCGACTGGTGGCAGGAGAGTGTGTTAGTGACTAGTATGCTGACAGGAGGGTGTGACTCCTTCCAATTCCTTATGAGATAAGGAGATTGGAGTTCTAGGTGGTCCATGTGGACTACTTCAGAGGCGGGAGATTTCTGCCGCTTGGAGGACAGCTGTCAATCCCGACAGTCCCGGTGAGACCAGGAGTCGTCAGTCCCTGTGCGACTAGGAGCTGCACAGACACCGTCCAAGACCAGAGGTGAAGATCGCACAAGCAGCGAGGTATTGTCGCCGAGCAAGCCTCAGGACAAGGTATGATTCCACAAACCATCCTTTCCTATTGTATAGACGTTGACGCATTTCCTTGTTCTGGGTTTGGGGGAAAAAATTTTGTTTCCGCTGCCTTCTCTGCCTCCCTTAAAACCCAACAGTTGTATCAGTGCCACGTCAACTACTTTATACTTTAGAATTATCGATATGATCAATTTTGGTTTGTCGCCTTTATTTAATGCATGCGATGCGAATAAAATTGGCTTTATGCATGTCCAATCCTAAATCCACAAATCCCAATATACAAATATGATATGTAATATTAATGCACTCGATATGCGTTTCCCTTAAATGAGTTTTGTGGTGGATGTATAGTGTGGTTATGGCCAATAAACCCTATATGTGTATGGTTGTATGTGGTTTCTTTCATCTCAGTCTGCACACTAATCTTCATTCGCCTATTCCTGATGTAACTCGAAATAATTCGATATTTCTTTCCTACCTTTGCTCCCCTCGAATGTAACTCGAGGTTTCTCTTTTACAATGTAAAATAGGATAGATTTTATTTCATGTTATGTCAAAGAATGGAGGACATCCTGATGACAGCTGAGATGATCGGTTCAAGGTGTGAACCGATCGGTTGACGTTTGAGATGATCGGTTCAACGAGTGAACCGATCGGTTGATGACCAGTTTGAGGAGCGAGATGAGCAGGTGGCGGCCATGATGAGATGCATGACGGCCAGGCGAACCGATCTATTGGAGGATCCAACCGATCGGCTGGTGGCACCCAACCCACCGGCCTAATGGCGAGCTGATCAGTCATGTGATGAGTTGATCAAACCCAGAAAGGCAAAGCACATAGTTCATCTTGCACAGGTTGCATGTGATGTAGACCTAGATGACCATGATTCCTCTTGGCTCGAGGAATCACATTAGGATGGCCATAATCATCTCTTTTATCATTTTGCATGTTTTCTGTGGGATATAGCATGTATATGATACATACTATGTATTTTGGTGATTGGATATGTATATGTATATAAAACCAAATCCCTCATTAAAATATTAAGTCTTATATGCCTTCCATTAGCGGCACACATGAAAAACTCGATCGACCAAGCGTAGGTTACGCCAAAGAGTGGTGCGATGTCTATCTTGTGGAAGTGTGAAGGGTAGACATGTAGGTTCTGCCAAAGCAGGGTGCATGTTTACCGTGTCGGCTTTTGGATTAGACTTAACTGGTGATTCTTAGAGCGTCTAAGCCCAGAGGCAAGGAATGTTCATGGCAAGGTGTTGTGTATGTTCATTCATCAAGAGTTGCATATGATGCAATTGGCAAGAGTTGCCTACCTGAGAGATCTAAGTTGTGGGTGACAGCCCAAGCTAGTCCATGAGTTAGAGGATTTCAGGATCTTGCCCACTAGAAGGTTGTACGCTGCAATCTTCCAAATTGATGGTGAGGGCTATCAATTTGAACTAAAATAGTGGGAGCGATAATTAATTAAAGGCCTAATTATATCGTCAACTTTTCAAATCAATCAAATAAGTCAAAAATGAGTTTTGGACTAAAATTTCATATTTTCCTTTTGTAGTACAAATGACAACAAACAATAATCACTTATTTGTGATCAATCTTTGAGACCAACAAATTAAATGGGAATTTTTCCACGACTGGTTAGGACGTTGAGAAGTGTTCTCAATCATAGAGTGAAAGCTCTAAGTCCTAGTTATACTAGAACCAGATGAACTCGATCCCACCACATCAATGGATGAAAGTATGCTTATGGAAGCATACCGAGGATGACATTGATGAGGAGTGCTTGATGTTGTGTTCTCTAAAGTATGAGTTGCAGAGACAACATGAGACATATGATGTCTCCAAGACATTATCCTAGTATGTCATGACAGAAGGAGATCCAGTAAGGTATTCACACACTCAATATGATTGGGTATGTGGAAAGACCTGACTAAGAAGGATTTCCTCTGAGCCAAGAGTTGGCTATTGGCATGATACTACAAATGTTGCGAGAATCATACAGTTCATGATAAACTACAACATGAACAACTTTGACAAGTGTTGACAAAGTTGTTGGACATGTTGAGGACAGTAGAGGCAAATATGAAGAAAGACTAACCCTAATCTTTGATGAGATCAATGAAAGGTAAGTCTTAAGGGCAAGGTCAAGGGCAAAGCAAAGAAGTGTTCTGATGCTAGACAGCAGCCCAAGCCATCTTCAACCTCAAGGTACATGGGGAAAGGGTGTATGAGGGAATTGCCCTCTATATCTGGAAGAACAAAAGAAGATGAAGGAGGGGATGGAGATCTCCACCTAAGGTATCATGAAATGAACCGCTTCTTTATGTGAGGTATATGATACCAAGATATGGATATGTCATATATGATATGCAATATCCACAAAGAAGTGATGGCCTTTATGAAAGGACCAAGAAAGGAGTACCCATCATTGGAGCAAGTGTTGATGCCATAGATAGGAGTACCTTTCAGTTTATTTCAGCCTAAAGGGCACGAAAAAGAGTTGAGAACTGCTATTTCATATTTTCCAATAGATAGAGACACTTTATTTTTGCATATTATATGACAATGATGGCAATCAATAAAGAGATGTTTCAATTTCTAAAGATATGATCTTTGTGGCAATGCCTTGTTTATCTTGTGGTATTTGATATGCATAAGATAAAATGATACCTAAAAGTTATAGATAACTCAAACAATCAAATTAGCATCAATCATGAGAAATTCAATTCTAGTTTCCATGTGATGGATAAATCTAGAATCTTTTGGTTAGAGAACCAGTAAGAGACATGAATATCTTGGACATGATTAATCAATCTTCACTAATGGTAGTGGGAGAATGATTATCCTATTCGGTATGATACATACCTATTGGAACAAATGCTAATACTTCAAATGGTGCTTAGATAAATACCAAAATGAATATCTTGAAGTGTTCAAGATTATCATAGATGAAGTGCAAATTTGGTAAAGTGTTAATTCTTGATGAGATCAATGAATGAAATTCTTGGACCTAATGTTTGAGATCCTTATGAGTGATTATGATAGTGTATCATAGTGAACTCATGATTAAGGCATGGTGATGTCTAAATCAAGAAGGAATCATACTCTAAGGAGTTAGAGAATGATTATCAAATAACTGAATTCTTCTTAATAAAAGAATACCCCACACTAATAAAGGACATTAAGAATCACAAGGAGTTGTAAGTTCTTATATCCTTGACGGATACACCTCGTTTAACTAATTGATGAGTTGTTCATGTGATGAGTCAACTGTCTAGATGAATATGAGGAACTGAATTTTGAGTTATGGTTTATGACCATTACATCCTAAATGACATCCATGTGAACCATAAGGTATGACCTTGATGGTAGCACCCATTGGATGAAATCTATAACTGCAAATGAATCTTAAGTGTTAAGACACATGGATAACATTTTCAGAAGGATGATGCTTGTTGATTGCAACTTAATGACTAAGACATTTGGCATATGGATACTAAAACTGCATTCCTATGAGGAATAAAACAAGGATTTGTACGTGACACAACCTATAAGGTTTATTAATCCACTAATGCAAATGAAGTCTATAAGTTACAATGGACTAATCAATGTGATTGATTGAGTACAAGCAACTCATAATTGGATCTTTACTTTGATGATATAGTCAAAGGGTTTGACAGATATGTCAAAAATAAAGAAGGGATCTATGATTTAGTGGGAGCGTGTTCACATTCCACATGTTGATGTGAAATGGAAATGTTCTAGAATGGAAATCCAAAAGTGAAAATTATCTTTAAGGAAGATATAGATGTTTCCTATGTGATAAGAATAGAGATCTATAGAGATAGTTCTCGAAAACCTCTTGACCTGAAAAGAGAAAGCATACATTGGCAATTTGTACTGAAAGGTTCAGTATGCACAGATTCAGTGGGAGAAAACTCGTCCATGTTACATGGAGTTAGTATCTCAAGGCCAAGTGTCCAATTATTATGAAGAATGGGAACACTAAGAATAGATATGGATCTATCATGTATGTAATCATTCCATTATCTTGCATGTATCGACATGGCAAGAACAAAATTCATTATCATCTTGTATGTAGGACATGGCAATATGATGTGCTCATCCTGATAACTCGTATGTGAGACATGACAAGTGGATGTTTGTCTACTTCCAGTAAGGATTACGGGAATACCATGAGAACTTGATAAGTACTTGAGAAGTACTAGTTCTATGGAGATGAGGAAGAGTTCAATGTAAAGAGTTACATTGATGCGAACTTCCGAAAGGACAGAAAATTAATCGCAAAATATATAGGATATATAAAAGTGAAAGTTTGTTGATAATTGGAAGTGTTCCAATAAAACCATTTAAAAGGAAATGTCGAGTATCTATGCGTTAGAGAACAGCAGTGGATACTATATGGATCTGGAAGTTCATGAGATGAACTTATAGATATTCCGCTCATTGATGACAAGTATGGAATCCTTGATCATGCAATGTGGCTAAAGGTTAGAAAAGGAATACTAGATCGCAAATTACGGCAACTCCATCTCATACGTATGACGCACAGTGAAGAGATGAGAGACATGCAATTTATACTGACTTTGGCAAGGTGTTTCCATAACTCACTATGTTGCCACTAGAGCACAGTAACATGTGGGACATGTTCGAAGATCACTATGAATATGATTCAAGGGTGATTGGCTCGCAGTGCAAGCGGGAGTCTGTTGGTATGTATGCCCTGAGATCTAATCATGGGATGATTGATGGGATACATTAAGATTGATTTGATAAACATCAAAGGAAAGCTTCCAATTCTTTCTGGTTCGGTCATATGAGATAGTGATAGAACAGATTGAATGTCTAGAGAATGACAGTACTCAATGACGTATGCCTTTAGGTTCAGGACCTGAACGATGAGATCATACAGATGCTAAGAGTTTTTACATTCTTGTTATGTCCCTAGTCAGATGTCATTGTGGAAGGTAGATAGACAGAAATGACACACAAGACTAGATTGTGGTGTTGGTTGATGACAGAATCTCATTAGTCATGATATAGACATACCAAACCAAACACATAGATACTTGTTAGAGAACAAGTGTACCGGACAGACCCACCGTGAGTTTGACACATGGAACCATGACATGGTAGTCACAGTCAGTACTCAGAGTGATGGTGGTGAGTGTGATTCTTTGACTTGAAATCACTACACTCAACACATGTCGTTGGGCACACTTTGACATCATCAAACGCAGTCCTGAAACATGGGTTGTTATAAAGGTGATGATTGGGTGGTTTGACACATGGGGCTTTTGAGGGGCGAGTGATAGATATGGGATTTGTCCCTCCTGAGGGAGTTTGATATCCATAACCACTTGATGAGTAGGATTGAAACATCTATTTTGAGAAAACAAGATTAACTAATGTGAAAGCGTTCACTAAGCATCAGATTACCAGAAATCACTAAAACTTTTAAACTTTTTACAAAGAGATCCTTTAAAGGTAAAGCTTTCTCATAAAGCAACATGATAAGTTGTTTACAACTGATCCATCAGTAAAACTCTATAAGGCAAGATACAAAAGTCTCTAAGGACTGGACCAAAAACTCGAAAGCACTAACTATTACTCCGAGGACCTGAGAGTACAGAGACGAAATATATGACTCTAACACTATCTACACATGACATAGCAGCCAATGCCTCCACCTGAAGCTTCACTGCTGTCCTTGGTACTGCTGATGCTACCCTTCACCTATTGAAGGATTTCTGCCTCCTCGCCCACGTCCACCTAAAGGTTGAAATCTACGGGGTGAGACAATTATAAAAATCGTCCCAGCGAGAGATATAACTCTTCGCCAGAAGCATAATTATTGCAGCATAAGAGAATAAATGTACACAAAGAAGTTATGAATATTTGAGAGTAGTTAAAACAATGTTTAACAGATTAAACTATTCTTTCTACTAAAAGCAATGCAACTATAAATTGATAAAATCACATGTCACTTATCACATCACTAACTCCCTTCAGACTTGGATCATATATCCATTGCTTGGCATTATTATTTGGGAAAGGATGGCCTGTAGCCATACTCCTTCTCCCAAAGTGTTAAGATTCCAACTCCACAACATATCTGCATAACTTGTACATATGATATCAGACTTAACATTACTTATGTAATACAAGGGTTATTTACATTCATAACCCATTAGTCTGTAGTTAAGCTTTTCATAGGATTATTCCGTAAAATAATATCACATAGAAACACTTTGGTTTAGGTCATACCTCATATTTTTAATATTGGGATATCAATCCCTAACCATCTTATTAATATGAAATCCGAAATGTGGGAGTTCAAACCCCTGGTCTAATCATAGCATTTGTTACCAAGTAACATCTCATTTTATCTAGTTATCTAAATAATATGACCTTTGAAGATCAACAAATCATATTACTCGTGGCTCATTCAACCTATCAAGCTCACATGTTATCACTTACCAGATAACATGACATTTAGTTATACTCTTGAATTATAGGTAACAAGTGTTCTTAATGCAATTAGCATTATAAATCTTACCTGCATCTGATCACCTCTATATGAAACATGTCAAGCTTAACTTTTATCAGTTATTCCATATACTCCCACATACTCTAAAGTATGTGATCCAGGAGTTCCCTTTGTAAAACCTGTTTCACTATTATTTAAATTCTGACAATGATGGATCTATGATCAGGGATCTACATGGTATGATTATACTTGATTATTAGGTACATATCAGTATTATTTTAGCATCATACATGTTTCCAAACATTCAAGTACTAAACATGGCTATAACAGAAGAATACTAAATGTACAAGTATAACTCATATCAGTTATCAACTGGATATCAATTCTTAATCATCTTATCACTATGATTCAAGAACATGGGTGCTCACACCCTTATATCATCATAACACTTGCTATCAAGTGCCATTTCAGCATCAAGTCATCTATTAGCATGACCTTGATTGAAGCAATGTATATACTTTTCACATATCATTACTCTAAAAGCTTATAATTGTTTTAAAGGCATATGACATCATAACTCATACCTGGCTATGATTACCTCATAATATCAACCTGTATGACTTATACAAATAAGGACATGCATATATAACAATGTCATCACAATACCAAAACTTCTCAATTTCTATATAGGACACCACGGCCGTGCCACCTTGCACGGTCGTGCAAAGTAAGGCTACCACGGCCGTGCTCCCTTGCACGGTCGTGCTACAACAGATCATTACATGATTCATATTTCTATCTATCTATATATATGTATTCTAATTTCTCATTCTTTCAAATTGATTAGGTCACATCGACCCTTCAATCAAGTACATACTACCATGGTTAACATAGTGTATCAAGCTATTAATCCTATAAACAATTAAGAATTCTCCCTTTAATTGGTTCTTAACCACTTAGGTATTATTAGGGTTTCAACCTTCACACCTTCATTGATTATCAGTACTAATCATTATTGGATCAATAGAACATTCATCATCTTAATTCTCAAAGATTCAATCACATTGGACCTCCACTTCATAAGGTATCCAATTGAATTAGGGTTTCCAATGTTGATTCCTTCAATCTTTGAATTCATGGAACCAATCATCAATTGGACCTATACTCATACCTTAATTGAGTTTAATAGGTCAACCTTCAACTGATTTGTCCCTAACTTGACCCTCAATTGACCATCAATTAGGGTTTAACTCAATTGAATTAGGGATTGGAATCAATAACCCTTCAACATATTTCAATGTGGGACTAATTGATTTGAACCTATTGAACCATCATTACATTGGGACATGACCTGACCCCAAACGGTCTTTAGGTCGTTTGGATGACCTCCAAACGGTCTTGAGACCGTTTTCCCATCATATCATCAAAATCTAAGTCAACCAATTAAGGTTTGGATCATTGGATTGATCACCAAAACAACAATTGATTACATTCCAACTTAGTATCATTGTATCATCAATTGCTTAGCCATACTCACCCCTAGACCTCCAAACGGTCTTGGGTGACCTACAAACGGTCTTGAGACCATTTGGATGAGTTCCAAACGGTCTTGAGACCATTTGTCTCACCCAACCCTTGGATTCTAGTGAAAAATCATTAGGGTTTGAGCTATTGAGTTGATCATCAAATCAGCAATTGATTGCTTTGTAATTGTGTACCTTTGGACCTTCAATTGGTCAACTATACTTGTCCCCAGACCTCCAAACGGTCTTGGGTGATCTCCAAACGGTCTTGAGACCATTTGGGTGATCCCCAAACGGTCTTGAGACCGTTTGGGTCAATCAACCCAAAACAATCAACTCAATTCAATGCAAATCCAACACTTAGCCGATTAGGTTTCACACCACATCTTTGGATCTTCAAACACCTATCCATACTTGACCCTAGACCTTCAAACGGTCTTTTGTGACCCCCAAACGGTCTTGAGACCGTTTGGATGATCCCCCAAATGCTCTTGAGACCGTTTGGGCAAGAAAACCCAAAAAGTCAAATCAATCAAGTTGAAAGTCAGCACTTAATCCAATTAGGGTTTACATAATTAATTAGCCTTCAACTCACGATTCCTTTGGAGTTAATCCCTCAAATTTGTAGGGTCATTAACCAACATGATTATGAACAGGAATCCCAAACGGTCAATGCTTGGTCAACTCACTCAAACGGTTTGAAACCGTTTGCCCAAAAAGTTCAAGTTAATCAGACTGGAAAATCAGCACTTAATCCAATTAGGTTACCTAATTGTTTAGCCTTTATCTCATGATTCCTTGGGAGTTAACCTATATAATTTGGTGGGTTATTAGACCAAATAATTGGGAACAGTAATCCCAAACGGTCCATGATTGGTCAACGCACTCAAACAGTTTGAGACCGTTTACCCAAGAAGTTCAAGTTAAACAGATTGTAAAAACAGCACTTAATTCAATTAGATTTTCCTAATTGATTGGCCTTTACACTACGATGCCTTTGGATTTAACCCCTCAAATTTGGTGGGTCATTAGCCTACATAATTATGAACAGAAATACCAAACGGTACATGATTGGTCAATGCCCTCAAACGGTCTTGGAGATCGTTTTCTCCAACCAACCATGTGAAACCGTTTGCCCCTCAAACGGTTTTGCAAAACCCCCAAACGGTTTTGCAAACCATTTGGCCAAGGGTGCAAGACCGTTTGCTAAAGTGACATAGGTATTCACGCCCCCCTTCTTCTACCTCCAGATCCAGGTCTGTTCCTCATGGTTTTAGATGCAAGAAAGCAAGGAAGGATGGGGGAAAGAAGAACAAGCTACTTTTGCAAGTACAAAGATATGCATAAGAAAGCAAAAGGTTTAGAGTTATAAAACCCGCCTTAAGGTCGTTCCTTGAGCTCCAAGATTCCAAGACTCCAGTCTTTAATGGTTTCTTGAGCTCCACAGGTCGGCCAAGGGTGTTTCTCCAAGGAAAGGTTGGGAAAAGATGGCTAGAAAGAAGAAACAAGTAAGGAAGACCATAAAACCAACCTTGCACCATGAATTCCTCCATGAATTCGAGCAAGATGATGATCAAAGATTACCTAGAACTGCTTGGCCGTTCTCCTCTTCCCCATAGCTCTGTCCTAAGTCGGTCTAAGCAAGGGGATAAGAAAGGAAACGATCCTTGCTAAGTGAGAAAAGGTGTATATATACTTTAGGTGAAATTTCAACATAAGGACAACTTGTTTCTCCATTTCTCCTCTAGGTCCTTCCCTTATTATAAACCACGTTTCTCCCTTCCATACTTAAGCAAAACTCATCTTAAACCCAAGGTCTAAAGGTGAAGAAAGCCAACTTCTTACTAAGTTGCACATATAGAAGGGTTATTAGACTTATAACTTGATCATTTAATTTATAAGGGTTATCATTCTTATTTAATTATTCAATTGAAGTGACCTCTTAATCATTCTTACTCTTAATGATGCCAAGAGTCATAAAAGATACTCTATAAGGTGTATTTTACAAGTTGCACCTCATATTTTGGGTAAATTGCACTTTACACCAAAACTAGAGTTTTAAGTACAAGGATATCTCCACAAGCTGCATCTTGGTGCCCAAGCTTGGAGAATCCATCATACTTTATCATATTCATTCTTATGATGTCTCAACACCAAAGGAACATCTTAACATGTGCAATTTGTAAGTTAACCCCTTTTAATTGGGTAATTTGCACATAGGTCCATGTATTACAAAACAATATTACAACATTGTTCAAAAGGGACAGAAATGGAAATGTATGTTCCTTAGGAGATTTAATTACATACCAAAAGATAATCACAAGTATCTAATTACATAATTAAGCAAAACACCTAGGGTTAGTTCATAACCCAGGTCAGGGATGTTAACAACATTGTTTTAAAAGGACAGAAATGAAATTATAGATTCTTCTAAAGCTTAATGACATATCAAGGGGTAATCACAATCCTCTAATCATATTTTAAGCAAAACATCTAGGGTTAGTTCATAACCCAGGTCGGGGATGTTACAAATTATATCCCCCTAACAAGGATTTTGTCCTCGATATCTCAGATAAAATGAAGCAGATATTATTTAAGTATCATATCTTGCTAATCAATTAATTTGGAAACATTCACTGAGAAGGTTCACTAAGAAATTTGTCTTGGAGGATTTCACTAAGTAAATTTACTAAGTGTATTGTTTCAAAGGCTTTTACTGAAAGAGTTCGTTAAGTATATTCACTAAGTATATTCACTAAGTTTTCTCACTAAGTATTCACTGAGTAAGTTTACTGAGTATATTCACTAAGTATGTTCACTAAGTATTCACTGAGTATATTCACTAAGTATGTTCACTAAGTTTGCTCACTAAGTATTCACTGAGTAAGTTCACTGAGTATATTCACTAAGTACATTCACTAAGTTTGCTCACTAAGTATTCATTGAGTAAGTTCACTGAGTATATTCACTAAGTATGTTCACTGAGTATTCACTGAGTATATTCACTAAGTATGTTCACTGAGTATTCACTGAGTATATTCACTGAGTATATTCACTAAGTATGTTCACTGAGTATTCACTGAGTATATTCACTGAGTATGTTCACTAAGTATGTTCACTGAGTATATTCACTGAGTATACTCACTGAGTATTCACTAAGTATATTCACTGAGTATATTCACTAAGTATGTTCACTGAGTATTCACTGACTATATTCACTGAGTATATTCACTCAGTATGTTCACTGAGTATTCACTGAGTATATTCACTAAGTATGTTCACTGAGTATATTCACTGAGTATGTTCACTGAGTATTCACTGAGTATATTCACTAAGTATGTTCAGTGAGTATTCACTGAGTATATTCACTGAGTATGTTCACTAAGTATGTTCACTAAGTATTCACTGAGTATATTCACTGAGTATGTTCACTGAGTATTCACTGAGTATATTCACTAAGTATGTTCACTGAGTATTCACTGAGTATATTCACTGAGTATGTTCACTAAGTATGTTCACTAAGTATTCACTGAGTATATTCACTGAGTATATTCACTGAGTATGATCACTAAGTATTCACTGAAGAAGTTCACTAAGTATATTCACTAAGTATGTTTACAAAGTATGTTCACTAAGTATTCACTGAGGAAATTCACTGAGTATGATCACTAAGTATTCACTGAGGAAATTCACTAAGTATATTCACTAAGTATGTTCACAAAGTATGTTCACTAAGTATTCACTAAGATCCTCTCATTTAATTTTTCTTATACTCCTTAGATTGTTTCAAAATAATTACCTGATCAGAGTAATCAAAAGATAACAATCTAAGAGTTTCATACTTGCCTTATCTACAATAACCATATACCTGGCCAGGGTATATAAGTATTGAGATTAGGTAGTATGTATTTTACTTATCATCCTATTCTTTGCTTTTCATATCATTATACACGCATAATTTATCACTCTAGGTTATTCTTCAGGTATCACATCTATATCTCATCCTTTTAATACACAGTTAAGGGAGATTATAAAATGTTTTAAAGAATATTGAGTAAGATATGAATTCTTATCTTTCTTGTGTCCTTCTAGGACTTAGTCAAGAAATTCAAAAGTAGCTAACTTCCATATTTTTAACACATAGAATCCTAATATGTAATAATAAAACAATACTTATTTCATCTGACCTGTATGGGATATTTGTCCACGTCCTCTATTATTATATTGCCTCCCTTGTGGGCCTTGCAGACTCTGTCCTTGAGGTCGATTCATTATTGCATTCCTGTCTGGACAATCCCTTGCCAGATGTCCCGGTTGTCTACATAAGTAACAGATCCTGGGTGCAAGGTGTCTATACGATCCAGTTACCGATGCTGAGGCTATGTCGGAGAGTCTTCTTGGAATACTACTATGGTCCCTATTTCCACTTGACACCCATTGTGTCTGGGTAGGGAATTTTGATATTTCCGTTGGTGTAGAAAATCTTGGCTTCTTAAAACTTTCAGGCCTTTGTTCTTGAGGCTGGGTGTACATCTTCTTACTACTTGTCTTTGTTTCACGGTTTCCGACCTCTCTATCCTTCTTACTGACTCCACAAAGGTGGCAAACCTTTCTCTGTTCTCCAAGGCAAACACAGGAGTGGCTAGTTCAACATTCAATCCTTTCTCAAAATGCCGAATTCTTTCTTCATCACTAACTGCCATCTGTGGACAAAACCGTAGTAACTCCATGAACTTAGCTTCATATTCTCTAACGTTCATCAGTCCTTGTGTGATCTTCTCAAATTGAGAGATCTTCTCATCTAGATACGTCTTAGGGAAGTATCTATTGACGAATTCTCGTCAGAAAACCTCCCATCCTATTTCTTCACCTGGTCTCTTATCTTCCTCTATCATCCACCAATTACCAGCACTTCCTATTAGGAGGTATACCGCATGCTTAACCTTTTCAGCTTCAGGAATATCAAGGATCCTGAAATCCTTTTCCAGCTCTGTCAACCATAGATCAGCATCTGCTGGATCAGATGTACCAGCATAGTCTATGGCTCCCACCCGGAAAAGTCTCTCAAAAGTCTTGTCGGTTCCATAACCTTCCTGATGGGTTGGTGCCCTAGATGCAGATGGTGGCACCCTATCTGCTATGTGTGTTATGGCTGCCAGAAACTTATCAAATAAAGCATAAGTAGCTGGATTTTCTATCTCAGCTGGGTCAAACTGGGGCTATTCAGGTACAGGCCCTTCCCTATTCTGGTCTCCTGCACCTCCTCCTGGTGCAGTAGAACTGCCCTCATCGGCATGCTCTTCACGTGGTCCAAACATCTTCAAGTTCTTCTCCTCCTATGTGAGCAGAAGATACTATCAGATAATCTGGAAAACACTTAGAACAGACTCTACTATCTTAGTCCTATGTCTTTGTAGACTCAGCGAACCTAGAGCTCTGATACCACTAATTGAAATGTCTATTTCGAGAAAACAAGATTAACTAATGTGGAAGCGTTCACTAAGAATCGGATTACCAAAAATCACTAAAAATTTTAAACTTTTTACAAAGAGATCCTTTAAAGGTAAAGCTTTCTCATAAAGGAACATGATAAGTTGTTTACAACTGATCCATCAGTAAAACTCTGTAAGGTAATATACAAAAGTCTCTAAGGACTGGACCAAAAACTCGAAAGCACTAACTATTACTCCGAGGACCTGAGAGTACAAAGATGACATATAGGACTCTAACACTATCTACACATGACATAGCAGCCAATGCCTCCACCTGAAGCTTCACTGCTGTCCTTGGTACTACTGATGCTGCCCTTCACCTATTGAAGGATTTCTGCCTCCTCGCCCACGTCCACCTAAAGGTTGAAATCTACGGGGTGAGACAATTATAAAAATCATCCCAACGAGAGATATAACTCTTCGCCAGAAGCATAATTATTGCAGCATAAGAGAATAAATGTACACAAAGAAGTTATGTATATTTGAGAGTAGTTAAAACAATGTTTAACAGATTAAACTATTATTTCTACTAAAAGCAATGCAACTATAAATTGATAAAATCACATGTCACTTATCACATCACTAACTCCCTTCAGACTTGGATCATATATCCATTGCCTGGCATTATTATTTGGGAAAGGATGGCATGTAGCCATACTCCTTCTCCCAAAGTGTTCGGATTCCAACTCCACAACATATCTGCATAACTTGTACATATGATATCAGACTTAACATTACTTATGTTATACAAGGGTTATTTACATTCATAACCCATTAGTCTGTAGTTAATCTTTTCATAGGATTATTCCGTAATAGAATTTCACATAGAAACACTTTGGTTTAGGTCATACCTCATATTTTCAATATTGGGATATGAATCCCTAACCATCTTATTAATATGAAATCCGAAATGTGGGAGTTCAAACCCCTAGACTAATCATAGAATTTGTTACCAAGTAACATCTCATTTTATCTGGTTATCTAAATAATATGGCCTTTGAAGATCAACAAATCATATTACTTGTGGCTCATTCAACCTATCAAGCTCATATGTTATCACTTACCAGATAACATGACATTTAGTTATACTCTTGAATTATAGGTAACAAGTGTTCTTAATGCAATTAGCATTATAAATCTTACCTGGATCTGATCATCTCTATATGAAACCTGTCAAGCTTAACTTTTATCAGTTATTCCATATACTCCCACATACTCTAAAGTATGTGATCCAGGAGTTCCCTTTGTAAAACCTGTTTCACTATTATTTAAATTCTGACAATGATGGATCTATGATCAGGGCTCTACATGGTATGATTATACTTGATTATTAGGTACATATCAGTATTCTTTTAGCATCATACATGTTTCCAAACATTCAAGTACTAAACATGGCTATAACAGAAGAATACTAAATGTACAAGTATAACACATATCAGTTATCAACTGGATATCAATTCTTAATCATCTTATCACTATGATTCAAGAACATGGGTGCTCACACCCTAATTTAACACTACTTATCAAGTGCCATATCAGCATCAAGTCATCTATTAGCATGACCTTGATTGAAGCAATGTATATACTTTTCACATATCATTACTCTAAAAGCTTATAATTGTTTTTAAGGAATATGACATCATAACTCATACCTGGATATGATTACCTCATAATATCAACCTTCATGACTTATACAAATAAGGACATGCATATATAACAATGTCAGCACAATACCAAAACTTCTCAATTTCTATATAGGACACCACGACCGTGCCACCTTGCACGGTCGTGCAAAGTAAGGCTACCACGGCCGTGCTCCCTTGCACGGTCGTGCAAGCTAAGGCTACCACGGCTGTGCTCCCTTGCACGGTCGTGCTACAGCAGATCATTACATGATTCATATTTCTATCTATCTATATATATGTATTCTAATTTCTCATTCTTTCAAATTTATTAGGTCACATCTACCCTTCAATCAAGTACATACTACCATGGTTAACATAGTGTATCAAGCTATTAATCCTATAAACAATTAAGAATTCTCCCTTTAATTGGTTCTTAATCACTTGGGTATTATTAGGGTTTCAGCCTTCACACCGGCATTGATTATCATTACTAATCATTATTGGATCAATAGAACATTCATCATCTTAATTCTCAAAGATTCAATCACATTGGACCTCCACTTCATAAGGTATCCAATTGAATTAGGGTTTCCAATGTTGATTCCTTCAATCTTTGAATTCATGGAACCAATCATCAATTGGACCTATACTCATACCTTAATTGAGTTTAATAGGTCAACCTTCAACTTATTTGTCCCTCACTTGACCCTCAATTGACCATCAATTAGGGTTTAACTCAATTGAATTAGGGATTGGAATCAATAACCCTTCAACATATTTCAATGTGGGACTAATTGATTTGAACCTATTCAACCATCATTACATTGGGACATGACCTGACCCCAAACGGTCTTGAGGTCGTTTGGATGACCTCCAAACGGTCTTGAGACCGTTTGCCCATCATATCATCAAAATCTAAGTCAACCAATTAAGGTTTGGATCATTGGATTGATCACCAAAACAACAATTGATTACATTCCAACTTAGTATCATTGTATCATCAATTGCTTAACCATACTCACCCCTAGACCTCCAAACGGTCTTGGGTGACCTCCAAACGGTCTTGAGACCATTTGGATGAGTTCCAAACGGTCTTGAGACCGTTTGTCTCACCCAACACTTGGATTCTAGTGAAAAATCATTAGGGTTTGAGCTATTGAGTTGATCATCAAATCAGCAATTGATTGCTTTGTAATTGTGTACCTTTGGACCTTCAATTGGTCAACTATACTTGACCCCAGACCTCCAAATGGTCTTTGGTGACCTCCAAACGGTCTTGAGACCGTTTGGGTGATCCCCAAACGGTCTTGAGACCGTTTGGGTCAATCAACCCAAAACAATCAACTCAATTCAATGCAAATCCAACACTTAGCCGATTAGGTTTCACACCACATCTTTGGATCTTCAAACACCTATCCATACTTGACCCTAGACCTTGAAACTGTCTTGGGTGACCCCCAAAAGGTCTTGAGACCGTTTGGATGATCCCCCAAACGGTCTTGAGACCGTTTGGGCAAGAAAACCCAAAAAGTCAAATCAATCAAGTTGAAAGTCAGCACTTAATCCAATTAGGGTTTACATAATTAATTAGCCTTCAACTCACGATTCCTTTGGAGTTAATCCCTCAACTTTGGAGGGTCATTAACCAACATGATTATGAACAGGAATCCCAAACGGTCAATGCTTGGTCAACTACTCAAACGGTTTGAAACCGTTTTCCCAAAAAGTTCAAGTTAATCAGATTGGAAAATCAGCACTTAATCCAATTAGGTTACCTAATTGTTTAGCCTTTAACTCATGATTCCTTGGGATTTAACCTATAAAATTTGGTGGGATATTAGACCACATCATTAGGAACAGTAATCACAAACGGTCCACGCTTGGTCAACGCACTCAAACGGTTTGAGACCGTTTACCCAAGTAGTTCAAGTTAAACAGATTGGAAAAACAGCACTTAATTCAATTAGATTTTCCTAATTGATTGGCCTTTAACCTATGATTCCTTTAGAGTTAACCCCTCAAATTTGGTGGGTCATTAGCCTACATAATTATGAACAGAAATCCCAAATGGTCCACACTTGGTCAACGCCCTCAAACGGTCTTGGAGACCGTTTGCTCCAACCGACCATGTGAAACCGTTTGCCCCTCAAACGGTTTTGCGAAACCCCCAAACGGTTTTGCAAACCGTTTGGCCAAGGGTGCAAGACCGTTTGCTAAAGTGACATAGGTATTCACGCCCCCCTTCTTCTACCTCCAGATCCATGTCTGTTCCTCATGGTTTTAGATGCAAGAAAGCAAGGAAGGATGGGGGAAAGAAGAACAAGCTACTTTTGCAAGTACAAAGATATGCATAAGAAAGCAAAAGGTTTAGAGTTATAAAACCCACCTTAAGGTCATTCCTTGAGCTCCAAGCTTCCAAGATTCCAGTCTTTAATGGTGTCTTGAGCTCCACAGGTCGGCCAAGGGTGTTTCTCCAAGGAAAGGTTGGGAAAAGATGGCTAGAAAGAAGAAACAAGTAAGGAAGACCATAAAACCAACCTTGCACCATGAATTCCTCCATGAATTCGAGCAAGATGATGATCAAAGCTTACCTAGAACTGCTTGGCCGTTCTCCTCTTCCCCAGAGCTCTGTCCTAAGTCGGTCTAAGCAAGGGGATAAGAAAGGAAGTGAAGGAAACGATCCTTGCTAAGTGAGAAAAGGTGTATATATACTTTAGGTGAAATTTCAACATAAGGACAACTTGTTTCTCCATTTCTCCTCTAGGTCCTTCCCTTATTATAAACCACATTTCTCCCTTCCATACTTAAGCAAAACTTATCTTAAACCCAAGGTCTAAAGGTGAAGAAAGCCAACTTCTTACTAAGTTGCACATATAGAAGGGTTATTAGACTTATAACTTGATCATTTAATTTATAAGGGTTATCATTCTTATTTAATTATTCAATTGAAGTGACCTCTTCATCATTCTTACTCTTAATGATGCCAAGAGTCATAAAAGATACTCTAGAAGGTGTATTTTACAAGTTGCACCCCATATTTTGGGTAAATTGCACTTTACACCAAAACTAGAGTTTTAAGTACAAGGATTGCTCCATAAGCTGCATCTTGGTGCCTAAGCTTGGAGAATCCATCATACTTTATGATATTCATTCTTATGATGTCTCAACACCAAAGGAACATCTTAACATGTGCAATTTGTAAGTTAACCCCTTTTAATTGGGTAATTTGCACATAGGTCCCTGTATTACAAAACAATATTACAAGATTGTTCAAAAGGGACAGAAATGGAAATGTATGTTCCTTAGGAGATTTAATTACATACCAAAAAATAATCACAAGTATCTAATTACATAATTAAGCAAAACACCTAGGGTTAGTTCATAACCCAGGTCAGGGATGTTACAACAACATTGTTTTAAAAGGACAGAAATGAAATTATAGATTCTTCTAAAGATTAATGACATATCAAGGGGTAATCACAAGCCTATAATCATATTTTAAGCAAAACATCTAGGGTTAGTTCATAACCCAGGTCAGGGATGTTACAAGGATTGAGAAAGGCGTTCATGCATGTGTGAATCAGTATGTGATATTGACGTCATACATATCTCTTCCAATCTACTCTGAAATCAAGAAAGTGAATGAACGTTGACAGGATGATTGTTCCATGCCTCAAGTTCATTTGGGATATCAGTGACAAAAGAATTATACATTCACTATAACACCAATCATGGATTGTAGGATTGAAAGTTGTTCTCCAACTTTCTATTTCACTTGGGTAGCACTGATGTGTGACTAGGCACCGCTCTTTGCTTGTGAAGTCATAAGTGTTATGGACTTTCACTGCCAACGCGAAATGGACCTACAGGGTCACACACATAGGATTTGACCTGGAAGAGGAGTTTTGTCCACAAACAATGTTTAGATTGATTGTTAAAGGAGTTTAGTAGTTCAATTAAACACTCAATCAATTGATAGCTCAGTATCATAATGTTCAAGGTGTTGGACTGATTGATTAGAGTATCAGATTGATTGAAACTGCAATTGACTATTTCTGCACAATTTGCACTCCCAACCGATCGGCTCATGTGATGAACCGATCGGCTGAGCTTGGTGAACCGATCAGCTCAAGTGGTGAGTCGATTGGCTCAAGGACAGGGTGAAATGATTGCTTCAAGTGTTGAAATGACCGATTCAACTAGTGCAACCGAGCAAGTTGGGAAAGTAGGATTGGTGAGAAATTTCCATTCATTTCACTTGCCCAATTTGATTGGAACAAGGATCGGTATTTGATACCAATTAGAAATAAAAGATGGAAAGTCAATCGGGAACTGACCAGGACCACGAACCGACCGGTTCAGAAGTGAACCGATCAGTTGAGGTGTCCCAACCGATCAGTTGAGGTGTCAACCGACCGGTTTAGGTCCCCAACCGACCGTTTCAGGAATGAAACGATCAGTTCAGGTTGCACAGTTGGCTGTTTTTGTTGAAAATCTCAAATCCTTCTACTCCTGCTTTAGTCCCGCATTGCCCGGGATAGAGAACCCTATCCCATGACCCTCCTATATATAGGGGTATTGGGGGCTTCTAAAAAAAAACAACAACACAGTGCAACCAGTTGCTCTGCAAAGTTGTCGTTCTCTCTGGTTTTGGTAACCGAGAGAGCCCGAGCAAGTGCTACCCAATAAGGAAGGCACAGTAAGGGAAAGACAACTGCAGAAAGTGACTGGTGGCAGGAGAGTGTGTCAGTGACTAGTACGCTGACAGGAGGGTGTGATTCCTTCCAATTCCTTGTGAGACAAGGATATTGGAGTTTGAGGTGGTCCTTGTGGACTACTTCAGAGGCGGGAGATTTCTGCCGCTCGAAGGATAGCTGTCAATCCCGACAGTCCCAGTGAGACCAGGAGTCATCAGTCCCGGTGCGACCAGGAGCTGCACAGACACCGTCCTAGTCCGGAGTTGAAGACTGCACAAGCCACGAGGTATTGTCTCTGAGCAAGCCTCGGGACAGGTATGATTCCACAAACCATCCATTCCTATTGTATAGACGTTGACGTGTTTCCTTGTTCTGGGTTTGGGGGGAAATTTTTTTGTTTCCGCTGCCTTATCTTCCACCCTTAAAACCCAACACCTAGGGGCACCGACCCCCACCCCATTACCTCTGTCGCCCTTTGATGCACATGTGGACGTCTCAAGCTACGGCCGAGGTGGCCAGAATCGGGCATGTAGCTGCGCCCACTGCGGCAAACCTTGCAGGCTTGCTGGCATTTTGCGTGAGGCTGGGAACAAGGGGAAAATATCTGATCATCGGGGGGCATTCCTCCACCTCCGATGTGCCCCTACGCATGCGCAGATGCCTCAGGGTCATGGCCATGAGGGCCAGTTCAAACTCTCCAGGTATGCAACACACGGACAGCCGGGTGCCCTCCTACAGGTGTCATGCAAGTGCTCGGGCACGGGGATGATGTCCTCGTTCGTCTGTGGTGTTGTGGGAGCATTAGGCTTCAATCATACTCCAATCCATGGCTCCTCGTTGCCCTGGGGTCGCACTACCCCATTGTTAGGGTTTGGAACAAAAATGATGAAGAAGGAGAGAGAAGGTTGCATGGGATGCTTTTGGATTCAGCCAAGGGCACTACCCCTTATATAGGGGAGGGTAACGAAGCCCTAGGATGGCTATCCCTGAGATCTAAGCCTCTTTCCTACTAGGAAACCATATTCCTTCATGAAGAAGAAATCTTCTCTCTCTAAAAAGAAAACTCTTTGATATTCTTTATTCTTTAGATATTAGGATTTCAAAAATCACCTCTTTTGTTCTCTTAGTACTTTCCCTTTAATTCATTGGCACAAAATTATGTTTTCTTTTAGCAAAAAATGCCACCTCTTTAACAATACCACAAAATTCATTCATTATGCATCATATTATCCTCTTATTTTCTATTATTGGTATTTTCTCTTTCTTTTTCTACATTGGGGATCCTTGGACCCCAAGAAACTCTAATATTTCGAAATCCTTTTTAGTGGATACTTATTATCCTTCTAGATGCATCTATGTCCATTATTTCTCATTATCCTTTTTATTTCTTTATTAAAATATCTCTTTTGGAGGATTTCTCTTTATCTCTCTTTTTATTTTCTTTATTCTAATATTAGAAACCTCATGGATACAAAAATCCACCAAGGATAACTTAATTATACCTATTTCCACTTATTTTCCACATTTTATCATTATTTTCAATTTCTTACTTAATAAAGAAATATTTAATTGATCTTTTCTTTTCTTTCTACATTATCTTTGCAACTTTGGACTCCTTGGAACCCAAGGAAACAAAGAAGCATGAAATCCACCTTTGGATTATATTCTCTTGCCTTCTAGAGGTTTCTACATTTTCCTTTCCTCCAAAACTCAATTATTCATTTACTAATTGAATTTCCTTATTATTGGGCCCAATAGACAATAAATCCCACAAAACAACCAACAAAGCTATTGTAAATGAAATCCATTTTTCCTAAACAAATTATATCATTATTTGCTCAAATATCTTTAATAGGAGAAATTACATTTCTCACCAAAAGAACCCAAAAATTGGGGTTGTAACAGTCGTAGATTCCATCTCTTGTATTAGACCTTGTATGGCACCGACTTTTACTTATCAAGTGGCTGGTGGGATTTGGGTGGTACCACTCAAATCCTCGTGCCATAATAAAATGCACAATCAGCCGTGTAGTATAATTGTATAGGATCAAAATACAGAAATATTGGATGAGGTCTTGTTTGATCTTTATACAATATTGTTGATAGGAACTATACATGTTCTTCATATTCCTTTTCAATTATTAAGATGTTTCATAATTCAACAACAATTGCTCTTCTTATTAATAATAATTACCTGGTTCACATAGTTGTAACTTTACTGCTGCTTACTTTATCTTATCTGTGATAATAATAGAGTTGGTGGAGAGTTATATCTCCTATTGAGATTTGGAATCTCACCTCGTGGTTTTCCAACATCCTTTTTAGGTGGACATGCACGAAGAGATAGATATTGTGTAGTTGAGGTTGAGCAGCAGCAAGGAGAGTAGTAGCTGAAAAGATTGGAAGTGTTGCTAGATGTCTTTTGCTGATAGAGTCCTAGAGTCGTCCATGTACACTAAGTTCCTTGGGGATGTTTTGTAGATGTTTTGTGCATGTGCTTTTGATACGTGCTTGGATTGTGTGCCCATTTTTGTATACAATTGTAATGGATGTATGTATATATGTTCTAGAATAGGTTCCTCGGTAACAAGCTGATGGCACATGCAATAAGTGATTTGAGGCATGAAAGCACCTGTACGCAAAGGTTTTCACAGTTTGACAGTTTTATGAAAATGGTTTTAATTTTTAATATTTTCCAGTGATCCATTCTATTGTCTTCTTTTGTAGTGTTGCTTTGAGTAATCTCGCTTTGTGTGGTACAGTGTGTCACAATCGGGTTGGTATCAGAGCTTAAGGTTCACTGAGTCTATAGGGACCTAGGACTAGGGTTTGTGTCTGTTCTAGTGTCCTCCAGTCTATCTGTGGATTTTTAAGCTTGAGAAAGCATATAAGATCCTTGGTATCCCAAAAGAGGATAAGGTGAAGCGTGCAGTGTACCTCCTTAGGGGGAGTGCTGGCCACTGGTGGGCCATAAAGGAGGAGAAGAGGACATATGTTGTGATTGATTGGGAGGAGTTCCGACGTGAGATCGTTAGTCGGTACTTTCCTTGGATGTATCTTGATGAGAAGATCAGCCAGTTTGAGAGGATTCAATTGAGATCCATGATGATCAATGAGTATGAAGCAAGTTTAATGGAGTTTTTGAGGTTCTATCCTCACATGGTTTCCATGGAGGATGAGCAGATTCGTCATTTTGAGAAGGGGTTGAATGTTGAGTTGTCTACCCCGGTGTCTACTTTGGAGAATCGAAAGAAGTTTGCTATGTTTGTGGAGTCTATTTGAAGGATAGAGTGGTCTGTGAAGGAGAAGTGAGAGGCAAGTGCCAAGAAGAGATCTGCATAGACTCAGGGGTACTTGTTGGGAGGCTTGAAGAAGCTAAGGTATTCTGCACCACTAGCGTCATAGAGGTTTAGGGTATCAACCCAATGGTCACTGAGTAAAGGAAGAGGTTGTAGTTTTCTGCCTAACAGGAGGCTAGAGTGTTGCATCATTATCTATGACAGGACCACCAAGGCCTTGGTATGAGAACATGGCATGTTATAAGTGTGGACAGGTTGGGAATACTAAACCATTCCGTCCTGTGAAAGGTGACGAGAAGACCCAGCAACAGAGGCAGAGCCAACAAGGCTCATAGAGATAGTAGAACAGTAGCACAGAAGGATGAGGATGTGGCCAAGCATCACATGGCAGATCATCTTCTAAGGAAAGTAGAGGATGAGGGCAACACAGGAAATGGATATATTCTATGACCTGAATCATCCAGAAGCAATGGTTGACCCATGAGTGGTGATAGGTCAGATGGAGTTATTTCATTCTGATTTGTCTTCTTCTTGCTTTGTATCTATTTTGGTTGACCCAGGTGGAACACATTCTTTTATTGCTCGTGAAGTGCTTAGTAGTTGTCTTTTTCTTGTTAGTCGTAAGAAGAATAGTTTGTTGTTAGAAACCTCATTAGTCAGTTATGTAGTGTTGCGTTAGGTATGTCCTCTCCTTTTCAGGACACAACATTAAAGTGTATCTCATACCACTTGATATGCATCGATTCAATGTGATCCTTAGAATGGATACCTTGGAAAAGTACATAGTGGTCTTGGATTGTAGTTCCAAGCATGCTATGTTCATAGATGGTAGTGAGACGTGGATCTTCCAAGGAGATAGGAAGATTCTTCTGACATATTTGGTATTGGCCATGGTGGCACAGAAGCTTTTAAGATAGGGTTATGAGGCATTCTTGGCATATGTGATAGATATTGAGGCAAGGAGTCCTAGTATTCAGGAGGTGCCAGTTGTTAGAGAGTTTGAGGATGTGTTTCTAGAGGAGTTCCCATGCCCCCCCCACCTCGAGAGATTGATTTTGATATCAATCTAGTCCCGCAAATGCAGCTGATAGCTCAGTCTCCATACTGAATGGAACCAGACGAGATGGCAGAATTGAAGAAACAGTTGCAAGAACTACTTAAAAAGGGTTTCATCAGGCCAAGTAAGTTACCTTGGCGTGCTCTAGTGTTGTTTGTGAAGAATAAGGATGGGTCTATAAGGTTGTGCGTAGACTACAAACAAGTGAACAATGTGACGATTACAAACAAGTATCCCTTGCAAAGGATAGATGACATGTTTGATCAGTTGTGTGGCATAATAGTGTTCTCAAAGATAGACCTGAGGTCAGCATATCACCAGTTGAGGATCAAGGAAGATGATATACCTAAGTCGGCCTTTAGGATGAGGTATGGTCACTATGAGTTTGTGGTTATGTCATTCAGGCTAACCAATGCACCAACAGAATTCATGGATTTGATGAATAGAGTGTTTTGGCCGTTTCTTGATCAGTTTGTGGTGATATTCATAGATGACATCTTGATATACAGTCGTGACAGTCAACAGTAAGAACAACACCTTCGTTAGGCATTGACCGTGCTGAGAAAACACCAACTTTAGGCTAAGTTTAGTAAGTGCGAGTACTGGTTGAAGAAGGTAGCTTACTTGGGGCATGTTAAATCTGCTGAAAGAGTATGTGTGGATCCTAAGAAAGTGGAGTCTGTGACAGAGTGGGAGCATCCTAAGATGCTGGTAGAAGTACACAGTTTTCTAGGTTTGGTAGGCTATTACATGAGGTTCATCAAAGACTTCAGTGCTATTGCCTTACTCCTAGCTAAGTTAACAAGGAAGGATGTGTCGTTTGTTTGGGACAACAAATGTCAATGACTTTTCAGATGTTAAAGGAGAAGTTTAAAAGTGCACCAATACTAGTCTTGTCGGAGCAAGGAAGAGGATACATAGTCTTTTGTAATGCATCCATGAATGGTTTGGGTTGTGTGTTGATGCAAGACAAGCAAGTGATTTCTTTTACTTCCCGACAGCTTAAAAAGTACGAGGAGAACTACCCGACCCATGATCTAGAGTTAATAGTTGTGATTCATGCTTTGAAGATTTGGAGGCACTACCTGTATGGGGAGAAGTGTCAGATCTTCATGGATTACAAGAACCTAAAGTACATCTTCTCACAACCATAGTTGAATATGAGGCAACATCACTGGATGGAGTTAATCAAAGATTATGACAACAAAATTGATTATCATTCGAGAAAGGTAGATGTCGTGGTAGATGCATCCAATAGGAAGTCTTTGTCTACATCCATGGATAGAGGCCAGTTGAGTTCTTTAATGTTCCACAAGTGAGACATGTTAGTTTCATTACGTCAGGTGAACATTATTTTGGAGGTCTCCTTGCTAGTGGGTTTATTGGCACAGTTACAGGTGAAGCCTATGCTAAGATAGCAGATCAGAGAGGCACAATAGATGGATACTTGATACAATAGATTAGATAAGAGTTCGGCAGCAAGAAGTGTGATGGCTTCCATGAGTTGGATGATGGTCCACTTTGTTACCATAACATAATAATGGTTCCTAATGCTGATAAATTAAGGAAGATGGTGTTAGAAGAGGCTCATTCGTCCATGTATTCTATGCACCCAAGTAGCACCAAGATGTATCATAACCTGAAGGATATGTATTGGTGGCCAGGCTTGAAGAAGGATGTGGCTGAATTTATTGCAAGGTGTGTTGTATGTCTACAGGTTAAAGCTAAGCATCAGAAGCCTATAGGAACGTTGAAATCGTTACCTATACCTCAGTGGAAATGGGATCATTTGACTATGGACTTTGTGGTTGGTTTGCCTAGGACAACCAAAGGTTATGATTTCATTTGGGTAATCGTTGACGGATTGACCCAGTCAGTGCATTTCCTTCCCATGAAGACCACGTTCATAGTAGAGAAGCTTGCTCAATTCTATGTGGATGAGATAGTATGTTTGTATGGTGTTGTAGCTACTATCATGTCTGACAGAGGTCCTCAATTCATGAGTCACTTTTGGGAATGACTACACATAGCCTTGGATCTGCATTTAAATTTTAACATTGTTTTTCACCCATAGATAGATGGTCAATCTGAAAGGATCATTTAGACCTTGAAGGATTTGTTGAGGGCTTGTGTTCTTTAGTTTTTAGGAAATTGGGATGTACATCTCAATTTGATAGAGTTTGCCTACAACAAAAGCTATCAGAGTACCATTGACATGGCACAATATTAGGCATTGTATGGGAGGCGTTGAAGGTCACCATTGTGGTTTTACAAGACAAGTGAGTACCTATTTCTTGGTCCAGAGCTTGTATAGTAGACGACAGAGAAGATGAGGGTAATCCAACAATAGTTGAAGGCAACACAGGACAGATGAAAGTCATATGTAGACAATCATCATAGACTTACAAGTAGGAGATAAGGTATATTTAAAAGTCTCTCCTTGGAAAGGTGTCTTGAGGTTTGGAAAGAAGGGTAAGTTGGATCCCATGTTTATTGGACCTTACCCAGTGGTGGCATGTGTTGGGAAGGTGGCCTACAGGTTGGAGTTGCCACTTGTACTGCACAGATTGCATCTAGTGTTTCATGTAAGTATGTTGAGAAAGTGCCATCCGGATATAGAGTTGATGTTGCAGCCTGTGGAGGTAGATCTTGATGAGGACATGATTTATGTGGAAGGTCCAATGTTGATCCTTGATTCGAGAGTGAAGAAGATGAAGAGGAAGGATGTTGTTCTTGTGAAGGTTTTTTGGCATCATCGTGGTGTTGAGGAAGCCACGTGGGAGCTTGAAGAACAGATGAGGAGGAAGTACCCCTCTCTTTTCTCTTAAGATTTTGTGGGCAAAATCCCTGCTAGGGGTTTAGGATTTGTAAGGACCCTGACCCATGTTTTGGGATAACCCTTTTTGTTTTTCTTAAAAATATTGATTAGCACCTTTCTCTAATCATTTGAGATGTAATTAGGGCATGCTGAAGCTTGGAGTTTCTTATTTGACCTTGTTTGGATGATGCTTGTGTTTTGTGGTGAAATTTTAGTCCAAATTGCAATTTACCCAGGATTAGGGTTTATTTTCAAGTTTACCACCTCTAGAGTGTTCCTTCTCTCTCTTGGCATCATGTAGAGGAGAGAGAGAGATGGGAACCTTGTTTGCATCTTGGTTGTGTGGTGATAACCTTGTGGTGCTATGAACACATGTGTGAGGTGTGCCTTGCACCTAGATGTGTTATCTCGGGCTTGAGAGCCTTGGAAAGGTTGTGTATCAGTTTGTGGGTGTCCATAGTTGCACCCTATCAGTTGAGGGTGTCTTGGGTTGCACCCTATCGGTTTGTGGGTGTGTAGGGTTGCACCCTATCAGTTTGTGAGGGTGTATAGTTGCACCCTATCAGTTTGTGGATGTGTGAAGATGTGGTATCAGACATGAATTTGGTAGGAGACCAAGTGGGTGAGACCTTGCCTAGACCTTATCACCATGTCTTGCATGATAGGGTTGCATGTAGCCCCTCTTCGTGGACAAGTGTCACCTTAGGTGGTGACACCTCTTCCATGATCTATTTCTCACCTCTCTTCTATATATACTCCTTTGTCTCCATGCAAAAGGATCATTTTGGCCATCTTTACTTTCCCCCTTCCTTGGTGGACGACCTTTAGAAGCTAAGGAGCTAGAGGAGTCTCTCTTGGATCTTAGTGGACGAGTCCCAAGCTTGTGGTGTTCCCTTCATCTTCTACCTTGGTAAGCCATGGTTTTTAGCTCTCTTTCTCTCCTTCTTTCTTCTTCTCGGCCATGAATCTTGGTTATATTTCTTTCCTCCTTTAACCCCCTTAACATTGGTATCATCTTCTTCTTGGGAGGTGTAGTGGTGACCAAGTTTGGAAGATCTTCTTCTACCTTGAGTGCATGAGCTTGGATCTTGACTTTGGAGCCTGGATCTTGTTGGTGATTTTTTAGGCAGGTCGTATAACTCTAAACCTTCTTTGTTATTATCACTCCTTACATGATATCTCATTCTTCATCTTTAGTTCGTTATCTCTTGCATGATAGTAGTTCTTTTTGGAGGTTTTGAGATCTGTTTGGAAGAGGGAGTCTTTCTTAAGTTGCTACCCATGCATTACACTTTCTTGCCTTTCTTGAAACGAGTGTCCTAAGGTTGAAGATGACTAGGTCGACATGATATGGTGGGTGGTCATCACGACCTAAGTACAACATACTATTACACCAAGATACATGTCATCACAACTTGGTGAGTTTTAGGTTGACACATTTTGGTGGCGCCTGGATCATCATGCCTTATGCATGCTTAGGTCGCTATGGTCGTGAAGGTCGGCTTGTCTTGACTTCTAGTCAATAAACCATTATGGAACCAAACCATCATGCATTGCTGATATGAGAAGACACTAGACCATGATGACTTTGAGGTACCTAAACCAATATAGTGCTTAACTGATATGTTAGGGTAGTTTGTTATGTCCTAGGAGGTGCTTTAACCATTCTGTTTGGAGGACATCTCATCGTGACCTAGAAGTACGCTAAACCGAGGTGTATGCAATCGAGTAATGTTGCTAGCTAACATCATGTTGTTGCACGAGATGCTTGGCCACCCGAGTTGTGTTGCAACTGATACACATTGCTAACCAACTTTGAGTTATGTCTTGCTGCCTGATATGTGTAGCCAAAAGTTAGTCGTCATGTCCATGGGCATACCTTGAGGGGTTGATCTATTTGAGGGCTAACCATGACGCCCTTCTTAGGGAGAGGCTAACACATCCCTTGGTGATGTTGCTCGATACATCTCAAACTATGACGTCCAACTAACCTTAAACCTAACACCCAATATAACTTGGTGATGTCCAACATGCTGACTCCCGTCAATCTTTAGGTTGGTGTTACCCAATATGCCTTGAACTTCTCATCAAACCCAAGCATTACAGTTTCCTGTCACACCTAGAGATGGTGTTGCTGGATAGGCTTGAGTTTTCGTCACACCCTTGGGAGATGTTGGCCAATACACCATCCATAGGTGTTTCCTGATACACCCCCCTTAGTGTGATTGCCCGACACCTGTGGTTCTAGACCAATACACTCCCAAGATGATATAAACCGATACACCTACATACTAACCTTAATCGATATGTTGTGTTGGTGGTTACATTGCATCATGTTGGTAGGGTTACATGTTAAGATGTGATACCCTATGGGGTGGTTGGGTGTATAATTACAAGAGCTATGTTTCTGTATCTCATAACATACCTTATAATGATAATGGAAGTGCTGATATAAGGGTGGTTTTGATCCAACCTTGTAAACCCTAATTTATTAAACCAAAACCCAAACTCTAATGATGTGATGTGAATGGCATGAATCTTATGATATGGTAGTTTTGATGATGTATTTCTCTTCTTATTATAACACTAATAATGTGATGTAAACCTTCATCACTGGGTAAGTATAGCCAGGTATGATCTATGTTTCTTATGATATGCTTGAATGGGCCTTGTGAGGTATAATTGTTGTTGACATCAACTACAGGGTGATGGTAAACATCAATGTCATTTCTAGGTTGCTTGGGCCCTGATATCAATATTGACAACATGACATACTTATTTTTAATACACAACCAAGGGGGAAGATTGTATATAACAATCATAACATACCAAGTGCTATGTTGGCTGCGTAATGTACCACAAGGATTCATTCCATCTGTAGAGAGCCCAAGTATTAAGTTCCTTATTTGTTTACCAAATTGAGGGTATAATAAATCAATTTTTTTCCATTGCGATGAATTAGATGCGTGTTGTAAGATTCCATCATCATTGGCCTTTAACTCCCCATGCCAAGACAAATTTCACACATCTTCAGTATTAGCAAATACGTGTTGAAATTGTGGTATTATTGGTAGATACCACATCACCTTGGCAGGAGAGCAATTCTTCCTTACCTGAATTTATGGTCTTGTACCTTGACGCACCACATTTTGGACAATTTATCAAATTACTATAGTCCTTCTGTAATAACACATAATCATTTGGACATGCATGAATCTTCTTAGCCTCCATTCCAATTGGGCACATTATTTTCTTTGCTTGATATGTTGAAATTGGAAGCTTGTTGATTTCAAGAAGAATTTCCTTTAACAAAGATAAGAGTGAAGTGAAACACGTATCGCTCCACCTATTTTGAGCTTTAAGAGTATATAATCGCAACACAACACTCATCCTTGTGAACTTAGTACAACCCTTATATAACGGTCTTTCAGCATCATGGACAATGTTTGCAAATAAATAAGGTGGATCAATGACATTGACCTTGTAAGGCCCCTGAACTTGCTTAATGAGTTGAATGAGCTTAATTACCATTATTGAATGCTTATAACCCTAATCTAACCTTGATATGTTGATTAAAGTTAAGTAAGTGCTTAAGAAGTGATTAGAGTTTTGATTAGCTGAGACAAGCTAATTAGCATGTTTTCTTGCTTTAAGGGTGTATAGGATCTCGTGCTTGAAAGGTTGCAAGAAGAATCGTCCAAATCGGACCTACGAAGCAAAAGTTATGACACTTTCGAGTTTCTTGGGATAATTTTGCAATTTTTCCAAAATGTTAGCTTATAACTCTTTATTTTTCCTTTTTCTCGCTTATCATCTTCTTCAATTGACTGATTCCTTTCTCTGTTTAAGTGGTGCCCACAACAACAGCGTGACCAGTAGCTAGGCGGGCGATTGAAGAGCGATTTCTTGGGCTCCCTTGGCTACGATCCAACAACACCCTACGTACCATCTTCCTCAACCGCCTTTCCCTCCTCCAACCTCGCCCCTATCCACAGCCCGAGCAAGGGCGCCGGCCTACCTACAGATGTGGTGTTGCACAACAGCTTCACCAACCAAGTAGAAGAAGGGAGGACGGTCGATTTTTTTTGGGCTCGTTTACTTTAGTTCAGTAGCGCCTAGCCTCCGCCGTCATCTCCTTCTTGCTTTTCCTTTACCTCTCCTTCTCCATGCCCTAGCACCACCCATCCCGTAGGGGCGGCTGACTTACAAATTTAAGGCTAGCAGCTGCGGCCAGTGGCTGGGAGCCCTCCTGGCAAAGCTAACACTTCAGAACGCTGCTCTTGAATCCGCCCATGATGTTTGTGCTCAAATCCGAAGCCTTAGCCCTAGATTCAACTCTTAATTGAGCTCATTTTTTACTTGTACGTGGATGTATGGTACTGTTGGCTTGCAGCTGTTCCAATTTTGGGCTTAAACCAAAGGTTGAATACGACCAAAATCTGCCCGGAAACAGGCTCTGGATACATTTCCGGACGAATCTGGACATCCCGGACCACTGTGAGTAGGGTTTCACTCACCTATCATGAATTAACTTTGGTGTTTGGAAATTTTTGGTTAATTGTGCGTTTTTCACTGATAACAATAGTTACCAGGCGTTGTGTAGTATTTGGCGTCGCCTGACTTTTTATTTCATAAATCGCTTCTTTACGCCTTTATATGATCTAGTTTAGTATCTAATCAGTGTGGATTGGATCAATGAATTTACATGGTTCATCAGAACCTAAATTGTTTGGGAATGTAGAAATTAGTAATACATGACCAATAACGTTATGGTTTGGGTATAAACCCAGGTTGTTCCATGGTAGAAATTACTCTAAAGCTCTAAAACCCTACCTTTCTTGTTCCTTATGTTTAGGGTTTGCTCATTTAATGAAGAAAGATGCTAGATGGACAAATTCCTAGCTTACTCTTGGATTTTCTACCCTACATGCTCGAGATTTCTTCTGTGTGGGGTTTCATCTTTGCATTAGAGGCAAGATTTATAACTTGCTCCACGTTTATTGCTTACCATAAACTTTCTAGATCATGTTTTTGCTTGAAAATGATGATTCACACACTAAAAAGATACGTTTGACTTAGATTTCGATTTTTATAATGTTCCCTATTCTAATTTCAGTTATATATGAACCTGTGATCATGTGTGTTATCACTAAGGTATAATGTGAGTTGGATCAGGTTGCTTTGACAACCTATGTTCACCCCTTTAGGTCAGGTTTTGGACCAATTAGAAGTTTAATTATTAATCATTAAGTACACTACTAATGTTATCAATCAATGATGACATCAACTTAATATTTGATGTTGATTAATGAATATATTGTTGATCTAACAACCTATAGTGATTTAATGATCACTAATGATGGTGGATCAAGTCTCTACAATCTATAGTGAGTTAATCATATAGTTTTAGCATCAATTAAGCCTTAGACTAATGGTTTCTTAGGTAACTTGATGCAATGGTTGGACCTATATTGTAATTGATGGTTTTAATATATGAACTTGACCCAATGGTCAAGATATAATGTTTATTCCTCCAATAAAGTGGAATTATGGATAATGTAATATGTTGGTCCTAATAATGGGATTTATATGATTTCTTTTAAATGATCAACTTAAGGATTTTACTTGTTGGCAATGGATGGCTTGTTCTAAATGAACAATTGATTGTGGGTTTTAGCCTGCTTTCAATAGAACTTTTTGTGTTGTTAATCAAGGGATGTCTAGGGTTAGGTGGTGACTCTTTCTAGAGCACAACTCAGGAACTTCATAGGTGGTTTATCCAAGGTGTTTACTTATGTAAACAACCAATAGTCTTGCCTTTTAAACATCCAATGGTTCTAGATGGCATTGTGGTATAGTGATATGAGTTGAATGATGATGGAACAAATGGAGAGTTACCCTTAATAAAATAGTCTTACCTATTCACTCAAATGAATAGAAGGAATGAAAACCATATTGTGTTGATGTGTAACCCTAATTAGGTATAGCTTGTTATACCTAGCTTTAATATAACTTAATGATGATAATTCGGTATGAATAGTCCTTGAATAAGTAATACAACCATGGAGTACTCTGTTACTGTTAAAACCCTAGTATGCTATAACCTGATGGTTACACCTTGATTTATGTGTGGGTTCATACTTAAGAATAGTATGGAATGTGATGGTGATGCTTCACCTTATGCATCAATGGTCCAATCAGAATGTCGTGAGTTAGGGTTTGGGTATGAGTATTGATTAGTAACATTGATATAATTTATCATGTTGAACATAACTCTAATGCAATTAGATAACAATGTGTATTCATGTTTAACATTCTTATATGATGGAATGATGGTAGAATAACCTCTTTAATATGATCATAACCTTAATATGTTAATTGTTGGTTATTATAACCACATGGTTGATACTTCCTTATGCTAAACATGTGCATTATGAATATGATGAGTGTTAACCATATCTAGATTCCTTGCATGTTGATGTAATAAAGGAATGTTCTTAATGTAAATATAACCGTGTTATGATTGTTTATGAATACCACCTAGCTCATAAATGCAATATTATGCTGATCTGGTGAATTATATATAATTAATGTTGTTGAGCCTTGTTATAACGCATGCAAAGATAATGATGATCTTGCAGGGAATAATATGATGATCTTAATGACCTTTGTGCATGGTTGAGCCCTGAATGAGGTGTAATCCTCTTATGTTGATAAGAGTTGATACCCTATGATATTGTGAAAAGGATTTATATCTTGTGATAGTATGATGACTAGTGTGGTCTCATTAATGGAAAGTGAATAGTATCATGTGATGATGAGATGAGAAATTAACGTTCATACATTTTATATCTTTTCAAGTTTTGATATTTATATGCTTGCTAGAAGTGAATTAGGGTTTGTATGTCCACTTGTTTGATGCAACCTTAATTCACCCAATTCACATAACTAATCAAGTGAAACTCTAATCATGTAGTGCCTTGTGCCATAGATCCATCTGAGTGTCAGAACTTGCCAGATGGTGAAACGAGTATTCCTAAGGGAAACTCGGAGCGCAAACTGATGAGTATGTGGGTTGCTTGTCATCCTTAATTCAAGTGTTTAGGGAGGATGACTGCGGTCATACCTAGCCCTTAGTTTGAGAACGGATATGGTCGTGTCTCCGTGATTATATATGTGATGATATTGGAGGACAACTGTGGTTGTACCTCAGATGGTAGGGTATGCGTACCCACCTCTTTCACTAGTGTCGTGACCTGTACCAAGGACTGACTAGGATGTTAGCAGCTTGACCTTTTGTGTCGTTGTGGCAGACCCGTACTGACCAGGGGCGGAGAAGATCTTAGGAGTCTGGCTCTTCCTAGATCTTGTATGGCACTGATTTCGACTTAGCAGTGGTCAGTTGGATTTTTAGTGGTATCCTCAATTTCCTCAGGGCATAATAAAAGATGTAATACAGCCGTATAGCATATCTATTTAGGGTTATACACAACGTTTCACAGTGGATGATAACCCTTGTTTGTTCTCTTTACATAAAGATGATGCTTAGTGCAATTAAGAGATAGTAGATATACTTATGTTGTGGATATCCTTAAGATTGTAGATGCATACATACAGTAGCCATGATTATGTTGATAACTATACTTCTATTTCTGATTATAATCATGATGCTAGCTATCTCATGTTGTTAGTTATGTTTAGCATACTAGCCATGCCTTTATAACTAGAGATGCATATACTGCTAATTATGCAAACACTCGTGCTTATGTTGACAGCTCTGCTTATGATGTTGAGATGTTCAACCAGTTAGACATGCTCATGTTGTTAGCTATGCTATGTTACTAGACTTGCTCATGATGCTAGAACTGCATATGCTACGGAACTGCTTATATTGTCAACAAGATAAAGGATGATAGTCTGGTTAATAATGATAGTTATTATCTACTCCTTTGTGTATTTTGTTAATCATCAGTACTATTGATCTTATTTTTTTATGTCTTATTAAACTGCTTAACTGTCTAATTACATAAAAATGTTGTAATCAATAAACGTTGTTGATGGTTATATCTCTTGCTGGGACTAGGTCTCACCCTTGTGGTTCGCCACACTTTTTTAGGTAATCTAAATTGATGAAAACAAACATGTGGCAGCAAAGAGGAGCTATAGTAATGAATCTTTAAGAAAGTTGTTAGATGTCTAGTGTGTCCTAGAGTTGTCCTTGTACTCTCAGGTCCGGGTAGGAAAAGTTTGGATATTGTGTTTCAAACGAATTAGACTTTTGTTAACATGTTAATGCTTGTTTGTGTGGCATATATGAATATTGTTATCCTGTGTATATATATTGTGGCCAAGGCAATAGAATATTTGTATCAAATTCTTGGCCTAGTATGGATAAAAGAAAGATGTTGGGCTCTTATGCAAATGTTTTTGAGCGGGTGTTGATGTTGAAATCGGTTTTAATTTACCCATATTTTTGGGTATGTGATTAATTAGTGATTGATTGTGTTTTATATTTTGAGTAATCTCATTTAGAGTGACGAGGTCCCGATAGGTTGGTATCAGAGCTTTAGCTTTATTGAGTCTGCAGGGACACTAGGACTTAAGACTAGGATGATGTCGAGGTTAGGAATGTGATACAAAAATATGGTGCATACTTCCTAATCTCAGTATTTTGGTGCCCTGACCAGGTATTTAATTATTGAAGAAGAGGTAAGTATGGAACTCTTATATTGTTATATTTCTAATTACTCTGATCAAGTAGTCATTTTGAGACAATCTAAAGAGCATAATGAATAAGAAATCATGGAGTGAATATCTCAATCCTACCTTAATGAAGATGAAAATTGCATTATTATCTATCAAAACCGGAATGTTTGGTAACGATAAGAGAAAGATACAACACCATAAATCTAATCTGAATAAAAATTAGAAAAAGAGGAGTTGTTGAAGACGTGATTCAAGAATATAATAAAGTAATAGTCAGATAATTCTATGCTTATAAAGTGAATCAAGGTATGAAATCCACATAAGATAGAGAGAACTCCTATAACAAGTACAAAATGAGAAGATGAATGGAAACAATGACAAAGAAATAAGGTGGAACCTGAGTTAATCTTAGACCAACCTATGTGTGTAAGAAAGTGTTAATGAAAAATCAGCATGGCATGTGAAAGAAATTAAGGTATATGGTCCATTTTTAATGAAGAAAATGTGGAATTTGATGATTTCCCTGTTGATTAGTGGTTGAAAAACATAATAAAATACGAGAACATACCCAAGTGTGATAAATAGTCATCAAGGAATGAGTAATGAGATATGTTAATAGTGATAATTCCTATGATTGAAATGAAAAAGATAAAATGATACGTAACAAGTTGTAACTTGCATAATGAAAATAGAATTGGTTACCTTTTTGTTAGTGACCCTGAACAATGCTTCTATGATGTGGGAAGTGTGTTTCCCTTTGTGTCTTTTCTTTCCAGGGTACAACTTTCAAGTGGATCATTGCCACTTGGTATGTGTGGATTCATTCTAAACATTAGGATGGATATCTTATTATAGAATAAGGTTGTTTGGTCTATGGTTCCATGATCAAAACGTTTGTTATGATTTTTATTTTGAGCCTTCCAATAATTAGGAAGACTCTTATATGTTTTGAAATTTGTTATGTTGGTAAAATTAGATAAGGATGTGATTTCCTTATAGCGCATGAGGTGGATACCAAGGTAATGAATCGTAGTATCCAAGATGTATCAATAGTATGAGAAATATGTGAAGGTTGGAGATGATTATTAAATGAACATTCCAAGTATTCCTCTGCCTTATAGAGAGAGAGAGTTTATGATGATGTTATAAATGTTGTTTGAAAAAGAAAAAAAAAGTGATTCTATAATTTTGTGTATGGTTCAGTGATAGCTGGACAAGACCACTATCAAGAATAGATGGTTTGTTGGTCAATAGATATGCAATACTATGTTCCTTTAAGATAAACCTATGATCAAATATCAATGCATAAGATTTAGATTGGATGACATAATCACATGACCATGATGAGTTTATAATTATGTCCTTTAAACTAGCCAATGTACAAATAGAATTTATGAATAGAAGGAATATAGTGTTCCAGTCATGTCATACAAGTTATATCAAGCTTTAAATGATGATATGTCAAAGTATTTCAAATATGGTCAAAAATATGATCAATATTTATTCAAAAACCTTAGGGTTGCCGAAGCAGTAACTGCTATGAGAACAAGTTGAATAAGAGCGAGATGGGGTTGATTAAATTTCTTAATGGGATCATGATATGTCTTCTTATGTGGGCATTTTTGTGCTGACCTAAGATGAGATATGTATGAATGATGTGACACTACCATGATATGAATGTAAGTATGTGAAGGTAATAAGATGAGGTGCAAAGGAAGTACCCATCTTTGTTTATCATGGATTTTGGGGGCGAAATCCATGTTAGGGGTTTATAGTTGTAAGGCCCCTGAGCTTGCTTAATGAGTTGAATGAGCTTAATTACCATTATTGAATGCTTATAACCCTAATCTAACCTTGATATGTTGATTAAAGTTAAGTAAGTGCTTAAGATGCGATTAGAGTTTTGATTAGCTGAGACAAGCTAATTAGCATGTTTTCTTGCTTTAAGGGTGTATAGGATCTCGTGCTTGAAACATTGCAAGAAGAATCGTCCAAATCAGACCTACGAAGCAAAAGTTATGACACTTTTGAGTTTCTTGGGCTAATTTTGCAATTTTTCCAAAATGTTAGCTTATAACTCTTTATTTTTCCCTTTTATCGCTTATCATGTTCTTCAATCGACTGATTCTTTTCTCTATTTAAGAGGTACCCACAACAGCAGCGTGACCAACAACTAGGCGGGCGATTGAAGGGCGATTTCTTGGGCGCCCTTGGCTACAATCCAACAACACCCTGCTTCCCTTCTTCCTCAACCGTCTTTCCCTCCTCCAACCTCGCCTCTATCCGCAGCCCTAGAAAGGGGGCCGGCCTACCTGTAGATGTGGTGTTGCACAACAGCTTCACCAACCAAGTAGAAGAAGGGAGGACGACTGATTTTTTTTTGGGCTCGTTAACTTCAGTTCAGTAGCGCCTAGCCTCCGCCGTCATCTCCTTCTTCTTGCTTTTACTTTACCTCTCCTTCTCCATGCCCTAGAACCACCCATCCAGTAGGGGCAACTAACTTACAGATTTGAGGCTAGCAGATGCGGCCAGCGGCTGGGAGCCCTCCTGGGCGCAGCTAACACTTCGGAACGTTGCTCTTGAATCTGCCCATGAGGTTTGTGCTCAAATCCGAAGCCCTAGCCCTAGATTCAACTCTTAACTGAGCTCATTTTTGACCTGTACATGGATGTATGGTACTGTTGGCTTGTAGTTGTTCCAATTTTGGGCTTAAACCAAAGGTTGAAGACGACCAAAATTCGCTCGGAAACATGCTCTGGATACATTTCCGGGTGAATCTGGACATCCCGGACCACTATGAATAAGGTTTCACTCACCTATTATGAATTAACTTTGGTGTTTGGAAATTTTTGGTTAATTGTGCATTTTTCGCTGATAACAGCAGTTACCAGGCGTTGTGCGGTATTTGGCGTCGTCCGACTTTTTATTTCATAAATCGCTTCTTTACACCTTTATATGATCTAGTTTAGTATCTGATCAGTGTGGATTGGACCAATGAATTTACATGGTTCATCAGAACCTAAATTGTTTGGGAATTTAGAAATTAGTAATACATGACCAATAACGTTATGTTTCGGGTATAAACCTAGGTTGTTCCATGGTAGAAATTACTCTAAAGCTCTAAAACCCTAACTTTCTTGCTCCTTATGTTTAGGGTTTGCTCATTTAATGAAGAAAGGTGCTAGATGGACGAATTCCTAGCTTACTCTTGGATTTTCTACCCTACATGCTTGAGATTTCTTCTATGTGGGGTTTCATCTTCACATTTGAGGCAAGATTTATAACTTGCTTCACGTTTATCGCTTACCATAAACTTTCTAGATCATGTTTTTTCTTGAAAATGATGATTCATGCACTAAAAAGATATGTTTGATTTAGATTTCGATTTTTATAATGTTCCCTGTTCTGATTTCAGTTATATATAAACATGTGATCATGTGTGTGTTAGCACTAAGGTATAATGTGACTTGGATCAGGTTGTTTTGACAACCTATGTTCACCCCTTTAGGTCAGGTTTTGGACCAATTAGAAGTTTAATTATTAATCATTAAGTACACTACTAATGTTATCAATCAATGATGACATAAACTTTATATTTGATGCTGATTAATGAATATATTGTTGATCTAACAACCTATAGTGATTTAATGATCATTAATGATGGTGGATCAGGCCTCTACAATATATAGTGAGTTAATCATATAGTTTTAGCATCAATTAAGCCTTAGACTAATGGTTTCTTAGGTAACTTGATGCAATGGTCGGACCTATACTGTAATTGATGGTTTTAATATATGAACTTGACCCAATGGTCAAGATATAATGTTTATTCATCCAATAAAGTGGAATTATGGATAATGCAATATGTTGGTCCTAATAATGGGATTTAGATGATTTCCTTTAAATGATCAACTTAATGATTTTACTTGTTGGCAATGGATGGCTTGTTCTAAATGAACAATTGATTGTGGGTTTTAGCCTACTTTCAATAGAACTTTTTGTGTTATTGATCAAGGGATGTATAGGGTTAGGTGGTGACTCTTTCTAGAGCACAAATCAGGAACTTCATAGGTGGTTTATCCAAGGTGTTTATTTATGTAAACAACCAATAGTCTTTCCTTTTAAACATCCAATGATTTTGGATGGCATTGTGGTATAGTGATATGAGTTGAATGATGATGGAACAAATGGAGGGTTACCCTTAATAAAATAGTCTTACCTATTCACTCACATGAATAGAAGGAATGAAAACCATATTGTGTTGATATGTAACCCTAATTAGGTATAGCCTGTTATACCTATCTTTAATATAACTTATTGATGATAATTAGGTATGAATAGTCCTTGAATAACTAATACAACCATGGAGTACTATGTTATTGTTAAAACCCTAGTATGCTATAACCTGATGGTTACACCTTGATTTATGTGTGGGTTCATACTTGAGAATAGTATGGAATGTGATGGTGATGCTTCACCTTATCTTTGGGTATGAGTGTTGATTAGTAACATTGATATAATTTATCATGTTGAACATAACTCTAATGCAGTTAGATAAAGATGCGTATTCATGTTTAACATTCTTATATGATGGAATGATGGTAGAATGACCTATTTAATATGATCATAACCTTAATATGTTAATTGTTGGTTATCATAACCATATGGTTGATACTTCCTTATGCTAAACATGTGCATTATGAATATGATGAGTGTTAACCATATCTAGATTCCTTACATGTTGATGTAATAAAGGAATGTTCTTAATGTTAATATAATCGTGTTATGATTGTTTATGAATACCACCTAGCTCATAAATGCAATATTATGCTGATCTGGTGAATTATATATAATTGATGTTGTTGAGTCTTGTTATAAGGCATGCAAAGATAATGATGATCTTGCAAGGAATAATATGATGGTCTTAATCATCTTTGGGCATGGTCTTAATGACCTTTGGGCATGGTCGAGCCCTGAATGAGGTGTAATCCTCATATGTTGATAAGAGTTGATACCCTGTGATATTATGAAAAGGCTTTATATCTTGTGATAATGTGATGACTAGTGTGGTCTCATGAATGGAAAGTGAATAGTACCATGTGATGATGAGATGAGAAATTATGTTTCATACATTTTATATCTTTTTCAAGTTTTGATATTTATATGCTTGCTAGAAGTGAATTAGGGTTTGTATGTCTACTTGTTTGATGCAACCTTATTTCACCCAATTCGCATAACTAATCAAGTGAAACTCTAATCATGTAGTGCCATGTACCATAGATCCATCTGAGTGTCAGAACTTGCCAGATGGTGAAACGAGTATTCCTAAGGGAAACTCGGAGCGCATACTGATGAGTATGTGGGGTGCTTGTCATCCTGAATTCAAATGTTTAGGGAGGATGACTGCGGTCATACCTAGCCCTTAGTTTGAGAACGGCTATGGTCGTGTCTCCGTGATTATATTTGTAATGATATTGGAGGACAATTGTGGTTGTACCTAAAATGGTAGGGTATGTGTACCCACCTCTTTCACTAGTGCCATGACCTGTACCAATGATGGACTAGGCTTTTAGCATCTTGACCTTTTGTGTTGATGTGGCGGACCCGTACTGACCGGGGGCGGAGAAGATCTTAGGAGTCTGGCTCTTCCTAGATCTTGTATGGCACTGATTTCGACTTAGCAGTGGTCAGTTGGATTTTGAGTTTCCTCAGGGCATAATAAAAGATGTAATACAACTGTATAACATATCTATTTAGGGTTATACACAACGTTTTACATTGGATGATAACCCTTGATTTTTCTCTTTACATAAAGATGATGCTTAGTGCAATTAAGAGATAGTAGATATACTTATGTTGTGGATATGCTTAAGATTGTAGATGCGTACATACAGTAGCCATGATTATGTTGATAACTATACTTCTATTGCTGATTATAATCATGATGCTAGCTATCTCATGTTGTTAGTTATGTTTAGCATACTAGCCATGACTTTATAACTAGAGATGCATATACTGCTAATTATGCAAATACTCGTGCTTATGTTGATAGCTCTTCTTATGATGTTGAGATGTTCAACCAATTAGACATGCTCATGTTGTTAGCTATGCTATGTTACTAGACTTGCTCATGATGCTAGAACTGCATATGCTATTGAATTGCTTATATTGTCAACAAGATAAAGGATGATAGTTTGGTTAATAATGATAGATATTATCTACTCCTTTATGTATTTTGTTAATCATCAGTACTATTGATCTTATTTTTTTATATCTGATTAAACTTCTTAACTGTCCAATTACATAAAAATGTTGTAATCAATAAACGTTGTTGATGGTTATATCTCTTGCTGGGACTGAGTCTCACCCTTGTGGTTCGCCACACTTTTTTAGGTAATCGGAATTGATGAAAACAAACATGTGGCAGAAAAGAGGAGCTATAGTAATGAATCTTTAAGAAAGTTGTTAGATGTCTAGTGTGTCCTAGAGTCGTCCCTGTACTCTCAGGTCTGGGCAGGAAAAGTTTGGATATTGTGTTTCAAACGAATTAGACTTTTGTTAACATGTTAATGTTTGTTTGTGTGGCATATATGAATATTGTTCTCCTATGTAAATATATTGTGGCCAAGGCAATAGAATATTTGTATCAAATTCTTGGCCTAGTATGGATAAAAGAAAGATGTTGGGCTCTTATGCAAATGTTTTTGAGCGAGTGTTGATGTTGAAATCGGTTTTAATTTACCCATATTTTTGGGTATGTGATTAATTAGTGATTGATTGTGTTTTATGTTTTGCGTAATCCCGTTTAGTGTGACGAGGTCCCAACAGTCCTGAAAACTATGTAGCATCTCATCAACCATATCATCCTGAATCGATTCATCTGAGACATTATCGCCATTATATATATCTTCTATGTCACAACTATTAGTATCGACATTTTCTGATCCATAATTAAATTTCTGTCAATGCCAATACCATTCATTATAACCTTGTATGATCTCACTGCATATGACATGATTCTTAATTTCCTCAACAATATCAACTTTCAAATTGTTACCACAATTTCTACTTGGATAATAGAACCTATCTGTAGGTAGTTTCCTATGTTCCTCAGCAAATCTGATAAATTCATTAAGACCTTTTCCAAACTCTGGTCTACAACGGTTCATGAAGATATCCAACTTCAATCCATTTTCTAGATCACATTAAAATTAATTACAAAATTGAGAATTTAATATTGATACTATAAGTTCTATGTTTTTATTGATTGGAAGTTAATTACTTTTATACTAAAATGTACCACTTATCCCAATTTTGAATATTTAATCTCACTAGTAACTGTATAATGTATGTTTAATTTTCAAGAAAATTTCAGTAGCATTTCTCCTAAGTTTTCCAAGTACATCGATGTAAATTACAAATAACCACCCACATATGTACCCAGAGAACACATGAGGATATACTACTAAAATTTTCTTCAAAACTAAACATACAAATACACTTACGCACTAATTGAGATTAAATATCCAAAAATAGTCCCAGACTGGGGACTATCCAAAATTTGCTCCTAATGAGTCAATTTTGAATGAGTTTCTAAGTTAATGTATAAATGTATTATTGTCATATATATATAGTAAGTTAAGCATCATGCATCGATGATCTCATCTATAAACCCTATAGTGTCAATCTGGGACTACACAATGTCTACTCTCATATTTCTAGAATATATACAATGATTACATATGTGACTGATAATAAAATGTAGATATGAAAGAATACATGTTTTTATTATTGGTTGGGTTGCTAGTCAAATAAAATGGAAAAACAATGTAACTTACCTGAGCCCCCGAGATGAAAATGAGAGAAGACAGTGTGTGAAACCTGGATGCTAGTGAAGAAGAGAGAATATGATAGAGGAGTAGATTTACTGGCAGGCGCAGTGGATGATAAGGATGGAGACGGTGTTGAAAGAGCCACTTCAACCTTTGGCCTTCTGGGCGAGTGCCGATATCTGACTTCAAAGAGGAGGGAGAAGAGGACGTCAATGGGACCTCAATGACATGGGCAGTGGAAGGCGCACAGGTGGCAAGGAGCAAGAGGATGACTGCCTAGTGTTGGAGTGTCGACTTCTATGAGCAAGAGGATGACAACAAGGTGTGGTAGTGGATGAGTTCTGTGAGCACTAACAATGGACGACGATGAGCTCGCCTTCCTCGTTGGTGATTATCTCTCCTTCCTCGGTGGAAATGATCCCTCCTTCCTCAGTGGGGGTAATAGACGATGGTGGCGGGGGGCTTGAGATGGAAGACATCAGTGACAACCTCAAACCACCGACAGAAGCCACGAACCGAAGAACGATGGAGACCACCGAGCCCAACGATGGAGACGAAATTTGCCCTGAGTGCGGTTGGTCGCAACCTGCTAGAAAATGAAAACCCCTGACCTTGGAGGAAACCCCGATAGAGCATGGAGGTTAATGTAATACGCTATCGGATCAGTTGGTTGGTAGAAAATGACCCTAGAAGAAAACTGGTACCCAAAAATTTGCACAAAAAAGCCTTCAAGTTCGGTTATTAAGGAAAACCGACTCAACAGGTCTGCCAAAAATTTGGACTCTACTAGGTCGATTTTTTTCTAAAAATTGCCCCTATAGCTCGATTAACACTTACAAGGTCATTTTTTAGGGAAAACTGACTCAACAAGTCTCCAACCGGTACCCAAAAATTTGAACACTACTAGGTTAGTTCTTTGCTAAAAACCGACCCTATAGCTCGACAATTATGGAGTTAGTTTACTTTGTTAAAACACATGCTATATCATTTTGGAGGGAAGGCAAAAAGGCACCATTTTTGCAGTGGGAAACGTGTTGGGTCGGTTTTCTAATAAAACCAACGCTATGTTTATGTGTGCGAGCTTTTGGTGTGAAAAATGTTGATTTCATGGGTCTTTTATAGCATCAATTAGCTTTAGTATAACCGACATTGTACCTCAATTGGTACTTGGCTTTTTAGTTAATGATTTATTGCACCAATTTTCTGTAAATAAATGATGCATTCACTTATTAGGTCAGTTTTGCTAGTAAAAGTGATGCTTTCAGCAGTGAGGTTATTGGCCAAAAATGTAGTAGTGGGGCCTTGTGAGGCATAAGTGTTGTTGACATCTTTGAAAGAGGAGGTAAATGGTCTTATGACCTGATGATGGCTTATTGCCTTATATGAGATGATGTTTCCTCAGTGATGAGATGAGGGGTGGCTACCCGAAAGTATGTGATACTTGTGATGAGATACATAGTGATTGGAAAATATCAAGTGATGATATGATGAGATCACACCCTATGTGCTCAAATATGTCTGGTGATGTGTTATGCCCTTAATTATGTAGAATTTGTTTAGAGTTTGTACATTGTAACTTGATTGATGCTAAGATATACTTAAATGAATTAACTAATTAGTGGAACCTAATCTTGTAGCTTTCCCTATGCCACAGATCCATTTAGTGTCAGCAATTGTTGAATGGTGAAATGAGTTTAACTCAGAGTGCATATTTTTGAATATGTGGGGTACAAGTCAAGTAATTCCTTGTACCCTTAACTACATGATGTGTGAGACGACCATGCGGGAGTCAATCTCGTTGTGGTATGGATGGCCATGTGTGAGCCATTCCTTCTTGTTAAAATTGCCATGCGTGATCCTGTTCTTCTAGTGCCGTACCTATATGAAGGTGGGTTAGCTATGATTATATATTTGGATGGTCATGCGTGAACCAATCCCTGAGTTTGACTATATGTCATTGTTGCAGTTGACTAATATGTCTCTGAGGTGTTTACTCGTGTACTGACCATGAGGTGGTGAGGTCGTGGATTCCAACTCTTCTATTAGACCTTGTATGGCACCAACTTTTACTTATAAAGTGGTCGGTGGGATTTGGGTGGTACCACTCAAATCCTCAGGGCATAATAAAATGTGTAGTCATCTGTGTAGTATAATTGTATAGGATCAAAATACGGAAACATTGGATGCGGTCTTGTTTGATCTTTATACAATATTGTTGATAGGAACTATACACGTTCTTCATATTCCTTTTCAATTATTAAGATGTTTCATAATTCAACAACAATTGCTCTTCTTATTAATAATGATTACCTACTTCACATAGTTATAACTTTATTGCTGCTTAGTTTATCTTATCTGTGTTAATAATAGAGTTGGTGGAGAGTTATATCTCCTGCTGAGATTTGGGATCTCACCCCGTTGGTTTCCTACATCCTTTTTAGGTGTACGTGTAAGAAGATATAGAGATCGTGCAGCTGAGGTTGAGTAGAAGTAAGGAGAGTAGTAGCTAACAAGGTTGGAAGTGTTGTTGGATGTCTATTGTTAATAGAGTCCTAGAGTCATCCCTATACACTCGAGTCCTTAAGGATGTTTTGTACACATTTTTTGGATGTGCTTTTGATACGTGCTTGGATTGTGTACCCCTTTTTGTATACAACTTTAATGGACATATGTATATATGATGTGGAATAGGTTCCCTGGTAATAGGCTAATGGCACACATGGTAAGTACTTTGAGGCATGAAAGCACCTATACGTAAAGGTTCTCATTGTTTGATAGTTTTATGAAAATGGTTTTAATTTTTAGTGTTTTCCAATAATCTATTTGTTAATCTTCTTCCGCGGAGTTATTTTGAGTAATCTCACTTTGTGTGACGCGGGACGTCAGACATATCCATGAAAGAAATGTGTAGATATCTAAGGAGGGCATCTAGGAAGCTCATCTACCCAAGAACTACCATATAAGCAGAAAACCTAGGCAAGGATGCTACCTTTCTACTTAGAACATCATTTTAGAGCAAGATCTAGTACATGCAAGCTAGGAGTAAGCAATAAATATGGAAAAAGTTATATAACTCGCCTCTAGGATGAAGATGAAGCTCGAAACAACAATGTAGCTCGACATAAAGAAGGTGGAAATCCTAGCTTGAGCACTCTACTTGGACAAGCTAGCTCCTTCTCCAAAAGAGAGAGCAAACCCTAGATTAAGGAAACAAGAAAGAGGTGTTCTTCAAGCTCTAGCACAAGCTCTACCATGGAACACTGTGGGTATGACCAAGAAGAAGAGAGAAGAAGGTAGAACAGAAAGGAAAATGAAGGAAAGGAGGGAGAGCTTACTTTCTTAGGTCAAGAATGAGTAAGGAAGCGCCACAAGCTTAAAGAGAGGGTAGCTCTAAATCGTTCGTGCATATGCAAGGTAGATCTGCCAAGCTCCTCCTATCTTGTCGCCTTCTTCTCCACCAAGCAAGGGGGACAAGCTGCAAGCAGCAAGGATATATATATATATATATAGAGAGAGAGAGAGAGAGAGGTGTAAAGCACTTGTTTGCATGGGAGGGGGAAGGTATACAAAGCTATGGGTGAGAGAGAAGAGAAGGTTGAGGTGTCTCGCCATGTTTGCCTTGTGTCCAAGGTCAAAGGCATCACGTCCATGCAAATCAATAGGTCCATCAGTTTTAGGAGCTAGGGGAGCCATCAAATCTTGACTCCCAAGCCAGCCATCAACCTCCAACAGTAGGGTGACCATCAATTCTTGACCCTTTGGTCACTAGGGTGAAAACCCTAGCTCCACCATCAGTTTGCACCTCTACTTGGTGAACCATCGATACAAGGAGATCCAAAAGGGAAACAAACCAACCCTCACACCTCTAGGGACCACCTTCGGATCCAAACACACAAGGAAAACCATCAGATCCCACTCATCATTGAGTTCTAGCACTCAAGGTAACCCATCCATGAGAGGGAACCCTAAGTTCAACCCTAGGTACATGTCACCACCAAACCAAGGAGTAATAAGGTTCCCCAAGGCACAAATAACTCAAGCATGATAAGAAAACATATGAGGAACAACAAGAATGTAACAAATTGCATGAAAAACCCTTGACATGGGAAAATTTCTTAAAAGCCCAAAACAAGCATATAAATGCATGACTCGCTCAATAGTGTCCAAACTGGACCAAACTTGAAATTGAGCTTGTCACATGATATCAAAGAATATATTATTATTTTATTAATGTTTTAAGTATCCAATAATGATATGAAATCATGTTCAACCATAAAGCAAGGTCAGGGGTCTTACATAAAACCCTAATGTTGAATTTGCTCTGACCTAGAATGAGATGTTGTTGATCTTTTGTACTTTATGACATTTGGTAATGTATATTTCTGGAAGACTTGGATTTGTTCAACATCTGAGATCATTATAAAGTTACTCCACATTATGTAAGTTCCCGTCACAATTGACAAATGTCAATTATGATCATGTTCCTTTATATTCTCTACGTGACAATATACTTGGTATTTTGTTTATTTTGGGTATGTATACTATTATCTTCATGTCTAACATGTAAATCTTTTAAAAAAATTTAAGACATACCTTAATGAATTTAAGATCTTATTCTATTATTTCAATAATGTTTCATATTTTATGAAAAGATCAAGTTAAGAAATTAAGAATCAAGTACATGTTGACTTTAAGGAGGAGACTAATGCATCAAAGTGCATGTTGACCCATACAACTAACTTTTTAGTGATATAGGCACCATAATGAAGATTGATGAGTTCTATATATCAGAGTATGAATCTCAAGATTAAGGGTAGAGAACTAACTCAAAGACAATATGACAAGATTTTTTTTACAATTAATGCTATATTAAATTTATAAAGATATGTTTCATCAATTTAGATTAGTTTCCTTCAATGATAGTTTCCATTTTTAAGCTATATGTTCCTCTAGTCATGAAAGTACATTGTAGCATTGATAAATCATACTTACACTAACACGCATCCATATTTATGTATAGCTTCAGAAGGCTAAGGTCAAGACTTTAACCAAGACTTTAGGAGGCTTCTTATGATGCGCAATGATTGCACATGAAGATCAACCGTGCTTAAGATTCATCTATTAATTCCCATAGTTTTGTTATAGATCCTACATTTGGCGAGCTTCTGGTTCAAGAGAAAGATAAATAGAACATATTTCACTTGGTCCATAGTGGCTTTTGACTCTATTATTGTTATGATTTCAATGTCTCTTGTCTTTTCAAATGCTATGTAAACTGATTTACTGACTTACGTTTCCACTCATGTACATTTCGTATGAAAAATGAGGATGTTACAGTCTTTACCTCTAATCTTACCAAAGAAGTGTTCGTTGCAAATAATATACTATGTAGATGGCATGAAGAAGATCAAATGAATCTTCTCTTCCTTTTTCTTCAATTTCCTTTTCCTTATTTTTATTCATTCATTTGTCTCGCATGACAAACCATAATAGAGGATTTTCATTAGCGTGCAGGAGTAACAACTCTGGTGGTAAACTTCAACCGCGTAAACTCTTTACAACAACATGCTTCTTAATTCCGTATCATGCCGACATTGGTGTGAACTTTGCTACACTTTTAGCAAAAAGTCACTTGTTGCTACACGGAACTAGTAGTCTCTCAAGTATACTTCTCCCGGAATGGTTATATTCATTCTTACTGAATTCCATGACCACTGGACTATCAAAAACATTTTAACCAGCAACTGCTGCATGACTATCTGACTTGTGTATAATTGAAGCATTAAGTATAATTGCAAAACGCCAATGTTAGGATCATGGTTCAGGAAAGCGGTATGCGGTGTACGGGCGGAGAGGGTACTGCATAGAGTATATGCGGTATGCGGGGAGTATATGCGGTTTTGAATTTTTTTATTTCAATAAACTAATTATATATAAAATAATATAGTGAGATCATAAATTAAAATATATAGAGTAGGCATGTACATGTATTTACTTATAAACATATTAATATGCATGTATGATGTATGATATGCTTATATATATATATATATATATATATATATATATATATATATATATATATATATATATATCTATATATAGAATGTATTTGTAATATATGTACAAATACTAAAATGTAGGTAAATCAATGTACAAATATATGTATAGTGTGTATAAATGTGAATAAATCAAAATGTATATATACATGTACAAATATGTGATTGTATATTTAGGTATATTGTATATGTATCTATACATGTTAATATATCAAAAGGTATTCGAATAAATGTACAAATGCATGTGGAAAACTTTTATATGTATTACAATGTATACATATAATTCAATGATTATATATCTCAATCTATATATATATAATGAAATGTGTATATATATATGCATGTATGTACAAAATGCATGAACATTAGTTGTGGGCTTTTCGAAAAGCGGAGTTTAATCGGCCGCTTAATCGGCCAAGCGGGAGTATATGCGACCCATGACCGCTTAGTGGACCGATTAGTAATATGCGGTGCGGTAGGGTGACTGAATAGATATATGCGGGAGTATATGCGTCCGTACGGACGGATTTCCCGAACAGTGGTTAGGATCATGTAACCATGATCCCACTATAAGGCTACGTTTGGTTGCTCGGAAAGCAATAGAGTGAGATGCATGACGATACTAACACCTGTGTAAGATACGCTCATCATGATAGGAATGGATGTGACGGCACCTGTGTAAGATAGGTTCATTGGTTTCCCATTCTGTTTTTGGATGCACATTTGTAATTTCTGGGTTTCTATCATTAGAATTGATTTCTTTATCAATTGCCAGGTTACCATTAATATTACGGCCACGAGCGACTTCTAACACCCATTCCCTAGGCCGCTGCAAGAATCAAATATGTCGGCCTCGGCACACATTTTTGGGTTTTGGAGAGTGGGCTTCCGTAATTGAAAGCCGGACAGTTGGAGGTAATGGGACCCATCAAGCACCTGAGTTATATACATATCGGATGTCAGTGGACCGGACCGGATTTGGAAATAGGTCTAGTCTAATCTCAGACCCGTTAAAATATGAGTTAAGATTTAGGTAAGCTCACGTCTGTCACGCCCGCCCGCGTCTAAACCAGCCCTCAAACCGCCACCACGTGGCAAATGATGATTTGGTGGTTTTTTTTTTAATTATGCAATAGGCAAATAAATTTGTTTCGCTTATAACTTTTGAACAATGAAACAAAAACCGTTGATTTCGTTACATAAAAATAGAATCTAACAAGCATATAATATTGACATATTTTTGAGAAAAAAAATAAAAAATGATATATATATATATATGTTAATTGACAACCAACTATGGCGTCCAAAAATAGTTAGTGACACCCAAAAATGGTTAGTTGATGTTCAAAATGGTTCATTGACACCCAGAAGTATAAAAATGACACCTAAATAAAGTATTGACAACTAAAATAACTATTTAACCATTTTTTGGCGCTATTTAGCTATTTTTGGATAATATGGCGCCCATAAATGACTATTGACACTCAAAAATGATTAATTGACGCCCAAAATGGTACATTGACACTCAAAAGTATAAAGATGGCGCCCAAATAAGGTAATTCACGCCCAAAATAGTTCATTGACACCCAGAAGTTTAAAATGACGCCAAAATAAGGCATTTTTGGATGCTATGGTGCCCATAAATGATTATTGACACTCAAAAATGATTAATTGACGGCCAAAATGATTCATTGACACTCAAAAGTATAAAGATGACGCCCAAATAAGGTAATTGACGCCCAAAATAGTTCATGGATGCCCAAAAGTTTAAAATGACGCCGAAATAGGGTATTGACAACCAAAACAACATAACGACACCCAAATATGTCTGTTTTACACCTAAGAATCACTTAATAGTGCCCAAAATGGTTAATTGACACCTAAAATTATAACAACGCCCATAAATTACTATTGACAACCAAAAATGGTTAATTGATGCACAAAAGAGTTCATTGACACCCAAAGTATAAAAATGCTCTCAAATAGGCATGTTTGACACCTAAGAACAATTTATTGCCGCCCAAATATGGTTGTACACATCAAATATGATATAAAGGCACTTCACGCCCCATAATAACTTATTTGTGCCCATAAATGACCAATGACACCCAAAGATGGTTAATTGACGTCCAAAATAGTTTATTGGCATCCAAAATAACATATTCATATCATTTTTAAAATTTTTTGTTAAAAAATATCAATATTATTTTTGTTGGAATGTATTTTTCATAATGAATCTAATGATTTTTATTTCGTCAAAAAATTCATCATGGTTCAAAAATTATAAGCAAAAAAAAATTATTTATCAATTACACAACCTCCACCTACCCATCCAATTAAACCCCGCCACATCACACCCCACCCCCACAAAACCACCCACCCCAGCTGGCCACGTGTAGCACCTCGCGTGAGGGTGATGCGCATGACCAACTAATTTTTCTTAAAATATTGGTGTGGTGTTAGGTCATCATATTTTTTGTATTCGGTTTTCAACCCACACCAGTCCAGTCCAAACTCTGTCAAAATTAGTCTCAACTTATTACACAAAATAAATATTTTCATACTTCTTATATATATATATATATGTATATATGTGTATGTATATATATGTATGTATCCATATATATATATATATATATATATATATATATATATATATATATAGAGAGAGAGAGAGAGAGAGAGAGAGATAGGCTAGGATACACTTAAGTGTATTGGGGCTGGGATACAATGAAGTTTTGTTCCCTTGGATCTGTCCAATTTTTATCTGCAGCTGGGAGTATTTCCACCCATTAAAGTAAGAATTGCAGGCGTAGACCCCACCCAGCGTCACTGTCTCCCTCGTTCCCTACGCCTGCGCCTTCTCTCTCTCCCCTTCCTTCTCTCTCCCCCCGCTCACTCTCCCTGCTTGGTTGGCGATCTCCTTGGCTAACGGCGTTACAATTATCAGGTCAATAAACATTTCCAACCTCGGTGTAGCAGCTGCCCCTCCAAGAAACCGCAAGACGAAGAAAGATTGAGAGGAGACATCCGTTCACATCAGCCTATCAGGTCTAGCCCAACCTCGTTAATCTTCTCTCTGTTCTACCGCCGTTCTCCCCTGTGTTTGTCATCTGACTTGGGTCATCAATAGTATGCAGTCACTTGTAGATGTGGAATCACAGCAAGAGACGGGAAGGGCACCACCCGGCGGAGATCCATCGCCCGACTGCCACTGGCTGACTCCCATCCTCATATTCTTTCTTGCGATCTCTTGCGCCGGCCTCCTCATCTTCCTCGTTATGTCCTCGCTGGAGTCCCCGGACAACATCTCCCTAGGGCCGATGACCAACAACTCTTGGGTGCCGGCGGACAACAAAACTGTGGGGCCGGCGGGACATGTCAGCAGGACCGGCAGACAACAAATCCGAGGGGCTGCCGGGCAACATCTCCCAAGTATCGGCGGCTGGCATCTACATTCGTCAGGCGGGCCATGCGAGACTTTGTGTTTGGGCTGATGTTTGGGCTTGTCTTTTGGAGCGCCACAACAAGTGCTCTGCTCACCGGATTCATCTTCCCTGCCGTCGCGCCGCTAGAGCAAGGCGGACCTGCTGTCGTCCAAGATGAAAGGAACGCGACGACTGCATCGGGGGTCCCCCAACCGACCTCAGAATACCAGAGACGAGAACTCCGCGCAACGCAACGCAACCACAGAGACAACAGACAAGGAGAATGAAAACCTCCACAACACAGCGCCGAAGAATGCACCTGCGGCGAGTGGCGACAACCATGGTCAGATTGGTGGCCGTAGCTACGAACTGCAATCGGTAGCGGGGGCAGTCGAAGAGGCCTCCGACGAAGTCGTTATGGTGATCAAGCGGATAGATACAAGAAGGAGGAGGAGTCTTGGGGAGCGCGAGGCAAGCTCTGCGGGAGGACACAACGTCGACGATTAGCTAATTTTTTCGTTTACATTGCGTGAGGTTAACGCGGCCGGAGTTCCTTTGGTGGAGAAGTTTCGATTGCGGCCAAGTAGGTCACTGATTCCTCGCCGGAGCAGCAAGGCCGCCAAGTAGGTCGCCGGAGCAGTAAGGTCGCCAAGTAAGGTGTTGAACCCCAGGCCGCCGTTGGCCAAGCAGGTCGTCGCTGCTCGTCACTACTGAATCTCCGGCCGCCGTTCGCTAAGGAGATCGCCAACCAAGCAGAGAGAGCAAACGGGGGGAGAGAGATGAGCAGGGGGAGAGAGAAGGCAGGGGAGAGAAAAGGTGCAGGCTGTTGGTATGTATGCCCTGAGAGCCAATCATGGGATGATTGGTGGGATACATTAAGATTGATTTGATGTACATCAAAGGCGAGCTTCCAATTCTTTCTGGTTCAGTCGTATGAGATAGTGATAGAACAGATTGAATGTCTAAAGAATGACAAAACTCAATGACGTATGCTTTCAGGTTAAGGACCTGAACGATGAGATCATACAGATGCTAAGAGTTTGTACATTCTTGTTATGTCCCTAGTCGGATGTCATTGTGGAAGGTAGATAGACAGCAATGACACATAAGACTAGATTGTGGTGTTGGTTGATGACAGAATCTCATTAGTCATGATATAGAGATATCAAACCAAACACATAGGTACTTGTTAGAGAACAAGTGTACCGGACAGACCCACCGTGAGTTTGACACATGGAACCATGAGATGATAGTCACAGGCAGTACTCACAGTGATGGTGGTGAGTGTGATTCTTAGACCTGAAATCACTACACTCAACACATGTCGTTGGGCACACTTTGACATCATCAAACGCAGTCCTAAAACATGGGTTGTTATAAAGGTGATGATTGGGTGGCTTTGACACATGGGGCTTTTGAGGGGTGAGTGATATGGGATTTGTCCCTCCTGAGGGAGTTTGATATCCATGGCCACTTGATGAGTAGGATTGAGAAAGGCGTGCACGCATGTGTGAATCAGTATATGATACTGATGTCATACATATCTCTTCCAGTCTACTCTGAGATCAAGGAAGTGAATGAACGTTGACAGGATGACTGTTCCATGCCTCGAGTTCATTCGGGATATCAGTGACAAAGGAATTATACATTCGCTGTAACACCATTCACGGATTGTAGGATGAAAGTTGTTCTCCAACTTTCTACTTTCACTTGGGTATCACTGATGTGTGACTAGGCACCGTTCTTTGCTTGTGAAGTCATAAGTGTTATGGACTTTCACTGCCAACGTGAAATGGACATGGAGGGTCACACACATAGGATTTAACCTGGAAGAGGAGTTTTGTCCAAAAAGTAATGTTTAGATTGATTACTAAAGGAGTTTAGTAGTTCAATTAAACACTCAATCAGTCGATAGCTCAATATCGTATGGTTCAAGGTGTTGGACGCATTGATTGGAGTATCAGATTGATTGAAATCGCAATTGACTGATTTTTGCCCAACCTGTGCTCCCAACCGATCGGTTCATGTGATGAACCGGTCGGCTGAGGTTGCTGAACCGGTCGGCTGGAGTGTCCAGGCCGATCGGCTCATGCCCAGGTTGAAACGACCGGTTCAAGGGTTGAACCGATCTGCTCAACTGGTACAACCGACCAGTTGGGAAAAGTCATGTCGGCAAGAATTTTCCTTTGGTTTCAAATTGCCCAATTCGAGTGGGAATAATATTGGTATTCGATACCAATTGGGAAAGAAACAAGGAAAGTCTTTTTGAGCCGGATTGGGACCATGAACCGATCGGTTCAGGGCACCAACCGATCGGTTGGAGTGCCCCAAACGGTCAGCTCAGGTCCAACCGATCGGCTCAATGGCCGAACCGATCGGTTCAGCAGTGAACCGATCAGTTCAGGTTGCGAGATGGTTGCTTTTTGTGGAAATTCTCGAATCCTTCTACTCCTTCTTTAGTCCCGCATTGCCCGGGATGGAGAACTCTGTCCCATGACTCTCCTATATATATAGGGGTATTGGGGACTTCTCAAAGTACAGCTCAGTGCAACCAGTTGCTCTGCAAGTTGTCGTTCTCTCTGGTTTTGGTAACCGTGAGAGAGCCCGAGCAAGTGCTTCCCGCAAAAGGGAGGTGCAGTAAGGGAAAAACAACTGCAGTTGCAACAGGAGGCAGGAGAGCGTGTTGGCGACTAGTACGTCAACAGGAGGGTGCGACTCCTTCCACTTCCTTGTGGGACAAGGAGAGTGGAGTTCCAGGTGGTCCGTGTGGACTACTACAGAGGCGGGAGGACACTGCCGCTTAGGAGGACAACTGTCATCCGACAGTCCGGTTCGAGTAGGAGTTGTCAGTCCCGGTGCGACCAGGAGCTGCACAGACACCGTCGAAGTCCAGAGTTGAAGACTGCGCATTGCGCGAGGTATTGTCGCCGAGAAATCCTCGGGACAAGGTATGATTCCACAAACCATCCTTTCCTATTATATAGACGTTGACGCGTTTCCTCGGTATGGGTTGGGGAGAAACTTTTTTTTCCGCTGCCTTCTCTGTCTCCCCTAAAACCTAACAGTGGTATCAGAGCCACGTCAGCTGTTCTATATTTTAGGAATATCGATATGATCGATTTTGGTTTGTCGCCTCTATTTATTGCATACGATGTGAATAATATAGGCTTTCTGCATGTCCAATCCTAAATCCACAAATCCCTAATTACATATATGATATGTATTATTAATGCACTTGATACGCGTTGCCCTTAAATGAGTTTTGTGGTGGATGTGTGTAGCGTGATTATGGCCTATAAACCCCTATCTGTTATTGGTTGTGTGTGGTTGCTTGCATCTCGGTCTGCGCACCGATCCTCCTTCTCCTATTCCTGATGTAACTCGAAATAATTCGAGATTCTTTCCTACCTTTGCTCCCCCCGAATGTAACTCGGGGTTTCCCTTTTTAAAGCAATGTAATAAATAGGATAGATTTTATTTCCTGTTATATCAAAGACCGGCGGACATCAAGACGACATCTGAAACGATCGGTTCAAGGCGTGAAACGATCAGTTGACCTTCCAGACGGTCGGTTCAAGGAGTGAACCGATCGGTTGATGACCGGTTCGAGGAGCGAGATGAGCAGGTGGCGAACATGATGAGATGCACGACGACCAGGCGAACCGATCGGTTGGAGGAGCCAACTGATCGGCTGGTGGCACCCAGACGACCGGCTGGAGAGTACAGATCATTCATGTGATGAGTTGATCAACTCGGATGGCAAGACACAGAGTTCGTCTTGTACAAGTTGCATGTGATGTTGACCTAGATGACCGTGATTCCTCTTGGCTCGAGGAATCACATTAGGATGGCCACAATCATCACTTTTATCGTTTTGTGCATGTTTTCTGTGGGATATAGCATGTATATGATACGTACTATGTATTGTGGTGATTGAATATGTATATGTATATAAAACCAAATCTCTCATTAAAATATTAAGTTTTATATGCCTTCCATTAGTGGCACACATGAAAAGCTTGATCGACCAAGCGTAGGTTACGCCAAAGCGTGGTGCACCGTCTATCTTGTGGAAGTGTGAAGGGTAGACATGTAGGTTCTGCCAAAGCAGGGTGCATGTTTACCGTGTCGGATTTTGGGTTAGACTTAACTGGTGATTCTTAGAGCATCTAAGCCCAGAGGCAAGGAATGTTCATGGCAAGGTGTTGTGCATGTTCATTCAACAAGAGTTGCATATGATTCAATTGGCAAGAGTTGCCTACCTGAGAGATCTAAGTTGTGGGCGATCAGCCAAAGCTGACTCATGACTTAGAGGATTTCAGGATCTTGCCCACTAGAAGGTTGTACGCTGCAATCTTCCGAATTGATAGTGAGGGCTATCAATTTGAAGAAAAATAGTGGGAGCGATAATTAATTAAAGGCCTAATTATATCGTCAAACTTTCAAATCAATCAAATAAGTCAAAAATGAGTTTTGGACTAAAATTGCATATTTTCCTTTTGTAGTTCAAATGGCAACAAACAACAACAACTTTTCTTTGCGATCGGTCCTTGACAAGGACAAGTTAAATGGGACAAACTTCCACGACTGGTATCGGACATTGAGAATTGTTCTCACTCAAGAGTGTAAGCTCTATGTCCTGGATACTCTAATTCCAGAAGAACCTGCTACTAATGCACCAAAGGCAGAAAGGGATGCTTACAAGAAGCATTCTGATGATGCCATTGATGCAAAGTACTTGATGCTATGTTCAATAAACCATGAGTTGCAGAGGCAACATGAGAACATGGGTGTCATAGAGATGATTCTGCATCTCAGGAACATGTATGAAGATCAGGCACGGCAAGAGAGGTACAATGTTTTTAGGGCGCTTTTCAAGTGCGTCATGACAGAAGGAGATCCAGTTGGTCTTCACACACTCAAGATGATTGGGTATGTGGAGAACCTACAGAGACTGGGATTTCCACTGAGCCAAGAGTTGGCTACTGACGTGATACTGCAATCATTGCCAGAATCTTACAGTCAGTTTGTGATGAACTACAACATGAACAACTTTGATAGGCCACTGTCAGAGTTGTTGGGCATGTTGAGGACAGCCGAGTTACAGATGAAGAAGGACAAGCCTAAAGTTGTGATGGTGATCACGAGCAAGAAAGGCAAGTCCAAGCGCAAGGGCAAGGGCAAAGCTAAGAAAGGTTCTGAAGCTAGCCAGGAGTCCAAGCCATCTTCAGCTCTCAAGGCCAAGGGAGGCGTAACCAAGAAAGGAAATTGCCACCATTGTCAAAAGCCAGGACATTGGAAAAGGAATTGTCCTCTCTACCTGGAAGAACAAAAGAAGAAGGAGGCAACTGAAGCCTCTACTTGAAGGTGTCATGTAAATAAACTTGTAACACTTTTTGAGGTATATGATACCAAGATGTAAAGTGTAAAGCATTCTTACTTGGGGCAAGTGTTGCCTTTATAGATAGGAATACTTTAGTTTATTTTCAGCCAATAAGGCATGTAATACAGTTATGAACTGCTATTTCATACTTGCCAATAGATAGAAACACTTTATTTTTGCATATTGTATGACAATGATGGCAATTAATAAAGTTGTGTTTTCAATCTTAAAGATATGATCTTTGTGGCAATGCCTTATTTATCTTGTGATATTTGATATGCATAAGATAAGATGATACCTAAAAGTTATAGATAACTCAAACAATTTAATTAGCATTAATCATGAGAAATTCATTTCTAGTTTCCATGTGATGGATAAATCTAGACTCTTTTGGTTATAGAACCAGTAAGAGACATGAATATCTTGGACATGATTAATCAATCTTCACTAATGTAGTGGGAGAGTGATTATCCTATTAGGTATAATACATGTGATGTATTTACATACCTATTGGAATAAATGCTAATACTTCAAATGGTGTTTAGAGAAATACCAATATGAATATCTTGAAGTGTTCAAGATTATCATAAATGAAGTACAAATTTGGTAAAGTATTCATTCTTGATGAGATCAATGATTGAAATACTTGGACCAAATGTTTGATATCCTTATGAGTGATTATGATAGTGTATCATAGTGAACTCATGATTAAGGCATGGCGATGTTTGAATCAAGAAGGAATCATACTCTAAGGAGTTAGAGAATGATTATCAAATAACTGAATTCTTCTTAATTAAAGAATACCCCACACTAATAAAAGAAATTAAGAATCACAAGGGTTGTGAGTTCTTATATCTTTAACAGATACACCTCAATTATCTATGTGATGAGTTGTTCATGTGATGAGTCAACTATCAAGATGAATATGAGGAACCGAATCTTGAGTTATAATTTAAAACCATTACATCCTAAATGACTTCCATGTGAACCATAAGGTATGACCTTGATGGTAGCACTCATTGGATCATATCCATAAGTGCAGATGAATCTTAAGTGTTAAGACACATGGATAACATTTTGAGAAGGATGATGCTTGTTGATTGCAACTTAATGACTAAGACATTTGGCATATGGATACTAAAACCGCATTCCTATGAGGAATAAAACTAGGATGTGTACGTGACATAGCCTATAAGGTTTATGAATCCACTAATGCAAATGAAGTCTATAAGTTACAATGGACTAATCAATGTGATTGATTGAGTACAAGCAACTCAAAATTGGATCTTTATTTTGATGATATAGTCAAAGGGTTTGACTGATATGTCAAAGATAAAGAAGGGATTTGTGATTTAGTGGGAGCGTGTTCACATTCCACATATTGATGTGAAATGGAAATGTTCTAAAATGGAAATCCAAAAGTGGAAATTATATTTAAGGAAGATAGAGATGTTTCCTATGTGATAGGAATAGAGATCTATAGAGATAGTTCTCAGGAAAATCTCTTGACCTGGAAAGAGAAAGCATACATTGGCAATCTGTACTGAAGTGTTCAGTATGTACAGATTCAATGGAAGAAAACTTGTCCATGTTACATGGAGTTAGTATCCCAAGGCCAAGTGTTCAATTCTTATGAAGAGCGTGAATGCTAAGAATAGATATGGATCTATCATGTATGTAATCATCCCATTATCTTTCATGTATGACATGGCAAGAATAAAATGCATTCATCATCTTGTATGTAGGACATGGCAATATGATGTGCTCATCCTAATAACTCGTATGTGTGACATGACGAGTGGATGTCTGTCTATTTCCAGTAAGGGTTACTGGAATACCATGAGAACTTGATAAGTGCTTGTGAAGTACTAGTTCTATGGAGATAAGGAAGAGTTCGATGTAAAAAGTTACATTGATGCGAACTTCCGAAAGGATAGAAAATTAATCGCAAAATATACATAAGATGTATAAAAGTGGAAGTTTGTTGATAATTGGAAGTGTTCCAATAAAGTCATTTAAAAGGGAAATGCTGAGTATCTATGTGTTAGTGAACAGCAATGGATACTATATGGATCTGAAAGTTCATGAGATGAACTTATATTCCACTCATTGATGACAAGTCTGGAATCCTTGATCATGCAATGTGGCTAAAGGTTAGCAAAGGAATACTAGATCGCATATTACAGAAACTCCATCTCATACGTGTGACGTACAATGAAGAGATGTGAGACATACAATTTGCACAGACTTTGGCAAGGTGTTGTCATTACTCACTATGTTGGCACTAAAGCACAGTAACATGTGGGACATGTTTGAAGATCACTATGAATATGATTCAAGGGTGATTGGCTCGCAGTGCAAGTGGGAGTCTGTTGGTATGTATGCCCTGAGAGCCAATCATGGGATGATTGGTGGGATACATTAAGATTGATTTTATATACATCAAAGGTGAGCTTCCAATTCTTTCTGGTTCAGTCGTATGAGATAGTGATAGAACAGATTGAATGTCTAAAGAATGACAGAACTCAATGACGTATGCTTTCAGGTTAAGGACCTGAACGATGAGATCATACGGATGCTAAGAGTTTGTACATTCTTGTTATGTCCCTACTTGGATGTCATTGTGGAAGGTAGATAGACAGCAATGACACACAAGACTAGATTGTGGTGTTGGTTGATGACAAAATCTCATTAGTCATGATATAGAGATATCAAACCAAACACATAGGTACTTGTTAGAGAACAAGTGTACCGGACAGACCCACTGTGAGTTTGACACATGGAACCATGAGATGGTAGTCACAGTCAGTACTCACAGTGATGGTGGTGAGTGTGATTCTTAGACCTAAAATCACTACACTCAACACATGTCGTTGGGCACACTTTGACATCATCAAACGCAGTCCTGAAACATGGGTTGTTATAAAGGTGATGATTGGGTGGCTTTAACACATGGGGCTTTTGAGGGGTGAGTGATAGATATGGGATTTGTCCCTCCTGAGGGAGTTTGATATCCATGTCCATTTGATGAGTAGGATTGAGAAAGGTGTGCACACATGTGTGAATCCGTATATGATACTGATGTCATACATATCTCTTCCAGTCTACTCTGAGATCAAGGAAGTGAATGAACGTTGACAGGATGACTGTTCCATGCCTCGAGTTCATTCGGGATATCTGTGACAAAGGAATTATACATTCGCTATAACACCATTCACGGATTGTAGGATGAAAGTTGTTCTCCAACTTTCTACTTTCACTTGGGTAGCACTGATGTGTGACTAGGCACCGCTCTTTGCTTGTGAAGTCATAAGTGTTATGGACTTTCATTGCCAACATGAAATGGACCTGCAGGGTCACACACATAGGATTTAACCTGGAAGAGAAGTTTTGTCCACAAAGCAATGTTTATATTGATTACTAAAGGACTTTAGTAGTTCAATTAAACACTCAATAAGTCGATATCTCAATATCGTATGGTTCAAGGTGTTGGACGCATTGATTGGAGTATCAGATTGATTGAAATCGCAATTGACTGATTTTTGCCCAACCTGTGCTCCCAACCGATCGGTTCATGTGATGAACCGGTCGGCTGAGGTTGCTGAACCGGTTGGCTGGAGTGTCTAGGCCGATCGGCTCATGCCCAGGTTGAAACGACCGGTTCAAGGGTTGAACCGATCGGCTCAACTGGTGCAACCGACCAGTCGGGAAAAGTCATGTCGGTAAGAATTTTCCTTTGGTTTCAAATTGCCCAATTTGATTGGGAATAATATTGGTATTCGATACCAATTGGGAAAGAAACAAGGAAAGTCTTTTTGAGCCGTATTGGGACCATGAACTGATCGGTTCAGGGCACCAACCGATCGGTTGGAGTGCCCCAAACGGTCGGCTCAGGTCCAACCGATCAGCTCAATGGCCGAACCGATCGGTTCAGTAGTGAACCGATCAGTTCAGGTTGCGAGATGGTTGCTTTTTGTGGAAAATTCTCGAATCCTTCTACTCCTGCTTTAGTCCCGCATTGCCCGGGATGGAGAACCCTGTCCAGGCGGGAGGACACTGCCGCTTAGGAGGACAACTGTCATCCGACAGTCTGGTTCGAGTAGAAGTTGTCAGTCCCGGTGCGACCAGGAACTGCACAGACACCGTCGAAGTCCGGAGTTGAAGACTGCGCATTGCGCGAGGTATTGTCGCCGAGCAAGCCTCGGGACAAGGTATGATTCCACAAACCATCCTTTCCTATTATATAGACGTTGACGCGTTTCCTCGGTATGGGTTGGGGAGAAATTTTTTTTGTTTCTGCTGCCTTCTCTGTCTCCCCTAAAACCCAACACAGGCGTAGGGAACGAGGGAGACAGGGACGCTGGGTGGGGTCTGCGCCTGCAATTCTTGCTTTAGTGGGAGGAAATACTCCCAGCCGCAGATCAAAAATTTAACAGATCCAAGGACACAAAACTTCATTGTATCCCAGTCCCAATACACTTAAGTGTATCCTAGCCTGACTATATAAATATATATATATATATATAAGAAATCTCTCTGTGTTGGTGCACGCGTGCTTTTAAATATTCAACATTTAAACTTTCTTTTTTACTAAGAGCCAAACATTGCGGAAGGAGCCCGGCGGCGTCGCTGGTGCTGTCTCGGAGGTTCGGAGTGGGAGGGCGAGGCGACGCGCGTGACGATCTGATATGGACCGTGTTCGGCTACCTCGACTCAGTCGATTCCACTCCGCTCAAGCGTGGCGGATGGAAAGAAGCTGCCCGCTCCAGGTCCGTAGTTTGTTGCTACTCACCTCACCCACACCTCTCTTCCCCCCTCTGTGTGATGCTTGCTGTCGGCGTTATGCTCCAGGGCGATGGCGCTCCTTCCACCGGAGTTCACTGGTGACAACAGTCAGATCTGGAGATAGTGGCAAGTGGCATGACCTAGATAGAGCTGCTAATCGTGATCTGTTCCTGGAGTCAAGGTAGTGTTAGCGAGGGGGCTTCATCTTCGACTCCTTCACGCCATCCTCTTTGCTCGTTTGGTTCGGTTGAGGTTAAGAAGGCTGAGAAATAGTTGGCGGCGAGGGACTAGATGTTCACAAGTTGGTTCTAGTCTTTCTGGTCATTTCTTAGCAGGGCCGACCTCGCCCCCTGTTTCTCTCTCCTTCCTTCTTCCATCCCTGATTCAGAGTTTGGGTTCTATAGACCATGGTATACTGACGACCTGCCCCCGAGACTGGTTTATCCAGGCCGATGTGATCATGCTTTGGACGCAACCTTGGCGACCCTAGCGGCGGGTGGGCTCTGGCGACGTCCATTAGGCTCGGTGGAGTTTCCTCCTTCACTGGCGGTGTCTTCCTCGTCCTGGAGGCTACCTTGCTCTGTGGGGTTCTGCTCTTTCCTTCTTCGCGCAAGCCGACCTTCAGGGCTTCAAGGCCTGGTGCGGTGGCGCCTTCTAGTCTGTTCGTGAAGTCCAGGCTTGCGGATGCCACCGACTGATCCCAGGGACACCCCCAAGGTGTTCGATGAGCAGCCTCTGTGCTGTGTTGCTGCTGTGTGTTTGTTAGTTCCATGTTTTGCTTGGATGACTGAAGCGATTGTGCCAGTGGCAACTGTGTGCTCCTATTGTTCCTTCTGGCTTCGTACGAGTTTCTATGACTGTGTTATGACATTTGATGGTCTGGAGGTTTGAATCTGGGTTCCTCCTTCCTCTACTTTCAGTAAGTGAGTTTTATGCCAAGAGGAAGGGGAGTCAGGTCCCTATTTCTAGCTATTGATGCTGATGTACAATAGTTGTAGTTGCTTTTATGATCTGGTTTTGTACAGTAGGACGGTGTTGAAGATTAATTTCTTCATTGGAAATAGCAGATTGAGTGATATTGGATTGATGCCAGCAAGGGAGTTCATAGTCAGCTGATGGCCTCCTTTCCAACTATAAAGTCTTCACAATTTGTGGGTATGAATATTGAGAGTGGAGCTCCTTTTATGTTTGGGTGGAGTACATTTTCTGTATAAAGACTCCTATGTTGTCTTTCTTTCTGTATCTCTCTTTCTTTTGGGTCTTGTACACAAGACCTTTGTTTCTTTTGTTTGCCTTGGTAATCCTCTCTTGAGGGTTAGGGGGTGCGCTTATGTTTGTACCTAAAGATTTTGGAATCAATAGCAACAGAGTTTTTTCGCGGACCAAAAAAAAAGAGCCAAACATTGCCGATCCAAATAGCAGTTTGTTGGTTTTCTATTCATGCAATTAAGTTATAACTATATATAATGCACGTTTGTTAGTTGTAGATGCATGCAGTTTAGCTGAGATTCGCGATGTATGATGTCCTTTCATCCGCCTAACATCATGGCAAGTGTTAACTTAAAAGAAAATATATAATACATGTCATTTTCCCTCTCATCTAACTACTTACACACATTTTGAGCACGATGTGCTTATTATATACCCAGTATGATTTTTTCAAATTTCTTCCCCAGCACATGATTAAGTATCAGGTAATGTTCGTGATTTTTTTTCGCTCGCTCACAATAGTCAATCATACAATCAAAGTTGTGACTTAATTAAAACATATATTTGGTTATCTCAATTCGGCGTGTTTTTATCTTATGATATTTCTGTCTGGTGCAGGCTATCAGTTCTCGCGAGAATAATCTCACACCCCGAAGTTTAGGATATCTTTGGGGTTATATGGTGTGTGCTTTCTTTAACCATTGTCGATTGATTTTGAGTTGAATATTCACACTCACATATGGTTACCAGATCGTACAACACAATACAAGTATGTGAGTCACACATGCTTAAAGAAAATACAAGCACTCAGAATCAAGTGATTTCTTTAGGAGTGATGAGAATAATCTCACACTTCTGACTTTTGAAATGATTTTTAGCTTATAAGGTGCGTCGTCCTTTCTCGTTGACCTAATGGTTTTAAATTGAATACCCACCACATTCACATATTTCCTACTCAGTTCAACCATCGATCTAAAGATACACTTTGCTTGGATTTTTGTTTAGTTCAATTTGGACCGATCTGATTCCGTTTTGAAAAGACTATCGCATGTTAAATACCAGAGCCACATATTCTAACGAATCAAGCTTTGGTATCACAAAGTAAATAACTTATTTTTACAGGCAGTTGTATGTTATATATTGCATTAGAGAAGAAATTTGTTTTAGTTATGAATGTCTCAACATCCAGTTAATTTTTCTCAAGGTGGTATCGCATGTGGCGGAATTGATTGTTCAACATCCAGTTAATTTTTCTCATTTAATATTTTATCGCATTTTATTTCAAGCTATATATGAGACTCCTCGTACATACAGTACATAAAAGTAGGCTCTCAAGGAGAGGGTATGGAGTGAATAAGAGTTTATTTTTATTTTTACCTACCAAGGGTGGTGGATAGACCTGTCAAACTGGGTCAAAATCCGCGGGCGCCCATGGGTCGACCCATTTAAGTTGGGTTTGGGTGGCAAAATTTGTCACCCGCTGAAAATCACCCAAACCCATACCCACCCGTTTATTAAGCGGGTTTCACGGGTGATCCGCGGGCACCCGCGGGTGACCCACTTAATTGAAACAAATATATTCATATACATAATATACACACACATCTATTAAAAGATGTTGCTTGTTTTGTACAAGTTAATTCTTTACCTTTACCAACAACAATTGTATTCTCTTTATTTTATGTTTGCAATAGGTAATAACAAGTACTTGTAATATTAGGAATGCCTAATATTACATGACAAAATTATGTATTTTTTTCTTGTGATATTTATCAATGAAAACGACATCGATTTTCCTAATTTATATCAACATACAACTAGCTCCTACTTTTTCATATATCAAAAACTAATCGAATAGTTTGACGTCAAACATAGTAGTTGGTTGGTTCTTTTGCACTATATTTGACATAAAAACAATAGTTACAAGCTGTTTCAAATGTTGTTTTTAGTGTTAAAGAAAACAACTGGTAACTTATTGTTGATTGTACACATTTTATATGGGCATCCCCGGGCAACCCACAACCCGCTGGGTCGGGTTTGAGTGTGCTTTTGTTCCACCCGTTTAGAAGTGTATCTTTTTTACCCGCACCCGCCAGACCCGCACCCACAATGACTCAACCCAAACCCAACCCACCCACCCATTTGACAGGTCTAGTGGTGGATAAGGTGGATAAATTTCTAGTCTACCAATATTCATATCCTCCCCTTAGGGTTATTTTCTTATCCGCAAGATAAACAGGGAAGATAAAGACAAAGCAGGGATTTAAATATTTTATATATTTTCTGTTAATATTAACAATAATGACTTTTCTTATACATTTATATATTTTATGCTTCAAAATGGCTAATAACTATACAATAATCTTCAATAATATTACACAAATGATTTGTGTATTGAAAATATACTATCAAAGCAATAAATGTTGATATGCAAATTTATAGATATATGCAAGTAGTATTACTCTTAAGATTGGTGTCTGAACATATAAATCACCCCCCAAAAAAAATATTGTTACAAAAAAATAATGTCTGATGACAATACATCTCAAAAAATTATTGTTGCGAACATACATATCATATATCTTTGAAACAGTATTCTATGCAAAAAAATTAAACACAAGCGAAGTAAATAACACCACCACGTATATGTATCTTCGGAAGAATGGGGTTTAGAAAACGCTAGAACCTTAAAAGAATAACCAAGTTTGCAAACAACAAACTTAGTTGATAAACCCGGAATCCACCAGAAAAGAGAGAAACTCTCGAATTTGATTAAATGATAAGAGATGCCTTGACGGCTACAACTGAGGGTCTATTTATACAAGTAGGGAAAACCCTGATCCTAACCCTAATGCAATTACTTTCCTAATAGAATTAAAACAAAAGAAAAGAAAATTGTTAAAAATACAAAACTACTATTTTCGAGGATGAAATGGACTCGAATCCCGTTTTGAGGGTATACCTCACGGCGAGGTTGTGATTTATATTTATTGGCCCGTTTCCCTTTCCGAAAAGGTATTATGGAGTTTTTTCTGACGTCGGACGCCGGTTTTGGAAATTCTTGACAAACTGGGATTTGTCTTTAATACTTGCTATTTTATCTTCAATGATGGCCGCAAATCTTCCTGCATCAATTTCTTACAAAATAAAAATTTAATAACATATCCAGTAAAAATAAGTCCGAAAAGTAGTACAACCATCCGTACGAAAAAGTACAAAGTGGTGTATAATTTATAAAATCTAATTATCTCATATACATGTACTACACTTCCAAAATGGTGTTATATAAACAACCAAATTAACTACATAACAAGTAGATAAGATATAATGTATTATATTAAATGATGAATACATAATATTTAATAATCTATACACTTAAACAAATACAATGACTATGTATTTAATGTATTGTACATAATATTGACGAAAGTGAGTTATATGATATAAGTAATGTAATACAATTATCTTTACTCGCCAAGGTAGCGGGTTAGATAGTGAGTAGGTAGATAAAGGATAAGAAAATCTTTTATTTTTATCCTTCCCTTACAGGGTATGGATAAAGGACAAACGGCCTTGTCCATTGACAACCCTACATAACCAATTCAACTTGTATATAAGAAACGTTCCATAATCGGTTTCACAAAAGTATCTAAAATTGCCTCATTTATCTAACATAACTGACTAAATAGATTATAATGCTATAAACGTAACCGATCGATATATGATAATAAGTTGCACTCAACATTTATATTAGCCGCTTTCTTCTAACCAAGAGTTGCTTAGTGTCTTGAATGTGGAACAGCATGCTGATTTTTACCCCGGACAAGAGAATAACCACATTGCATATGAACACTAACCTGTTGATTTATTAATGCTACGTTTTTATGGTGATCCGTTCAGCAGTTTCGCTTGAGGAAAAGTAATTGCATATAATCGTATGCAAACTTAAGAATCGTGTAACTCTCGTATCATAATATGCAATTATGATAAGAGAATTATACGAATCTTATACAAACTTAAGAGTCGTGTATTTTCATATCTTAATTGTATATTATAAAATGCGAGTTACACAAATTTTAAATTTGTATAGAACGTCAAGCACCATATCAAGAAAACTCATATATGTCAGGCTTCACACGGAAACCAAAAGAAAAAGTCATGACGCCTTATACTTTCGTTTTGGTTTCATTTCTCCTTTTAGTGACGATGTCAACGACTTCGGGCGTGTATGGCTTGGAGGGTACTACTAAACTGCGTATCCGCAATCAAGCAAAAGAATACGGGACATTAGAAATCCGATGCTATGTTGCTGCTTTGCGGCATGCGTCTTATATCGGGCCACCACAAGTTACAAAAATTACCTACGGCAATGAAGCTGAATGGTATTTCAAACTCCATCGTGATAGCGAGTTTTGCCTTGCGAGTGGGAACAATTTCAAAATGTTTATAATTTATCGAGCCGGTGATGATTACAATGGTTGTCTGGAAAATTGCACTTTGGAGCTGAGGAAAGGGGGAATGTATTTGTGGAATTCGTCAAGCATGCAATGGGAACTTATTCACGTGATTAGGGAGCTATCTGTAAAATCTCCACAGGGTATGGTAGGAGCTACTGTATAATGCTTCGTTCTTATCCACGATGAGTCATGTTAAAATAGAAAAACCCCGTTCCGAGGAATAAACCTAGTTGCGTTCTTATGTTGCAAAATCTATGTTGTATCTATCTAAATATGAATTCTGAAAAATGACAAAGATGGATGTGTATCTATACCTACTTATCAATTTGTCTTTTGGTGTAAAATTTAAATATCAGCAAAGACATAGGACATCATAAAAGGCTCTAACTCACTATTTGAATTCAAATAAAATGACAAAGATTGATCTATAACTATGCCAACGTATAACCTTTTTCTTTGGGTGTGGAATTTAAAGTATCAGAAAATACATTGCTATTTAAGCGTGTCCTTTGCACATGTTCTTTGCAAAACTTGTGTTATCACAAAAATTGGACGGTTACGTAGCAATCTTTTGAACAATATTCATACTAAAATGCAATGGTGATCAAAGTGAGTAAATAAACCTTCAAAAAGAATGTGTGAAAATCTCACTATAAATAGAAGTTAATGAGGAACAATTACTTGAGGCAAAGGGCCTTCTTGGTAACGCTATTGTGAAAGAATGTCCCTCATAAATAAAGGCATATCCTTGAACCGAATAGTTAAACGTAGTTTGCTATCAATAATCCCTCTAAGATAGAACGTATTACCATCAATTCTTAAAAATACGATTATTTTCTACTGTTTCCGCCCCTATGTTACTTTCCTGGTTACATTCTGTTCATACTGAATATCAAATTATTTACAAAAAAATCCTAACAATTGAAACGACCTCTCCTACTTGCGTCTTTCCTCCTCTCTGCGCTCTAACTAGGTCGTCGTGTTCATGTTATGCTGAATGGTAAGCACTGATTACTGTTTAAGCATGACGCACCGCGCGAGCGCTGAATAGTGGTCGAGCACCAAATACTGGCTGAGCATCAAGCACCGGGCGCCAAAAACCAATTCTCTCTTAGGAAAGATAGGTAACATTTGTGCATGTATGACCATGACCACACGCAAGTTGTGCAACACCAGATGTTTGAAATCATTTGTTTTCATTTCCCGGCTCGTGTTGTGTTATCGTAAGCCAAATCTAAAAATTTGTAGCGTGCATTTCATACTTGTTATTCTGCTTTCATCCCATTTTTTCATGGGGGCAAAGATTTATTTGGTAAAATTGTCTTGGCTAACGTGAATGTGTGAACGGCACAGATATTGGCATCTTGACTCAACAAGAACACAAAGTTCCAAATATATAAAAGCGCATACACAACTATTTATCTCACAAATGTACAAGATCATATATAGTGGAGTGGAATTGTTCTCAATGAGCTCAAGCAAGGACGACAAGTTGATATCTGCCTTATATTAACTAATTAGGTCTGATATTAAAGAGCTTGGATTTGATAATAGAAATTTGAAATGAAAAAGTCCACTAAGTAAAGGGGAGATGACAAAGAGAAATGTCTAAATCGACTCTTTTTTCACTTTGACAATACTAGTCATTTGACCATAATTACCACACCATATATATCGACTAACTAAATGATTGTCAAGATGGCCATACCAAGTCTTCTCTGAAATTCGGGCAGAGTGTGCATATTTAGTGGACAACACACATCTTAGGAACAACTGTCAATACCTGCAAGACTCAAAATGCCCACCTCTTTAAGGGTTAGGAATCTTAAGAAAGTGATCACATTGTTTGAGTTGTAGTATTGGATTAAATGTTGGTACCTTAACTAGGAATCATCACAAAGTTTCAAATTTATAAACTCAAACACAAAACAATTTCTCTAACAAGTGTATGAGACCGTTATAGCTAAGCAGGGATGTTATTAAGGATTTTGGGAAAGAATTGCAAGTCTCTATCATCCTTATATTAGCTAACTCGGTCTGATAAGATAGTTCGGTTATAATCTATGAATAGAGGTTTTGAAATGCATATAGCTAACTAATAGTGAGATGATATTAGAGATAACTATCTAGATTTGGGTTTTTTTTACCTCGAACATACGATTCGTTTGTCCATACCTAAGCATAGATATCAACTAATGAATGATTGTCAAGATTACTAGACAAACCTTCTCTCAAATTTGTATAGAGCATGCAAATTTATTGAACAAATCCTCTCACATGGTTAACTAGAAATGTATGAGAGTAATATCACGACAATCAAATGGATCAACACTTCCCTCTAGTTTTGAGTTTTGGGACATGTTTCTTATTTACTAGGGTTCACTACAGACATTCATTGTTGTGCATTTGCAAAGAGACATAAGAACTAGCGAGATAGATGATAGGAGAAAGGAGAACATGTAGTGTGATCTAAGGATGTTTCCCCCAAAGTAGAGATAGAACTATCCGCTCATGTAAATCCTCGATCATTGCTTTGTTTCTAGTGGTGATTTATATGTCATAGAAGAACACTGAATGTTTCTGATAAAGTTCATGTGAAACTCTAAACCTTGCTTTATTGTCCAACCAAGCATGATATTTTTCTTATTATCTACAATAGGAACAAGCATACAACAAATTTCCAACTAAATAACATAATAAAAAAAGGGGAAGAAGAGAAACATTATACAATTATGTATAGATTAGCATATACTATAAGGAGAAGAGAGTAGGGAAGCCCATGTATTTTTCAATAGAAAACAAGTCATCTAAAAGAACTGAATCCCTTTTAAAGAATATATGATAAATCAATTCCATGGAAATATTGTAAAGACACTTAGTCTTGTGATTGTTAGAGATCATAAAACATCTTAGGGCAATCAAAATTTTCATTTCTCAAAGCAATGGTTCTGAACCAGATACTTGCAACATTCTAGCTGGAGAAAAGGTGATTAGTAGTCTCGCTAGATTCACAACACATCAAGCATATTGAGGCAAATCAAAAAATTGTTTTCAGCAAGGTTTCCACTTTTGAGATTTTGTTACAATCACTTGCCAAGATATAATTCATGAATTTTTAGGCCCATTAAACTTCCATATCCACATTGCCTAATCAAGATTCGCATATTGATATGTATCACTCTCCTAGGTTATTTTCATATTACAATATTCATGTCCATTAAGTTAGTCTTGTCATAACCTTCATTAGGACTAGGTTGTAAATTAAGAAATTATTGCATAGAAATATGATTGCTATAAGCAAGAACTTTCTAGGAACAATTAAGATGAATTGGATACCTATCTATGTTGGTTTAGCAAGTTTTTCCTTGCTAATGGGAACAATTCAAAAATGTTTCTAATTTAATGTGATTACAATATCTGCATAGAAGATTACACAGTGGCTTTGAGGTAAGAGGTAAATTTTATTGTTAAATCCATCAAGCATCACAAAGCTGAATGTTTGCGTGATCAGTGAGCTCCCTATAGAATCATCATAGGGTAGTAGGAGCTATTGTATAATGATTCTTTATGTTCTTAACTACAACAAATTAAGATAGGAAGCAAAATTTATAATTGTATTCTGACACACTTAAACTGTGTGTGTAAAATGCAAGTGCATGTGTCACGTAATATAGGCCTTTGAGGCCCGAGTGTCAAACTCATGGAAACATTTTCTGGAAACTACCACTAAGTGTAACCTAATCAGCTAGGCCTAGAAAATATGATTGGTTGGTTTTTTTATAACTAAGAGCAAGAATAAATCTAAACAAAGTGAATATGATCAAGAATGGATGGATTCATTAGGATTATAGTTTCACCATTGTATGCATTACATTCAAATTCATTTAGTTAAGAATGATTTTTCCTTAACCCTGGACTAAAGACATAGAGAAAATATTACACACCCCCGTAGCATAATTCACTACCAATACTAAGACAAATCCCACTTCTGTAGTAGTTTAATGTTTAGCTAGGTGAAATAAGGATAAATTTAGGTTATTCTTTCACAACCGTAAGCCCTCCCCAAGGAACAATATGATCTATAAATTTTCCAACCCCTAATCCCTCTCTGGAAGCATTTAGTGTCTAATATGTTGGTTTTGGTGATCCACCACAAATAATGCAATAAAAATTATAGATCTATGTTAGAATTAAAGGAAATATATCATAAATTCATAGAAGTCAAATACAGAGCAATACCGAGCTACTTCCAGGTCCCAAGGAACATGGACATTAGTTGTGCATGATTACTATCATTGTGCAAAGAGAGGAAGAGGGGGAAGACGAGCTAAACATTAGAAAATAAATGAAAACCCCATGGAGAATTGGTCATGTCAATCCCCTCTGGTAGACACCTTGATCTGTAATGGTTGCGACTGAAAATTCACCTTCTAGAAGTGCCTGAAGCATCTGGTCGATGGATATCTCCTTTTTCTCCTTGTCTCTCAGCTCTGTGCTATGTTGCAATGAAATAGAATGTGACGTGTCCCTTTATCGAAACACCTCGTAGGTTAAAAGTGGGACTCTGGTCGTCATTAAGTCACATGCGTTGTATTTGTTGTAATTTTCATTCTACAATGATCATGCAAAATTGGTACCACTGACTAGGTGTTGGTACCGAGTCGAATGATTTGAAACCCTTGATAAGTGTTGGTACTACCAACGGGTATGTTGATAGCACTGAGTTTATTTCTATGAGTTTTGACTTGCTCTGGGTATAAAAGTTGGTACCATCGACAAGCATGTTAGTAGCACCAAAGTAATTTAATCTAGTTACTAATACATTTTGGGCAGTGAGTCAGTCATACAAACTCCTCTCTTTGGTAGAATCAAGTGTGCACTGAGTGGTCTCAGTAGAATTGATATTTGGAATTCTCTATTGGATTTTTGTGTCATGTTGATACCACCGAAAGAGGTGTCGGTAGAACCAAGTTGTCATGTAAATGCTTGAATTACCTGAAACAAGGGAAAATAATATAAGTCCAAACTAAAGGTGATACTTTAACACGATTCGGTAGAGACAATCAATAATTTGATGCAATTATGCTTCATAGTCTAATAGTGATAAACAATGTATAAATATATCTCTAAATGAACATGTGTGTACTAAATGCATGGAAACATAGCTTGTGGAAAGTGACTAAAACTCTGTGCATCAAAAACCCTAAGATTGAATGTTGTTCGTCCATGAGAAACACTATCTTTGGACCTATTTGAAATAATTAGCAAGAGGACAACTCTTATGAATTACATTTCTCAATTAAACCCATCTGACAGTCCCCAACAAGCCCTTACCAACACTAAACAAATAACTACTTAGAAGTGACAAGAAATGTTCATTAAATATGGTTGCCCTAAGATTAATGAAAAACTATTAATAGAGAAGTTAACATCATAGTCAATATGACATACACTTGATGTTCCTTGTGATTTCGTTTCAACATTTCTCTAATCTATCCACAGAACTATGTTAGAAGCAATTCTTCTTATGGAGTTGAATGAGGGGATCAATCATTTATGTGACCTACCATAGATAGCAATGGGTGGAAATGAACTAGGTGTCTATGATCAAGATTCACAAGTAACATCCAAATTGTTTATATAATAACAAAATATGATGAACCTATAGAATGAAGGGAATGAAAATGCATGACACCTAATGCCTACTATTACGGAGGAATGATAAATGTGTTGAATGTATCATCCTAATGATGAGTGTGAGTTGAAGAATGCATACATGTACTATTTTCACTTTCTCCTTGAACAAAAATATTTTTTTGAGTTTAAGGCATCCTTTCCTCACAATACTTAATACTTATTTTATCTACCCTTCTTATTTCAACATGATCAATACTTTATGATTGGACTTCATTTAGAATACATGATTGCTTTTTATTTTCCTTTTTTCATATGTGGAGAAATCCGTGTAGATATATGTTGTAAAATATGCAATCTACTTCAAATTTATAATGCAACTAATTGATATGTGCATTGTTAAATATATTTTTTATTTTAATGTATTGTAAAGAACTAGCTACTATGAAACCTATTATTCTATGCAACACAGTTAAGAGAAAAAAAAAATTGGTTACTTTATCATCTTGTGGTGGTGGATGGATTGTCATGATAGGTGGGTGGAATCATACAATTAAGAGACAACGTCTCTCTTGACTATGATATATCCCTCTCCTATCAACCTATGTATAGGGACCTTATAATTTCGTTCTAAAAATTCCATATAAGGTATGGTTGGTTGGGCCTCAAGCCTCATCATACAATTCTTTGATATTAATTTATCATCTTGTGGTGGTGGATGAATTGTCATGAAAGGTGGGTGGAATCACACAATTAATAGACAATGTCTCTCTTGACTATGATATATCCCTCTCCTATCAACCTATTGTTGGGTTTTAGGGGAGGCAGAGAAGGCAGTGGAAACAAAAAAATTTCCTCCCCAAACCCAGAACAAGGAAACACGTCAACGTCTATACAATAGGAAAGGATGGTTCGTGGAATCATACCTTGTCCTGAGGATGACAATACCTCGTGGCTTGCACGGTCTTCACCTCCAGTCTTGGACGGTGTTTGTGCAGCTCCTAGTCGCACCGGGACTAACGACTCCTGGTCTCACCGGGACTGTCGGGATTGACAGCTGTCTTCCGAGCGACAGAAATCTCCCGCCTCTGAAGTAGTCCACACTGATCACCTGGAACTCCAATCTCCTTGTTCCACAAGAAATTGGAAGAAGTCGCACCCTCCTGTCAGCGTACTAGTCACTGACACACTCTCCTGCCACCAATCACTTTCTGCAGTTGTCTTTCCCTTTTTGTGCCTCCCTTATCAGGTAGCACTTGCTCGGGCTCTCTCGGTTTCCAAAACTAGAGTGAACGACAACTTTACAGAGCAACTGGTTGCACTGAGTTGTACTTTGAGAAGCCCCCAATACCCCTATATATATAGGAGAGTCATGGAACACGATTCTCTATCCCGGACAATGTGGGACTAAAGCAGGAGTAGAAGGGTTCGAGATTTTCCACAAAAACAATCAACTGCGCAACCTGAACCGATCGTTTCACTCCTAAAACAGTCGGTTGGGGATCTGAGCTGGTCGGTTGACACCTCAACCGATCGATTGGGACCCATGAAACGATTGGTTCACTTCTGAACCGGTCGGTTCGTGGTCCTGATCAGTTCCCTATTGACTTTTCTTCTTTTGTTTTTAATTGGTACCCAATACCAATCCTTGTTCCAATCAAATTGGGCAAGTGAAATGAAAAGAAATTTATCACCAATCCTACTTTCCCAACTTGCTCGGTTGCACCAGTTGAACCGATCGTTTCAACACTTGAATCAATCGTTTCACTCTATCCTTGAGCCAATCGACTCACCACTTGAGCCAATCAGTTCACCAAGCTCAGTCGATCGGTTCATCACATGAGTCAATCGGTTGGTAATGCAGATTGTGCAGAATCAGTCAATTGCAGTTTCAATCAATCCGATACTCTAATCAATCAGTAAAACACCTTGAGAATTATGATATTGAGCTATCAATTAATTGAGTGTTTAATTGAACTACTAAACTCCTTTAGTAATCAATCTAAACATCGTTTGTGGACAAAACTCCACTTCCAGGTTAAATCCTATGTGTGTGACCCTGCAGGTCCATTTCACGTTGGCAGTGAAAGTCCATAACACTTATGACTTCACAAGCAAAGAGAGGTGCCTAGTCACACATCAGTGCTACCCAAGTGAATTAGAAAGTTGGAGAACAACTTTCAATCCTACAATCCGTGATTGGTGTTACAGTGAATGTATAATTCCTTTTTCACTGATATCCCGAATGAACTCGAGGCATGGAACAGTCATCCTGTCAACGTTCATTCACTTTCTTGATCTCAGAGTAGATTGGAAGAGATATGTATGACATCAATATCACATACTGATTCACACATGCGTGCACGCCTTTCTCAATCCTACTCATCAAGTGGCCATGGATATCAAACTCCCTCAGGAGGGACAAATCCCATATCTATTACTCACCCCTCAAAAGCCCCATGTGTCAAAGCCACCCAATCATCACCTTTATAACAACCCATGTTTCAGGACTACGTTTGATGATGTCAAAGTGTGCCCAATGACATGTGTTGAGTGTAGTAATTTCAGGTCAAAGAATCACACTCACCACCATCACTATGAGTACTGACTGTGACTACCATGTCATGGTTCCATGTGTCAAACTCATGGTGGGTCTGTCCGGTACACTTGTTCTCTAACAAGTACCTATGTGTTTGGTTTGATATCTCTATATCATGACTAATGTGATTCTGTCATCAACCAACACCACAATCTAGTCTTGTGTGTCATTGTTGTCTATCTACCTTCCACAATGACATCCGACTAGGGACATAACAAGAATGTACAAACTCTTAGCATCCGTATGATCTCATAATTCAGGTCCTCAACCTGAAAGCATACGTCATTGAGTACTGTCATTCTCTAGACATTCAATTTGTTCTATCACTATCTCATATGATTGAACCAGAAAGAATTGGAAGCTTGCCTTTGATGTTTATCAAATCAATCTTAATGTATCCCACCAATCATCCCATGATTGGCTTTCAGGGCATACATACCAATAGACTCCCACTTGCACTGTGAGCCAATCACCCTTGAATCATATTCATAGTGATCTTCAAACATGTCCCACATGTTACTGTGCTCTAGTGCAAACATAGTGAGTTATGGAAAGACCTTGCCAAAGTCAGTTTTTAACTGCATGTCTCTCATTTGTTCACTGTACGTCACACATATGAGATGGAGTCGTCGTAATATGCGATCTAGTATTACTTTGCTAACCTTTAGCCATATTGCATGATCAAGGATTCCATACTTGTCATCAATGAGAGGAATATCTATAAGTTCATCTCATGAACTTCCAGATCCATATAGTATCCACTACTGTTCTCTAACACATAGATACTCAACATTTCCTTTTAAATGATTTTATTGGAACACTTCCAATTATCAACAAACTTTCACTTTTATATATCATATATACATTTTGCGATTAATTTTCTATCCTTTCAGAAGTTTGCATCAATGTAACTATTTACATTGAACTCTTCCTTATCTCCATAGAACTAGTACTTCTCAAGTACTTATCAAGTTCTCATGGCATTCCAGTAACCCTTACTGGAAGTAGATAGACATCCACTCGTCATGTCTCACATATGAGTTATCAGGATGAGCACATCATATTGCCATGTCCTACATACATGATGATGAATGCATTTTGTTCTTTCCATGTTGATACATGCAAGATAATGGGATGATTACGTACATGATAGAGCCATATCTATTCTTCGTGTTCCCATTCTTCATAAGAATTGGACACTTGGCCTTGGGATACTAACTCCATGTAACATGGACAAGTTTTCTCCCACTAAATCTGTGCATACTGAACTCTTCAGTACAGATTGCCAATGTATGCCTTTTCTTTTCCAGGTCAAGAGGTTTTCGAGAACTATCTCTATAGATCTCTATTCCTATCACATAGGAAACATCTCTATCTTCCTTAAAGATAATTTCCAATTTTGGATTTCCATTCTAGAACATTTCCATTTCACATCAACATGTGGAATGTGAACATGCTCCCACTAAATCACAGATCCCTTCTTTATCTTTGACATATCACTCAAACCCTTTGACTATATCATCCAAGTAAAGATCCAATTCTGAGTTTCTTGTACTCAATCAATCACATTGATTAGTCCATTGTAACTTATAGACTTCATTTGCATTAGTGGATTCATAAACCTTATAGGTTGTGTCACGTACACATCCTTGTTTTATTCCTCATAGGAATGCGGTTTTAGTATCCATATGCCAAATGCTTAGTCATTAAGTGGCAATCAACAAGCATCATCCTTCTCAAAATGTTATCCATGTGTCTTAACACTTAAGATTCATTTGCACTTATGGATTTCATCCAATGAGTGCTACCATCAAGGTCATACCTTATGGTTCACATGGATGTCATTTAGGATGTAATGGTCATAAACCATAACTCAAAATTTGGTTCCTCATATTCATCTAGATAGTTGACTCATCACATGAACAACTCATCACATAGATAAATGAGGTGTATCCGTCAAGGATATAAGAACTCACAACTCCTTGTGATTCTTAATGTCCGTTATTAGTGTGGGGTATTCTTTTATTAAGAAGAATTCAGTTATTTGATAATCATTCTCTAATTCCTTAGAGTATGATTCCTTCTTGATTTAGACATCACCATGCCTTAATCATGAGTTCACTATGATACACTATCATAATTACTCATAAGGATATCAAACATTTGGTCCAAGTATTTCATTCATTGATCTCATCAAGAATTAACACTTTACCAAATCTGCACTTCATCTATGATAATATTGAACACTTCAAGATATTCATATTGGTATTTCTATAAACATCATTTGAAGTATTAGCATTTTCTCCAATAGGTATGTAATACATCACATGTATCATACCTAATAGGATAATCATTCTCCCACTACCTTTAGTGAAGATTGATTAATCATGTCCAAGATATTCATGTCTCTTACTGGTTCTCTAACCAAAAGAGTCTAGATTTAACCATCACATGAAAACTAGAAATGAATTTCTCATGATTGATGCTAATTTGATTGTTTGAGTTATCTACAACTTTTAGGTATCATTTTATCTTATGCATATCAAATACCACAAGATAAACAAGGCATTGACACAAAGATCATATCTTTAGAAATTGAAACATCTCTTTATTGATTGCCATCATTGTCATACAATATGCAAAAATAAAGTGTTTCTATCTATTGGCAAATATGAAATAGCAGTTCATAACTGTATTACATGCCTTTTAGGCTTAAAATAAACTAAAGTACTCCTATCTATGGCGGCAACACTTGCCCCATTTATTGAGTGCTTTACACTTTACATCTTGGTATCATATACCTCAAAAGTGTTACAAGTTTACTTTCATGACACCTTTAAGTAGAGACATTTGTCACATCCTTCTTCTTTTGTTCTTCCAGATAGAGAGGACAATTCCTTTTCCAATGTCCTGGCTTTTGACAATGGTGGCAATTGCCTTACTTGGTCACGCCTCCCTTGGCCTTGAGAGCTAAAGACGACTTGCGCTCCTGGCTAGCATCAGAACCTTTCTTAGCTTTGCCCTTGCCCTTGTGCTTGAACTTGTCTTTCTTGCTCGTGATCACCATCACAGACTTAGGCTTGTCTTTCTTCATCTGTGTATCGGCTGTCCTCAACATGCCCAACAACTCTGACAGTGGCCTATCAAAGTTGTTCATGATGTAGTTCATCACAAACTGACTGTATGATTCTGGCAAAGATTGTAGTATCACGTCAGTAGCCAACTCTTGGCTCAGTGGAAATCCCAGTCTTGTCAGGTTCTCCACATACCTAATCATCTTGAGTGTGTGAGGAACAACTGGATCTCCTTATGTCATGATGCACTTGAACAGTTCCCTTGAGACATCGTATCTCTCTTGTCGTGCTTGATCTTCATACATGTTCTTGAGATGCTGAATCATCTCAATGACACCCATGTTCTCATGTTTTCTCTGCAACTCGTGGTTCATAGAGCACAAAATCAAGCACTTTGCATCAATGGCATCATCAGAATGCTTCTTGTAAGCGTCTCTTTCTGCCTTTGGTGCATTAGGAGCAGGTTCCTCTAGAGTTGGAGTATCCAGGACATAGAGCTTTCGCTCTTGAGTGAGAACAATTCTCAATGTCCTATACCAGTCGTGGAAGTTTCCCATTTAGCTTGTCCTTTTCAAGGACCGATCACAAAGAAAAGTGATTGTTGTTTGTTGTCATTTGTACTACAAAAGGAAATATGCAATTTTAGTCCAAAAACTTATTTTTTGACCTATTTGATTGATTTGGACAGTTGAGGATATAATTAGGCCTTTAATTAATTATCGCTCCCACTATTTTACTTCAAATTGATAGCCCTCACCATCAATTTGGAAGATTGCAGCGTACAACCTTCTAGTGCGCAAGATCCTGAAATCCTCAAAGTCATAGACCGGCTAGGGCTGTCACCCACAACTTAGATCTCTCAGGTAGGAAAGTCTTGCCAATTGCATCATATGCAACTCTTGATAAGATGTCATATGAAACTCCTTTCCATGATCATCTCCATGCCTCAAGGTGCTAGATCCTATCTAGGTCACCTTGTTAAGTCTGACCCAAAGCAAACACAATGAACATGCACCCTGATAGGGAAGACCCACATATCCATCCTTCACGCTTCCACGAGATAGACGGTGCACCACGCTAGCGCGTGCCCGCACTTGGTCGATCAAGCTTTTCACGTGTGTCGCATTTGGAAGGCATCTAAAAAACTTAATATTTAATGAGGGATTTGGTTTTTATATACATATACATATCCAATCACCACAATATATAGTACGTATCATATACATGCTATATCCCACAGAAAAATATGAAATAATAAAAGCGATGCTTATGGCCATCCTAATGTGATTCCTCGAGCCAAGAGGAATCACGGTCATCTAGGTCTACATCACATGCAACCTGTATAAGATGAACTCTGTGCTTTGCCTTTCTGGGTTTGATCAACTCATCACATGACTGATCGACTCGCCATCAGGTCGGTCGGATGGGTGCCACCAGCCGATTGGTTGGCTCCTCCAACCGATCAATTCGCCTGGTCGTCGTGCATCTCATCATGGACGCCACCCGCTCGTCTCGCTCCTCGAACCGGTCATCAACCGATCGACTCACTCCTTGAACCGATCATCTGGAACGTCAACCGATCGGTTCATGCCTTGAATCGATCATCTCAGCTGTCGTCAGGATGTCCTCCGTTCATTGACATAACATGAAATAAAATTCTATCCTATTTTACATTGTAAAAAGAGAAACCTCGAGTTACATTCGAGGGGAACAAAGGTAGGAAAGAAATCTTGAATTATTTCGAGTTACATCAGGAATAGGAGAAAGTGAATCGATGTGTAGACTGAGATGCAAGAAACCACATACAACCACACACAGATAGGGTTTATTGGCCATAACCACGCTATACATCCACCACAAAACTCGTTTAAGGGAGACGCGTATCGAGTACATTCATATTACATATCATATATGTATATTGGGATTTGTGGATTTAGGATTGGACATGCATAAAGCTAATTTGATTCACATCGTATGTAATAAATAAAGGTGACAAACCAAAAATCGATCATATCGAAAATCCTAAAGTATAGAGTAGTTGATGTGGCTCTGATACTACTGTTGGGTTTTAGGGGAGGCAGAGAAGGCAGTGGAAACAAAACATTTTCCTCCCCAAACCCAGAATAAGGAAACACGTCAATGTCTATACAATAGGAAAGGATGGTTTGTGGAATCATACCTTGTCCCGAGGCTTGCTCGGCGAAAATACCTCACGTATTGCGCGATCTTCACCTCCGATCTTGGACGGTGTCTGTGCAGCTCTTGGTCGCACCAGGACTGACGACTCCTGGTCTCACCGGGACTGTCGGAATTGACAGCTGTCCTCCGAGGGGCAGAAATCTCCCGCCTCTAAAGTAGTCCACACAGACCACCTGGAACTCCAATCTCCTTGTCCCACAAGGAATTGAAAGGAGTGACACCCTCCTATCAACGTACTAGTCATTGATACACTCTCCTGCCACCAATCACTGTTTACAGTTGTCTTTCCCTTGCTGTGCCTCCCTTATCGGGTAGCACTTGCTCGGGCTCTCTCAGTTACAAAAACCAGAGAGAACGAAAACTTTACAGAGCAACTGGTTGCACTGAGTTGTACTTTGAGAAGCCCCCAATATCCCTATATATATAGGAGAGTCATGGGACAGGGTTCTCTATCCCGGGCAATGTGGGACTAAAGCAGGAGTAGAAGGGTTCGAAATTTTCCACAAAAACAACCAACTGTGCAACTTGAACCAATCGTTTCACTCCTAAAACGGTCGGTAGCGGATCTGAGCCGGTCAGTTGACACCTAAACCGATCGGTTGGGACCCATGAAATGATCGATTCACTTCTGAATCGGTCGGTTCGTGGTCCTGATCAGTTCCCGATTGACTTTTCTTCTTTTGTTTCTAATTGGTACCCAATGCCAATCCTTGTTCCAATCAAATTGGGCAAGTGTAACGAAAAGAAATTTCTCATCATTCCTACTTTCCCAACTTGCTCGGTTGCACCAGTTGAACCGATCGTTTCAACACTTGAAGCAATCGTTTCACCCTGTCCTTGAGCCGATTGACTCACCACTTGAGCCGATCAGTTCACCAAGCTCATCTGATCAGTTCATCACATGAGCCGATTGGTTGGGAGTGCAGATTGTGCATAATCAGTCAATTACAGTTTCAATCAATCCGATACTCTAATCAATCAGTCCAACACATTGAACATTAAGATATTGAGCTATCAATTAATTGAGTGTTTAATTGAACTACTAAACTCCTTTAGTAATCAATCTAAACATTGTTTGTGGACAAAAACTCCTCTTCCAGGTTAAATCCTATGTGTGTGACCCTGCAGGTCCATTTCACGTTGGCACTGAAAGTGCATAACACTTATGACTTCACAAGCAAAGAGCAGTGCCTAGTCACACATCAGTGCTACCCAAGTGAAATAGAAAGTTGGAGAACAACTTTCAATCCTACAATCCGTGAATGGTGTTATAGTGAATGTATAATTCCTTTGTCACTGATATCCCGAATGAACTTGAGGCATGGAATAGTCATCCTGTCAACGTTCATTCACTTTCTTGATCTCAGAGTAGATTGGAAGAGATATGTATGACATCAATATCACATACTGATTCACACATGCGTGCACGCCTTTCTCAATACTACTCATCAAGTGGCCATGGATATCAAACTCCCTCAGGAGGGACAAATCCCATATCTATCACTCGCCCCTCAAAAGCCCCATTTGTCAAAGCCACCCAATCATCACCTTTATAACAACCCATGTTTCAAGACTGCATTTGATGATGCCAAAGTGTGCCCAACGACATGTGTTGAGTGTAGTGATTTCAGGTCAAAGAATCACACTCACCACCATCATTGTGAGTACTGACTGTAACTACCATGTCATGGTTCCATGTGTCAAACTCACGGTGGGTCTGTCCGGTACACTTGTTCTCTAACAAGTACCTATGTGTTTGGTTTGATATTTCTATATCATGACTAATGAAATTCTGTCATCAACCAACACCACAATCTAGTCTTGTGTGTCATTGTTGTCTATCTACCTTCCACAATGACATCTGACTAGGGACATAACAAGAATGTACAAACTCTTAGCATCCGTATGATCTCATCGTTCATGACCTCAACCTGAAAGCATACACCATTGAATACTGTCATTATCTAGACATTCAATTTGTTCTATCATTATCTCATATGACTGAACCAGATAGAATTGGAAGCTTGCCATTGATGTTTATCAAATCAATCTTAATGTATCCTACCAATCATCCCATGATTGGCTCTCAGGGCATACATACCAACACCTATGTATAGGGACCTTATAATTTCGTTCTAAAAATTCCATTTAAGGTATGGCTATTTGTTTGGTTGGTTGGGCCTCAAGCCTCATCATACACAATTCTTTGATAACTTAATATTTTCACTCATACTAAGTGTCCTCAAGCTGAGTATCCAAAATACTCTCTGATTGGTATTGCCTTAGACTTTTCCAAATAAGTTTAAAACATGTGATCTTCTTTAGTCTTTTAAAATTTATTACAAGAGCAAAAAATACATTCCTTTTAATTATAGATGAAATTATGATGACTAAGTTCCATGATTACACTAACTAGTGTTGGTATGTATGGCTAGATAGACAATCATATGATAATTGTAATGGGGCATTAGATACCTAATTTGATAATGATAAAGGTAATTATGTCTATTATGTTTGTCTCAAACATGAGATGATGACACATATATAATAGATGTCTAAATAATGATGTTACTCGATGAATGCCTTTAGGTTGAGGACTTGAACAGTGAGATCATATGTATGATAAGAGTATTAAGTCCCTGGTTGGATCTTATTGTGCAAGCAAAATAGACAATAGTAATACACAACACTAGAGTGTGTGTAGGTTGATGATGAAATCTCACCAGTCATGATATGTGATATCAAACCAAGTATATAAGTACTTGTTATAGAATAATGCACCAGACAGACCCACCTTGAGAGTGATGCATGGAGACTAATGTAGTCCTATTTTAGGGGTTCATATTGTTTCATATTGCATTTCAATCATATCTATACATGTTAGATTACATGTTATTTCCCCTAATATGCATATTTGTATAAAATTCACTTATAGACATTATTTGTATGTTTTTTAGGTATTTGGACCATTCGTGGAGGAAAGAGAGAGAAAGAGAGAGAAAGAATGATCGTAGGATTTCTCTAGCCTTGAAGAGACCCAAAGTGAAGTCCAAGGATCGCTCAACCTGCACCTAGTGGCCAAAGATCAATTGAAGCAAGAATGTCCAAGGATGAATAAATAACAAGAGACAAGTGCTGATACAGAGAACAAAATAGTCGTGGTACAACAGAATGATCGTGCTAGCACAAGTAAGTCAGCAGAGTCAAAGCTTAAAGAATTGCAGACACCAACATGGCCCTCCAGCACAAAACGGTTGTGCCATCATGCCCCAGAACGGTTGTGCCATGCTGCATGGTTGTGTTGCCTATAGACCAAAAAGGCCATTCTACTCAGAACGGGCAACACTCCTCCAACCCACCATGACCGTGGTCACCACCATGACTGTGCTACCTATGCCTCACCATGGTTGCAGTGACCACCACGGTCGTGCCACCAATAGTTCAAAACTCCCAAACTCTTTGTAACTTCCTCCATATTTTCACCTCGTCCATTCCCATCCACCACAGTCATTCCACTCACACCCCAACACGGTCGTGCTGCATACAACCCTAGTAGTAGTTTTGCATTGCACTTCCCATTCTACCCCATTGAACCTAGAGCTTCCCCACTACCTATATATACTTGGGTGGTGGCTATAGCTCGAGGGTAGCCACTAGTAGACCACTCTCAGTTCCTCCATTTCACCCCCACTCATTCCTACTCCATTCCACCTCCATTTCATCCCCCTCCATCTTAAAAACACCTATTTTGGGGTTTTGACCATTTTCCATCATACATTCATGTTATCCACTCACCTTGGAGGCAGGTGATCAAGTTTCATCTGCTAGTAGGTGGGGAAGGAGGATTCTTCACCAAGCTCACCATGTCTTTCCACTCCTCTACTCATTCTTCTTTCTTTCTTTTTGTATTTTCATGTTCTATGAGTAGCTAGGCCCCTTAAGTGGGCTATTTGGGGCCAAAATGTTACTTTGATACCATGTTGGGGGGAAATGATATGTAAACATTGTGATTTTATTTTCTGATGATTATTTTCTATTTCTATCTCATTCCTCATTAATTTCTTTGTGGCTAGGAAACTGGCTTATATGTGGCTCTTTTTGTGGATTTCCCTAAGTCCAATTAATGGATTCCTAGTTAGCTATTCACCTTCCTACATGTTAATAAATTATCCTACACCTAGGTGAGAGATCTAAGTAGCTAGTATCGAAGCATTTAGTGTAATTGTCACATCCCAAATTTCATATATAATTTAAAAGATATAATGGGACTTTTCCCAAATAATAAATAATTGATGGGTTTGATAGAAAAAGGCCATGGAAATACTCCTTTAGAAAAATAAAGTGAGAAAAAGGAAAATAAGACCATAAATATACTTTCTCTCATATGCATGCTATAATGAGTTGCAATTACCACAAAATGTTGAATATAAGATTTCCTTTTCACCTTTTCTCTCTCCTATCTATTATGAGGATTAAAAGAAAATGATAAAAGTAGAAATGCTTGAGATACGAATTTATCACCTTGAGATGATCTTTCTTGGCCAATAAGGCCCCTCTTTCCTTATATAACTTTTAATAAGGAGTAACCAATAATCACTTTTCCTCTTTCCTCCAAGTTAGTTGCTCAAAAAGGTGTGAAACTAATAATCAATGATGTTTCAGTGGTTAGTAATTACCCATCACTATTTGTAGACTCAAAGAAATGAGTATGGGACAATATTGCATATTTTTGACCCATTTATATGCATAAAACAAGGAAAATCACTTTTAATAAATTAATGGGCATTATATGGCCAAAATGGAAAACTAGGTATATGGAAGGAGTCTAGACACCATTATGAACGTATGGTTCAAATTTGGTCTTCTTTTGACTTAGTTTGACCCCTCAAATCTTTTTGGAAAGGTTTTCTTAAAGTTTAATTGGATTTTGACTACAATTTCATTTATTTTGTCGAATTGGCCTATAGTCCGGATTTATCCCCCTGTCACGCGGTCCATTTTCTTTCTTTCCTTCTATGCGCGCATCAACAACCGTCCATCAAAGATCTAATGGTCCCCGAGCTCCACTGCTCCTCAGCACCTGAGCCTAGGCTCGTTGGGTGCGGTTTCCTTCCATGAACATAGTGGGAAGGTTGACTCTTCTAGATGAGCAGTGAATCTGGTCCAATATCGGACTTGTAAAGCTCCTGTCAGTCGGCTCGTTGCAATGGAGCAACACAGAAGATCCCAGGTCATTGAATGACCACAACATCCCTACACCTGAATGATTCCATCTTACTGCTCAGGGGTATTGTCGGGTTTTGCTTTTGATTTAATTGCAGGCTAGTGCGCCCACATTGCTTTTTCCTGGATTCCCATTGGCCAGCATTTTGAAAATTCATAGTAATTCAACCGTTTGTCGTAAAATTATGAATAAATAGTTGTTGGATTTGGTTTTTCGAGAAGAATACGATTTTAAGGTTTCCAGACCATGTTTTGATCTCTTGTTCTGATGTTTTGTTGGAAACAATATTTTGGACTCTTAAAACCCAAATCATGCATTTAGGTGATTAATGAGACCTTAGTCCACCCGGATTTTCTTAATACAATGATGTTGATTCATTAGACTGATCCACATGCACTCAAGCCCTAAATCACCTAAGATCAATACTATGTATTGATTCATTATGTTTAAATGATTATGGACATGTTTGTAGAGCTAAGTCAAGGGAAGGTTTTGACCTAGATCTGACTCAAGGATCATCCTTGCTCCAAGGTAAACAGGCCATGCTGCTGAGCACAAATATTTATGATTGCTTGCATGTTAAATATAAAATAGGCATTATTTTTTCAAGTTTAATGTTATAATCATGTTCAATATATCATTGCTTGTTGATTGCCACATGCTATATCTGATGTTATAATTCTCACCATGATTATTGTTATCATTAAAGAATCATGAAAATCATGTTAATAATCAAGTGGGAGAAATCCCATCATGTTTAAAATATCATGTTAATGGGGAGAAATCCCTTCATGTTATGATTAAAGAATCATGATTTATGTTAATGTCAACATCATGTTAATGGTCAAGTAATTGGAATTGAAATAGTCTTGTTATGCTCCCGATCATGGACCTCAAAAGGGTCATTAAGGGCTTTCCTAGCATCAAAGGCTTTCCTAGCAATCATGTGCTCCTAAGGGGGTGTCACAGAGGGATGCATAAGATTTCTTTTCAATTCTTTATGTTAATAATGATGAGTCAAGAATGCTTAAAGTTAATTCATGTCAATTTCCTTACATGTCAAGTATATTTACTTTGTTTATCTTATAAAGTGCCAGTACCGTTTACTGATGTGTTGTTTTTCCCTTTGCATGGATGGGGACGTGATGTGCCCAGGATTTGGAGCAAGTAAGGACTCAGGAAGGGCAAGCCAAGACTAGAAGACATCCAAGAGTTATCTGGTGGGGTGCCATCCATTCTAGGCAATCCAATCATATAGGTTTGCTTATTGTTATGCTTAGTTTCCCATGTTGAGGGATGAATAGAATTCTAGACTTGTTGTTTGTAGTTTCCTATTCATATAATAATGTATGAATCTCAATGGTGAATTATTTGTTTACTTGCAATGATTACTTTTTGTGACAACTCTCCCTAAAATGCCAAGTACCCCACATTATGGATAATGTTGGGGATTAGGCTGTGCTTCCGCTGGTTATGTATGAAACCCTAGGGAGGGGTGTTACATTAATGGCATCAGAGAAAATAAATGGATGGCCACCAAAGCTACAATTTGATTCATATGTTCTAACCCTAGGTTTATGTGACCCTTTTTCCAGATGGCCCCTAAGAGAGCAGACAAGGGAAAGGGTAATGATGATGGTGCTAGCTCTGCTAGTGGGGAAAGTGGATCAAGCGAGAACAATAGGCCAACCATAGAAGATCTTGTCCAAGCACTCACCAATGTCCTAGCACAAGGCCAACATAAGCCTAGGCATCATGATCCCACTCTAGTAGACTTCTTCAAGATAAGGCCCGACTCTTTTTCGGGTGAAGGAGAAATTGATGTAGTCACCAAAGCTGAGGACTGGATGAGAGGCATGGAGCATTGCTTCCGAGACATGGACTGCCCTTAACAATATAGGGTTTGTTTTACAACCCACATGCTCAAGGGGGCAGCCCGCACATGGTGGGAAAACCTCCTCAACTCAAGGGCAGGTGATGCACCTCCATTCACATGGGAAGGGTTCGTTGAAGCCTTCCAGGGGCATTATGTGTCACACCCCGATCTCACACTAACCACTAATCACGAGATTAGGGCGCGACGGAGGGATTATCACATAAACAAATCACTGAGAACTTTTTCTTTTTAAAACCTCGTAATGGTATCCGGATTATTGCTGTAAACTAAAACATAAATAACTATTGCGGAAGCATTTCAATTAAACTGGCTAGAGAACATAAACAGAGTTTACAACATGTAACATTGTTTAACAGAACGTAGAACATAACAGTTAATTTACATCTTTTACACATTCGCCATACATACTCTCTCTCACCCACACCATGTCCCAAGGACCGAGGGGAAAGGACTAAGAGACCACTATCTAACTAACTACATATACCTTCTACTGACTAGGGTGGTAAGATCCTTCAGATTCCTGGAACTGTCGCTGACCTGCAAATGTTTGAGTAGAGGAGTGAGCCTACTCGCTCAGTGAATAGTTTTTCATTTAACTATCACTAAACAACTCGTTAAGTTTATTATTCAGATTAATATACAAGAAATACTACACTGAGCAGTTCTAAAACAATATAATTGAAATAACAAAGAATGTAAATATTGCATCCAAAGAATAACTACTAGAAGACTATGCTCTAGTCTTCCTTAACTCTTTCATTTATAAGGAACTCTGTGAACCTATATGATCATATTTTAACTTATGCCCTGATCTTATGCAGTGTACTCTGCATAAGAGACTCGCAGTGCACTACGACCACACCGTACAAGAATTAGCGACACACCCGGGAAATGCTAAGTCTGACTTCTTGTCCTGGTTTGCACAGGACTCTCAGGCGCTCAAGGGCCTCAGGCTCACAAGGGCCTCACTTCACTCTCAAAAGAGTGTACTCTAGACTCCTCCTCTAACCTGAGTACACAGGCGCAGGGAGTCAACACTGGGTTACCACCAGAATTACTCAACCGGTTGGTGTTGGATAACCCTTCTGTCCTCGTGCCACCAGAATTACTCAACCGGTTGATTTTGGACACGAGTTTCACCCCTAAGGTGCAGACCTCTCAAAGGGGTTCTACGGTGTTCAGGGCACCTAAGTTTAACATTAACATTATAGGTACATTTTAAACAGAAATCATAACTCATTTAACATTTCTCACAAGGCTCACACGGCCTGCCATATCATATCATAAGAAACATCATAACTCATGTATTCAACATATATCATATCTCAGTAACATTCCTTTCTAGGGCATGTCATATCTCATCACCTGCAATTTACGAGATATGTATTGTGAAAATAAGAAACCCTATAGTTTATATATACCAACTCAAAGAGAATAAGCATGTAAAGTTAAATGCACAAGAAACATACAATTCAACAGTTAAGCATCACCACATCTAATACTGAGAATTTTGATATCAAAATACTTGATTCATTGTACACCCTATTCTTAGGGTTTCAGTTACCTCATTCACTTATCACATGGCAACACCCTATCCTTATATCATGCATGCAGGCAAATTTAAAATTCATAAATATCCCAAATTCAAGTCAATTTGGCACGTGCATATTGAATTCATTCAATTGAACATCTTAGTGCACTGCTAAGAGTAATTTACTTCACATATAAGAAATCATCTGTAGTATTTCTATTCCAGTAATTGTATTAAGAACTTTTGGTTTCCATTGCACCAAATAAAATCATTGAACTGTTCTACACTGATCAAAAGCTGTTCTAGATCATGTATAATCATACAGAAGCAATTTATAAAATAAAATTCAAGTTTCATCAAATACTGATAAAACGCTTGATAACCACTGATATCAGTGCAAAAATGCACAGTTTACCGAAAAATTCCAACGAAGGAGTTAAATGATGATAACTAAATGAACTCCTACTCACCGCGTTTCGAACTGTCCGGGTTCGTCCGGAATTGCGTTCAAGACCGGATTTTGGGCGATTTTGGATTGTCTTCTTCCTTTGATTTATTGGTTTACTATTCCTACAACTCAGCAGCAGAACAATAGAATAACTTCTTCACGAACAAAGTCTAAAATTGGTTCAATTGATAGCTAACTCTTGATCTAGGGCTGTGGATCCGTACCTGGGCCTTAAGGCCGAACTCCATGGCATCGTTTCGAGGTGCTGGCCACGCCCAAGGCATTCCTGGACGGACCTACTGTAAGCAAGCAACCGTTTCCCCCATGAACAGGTTGAAGGGGAGCTCAACTACGGCTGAATCGAAGGCTAACAGCTACGAATTCCTGCTTAGGAACCTCGGACGAGCTCAAGGGCACCGATTTGGTGCTGCTCCTTGCGCCCAGGAAGGCTCATGGCCGCTACTCAGCTGCTGGCCGACGCAGTACCTGCAAGGGGGTGCCACCCTAGGCGTTGGGGCCGTTATTTGGAGGTTAGGGTGAAGAAGACGACCACCAATGGATAGTTGATCATTGGCCGAACTCAAAGCTAGCTTTTACTTGCCATTTCGTGGGCTCAAGATGGCGCTTGGCCGGCCGTAGCAGCTGCTGATCGCAGCTCTGTAGGTCGGCGCCTGCTAGGTTAGGGCAGAATAGAAGAGGAAGAGAGGAAGGAGAAGGGTAGAGGAAGGTGAACGGAGGTGAAAAACTGCTCGAGACAAGCTACCAGGCTCAAACGGCCACCCCCTCCTCTGCCCTAGCTGCAGGTCGGGCGAGGTACAGAGCGCCGCTTGCGACTGCTCCTATTCTAATGATCGGGAAGGAGATGAAAAAATATATATATATAAGGTAGCCGACCCACTTAAAGGGGTAAAGATCAAATAAAATGGAAAATTTGCAAAAATCAGCCCATAAGACTTAAAAATGTCATATCTAGTACATCAGATGCCCGATTTGGATGATTTCTCTTGCAACTTTTCAAGAACGGGATTCTCTACAACCTTGAAGCGGGAAAACATACTAATTGGACTGTCTCACCTGATCAAAGCATTAAATGCATCAGTGAGTACTTAATCCAACTTAATTAACCTAACGATCATCATTGCTATTATCATTAATTGCCTCAGGTGATTAAATCTCAACCATTGAATCACATCTTAACTTATCATGATTATCCATGATGTTTAACAGAGTTCTTAGCACTAATAAAGGTACTTACTGATTAATCACAGAGTGGGTCATAACAATCTCCCTCCCTTATAAGAATTTCGTCCCGAAATTCCTTAAAGAGAAAAGAAAACTTGTTATGCATATCTGACTCAAGCTCCCGCGTGGCTTCCTCTAGTTATGATTCCTCCACAAAACCTTCACTAATGGTATCTCATGATTCTTGAGCTTCTTGATTCTCTGATCAACTATTTGTACTGGTCCCTCAACATAGGACACATCTGATCTGAGCTGTGCGGGTTCTGGGTCTACTATCTTTTCTGTACTAGGATAGCATTTCTTCCACATAGATACATGAAACACATCATGTAGATTTGACAAATCAGATGGAAATTCTAACCTATAGGCTACAGGTCCAATCCTCTCAATAATAGAATACGGGCCCATACACCTAGGAGTCAGTTTGCCTCTCTAGGAAAACCTCAACATTCCTTTCCATGGTGAAACTTTCGGATACACTTCATCACCAACCTGAATCTCAAGTGGTCGACGCCTCTTCTCGGCATGACTCTTATGTCTATCATGTGCAACTTTCAACTGTACTTTGATCACAGTAATTTTTTTCAGTGGTCAAATCCACTATCTCTAATCCATGAATCTGCCTTTCACCTACCTCATATCAACATATGGATGATCTACACTTTCTGCCAAACAGAGCTTCATACTGAGCCATAGCAAGACTAGAATGGTGACTATTATTGTATGAAAACTCTATAAGGCTCAAGTGTTCTTCCCAACTTCCACTGAAATGCATGAGACATGCTCTCAGCATGTCCTTAAGAGTCTGAATGGTCCTCCCAGACTGATCATTCGTCTGTGCGTGGAAAGTTGTACAGAATCTCAACTTGTGCCCAAAGCATGATGCAACTGATTCCAAAACCTAGATGTGAACTTAGGATCCTTATTTGGTATAATTGAAACTGGGATACCATGCAACCTGACTATCTCATCCATATATATCTTAGTCAACTTCGGGACATCAAAGGTTGACTTAATATGAAGAAAGTGAGCAGACAAAATTAGTCTATCCACAATCATTCATATCAAGTCATAACCTCTAGGTTTCCTGGTTAACCCTACCACAAAATCCATTGTGATATGTTCCCATTTCCATTCTGGTATAGGAAAAGATTGCAAGGTACCTACAGGTTTCTGGTGCTCAGCCTTAACCTGCTGACACACTCTGCACCTAGTCACGTACTCAGCTACATTCTTTGTTATACCAGGCCACCAATACAACTCCTTGAGATTCATGTACATCTTAGTGTTACCTGGATACATGGCATACATCGATACATGTGCCTCCTCAAGAATCTTTTCTTTCAAATCACTATCTCGAGGTACACAACATATCATGCAATACAACACACCATCATCTAAAAACTTGAACTCTGGTCTCTTCCCCTGTCATGTCATGCATGGTCTGGTTTAACTCACTATCACCCTATTGTAGTTCCTTGATCTGATAATAAGAAGTAGGCTTGACTTGCATCTGTGCAATCAAACCACTCTTCTCTGTCACTCCTAAGTCTAAGTTCAACTTCTACATCTCTATTAGCAGGTCTCTCTTGAAACATGCCATAGAGAATGCATCAGCTACAAAACTAGACTTCCTGCTTAGGGCATCAGCTACCACATTCGTCTTCCCAGGGTGACAGTCTATCGTCACATCATAAAGATAGTGACGATGTGTCATAAGAGCATGAACTACAACAGATATCTCCAAAACATGTATCAGGTAATACTCCTCATTCTATGCTACTTACTTCATGTTATTACCGTAAGAATTTATTTCAAATTACACTTCAGTTATGTTATATTTCTCCTTTTGTTTCAAACACACTTGTTACATTTCAATTTATATCTTACTCTTTTCTCCAAGTCATTTTCATGTTGTTTGTCTACCTTTCAGATTGGCTACATTTAAACCATGGATCACTATCAGTGCTAGATTACTTTTCATAGAACAAATCTCATGATCTTATTTTATAGAGATGCTAGTATTCAAAGTCAAATCACTAGCAACATCCCTTGAACTACTACAACTCTAAACATTCTAAGGTTTGGTCATTATCAACAACACGACGTTATTGTGATGTGATTTTACTTCCTTAGTTTGAAATTTAAACTTGGATCTCATAAATTTTTTACTAAAAACTTCCTTGTCTTATCACTGGAATCTCCTTTCTCTCATTTGGACATTTAGATACATTACATTCTCAATTCACCTTGCTAGGGTTTCATCATCATATTGTGTATCATTATTTCGTTCAATTAGACGTCTCTACCATGGTAGATATGCAACATATATGATGCATTCACTTTCTAACTTACGCGGTTGTTCTTTATTTTAGAAACAAGTTAGTTAGTCTATTGAGACTCAGAATTTCAAGGTAGTATGTATGAATGTATTAAACTTTATAATAAAGATATGCATTCCATACTCTCAATTATGTCATGTAATCCTCATTCCTTAATCAAAATCATCATTTTTAACATTTCTCTTAATTCAACTAAGTTTCTTATCCTGGTCTTATGATTTACATAAAACTCTTTATTTCTATATACTTGTTGTATATTTAATTTTTTTTTCTTTGCTTTGAAGTACATAAAAATACATTTACTATATTCCATGATCCATTCCATGGTTAATTCTTACTACCTTATCCCTTGCATACTTTTCTTAGAGTTCATATAATACAAATCAGTAAATTTAATTTGAACCTTATATCGTGTCCCTTTATTTCCAATTAAGAATTGCTCATATGAGACTCCAACATTGGGCCTCTGATATCAGTTCCAGCTACTTCTTAGCTGCTCTAATCTTTCCCTTACATCTCAATATCTCAGCGTATGTACATTCTCACTATGCTTCGGGTCCAAATTATCCAGAGTCTATTCTTATTATACTGTTAATAGGAGTCATTAAATCCCAGTAACGCATCCTGCCAGCCGGACCAGGCTGAACCTATAGTCCTGAAGCCAAGAGCTACTCGAGATTAACTAACTCCTATTGATCTCAAACATGTGGAAATAATATCCATTTAGGGAAAATACATTTAAACAATCGTCTAGTCTACTTGATACAGAGAATATAAATAATAAATAAATCATTTCATAACACACAACAACATAAAAGAATCATGTTTACTTTACAAACTGAAATTCTAATTTCATGCATATAAGAGAATTTCTAGGGATCTCTAATCAAATAAGCAATATAAAACAAGAGTTGTATTGCATCCTATATTTAATCTCTTACTCTTACATTAATTTCTGATTCTTAACCCTAAGATTTCTAGGGTTTCTCTCTAGCCTATCCTTCCTCTTCATACCTGGCCAGGGTATTCAGAGAAGAATAGACAGAGTAGCTTGATACTGGTCAATCTAAGTATTCAGACACGTGGCCAGGGTATCTAAACACTCAGACCTCCCAGAGCTAAAACACATCATTTCCTATTTATCTCACTTATAACTCTATCTTTCGATCCTAATGATTCCAGATGACTCAGGTTAAACTCTCAACTTGATCCTCGTGACCACATCATCTTCCTATTATCTACAATACTATAACAGAACACTTCCTGTTATAAAATTGCAGTTAGAAGGAAGACACCTAAATCCTAATCCTATTGGTCTCTTATCGTCCCCTGACTTTGACTTAGAGTAACTATGTACTCAACCTATGCTCTGATACCAAGATGTCACACCCCGATCTCACACTAACCACTAATCACGAGATTAGGGCGCGATGGAGGGATTATCACATAAACAAATCACTGAGAACTTTTTCTTTTTAAAACCTCATAATGATATCCGGATTATTGCTGTAAACTAAAACATAAATAACTATTGCGGAAGCATTTCAATTAAACTGGCTAGAGAACATAAACAGAGTTTACAACATGTAACATTGTTTAACAGAACGTAGAACATAACAGTTAATTTACATCTTTTACACATTCGCCATACATACTCTCTCTCACCCACACCATGTCCCAAGGACCGAGGGGAAAGGACTAAGAGACCACTATCTAACTAACTACATATACCTTCTACTAACTAGGGTGGTAAGATCCTTCAGAGTCCTGGAACTGTCGCTGACCTGAAAATGTTTGAGTAGAGGAGTGAGCCTACTCGCTCAGTGAATAGTTTTTCATTTAACTATCACTAAACAACTCGTTAAGTTTATTATTCAGATTAATATACAAGAAATACTACACTGAGCAGTTCTAAAACAATATAATTGAAATAACAAAGAATGTAAATATTGCATCCAAAGAATAACTACTAGAAGACTATGCTCTAGTCTTCCTTAACTCTTTCATTTATAAGGAACTCTGTGAACCTATATGATCATATTTTAACTTATGCCTTGATCTTATACAGTGTACTCTGCATAAGAGACTCGCAGTGCACTACGACCACACCGTACAAGACTTAGCGAAACACCCAGGAAATGCTAAGTCTGACTTCTCATCCTAGTCTGCACAGGACTCTGAGGCACGCAAGGGCCTCAGGCTCACAAGGGCCTCACTGCACTCTCAAAAGAGTGTTCTCTAGACTCCTCCTCTAACCTGAGTACACAGGCACAGGGAGTCAACACTGGGTTACCACCAGAATTACTCAACCGGTTGGTGTTGGATAACCCTTCTATCCTCGTGCCACCAGAATTACTCAACCGGTTGATGTTGGACACGAGTTTCACCCCTAAGGTGCAGACCTCTCAAAGGGGTTCTACTGTGTTCAGGGCACCTAAGTTTAACATTAACATTATAGGTACATTTTAAACAGAAATCATAACTCATTTAACATTTCTCACAAGGCTCACACGGCCTGCCATATCATATCATAAGAAACATCATAACTCATGTATTCAACATATATCATATCTCAGTAACATTCCTTTCTAGGGCATGTCATATCTCATCACCTGCAATTTACGAGATATGTATTGTGAAAATAAGAAACCCTGTAGTATATATATACCAACTCAAAGAAAATAAGCATGTAAAGTTAAATGCACAAGAAACATACAATTCAACAGTTAAGCATCACCACATCTCATACTGAGAATTTTGATATCAAAATACTTGATTCATTGTACACCCTATTCTTAGGGTTTCAGTTACCTCATTCACTTATCACATGGCAACACCCTATCCTTATATCATGCATGCAGGAAAATTTAAAATTCATAAATATCCCAAATTCAAGTCAATTTGGCACGTGCATATTGAATTTATTCAATTGAACATCTTAGTGCACTGCTAAGAGTAATTTACTTCACATATAATAAATCATCTGTAGTATTTCTATTCCAGTAATTGTATTAAGCACTTTTGGTTTCCATTGCACCAAATAAAATCATTGAACTGTTCTACACTAATCAGAAGATGTTCTAGATCATGTATAATCATACAGAAGCAATTTATAAAATAAAATTCAAGTTTCATCAAATACTGATAAAACGCCTGATAACCACTGATATCAGTGCAAAAATGCACAGTTTACCGAAAAATTCAAACGAAGGAGTTAAATGATGATAACTAAATGAACTCCTACTCACCGCGTTTCGAACTGTCCGGGTTCGTCCGGAATTGCGTTCAAGGCCGGATTTTGGGTGATTTCGGATCGTCTTCTTCCTTTGATTTATTGGTTTACTGTTCCTGCAACTCAGCAGCAGAACAGCAGAATAACTTCTTCACGAACAAAGTCTGAAATTGGTTCAATTGATAGCTAACTCTTGAGCTAGGGCTGTGGATCCGTACCTGGGCCTTAAGGCCGAACTCCATGGCATCGTTTCGAGGTGCTGGCCATGCCCAAGGCACTCATGGACGGACCTGCTATAAGCAAGCAACCGTTTCCCCCATGAACAGGTTGAAGGGGAGCTCAGCTACGGCTGAATCGAAGGCTAACAACTACGAATTCCTGCTTAGGAACCCCGGACGAGCTCAAGGGCACCAATTTGGTGCTGCTCCTCACGCCCAGGAAGGCTCTTGGCCGCTACTCAGCTGCTGGCCGACGCAACACCTACAAGGGGGTGCCACCCTAGATGTTGGGGCCGTGATTTGGAGGTTAGGGTGAAGAAGACGGCCACCAATGGATAGTTGATCATTGGCCGAACTCAAAGCTAGCTTTTACTTGCCATTTCGTGGGCTCAAGATGGTGCTTGGCCGGCAGTAGCAGCTGCTGATCGCAGCTCTGTAGGTCGGCCCCTGCTAGGTTAGGGCGGAATAGAAGAGGAAGGGAGGAAGGAGAAGGGTAGAGGAAGGTGAACAGAGGTGAAAAACTGCTCGAGACAAGCTACCAGGCTCAAACGGCCACCCCCTCCTCTGCCCTAGCTGCAGGTCGGGCGAGGTACAGAGCGCCGCTTGTGGCTGCTCCTGTTCTAATGATCGGGAAGGAGATGAAAAAAAAATATATATATATATAAGGTAGCCGACCCACTTAAAGGGGTAAAGATCAAATAAAATGGAAAATTTGCAAAAATCAGCCCAAAAGACTTAAAATGTGATATCTAGTACATCGGATGCCCGATTAGGATGATTTCTCTTGCAACTTTTCAAGAACGGGATTCTCTACAACCTTGAAATGGGCAAACATACTAATTGGATTGTCTCACCTGATCAAAGCATTAAATGCATCAGTGAGTACTTAATCCAACTTAATTAACCTAACGATCATCATTGCTATTATCATTAATTGCCTCAGGTGATTAAATCTCAACCATTGAATCACATCTTAACTTATCATGATTATCCATGATGTTTAACAGAGTGCTTAGCACTAATCAAGGTACTTACTGATTAATCACAGAGTGGGTCATAACATTATGTATCTGAAGCAATGATTGAGAAGATGGAGCTAGAGTTTGCCAATATGGCTCAAGTGGGTGACATGACTGTTACCCAATACGCCATGAAGTTCAGGGTCCTCCAAAAGTATGGCCATGATCATGATGAAACACGTAGTACAAAGAAATTCATCCGAGGACTCAAGCCCGACTTGAGTTTTGCCTTGTCAGGAAGAGGCCATAGAATCCTCCAGGCAGCCCTAGAGCTTGAAGACCACCCTGGACGGTCCTACAAGAAAGAAGTCCCCCAAAAGAATAACCAATACCAGCCTCCCAACAACCCTAAGAGAAAGGTACCTGAACCTACAGTTGAAGTTGAGAAGCCCCAATGCCCGACGTGCAAGAAAAACCATGCAGACCCATGCAGGTATGGTACGGGTGCATGTTACTATTGTGGAGAAACCGGACACCTCAAGTCAAACTGCCCTATGCTCACAAAGAAGGACCAAGACCAGAACAAGGGCCACCCTCCACCTACCAAAAGACAACTAGAATCTTCACTATGGAAGTAGAGAAGGAAGATGAAAAGTGATGTAATAATTAGCTTACGTTCATTTGAACCTTTTTATGAAATAAATTCACTTTCCATGCAAATTTCATTGATGTGTTTATTATATGAAGAAGTAACAAAAATCCTAAGGTGGGTAGTACCCTAGGAAATTTCGAGGACGAAATTTGTTTTAAGGTGGGTTGAATTGTCACATACCAAATTTCATATACAATTTAAAAGATTTATTGGGACTTTTCCCAAATAATAAATAATTGAGGGGTTTGATACGAAAAGGCCATGGAAATACTCCTTTAGAAAAATAAAGTGAGAAAAACGAAAATAAGACTATAAGTATACTTTCTCTCATATGCATGCTATAATGAGTTGCAATTACCACAAAATGTTGAATATAAGATTTCCTTTTCACCTTTTCTCTCTCCTATCTATTATTATGATTAAAAGAAAAAGATAAAAAGTGGAAATGCTTGAGATACGAATTTATCACCTTGAGATGATCTTTCTTGGCCAATAAGCCCCCTATTTCCTTATATAACTTTTAATAAGAAGGAGTAACCAATAATCGCTTTTCCTCTTTCCTCCAAGTTAGTTGCTCAAAAAGGTGTGAAACTAATAATCAATGACGTTTCAGTGGTTAGTAATTACTCATCACTATTTGTAGACTCAAAGAAACGAGTATGGGAAGATATTGCATATTTTTGACCCATTTATATGCATAAAACAAGGAAAATCACTTTTAATAAATTAATGGGCATTATATGGACAAAATGGAAAACTAGGTATATGGAAAGAGTCTAGACACCATTATGAATGTATGGTTCAAATTTGGTCTTCTTTTGACTTAGTTTGACCCCTCAAATCTTTTTGGAAAGGTTTTCTTAAAGTTTAATTGGATTTTGACTACAATTTCATTTATTGCGTTGAATTGGCCTATAGTCCGGATTTATCCCCCTGTCACACGGTCCATTTTCTTTCTTTCTGTCTATGCGCACATCAACAGCCATCCATCACAGATCTATTGGTCCCCGAGCTCCACTGCTCCTCAGCACCTGCGCCTACGCTCGTTGGGTGCAGTTTCCTTCCAGGAACATAGTGGGAAGGTTGACTCTTCCAGATGAGCAGTGAATGTGGTCCAAGATCAGACTTGCAAAACTCCTGTCAGTCGGCTCCTTACCATGGAGCAACACAGAAGATCCCAGGTCATTGAATGACCACAACACCCCTACACCCGAATGATTCCATCTTACTGCTCAGGGGTATTGTCGGGTTTTGCTTTTGATTTAATTGCAGGCTAGTACGCCCACATGGCTTTTTCTTGGATTCCCATTGGCCATCATTTCAAAAATTCGTAGTAATTCAACCGTTTGTCAGAAAATTATGAATAAATAGTTGTTGGATTTGGTTTTTTGAGTAGAATACGATTTTAAGGTTTCCAGACCATGTTTTGATCTCTTGTTTTGATGTTTTGTTGGAAAAGATATTTTGGACTCTTGAAACCCTAATCATGTGTTAAGGTGATTAATGAGACCTTGGTCCACTCGGATTTTCTTAATATAATGATGTTGATTCATTAGACTGATCCACATGCACTCAAGCCCTAAATCACCTAAGATCAATACTATGTATTGATTCATTATGTTTAAATGATTATGGACAAGTTTGTAGAGCTAAGTCAAGGGAAGGTTTTGACCTAGATCTGACTCAAGGATCATCCTTGCTCCAAGGTAAACGGGCCATGCTGCTGAGCACAAATATTTATGATTGCTTGCATGTTAAATATAAAATAGACATTATTGTTTCAAGTTTAATGTTATAATCATGTTCAATATATCATTGCTTGTTGATTGCCACATGCTATGTCTTATGTTATAATGCTCACCATGATTATTGTTATCATTAAAGAATCATGAAAATCATGTTAATAATCAAGTGGGAGAAATCCCATCATGTTTAAAATATCATGTTAATGGGGAGAAATCCCTTCATGTTATGATTAGAGAATCATGATTTATGTTAATGTCAACATCATGTTAATGGTCAAGTAATTGTAATTGAAATAGTCTTGTTGTGCTCCCGATCATGGCCTCAAAAGGGTCATTAAGGGCTTTCCTAGCATCAAGGGCTTTCCTAGCTACCATGTGCTCCTAAGGGGGTGTCACAGAGGGATGCATAAGATTTCTTTTCAATTCTTTATGTTAATAATGATGAGTCAAGAATGATTAAAGTTAATTCATGTCAATTTCCTTACATGTCAAGTATATTTACTTTGTTTATCTTATAAAGTGCCAGTACCGTTTACTGATGTGTTGTTTTTCCCTTTTCATGGTTGGGGACGTGATGTCCCTAGGATTTGGAGCAAGTAAGGACTCGAGAAGGGTAAGACAAGACTAGAAGACATCCAAGAGTTATCTGGTGGGGTGCCATCCATTCTAGGTGATCCAATCATATAGGGTTGCTTATTGTTATGCTTAGTTTCCCATGTTGAGGGATGAATAGAATTCTAGACTTGTTGTTTGTAGTTTCCTATTCATATAATAATGCATGAATCTCAATGGTGAATTATTTGTTTACTTGAAATGATTACTTTTTGTGACAACTCTCCCTAAAATGCCAAGCACCCCACATTATGGATAATGTTGGGGATTAGGTTGTGCTTCCGCTGGTTATGTATGAAACCCTAGGGAGGGGTGTTACATTAATTCACTTAGATCCTTCTCAAGGCTATAATGTGGGTGATGTGAGGTTTAAAACCTCACTTTCACCTTACATTACTACCCTCGACCCCTAATTACCCTAGGAGTTCCTATCCTATAAACCTAGATTTGAGTCGATCCTAATTGAATTCCACCTAAGCCCCAACCCAATTGAGCCTCATAAGTGTACGTAGGAGGTGTTAGGGACTAGTTACCTTGTACAAAACCCATCCTATCCATGGCCAGTTAGTAGTTTAGGGCAATTCATTAGCCTCTAGATTGTTGTTTGGTTTGGTCATCTAAATGAAAGCATAATGTTCACATGTCATCACCCTCAACCTCATTGATAAGTGCATCCCCTAAACAACCCACACTACCCTTTATTGCAATTAAGACCCTAATTTCCTTCTTTCTTAGCTAGTGTTAGCTTAGTTAGCTCTTTACTTAGTTAGTTAGTTCATTTCTTAGTTCTTGCTTTGCTCTTGTTAGTTTAGGTCTTTATTTTCTTTTTTGGTTTGTTTTCTAGTTTAGTTTAGTGTAGACCTCTTCTTGCTTGCCTTAGCATCATTTGTTCTTTTCTTACTTGCCTTGTCTTTTCTTGGTCAGTAGAATTAACTATCTACAGTAACTTAGGTTTTGATTTTTATTTGTTTTTCTTTACTTGCTTGTTTGATCCATATTAATGTAATAATCAAATCAACCATCAAACCCTTAACCCTAGACTCCATGGTAGGAACCTAGCCCAAAGTGTAATGGAACAACCATTGTGCTTTTCATTTTAGTAGTTACTCTTTCATGCTTATTGATGGATGTTTTTATTTTGTGCAACACCACTAAAAATCCTAGAGATGATGAGTCTCTAAGTTTAGCCTTGCTAGTACTATGGTAAGAACTCCACCCACATGTGCTAAGACATGTGGAAGTCTTATCGTAGTATAGTTAAGGGTCGAATCCTCGGGACAACGGTCTTGACGAAGTCAAGATGGAAAACGTTTAGCCTTTACTTATCAACTTAAAGATTGATATTTAGATCGAAAGTTTGATTTGGTTGTTTTAAACTAAGTACAAAGAAAGTAAAGCAAGAAAGTAAATAAAGTAAGTAAATCTTAAGAGTTAACAAATGATGATGCATCACTGGGGTTAAGCAGGTATTTACCACCGCTACACATGCATTGTATATGTACTAAGCAAGACTTATAAGCTAGATGCATGGATGTTTCCACAAGACCGATGCCTTATAAGACAAGAGCGATGCGTTGCATCCAAGGGTGTTCCACAAGACCGATGCCCACATAAGACAAGAGCGATGCATTGCACCCTTCGATGTTCCACAAGACCAATGCCCATATAAGAAAAGGGCAATGCATCTCATCCTCCAAGGGTTAAGTAACTCTCATGCGGTACATCACTACGCGTCACTGAAGGATGTAGTCTCCGAAGAGAGAATCTTACTCAACCTCAAGAAATGTGCATCTAAAACTAACAAGCGAGCGATAATTACCAAATCGAATAGCGTCCTTGTAGGCCTAGTCTCCTATTCGGATAACCTAGCTACGAGAAGTGCGGGAATGATGCAACGCCAGCCATTCCCGAACAAATGGTCACATGCTTTACATCATTCCCCTCGCAAAGTGTGTTCCTCGACTTACCAAAGGTCTCTTCCATACAGATGGGAGTGTGCCAAATGATAGTGAGTTTACTCCACTCTTTGAGATACACTTCTAGACACCGAAACGGATGCGTGGTGGATACACACACCAGAAACCAACACTAAATCGGTATTCAAGCCTCGATAGCGGTCGTAGACAAACCACAACGAAAGACAATAAATGCATACAAGAACGTGGCCATCATTCGAGCATGTGTGAAACGATTTAGTATTAAAACGAAATGATAACATCTTTTTTACAGTACAAAATACAAAACATGGGCAGCGGGGCTAGTCCCCGCGCCCCAGTGGATGGAACTACTCGCTCCTCATAGAGGGAGCAACAAAGAAGGAGGCAAGAAGAGATAGAAAGAACATCATCTCCACTGAGGAGAGAAGGTTGAACCCTTGGTGGAGAGAGCAACGATCTCCACCCCTTGTAGCTTGCTTGATGACGGATCTTCTCCTCTCACCTTCCTTGTTGATGAGAGAGAAAGTAGCTTGCAATGGACGTGAGTCTCAGACCGGAAGCCTCGAGTGATGGATGGAGTTGTTCTGGTAGTGGAGAGACAGCCTCTGGACGTCTGGACTCCCCTCCATGGACGGCCCTGAGGTCTTATTTATAGGCTTTGAGTGAGATCCAAACGGTTTGGAGACCGTTTGGGCTCAAACGGTCTTGGGACCGTTTGGCGTCATACGGTCTTGAGATCGTTTGGCGTCAGACGGTCTTGAGATCGTTTGGCGTCAGACGGTCTTGGGACCGTTTGGCGTCAAACGGTCTTGAGACCGTTTGAGCTCCATGCGGTCTTGGGACCATTTGGCTTCATGCGGTCTTGGGACCGTTTGGCTTCATGCGGTCTCGGGACCGTTTGGCTTCATGCGGTCTCGGGACCGTTTGAACTCCATGCGGTCTTGGGACCGTTTGGCTTCATGCGGTCTCGGGACCGTTTTAACTCCATGCGGTCTTGGGACCGTTTGGCTTCATGCGGTCTCGGGACCGTTTGAACTCCATGCGGTCTTGGGACCGTTTGGCTTCATGCGGTCTCAGGACCGTTTGAACTCCATGCGGTCTTGGGACCGTTTGGCTTCATGCGGTCTCGGGACCGTTTGAACTCCATGCGGTCTTGGGACCGTTTGGCTTCATGCGGTCTCGGGACCGTTTGAACTCCATGCGGTCTTGGGACCGTTTGGCTTCATGCGGTCTCGGGACCGTTTGAACTCCATGCGGTCTTGGGACCGTTTGGATCCACTCGACCCTTGGGCTGGTTTATTCTTTTGTTATTTTTTTGTGCTTTTTCTGCAATTATAAAAGGAAAAGTTAGTTTGATGATGTATTTACAAAAAAGGGGTAAAATTAGGTTTAAGTACAATATAAATGTAGAAAGAGTATGGAAAACTAAGGAGAAAGACTAAGATAAACTACTAAAATAGGAGGTTATCACCCCCCCTAACTTAGAGTCTAGCTTGTCCTCAAGTTAGATAGAGCTGAGACATGAAATGGCGCGGCGATCTTAATTAAAATTTCCATACTCTTGCTCCAATTCTTGACCTGAGTTCCCCAGGGGTCGTATCGAGGCTTATTGCATGCCTTGATCCTTTTGGATTTCGAGAGTTGCTCGGATTTCAGGTTTTTCCGTATCTCAAAGTTTGCCTTGGGACCACATTTATTTTGTGCATGCCGTTGACTCTAATCAACTTTATACCTCTATGGAAACCTATTGGAAGCTAGAGAGGGTATGAGGGTTGGCTAAAGGCTTTGAAGTGTAACTCCCCTTCGAGTGAGGGAGGGGCTGTCTATGCTTTTTAGGATCTCACTACCGGACACGACACATCTGCCTTTATGAGGGCAGCTGAATGTACCGGCCGGGCAAGTCCTTTATTAGCCTTTTCATATACTTGGAACTTTTAGGGTTTCACTACCGGACGCGACGCATCTGCCTTTGTGAGGGCAGCGGAATGTGCCGGCCGGGTGAGCCCTTTATCAGTTCTTTATATAGGTCCTTATTCGTGGCACAACTCTCATGATTTTATTCGTCTCTCTGGCTTTTATTCAAAAACTCACAGGCTTTGGTTTTGGGATGAGGATTTATTTTGGGCGGCCAAGCCTCTTTTATTTTGAAGAGAGGAAAGTTGTTCTTAAAGTTTTTCAGCATGCATTTATTTGGTTTGTGGTCCACTTGCAGAGCTTTTTGACTTGGAAGTTGCCTGATTTCCCTCTCATCCTTGAGATCTCGGCTTATTTCTGCCCTGATTTTGACCTATGGAGAGTCAGATAAAGAAATGGAGCAAAAATATAGGATCCATAGTGGATGGGGGTTGATAAATCGCCATTTGATGTCTAAGTGCTAAATACTTGTAGAGACTAACATGATTCTAGAGTTAGTTGAGGTGATTAAAAAGAATTTGTAAACAGAATCTTGAAAGAATAAAAAGAATTTGTAAAACAAAAGAAATGTATGGAAAGTGTTTAGAGAAAAAGAAGGGAGTATAGAAGTTGATACCTAGCCCTTGTCTAATGTATCCCCCCCTAACTTATCACACACTCTGTCCCCAGAGTGGCAAAGTGATAGGTTGAGAAAACATTAGAACAAGGGTTGCAGGTTAAGGTAGATTGTCGGTTGCCCCTGGAGAACGCAGTAGTGTAGATGCGAACTGCCCACGTAAGGCGTGGTAATCCACGTCCGTCATTTCCTCCACTGGTCTTTGGAGAACGATTATAGTGTACATCCAGTAGAGGACGTGGAAGCCGCAGTCGTTGGATTGTCGTATTTGCTGGGGGCACTTATGGCAGAAGGCGGGGCGGCTGAAGTGCTCAGTGTTGTATGCCCTAGTGTGCTGACTCAGAAGTTCGATTAATTTCATAGCACACTCCTTTGCCATTTCTTCTGTCGGCGTCTTGGGCGTTACGACGTATTGTCGTTGTCGGGCATTGAACTGGCTGTCGGAACTGTTGTATATTGTAGTGGTTCCGGTGTGGAGATTGGTTGCCAGAAGGAGCCAGTGCTCGTGATGTAGGATCGGTAGCATGATGAACTTCAGCGTTGTATGTTGAAGATATGCAATCAATGCTTCTATTGTGCCGAATTTTTTCAGTTTGAGCAGATCGTCTTTCATGTACGGGGACGCCATATATGTATCGGGATTGTGTTGGCCAATCTGAGATTGGTAAGCGGCCATGAGGCTGCAAGAAAGTTGCCCCTTATCTTGTAAAGTCTCTCGCAAAGAATCAGCCATTACGATAATGTCTTGAGATATGAATACGATGCCGTCTTTTTCTGCGGAGAGTTTTGCCATGATTATGCGTATTTCAAGGTCGTTTAGACCCTTGCAAGAATCGCGATCGAAATCAGGAAAAGTTGGTGTAGTTGTGTACGCGGGGTCTTTCTTGCTGGTGTCTTCTTTGGGCAACTTGTTTTGTTCTGACTCTTCCAGAACTTGGCGGAAAGGTCGCCGCTGTCGACGTTGCACAGCTGAGTAAAGATACCGTGGAACATCATCTGGTGACATAGTCGGATCGTTGAAAAATCTTCTGTCACAGATGAGTTCCATGGCGTAGCGTCCTCTTAGCGAATGGAAGTCTTCAGCTGCCAAGTCTGTGAATGGGATTTCCTGGTTAAGCGCTTGAATATGTCTGATGGTATAGAAGGCGCTGTCCCCGGATCCCGTGGTGGCTTGAACTGGAGGGTTAATGATTCTAAACCATGGTTGGCTCCAGTCTTGGCGAAGAGAAGGGCGTACAGCCCAGATTACTTTAAGCAGCCGGAAGGGTATACACCGAGCTTCACCTGCTGCGTCTCCGATAAAGTTAATTATGCCGGATGGTAGCTCGGCGGTATTGAAGTTGTAGACTTTGGCATCCCTTGCCGCGGTGTCCACTATCATAAAGAGCCAGTGTCCCGAGACTTGGAAAGGCAGCGTGATATAGCGTGCCTGACGTGCTAAACCGACACGCAGCCGCTCAATCGAGCTCACCTGCAGGCTTTTGTGTAAAAGGCCAAGAGACAGTGCAGGTGAGGCGTTGAAGGCTGGTTGTATCCGTTTTTTACTTTTATATATTTCTATACAGTTGGCGAGGAGGACACGAAAAATTGACAGTGGCATCGTAGACCGGGGTCGGAGGATGCAACGAAAATCTTCGCGTGTCAACGTACGCCTGGTTTTTGTATTAATGTAAATTGTATCGTCCCCCGCTTTTGCATCGTCTACTATAGTGTTCAGGATGAAAATGTCCTGAGCATCTAAAGTAGAGATGGCTGTCCTGTCAAGATCATGCATTTTTTGTGGAAGAGGGGGGGGGGGGGGGCGGGGGGAGGTTTTGTGGTGGAGGGGAGGCGTGTTGTTCGAAGGCTTCTTCATGGCCTTTGATATTGTCATCCTGGTCGGAGGCGGAGTCAAGATCTTCGTCTGTATCTAGACTCACTCGGTCCGCGTCGTCCAGGTGAGGGGGAGAAGGTGTTGAATAGGGAAGAGGAGTTTTCGGCGAGGTAGCGCTGGCTCCTTTTATGCACTGTTGGAGCTCAGCGAATGCTGCATCTTTGGCGGCTTCTCCCATTGACCCCATAGCGGAGTAATCAAAGAATTGGTCCCCATAAGAAATGTTGACGTTATCGTGCTGTGGGGACTTGGGGTGATAGTCACTTTCCTGGTGACCTTTATCGGACCCTTTATGGGAGGGTCCTGCAACATTCCTTGGATCTTCGCCATCATCGTGCTTGTCTCCTGGAGGTGTGTCTTTATTGGAGTCAGCAGATGAATCGGAGTCTTCTTCTTCTTCATCATCATTGTCGTTGTCAGCCGTAGCTTCGTCTATTTTCTTCTTATTAGACGGCTTTTTACACCGCCGGTGAGTGGCATGTAGCTCATCGAAAGCCACCTGCAGATGCTCGTGTTTTTCGAGCAATGCGTCGTGGGCTTTTTTGAGATCTGTATATCTGTCCTCGGCGGAGAGGAGGCGTGCAGTCAGATCTGTGACTTGGGCACGTAGTTGTTGTATTTCATTGATGGTAGCCTCCTCTTGATGATGGTGGAGCTGCGTAATTGTTTCGTCGATGGTAGCCAGGCGCGAGCTTAGCTTGTCTTGGTTTTGCTCAAGTTTGCGGAGATTCTCTTGCAGAGGGTGAGTCTGGGTCGAGATCTCATCGACTTTTCTCGTCGTAGCTTCTTGCTGACGTGTTGCCTCAAGGATCAGGTCCGGCAGGTTGTTGGTGTGGCTGTTGATATGTTCAACTTGCCTAGCCACTTCATCCTGTCGTTGCTGAATACCTTGTAGGACGACAGGAAGAGCTTGATGCTGATTGTCGATCCTTGTTACCTGTTTAGTTAAATCCTGTACACAAGAAAAAAAAGAATGTAATAAGTTAGAAGGATCGGTGAGGAGGTGTCGGACAGCGTCAAATTGACGGCCGAATTCCTCACCGATGTTAGTAAAGGGGGCCCCAGAGGCGGAAGGGTGATGTGGCTGGGGCCTATGTGGGATGGTGGTAGTGTCTTGCGGAAAAGACACTGATGAAGGCCCGAACTGCGTAGTGACTGTTGATGAGGTCACCAACGGTGTCGGGGTGGTGGCGGATGTGAAGAGTGGTGGAGTTGATGATGAAGGGGTGGGGATTGTGGATGGTAATGGAGAGATGGTGAAGTCAGGCATGGAGGTGAAGAAAGGTAAGCCCGATGTTGGGGTGGGTGAAAAGGTGGATGTGAATGCTGATGTGGATGCGGAGGCGAAGGTGGTGAAATCAGGCATAGAGGTGGGGAAGGGGAAGCCCGATGTTAGGGAGGGTGGAAAGGTGGATGTGAATGCTGGCGTGGAGGTGGAGGGGAAGGCGGTGGTGGGAGCAGTGGAGAGCTGCTCGTGTAGACTCTGGATGAAAGAGTCAAGGGAGGATGTTGTGAGAATTTCATCGTTGAAATGCTCATCCTCCGGGTTGGGGCGGGATGTTGGCGTCTCCGACAGCTGCTTGGCCTGTAACAACCTTCTAGAGAGCCGTTTGACAGGGATTTTTGTAAGTCGTGCTGTCGGGGCTGTAATACTCATCTCAGTTGGACCCGCAGTTTTTTCTTTCTCGGCGGGTTTAACCGAAGCTAGCAACTTAGTAAGCTCGTCGTCAGAAAACAGGAGCTGTGTCATGTCATAGTGTGCTAGCTCTGGTAGCGGAAGGAGGGTTCTTGAAGATTTAACCATCGGGCAGAATACGTAGTGTATTTTCCCATCCTTTTCTTTGATTATGAACGAGTTTTTCAGAGATTGCTCGTTCGTAAGGATGTCGCCCTTGATTGGCGTGCATTGGGGTAGTAGCCTGTCCATCTTAAGGAATTTTATTATGGAAGTGACATGGCCCCCCAAGCAGATCTCTTTCCCTATTAGGGCAGTAGAAAATTTCTGGACCATCAATCGTCCAATGTTTACTGGCTTGTCTTTGAGGATAGACCAGAGGACAAAGAGGTCAGATATTGTGACGTTTCCTCCTTCCGATCTTGGAAAAAGCGCGCCAGATAGGATTTTGTGCAAAGTGCGCACAAATCCGGAATGTATGTTGGACGCTTTACAGGTTTTTGCGTCGTAGGTGGGAAGTCCGGTTAAGCTTTTCCAGAATGTATGGCGGTTGAATTCTGGGTGATCGGTTCCCACTAGCTTGGCCTTTTGTAGCTGCTCCGTGTCGTCGATGAACATAGAATTCAGCATATTTTCTGTCAAGACGACATCGCTACCAAAGATCTGGGTGACAATTCTTCTGTCACCCCCATCCCGTGACCTATCAGCGATGTCAACGGGCTCCTTTCTCAGAAAGGAGAAGAATTCCGCCGTAGGTTCAAAGTATGACACTTCAGGTAATGAGCACAACATGGCGAGGTTGGCTTTCTGTAGTACGCTGAAGATGCGATCTTGAATTCCCATTTTGACTAGTATGCTGGAGCAAACATACTTAGTCGGTTTGAGGGTTTTGTCAATGGAGATGGAAGGTTGTATGTATAGGTTTTGTGGTGGTGGAATTGGAGCGGTAATGGGAATGAAGGTGGTAGGGATAGTAGCTGCAGGGGTGATGGTGGAAGCGGCGTATGTGGATGGTTTGGCGAAGGGTTGGTCCATGGCGGATGAAGGGTGGACCTGTTTTCTTGCCCTTTTTGGAGGCTGCCCAGATGCAGCCTTTGCAGCCTTGTGTTTCCCCTCTGTCTCTTGGGCAGAGGAGTCCTCATCGGGGTTCGGTATGTAATCCGAACCTTCATCGTCATCCGAAGAGACATTCTCAATCTCTTCTTCAGGAGCCTCACCCAGGCATTGGGTAAGGCGGGTTATTTTGCATAGGACGTCGATGATCTTGATTTTTGGAGGGACAACTCCAGTGGTGTTGTAGGTGTCCCTGATTTGCACGAGCTTTTCTCGCTCCTCTATCATCTGCTCCCTTGTCAGAGCAGGGGCAGATCCGGAAGTCTTGTTTGATGCCATTTCTGAAAAAGATACAAGTTTCTTAGTTAGAAAAGTGGATTGAAACAATTTAGATTAAGAAACAATTTAGAAGCTTGTTAGTTTTAGGACCGTTTGATTCCAAACGGTTTGAGGACCGTTTGGTCCCAAACGGTTTGAGGACCGTTTGGTCCCAAACGGTTTCAAGACCGTTTGGTCTCGAACGGTTTCAAGATCGTTTGGTTCCAAACGATTTCAAGACCGTTTGGTCTCAAACGGTTTCAAGACCGTTTGGTCTCAAACGGTTTCAAGATCGTTTGGTCCCAAATGGTTTGAGGGCCGTTTGGTCCCAAACGGTTTCAGGACCGTTAGATTCCAAACAGTTTCAAGACCGTTTGGTTTCAAATGGTTTCAAGACCGTTTGGTCTCAAACGGTTTCAAGACCGTTTGGTCTCAAACGGTTTGAAGACCGTTTGGTCTCAAACGGTTTCAAGACCGTTTGGTCTCAAACGGTTTGAAGACCGTTTGGTCTCAAACGGTTTCAAGACCGTTTGGTCTCAAACGGTTTGAGGGCCGTTTGGTCCCAAACAGTTTCAAGACCGTTTGGTTCCAAACGGTTTCAAGACCGTTTGGTCTCAAACGGTTGCAAGACCGTTTGGTCCCAAACGGTTTCGGGATCGTTTGGAAAACCATTTGGAAAACGAAGAGTCGCAGGTTGCCGGCGCAGGGGAAGGCGAAACGGCGCGAAGGTGAGAGCGCCAGCGACCTCGACGATGACGAAGACGATAGGAAAAACGGTGACGGCGATGGAAGCGGTGGAAGAATCGGAGTTTCTTTCGACAGCGACGGTGGTAGCGGAGAAAGAGACGTTGCGCGATGGTCGAGGAGACGGCGACTGGTTCAGTGGTGGTGGCGACACAATGGCGCGGTGACGAAGGCGACAGAGGAGTCGGAGAACTTCGTTCGATGACGGCTGCGATGGCGGTGTAGGAAACGTCGGCGTGAGCGGCGTGTTTGGAGTCGCCGGACTACCTTGCGGAAGAAGGTCGAACGAACGGGTGAGCGGCTAGGGCGAATGCAACAGTAGCAGGAAGAAGACTCTTCGCACGAACGCTCTGGAGAATTCGAAGATTCGAAGAGAGAAAGATGGAGTAGGGATGGTATATATATATAGTGATTGGTTGGTGGTCTTTCGTATTCCAAACGGTTTTGAAGACCGCTTGGTCCCAAACGGTCTCAAGGTCGTTTAGTCCCAAACGGTTTGAGGACCGTTTGGTCCCAAACGGTTTGAGGACCGTTTGGTCCCAAACGGTTTCGAGACCGTTTGGTCCTAGACGGGTTTAAGACCGTTTCGAGGTAACAAAAGGGGTTATATATTTCTATGCTTTTGAGTATATATATATTTGTATATATTTTTTTTTTGTATTTTGGTTTATGGATTTTTATGTTGTTTGTTTTATATATTGTTTTTGTAGTTTTTATTATGTAGATTTTTTTGTATTTTTAGATTTAGTAATAAAAGAACTTAAAGAAAGCAAAACAAAATTAAGAGAGAATAAAACTAGAAAATAGAGAAATTGATGTTCAGGTCTTGGGTTGCCTCCCAAGAAGCGCCTTGGTTTTATGTCGCTGGCTCGACGAAGCTAAAACTTGTTATACTGCTGGCATATTTAATTGTTGATCTTTGTTCAGCCCATGTTTCGGATTTAATTCGGGTTGTCCAGCGAAAGTGCCAGCCGAAGGCTTCAATTGTGCAGCAATTTGAGCAAGCTGTGTTTCAACTGCCTTTTGTTGGGCTTGTTGATTGGCCAGCATGGTTTGCTGAGATTGCAGCATCTGTCTTATTGAAGATAGCTCATCTTCTGGCTGCGTGGTAACATTCTTCTGAGAATTTTGTTGTTGGTATTGTTGAACATGCAATTGTGGGTGAAGCGGGGGGTGAGTGTACTGGTAGTAGGCTGACTGATTTCTAGGGTAGTTAACCCTAGGGAAGTTGTTTCTTGGATTCCCTTGATTGTTTGATAACCCAGGAGGCAACCTACTGTCAAATCCCCCTTGAGTCTGGTGTTGCGGGTTTGCAGTCCCAGAAGGGTTCCCATACTGGAATCCATGATGGTTCCTTGGTTGACTGGGATTATAGTAGACTTGCCCGGGAATAGTATGGATAGAGTTGACTTGCTCCGGAGTCTGATCTTCAATCTGATTAGTGATGGCCTCATAGGGTTGTGGTGGTGGATGAAGATCCATCATCACACTATAGAGCATTCCGCAGGATAAGGTCGGATGATCTGATGCATGACAAGCTTCACAGGAACCTGTGACAGCTTTGACTTGATGCAGCTGCGGGGTTTGTTTCTTGTTGAATTCCCCTAGAGATGATTCAAGGGTTTGCTGTTTATGGGCGATTGCTTTCAGAGCCTCTGCTATTGACTTTAATTCCGTGGATTCCTCAGCTTTAAAGACTTTGAGGACACCTTTTCCGGCTGTTCGCCCCCAGTTGGACTGGTTTTCAGCCCCTAAAGTGACGATCTTCCAGGCGTCTTCATAGTTTTTCCTCATGAAATTTCCTCCAGATGAGGAATCTAGGAACTGTTTAATGTCATCATTTACCCCCCGATAAAAGGTCTCAATCAGTTGATTTTGCGAAATCCCATGATGAGGGCATTTTCGAAGAAGTTCTTTGAATCTTTCCCATGCCTCGGCGAGGGTCTCTCCAGGAAGTTGAGAGAAATGGTTGATCTGCCCTCTGATTTCGTAAGTAAGCGAGGGTGGAAAGAACTTCTCTAGGAATTTCTCCTCTAGAGGGGCCCAGGTGGTAATAATGGGTTCTCTATCCAATGAATTATACCAACTTAAGGCCCTTCCAGATAGAGTAAAATGAAACAGATGGAGCATTATTGCGTCGAAAGCAATGCCAGCTTGTGGGACCAGTCGGCATAATGCCTTAAACCGTTTCAGGTGGTCCATGCAGTCGTCTCCAGAACTTCCAGAGAAAGAAATCCCTTGCATAATCTGAATCCATTGGGTCCGGATCTCGAAGTGTGGGATGTTAATGATCGGAGGCCGGACCGGATGGTTATCTTCGTAATTCTTCGGGACGGCGTAATCCCGAAGTTGCTTGTTTCTTAACGCGAGTTGAGCAGCAGCTTGCTCTGCTTGGATGCGTTCTTGTACTTCAGCTCGGATCTCAGCTTGCACCTGAGCACGAGTGTCAGCAATGAGTTGTGCTCGTTGTGCTGCTATGGCGGCGTTGACTCTTTCTGCAACAAGGCGTTGCTCTTCGGCCATCTGTCTGGCTCTTTGGCGGTTTAGTCTATTCCTTCGGTGAAAACTTCTTTCTACCTCAGAATCGTATTCTGGTTCAGGGGAGAATCCGATGCTATGCGGGGGTTGCATACACGTTTTCTACCTGAGTAGAAGGAAAATCTCAAGTTAGGAAAAATGGAAGGAAATGAAAAAGATCAAGAAATATTGGATTGGTTATTAAGAAAAAGTGTAAAATCCTAATCAACCAAGAAATTGGTAAGTAAAAACTAAAAAGTTCCGTTGTCCCCGGCAACGGCGCCAATTTTTGATGGATGTTTTTATTTTGTGCAACACCACTAAAAATCCTAGAGATGATGAGTCTCTAAGTTTAGCCTTGCTAGTACTATGGTAAGAACTCCACCCACATGTGCTAAGACATGTGGAAGTCTTATCGTAGTATAGTTAAGGGTCGAATCCTCGGGACAACGGTCTTGACGAAGTCAAGATGGAAAACGTTTAGCCTTTACTTATCAACTTAAAGATTGATATTTAGATCGAAAGTTTGATTTGGTTGTTTTAAACTAAGTACAAAGAAAGTAAAGCAAGAAAGTAAATAAAGCAAGTAAATCTTAAGAGTTAACAAATGATGATGAATCACTGGGGTTAAGCAGGTATTTACCACCGCTACACATGCATTGTATATGTACTAAGAAAGACTTATAAGCTAGATGCATGGATGTTTCCACAAGACCGATGCCTTATAAGACAAGAGCGATGCGTTGCATCCAAGGGTGTTCCACAAGACCGATGCCCACATAAGACAAGAGCGATGCATTGCACCCTTCGATGTTCCACAAGACCAATGCCCATATAAGAAAAGGGCAATGCATCCCATCCTCCAAGGGTTAAGTAACTCTCATGCGGTACATCACTACGCGTCACTGAAGGATGTAGTCTCCGAAGAGAGAATCTTACTCAACCTCAAGAAGCGTGCATCTAAAACTAACAAGCGAGCGATAATTACCAAATCGAATAGCGTCCTTGTAGGCCTAGTCTCCTATTCGGATAACCTAGCTACGAGAAGTGCGGGAATGATGCAACGCCAGCCATTCCCGAACAAATGGTCACATGCTTTACATCATTCCCCTCGCAAAGTGTGTTCCTCGACTTACCAAAGGTCTCTTCCATACAGATGGGAGTGTGCCAAATGATAGTGAGTTTACTCCACTCTTTGAGATACACTTCTAGACACCGAAACGGATGCGTGGTGGATACACACACCAGAAACCAACACTAAATCGGTATTCAAGCCTCGATAGCGGTCGTAGACAAACCACAACGAAAGACAATAAATGCATACAAGAACGTGGCCATCATTCGAGCATGTGTGAAACGATTTAGTATTAAAACGAAATGATAACATCTTTTTTACAGTACAAAATACAAAACATGGGCAGCGGGGCTAGTCCCCGCGCCCCAGTGGATGGAACTACTCGCTCCTCATAGAGGGAGCAACAAAGAAGGAGGCAAGAAGAGATAGAAAGAACATCATCTCCACTGAGGAGAGAAGGTTGAACCCTTGGTGGAGAGAGCAACGATCTCCACCCCTTGTAGCTTGCTTGATGACGGATCTTCTCCTCTCACCTTCCTTGTTGATGAGAGAGAAAGTAGCTTGCAATGGACGTGAGTCTCAGACCGGCAGCCTCGAGTGATGGATGGAGTTGTTCTGGTAGTGGAGAGACAGCCTCTGGACGTCTGGACTCCCCTCCATGGACGGCCCTGAGGTCTTATTTATAGGCTTTGAGTGAGATCCAAACGGTTTGGAGACCGTTTGGGCTCAAACGGTCTTGGGACCGTTTGGCGTCAAACGGTCTTGAGATCGTTTGGCGTCAGACGGTCTTGAGATCGTTTGGCGTCAAACGGTCTTGGGACCGTTTGGCGTCAAACGGTCTTGAGACCGTTTGAGCTCCATGCGGTCTTGGGACCGTTTGGCTTCATGCGGTCTTGGGACCGTTTGGCTTCATGCGGTCTCGGGACCGTTTGGCTTCATGCGGTCTCGGGACCGTTTGAACTCCATGCGGTCTTGGGACCGTTTGGCTTCATGCGGTCTCGGAACCGTTTGAACTCCATGCGGTCTTGGGACCGTTTGGCTTCATGCGGTCTCGGGACCGTTTGAACTCCATGCGGTCTTGGGACCGTTTGGCTTCATGCGGTCTCGGGACCGTTTGAACTCCATGCGGTCTTGGGACCGTTTGGCTTCATGCGGTCTCGGGACCGTTTGAACTCCATGCGGTCTTGGGACCGTTTGGCTTCATGCGGTCTCGGGACCGTTTGAACTCCATGCGGTCTTGGGACCGTTTGGATCCACTCGACCCTTGGGCTGGTTTATTCTTTTGTTATTTTTTTGTGCTTTTTCTGCAATTATAAAAGGAAAAGTTAGTTTGATGATGTATTTACAAAAAAGGGGTAAAATTAGGTTTAAGTACAATATAAATGTAGAAAGAGTATGGAAAACTAAGGAGAAAGACTAAGATAAACTACTAAAATAGGAGGTTATCACTTATTTGTGAATGTATATAAGGTCTCATAAAACCTCAAACAAGGATCAAGCGTCTGTTATAATTGAGCTCATTGCTTGGATGGTCTTATAAAATGCTCTAATGCCACAAATTCTTTTTTATTTGTGTCTTTGATATAGAAAAGTTTGTTTCTATGATTATGTAAATGTAGATCACATCATTATGTGTTACACCCTACCTAAAAGAGAGGGGAAATAGAGATATATGGAGAAAACTCTACCTCTATTGGTATCTATGCTCCATCTTGAGGGGGAGTATTGATAACACCCAAATTTAGGCGTTTATGCTAAGTTTTTATCTTTAGTCTGGTACTGTTATCGCCTTAATATGCCCAAAATAATTCTAGATTCTTATCTTTCTACAATTTATATCTTTTTGAAGATAGAGTCACTCAACTAGCCAATTTTGGGACTTGCAGTCACTGAACTCAAGAAGACATCATTTCTCTAGATTTTGCCCCCATCAAGCCATCCCCTTCATCTGTGAGCATCCTCATCTACTAGAAGTCTCATCGACGTAGGCCTGTTGACCTATAGTAATAGCCCTTCCCCTCCAAGGGGTGGGCTTGTTCCTAGGAAGCATCATCGTCGACCATCAGGCCAGAAACCTAGCGACGCTGAGAATCAATGATCTCAGCGACTACTGAAATCCCTAATTTTCAGCAACTGATGAAGCTTCTACACATCCCAACAACTGTTGAGATTCCCAGAGGGCTAGAGATTTCTGGGACAACGTCTCAGAGACCGTTGAAACTCTTCACGATCAGCGACCATCAAAGATGTCAGTAATTGCTAGAACTATATCTCATTGACCGTCCAGACCATTCGCCACCAGCGACCGCTGAAATTCCCCATTACAAGTGACCACCAAGACCTCCCATCATTGGCGAATGTTGAAGTTCCGCTTTATCAGTGACCATTGATACCCACTATCATATACACTCCTCCTATCCCTATAAATACCCACTTACTGCTACCTAGCAAAGGGTTCTTTTTCTGGTTCCGTTTGATCTCAGAGGTTCGCAAAGTTCCTTGGTAGAGTTCCAAGTTCTGAGAGGGCTGATCAACATACCCTACATCCATCATTTGGTTGATTCCATCCACCATCATTCACCCACTTTTAGTCATTCCCAGCTACCTTCCACCTCCATACATCCACCAAAGCTGCTGTTTGGGGCAAAATCAAGGAGAAAGGAGGCCAAGGAGTGTAGTAGATCAAGGAGGATGACTTTAAGGACGTGATTCAACCTTCCCAGAGGATAAGGAACAAGTGTCAACCTCACTTCCACGGGCTAAATCTCATCTTCAACCTCTTTCTTCTACTCATCTCCTTCGTTTCTATATAGATGATGTTATTCCATCTTTATTGGGTGCCAACTATGCTTGTCCATGGCTAGTTGAGCTTATTCTTGGCTATGTAGCCCATCTTGGGCATTATTATGTACTTTTACCTTAAGCAAGTAGAATTTTTTTTTGTTCGGTCAAAAAACGTGTTACTGTATACCAAAAACTTTGGGCAAAGGTACCCCAATATAAACCAGAAGCTAAAAAAGCTCACTCTAGGATTAGGTACCCCACGCAGGGGGTAATAACAAAAACACAGGGCAAAGAAACCAGAAGGAAGGAAGACCAGAAAACTCATCAAGCTAAAACCGAACAAACCTTCTAGGAGGAAGCTAGTTAAGAGATGTAAGTACATGCATTTAGTCCACCCACAAAAAGTAAAAACAACTCTAAACAAGGCATCCTCTAGGAAACCTACCAGGACTTAGCTTGAAAGCATCTGATCTTCACCGACTACATAAGCACCAGGTTCCAAGCTGGATGAACCATCCACCTGGGTAACCCTTAAAAAGACCAAGGATTCCAATGAACCCTGAAAACTCCAAACATCTATGCATCCAAGCGATAAAACTATAACAGGGAACAACCAATCTCTGACTCAGTTGAAGAGGAGGTGAGGCAGGTTGAAGACTTTGAAACCTCCTCCACTAGCATTAGACTACACCCACAAAGAGTGAAAGAGAGAAGAAAAAGGCTAGGAAACCTTCATCATCAACTCAAAACTAGAGTTAGATCATCTGTTCCCTGATAAGCGTGAAGAAGAAGTCAGCAGACCACTAGCATACCATCGAACACCTGGAACACAACATCCGGGAACAGCAGCCAAGCGACTGCGGCTCCCCTTAGGCCTTTTGCTGCGTCGTGGTTGGAGTCCCAGAGGAGAGCAGTGTCGCCGGGACGTAGCACCTGGAGGAGATGGAAGCTCTGCCGGGCCCGAATGGAGAACCAGTCCAAGCCTGAAGGCAAGCCGCCATCCCACATTGTGGTCCGCCATCGACCCCTAAGCGCATGACCGTGAGGGCGACCATCGTCAGATCGGGGAGGCACCATCAGACACAGCCGAGTAGGTCGAGAATGACCCAGACCGCCCACCGAGTGAGCCCGCCTATGCCTATGTGCCGAGAAGCTCCTTGTCAAGGATGTAATCAAGCCATCGCCCCAGCCGATGGAGAAGAAGACGCATGTGAGGAGGGGCGACAACCCCGTCTAACACCGGCAATGTCAGAGCAGCCGCATAGGCTCCCAATCTGAAAGGGATCGACCCTCTCCATCCGCCACTCTTGAGCAGAATGGAGTCGACACGGTGACTGCCGAACCCCAGACCCTAATCTTTGAGACCTTACAGTGCATTGCATCACCTTCGATTACGATCTGCCAAGGAGAAGCCCTTGTGATTGCCCCTCGAACACCTGCTCCCTTCACTCCAGAAAGTTCCACGGACTTGTAGCCACCGCTCACCGTAGTTGGGGAGCCAGGGGGAGGAGAACGCCGGGGACTCGCCCCTCCCCCCAGCGGCAGCCACCAGACAGGGTAGAAAGAAGCCGAAGCCCAAATGAATTGTTTAAAATTTTGGGGAAAAAAATTCTTTTAAGGTGGGGAGGATGCAAGTAGAATTATTCCAGATCTAGTATGTTTTTTGTTTTACCTTCTCTTTTAAGTTATGATTGTTGGTTTGTTGATCTCTTTCTTTCTTGAACTTTTCTACTAAGATTGAGAGACTAGTTGTAGAAATGGGAAAGAGAAGGTAGTTTGGATAAAAATATGAGAAGAGGATGTCCAAGGGAGGACCGATGTAAAACACCTGTCAGAGAGATCCGACCTGAGCCTTGAACCCGGACGGTTTCATCTCAATCCGCCAGTTTCACGACCTGTGTTCTGCATAGATCCTGTACTATTCCTAACATCTTTGAATAGTCTATACCTGAGAAGGTATCCAAAATATTCCGAGGTGTTGACCCGTTATCATTGAGAGAGGTTTCAGATCATTGATGGTGTTGTAGTCACGTTGTGTGAGAGTGAGTGGGATGACCCCCACACGAGCAGTTACCCCAATACGTTCTACGTTCGAAGATTAGATGTTTGCTAGGGTGTTCGTGGGTTGTCTATGCCCAAGAACGTGGGAATTCAACAAATTCTTCTTTCTTTACTTTGTTTTGTTTTCTTTCCTTTCGTTTTGCGAGACTCGTTCTAGTTATTTACATATATCAACTATCAGTTTTGCTTAACTGACATAAGAGTGGGATCTTAAGCATCCTAAACGTCCCACATCCATGTGTTCGACCCTGTATATCTACTTCGACCCCGTACTGAGTTGCGGGGGTTGATGCGACGATTTTGAGTCGCATTTATAGACCTGTTTTATATGTGGTTTGTGCTCTTATTAGTCATTCTTATGGATAATATTGCATAATTCACTCATTTCGGTCTTTGCCATCATTTTATGTCAAATCCCTTGATCACCATAATTCATATATTAATAATTCATATTTTCTCTCTTAAATCCGTGGTATAGTTTCGTTTTCTCCATATATTGTTATGCTTGATCACCATAATAATAACTTAATGCCCTTAATCACTTCGAAAGAAGGATTAACGGTTGAAAAGAGATGAAACCTACATTAATCGACAAATCCCTTGACAAAGGAGGTGTAAAATTAATGGTGGAAACTGAGAGATCGTTCGTAATGCGCTTAGTTTAGGGGAATGATTACTACGACGGTGGAATCAACCTAAACCTAAGTAGTGAATTACACCACGACAGTGAGTAATTCTGTTTTCAGGCCACTACCCGGAAAGAGAGAGAAGATTGAGGAGTTATATGAAACCTAATGCAATGTTGACCCGCGGTGAAACCGAAATCCTAAAGATATCCTTTTGAATTGATTAAATCAACCTTTAATCGATTGTTTGCTTTGTTTTATTTTTATTTTCTTTTAATTTCGACAACAAACCCTACTTTGTTATCCGACTTAGCTGATCGCAAATAGTTAGTAGAAGTCTCCAATAATTCAACGTGTCCCTGTGTTCGACTCGGGCCTCACAAAGGCCTATATTACTCGACGCGTACACTTGCGTTTTTTAGCGTGTAGTAAAATACACGTCAAGTTTTTGGCACCGTTGCCGGGGATACGATGAATTGTTGGCACTTCGAGTGCTACAAGCGGCCACTCTAGGCCACAAATTTCTTTTTTAATTTTCATTCAAATTCAAATATTTTTACATTGCACTATAATTGTTATACTCGTCTAAGCATAGTACTGAACTCGAATTTTCTTATTTCAGGTACTGTGTCTGGTGCATACACGTAGTACAGACTACGACAATCACACACCAGAGGTTCTGTTTCCGAGACCTGGAGACGAGGAGCATTCTGAGCACGAGTACCAAGAAGAGATAGAATCTGAATCTGAAGCAGAAGACATGGCCGAACCACAGACTATATGGGAGAAGATCAAAGCTTCTTCCTCATCAGCTTCAAAGGGGCCTATAAAAAAGCAAGCGATCAACATACTGACATACAAGATCGATCCAGCGTTGATTAACTTGGTAAAATCAAATGCATTTCATGGGTTGAAGAACGAGGATCCTGTTGCACATATCAGCCAGTTCGTCAAAAACTGTGACATGGTGAAGATAGACAGGTTTCCACAAGATGCTTTATACCTCAAACTGTTCCCGAGTTCCTTGGCAGGAGCAGCACGAGAGTGGGTACATAACCTCGATGACGAATTTATGGAGTCTTGGAATCATATGGTGGAGGTTTTCTTCGAGAGGTTTTTCTCTCCTGAGAAGACCAACGACATGATTAGGAAGATTCACAATTTCACCCAACAGGCGGGTGAAACATATTCTGAGACCTGGGAGTGATTTCAGGTTATGTTGAGGAGATGTCCGCATCATGGTTTGGACAAAGAGACACAGGTAAAAATCTTCTATTTTGCTCTCTCCGAGCATGATAGGAGTAATTTGGACTCAGCCGGGTCGGGATTTTTCCTAAATAACACTGACACTAGATGCTGGGAAATACTCAAGAACATGGTGAGAAAGCAGTCTTGGGGGGAAAGAGAGAGAGGTCTAGTTGAACAAGCACGAGTTGCTAGCGAATCAAAGGCAATGAGAGAGCTGAATGAGAAGATGGATCTTCTCGCAAAGAAGTTACTGCAAAAAGAAGAAAATGATTCTGAGGATGAGGCTCAAGTCAAGTACATGAGACAACAACAAGGGTATAGGAACAATGACTACTCATGGAGTAAGGACAAAAAGTTCTCATGGAAGGATCCTAACAATTTTCTGCAGGATCCGGACGCCAAGCCTGCTCCAGCCACAGAGGATAAGAGCACGGAGTTGCTCAATCAGGTCATCAAGCAAAACTAGGAGTTAATGAACACATTCGGGCAACAAATCAAGCAACAGGTTGAATACATGAACCAATTTGGGCAGACTTTGCAGAGCCACGGGGCTCAAATGAGGACCATAGAGACCTCCATGGCGCAGATGGAAGCTGAAATTGCAAGTTTGAAGAAGCCAGCGCATCCGGGTTTTCCGGGGAACACCAATGTTCCCGGGGGAAACCAGCAGGCCAAGGCCATCTTACTGAGAAGCGGAAAGAAGGTGTTGAATCCAAGGACGGATGACACAAGCACACCGTAGGATAAAGTTGAAGATGCAACCACTAAGGACCCACACCTGTCACAGGGCAAGCTGAAGAAATAGCTAGGGAAGGTAGTGAAGAACAAGCTGCTGAGGAGGAACTGCATAAATTGATGCCTTATGTGCCACCTCATCAAAGGGCACATGTCGTTCTGGTCCCCTATCCGAATAGCGCAAAAGCAAGGAAGGTAGATGCACAATTCAAGAAATTCTTGGATAGCTTTAGGAAGCTTTCGGTCAATATTCCGTTGTTAAAAGCGATTGAGCAGATCCCGTCATATGGGAAGTTTCTAAAAGATGTCATCACCAAGAAGAGGAGAATACCAGACACGGAGGTCGTGGTGTTGAAGGAGCAAGTGAGTGCTTTCATCATGGGCACTCTACCGCCAAAGAGACAGGATCCCGGGTGTTTCAATATTTCTTGTTTTATCGGGAAGTGCAAATTCGGAGAGGCATTATGTGATTCTGGGGCAAGTATCAATTTGATGCCCCTTTCTACATTTAAAAAGCTGGGATTAAAGGAGTCAAGGCCGAGCAATATGACTATCCAATTGGCCGATAATTCTGTGGTGAAACCTTATGGAATCTGCGAAGATGTCTTGGTAAAGGTGGACCGATTTGTTTTTCCGGCTGATTTTCTGGTTATGGAAATGCAGGATGAGCACAGTAATAAGCTGCTACTTGGACGTCCATTCCAAGCTACAGCCGACATGATCTTGGAGATGGGCAGAGGTCGCTTGACCTTGGGCATAGCAGATGATCGCTTTGAGATGGTCATGCCCACTAGCACTGTGTCTACTAAAGCAAAAGAACATTGTAACATGATGAAACATGTGGATCACAACATCTCACTTTGCCTTGGGAAACCATTCTTGGATATGGCTCATGTGATGAGCAAGATGGATAATGGAACCTTAGATGTGGACATCATGGAGCAAACTAAAGTTGTCTCTTTGTACAAAGCTGTTGGATTTCTGAGTGACGAGAATGAGGACATTCCACCTTCTTGGGAGGATGATGCGATTACTACTTCAGTTGTTGATGCACATCCGGAATTTCCGTTGGAGGCGTGTTTGTTGAATGTCACCTATGATTGGATGCGGAGTAAATCACTCAAGGAGTGTGCCAAAATGCTTCATATGCTTCCATGTTTCTACACGAGGCACTATGAAGATTTAGGTACACTTCCCCCACCGCTGCAATCATCTCTTATTTGCCCACCTGAGTTGGAACTGAAGCCGCTGCCCCCGCATCTTAAGTACGTCTTTCTAGCTGAGAAGGACAAGTTACCGGTGATTGTATCTGCCTACTTCAGTGCGGATGAGGAGGAGCAACTACTGATAGTGCTCGAGAACCACCGTGGAGCTTTTGGGTGGTCTGTTGCAGACATCAAGGGGATCTCCCCTACACTTTGCCAGCATAAGATTCGGCTCGAGGAGGGAGCCAAGCCAGTCATTCAGCCTCAAAGATGTCTAAATCCGAGCATGATGGAGGTGGTGAAGAAGGAAGTCATAAAACTTCTTGCTACATGTATTATATATGCCATATCAGACTCGACGTGGGTGAGTCCCACACAGGTAGTCCCTAAGAAGGGGGGAATTACTGTTACTAAAAATTTGTTGAATGAACCTGTCACCACCCGATTGGTAACCGGGTGGCGAGTTTGCATTGATTACCGCCGACTGAATGCCGCCACTCTTAAAGATCATTTTCCTTTGCCATTTATCGATCAGATTTTGGAACGTCTTGCCGGTCGGTCGCATTTTTGTTTTCTGGATGGGTATTCGGGGTATAACCAGATTTCGATTGATCCTTTGGATCAAGAGAAATCTACGTTCACCTGTCCCTATGGGACTTTTGCTTACCGACGTATGCCGTTTGGATTATGTAATGCACCGACGACGTTTCAACGCTGCATGCTCGCCATATTCTCTGACATGGTGGAGCGTTGTCTTGAGGTTTTCATGGACGACTTCTCGGTTTATGGGGTGTCTTTTGATGAGTGTCTATATAACTTGGACAAGGTGCTGCAGCGTTGTGAGGACACACACTTGGTCCTCAATTGGGAGAAATGTCACATGATGGTGACGGAGGGAATAGTGCTAGGACACAAGGTGTCTAGCAAGGGTCTTGAGGTAGACCCAGTGAAAATTGAGGTGATTTCCAAGCTACCCCCACCGAATTCTGTAAAAGGGGTGAGAAGCTTTTTGGGACACGCCGGGTTTTATCGGCAATTCATTAAGGATTTTTCTAAAATTGCAAAACCTTTATCTGAATTGTTGGAAAAAGATGCAGTTTTTTATTTCAACGATAAGTGTCTTCACACATTCAAAGTTTTGAAAGAAAAATTGATTTCGGCTCCGGTTGTTCAAACGCCGGATTGGACAAAACCATTCGAATTGATGTGTGATGCTTCAGATTATGCAGTAGGAGCCGTTTTGGGGCAAAGGGTAGAGAATAAGCCCGCTATGATTTTCTATGCTTCCAAGACTCTTAATGATGCTCAATTGAACTATACAACTACAGAAAAAGAATTACTTGCCGTTGTGTTTGCTTTTGAAAAATTTCGGCAGTATTTAGTGGGATCCAAAGTAGTTGTATGGACCGATCATGCTGCGATAAAATATTTGATGGAGAAAAAGGATGCAAAGCCTAGACTCATTAGGTGGATTTTGCTTTTACAAGAATTTGATATTGAAATCAAGGACAAGTCTGGAGTTGAAAATGTGGTGGCTGATCATTTGTCTAGGTTAGACAGGGTAGATGAAAAAGATTTACACATACCCATAACCGAGACGTTTCCCGATGAACAGCTTTTAAAAATTAATTCTAAAGAACCGTGGTTTGCTGAAATTGTTAACTATTTGGCTTGCGGGATCATCCCGGAAGACTGGTCTTATCAAGAGAAAAAGAAATTCTTTCATTCTTTGAGATACTATTTTTGGGATGACCCAATTCTTTTGAAGCAGTGCAGGGATGGTATTCTACGCAGGTGTGTGCCGGAGGTGGAGTACGAGAGTGTTCTCCACCATTGCCATGCGTCTCCTACGAGAGGACACCATGCTAGTTTGCGGACAGCAGCCACAGTGTTGGAAAGCGGCCTTTATTGGCCAACTTTGTTTCGGGATGCCTACGATTTTGTGAGGCAATGTGACCCGTGTCAGTGAGCAGGTAACATTTCAAGGAGACAAGAAATGCCCCTGAATGTATTTCAGGAAGTTGAGGTATTTGACCTGTGGGGCATAGACTTTATGGGACCCTTTGTGTCCTCAAATTCAAATTTATATATCTTGCTAGCTGTTGACTATGTTTCGAAGTGGGTGGAAGCAATCCCCACAAGGACTAATGATTCTAATGTAGTGTGCAGGTTTTTGAAGGAAAATATATTCTGCAGGTTCGGGATACCCCAAATGATAATAAGTGATGGGGGCACACACTTCCGGAATCAGAAATTTTCGACACTTTTGAAGAAATATGGGGTCAAGCACAACATCGGAACCCCATATCATCCACAGACGCAAGGCCAAGTGGAGGTCTCAAATCAGGAAATCAATAAGATTCTAGAACGGACAGTGGCATCCACAAGGAAAAATTGGAGTGCCCTACTACCGGACGCACTTTGGGCGTATAGAACGGCGTACAAAACACCTATAGGCACCACACCTTTTAGGTTGGCGTATGGTCGGGCTTGCCACCTTCCGGTGGAGTTGGAGCACAAGGCCCATTGGGCGCTTAGAAGGCTGAATTTGAGTTATGACGAAGCTGGGAGAAAGAGGATGTTCGAGTTGAATGAACTAGATGAGTTGCGCATGACGGCATATGAGAATGCCCGCATATACAAGGAGCGCACAAAACTGATCCACGATCGCCATATCGAGCTGCGCACATTCAAGAACGGAGATAGCGTTCTGTTGTTTAACTCCCGACTCAAGTTGCATCCCGGGAAGCTGAAGTCCCGGTGGAGTGGACCATTCGTAGTGGAAGAGGTGAGACCGCACGGTGCGATTCTTGTGCGTGATGGAGATGCCACGTTCTTGGTGAACGGACAGCGGTTGAAGTTGTATTTTGGTGAAAATTACAAGAGAAAAGTGAATGAGGTCAAACTCATTACCCTTGTGGATGAATGAGATGCTGGGAAGTCATCTAGCCTAAGAGGTTAAATAAGGGCGCTTGTTGGGAGGCAACCCAACCATTGGTACATTAGGATAGTTTAATTATAGTCATAGATTGCTTTCATTTCGTTCAAATTCTAGTGTAAAGAAGATACCTTGATCCGTTGTTCAATGTGCAGGCACAGGCAGGGTCGATACCATCGACACACTGGTCGATGGTATCGACATAGGTTCCGGTTGACAACTGCAAAAATCGCTCTGAGTCGATACTATCGACGGTCCCGTCGATGGTATCGACAGACCTACAGGCAGGTTGCGCAATAATTGTCGATGGTATCGACATGCCAGTCGATACCATCGAGATCTCTGGAGAAGTTCAGAATGATTTGTCTCAGTCAACTCGATACCATCGACGGCTTCGTCGATGGTATCTACATGGGCACATGTTGAAGTGAAAAAGTGGCGGTGTCGCAATGAAGTCAAGTCGATACCATCGACACCCGTCGATGGTATCGACATCCATGTCACCGATCCGCACAACGACATCGACGGCGATCGCGAAGTCCACGTCAGCGATCCGGGTGCTGCGTCGATACTATCGACTTGCGTCGATGGTATCGACAGGTTAGCAATCTGGGTTTCACGATCCAGCAATCGTCAGCCATCGATACTCACGAGGGAGGCGGATAGCATCGAGACGTGTTGGTACCATCGACACACGTCGATGGTATCGACGGGTCTACAGTAGCGCCGGCCAAGTCTATATAAGGAGAGTTATTACGTCATTTGACGTCACACCTTCAGAGTGAACTTCCTCCTTCGTGCCGAGCACTTCCCCGAGCCATCCAAGATCGAAGAGCAGCAACATCGAGCAAAGATCTTCACCGAGCGGAGAATCAAGTCTCCATCTTCCCCGAGCTCTTCTTCTTCAACCCCTTTCTTGTCGCCACCATGGTGCATACAGCCGGAGAATCATCCTCACACGCAACTCCGACGGAATTCATCCCACCACCAACGACATCAGTTTCTCATCCCCGACTCATCCATCCTTCCCCGGAGATTCGAAAGATCTACGAGGAGATAATGAGGAGGAAGATCGAGCCCACCCGTTATGTGGACTGGGAGATGGTGCGCGATCTGGGATTCGAGGCCAACTTGGCCTATGTTCTTAACGGACAGGCCCGTAACACTCGCATAAGGCCTGGCGAACTGGAGCGTCATCAAGATGGCCAGTCGTTCTTTAGTGACTGGCCAACATACAAAGAGCTGGTAGCCGAGTTCATGGCGTCGTTGGACGTCTGCATCTATCCCAACGACATCAATGCTACTGACCGAGAGTGGATTCAGGGCCGGGTATCTTTCCGGCTGTACAACCACGACTACGTCCTCACGCTGCGGCAGTTCAACAAAATTTTCAACTGGAATCATTCCCAGTATGACCACCGGAGGCCGAACCACCGCACCGATTACGACATGATCTTCTCCGAGTTGGTGACGGTGCCACAAGGGAGGTCGGTTAGCTACCACAACGCAGTGGTAGTAGACTTCGAGCACCCCTTCGTCTGGGTTTTGCATCGGATGCTGAGTTCTACTGTTTTTACACGGGGTAATCTGGCCCTTAGCAAATTTCAAGGCTCCGATCTCTTCTTTCTATACAAGCTTCTGAAGAGACAAGAATGCAATTGGGGTGCATTCTTTTTGCAGCGTGTGATGGATGTAAAGAGGAGTACGAGGAAAGCGCCGATTCACTTCGGTGGGCTCATCACCAAACTGGCGTCGTACTTGGGACTGAATTTCCAAACCCTCACTCCTCTTTCTACAAGAAGCAAGGTTAACTTGCAACATCTTCACCGGGCCAACTTAATTCTTCTTCGGGATGGCGCGGCATTTGCACATTGCCATGTGAATCAAGCGTACCAGGAGTGCGCACTGCCGGATCCCGTCTTCAACATCGAGGGCGCACAGCATTTCAGATGGCCGATCATAGCCATCGACTCCGACGAGGAAGAAGGCGGCGATGAAGGAGGCAACGACAGACAAGAAGGCGAGGCTGAGGAGGAAGAGGAGGCATTCACACCTCTTCGTGCACCGGTAGCACCCCAGAAGCATCCTCGGATGCATCCGGGTGTGTCTTCATCATCACAGCCCCCGCCACCATCACCACAGCCCTCACAGCCAAGCGAGGATGTCTACTCAATGCAAGGCATGTATACGATGCTGCAGGACATACATCAGACTCAGCAGCAGCATCTAGAGATGTATACCGGTATTCAGGATACTACGAACCGGTTACTTGACAACCAAAGGGCGATGTTCGAGAATGAACGTCTCCTCCTTGACAACCAACACTAGATACACAATCGGTTGCAAAGGATGGAGATGCAACAGGAGCCCTTTTACGACCATTACTGGAGTCAGAGCTACTTTGGAGGCTATTCACAGCCTCCGCCGAGGACCCATTACGATCCGAGCTTCCAGGGGGAGTATCCTTCTTGGGATCCTATGGCCCCACAGTACCCACCTTCGCCTCCACAAGACTGATCGGGTATCTCTATTCCACTCTTAAGTTTGTTTTTGACTATGAGGCCATAGTCGAATTCAAGCTTAGGGGGGTAGTTGGAACAACTCTATATTTTCTTTTATTGTTTTTAATTTTTAGCAGTGTTATTTGTTTCTTGCATTTTTGGTTTTTTTAGGATCCACGTGCTATCTAGTGTAACTGTGGATGTCGTAAAAGTTTGTCATCTTGCTGTTTGTTCATGGGAAATTTAAGGGAAATTTAAAAAAAAATTTGTGTCTTGGATAGCTTGCTTTGGTTGACCTTGGGGAACACATCCTACGAAAATGATTGATTATGTCAACTTTAAAACAACATTTCACACCTGTACTCCTATTGATTCATGAAAAGTGGACAGTAATGGTTGTTGAGCCTAACCTAACCAAATGGTAATGAGACCTTAATTGAATGTAAGAGAGAGAACCATTTAAACTACTACACAGGTCAGTAAGGAGGGACACATAATATCTTTCTAAGGTTCAGTCATCTAATCTTGTGATCATTCCACTTCATTTTTCCATAATCCACCTAAGAATTGGAAGTAAAGTGCAGTTTTAATTCCTTCTTGTGTGCATAGCATTTAGATAGGACTCGCATTGATATGTTTCCATACTTGTGCATAAAAAGAAAAAAATATAGGGATTCATGCACATTACCTTTAGGTGCATGTCATGTAGTTTCACTCATGATATTCACGCATAAAATACACCATGTATCTCAATTTTTCCTCAAAGGTGAATTAAACTGTTCCATACCTTCTAAATATTGCAAAGATTTCCAAGCATGAAGGAAGTAGCCCAATACATGTATCTCTAAGCAATTATGGATATGTGGGCTAAAGAAAAAAAAATTCTGAAAATCTGAAATAAAGAAAAAAATTAGAAAAGAAAAAAAGAGAATTTAGAAGAAAGTGGAATAAGAGGGAGAAAGGAACAGGATATCACTCACATTACAGGAAATTGAGTACATGATGTAATTTGATTAGACGTCCATCTCATTTTGAGGTGGAAGGTTAGTGCATGCATCATTTCACCCAATTTTAGGCATTAGGGCATTTCTAATGTGCATATGCATCATATAGGACATTTTTGTTTTATGCATGTTGAAACTGTGCAATACTTCCAAGTTCTTCCATGAACCACCCATTTACATCCACCCGTTGCTCGGATTGGTAGGCCACCGTGAATTTCTCCTCACTAATGATTATCAGGAGAACTGCTTCCATGTAGATGGTAGTTAGGGCGAGCAACGTAGTATAGGCGATCATAAGATGCACCAATGCTGAATGGGCAAATTTTATTATGTTAACTGCCTTATGTGATAGTGTTCATCGGTTTGAAGGATAATTTCTCTTATTGATGATTATTGTCGCCTTTAGGGTAATTACTGTTCTGTGGTTAGAGAAGGCCGGTTTGAGAATGTTCAGTGGGAGTCACATGGGATGTTGGGTTGGTGTGTTGTTTTTCAGTTGACATCTGTAATTCTATTCTAAGGATTAGTTGCTCGAGGGCAAGCAACGTTCAAGCTTAGGGGAGTTTGATGCGATGATTTTGAGTCGCATTTATAGACCTGTTTTATATGTGGTTTGTGCTCTTATTAGTCATTCTTATGGATAATATTGCATAATTCACTCATTTCGGTCTTTGCCATCATTTTATGTCAAATCCCCTTAGTTTTATCATTTCGAGCATTATTTATCACATTATCATAATTTGTGTGGATTTATTTGATCTGGTCTTTAAATTTCAGGAAGAACAAGTATCTGCTTCCGTCGATACCATCGACGGGAGTCGATACCATCGACGGGAGTCGATACCATCGACTTGACCGCAGGTTGCCAGCCGAAAGAAGCAGCAAAGACTTGATAGTATCGACACCAGGTCGATACCATCGACACATGGAGGTTACAGCGTCGCTTAATGACAGAACCGACGCCAAAAAGGGAGGGTCGATACCATCGACCCGCGTCGATGGTATCGACTGGGGCAGATATGCGTTGGATTCATTTCGATCTCAATCGGACGGCTGGAGTTAAATGACGACCTAATTAGGGACTTATACCTAATGACGGCCGCCCAGAGGAGATCATCTAATTTGTCATTGCACAAGTGCCGAGGAGGGAGAGAAAGGGGAACGGAGGCCAGAAGCTCATCCCTGTCGTTCCGGACGCTGCCGAAGACGAATTTCACCACCGAGAGGCGGGAAAGCTCGTGTTCTACGCAAAGGATCCACCGGTTCTCCTCCGTTCAGGGGTTTTTCCATTCAATTCACGTTTTTCATATGATTTCCCCTATTTCTACCATGTATTTGTGCGAGATGACCATGCGGGGCTAATCCCCTCCATCTTTAGGACCGGGAGTAGCCCGGGAATGCATTGTATGACAGTTTTATATTAATAATTCATATTTTCTCTCTTAAATCCGTGGTATAGTTTTGTTTTCTCCATATATTGTTATGCTTGATCACCATAATAATAACTTAATGCCCTTAATCACTTCGACAGAAGGATTAACGGTTGAAAAGAGATGAAACCTACATTAATCGACAAATCCCTTGACAAAGGAGGTGTAAAATTAATGGTGGAAACTGAGAGATCGTTCGTAATGTGCTTAGTTTAGGGGAATGATTACTACGACGGTGGAATCAACCTAAACCTAAGTAGTGAATTACACCATGACAGTGAGTAATTCTGTTTTCAGGCCACTACCCGGAAAGAGAGAGAAGATTGAGGAGTTATATGAAACCTAATGCAATGTTGACCCGTGGTGAAACCGAAATCCTAAAGATATCCTTTTGAATTGATTAAATCAACCTTTAATTGATTGTTTGCTTTGTTTTATTTTTATTTTCTTTTAATTTCGACAACAAACCCTACTTTGTTATCCGGCTTAGTTGATCGCAAATAGTTAGTAGAAGTCTCCAATAATTCAACGTATCCCTGTGTTCGACTCGGGCCTCACAAAGGCCTATATTACTCGACACGTACACTTGCGTTTTTTTAGCGCGTAGTAAAATACACGTCAGGGGTCCTTGAAGGTTTCAGGTTATACATTTAAAAGTTCGATTCACCTTTGGTATCATGCCTCCACTTTTAGGATGTCGTCTCATGGTTGATCAAGTATTGAGATATATTTATATATAGCTGATGTATTCTCTTTGATCCTGTTTACCTTTTTCCTTCTTGCTTAAGTCTCATGTAATATTGGCCTAGATGAGTATAATAGATCGACTAGTGTTGTATTCACTTCCCTTTACCGCCTCCTACTATTATATATATGAGAGGATTTTATCTGGGAGAGGTTTATACCTTTTATTATACATATACAAATATGGATACTTTTGGCAAAAACATTCATAAGCGAAGCACTCATCCATGCATTAGGGGTTGCTTGGTGAGGTAGAAAAGATAAAGTAAGAAAGCTAACTCTTCCATTTTCCTTTTTTTGTAGTCACAAATGTAATTGACAATTTTTTTTGTAACTAATCAAGTCATCAGCCTTGAGTCCAAGTACCCTATGTGAAGTAGAACAACTAGGATTGCCATCTCTTTGTTGAGGGGAGGAAGGCAACATACCTGGGAAGAGCACCTGGGGGTTGGGGCACACGAGCCCTAGAGAGGGAGGGGAAGACATCAACAACATGCTTGAGGTGGAGAGGGGTTAAGCGTTGGGCAGTAGCACAACACTTTTGAAGGAGCAACTGATAACACTTGTGGTAGGTTTAGCCTCCATAAGTAAATGGCAGAGGAAGTAGGAGGCCGCTAGGTGATTCCGGTTGTAAGAGGATGGTGTCTGGTACGAAGTAGAGAAACGATGAGGGTTGGGATGGAGCAACAAGTGTGGCATGGGGAAATGGGATGAGGTAGTAGCCGACTACAAAAATGGTGTTGGGATGAGAGTGATGTCAAGTAGGATAACTAGACAGTGGTTCAAGTTGGTATAGGTTGATTATGGTTATAGTTTTTATTTGTGATTTAGTGCTCTAATACCATATATTTAATCATGCTTATTGTTTAACTACAAACTAATACAAAGGATCTTTGTATATAGGAGTGGGTGTGGTATGATGTACCACATGTACAAGAAAATATAAAAGAGGGAAGAAAAGACCCAACAAGCCCATAGTGGTATTTACTTTGACAATACATTTTAAGTGATTGTTGGTCTGCTTGTAGTGCTCCATCAATTTTAGCTGTTTCCAACTAGAGGTAATCACTATACCTTATCGAACCATATTTTATTGAGATATACATTCTTACTTTTATTTTGTCTATGTTTATTTCCTTATTGATTCTTCTATCACATTAATCCCATACAATGTAAACAAAGAAATAACCGTTTACCTTGTCCTATATAGCAAATTTTATTTTAGTCAAATGTAATAATTTTTTCTACAAACTCTTACACAAAATTGAAGTAGAAGCCCTAGAGATACTCTCTCTTCTTCCTCCCCCCTCCCTATTGCCACTTCCAGCTTCTACCCTAAGCTTCCATTGTCTCTCTTCCCTCTTGCCGTAACTTCTTTCTCCCTACTTTCTTTCACCCCCTTGTCACCACTGCAAGGTGTTCTTAAGGGAGCACCCTCCCTTCTAGTAGAAAGTTCTCTTTCGGGAGACACTCTTTCAGAACTATGGTCTTCTAAACAACGACATGTTCTAAGGTTGTTATTTTGGAAATCATAAATTTCCTTTGCTTTGGTATTATTATGACCATATGATGTTAAGGAACCATCTTGTCGTTTAATTGGGAATATTTTTCATCCTCTGTTTTAATGCTTCATACATAATGAAATCACTAATTTCTTCTTCCAATTTGTCAAAATGGTATTTATAAGACATATATTATTTTAACACACCATTTACACTCAACAAAAACACACACCATGTACATGCAAAAAAACACATGTTGACAAGTCTCTGAGTCTTCTATCACAAAAATGACATGACGTGTCTTCTAGTTACATGACACGTAGCCTTCTTACACAATGCGTTCTCTACTGCCTTTACTTCCTCATCAACATAGCGTGTACTATTTTACATGGGGTGTGGTTTTCTCCACTTCCATGACATCAACATGGCATGTACTCCTTTGTTGCGGCATATCCACCTCTTGAAGTTGAAGTATCCAATCAACACAAGATGTAGTATTTTGATACAACGTGTGTAAGGACTCTGACCTCCGTTCTGGACTTACCCTATTTTCTTTGCCTAAACCTTGTGTTTAGATGCTTGCTAATCACTTGAGTTGTGATTAGGGTTTGTTTGTGCCTTGTTGAGAGTTGGAGGTGCAATTTGCAAATAACCCAAGTTTTAAAGTTGATGTGAAAGTTTGACACCTGGAGAGATGTTTATCTCTCTCCTTGCATCCTCTAGGGTTGAGAGGATGGGTTGGGCTCGTTGTTTGAGTAGCTCTGGGCTTTGTTTTTCCTTGTTGAGCCTTGTTTGGGCTTTGCCTAGCTTTGTTGGGGCTTGTATCGGGTAAGGGTGAGCTTGGAGCCTTGTGTCAGCCATGGTGTATCGGCTAGGAGGTTGTGTCGGGCAAGTGGTGTGTCACCCATGAGATGTATCGGCCAAGTGACCTTCTTTGACCTAGCGTCATTTGTGTCACCCCCCTTGTGGACACTTGGTTCTTGTTGCTTGCATGTGGCAAAAGCTTTGGACATGTGGAGGTGGGCAAGATAGTAGGTGGCTTTTCCCCATGGACAAGTGTCCCTAGGTTGGGAGAAACCTTGCCTTAGTCTCCCCTTCATCCTCTTCTATATATGTCTCTTCTTTCTCTTGCTTGGGATCCCTTTAGTTCATTAGTTGCTTCCCTTCTTCCTTGGTGGAAGATACCTCCCCTTGGCTAGCTTGGTGGCCGACCTCCTTGGTGGGGTCTTCTTCTTCCTCTAGTGGTGGCCGAACCCTAGAGTGTGTCTTGCTTCTCTTCTTGTGGTGAGCATCTCCCCCTCTTTCCTTAGCACCTTTTTTGACCTTCTTGCTTGATCTTCGGCCATGGTGGTTATGAGCTTTGCTTTTCTTCTTGAGGTGGCCAAAGGTGGTGTTTGGAGCTTGGAATCTTGGTGCTAGGAGTTTGGATCTTGCTTAAGGCATGTTACATAACTCCTAACCCTTGCTATACTACTTCCTTTTCATGTTGCATGTTTATATGTCATCTTGATCGGTCATGCATCTTGTTATATATGTTTGTTGCCCTAGTATGTACCCTTTTATCTTGTTATATATAGTGGTCATGTTGTTGATGTGTTCATAGACCTTGTGGCCAAACCTTGAGTTTAGGGTTCCTTGGGCAAAACCCCTTTCTCTCCCATTTGGTTTTGAGAAGTGAGTTTGAGATCTAGTGGTGTAGGCAAAACCCCTCTCTCTTGGTTGTTGAGAGGTGAGTCTATGCTCTAGTTGCTTGGGCAATACCCTTCTCTCACCATGGATTTGAGAGGTGAGCCTTGGTTGGAATCTTGACCGATAAGGGGATGATCCACCTTGTTGCCCGATATGTGATGGAGGTTGTGCAAAACCCCTCTCTCTTGGTTATTGAGAGGTGAGCCAACTCTCTTGATCTATTAGAGTTTGATGATGGTGATCTTGAGGTTGATGATGACCCAAACCGATATGGTACTTGGGCCTTGCACGATACCCTTTTGTGGTGCTTTGCACGATACCCCTCTTCTAGGGTTTTGTCTTGGGTGATATGCTAAGTTGGGTTCTGTTGACCTTGTTTCCCAATATGACCATTCGCCATGTTAGTGTTGTTGGGCGATATGGCTTGACTGAGATCTACCTTTTCCTTAGTTGGTGTTGTCCCTTTGATCGATATGGTGCTTGGTAGATATCTTTGTTTTGTGCCGTGGGTGACATGGGTTAGTTTTGATGTTGCCTGATATGGTGCTTGGGTGGTGAAACCCTAGATAGATGCCTTAGTGATGACCAATATGTGATTCCCATATGTTGCCCGATATCATCTTGCACCTGGTTTCCCGATATCCCTGGGTGCACGATACACTTCTGGACCCAGTTGCACGATACACCCCTTGCTCCTTGACTGCATGACACAACTCTTGGATCAGGTTGCAAGACACAAATCAGGTCTGGTTGCTCAATATCCTTTGTGCATGGGTGCACGTCTTGGTTGGCTGATATGTGTGGCTAAGTTCTCTAGTCGATAGGTTTTTGGTGAGGGAGGTAATCCTACCCGATACCCCTTTGGGTGAGGGATGCGCTACCCGCCACACCTATAGTGAGGGTAGGCAGTATCTTTGGCAAGGGTTGCACCAAGCTTGGAAACCCTAGTTTTAGTGAGTCGTTATCTTGTAACCACACCTTTTTTGATGATGCATTATGAATGATAGGTTGTAAACCTAAAGTTGTTTCTAAGTGAGATGATTAGATACATGTTTATGTTCATGATATATAGGGCATAGTGAATGCTTGTGGTTTGATTACAATAATGTAATTTGTTTGCAAGATACAACTTTGTGCTTCATGTAGTTAAAATCATGGATGTTGATCCAATCATGTACCTTCAACCCTAATAGCATGATAATCATGAAGACCTATGTATGGTGATTCAAAGTTATCTCTCTTGATATGCATACTAACCATGCAGGTGTATCAAATGAATTCATAGCCAGGTAAGAGCTATGAGGTATATGTGTTTTGATTAACACTTAATAATGATCATCCTTGATTGATGGGATAACATGTATCACCCGTACGATGTGAAAAGGTATGTTGACCTAATAAAGGCTGAGTGCCTAGTTGAGGTGTTATCCTCTGATGTTGAGATAAGGGATTGCTATCCCATGGTGATGATGTAAGCCTTGAGAGGTAGTAGCATTCTATGATGAAGGATTGAGATCCCATGGTAATAATGCAACTCAATGCTGTTTATGTTTTACAACTTGGGTGCCTCAGCAATCCACTTAAAATATACTAATTAACTATAGTGGTACATGTCATGTAGTTTGCTCTGGCCATAGATCCATCATCATCAGTATATGGTGATGGTGAAACAAGTTTATCCTACGGGATTACCTGGAGCGCATATTGTTGAATATGTAGGGTTTCTCCTAACCGAAAATAGGAGGATTTGAGTACAATTGTGGTTGTGTATAGAGCATGGTGAACAGGCCCATGTCTCATTGATTATAGAGCATGGTGAACAGGCTCATGGCTCAGTATTGTAAAAGGGTGGACTGCATGAGCTAACCCTATGGCTGAGGCCACTCAAGCAAGAGTCTGCGGTCCTACTTTAGTCATCATGCACTGACCACAAAGAGGTGAGGTCATGGAGTCCGGCTCTCCCAATGACCTTGTATGGCACTAGTTTTGGGCTTTGTAGCCGAAGGTTGGACTTGAGCAAAACGAATCACTTCCTCAGGGCATAATAAACCGTAATCCATCCGTATAGAATATATTTCTTAAGGCAAAACACAGAACATTGGTTGAGGCCTTGCTTGTATAAGTGCTCTAGTCATATCTTGCAGTTATTTGTACGATCCTTATATTTTGTGATAAGTCCTTATAAAGCTTATCTTGTCAATCATGTTCCATAAAGAAATATCTGGTTATATGCCTCCTGGATATCTAGGTAAGCTAGTTCTATTTAGTATGTTGTATATATGAGCTTCTTATATTAGTTAAACACTTTATCTGTTCTAGCTCTCCTTTGAGGTTTTATAGCTTCAGCAGGGAGTTATGTTTCTTGCTGGGACTGTGTGTCTCACCCCATTGGTTTACAACCTTTTTAGGTGATCGTGCTTGACGTGGTGGTGGTCCTGAGGTTGCGGCCGTGCAGCAAGAAGAGCAGTAGGAGGCAAGAGATGGATATGCTGCTATTTTGGTTGTTTTGTAGTAGAGTCCTAGAGTCATCCCTGTACTCTCAGGTCCTCAGAGGTGTTTTGATGATGTTTTATGATGTATAGCTGATGTAGCTTTGTATATCCTGATGCTGGCCTGATGTGGCCCGTTATGTATATATGAACAGGTGATGAATGCTTTGTGCCTATGTGACAGTTGGATCCTATAAGCTGTGGACACATATCAAGGTTTGTAAATATTTATATAACATGTTTCCTTGTAGGATGAGAATCTGGATGTAATAGTTCTCTTTTATCAACTTTCTGCAATCAATTTTAATTAATATGTATTTTTAGTAATATGTGGTTTATGGCATTTCCGCACATTTTCACGTGGCATTTCGTTGTCTGTGTGATAGCGAGATGTCACAACATGTAACTATATATGCTTCATATCTTCGCCACTATAATGGCATTTTCTTATGAATATTTTGAATAGTTACCTCCAAATGTGTGACAACTGATGAAGATCAATGGGACAAACTATCTTACTCCTCCAAATGTGTGAAACCTATGAAGATCAATGGGACAAACAATCTTCTATATGCATGATCTTTTGTAGATTCATGTTGAATCTACATGCTAGAGTGCTCACACTAACAAAGGAAAGATGAAACTTTTGACACAAGAAAGGCCATGTCGATGAATCAGTCTGAGTGTGATTCCCAAGTCCTTGCTTGGATCCTTAATAATTGTGAATCATCCACCATTTTTATTTCAAATTGCTGAGGAAGCTTGTGATCATCTTGCACATGTTTATTCCTCTTATGGAAATGCTTCTCGCATCTTTGATTTGTACAAGTGATTGCATACCCTACATTTGGATGAGAACTCCAACTTTGCATCCCACTGTGACCCCTTCAAAGGGATTGGAGGAAATTAAAAATTACCATATGCTTACTTCTGATATGGAGAAACTTCATAAACCTAATTCCTATGAATTTGTTTGTCAACAGTGAAGTTGGCTACCTAATTCCTATGAATTTGTTTGTTAACATATTGTTACATTTGAGCCTCTACCTGCGCTTGATGATGTATATGAGATATATTGATGTACTTTTATTTTGTGTTTCTTATTATTACTTATCCTGTAACATGTTCCTTTATATAAACATGCCCATTAGGGTTTTGTGTTCGCTTCCCTATACAACCTCCTATTTATAATAGTGTCTTCTCTTTTCTAAAATATATAAAGGTGACACACTTTCATATGGTATCAGAGTTGGATACCTAGCCCTGATCTCTACCAACTACTACCACATTTTCTCTCTCTCCCTCCCTCCATTAGCCGGCACCGTTGCCACTAGCATCCTCCATATTCACTGTTGATGATGATCACGCATAAGGGGATCTACTCTCCTCTCTAACCCTATCCTCTTGTCCAACAAGAGGATCTAGGCACATGGCTGACGATCATTCCAATGGTCTTATGCCCTAAAGACTGCTACTTGAAAATTGTTTGGCAAATCTGTGGTCATCCATGACCACCTATTATATTGGCTCTATCCATCTCATTATTCGTATGATTGGATCTATCCAGCATATCACTCTTCTTCTTGGGGAACCATAGTGTTTTCCATCTAATATGGGTCCTTTTGTGACATTTCTGCTGCAATTGCACGACGTGGACACGTTGTGTATCTGTATGACACACCGTGTATCTTCGGCAAACTACCTACTACTGCTACCAAATAGAGCCCTCCAAGATGTGGACACGCTATGTCTTTTTTTGCACACGCCTTGTGTTTTCGGGGAACTACCTAATGCTGTTTCCAGACACGCCATGTCTCTTTCTACACATGCTATGTCCATACTACCTATTCCCGCTGTTATTTATTTCACACGTCAATCGCCTTATCGATCCGATATGTCACTTCTTCTGGACATCTCTTTTAATTTTGCACACATCGTGTCTATCTCTTGACATGTTGTGTCCCTACCGCTAAAGACTTTGGTCAATTGCACACACCCTGTGTCAATATTCTAACATGTCGTGTCCCTGCATCTGTTGACTTCTATCAACTACTATTGTTCTATACTTTGGAATCATGGCTTCATCTTCTTTTGAGAACCTTGAGACACATGCTATATGTGTAACTTTTGTCAAGTTTAACAAATCCAACTATATTTTATGGGCACAATCCTTTCAAATTTTTGCTCACTCCTCAGGCAAGATTGAGCATCTCACCAAACTTCCTCCTCCCAAAGATGATACAACTGACAAAAAGAAAGCTGAGTATAAGAAATATGCCGAATTTGACTCTCAAGTCCTCTCTTGGATTCTAAATAGTTGTGAATCCCATGTATCCACCAATCTTCTTTTTATTGACACTATCAAGGAAGTCTGAGATCATATCGCTCAGATCTGTTCCAGTAAGGGAAATGCCTCCTGAGTTTTTGAACTCTATAAACACTTGCATTTTCCAAGACTTGACAAAGCTACATCGTTTGCTTCACACTTTGATACTTTCAAAGGTATTTGGGGAGAGCTCAAAATCCACCATCCACTATCCACTGATCTCACTAAACTACAAACCAACCAGATCAAGTCTAGCTATGCCAGTTTTTGGCATCCTTGCCTCCCAGTTACGAAGCTGTCTATTAACAAATCCTAGCATCTGAACCATTGCCCATGCTAGATGATGTTTATGTTTAGTTATCTTGCTCGATGTCCTTTACTACCAAAGAAGAGCCTGCTGCTCTATTGTTGCTGGATGAGGAGGACGTGGTCATTCTACTCATGGATGGGGCAAAGGTCTTAACAATGGTGGATGAGGGCCTCCTCCTCCTTAGCCTTCTAGAAGAGGGTCCTCTCCTCTTCAATCTTGGTATTGAAACTTCTATAAATAGACTAATCATACTGAAGAAAAATGCTGGAAGAAGCATGGAAAGGCATAATGGGCAAACCAAGTTTGCACTATTGATGATGATGAAGAATCTACATGTGCCTCTAGTGCTGCTACTTCTCAAATGGTACGTTTGACCTTAACAAGCTAATCAAAGTCACTTCTAGTGTTATTACCACACCTCAGGCAAACATCATTGAACACTTAGGTGATCCTAACTATCTTCAAGCATCTTCATCTTCGACAAAAGAAGATTGGATTGTTGATTCAGGTGCTACTACTCATATGACCACTAATAAAAATCTCTTCACTTATCTAAAGAAATCCACCTATCATTCTCTTGTGCGTCTGGCTAATGGATCTACTTCTCCGGTCACTGGATTAGGGGATGTTAATAACATTCTTCTTAAATCTGTTCTGTTTGAGCCCAAATTTCATTTGAACTTGACATTTTTCACTAAAATTAGAAAAGCCTTTAAACTGTAGTGTAACCTTCTTTCCTTACACTATCTCCATGCAAGATCTCAGGATGAAGAAGATGATTGTTGGGGGATATGAAGGTAGAGATGGCTTGTACTATCTACATACCTTGTCAACTTCTCCTAATACTACCCTTGTGGTTCAGTCTACCTCTCTTTATCAATGGCATCTGAGGCTTGGTCATCCTTCCACCACTAAATTGAAGTCTTCATTTCCTAATTTGTCGTCTGAAAACTTTACATGCCTTGTGAACTTGGAAAACATCATCATCTGTGTTTTCTCCTCGTGGTGATAGAGTCCAAGTTTATTTTATTTAATTCACTCTGATGTCTGGGGATCATGTTGTATTGGTCATCGTATTGGTGTGTGATATTTTGTAACCTTTATTGATGATTGGTCTTGTGCCACTTGGCTTTATCTTTTAAAAGAGCATTCTGAAATGTTTTATGTTTTTTTCCAAATGCTTGAATTAAATAAAGACTTCTGCTATCCCCAAATTCGTTTGCACTAGTAATGCTTCTGAATATGTGCAACATGGTTTTCCAAAACTTTGCATCTCCAAAGGACTTATCCATCAAACCTCTTTCCCATACAGTCTACAACAAAATGGTGTAGCTGAAAGGAAAAACATACATCTTCTTGATGTAGCTCGTACTCTTCTGATTGAAATGAATGTTCTAAAGTTTTATTGGATTGATGCCATTCTTTTAGCCAACTATCTCATCAACCGGATGCCTTCTTCTACCATAATGAACCAATATTTTCCCTACCACGAAAGGTTTTTGCTGCCTATGTTTTTTTCACTATCACCAACTTGAGCGTGATAAATTGTCCCTACGAGCTTTTCATTGTTGTTTCCTTGGCTACTCTCGTACACTAAAGGGGTATAAATGTTTTGGATCTTGTTGCACATTGATTGTATGTCAGTGTGGATGTCACCTTCTTTGAAGATACATCATTCTTCTCTGGGCCTTGTAAACATGTGTCTCTTCTTGATGTGCCTCTTTCTAATGTACCACTTCCAAGTGTACCTTGCTTGAGCAAGTCTTATACCCCCGTGTTGTAAGTGTATGAGTGATGAAACAAAAAGGCCTCCACCTACAATATCCCCTGCTATGACCTATTATATGACTGATGATCCACCACAAGATGATGGTAATTCTACTTCCTCTATTCCTATTCCTGATTTAGATATTCCTAACTGAGCTCTAGTGCCTCCTTTTCTCCCTGTGGATCGACCATGTACTTGCCACTTACCTATACTATGAAATGACCCTGTGCGCTTGTGGGTAAGTGTGTTAGTTTAGGTCCCTTATTAATATTGAAAGATACATGTGTGTTAGAACCCTTGAGGTGTGCACATATAGATAAGATTCAATTGATTTAGGTGTGTGTATCTGGGGGTGTGAAGAAATGCACCAAGCTTTTTGGCATCATTGTCGGGGAGAAAGGCACTCTCCCTAGCTAGTTAGTTTTTCTTTGATCTTTTCTTACTGCCCTCATCGTTGCTATTCTTTATTCTTTGTATTCTTTGTGCATATTGGTTTGGTAACTTGTTCACTTTTGTTTGGATGTGCCTTGTGCATGTGACAAGCCACTTGGGGAAAACAAGATGGAAGGCCAAAATGCACCTCACAAGCCACTTCAAGATTACTTCATGCCTAGAAACTACAAATCGCCAATTGATAGTAGATTTGATCAAATTCCAGTGGAGCAATTCTCCATCCCTCCAGGTCTAATTGGGCTCCTGACCACCTTCTACGGCTTGGAGAGTGAGAACCCCTACAAGAACTTGGACTCCTTTCTTGAAGTATGATCCACCTTCCAGACGTCGAGAACCAGTGAGGATACCATCAGGTTGACCTTGTTCTCATTCTCCCTCAAAGACAAAGCCAAAGATTGGTCTCATTCGAGAAGGGACATCATCAGGTGGGAAGAGATTAAGAATGCCTTCTTAAGGCAATTCTACTCCATTGGAAGGTTGACACAAATGTGGTGTGCCATAGTGAATTTCATTCCAATGGGCATTAAGAGGTTTCACAATGCTTGGGAGAAATTTGAGATGATGTTTAGAGAGTGCCCTCTCTATGAGATCTCTTTGTGACAGCTAGTTCAGTCCTTTTACTCTGGTCTATCACCAATGAGTCAAGATACAATAGATTCTTCTTGTGGAGGAGCTTTTATGGCTAGGCCACCTAAGGAGGCATGCCCATTGTTTGAGCAATTGGAAAAAAGTTCAAGGATCTAAGCTTCTAGCATGATGAATGATAGTGACCTCCCCTTTGTTGTGACATATCCAGTTCATAGTGATTGAAGCCCACAAGTGATGAAGATTCTTGGTGACATGGTGAGATTTTTGAAGAACCAAGAGACAAATGTTCATTATCATTCTATGAATTATGTTAGTTCCTTTTATGAAGAAAAGAAGACCCCTCACTCATATAGCTACACGGAATAACAAAGCCCAAGGTGTAGCTCAAGCTTTGAGGAAGAGGTTCTCTCTAGGTTGAAAAGCTTTGATGATGTCCAAAAGAATGTTACGAGGATTGAGGAAATAATAGAGCAATTATCTTCCATACTTGCTCTCTAAAAGGAAAAATTGTCTTCAAAGCCCACAGTGAGTTTTAATGAAACAAGTGGACCCATACATTCCACTCAAGTTCTCTATAGTCCACCTATAATGAAAGTACAACCCATTTACCATTTTCAAGGCCATTCCATGCCTTGTAAATGAAACAAGTGGACCCATACATTACATATTTCCCACTAATTAACCTTCCAACCTCAATTCTCCCCTCCACCTCAATTTCAATACCAAGTGCCACATCCACCTCCTCCACAGTCACAACATGCTTCCTCTCTCCACCACAAGCAAGGTAGTGTTGTGATAGTTCTAATGAGTGGGAAATCTCTTAGGCAGACCGTGAGTCAAAGAAAGGTTGATAAATCAAAGAAAAGGTAGCCAAGTGATGATACTATGATTGATATTGTCAAATATTATTCTAAGACACCTCTTGTTGAGAACATGATACCATGTGCTTCGCATCACACTCCTTTTGCAAATTATACCATCTCTAGTGTTCCACCTCATGGCATGCCACAAGGAAATCATGTGGATTCAAATATGGCAAAAGAAAGTGAACCACCATTCCCTGAAGCATTGGATGAGCCCCCGCAGGTAAAAATAAAGCAAAAGCACAATTTAAACATTCTAGATGTGTTCTCCAACTAAAGGTGAACACTCCACTGTTGGATGCTATCAAGCAGATTCCATATTATGCCAAGTTTCTCAAGAACTTATGCACGGTGAAGTGAAGGTCAACAGGGAGAATACCAAAGAGAATCAAGTTGACCAAACAAGTGAGCTCTATCATGTAGCATTCACTTCTAGTGAAGACGAAAGACCTAGGAGCCCCGCTCATACCTAGATACATAGGGGGGCATTGCATAGACAAATCCCTACTTGATTTGGGATCTAGTGTGAAGTTGATGCCATATAGCATCTATGTGGAGTTGGGCTTAGGCAACCTGAAATCGGCTCATTGCAATCTCCAATTGGCAGTGAATTTGATGCCATAGTGTCTATGTGGAGTTGGGCTTAGGCAAGTTGAAATTGGCTCATTGCACTCTCCAATTAACAGACTGTGCAATCAAAGTTCTAAGATGAAGAGTGGATGATGTTGTTGGTGATGATAGACAAGGAAAGGGGAGTAGTTTTCCCAGCCAATTTCATTGTTCTTGACATGGAGATAGAGGATAGGAAGATTCCCATCATCTTTGGGAGGCCAATCATATCTACAACTGATGTCGAGATACATATGCCCAATGGCACAATGAAAATCTCTTTCTTGGTCATGAAAATAAAGATCAACATGTACAAGACCTCAACCCGACGAACCCAAGATGAGGATATTGGACTTGGTCACTTCAAGAGTCTAATTGGTCATTTGAGAGAAGGAGATTCATATGAGAGAATTGATGATAGATTTTTTGATCCAAGGGACAAGGAACATAGGTTGAATGCAAGTGAGAGATGCATTTAATGCATGATTGGACACCGAAGAATTCCAAATGGATGAATGATGCAAGAATCTCCAAGAAGCCCAACTAAAGGCATGAAACTTAGTACTTGTGGGAGGAAACCTACCTAGGTTTGGGGAAATTTTCACCTGACCTCTCAATTTTGATACCTTTTGGTTATTTTTGAACTCTTCCATGAAAACACACACACAAACTTGTTTCTAATAGTTTTTGTTTAATTTTAAGATGTGCAGGTGAAAATGGGTGAAATGAAGATAATTAGATGACGTTTAGGCAAAGAATTCATGAAAGATCACTTTGGATCAAATATTTGATGTTTTGATGAAGTTCAAGTTGAAAGAATGACTTGCTATAGTACTCACCACGGTTGTGGTACCATGTAACGACCATGGTGGCACACTCAAATCAATAGGAAAATCAAAGAGATTCAAGAAAAAGAATAATAGACCCAGAATGATCAGGCAAAGTAGCAAGACCATGTGACTCCAACACAAAATGGGCCATGTCAGACAGAATGGTCATATGGGTAGGAACACAACACAGGCATGTCGTGCAACACGGCCGTGCTACAACCCGACCCAACAACTTATTCAGCCATTCTAGAAAATTTCTAAATATCATAATTTCAATTCTAATGCGAACAACATGGCTGCTCCGTGACTCCAACAAGCCATGCAACGATGCCACCCTCTCGTACCTCCAATTTCTCCGTCCTTTCATCTCCAATACACCACAAACCACTTCCACAACATGTCATCAACCATTTCCACCCTATTTCCACCACTGAATCTCCTCCATTCTCTCCATTCCACCCCGCATTTGAAGAACTTTGAAATACCTAAAATCCCAAAATATTCCACTAAAAATCCATCCACAATGAAGAAACTCAAAAAACAAGTGGTGTCAAAGACTAAGGATGTGATTTCCTACAGCCACTGGCCCCAAGAACAGTTCTTCTTCATCCTCAATGATGTCTCTAGCTCCTCTGCCACCTCTGGAAGCCTCCAGTTCACAAGGAGAATGACCTCAAATGGTAGCATGAGTGCATCCCATGATGTAGGAATCCACTATATTACCTAGTGGAGGTGGGATAGCAGCCCGACAGTTAGTTTCTACTAGGGCAACACCACCACCTTCACCACCTAGCCCTCTACTTTTACAGATCAGCCATCAAACTCAACCTGTCCCTCGATCTCCTCTATGCCACAACCACAACCACAACCACATACACAAAGGCAACTACTTCTGAATGATGAGGATGAAGTGATGAAAGATGCACAACATGAGGATGCACCTGAGGCACAACATGAGAAAACACATGAGGTGAAGTGTAGTAAGGTAAAGAAGCTAAAGCACCCGAGCGTCTTATGCATAGGGTGCATTCCACCTTCTACGTGTGCCAGGAGACAATTGAGACCCTAGGTTTCTTTGAGTATTATCAGGGTGTGATGGAACAAATGGGGTTGTTTGAGATCTTAACTACAGTGCTTGAGACCTATGCTGAGCTCATGCAGTAGTTCTTTTCCACATTAGAGAAGGTCTCCGATGATGGTGAAGACACCATTAGAGTTATGATTGGAGAAAAATTTTGGGTCATCACCTCGTCGATGTTTAATAACATTTTTATCAAGTGAAGAAATATAAGCCCTCCTAGATAATGGGAAGATAGAGAAAAATGCCAGTGTCAGTTACATTTCCATGTAGAAAGCATTCACCAGCCATAATGACTTTGTAGCGGGGAAGTTGAAGACAAGTTTGTTCCATAATCCCTTCCTTCACTATGTTTAGAAAGTCATTGCAAACACCAATGTTGGTAGGTGTGAAAACAAAGGGAGATGTACAAAGAAGGATCTATGTGCCTTGGGTTGGAGACAAAGGGAAAACATATGAATCTAGGTGCACTAATGATTGATCGTTTGAGGATGGTCCCCTCCAAGAGTAAAAATCTATTCATCATGGGAGGAATTTTGACATCCATTTCCATTTCCCTTGGTCATGATGTTATGGGAGACACCAAGGCAGGGGGGGGAAGTTGGTAGACCTATAGTATCTTGATCTTTCTTCTATGATAGCAGTTGTTTATCAGAAAATTATACATGAAGTCAATCCCCCATATGTAGGCATCGCACTAGAGCTACCATATCATACTACACCTCTCCTAGGTGAGTATGGTCCTACTCCATAGTTTTTGGATACAATGTGGAGATGGGAAGAGGAGAACCCCCATGACATGGTCTAGTAGCCAAAGATACTTCCTGGGGGATTAGGAGAGTCAAATGAAGTTGTTGAGTGGAGGAGGATAGTAGAGGAGAGAGAAGTATGCAGGGTCAGGAAATGAGAGACAGAGGTGACACAATAGCCACAACATGCCACAATGAACACCTACAACATGTCAACAATACAGACGCATCTAGAGAGCATTAAGAGGACTCAGGAGGGCCATTTGAGGGTACAAGAGGTATTTCAGCGTACACATGATGTATTGTGGTTGGATCATCAACAGATGCACCATCAAATCAATCACATGTATCAGTTCCAACATGCCAAGGCCCAGAGGAACCTCCAATGGGCGGAACATTGGTGGGGTGCATTGTCAGTATAATGTATATCCAAGCCACTTGATAAGAGAGACTGAGAAATGTATATACATACTCATGTGACTCAATGTGTGATATGTGATCTCACATGCATCTTATATAGTCTACTCTAGTTCAAGGAACATGGAATGAATGTTGAAGAGGATGATGATTCTATGCCTTGAGTTCAATCCAAATATCAGAGACAAAGGAACTATACGATCACTATAATGGTAATCATATATTGTAGGCCGAAGTTATTCTCCAACTTTCCAAATTACTTGGGTAGCAACAATCTATTTCTATATACCGCTAATTGCTTGTGATGTCATAAATTGGTTATGAACATTCATTACTGATCTAACTTGGGAGCTCACACACATAAGATGCACTTAGAATAAGTGTTTATTCATGAATGATGTTTAACTTGATTACTAAAGTGTTTACATATTCAATTTAAACATCTAAGGTTGAAAATTGGCTAACTGGACTATGATCTGGCCGGTTCATGTGTTGAACTGATGGATTCAAGTGTCAAGTCAATTCAAGAAACATTAGCTGAATATTGCTTGAGAAGGAAAATGAAACGACCATTTCACAAGTGAAACAACCATTTCATGATATAAAATGACTATTTCAAAAGTGAAATGATAGTCTCATGATATGAAAAGACTATTTTCAAAGTGAAATGACCGATTCATCATTTGGATTGTTTGATTCAATGACCAATTCAATTGGATCAAGGATTGATAATGATGTCATGTTGTACATTAATCAAATAATGAATTCCAGTCTATTTGAAAATAGGAAATCATATAAGTTGACCAGTTCAAGGGTTGAACCGACTGGTTCACTATTTGCAACTTCAAGAAAATTGATGAAATCCCATCTCTTCAACTCCCAAATGAACTAAAAACCCTGACCCTAGATGGCTTTCCAGTGACAAAACAATAAGCTCTGACAATTGTTGTCCTTTCTGGTTGTGCTAACCAAGAGATCCCAAGCAGGTCCTACCTGTAAAAGGGAGGGACAATAAGGAGAGACAACAAGGGAGAGGGAATCAACCCTAGTAGGTTGACGTTTTAAGGGATAACTTCTTCTCGTTGTCTCAGGCAGCACAAAGTGGAGTTCCCAATTCTACGTGGACTATGATAGAGGTGAGGAGGTCATTTCCACCCACTAGGAAGACAAGAACCACCACTGTCCGTGGTGGTGTCGCTCTGACAGTTGTCTGTGTGCAACATGTGAAAGAAGCACACCGCTGCAAGAGTTGTTGTTGGACTTGCTCCAAGACCAGGTATATCTCATGCTATCCTCTTCTAAGGATACATTGTTGTTGACAAGATCTTACACATTAGGGAATTTGGAATAAAAAAATATCCCATTTCCTTTTTGTTGCCCAAATTTTCCAATAGTGATATCAGAGGCACGACAATTTACGGTGTATCAGGGACTTAAATCAATGTGATCGAGGATTATTTTTATTGCATACAATTTAAATATTAAAATGATTGATGTGCATATCTGATTAAATACAACATGTGATCCCACAAATATATATATATATATATATATATGTATGTTATCTATACATGTCTCCCTAAAAGTGTTTAGATGGTGGATGTTAGCATGGTTATGGCCAATAACCCTAGATATTTGTGATTGGTTGGATTATTTTTTTTATCAAGTGTTATATCTTGGTTTGCATACCGATCCACAATCTTCTCTTCCATATGTAAAAGTATTAAATCTTTCCTTCATATGCTCCCCTTGAATGTGACTTTAGATTTCACTATTACAATGTAATATGTTAAATAAGATTAGCATACTTTTATTTTTTGTTATGTCAAAGAAATCGTTGTGCACTAGACATGCTGACTAGCTCATACAATGAACAAAACGTTTGGGGGACCAAGGAGGCCAAAAGACAAGAACCAAACCAATTGGCCAGTGGCCGAACTGATCAGGTGGAGGGTCCCTTCATCACTTGGATAGGAGACCAGATGATCGATCTGAGAGACCAACCAACCGACCAAGAGGCCAATTGATCATTTAAAGAGTTCAACAGATCAACCCAAAATGGTTCCAACATATATCTTCATCAACAATAGATTGCTACATATGATGTGGACCTTAAGTGGTAGTAATTCCTTGTGTTTTCAAGGAATTACAACAGAATGGCCATAACCATCACTTGTGCATTTTAATTGCCCATTTTCATTGTGGTTATAGCATGTAGATGATACATACTATAAGTATGTGGTCATTGGATATGTATATGTATATTTATAAAATCCCTTAATATAATGTTAAGTCTTAGATGCTTTCCATAAGCGACACACATGAAAAACTTGACCGACTAAGTGTAGGTTACTCTAAAGCTTTATGTGTTGTCCATCTTGTGGAAGTTTGATGGTAGATATGTAGATCTGCCAAAGCAGGGTGCATATTCTACAATGTTGACTTCTGGGTCAGGCTTAACTAGGTGATCTTAATGAGATTAAGAACCTAGAAGCATACATATAGATTGTGACAAAGAGTTGCGCAAACCATCTATCCAAGAGGTGCATGAGATGCAATTGGCAACATATTATCTACCTAAATAGTAATGTTGTGGGTGATCAACCAAAGCTGACTCATGATTTGAAGAAATATGGATCTTATCTCACAAAAAGGTTGCATGTTGAAATCTTCCAAATTTTATAAGTGAAGGTTATCAATTTGAACAAAATAGTGGGAGAGATAATTAATCAAAATCCTATAATATCGTCTATGTTGTCAAATCAAATTAATCAAAAGTCTTTCGATAAATGGCAAATTTATTTTGTAGAAACAAATGTCAAACAAATCACCATTGTGATCAGTTCTTAAGAAGTATAAACTAAACGAGACAAACTTTCATGATTGGTTATGGACTTTGAGAAGGATTCTCAATTATGAGAGTAAGCTCTATGTCCTGGATGTACTAGTGCCAAAGGAATTTGCTCCCGATGTGCCTAGGGCTGAGAAGTATGTTTATTGGAAGCATGCCAATGATGCCTTGGACATTAAGCACTTAATGCTATGTTGTATGAACCATGAGTTGCAAAAACAACATGAATACATGGGGATTCTTGAGATGGTCACACATCTTAAGAGTACGAACGAGAATCATGCAAAGCAAGAAAGGTACAATGTCTCAAGGGAACTCTTTGAGTGCAACATGACAGAAGGAGATATAGTAGAGCCCCATGTGCTCAATATGACTGGGCATGTAGAACATCTAGAGAGACTGGGATTCCCTTGGCCATGGATATGATTCTACAATCATTGCATTAATCATATATCCAATTTATTGAGTGTTACCACTTGAGTAACTTGGCTAAATTGCTGTCAGAATACTCAACATGCTAATAAATGTTGAAGCAAGAATGAAGAAGGACAACATGTGATGATTAATAGAGAAAAGTTAAACAATAAAATAAAGGCCAAGAAGAGTTCTAAGGCTAAGAAGAAGTCAAAGTATTCTGCACTCAAAATAAGGAGAAATGTAAGTGCAAAAGGAATCTATCCTTTGCACTTAAAGGAACCCAGAAGGAAGAAGAAGGAGATAGAGATCTCCACTTTAGGAACCAAGAAGAAGTAATCTAGAACTGTAAGGAGCAAGATTTGCTTCCATTATAGTTACAATCTATCATTCAGTCTGATAGGCATGTAACAGAACTAGTGAACTGCTATTATGTGCCTGCCATTGATGAAAAAAACATATATCTTGTATGGAAAAGAATATTATGAATATGTTGATGCTTTAATTTTAAATATTGTATGGAAATTAAAAATTACCTATGTCTCATAATCTATACTTTATAGTTATAAGACAAATATGTAGAAGACATATACTGAATGACTTAATGACTCATACAATGAATACCTATAGTGTTGTCATCTAGAGAACATTAATGAGAAATGTATTTATAGAATCCATAATAATGGTTTTCTAGACTCATATGGTTATTCAACCAATAGATACATGCAAGTATTGTATATTGGGTAATATGACAAAGGCACCTTTCACTAGATGTAGTGGGAGAGCGAGTATTCTATTAGCCTCATTCATATTGATGTATATAAAACTTTTAGAATAAATGCTAGAGGTGGTTAACAATACCTCAATAAATGTATTGATGGTCTCAGTAGATATGCTAGATTGTATTTAATGAAATACAAGTTTGAATCTCTTGAAGTATTCAAGGAGGCCATGAATGAAATATGTAATTGGCTTGGTAAAAATATTAAGAAACTTTAATATGATCGACGTTGAAAGATTTTTAAATGAAGAGTTGGAGGACCTTCTGGAGAGACCATGATAGTGTATCACCATAAAATCCACCTAAAGCATAATGATGTATCAGAAATAAGGAATCATGTATTGTTAAGTCATTGTGGGATTATCAATAAATCTAGCTAATCTTCTGATTTCCGTTTAGGCACACGCATTAAACTAAATAATGTACCGTCTAAAATGGTTCAAAAGTCACCATATAAGATATGGTATGGGAAGTGTGATTGTGTATCTTTTATAAGGATTAGGGATGTATTCTTATATAAAAAAATAGTTTCTTAAAAAGTTTTGTCCATAAATCACATAAATGTTATTTTTAGTACTACTTTTATATCCCAATTCAACAACAAAATTGTTTGTTGCCATGATGTCTATATTCATAAAGGGAATTAAATTCCAAAAGAATTACTAGGAGGGAAATAGATCGCAAAATGTTTGAGACCAAAAAAATTATTGAATTTAATGAAGTATAGTAGGAACAAGGTGAATCACAAATTGTTGTGGAATCTCAAGTTCCTTATGTAACACAAAACTCATAGATCTAGTAGAACATGCCTTGAGATCGAAAGATTATGATATCTTATGGATCAAGAAGGCAATGAACTAGTCATTTATTATGAGTCAACAACCTACTTAGAAACTATTGAGGTACCAGAGTGTGATTAATGGCTTCAGGCCATGAGATCAAAGATGGAATCCATGTACACCTAAAAGGTATGACCTTAGTGGATCCACCTAAAGGGATAACACACATTGGGTGTAATTTGGTCTTCAAAAGGAATATATATATGGATGGTAATGTACAAAACCCATAAGGGAAGATTGGTTGAAAAAGGTTTCAAACAAGTTCAATCTATTGAACATGATGAAATCTTTTCACCAATTGCATGGTTGAATCCATCAGGATCATGCTTGCCCTTGCAGATTTATAAGACTATGAGATTTGGAAAAATGGATGTTAAAACCTCATTCCTAAATAAATAATATAGAGGATGTGTGCATGACCCAACCTAAAGGTTATATAAACCCAATATTACAAATAAAGGCTATAAGCTACAAAGGTCAACATATGGATTGAAGAAATCTTCTATTTGACAAGACAGTCAAAGAGTTTGACTTTATTCAAAATGAAGATGAAATGTATGATTACAAAATTTGAGTGGGATCATATTTATATTTCACATAATGATGGTAAATGATGTCCTTATCCTGCAAATATTAAAAGTTGGCAAGGAAGTAACTTCTCCATGACGGGTTCAGGGGAAGCATCCTATTTGATAGGAATCAAGATCTATGGAGACCTTCATGACCTAAGTAAGAGAACATACATTAGCAAGATGTTGAAGGCGTTTAACATACAAGACTTGATGAGAGAAGATTTTTCCATGTTCCATGAAATTGCTCTCTCAAGAGCCTAGTATCCCAGTTCTTGTGAAGAATAGGAGAAACATGAGTAAGATGCCATATGCATTCACAATCAGATCTATCATTTATGTAACTTTGTGTACTCATCCCATAATCTCTTATGTATTGGACATGATGAGAAGATGTGTACTCATCCCATTATCTCGCATGTATTGGACATGACGAGAGGATATGTACTCATCCTATTATCTCATATGTATTGGACATGCCGAGTAGATATCCATCAGAATCCAGTGAAAGTCACTGGATTTCCATAAAGAACATCCTTAGGTACTTGAGAAGAAAAAAAAGTATCAGTTCCTTGATGATGGTAACAAGGAAGAGTAGTCTGTAAAGGGTTGCACTGACGCAAGCTTCCAAAATGACAAAGAAAATTAATGGTCACAATCCAAATATGTGTTTAAACATAAAATGAGAATTGTAAGCTGAAACGTTTCGAGCAAGAGACAGTGGTTTAACCTACAACTGAAGTCAAGTATGTGGGTATTACGAACAACAAGGTTTCTATATGGATCTAGAAGTTCATGAACTTTTGGGAGGTTCCAACCACTGATGACACAGTAGAAATATTTTGACAACAATGGATCTATTGGATAAGCAAAGAATCTCAGATAGCATATTACAACACTTCAATCTCATACGAGAAGTCAAACAATAAAAAGATGTGAAACTTGCAAAATACTGACTAGAATCAAACATTAGTAACCTCCTACATAAGCACTTAAGTAGCAGAAACATGGTGGTCATGTTAAGATCACTTGCAATAAAATTTTGGGTGATTGGATCTATGTGCAAGTGGGATTTTATTGGTATGTGTGCCCAGAGAGACAATCATATGATTGATGTGGTCTATTGTTGCGCTAACAAATTCACTCAGAGTTGAAATCCCAATTTTTTTAACCAAAACCTTGTACAATAATACCACCCACAAGCGGACGGGTCTTATCGTAGTATAATTAAGGATCGAACCCCAAGGGATAACATTTTTAAGAATCGTTGCTAGTTGAGTCTAGTTCAATTAAGGCTAATATTTATAACAAAAGTTGATTTGTGTTTAACTAAACTAAGTGCAAGAAAAGAAAAGTACAAGATTAAAGTTGATTCTAGATTAATGATGAAGATCTCTAGGGTGGTCTCGAGTTTCACCACCACTACACATGCATACATATCCAAACACAAACATCCATGTATGATCTAAATATCCAAATAGAACTACTGTGAACCCACCTGGAGGGATGTTTAGGTTCGCGTAAGCATCTCTTTAGGCATCAAATTTATCATCGCCATCCGAATCATGCACTTACAGTTCCGAAGATACAAATATCCAACTAAAGCTGTGGCCCTCTGTAAGGATGTTTAGGCACACAGAAGCATCACTGTGGGCTAGATTGCTCGTCCCCTCATGGATCATGCACTTACGACCTCAAGGAATCCCATATGATTTCTCATCAGGGAGTCAACTGCGTTAATCGACATTTGAATCCTACATATAGAAATTCTCACAGAATATGAAGGAATAAGATAAATGCAAGCAGGTGATCAATCTACAAGGACACATCGATGATTAACAATGAAATGAAAAGTTACATACATGCCATGGAATATTTAATGAAAAGACATATAAGCATGGGCAGCGGGGCTAGTCCCCACACCCCAGTGAAATGGAACTACTCAATCATGATGTGAGAAACAAAAAGAACAAGAGAAAGGGAAGATTCTGCCATGAGCATGATGCAGAAGATGGTCATAGCTCGGTGAAGATATTGTCTTCTACGCCACGTCGGAGCAGATCTGGATGAGGAGGAAGAACCACCAAGGAAGACCGGGTAGACCTTCTCTCTCTGCCTTCCTTCTCTTCTTGTCATTCTTGCTCACAGTAGGAGGAGCAATCTTTGGATGCATATGAAGCATGGATGCATGTAGATGGATCATGGATAAGAGTGATGGATCGGGATCCCTTTCGAGGGGTCGGGCTTGTGTTCAGGTAGCCTGGCGGCATCTCAGATCCGATGCACAAAAGAGGACCCTGCTGGTCCTATTTATAGGCATGGGTGGAGTCTTGAACAGTTTGGACCTATTAGTATATTCTTCATAGTCTAGGAGGACTGATCTGGTTCTTCTCATAGTCTTGGGAGAGTGTTAACATCTTTCTCGGTTTGGGATTAGCCTGCTTTACACGGTTTGGAAAATCATTTGTTCCTTATCATTTTGGGAAACTGAGAGGTTTCTCTTGTTCTTGAAAATGAACACAGCCCTAGCGGTCTTTAAATGACGATCACTGGCCTCGCGGTCTTCATGCTTATCTCAGTTTCCAGTTCTTGGTCTAGGGACTCTCTCGGTCCTACGCTCTAGTGCTTTCTTGGTCTTGGACTTTGGTCACTAGTCCAATCAGTCTTTGCTTCTCCGTTCTTGCGGTCCTCAGGTTCATGCGGTCTCCGACGCCCTCACGGTGTTGTTCCCTAGTCACGGTGATGGAAGAGAAAGGATGAAGGTAAGTGCAGGTCGTCATGGAGGCAGTGAGAAGAAGAGGGAAAGGAAGAGGATGGAGGCACAATGCGAGCAGGAGGGGATTGCTCATGGGAGCGTGCGGTGTAGAGAGAAGCAAGTGGCGTCGACGCTTCTCCTTGCAGGTCGAAGAGGAGGGGTGGTCGGTGGAGTAGCTCGACCATGGGGGCGGAGGAATCAAGTTGTTGGGTGTTACAGACCTAGCGGTCCTAAAAGGGATAGGGGCTTCTCGCGGTCTTGAGACCATGAGAGTAAACTACTTGGGTGGATGAGGACGAGACCGCAAGGTAGAGCAGGAGGGACCGCAGACACTGGCTTGTCGATCACGGCAGTGGTGGAGAGATGGATGTGGATGGAGAAGGTCGTTGTTGTTGTAGGTGTCGCGATGGAAGGCTCTTTGCAGTCTTGAAAAGGATCCCTCACGGTTTGAGGACCGCTAGGGTCCTAGCACTTTGAAGACTGCTTGGGCAGAGGTGCAAGACTGCATGGGCCAAGACTGAGTAAGGTCAAGACCGCAAGCATTAACAGACTGAATGGAGGAAACTTCTAGGGTCAAGACTGCTAGGGAAGGTGGTGGTGGTGCTAATGATGAAGGGTGTAAAGGGCTGAGAAAGGTGGGCCTGAAACTAGTGGGTGGGCTCAGTTGAAGATCTGTCTCCATCATGGCTTTCTCAATCTGTATGAAATCAAAGAAATCCTAGTCAAGAAGCAAGATTGCAATTTGTAATATTTAGGTGATAAAAGACAATGTAATGAGTCAAATTGGGCCCAAGATGGTGACTAAAATCATGGTGAAAATGGATTCATCAAAACACCCCGAACATAAATGTTGCTCATCCTCGAGTAACACCAAATATGAAACAGTCGCCAAATCAATGATTTCAACTCATACGATTGCCTCATCTTCATGTCACGATTGTTTCCTTTCTGCTCAGTAAGACTAAGCATCTCAATTTCTTGAGATCACCTAACACATCTTACCATAACTTCGTTCCTGAGTTTGTTTCCCAACATCACTTCCTCCTCACCTTTTCCAACAACAAGCATTTCTAAGAGTTTCGTAAGAGTCTAGAGATACCTGCAGAACAACAAGCGTGCATCTAATTTGACACCAGTGTATTTCAGGATAGTGGAGGCATTCATTGTTCCTTTAGGTGGAAAAGGAAGTGAAGGGTGGTATGGAAGGAAGTTGTATATCTCTCCTCTATTTGACTTGAGATTTATTATATGGTTGCAATTTCATTGATTGCATTTTTTTGTGCGAATCTCTCCACTATTCGACTCGAGATTGCAAATTTTTTTGTGTGCACATTGGCATCTTTTCTTGGTGCTACACCCCTATTAATTAGCGAGGGGTATGGAAGAAGAAGATAAAGAGAGAGGTGGTGTGCCACCCCGAACATAGGGTTTGGCACTATTTTGGCTATTTTTGTTTCTTTTTGATGGATGGAGGGGTAAGAAGATGATGGAAGAAGTGTAGAAGAGAGTTCATATCAGAATGCAACTTGATTTACAATTCGGTGAATCAGGTCATTATCTTTATCCTACTCTGCTCAAATAATGACTTGATGATGATCTGGTGGAGATTCCATGTTATTGTTCCACTAGTTATCTAGGAAGCACGACGGGTTTGATCCCTATCAGTTCGACAGATACTTGCCATTTTTGCAGAAGGATCATGATCTTAGGATTCATAACCTTCACAAGATGATTTCAATCAATAGGCTAGTTCTAAGAAAATGGTCCTTTTGAAGATCTGCTTCGAATAAGGAGGGTATAATGATTCAAAGGCATAGAGAGAGAAACTAGCCAGCTAGGTAATGGCTTTTATTGAAATAGAAAGCGTCAAAACTTCATCAAGTTGCTATAAAAAATCTTTGAAAACTTAAACACTTTGAAAATTTTGATCAAAAATTTAATGATGAAATCTTAAGTCTGAAATAGATGGGTGTGGGTGGAATGTAAAGTACGTACCATCCACACTCCACCCTCCACCCTGAACTTAGAAATTTGCTCGTCCCGAGAAAACTCTAAATCCGAGATGGAGGGGAAAATTTGCGTTGGTTGGTCCACTAGATGTGGTTGTGTTCCAAACAACGCACGTCCTCCATCTGAAAATCTCAAAAATAAAGACTAGTTAGAACTTAAGATAGCATCGTGCGATGCGATATCTATTCAGTGCAAAATTTTCTAAAAAGTGAAAACAAAATTAAGGAAATTTTCTAATTCAAAACTAAAAGTAAAAATGAAATTATTGATCGGGTTGCCTCCCGACAAGTGCCTTTGTTTTATGTCGATGGCTCGACGTGAATCCTTCAATTTTCTGGTGGATACGTCGGATTAGTAAGATCCAACATTGCTTTAGTGCCTATGTCAGCTGAGGTGAAATATCTCTTTAAGTGTTGGCCATTAGCCACAAATTCTTCTGATTGTTCACTCCATAAAATGAAAGCACCATGCGGGTAGATACTCTTGACAATGTATGGTCCAAACCAGCGAGAATGGAGTTTCCCTGTGAACAACCTCAGTCCTGAGTTGAACAGTAGAACTTGGTCTCCCACTTGAATGTCCTTTCTTTTCACATGACCATCGTGCCAAAGCTTGGTGCGTTCTTTGTAGATTTGTGCATTCTCATAAGCTGTCATCCGGAGTTCATCTAGTTCTTGAAGTTGTAGAATCCTGGCTTGGCCAGCTTTTTTCAAGTCAAAATTTAGTTGTTGGATTGCCCACCATGATTTGTGTTCGAGTTCTACAGGTAGGTGGCATGACTTTCCATAGATTAATCGAAATGGTGTAGTTCCAAGAGGAGTCTTAAAAGTGGTTCGGTAGGCCCACAAGGCATCATTGATTTTCACTGACCAATCTTTTCTGTTGCGGCCTACTGTCTTTTCCAAGATAGCCTTGAATTGACAGTTAGAAACCTCTACCTTCCCACTTGTTTGTGGGTGCTAGGAGGAAGCTACCTTGTGCATTAAACCCTATTTTCTTAACAATGATTCAAAGCTTCTTTCCAAAAAATGAGAACCCCCGTCGGATATCACAGTCCGTGGGACTCTGAAATGGGGAAAAATTGAACATCTTGATAACTGGTTTGGAATCGCTAGTTATGGTTGGTATGGCCTCTACCCATTTTGAGACGTAATCCACTGCAACTAGGATGTAGAAAAATCCATGTGAAAATGGAAATGGAGCCATGTAGTCCACTCCCCAAACATCAAAGTCTCAACTTCTTGCCACAGTTTAAGCGGCATCTCATCTCTTTTTGTAATGTTACCTATTCTCTGACATTTGTCACATGCTAGGACAAAGTTGTAGGAATCATTGGATATGATTGACCAAAAGAAACCACATTGCAAAACCTTCAAGGCAGTTTTCTTAGAACTCATATGGCCTCCAATTGGGCATGAGTTGCATTGCTCTAAAATAAGTTGAGTTTCCTCCTCAGCGATACAACATCTGTAGAGACCATCAATATAGAGATTAAAGATATATGTCTCATCCCAGTGATAGTACCTCACATCATGCATGAATTTCTTCAGTGCATTTCCAGTGCATTCAGGGTGGATGACACCAGTGACAAGGTAGTTCACATAGTCCGAGTACCAAGTGGTAGCTTCTGAGACTTTCATGAGTTGGTCATCTGGAAGAGAATTGTTAATCAGGATCTTCTCTGTTTCTAGAGTGTGGATACGACTGAGGTGGTCTTCCACAAAATTCTCTGTACCTTTCTTATCTCTTATCTCCAAATTAAATTCTTGCAAGAGGAGAATCCATCTGATCAACCTGGGCTTTGCATCTTTCTTTGCTAGGAGGTAACAGATAGCGGCATGATCTGTGTCGAAAATGACTTTAGAACCAATGAGGTAGGATCTGAACTTGTCAAAAGCATACACGACTGCTAGGAGTTCTTTCTCAATAGTTGCATAGTTCCTTTGAGCTTTGTCAAGGGTTTTTAATGCATAGTAGATGACATAGTGTTTCTTTTCTATACATTACCCTAAAATAGCACCCACAGTGTAATCACTGGCATCACACATAATTTCAAATGGGTGATCCCAATCAGGAGCTCTGATGATGGGTGTTGTTGTATATGCGTTCTTTAGGTTGTTGAAACTCTTGATACATTCTTCGTCAAAATGGAAATCAACGTCCTTTAGCAACAAATTCATCATCGGCTTGGTTATCTTGGAGAAATCCTTTATAAACCATCTATAAAAGCCTGCATGACCAAGGAATGTGCGAACTTCTCTTACATTTGTTGGGATTGCAAGTTTGGAAATTACTTCGATTTTCATTCTGTCTACTTCAATTCCTCGGCTGCTGACTCTATGGCCAAGAACAATGCCTTCCTTTACCATAAAGTGGCACTTCTCCCACTTTAAAACAAGATGTCCTTCTTCACATCGTTTGAGGACAAGGGATAGATGCTTCAGGCATGAGTCATACAAATCCCCATATACAGAGAAATCATCCATAAAGACTTCCATAATAGTTTTGGTTACATGCAGCGTTGGAAAGTTGTAGGCGCATTACAAAGCCCAAGTGGCATTCTTCTAAACATGTTTTTTCCAAATGGGCAAGTAAAAGTTGTTTTCTCTTAGTCATATGGATGTATAGGTATTTGATAGAATCCAGAGTAACCATCAAGATAGCATAAATATTTTTGGTGAGCCAACTGCTCTAAGACTTGGTCAAAAAAAAGGCATCGGGAAATGATCCTTACATGTTCCCTTGTTCAACTTCCTATAATCAATACACATCCTCCACCCAGTGATTGTTCGTGTGGGGATGAGTTCATTATCTTCATTCCGTATAACAGTAGGGACACCTTTTTTTGGGACAACATGCACCAGACTTACCCATGGCAAGTCAGATATAGGATAGATGATCCCTGTAGTAAGCAATTTGATAACTTTACGACGGACTACTTCTTTCATATTTGGATTTAGCTTTCATTGATGTTCAATAGCCGGCTTGTGGTCTTCCACCATGGGGATTTTGTGCATACACAATGCTTGACTAACCCCGATGAGATCACTCATCTTGTAGATGATGGCTTTCCTTCTTTCTTTTAATTCCTTCATGAGTTTATCTTCTTGATCGGTCATTAGATCAGAATATATAATAACTGGGCAGACCTTGAGATCATCAACAAACATGTACTTTAGTCCCTTAGGTAGGGGTTTCATTTCAGGATCTTCTTGTTTCTCACACAGTTCTTCAGTAACATTCACGGCCTTGAGTTCCTCAAATTTGGCTTCATCATCTTCTTCAATAGTGTCAAGGTGGAGAACCTAATTTTTCACTTGTTTGCTAACTGAACTATATGTATTTGGATTATTCAGAGCCACTCATAAAGGATCTTCCTGTTCATAATCCTCTTGCATAAGGAGTGAGATCTACTCTATGCAATCGATCAAGTAGACTTCTTCTTGCATGCTTGGTCTTCGCATACTTTCAAAAACTTTGAACTTGAGAGTTTCTTTACCTAGTCGAAGGAGCAAGGTTCCTGCTTCAACATCAATCAGAACTCTTGCAGTGGCAAGGAATGGATGGCCAAATATGAGAGGGTATCTGGCATCTTCTTTTATGTCCATGATGACAAAGTCACATGGAACATAGGAATCTTTGCCTACCTTGACAGGTACATCCTAAATAATTCCTAAGGGGAGAGTTATAGTGTTATCAGCAAGCTATATGGTCATGCCGGTTCGGAGAAGCTCAGCAAATCCTAGCCTTTTGCAAAGGCTAAGTGGCATGATGGAGATACTAGCACCAAGATCTGCCAATCCCTTCTTACATGAAGAGTCACCAATATGGAACGCAATCCCAAAAGATCCTGGGTTTTTCTGTTTCATGGGCATCTTTCTCTGGATGATATAAGATGTGTTTGTTGCTAACTTCACTATCTCATACTCTTTGGTTATATACTTCCTTGTGAGGGGAGACTTTAAGTACTTTGTCCATGCTGGTATTTCAGCCAGCGCATCAAGAAAGGGTATATCAACATGGAGTTTCTTCATAGCTTCTTTGAACTTGTTGAAATGAGTGTCATGATTTGTCTGCCTTAAACAAGTTGGGAAAGGAGGGTGAGGCTTGTACACTGGCACGTCTGGCTCAGGTGTTTCTGTTTCTACATCAGTAGGTTTTTAGAACTTTCCTCATCTATCTTATTAGCATTTACTGGCCCTTTTGTTGAGACTCAGGTGTTGTAGAGTCTTGGATGATCACAGAGTCATCCTTGTCTGTAATAACAACAAGCGTCTTGAGAGGAGGATCATAATAGTCTTTTCCAGATCTGGTGGTGACAACCTTTAGTTGCTATGGGTGCTTAGGATTGTTATCTAGTTGGCCAGCAAAGGCTCCAACAGGTGGATTCATGCTTGCTGCAAGTTGAGCTAGTTGAAATTCAATAGCCTTCTTATGGGCTTGCTGGTTAGCTATCATAGTCTGCTGTGACTGCAACATTTTCTCAATTGTCGTCAGCTTGTCATCATGAGAGATGGGGCTAGCTTGTTTCCCTTGTTGTTGTTGGTAGGGTACTTCGTTGGGGATTCTAGAACTGAGAATTGTTCTGATAATTGTTTTTAGTTCCTCTTTGGGAAGTTACCTCTAAAGTTTCCCTGATTTCTAAAGTTTTGCTATTGGTTGTATTGGAATCCTGGAGGAACTCTTTGTAGGTTGTTTGAACCAAGTTACTGGGAGTTTTCCACTCCTGAAGGATTTCCATACTGAAAACCAGGATGGTTCCTGTTCTAATTCGGATTGTAATATCCTTGACCAGGGATGGTGTTGATAGCATTAAGATTTTCCATTTGACCATTATCTCCTTGGAAATAAATGTTGTTTAGAACATCATCATAGAGAACATTGCAGGCTAGTGTAGAGTGATCAGTGCCTTTGCATGCTTCATACAACAATGAAGCTGACTTGATATGTTCTTGTTGTTGTGGGAGTGAGCGTCTTCTTTCATAGGCAGCAAGAGATGATTTGATTGTGTCTTTCTTGGAAACTAAGAGTTTGAGGGTTTCAGCGATAGACTTGTACTCAGGAATAACTTCAGCCATAGACACCTTCAACACTCCTTTGCCTACAGATCTACCCCAATTAGCTTGATTTTCAGCACCAAGGGTGACAAGCTTCCATGCGCTGTCATAACTCTAACACATGAAGTTTTCTCCATATGAGGAGTCCATGAACTTCTTGATATCGTCATCCACACCCCTATAGAAGATCTCGATGACTTTATTCTTAGGAATTACATGGTGTGGACACTTGGGTAAAAACTCTTTGTATCTTTCCCATGCTTTAGCTAGGGATTCCCCAGGGACCTGAGTGAATTGTGTTATTCGACCCCTAATTTCATAGGTGAGAAAAGGAGGATAGAACTTTTCCAGAAAGACATTTTTAAGTTGTTCCCAGGTGGTGATGGGTTCACATTGCAAGGAGTTGTACCAACTTATAGCTCTATCAACAAGAGAATACTTGAAGAGATAAAGTCAGATGACATCGTCAAATACTCCATTTTTCTTTGTCATAGCACATAAATCTGTAAACCTCAGAAGATGTTCCTGACTATCTTCTCCTTGCGTACCATAGAATGGGCTATTTTGAAGCAAGATGATCCAATGTGCTCGAATCTCAAAATTTGGAGCGTTGAAAGGAGGAGGTTGCACTGGGTGATGAACATCAGCAACTTTAGGGATTAAGAACTCCCTAAGGTCCTTTTGCAGTTCTACTGCTTGTGCTGCTTGGATTTCTTCTTGAACTGCAGCTATGGCTTCTTGCAAAAGCCTTTCTCTTTGTGTATTAAGGGCTTGAGCTACCCTTTGGGCTATTTCCTCCTCTTGATCCATCCTTTCTTGGTTCTCTCTACTTTGATAATGAAAGGTTCGTTCGATCTCAAGGTCAAAGCTAGCAGTGAGTCTGGGACTATTCGAGCGGTGCATGCACTAGTCTTTGTTGGCACCTGGGATGGAATTTTTTTTTCAGAAGTAAGATTGATGGAGTAGAACCAAATTCAAGTGAATGATCAATAGTATCAAAAGAATAAGCAAAACCCTAAATTAGCTTTAAAAGAACTTTATTTGACTAGTTGATTCTGTTTTCCCCGACAACGGCGCCAGAATTTGACGTGGTCTATTATCGCACTAAAAATTTCACTCGGGGTCGAAATCCCAGAGTTTTTAACCAAAACCTTATGCAATAATACCACCCACAAGTAGACGGGTCTTATCACAATATAGTTAAGGATCGAATCCCAATGGACAACATTTTTAAGAATCGTTGCTAATCGAGTCTAGTTCAAGAAAGGCTAATATTTAGAACAAAAGTTGATTTGTATTTAACTAAACTAAGTGCAAGAAAAGTAAAGTACATGATTAAAGTTGAATCTAGATTAATGATGAAGATCACTGGGGTGGTCCCGGGTTTCACAACCACTATACATGCATACATAACCAAATACAAACATCCATGCAAGATCTAACTATCCAAATAGAACTACTACAAACCCTCCCAAAGGGATGTTAAGGTTCACGTAAGCATCTCTTTAGGCATCAGATTTCTCATCACCATTCGGATCATGCACTTATGGTTCCGAAGATACAAATATCGAACTGAAGTTGTGGCCCTCCGTAAGGATGTTTAGGCACATAGAACCGTCACTGTGGGCTAGATGGCTCGCCCCCTCATGGATCATGCGCCCTCAGGGATTCCCATCCAATTTCTCATCAAGGAGTCAACCACATTAATCAACATTCAAATCCTACATATAGAAATTCTCGCAACATAGGAACAAACAAGATAAATACAAGCAAGTGATCAATCCACAAGCACACATCGACAATTAACAACAAAATGAAAAGTTACATACATGCCATGGAATGTTTAATGAAAAGAGATATAAGCATGGTAAGTAGGGCTCGTCCCCGCACCCCAGTGAAATGGAACTAATTTATCATGATGTGAGAAACAAAAAGAACAAGGGAGAGGGAAGATTCTTCCATGAGCATGATGTAGAAGATGGTCATAGCTCGGTGAAAATATGATCTTCTATGCCAAGTCAGAGCAGATCTGGATGAGGAGGAAGAACCACCAGGTAGACCTTCTCTCTCCACCTTCCATCGCTTCTCATCGTTCTTTCTCACAGTAGGAGGAGAACTCTTTAGATTTGAATGAAGCGTGGATGCACATAGATAGATCGTGGAGAAGAGTGATGGATCGGGAACCCTTTCCAGGGGTCGGACCTGTGTTCAGGTAGCCTGGCAATGTCTGAGATCTGATGCCCAAAAGAGGACTCTACTGGTCCTATTTATATGCATGGGTGGAGTCTTTAATAGTTTGGACCTGTTAGTATATTCTTCATGGTCTAGGAGGACCGGTCTAGTTCTTCTCACGGTCTTGGGAGACCGTTAACATCTTTCACGATTTGGGATTAGCCTGCTTCACACGGTTTGTAAAACCATTTGTTCCTTATTGGTTTGGAAAACTGATAGGTTTCTCTCATTCTTGAAAATGAACACATCCCTAGCAGTCTTGAAATGACAATCGCTGGCCTCGCGGTCTTCATGCTTCTCTCAGTTTCCAGTTCTTAGTCTGGGGACTCTCTCAATTCTGCGCTCTTACGCTTTCCTGGTCTTGGACTTCAGTCACTGGTCCAACCGGTCTTTGCTTCTCTATTCTCACAGTCCTCAGGTTCATGCGGTCTCTGATGCCGTCACAGTCTTATGCCCTAGTCACGATGATGGAAGAGAGGGATGATGGTAAGTACAGGTCGTCATCGAGGCAGTGAGATGAAGAGGAGAAGGAAGAGTATGGAGGCGTGATGGGAGCAGGAGGAGATCACTCATGGGAGCGTGCGGTGCAAAGAGAAGTAGGTGGTGTCGACGCTGCTCCTTGCAGGTCAGAGAGGAGCGGTGGTCGGTAGAGTAGCTCGACTATGGGGGTGGAGGAAGCAGGTCACTGGGTGTTATAGACCTAGCGGTCTTCAGACCATGAGAGTAAACTGCTTGGGCGGATGAGGGCAGGACCGCGAAGTGGAGCAGGAGGGACCACAGACGCTGGCTTGTCGATCACGACACTGGTGGAGAGATGGACGTGGATGGAGAAGGTCGTTTCCGTTGTAGGTGTCGCGGTGGAGATCTCTTCGTGGTCTTGAAAAGGATCCCTTGCGGTTTGAGGACCGCTAGGGTCCTAGCAGTTTGAAGACTGCTTGGGTGGAGGTGCAAGACCGCATGGGCCAAGACCGAGTAAGGTCAAGACCACAAGGGTTAACATATCGAATGGAGGAAACCACTAGGGTCAAGACCGCTAGGGTAGGTGGTGGTGGTGTTGACGATGAAGGGTGTAAAGGGATGAGAAAGGTGTTCCCGAAACTAGTGGGTGGGCCCAGTTGAAGATCTGTCTCCATCATGGCTTGCTCAATCTGCATGAAATCACGGAAACCCTAGTCAAGAAGCAAGATTGCAATTTGTAATTTTTACGGGATAAAAGTGAATGTAATGAGTCGAATTGGGCTCAAGATGGCGACTGAAATCATGGTGAAAATGGATTCATCAATGATGATTGTAATGGGGCATTAGATACCAAATTTGATAATGAAAAAGGTGATTCCATCTATTATGTTTGTCTCAATCATGGGATGATGACATAGATATAATAGATGTCTAAAACATGATGTTCCTCAATGACATATGTCTTCAGGTTGAGGATCTGATCAATGAGATCATATGTATGATTAGAGTAAATACATTCTTATTATGTCCCTGGTCAGATAAAACTTATGAATCAAAATAGACAATAGTAATACATAAGATTAGAGTGTGTGTAGGTTGATGACATAATCTCACCAGTCATGATATGTGATATCAAACAAAGCACATAGGTACTTGTTATAGAATATTGTATGAGACAAACCCACCTTGAGAGTGATACGTGGAGACCATTGGATGGTATCTAGAATCAGCTCTCATGGTGATGGTGTTGATTGTAGTTCTTAGAGCTGAAATCACTACACTCATCAAATGTTGTTTGTTGTACTATGACATCATCCAACATGACCTTGAATAAGGATTACCAAAAAGTTGATGTAGATGTACACTGAGACACATGAGGATTGAGTGTGAATGATGTAGATGGGATTTGTCCGTCCTATAGGAGATTGACATCCAGGCCACTTGATAAGTGAGATTGAGAAATGTATGGCCATACTCATGTGACTCAATATGTGATATGTGAGCTCACATGCATCTCAAATAGTATACTCCATTTCAAGGATCATGTATAGAATGTTGAAGAGGATGATAATTTCATGCCTCGAGTTCAATCTGGATATCAAAGACAAAGGATCTATATAATCATTGTAATATTGATTGTAGATTGAAGTTGTTCTCCAACTTTCCAAATTACTTGGGTAGCAATGATGTGCTTCTAGATACTTCTCATTGCTTGTCATGTTGTAAATTGGTAATGAACATTTATTGCCAATGTAACTTGGGACCTATAAGGTGACACACATAGGATGTACTTGGAATAGGAGTTTATTCATGAATGATGTTTTAAATTTATTACTAAAGTGTTTAGGTATTCAAATTAAAAAATTGAGGTTGAAAATTGACTGAATGGACTATGAACTGACCGATTCAAGTGTTTAACCAATCGATTCAAGTGTCAGGTCCATTCAAACACCATTGGCTAAATATTTCCTGAGCTAGAAAATGAAACGACCATTTCACAAATGAAGCAACCATTTCATGATATGAAACGACCATTTTAAAAGTGAAATGAATGTTTCATGATATGAAACGACCATTTTAAAAATGAAGCAATCGGTTCTATTCATTTGGATTGCCCAGTTCAGTGATCAATTAGATTGAATAAATGATTGATGTTGATGTCATGTTGTGCACTAATCAAATATTGAATGCCAATGTGTTTGAAAATAGGACAGAAAATGAGTCGAACAGTTTAAGAGTCAAACCAAATGATTCACATGCGGATCAAACGGTTTAAAAGTGAACCCACTAGTCATTCATATCTTCCAAAAAATTCATGCAATTTTGTATCTGTGACTCCTAGATGAACTGGAAACCCTGACCCTGGCCTTATAAAAATAGAGGAGCACTAGAGGCTTCACAAAGACATAATAGTAGGCTCTGAAAATTATTGTCCCCTCTATTTGTGGTAACCAATAGAGGCCGATCAAGTCCTACTCATAAAAGTGAGGGACAATAGGGGAGAGACAACAAGGGAGAGCGAATAAACCTTAGTCAGTTGATGTTTGTAGGGAGAACCCCTACCTATTGGCTCTGGTAGCATAATGTGGAGTTCATGGTAGTTTGTGTGGACTATGATAGAGGTGAGGAGGTCATTACCACCTGCTACAAGGATGACAACCACTGTCATCCATGGTGATGCCTTCCCGACCGGTGTCGTTATGAAACTTACAAAAGAAGCACACTGTGCAAGAGTTTTTGTTGGAGTTACATTAGGACCAAGTATAGCTCTTGATACCCTCGTTCCTAGTTACATTGTTGTTTATGAGATCTTACTATTTAGGTAGTCAATGATTACAATTTTTGTTTCTATTGTCTTGTTTGTTGCCCCAATTTCCCAATAGATAGATTGTGCATGCTATACATGGAAATAAGAAAAACTAATATAAGATGAAAATTGAAATAAGATGTTGTTGTTCCATCACCCCCTAAGCTTGAAGTTGATAATGTCCTAATATCCAAAACTCAAACCAAGAGGTGGAACAGGGGTACCAAATGATAAAATAGAAGGTGGTGGTGGATGTACCTGTGAGGTTTCAAGGTTTTGTTGGCATCGGTCTTTGGCTGGAAATCTTGGTGCCAATGATAGGTGTGTCAGTGGTATTGAGTTGTGTTGTATAATGTCCTCCTTGAGCTTTATGGGTTCATTCCACGGATATGCCTCTCAGTCGTCTTAACACTCCTTCCATGCAGCTCTATGATTTTTCCTTAAAAATGTTAATGCCACTGATGGTGGCATCAATGCTACCAGCTTGAATTGTTTATGCATAGATTTTAACTGATAAGGAGTCAGTGCCATGGACTATGGTGTAGATGGTATTGACTCAAAGAATTTTTTCACACCAAATAAAAGCATCAAGGCACCTTTATTACTTTAATTAAACATCTATTAAGACAATTATGAAAAGTAACTAATGATAATTCCTAAACAAGAAGTAAATAACAATAACTTAAAAAAAATGGTCGCCTCCCATAACAACCCATGTTTAATGTCCTAGGCACAACAAAGGGATTTTCATCAGCCTGGATTGTCACAGGATGGTTTTGAATACTCATTGTGCAGTTTGAACTCCATTCTATCATCTTCTATCCCAAGATTCAAGTAGCCTCTACCCATGGTAATGTTCACATCAGTCATAGCTTGCAACAACCTTACGAACATCATCTCATATCCTCACATTTCGTGCATGTCCATGATCACAAAATCCACAAGATAAATGAATTTATCAACTTTGAGTAACACACCCTTACATATCACATACAACCTAACAATTGGTTTTTCATCCAGTTGGATTATCATGGATGCCTTATTAGGTTTCTTCAATCCCAATGTTCGAAAGGTAGAGAGACACATGAGATTATGATCTCCCTAGAGTCACATTGTTCTTGTTGAAAATATTTGATGCTATGAAAAAAAGGATTTAGAAGCATCTTGGGTCCTTTGTCTTTGTTAGAAGCCTTCAATGGGTCATAGCCCTACCAGTTCATCAACATGCAAGATATATTTATCATTTATCTATTTTTTCTTATTGGTGATGTCCTTCAAGAATCTTCCGGGGATATGTTCAATCGCCTCCATGAGTGAAAACTTGATGTAATCTTTTACAAGATGTCTAGAAATTTATTAAATTGTTTTTCCTCCTTTCTCAGCTTCAAACTATCTGGGAATGTCACATGTGACTTCTCAGTGCTCTTGTGTGGAGGAATACATTAGGGATATCCTCCCCTAAGCTTGCATCAACACCACCACATAGGATGGAATCTGGCACATCTCTTGTGGATGGGATGATCTATGGCTTCTCCTTCTCGATTGTGTGTGCCTCCTTGTTTTCTGTGATATGAAGTAGAACCTTCACATGTTCTAATTTCACAAGAACCTTTTCTGGAACTGGGAGCATAGACATGGCAGAGATGAGACCTTCATGTTCCTTGTCTTGCAAAACTGATGTAGTTGGGATTTCCTTATTGCTTTTTGCATATGCTATATTGACTGAGGTGTATGTTTGAGAAGAGTGCCTTGGTGTTATACATCCCCATAGTACTAGGGAAAATGAAATTTTGGCACATACTCTGGACTCTTTTGATCTAGTACTCCTCAGTAACATGCTCTGGTTCCTTGAATATAAAAACAAAATTTAGTCGATGATGATGATGAGTTCTCTTTATGTTCCCTGGAAATCCTTGCTACATGGGATTCTTTATGGATGCCATCTCTACTTCTATCTTAGAGATCTTATTTTTGATATTGCAAGTTTGATCCCCTTCCTTTTTGTCTAGTATATAAAGGGCTCATTCTGACTCACTAGTCTTCATGACATGTCTTCAATTTTTTCTAATTTACCAGGACCACTATAGTAACGACCTCACTTTTCAGCAGCCCCCCAATTAAGGAAAGCCAAAAGATGAGACCCATTATCTACAACTTTACCCAAGGATCCAAATTTAATAAAATAATAAAATAACAAATAATTTCATTCATTTCAATAATTGTATACAAGATGCTTACATGAACTTTGTATCCTCAAAAATGTACATTTAAGAAGAAATAACTAGCAAAACTCCTTTTAAATCTTTAATGCCTTCATGTGATTTCCATCTTTGTCCTTTATCATGTATATCAATTTATACCTAAAAATATCACGAAACAAATATGCGGTTAGTATGTTGCCATACTGGTACGAGGGTTACATCCAAATTGTGTAAGTAAATGATAACATATATTCCAAAAAATACTTGCTAATATTAATTGGAATTTTCTTCACATAATCTTTATTTTATGTGATATTCATAGTGGCATTATAATTGAACAAACATCCAACAATTTTAATTGTTCAATCCTCGAGAAAGACACAAAAATGCCGACAAACTAATATGGGTATTCTTAGGCATAACCACGTACCTTGATGGTGAGCCATGTAGATTGTATAGTAATACTTCAAGTAGATTCAATCAACCAGTTAACATATCAAAACAAGCTAAGAAGAATCCAATCATTCAATCTGCATGTATGTAAATCCTAAAGTGTCACCATTCATGTTATTCAAGTTAAGCCATAATCGACCCTAGTCCAGGGTTTAGAATTTTGTGGTATCGATTTATAATTAGAGTAATGATTCGAAACCCTAATTCATAGTAGGTGTAGCTATGATTGTCTAATATACCATATTATTACATCATGAATACTAGGTTCAGTTATTCTCCTTAATAATATTACAAGACATGATCTTTAACCCTAATCATACACATGTATGGTTCACCACTAGAAACACCAATTGTCATTCTCATTATCATGGCCATCTTGATTTCTTGTCTTATTCAACATTGTCAGATAGTAGCATAGAAGAAGGATTATTAAAGTATTCAACATGTTAATAACCAAAGCTAGGGTTTCACTACATCAATCACCATTTAAGCACATATTATACCACTTTTAGAATTGGGTTCATAATCATGTTTCAAACATATTTCTTTGGATTTTACATGTACTTCTAATCAATTTTCATATATAGCATGTCTTTTTATGAGTTATTAATAATTATTTATGAATTTTTCATGCTAACCCTATTCAAGCCAATCCGGGCTTGACACATCAACAATTAAGGCTTTTTCTTTATTCCCTTGCCAAGGATGGCTCGAGACAGAGGAAAGGACATATAAATCCATGTCTCTCAAGAGAAAACCAAGGGATTTTCCTTCATCTAGATCTAATCCTTCTTCCTCCTCGCCTCCTTGTGCTTCCGTGCATACCCCGTGGCTATAGAGCCGGGACTTGTGTTGCGGATGGCCTCCGTCTAGTGTCTCCACCCTGAGCATCATGGATCCATGTCTGGTGAGTTGTACCTCTACATGTCCTTAATGGACTCATCCCTCCCTTCGACAATGGTCCACTATGGACAAGGACGGGGTGAGACGGCTTCCTGATCCCTGAAAGAGTGGCTTCCTTTCCTTCTACCAAATCATGGTGGTGGTCTTACCACTACTCTGTCAGCAAACATCAATTGTGAGGATGAGCGGGGAGCTTTCCTAGTGGTCTGTGTTGGAGGCAACCAAGGATGATGGCAGGGTAAATGAGAACTATCGTTGCCCTAGGACTAGATAATTCCTCATAGGTGCCATCCCCAACTCATTCTGGCAGACTCAAGGGTAGGAATACAAGGGTTTGGAAGGCAATGATTCTTATTAGGGATTCATCGATTATTGAGTCCACGACCATGTGTTCTTGCTGATGGGAGAACTTTTTGTGATCTTCTATATATATCCAAATCCTAGGAGTAAACCCAAGTGATCACTATGAGAAAAGAAAAGTAAAGAAAAGAGGGAGGAAGGCACGGGGAGGAAACATGTGTTTTTGCCCTTCTAGACATGCATACCATGACATACTTGGATGGAAAGTTCTTTAGTCATCATCAAATACCAACATCTCCAATCTACCTTATTCTTGTATCACATAGCTAGATATTCTTAACCCAAAAGCCATGAAAATAATAATTACTCTTTCCCTTTCAGGGATTTGGCCAACTCCCTCATTTATGTAGAACTTGATTGGCAAGATAAATCTTTTAAGGAAGGAGTATAATTACTTGGCCCATACTCAATAATCTTATTATTTAAGTCCCAAATATTATTTATCTCTCTTTTCAATATATTCCTTCAAACATTCCTTTATATAAACTCTTTGTTTTTCTTTCAAAAATCCCCATGTTATGAGAATAAACCTCTACCCTCTCCTTTTGGCAACATGCAATGCAAAAGGAAGAACAATCAATATTTTCACAAGTTATATTTGGTTTTATATTGAAAAAATATCATGTATACATCTTCCTCTTTTGAGCATTTTCATTAATTACATTAATTCATGGAGTGTCCCTTAACTTCCAATTTATATAATCTTCTTCCTTTTCATTATTATTTTCAATTATACAAAAGATTAAATAAAATATTCTTGTTTGATGCCTCAAACATGGTGTTGCCAATCTTGGCTAGATAATTACCCCTTAATTATCTAAAAATACCGTGTCTTTTATTTTCTTTTGGGAACATGATTGTTGTTTCATTTATCAAATCAAACAAACAATATTATTTATGACTATATGAATTCCTTTTATTTAACTTGTGACACAAGCACCTATGACACAAAGGTGATCAACATGGTTATTTCACCAATAATAATACCATTGAAGAAATTGTTTATTAATACATTCTTTACATTAATTTATGTTATTCAAAATTACCAAAATTGAGGATATTACATTCACCCTTCCTTAAAGGAATTTTATCCTCAAAATTCACACCTAGTAAGCTTAAGGTGAATAATAACTCATCTTATTTCAAAATATTAGGGTTAGCAACCTTATATAGATACCGTCAACATCTTTTATAGATATGCACAATTCATATATTATTGTTAGCATTGGTACCTAAATTCAATGCAAGGTACATCATACTTGGTATTTACATGATAATATCTTTTGGTAATTACATTTTCATGTGTGATCTCAACTTCACTTGGCGATTATATTTTCACCTAGGTTTCCAACCTATTATTCATTTATTTCCACATAAGGGTCATGTAACACCTCCATCCCTAGGTCATGTCATTAAGTTCAACTTAAGATATTCATTCTCATATGTCATCTTTAAGCATAAGATGTGTCTGCCAAATCTCTCCCACTCATAATGAGATGAAATGAATATTTGGTTGTAGTCCAGATACAAAGTTAATCCCATTCCAAGAGTAGAGATGATGCCTTCACACATCATTCTTTCATTTTATAGTTTAGGTTGAATCATTCTCAACATGACTCCAAACTATACATATTTTTTAACTCCACAATATTCCTATCTTTCATGAAGTCAAGTGTCTTTATCACTCTTTGAGTTTTTTAGACAACTCCTTCCATTACTACATGACTTCTTTTATCTTTTACATTTACACCTCAGGTGTTATGAGCCTTAGCCACTTCCTTGAGGTCTCTAGGGGTATAGGTAATTTATGGAGTGATCTCATCCTTATGCATATAGGGAGTGCCTCACACAGTTTACCCACTCGACCACATTATCATGATGAAGGTAGCTAATCTCCTGAGTCATGGACCTTGGGAAAACCTAATTGTTACCTCCCAACCATAGGGTCTTATGTATTTAGGGTACAATCAACTCCTAATCTCACCAGTACTATGTACCTTTAAAACACCCTATTTAATCTTAGGATTGACTTAGGAATCTACCCTTACCAAGGGTTTCTTGCTAGAACATTATTTTCATATGCAATTCTTGAAACCATATTCCTCCATCTCTTATGATGCTCATTATTCATTTTATATCCACTCACTGGACTCATGGAAACTTTCTTTTTCAAGCTCGATCTCATACTGTCAGCCACTCCCATAGTGACTTTTCCTCATGTTCCTCAGAGGTTGCATACTTGGGTTCAAAGAATCATATTCGGTATATGTTCTTTCACATATTATATACTTAATTCCTTACACTTTTGGTGACATTTAAGGTTACCTCAATCTTCAAATTGATTTGGTCAACTTACCTTTCTAGGTAAGGTCCTAAACTAGGGTGCCTTCATGACTCATAGTAGGAAGTTAATATCTCTATCTAGAATCTAATTCCAAGGTCTAAGGTTTTGCCTCCCCCTTAGGTCATCTTCCTACTCTTGGGTTGACTCACCCCCAGTTGGCACACTAGCCCTCAAGGTTTCATATTTTTACCTTTATTCATTATTTTTATTATAACTTCTCAACCCAATTTTACACAATCTTTGAGATACCCCCTTCAGGGTCTTGTCAGTGCAATGTACTTGGGACACCTTCTGAATCTGGAGCTTGGTGTCATATCGTCATCCCCTATTCAGACGGATGACCTGGGATGTCTCCCCCTATTCAGGAGGGTGATCATTGATGTCTTCCCCTATTAAAATGGATGACCTTGGATGTCTCTCCCTATTCAGGTGGGTGACCATTGATGATCATCTACCCCATAGGCTTAATCATCATTATTTCATACATCCAGAGGTTGTATGAGGGCTTTTGGCAAGTTATATTCAGATTTTCATTTTCATTTATAATCATTGGCTACTTATATTTCTCAAAATTGTTCTCATTAATGCCTTGTTCCACATCCACATATGGATGGAAGTTGGATTCGTCTAAATATTTTTCGGTAACCATAATATTTTGAATACACATTTTATACTATAACTTCTCAACCTTTATTTTTCCAATCTCTATGGTATACCCACTCATTGGGGGCATTCATACTCACTCGTTAGGAGTATTCTCAATGGTATACCCACTCTCTAGGAACATCATACCCACTCAGTCGGGGTATTCTTTATCCATTCATTCCTTTAGAGATTGCATTAGGGCGATGAGCAAGTTATATACCTAGTTACATTTTGATATATAGACATTGGTCGTTTATGTCTCTCATGTATATTTAAATTGTCTCACATGCATCATGCACGAATTTCTCCACATTCATTCATGGGAGGTTGGGTCAAGTAAACTCATTTATATTTTTCTCACTTCACCTTACTCTTCACTGACTTAGATTCACATGGGTATGTTTACTCTATCACCCACACCACTTTGATTTCGGAGGAATAGGGTTTAGTATATAGGTTAGGGACTACACCCTACATCTTAGAGTTTCCATGTCACTTGACTCACTAGGTTTCCTAACCAATCCTAGATCTTTCTAGAGTTTACCCTCATAAGGAAAAACTAATAAAACAATTTTCTTCTCTTTACTTTATCCTTATTTCCACATTACATACACAATATTAATCCATATTACATGTACATTATTATTTCCACATGTACATTATTATGTCCACATTATATGTACATTAATTGGAGGAAGATGCCTTAATCTCACTTCTTCTCAAAAACCCTAACATGAGTTTAGGAGGGAAGCTTCTTTTAGATTTTATTAAGTAATAAGGATGAGAAGTGGATGAATCAAGATGAGAAGAAAACCTAAAGTCATTTTACTTCAGGAAAAAACAATCAACTTTGACCAGGCAGGATGGATAGGCCATAGAGTCCTCGTAAGCCAACTAGCAGTGCGAAGGAAATTTTTGTCAGCCCCCCAGGTCGTGGTCTGTTTTAGACACCATCACCTTTAAAAAATTCCCTAATAATTCCCTAATATTTCTACATATTACTTGGAATTATAAACTATTAAATATTATTTGACAATTGGCACTCTGATACTAAGTGTAATGCCCCGCTTTTCAGCAGCCCCCATTTATGGAAGGCCAAAAAGATGAGAGCCATTATCTAGAAATTTTCCCAAGGATCCAGATTTTAATCAAACAATATAAAATAGCAAATAATTTCATTCATTTCAAAAATTTTATACCAGATGCTTACATGAACTTTGTATCCTCATAATTGTACATTTGAGATGAAATAATTAGCAAATCCTCCTTTTAAATCTTTAATGCCTTCATGTGATTTCCATCTTTTTCCTTTATCATGTATATCAATTTATACTTAAAATGACATGAAACAAATACGCGATCAGTATGTTGCCATACTGGTATGTGGGGTTCATCCATAATGTGTAAGTAAAAAACAACATATATTTCAACAAATACTTGCAAATATAAATTGGTATTTTTTTCACATAATCTTTCTTTTATGTGATATTCATAGTGGCATTATAATTGAACAAAACTAAGCAAACATCCAACAATTTTATTTGTTCAATCCTCAACAAACACTCATAAAATGCTAACAAACTAATATGGTTATTTTTAAATGTAACCACGTACATTGATGGTGAGCCATGTAGATTATACAGTTATTCTTCAAGTAGATTCAATTAGCAGTCAATAGATCCAAGCAAGAAAAGAAAGATCCAATCATTTAATCTGCATGTATGTAAATCCTAAAGTGTCACCATTTATGTTATTCAAGTTAAATGATACTCGACCCTAGTCTAGGGTTCTGGGTTTCTGTGGTACCAAGTTACCATTAGAGTCGTGCTTCAAAACCCTAACTCGTATTAGGTGTAGCTATGGTTTTCTAATCTACCATATTATTTCATCATGAATACTATATTCATATATGTTCCTTAATAATATTACAAGACATGATCATTGATCCTAATATTTCACATGTATTGTTCACAGCTTTAGAAACACCAATTATCATTCTCATTATCATGCCCATGTTGATTTCTCATCTTATTCAACAATGTTAGATCGTAGCCTAGAAGAAGGATTATTATGGTATTCAACATGTTAATACCCAAATCTAGGGTTTCACTACATTAATCACCATTTTATCCCACAATGCACTAGTTTTAGAATTGAATTCATAATAAGGTTTTGAAAATATTTTCTTTGGATTCTACGTGTTCTCCTAATAAATTTTTATATATAGCATGTCTTCATTTGAGTTTTTAATAATTATTTATGAATTTTTCAAGCTAACTTTATTTGAGCCAATCATGGCTTGAAGAATCTGCAACTAAGGCTTTTTCTTTATTCCCTTGTCAAGGATGGCTCGTGACATAGGAAAGGACAAATAAGTCCACGTATCTCAAGGAACACCAAGGGCTTTTTTGCCATCTGGCTCTAAGCCTTCTTCCTCCTTGCCTCCTAGCACTTCCGCAAGTATGTCGCGACTGTTGAGCTAGGAACTTTGATGCAAATAGCCTTAGGTCCAATGTCTCCATCATGAGCATCATGGAGCCATGTCAAGTGAGTTGCACCTCCGCAAGTCCTTGACAAACTCATCCCTCCCTTCGATAGTGGTCCTCCATGGATGAGGATGGGGTGAGATGGCTTCTCGATCCCTGAACTGGCAGCTTCTTTTCCCTATGTAGAATCACGAAAGTGGTTGTTCCACTACTCTATCAGAGAGCATCAGTTTTATGGATGAGTGGGGAGCTTTCCTAGTGATCAGTGATGGAGGAAACTAGGAATGATGGTAGGGAAAAGGACAACTAACTTCTCCCAAGGAACCAAATAATTCCTCACAACTATCACTCCCCCCCCAGCTCATCCTGGTAGACTTAAGGGCAAGAATACAAGGGTTTGGAAGGCAAGGATTCTTATCAAGGATTCACTAGCTATCGAGGCCATGACCATGTGCTCTTGGTGATGGGGAGGAATGTATGTGACCTTCTATATATATCCAAATCCTACGAGAAAACCCTAGTGATCACTACGGGGAAAGAAAAGGAAGGAAAAGAGGGAGGAAGGCACAAGGAGGAAACATGTGTTTTTCCCTTTCATATAGGCATATGTTGACTTACTTGGATGGAAAGTTCATTAGTCATCATTTACCACTAACCTCACCAACCTGCCTTATTATTGTATCTCATAGCTAGATATTGTTGACCCAAAATCCACTAAAAGAATAATTGCACTTTCCCTTCCATTGATTTGGCCAACTTCCTCATTTTTGTAGACTTGGTTGGAAAACTAAATCCTTTTAAGGAAGAAGTATTATTACTTGGCCCATACTCAATAATCTTATTATTGAAGTCTTGACTATTCGTTATCTCTATTTTAAATATATTCCTCCAAATATTCCTTTATATAAATTCTTTGATTTTATTTCACAAATCCCCATGTTATGAAATGAAACCTCTATCCTCTCCTTTTAGCAACATGCAATGCAAACGGAAGAACAATCAATATTTTCACAACTTATATTTGGTCTTTTATTGAAAAACTCTCATGTACACATCTTGCACTTTTAAGAATTTTCATTAATTACCATTATTTCATGGAGCGTCCTTTAACTTCTAACTTCTAGAATCTTCTTCCTTTTCGTTATTATTTTTAAGTGTACAAAAGATAAACTAAAATGTTATTATTTGATGCCTCAAACATGGCATTGCCAATCTTGGATAGATAATTATCCCATAATTATCTAAAACATCATGTATTTTGTTTGGGAACATGACAATTATTTCATTTATCATATCAAACAAACGTTATTATTTACTCGTGTAGGAATTCCTTTGATTTAACTTGTGCCACAAGAACCTATACCACAAAGGTGATCCACATAGTTATTCCACCAATAATACCATTGAGGAAATTATTTATCAAAACATGCTTTACATTTATTGTGGTGACCGAATCACCAAAACATGAGATAAACTAAGCCGAAGCGATTAACTAGCAGCGGAATTATTAAAAATCACTAAAAATTAAAACATTTTGGAAAGAGATCTTTAAACCACAAAACTCTTTCATAAAGTAACAAGAAAAGTTATTTACAACATGATTTATCATTACATTTCTGTAAATTCACATCTCGAGTGATTACTACATCGATTGCCCTGTTATCTGTGCAAGGAAAGATACAAAAATCTCGAGGTATTAAGCCAAAAACATCAGATCTACTGACTCCTAGGACCTGAGAGTACAGAGATGACACATAGGACATACTATCTACAAGACTTGACAGATAGTGTCTCCACCTGAGACTCACTGCTGTCCCTGATGTTGCTGCTCACCCTCAGATGGGTTCCTTCATCCTCGGCGTCCACCTAAAAAATCGAATCCCATGGGGGTGAGACAATTTAAATAATTGTCCCAGTGAGAGTTATAACTCTTCGCCAGAAGCTTTTTTATTGCAATAAAGGAATAACAATAAGCAATATAACTATAAACATTCAACAACAGGTTTAATGTTAAGTAAATCAATCATTTCAATTATAATTTAATTGAATATCAAAGCATATCTTCAGTAAAGAATATGAAGGACATGTATACTAGTTATTTTAACTAGAACATTCTAAACAATGTATCATCAATCATTGTTTCTCGTAGTTCAACTTAAGTAGTTATGCTACCCGGCTGATTATGTTTTTCAAACATTATTATGCCCTGAGGAGATGAGGTATACCGCTCATACTCCAACTGACCATTACGAAATCGCATCGGTACCATACATAGGTCATCAAAAGAGCCGGATTCTTATGACCTCATCTTCCTCAGTCAGTATGAGGATCATCATGGAGTACATCTCGTGTCTCTGCTATAATAGCTTTCCAGGGTATTCTGGCAACTTCGCTATTAGAGCTACAGTGCCATTCTGTACTCTCTTCGCCATTGAGGGATTTCTTGTTTATCTCACACCGATGCGGCATTAACAAAATCATCGGGAGATTAGTGATACATCATCCCGGCATAAACATATAATGAAGGATTGATGGATTAAAGGTACATCTTACATCAATTCCTACATTAGGACGTAAGGAGATTCACGTCCATAACCCCAACATACTCTAAAGTATGTTCTCCAGGAGTTCCTTTAGGAAAACCTATTTCACCATCATTAAACTACTGACAATGATGGATCTATGATCATGGCTCTACATGATATGATTATACTTCATTATTTAAGTACATTATAACATTCTTTTAGCATCAGGCATGTTTTCAAACATATACCATTAAGACAACTGCTATAAAGGAAGAATACTAAATGTAGCAAGTTTAGTTCATTTCACATCCAGTTATCATTGGGATGTCAATCCCTAACCATCTCATCATTATGATTAAGGAATGTGGGTGTTCAAACCCTTAGATCATCATAAGTCATCTATTAGCATGACCTTGATTGTAACAATGTAAATATTACTCATGGCTCTTACAGCCTGTCAACTCACATGTTACCTCTTAAACTAGGCAACATAGTATATCATTATTCATAAAGCTTATAACATGCTTTCAATGAATATGACATCATAACCCTTACCTGGCTATGATCACTTCTTTATAAAAACCCGCATGGTTAATACATTTGATAATAGGCAATTTATCTCTATATCAACATTTTACAAAACAAAGATAATCTTTCAATTCAAGGGTAGTACCATTATGCCTTCAATAAGGTTAGGGTTTTCCTTATTCAATTCAATTAGGGTTGTTCAATCCCTTTATCTTAATTAGGAACAGTAATTCCCTATTCCATACTTCAATCATGAAGTTTCATGCTTAAAAGCATAACCCAGAATTAGGGTTTACTATTCACATTACATGATATTACCCTAGAATTAGGGTTTACTATTCACCTTATAGTGAATTGAGGTTATACCATTATCATGTATGAAGATTACTTTCATTAATGCCTTCAAATTAGGTTGAGATTCATTAATCACCATAACTAGGGTTTCCATGATCTCACTATGAAGGATCATTCCCTAATTATGTGTATTCATACATATTGGAGGTATTTTACTTGATTCTCATTCATATTAGGAGTCTTCTCTCTCCTCTTACTACTAGATGATGTTTACATCTCTCATGATTAGGTTAGGTCAAATCAACCTTGATAACATAAGTCATGTCATCACCATTATGGTCATTAGGGTTTGTTTGATCAAGGGGTACTAGTCACACTAACCCACTAAGGGTACTTTTGTAATGTTCACCATTGACCATAACATGCATCAAACCACTAATTACTTGTTCCCTTAATCACTTTAGGTGTCTTTAGGGTTTAAGTTAATCAACTACTAAACCATATTGGCCACTACGGCATCAAACATTTTTGACCTTAATAGACCCCATATGGTTTTACACTTCAACCTCTAAACGGTTTTGAAACCGCATGGATTTTTTGACCGTTTGGTCCCATTGACTTTCAAGACCGCATGAAAAAGTACACCATCAAGACCGTTTGCCTTAGGCGAGGTGAAGACCGTTAGGTCCCGTTGACCGTTTGGGCCAACTTTGACTTTGAAACTGTATGGACAAATCGATCTTGAAACCGCATGACCAAATCGATCTTGAAACCGCATGACCACCAAATGGTCTGGGGATTGTTTGGTCCCAAACGGTCTTGAGGCCATTTGGCCCCAAACGGTCTTGAGACCGTTTGGTCCAAACACCCACAAAACAGCATGGACCAAAAAGTGCTTCAACCTATCCAATTGAATTAGGGTTTCCAAGGTTGAACCCCTCAATCGATCATGCAAAGGTTAGTCACTCATCAATTGAGTCAATTAGGTCATTCCTTATTGATTTGACCTTCAATTGAACCTCAATTGGTCACCAATTAGGGTTTGGATTGATTGGATTAGGGTTTGGAATCGATCACCCTTCAACATGCATCAACATGAGTCGAATTGATGTTGAACCCATTGAATCATCACTCAATTGGGTCATGACATGACCCCAAACGGTCTTGGGATCATTTGGACATTCTCCAAACGGTCTTGAGACAGGTTTCCCTTAATTTTATCAAAAACCCAGTCATTCACTTAAGAGTTGAACCCTAGATTTGGTCACAAAATCAACACTTGATTATTCAACAACTTCATATGATTGGACCGTCAATTGATCAACCCCACTTAACCCTAGACCTCCAAACGGTCATGGATGATCACCAAACGGTCTTGAGACCGTTTGGGTGATCCCCAAATGGTTTTGAAACCATTTGGGCCACTTAACCCAAACTTCGACACGATTACATTATTGAAATCAGCAATAAACCCGATTAGGGTTTAGGTGACTAAAGTGCCTTCAATTGGTGATTTACTTGGAATTTGTTGATGATTCTTGGTCGGTGATTATTCCATAATGTGTACAGAAGATTTCCAAACGGTCAACACTTGGTCAACTCATCCAAATGGTCTTGGACCGGTTGCTCCCAAACGTTCTTGGTTGAGACCGTTTGCTCTCAAACGGTTTTGAAACCATTTGCTTCCAAACGGTTTTGCAAACCGTTTGGGCAAGAGGTGGAGGACCGTTTGTTAAAGTAGGATCATGATGAACTTTGGAAATAATGCCACCTTCTTATACCTCAAGAACATGGACTGTTCTTCACGGTTTTGGTAGCAAGAACAAATAGAAATGTCTAAAGAAGGAGATTAAGCAACGTTTTCATAGAAAGAAGATGCATAAACAACACTTTAAGGTTTAGAGTTATAAAACCCACCTTAGGATTAGATCTAGAGCTCCAAGCTTCGTAGCTTTAATGGTGGCTTGAGCTCCACAGGTCGTCTAAGGTCCGTTCCTCAAGATATGGATGGAGAAGATGGCTAGAAAGAAGAGCTATGTAAGGAAGACTACTAAACCAACCTTGTAACAAGATTTCCTCCATGAATTCGAGCTAGATAGCAATCAAAACTTACCCAATTCAGTTTGGTCGTCCTCCTCTGCTTCTGAGCTCCCTCTTAGTTGGCCAAAGCAAAGAGATAAGGAGAGGATTGAAGGGAAACCTTGCTTTGTAAAAAGGATGTACTTATATATTTTGGGTATATTTTCAAGACAAAGACAATTATCTTCTTATTTCTCAAATAGGTCCTTCTCCCCTCCTTAGTCACGTTCCTCCCTTCTTCCCTTAAGAAAAACTCCTCCCTTATCCAAGGTTTAGAGGAAAAGAAGCCAAACATCTTTACTAAATTGCATCCATAAAAGGGTCATTTTGTATAAAACTTGGTTATTTAATTGTAAGGGTTATCCTTCTTATTTGATCATTCAAATGAGGCGCCCTCCTCATCATCTTTTCTCTATTTGATGTCAAGAGTCATGAAAGATACTCGAGAAGGTATATTTTACATGTTGCACCCTAGATTTTGGGTAAATTGCACTTTACACCAAAACTAGGTTTTAAAGCACAAGGATTGCTCTACAAGCTATATCTTGGTGCCCAAGCTTGGAGAATCCATATCACTACATCATATTCACTCTCATGATGTCTCATTATCATAGGAACATCTTAAGGTGTGCAATTTGCAAGTTAACCCCTCTAATTGGGTAATTTGCACATAAGTCCATATTTAACAAAACAATATTACAACATTGTTCAAAAAGGATAGAAAAGGAGATATATGTTCCTCAGAAGCTTCAATTACGTATCAAAAGATAACCACAAGTGTCTAATTATATAAGTAAGCAAAACACCTAGGGTTAGTTCATAACCCAGGTCAGGGATGTTATATTTATATTATTCAAATTTACCAAAATTGAGGATATTACAACTATATTGTTGATATTGCTGACGCAAGTACATGCTCTCCTACTTTTTACCTCCAAACGATGTTCAATATTTTTGATTAAGCCTTTTTGCAAGTCTTTCCATCTAATATTTGAATTATGTGAACTCCCTTGATTCCATATCACTTTTAATTGTTATCATTGCTTCTTTCTCCTCCCCCAGGATATTCTTGACCATGTTCTTCAAAATCACATGACATCTTGTTGTTCAAAATCACTCCTTTGTTGTCAAGACTAGTCCTCTCCCCATTGTGTAGGATAAATTAGAATGTCTTTGCCTAGTCATATATGTCAATCCTATGATGAGGGGCCTACCTGATCATGTTTTAAAATCACTACCAAGCTTCAGAATAGGACTCCTTGGCAGGCTGCTTGAAGTTGTGGATCTTCCCTACTAGTTCATTTGTTTTTTGGATTGAAAGTATCACTCAAATATGGTGCCAATCATTTTGTCCCATGTCTCTATAGATTCTGGTGGGAGGGTAAGGAACCATGCTTTCTCTTTATTTGATAGGGAACATGAGAAGAACTTGGGATATATAACTATGGTTGGAACCATGTCCAGTTTTAGCATGTCAAAACTTTCCACAAAGTTGTTTATGTGAGCCATTGGGCCCTCCATGTTGTGCCAATGGAATAACTATGATTTGATGAGTGTCACCAGCCCAAGATCTATCTTGTAATTGTCCACATTCACTACTTTTTATTTTATCAGTCCTAGTTGTGTTGTAGCTGAAGATGTTTTTATCTTGTCCCAGACAGTATGTTCCTCAGGCTCTTCCTCTATGTGGTCGTCACCATTATGCAACATGTCTGATGACTCTACTTGCTCTACCTTTAGTGGTGGAGTTTGGATGAGATTCTCACCTAAAGCTCCAAACTCTTGTTCCTTATGAACCATGCTCTAGATCATGAAACTTAATGGCAATGAGAGAACTTAGAATACTAATAATTGAAATCCTAAAAATTTTCAATAATGCTCTTGACTAAAGAAAAGATACAAAATAAATAAAAGAAGAAATCCTAAAGTGGCCAGCCACAACACTCATAGTGCTAGTGTTGTTATTTCTCAAAAATGGTGCAAAAAACTTGACATGCCAAAAATATGTGTGTAAAACACAAGTCTACGTGTTGCCTAATATAGGCCTATGAGGCTCGAGTGTCAAACTCAGGGAAACATTTTACATAAACTACTACTAATTGAAACCTAATCAGCAAGGTCTAGAAATATGATTGGTAGGTTGTTTTATAACTAAGAGCAAGAATAAAATCTAAATTAAGTGAATCTGATCCGGAATGGATGGATTCCTAGGAGTATAGTTTCACCATGGCATGTGTTACATTCAATTTCATTTCATCAATAATGATTTACCCTTACCCCTAGACTATAGATATGTAGCAAGTATTACCCACTCTCGCAACATAATACACTACCTATACTAAGAAAAACCCCACTTCCATAAGATTTAGGAATTAGCTAGGTGCATTAGTGATATCTCTAGGTTATTCTTTCACAGTTGTAATCCCTCTCCCAAGGCATGATATGTTTTGTGCATATTGATAAATTTTCCAACCCCTAATCCCTATCCTAAAGCAATTAGTGTACTAATATGTTGATTTTAGTGATCAATCACAAACAATTCAAAAAGAAATTATAGATCACATCTAAAATTATTATATTCGCAAAAGTCAAATACAAAGCAATATCAGGCTAATCTTAGGTCCTAAAAAATATGGAGATTATCCCTTCATGGTTTCTATCATTGTACAAAGAGAGGAAGAGAAAGAAAACAAGCTAAACTTTAGAAAATCAAGGAAAAACCATCAGAGAAGTGGTCCTGAGAATCCATTTTGATAGACACCTTGATTCACAGTGTTGCGGCCACAAATCTATCGTCTAGAAGTGTCTGGAGTGTCCGATCTGTGGATATATCCTTCTTATCCGCCTCTCTTCGCTTCATGCTCTATTGCAATGAGATAGAACGTGATACGTCCCTTTGGATGAACTCCTCTTAGGTAACATGTGAGACTATGGCCATCATTAAGTTACTGTCACTGGATCTATTATAATTTTCACTCTGCACAGATTGCACAAAGTCAGTACTAGACACTGGATGTTGGTGGAACTAAGTTGTTGGCTGACTAGAAACCCTTGATAAGTTTCAGTACTACAAACAAGTATGTCTATAGCACCAAGCTACTTTCTGTGAGCCCTAACTTACATTGGGTACAAAACTTAGCACCACTGACTGGCATACTTGTGGCACCAAAGAAATTAAATTCTATTACTGATACTTTTTAGGAGGTGAGTAGGTATCATCGACTCTCTCTTCGAGTATCATCAAGTGTCATTTCAACAACACTAAGTGTTGTCTTGGTAGCACCAATATTTTTGATATTTCTTATTAGATTTTCATATCATTTTGATACCCACCGACAAAGTTTCGATAGGTTCGACCTATCATGTAAATGCTTGCATTACCTAAAAAATGAGAAAAATAATATAAGTCTGGATAATAAGTGATGATTTAACAAGCTTTAGTAGAAATACTCAATATTTGATGCAATACTGTTCATCGGCTAATAATGATAAAAAATGTATAACTATTTCTCTGAATGAATACTTATGCACTAAATGCATATGAAAAGTGATTAAAACTCAGTATGTTGTTACATGCTCATCCCAAGACATGAACTTGATTGTGTCCTTATGTTATAAAATTTATGTTGTATCTATCTAAATTTGAATCCAAATAAAATAAGGAAGATTGATACATGACTAAGACTACTTCTCAACTTTACTTTGGGTAGTAAACATAATTATTAGCAAATACAAAGGATGTCAAACAAGCTCTGAGTCATTGTTTACATTATTACTTGTATAAGCATGTGTTTTATACATATACATGATATTTTAAAAACTTGTAATTTTACTTTCATTTTCATATTCCCTGTCACATTATTTTGATCAATACTAATACTAAAATATATCCACGGTCAAATTGAGTAAACAAATCTTTCAAAAATATGTGAAATCATCACTAAAAAGAGGGATTTATTAAAAAATAATTATCTGGGTAAAGGGACTTTATCAATAACGGCTTTATGTAATGGAATGGCCTTCATAATAAAGGCATATCACTGAACCAAGATTTTAGAAACCAAGAGTAGTTTGCTTCCAACAATCTGTAAAAGATATAATCCATTACCATTCATTCTTATAAATATGATTTTCTTGAATTGCTTCCTTCTCAGCCCCACCATTGTGTTCTTATTATAGTTATATATACTCTAATATCAAACTATTTATTATGCATAGATGCTCCTTTCCAGTTATCTTTTTTCTCTAAATAGGTTGTCATGTTTGCTTTTTTGTTGGGCACGTTGCACCAAGAACCAAGCGATAAAAACTAGCTACATGTTGAGCACTTAAGCACCAAATATTGCATGCGAGATGAGTATGGTGAGCCAAATACTTACTCCCTCAATTGAAATATTTATTTCTCAGAGGATATCATGTGCGATAGGTAGGAATAAAAAAACTACATGTATGATCACAAGAAACTTGTGTGTTAACCTGTACAATTGTGAAACACCATATGTGTGATCATGGTTAGTAAACTATGTGATAGGGTATGAAATCATGTCTTTTTCTTTCTTTCCTTGTCTTGTGTTGTGTTGTCTAGATCTAAAATTTATAGCTTTCCTTACATAGTTTTTATTTTGGTCTCTTCCCATATTTTTATCATGGCAAATATTTACATTATCAAAGAGTCTATATGACACATATGTGTGTATGGTTTGGGTTGTGGTGTTGTATCTAGTCACAAACTAGCACCTCAACACGATAGAAACATAAAACTTTATATTTATTTAACTAAACATTCAACTATATCCCTGCAAGTGTATATGATCAACTATAGTGGAGTGGGGTTTTGTTCTTAAGGAAATCATGTAAGAACTGGAATTTGACATAACCCTTAGAATATTTGACTTGGTTAGTTATAAATGGGCTTGGTTATGACCTAGGAACATAGAATTTAAAATGTAGTATGACTTTAGAAAGAAATTTCTAGTTTGTGCCTTGACCACTTCGACCATACTACTCATTCAACCATAATCACCACCCAAATATAACAACTAATGAGTGATTGTCAGGATCAACATTAGCAGCCTTCACTTGAATTTGGGAATGGCATGCATATTAGGTGGCCATGACCTCTTCTAGGGGTATCTATCAATACATGTGAGTTATAGCTTGACAATTAAAAGAATATGTAGGGAAATATGGCAGCAAAGTAGGCAGCAGAAACAAAAAATTTCCCCATAATCTCCTTAACCAGCAAATCATGTCTAGAACGATGTATCTAGGAAAGAGGGTGCAAGACATATCTTGTCCCAGAGTAAGTGCAGTGAATATTCTTATAGAGAGATGTGCTTCCTTATCAAGCATCACACAAATCACAACCATAAGACCTCAACCATAAGTGTCCTTCTTATGTAGCACTTACACACACACAAAAACTTGACACTTGGATAATGTGCTTGTAATATGCAAATGTACGTGTCAAAGTAATATGGGATTATGAATCCCGAGTTATCGAACATAGGGAGTTGTGAGGTTAAAGACTCTTACTAATTAGGATTGATTAGCTAAGCTAAAAACAAGAGTTGATTGGTTTTTTAATTAACTAAAAATAAAAAGTAAATCTAACTAAGGTTGTTGTGATCAAGAAGGGATGAATTCCTTACAACTTTTTGGTTTCACCACAGGAAACACTAAATCAAATCCCTAATTATTAGTATAACTCCCTCCTAATCATGAATAAAGAGCATGTAGCTAGAAACTACCTGCCTTCACAATGTAATTCCCCTACCTAATCTAAAGCCAATTCCTTTCTCATAGTAATTGATTCATTAGTTAGGTGCTTTTGGTTTAACTATGGGTAATATCCTCCCGTTTATGCCCCACCTTTCCCAAGGGACGCTGATAAATGGGTGAACCAATGTGCTTCTAACCCTTAATCCCCTTTTCAGTAGTAATTAAGGATATGATACGCTAATTGTGGTGATCAAGGACAATAAGGACGTACGATTTCCATAGATTCATATTAAAACACTAAGAGGAAAATATATATTAACATATAAGAATCAGACACAATGCATACCCGGGCTACTCCCGGGTCCTAAGGAATTAAGGTTTTTAGCCAAAAATAAACGACATGGTATCACAGTAAGTCGAAAAGATGTAAAACATGAATTTCAAGATACAGTAAGTTGGAGAAAGGTCAAAGTGTGGATCTGGAGAAGATGGATATGATTTGTTGTCGTTTCCACCACCAAAATTCCTCTATGGTCCGTCATGTAGGGTTCCTCCATTTTTCTCCCTCCGTTCGGCTGTCGTATTGTCCCCCCATGATAGATCTTGCAGTTGCAGATCTAATGGTGCCTTTTATAGCCATCGTACATGTTTAGGTCAAGAGGAAACCTAAAATGTAAGTTTTAATACAATATGTGTTAGATTTAACACATGAAAATTTGTTCTGTAGCATCTGAGTCGGTGGTACCAAGTTGGAAGTCGGTACTACCGACTTCTTCACAGTAAAAAATCCTTTTCCTTTTCGATCTGGAGCAAAAAAATATTTGTATTCTGATGCCATGTCGATACCACCCTGTTGCAAATCGGTAGTATCGAGTTTGCTCCAGTAAATAATAATTATCTACAATAAAATAATCAATGAATAAAATCAAATGATTATTTATAATAATTAAAATATGTAAAATGCATGTATAATACATGTAAAAATATAAGAAATGTTGCACATGTGATTTTTACTAATTTGATAAAATATGCATTAAAAAGATATTCAATTAAGCACAAATGATAGAGAAAATAACCAAATTCGATATCAAAATACTGATAATTTGTGCATACATCACACCCCTAAGCTTGAATATTGCTCATCCTCAAGCAACACTACTCTTAGATTTGTTTGATATAGTCAACAAAAAGACATGTACCTATGAATTATTGGTCCTAACCACCCTCCACTAGTCGGTCCCAAACCAATCTTCTCCAACCAATGAACAAGTAACTACTCTAAAGAGATAAAAAATGTTTATAAAAGATGTCCACAATAAGATCAATGAAAACACTATCCATAAGAAGAAGTTAATATCATGATCAGTAGGACACTTACTTGATACACCATACGATCTCCCTATCTACATTGCTCTGATCTACCTAAATAAAGTACTTGGAAGCAGTTCCCTATATAAGCTTGAATGAGGGGAATAATCATATGAGTAGCCTACCATGAAGTGCAATGGGTGGAAAAGATGGGTGGTTGTGAAATCAGGAATCACAGGAATAATTCAAATCATTTATATAAGACATAAAAAATATGATGCACCTATATGATGGATAAAATGTGAATGTATGCCTTCTAATGCCTTTTTTTGGTAGAATGATGCATGGAATGGATGTCTCATCCTAATGATGAGTATACATGGAAATATTTTTACAAATAAAACTTCCATAATTCCCTTGTTTATTACTTAGAGAGGATATGACACTACGCTTTAATACCATTTTCTTGTGAAGGTTTTGCATGCTTGTATATATTACCGTCGTCTCGATACGCTTTAATGCCATTTTCTATTATCTTTTATTGATTAGTTTTTGGAGCTAATCACTAGCCTCTCTCATTTTTTCTCGTTGGATGATGATTTGGATTACAATCAAATTTATTTAGAGTCTCAAAATCAAGAGAAGTGTACCTTCACTTTCCCTTATGGCATGTTTTTCTACCGCCTTATGTCATTTGGATTTTGTAATGCACTTGCAACCTTCCAAAGGTGCATTCTCACCATTTTTACTGATTTGGTGGAGCAGTTCCTTCAGATTTTCATGGATGACCTTTTTTTATACACAGGAAGCCCTTTGGAGACTTCCTATCAAGCTTAGATTGTGTGTTAAAAATATGTGAGGATACCCTTTTGAATTTGGATAAATGTCGCATGATGATAAATATGGGGATATTATTGGGACACAATGTGCCCATTAAGAGAATGGAGGATGACCCATTGAAAATGAAGGTAATATCCAAGATTCATCCACCATCATTGGTGAAGAAGTGAGGAGTTCCTAAGGACATGTGGGTTTCCACATGCAATTTACTAAAGATTTTTCAAAAAAATGCTAACCCTCATTTGGAACTTTTGGAAAGGGCGTGGTTTGATTTCAACGATCAATGCTTACATGTCTTCGGTGTTTTAAGGAGGAAGTGGATATCTTATCATGTAGTCATAACTTAGGGTTGGAGTCCACCTTTTGAGTTTATCTGAACCACTTCTGGCTTCACAATCGGGGTAGTTTTGAGCTAAAGGAAGGAGTGTTATTCATCTTGATTTACAATGCTTATTGAACACTAAATGATGTACAATTAATATACACCACCACTAACAAAGAGTTCTTGGCTATGGTATTTGTCTTTGACAAATTTAGAAAATATTTAATTCGGGAAAAAGTAACTATTTGTACAAACCATGATACAATAAAGCATTTACTATATATAAAGAAGCCAAAATATGCTTGATTTGTTGGATCTTGCTATTGGAAGAATTGAATATAGAGTTAGGAACAAGGATGGAATAGGTAATGTTGTGGCTGATCATCTCTCTCATCTAAAGAGAAATGATGAGATTGGTCTATATGTACTTATTTAGAAAACTTCCCTAATGAGTTGTTGTTGGTCATTAAACACAAAGACCCCTAGTTTACTACTATTATGACTTATCTAGCAAATGGAGTGATCCCAAGACATGAAGAAATTATTTATTCTTTGTGCTATTGTATTTGGGGTGACCCTATCTTGTGGAAACAATGTTGAGATGGCATATTTAGATGTTGTGCTCCTAAGTAGTAGATTGACATCATTCTTTCTCATTGTAACTCATTTCCCATAGGTGGCATCAAGCAAAATCTATAACAGCTGCTATGTTTTTGGAGTATGGATTCAATTGTCCCATCCTTATTCACAACCATTTATAATTTTGTGAAAATATGTGATGTGTGGCAATAAACTTGAAGCATATCAAAAAGACATAAATGGTCCTAAATGTGTTTTTGGAATTTGAGGTTTTTTGTGATGGACCAGTTAATGGCTTAATTTCATGGATGAAATTTCTTTTAAGGCTTGTATGATTTGATGGAGTGCAGTTTTAGAGCCTTTTGAAAGTTTAATAACAAAAGCGAATTAATGTTTTTAAGTTAAACTAAGAGTTGTAACTCTTTTAATAAATTTTAGATGTTAATTGATGCTGATATCATGATTAAGATCATGAAGTTTATGCATTTTTGAGGCATTTAATTGAGAATTCAAATAGTTGACTTTTGTCACCAAATTTGTATGTTAAGAATTTTGAGTTGTTATAATTCCATGGTTAAAGTTTATTGGTGTTTTGAGGTTTCTAGAAGAAGTTAATTAGGTATAATATTTTTGAAATTATGTGCATTATTGATGAAATAGAGCAAGTTTCCTAATCAATGCAGTGTCACGTGGGCTTTTTTTATGGGTGTTCTACATGTCTCTTTCCTTATGATGGATATGCCATCTAGTTTCCACTACTATCTTGATTGAGTATCAAAGATTGGGATAAGTGAAGGGAGATAGTGGCCCTTTGATGGAGGCATCATATGGATGATGCTTCATCCCCTAACTTATGTTAGATAGGGGATAGTATGGGGTGGCAGTGATGACAAGCCTACCCAACTCACTTCATTATTGTGGCACAATGGAAGAAAGTAAACTAGAAGTTATGCTTGGTCATAAAAGACTAATCTTTACATCCCTTATGCAAGTTATCTTGATGAGTTTTGAGAAAGAAGTAGGTCTCCCTTTGTTGGTTTCTCCACCACAAGTTGTAGGCAATGGAGTGGAGCAGAAGGGATCCCACCCCATGAAATCTAGATAGGATGGTGTTTGTGCCACCTTAGATGTTGATGGAAGCATCAATACATGGCAAGGAGGCATAGGTGGTTCTTGATTTGGATGGGATTGTGATTTTTCCACCTTCAATGCTAAGGGAGAAATCAATACATGGAAAGTAGGCGGCAGTGATGCTTGATCTCTTACTAGGGTTCACCCTCATAGCATCATGAGATAGAGTATATTCCCATCGTCTTCATGATCAAGATAAAAGAAGACTTTAAGGATAGAGACATCATCAAATGAGTTGATAAGGACCATACGAGGATGTTGGTTGAGGCAGATTCAAATGAGGCGCAAAGGATCCATGGAGTCGCTTCTTCATCCTATTATAATAGTCCATTGTGTTGGTGGCAGTTCATGAAGGAGTCATGGAAATCCAGAAGGTGGTATAGAGGCGTGTAGTAGTAGATTTCTGTGGTGAGAAGGATATTTTGGTGTTGGATCACATGCTAGTGAGAAGACTAATGGTGTTTCTAAGAACTAACACACATAACACCGAGCAGAGAGAAACACAAGGGGTGTTAGTCTCATGTGGGAATATATAAAGAGAGGAAAGGGCAAACCAACCTCAGAACCAGGAAATCCATCTAACTCGCCCACAAACTGGCTGGCTCAAGAAAGAGTTGTGCCATCTTACTGGACACATGGTAATAGCTGATATGCAACAAATGGTAAAAACTTTAGAAAATACCAAGATCTTGGATAACTTGTATTAATTAGCTTGTTTATTAGAAATATACAACCAAACTACCAAATTTTAAAAAAATGGATTAGAACAATATGGAACCATTATATCAATCTTTTGATGCTTAAATCCTGGTGATATCATGTAAGATGTATTACAACATCAAATCTCAAATGATGGCCTAAAATTATGTTAACATGTCACACTCCAAAGACTTGTTTATAATCCATTTCATGTTAGAGATTATATTTCCGATGCATGAAATCCTATAATTTTTGTATATAGATATTTAGGGTTAATAATCCTAATTAGAAATGCAATAGGAATACTAATGGGAAATAAATGATGGGAATTATAGTATAAGATCATACTAGTAGAATCCTATATTAATTTATAATATCCATTAGATACATGTAACTTCTGTTACATGTTAATGATCCTAAAATGATGCAAAAACCTAAGTTGATTAATGCATGTAATCTACAATTAACACAAGAACACAATGATGTGGAAACTAATGTTCAAACAATTGATCCTAATTTTTAAATACAAAAATAATAAAATAATTATATTTTGATAAGACAAGCAATGATGGGCACAATTGAATGAACTATGTTGATTAATGAATATAATGTAGGGTTAATACATTCACACAATATTATGGAAACTAATGTTCATCTAATTGATCCTAATTTGAAATACAACAAAAATAACATAATTATATTATGACAAGTGATGTGTCATCACATACATACCAAATCCACTAGGGAAATTATCCCTAGAGTTTACCCTTTTAACGGAAAACTACCCACTTGTAAACATGTTGGTTGATTTCAGTATAGAAGGGTCAGTCCCAAAGAATGACATTTTTGAGCATCGATCCAAACCAATTATAATGAATTGAAAGTAAATTCTAGTTTGAGAGTGGTTGATTAAAACCAAAATAGGAAGAAGAAAAAGAAACTAGTTAGAGTGGGTTCTAATTCAAATGATAAAATATATTGTGGGTATAGGGGATCACCACCATGAACCATGTTATTACATTAACTGGTTTTAGTGCTAGGTTTTAATGATTAAATCAGGTTCATGTGGATTTATGTCCCCAAAAAGCACAATTCTAACTTGGGTCAGACTTCTCTCAAACCTAAGGTCTCTTTGTTTTGAGGATCCTCGTCCAACCATCCAACAAGCTCATATCTAAGGTTTCATCAAGGAATATGTGATTTCCATTCCAGTGTTTGAACATATAGATGAGATGGTCATGTCACTATAAGCAATAACAAAGAAATTAAATGGGTAGGAAGATCATAATTTCCATTAGAGGACTCACCACAAAAGTATGGGTTCATTCTTAGTTGGATTCAAGGTCTCATCACCTTACAAGAACATAATCTAACTAACAACAAAAGAAGTGCAATATCAGATAGGTAAAAGGACCATAATTCTGATCAGAGGTCTTTTTAGGAAATTATGGGTTCATTCTTTTCAGGATTCGAGGTCTCATCACCACACAAGAACCAAAGATTGAGTGAAAAAATTGTTTGAAGACATTGATTCACTAAAAAGTTGGAGTCAAGTACAATCAAGTTAAGAAAATTCTATGGTGCTAATCCCCATGCCCCAGTAAGGGGACTACTCAGACATAATGAAATAAAATAAGAAACAAGCCTAGAATATTAAATATGAGATCCATGAGAGTTTTGTCTTTAGAGTCCCCCATCATTTAAAGCCCTAGAAAATGTTTTTGGTGGTAGTTGAGCTACTTATCTATAATGTCGATCAATCGAGTGGTGATCTAGTTGGTCAACTGGATTGATTCATTTTCTTCACCTGATGGCAAGTCGGTCAAACTTTAACTGCAATAATGGGCATTCTCATTTTGGAGTTTACTAAGTCTTAATGGTAAGTCAATTGACTAGGAGTTCAGACGGTTGACTGTATTACTTCTTTCTTTGACCCAAAGGTAGGTTTGAATAGAACAATATGACTTCCTGATTTAAAATTTGATTGGGTCTTGTGGGCAAATCAGTCGACTGTGATGCTAGTCGATCAATTGGATTTAAATGTTTTCTTTGACCTAGTTGTTTTGTCTGAAGTGATGATCCTTCCCAAATTTGAGTTTGGTTGGGTCTTTACTTGTAGGCTGGTCGACTTGGGATCCAGTCGATCGATTGGGATTTTTGGGAAATCGAGATTAGTGCATTTGATTTGACCAGTTGGGTGAGTCACTCGATTGACTAGGAGGCTGGAGATAAGAATTGAAGCCTCTAATTCTTTGGGCCTTTTGGGCTTTGGAGTGATTGGTCATTTGTCCTGCAAAAATCTTAAACAAATCAAGTGAAAAATTCAATTAAAGAGGAAAAATCTAAACTAAAGCAATTGACTTTAAAATTAGAGAATAATCATGAAATGTTCCTTAAGAGATATCTAACCATGTAAATAAAATGGCTAGATATACATTTATCAACCAGACCAATAATGATGGGCATATACGAATGAACAAAGGTAAATCTGAACATGAGTTTGACTAGGGTTAATAATTATGAGACTAATTATAGTTATGTTGCATTGTATTAATTTTATAGTTGAAACAAGGAATATATGTGATGAGTAGGATACCTTTGATCAAGGTAAGCTTGTTCTTATACTTGGCCTACTACATAATATGGTCATATTATATTGGATGAAGTAAATGCTCTTGTATGTTACCAACATATATATATATATAACCACATGAAAAAAAGACAAACCACTAAAATCTTAAGAAGTACAATGCTTGGAAGCAACTTAAATCTTTGGTCATTGGTCATTGTGTACATATGCTCTAACCCTTTGGTATTCAGTCGTAATGGTTGTAATCTTGAACTCCTTGAGAATCAAGCGAATACATCAAAACCTTTGGCAATCAATACATGAGTTTGATGGAAAATGTACTTAAAATATGTGTTATCCTTTTTTAATACATATCTTTGTTAAAGTATGTGATTTCTATTTATTACTACCAAGTTCTAGATTTATCTTATTGCAAAGTCATAGTATTCAATAGTTATATGAGTCTTGTAAAGTACTCAGTACAATGGTTTGTTATATTGTGCTAACATGTACCACTTGTAATTTCTTCTTTTGGTGATGTGGATGTCTGACCTGGAAGACACTTTATAGTTGGGAGTTGTGTGATGATCTTATGTACTTGTGGACTTATTGTCTATAAGAACTTGTTGTAGACATAGTATGTTCATATCTAAAAGTTTATTATTCCATTTGCAATCTCAAAAATTGTGATTATTATTTTTGTAATCATATGTGGAATGGTGAGCTTGGGTTATATGGTTTGTTTTTGTTCATTTGCATGTGAGGTTATTGATTCCTTATGGATTCCTATGATTTTCTTCTTCTTTGCCTAGTGTGCAATGTTTAAATTGAAATTCTTGATGTGGTGAGGTCTTGAATTTGGACATCACACATGTGATCAAGGCATTGAAAATATGTAGACATCACATAGTTTATTTATGGGGGATTGACTTCATGGGGTCATTTGTGTCTTTGAGTTCCAATATTTATATTTCTTTATTTGTTGACTATGTGTGCAAGTGAGTGAAGGACATACCCACCCAAACTAATCATGCACATGTTGTGTATAGTTTGTGAAGACCAAAATTTTTACAAGGGGTTTACATTTCACAAACTTTGGTGCCTTGTTGAGGAAATATGGAGTGTCACATCAAGTAGGAACACCCTACCACCCACAAACCTAAGGGAAAGTTGAGGGATCCAAAAGAGGGTGAAGATGATTTTAGAGAAAATTGTCTCTAGAAAAAGAGCCAATTTTAGCATGCTACTCAATGATGCCCTTTGGGAATATAGGACCTATTTCAAGACTCTTTGGTGACACATCCCATTGTTTAGTTTATGGACGACCTTTTCACTTTCTAGTTGAATTAGAACATAGGGATATGTGGTTGCTTAAGAAGTTGAACTTTGATCTATCTTCTACCAGTGAAAAGAACAAATTGTAGTTGAATGGATTGGATGAAATTGCATTAGATACCTATGAGAATGCTAGATTGTACAATGACCATACAAAGAAACCCATGACAAGAATATTCTTTATAGGAAATTCCAACATGAGAAACATGTATTATTTTTCAACTCGAGGATGAAATTGTTACCTAGTGGATCGAGGTCTAGATTGACAGGTCCTTGAATTGTGATCAAGGTGTAGCCCCATGGATCTATAGAGTTGAGATATGGCTCAGAGATTATTAAAACATTGGCCATAGATTGAAGCACTACTACGTAGGGGATATTTTTCATGACTATGAAGTGATTAAGCTCTTGACCCTCACTTCATTTTATGTGGCATAGTTGATCATATGACTTTATACAAGGGCTCTTAGTGGGAGGCAACCCACTTGTTAGTCTTTTTTGTTAGATTAAATTTGCATTTTTATATTATCTTTTGTTACTTAGTTTTGATGCTATTTGAAGATGTGTTATGAATTATTTCTTGGGAAGGCAAAAAGACATGTAGATACCATTAAAGCCCAAATCAATGGAACTCATCAGTAGGAAACTATGGGTTAGAACATCAAAACTCAATACCACCAACCCCAAAGTCAATGGAATCAAACAACACTTTGGTAATCCAATGATTTTGATGACTCTACTGGTAATTTTTTATGGCATCAAGTTAATCATCTATATCTTCAATATATTATCAGTTAAATACCAAAACAATGAGCTAATTCTATTGAGATGTCAATACCACTGACCTCCAAGTCGGTGGTACTGACCCAATTACTGGAATTTCATGCAGTGCCACTACAACAATTGGGTGACACTAACATCCCAGTCAATATGAATGAATTTCACTTTTGTGCTTACTAGTCTTTTGTGTAGCTCTTATAGTAAAATCCCAGTGGCATTGAGTACCTTGTCGGTACCATTGAGACATTGTTTGACTTAACATTATTCTACATGTAAATCTCAATGGAACCTACCCTCATGTCGATACCAATGACATCATGTTTTATACGTACTAATGGGTTAGTGCAAGATACATAGTAAAATCACAGTGGAACTAACATGCCATTTGCTACCACTAGGATTGAGATGAAGAATTCTCCATGGGGTCCAATCCAATGGCCACAAGTGTTCAAATCGAACAACAATCAAGATCTGGTCTGTCACATTTTTTGATGTTAGTACTACCGACTTGAGTTTGTACCAACAACATGGGAGTATTCATGCATTGGTGCTTTATCCAATCATGATTCTTAGTACTGACTATAGTCACTAAAAAATTAGGGATAATGATGCATGTTAGTACCACTGAATTCCAAATTAGTGGCACTAACTTTTCACTGGAAAGATGCCTAAGGAAGGGATTCATGTGGATGTTTCACACGTCAGCCATCCATCTCTTCAATTCTCTTCACCGAGTTTCTTTAAGCACTTCTTTAATGAGGAACCACTACACTGAGCTACCGTTATTGACTTCCTTCCCCTCAATGCTGAGGAAGCTACCTCATCAAGAAAGAGCTTCAACATGAGTAACCACATCCCAACTCATCCTCAAGTTGCATCTGGTGCTTGGGAGTGATGAGCAAAAGATGTGCTATGTTGAGCTAAAAAGCATTATATGGTGGCTACCCATTATGACAATGTGACCTATATCAAGCATATTGTCTTTTCCAACAATCTACATAAGGTGTGTATAGTGTAGGTGATGATAGCCACCAACCACTTTTTGTGTAGATGGCTGACATACAAGGAGATTACATTGGAGTTATTAGCCTCATTGGTGATGTGTTTCCTTTCACATTGCACCATGAGTGTCAAGTGGGAGGTAGGTTGGGTTAAATTCTTGCTCTACAATGCCACTTGCCATCTCATATTAGAGGTGTTCAATGTCATCCTCACGCGGGCCAACCATGGAATGCACTATTACCAAGAAGACTTTGGCCATTTTTTGGTATGGAACAAGATCACAGGGATGTCAATCCATGCCAAGATCAGCTAGACTCATTCCAAAATTACTAACACTAAACATCCTTTTTCAAATATTCTATATTAACTACTTACAAAGACCCGACGATCCAAATATGAACAGGGTCAAGGGAAGGTCTAGGCAAAGACATCTATGGTTTTTGGGTATTTTTCTCTCACAAGGGAGTTAGAAGGTAAGACTCAAAGCATTGTTCATGGAACATGCACACCAGGTGGAGAAAAGTAAGAAGAGGAAGCTACACAACCACTTTGATGGACTCATCACAAAGATTGCCATGCATCTTTACTCGACCTCTCCCCCCTTCAGCCCATTTAGTTTTAGAAAATCTAGACTTACACACTTATGGAATGCTAAGATCTTTGCCCAATTATCCAATATGGGAGAATGAGATCTTCTAGATCCTCTATTAGACATCACTAATGTAGATAACCTTCATGGTCTCATGATGATGTAAGAGGCATCGATGATGAGATAGAGGATGATGGTGATCAAGTCAGAAATGAAGATGACAAGCAAGTCAAGGAGGTAGGATCTACACCAATGAAAAATCGGAGGAGGCCGCATCATTCTCCACACTTACATGGTGAATCTTCCTCCACCCCTAGGCGAGCTTGTATGCCATTAAGGGCATTTACAAAATGTTCAATTCTATCCCAACAACAGTACCAAGAGACAATGACCCAAATACCATCGCATCAGAAAGGATCTTCTAGAACCAAGATTAGATCTTCACACACCAATAGGTGATATTTTCATAGGAAATACAATTTTAAGCCATTGGTCGAGTTTCATCTAGGATAAACTCGATCGACAACTCAAAATTAATAATTCCATCATTCGAGTTACATTTATTGAAACTCGACCACAAACATTATATGAAATGTGTAGAAAATGTGTATCTAACCGTTAGAGTGTTGCAAAACTGAAACAAATATTCATTGCAACACCCCAAATGGGTAGAATTTGTCTCTAAGTGCTTTTTTTGGCTAGGAGGTATCCTTGACTATAAATAGGACCCATTGGGCTTCATCACATTGTTAGCCAAGCATTATAATGGTTTGTATATTGTAGTTTAGTGCCTCCAAGAGCCTCTTTCCACACTCAAGCTTAATTACTTGCTACATCCATTAGAGCAAGTAGGAGATTTGTAAAAGAGCTAGTCCTACATGTATATCTTCTGAGGCTCTCACTTCCTCCACCTTCCAATCTCTCTTTCTACCATGAAGGTGAAGGTTCTCTATCTTGGATAAGAAAGGTAAAGAAGAGGAAGGTAAGGATTCCCTTGGTAAAAGCTTCTCCTTGGCGAAGGTCAAGTCAAATGCGGAAGATCCAAGTCAAGAGTGGGTAATTCCTCAAGACGAAAGATTTGTTGAAATAGTGGATAGGTCCTTGGTTAAGGAGGAATACTCGATGAAAAATTGGGTAAGTCCTTAGTGAGGTAGAATAATGTTGGTCATGGATGGGTAAGTTCTTGGTGAGGTTATTGGATCCCTTGTCCTCAAAGGGAAGGATGGTATCCTTGTCCCAGAAAAGGAAAGGCATATGCTATAACTCTTATGATGGAATATAAGGAGTGATACATGGTTGAATAATCTTGGAGGTTGACCTCTCTAGGTAGTGGATGTACACTGTCCTAGTTTGGAGTTTGGAACCACTATACATAGCTTTTGTTCTCATGCTTATTCAATCTCTCTCTCCCTAGCTATGTATGTTTTACTAACACTCAAAGTTCATATTAGAAACCCTATCTTGTGATATATATTGAAAATAAAATGAATTTTGTTTGAGTGTTTTTAGCTGTATTCACCCCTACTCTAGATCCCATCATCCTATATCCAAATGTGATGTCCCAACATATGAACGAGATAACTTGAAACAAATTGCACGATTAACATCTAAACAACCACATAGCCAAAAAAATAGGTACATTGAAACCAATCTCATATAAATATTACTTTGCGGAAACATATTACATCAAATTTCACAACCTGTAACACATAAAATACCATACCAGGTATTCACACCTTTAAAGTGGACATGTTCCGCATATACATGCCATATATACAACAAAGGCATACTGCCAAAACCATGGGTTGAGGTACAAAATCATCTACAAAACACATCCCTTCCGGACCTAAGAGTATAGGGATGACGCTAGGACTCAACTACCAAACACTAGAAGCTATCCAACCTATGCATCTATTGATCTCCAAGCTGCTCTTCCTTTTGTCATGATCCTACCCACGCCACTGATGACCACCTAAAAAAATGTGGCAAACTACAAGGGTGAGACCCATGTCCCAGCAAGAGATATAACTCTCTATCAATGATTATTGAAACGTGACAGGATATATCATTATTAAGAATGATGAGAAAATTCATCTAAATGAATAACTTAAACCGATTACACTGGATAGGCATGTTAAGTAGCTTCAATAGATAAATATGACATTTTAGAATTTAGGAGAGAAATGAATAACATGTATAACAAATAACTCATCCTACTGCATTGTGTAACAACTGAGTAGTATAAGAAATAAGGCAAGGGTAAACGTTCAATGTGAATCATGTTTAACCCTAAGTAGATATACTATATGGATGTATTACATCTTTTAAGCCCTAAGGAGATGATGTATACCACTCATACTCCAACTATAAACGATGAAGTCAAAAACAATGCCATACAAGATCTAGGAGAGTCGGACTCCTATGATCTTATCTTCACTTAGTCAGTACGAGTCCTCTACAATGACATAAAGAGTCCAACTGCAAAATAGCCTAGTATTCCTTGGGATATAGGTCTCATCACTAGTGACAAGTTATACAAACCCAATCATATGAGGTACAACAGTAGTTGTCCTCTATCACATCATATACTGAGACATGACCGAAGTTGTTCTCCTACCAAGGAATGACCACAACCAATCCTCAAAACCTTGGGGTCAATATGACAATGACAATCAATCACTTGCACCTCTCATACCCAATAATGTACGCTCCTAGTTTCCATTAGGAATACTTGTTTCACCTTCCAACAAGTCCTGACGTTGGAATGGATCTATGGCTAGCGCAACTACATGATTAGGGTTCCACTAGTTTAATTAATGCCAATTGGGTGTCTTTTAACTGCATCAATCAAATTTTGTACAAAACCTAGAGATATTTTTCAAAGATAAGGGTAGATTTCAGCTTCAAAAGATACAAAATGTATGAAACATAAAGCTTATCACATCACCACATGGTATGGTTTCACATCCATTACACAAGACCCTCACCATTACCACATTATCATGGGATATCAATCCCTCATCACATCACCAGAGGATATCACCTCAAATAGAGCAAAAAGATATTATCAAGGTCATAAGATGATTTCACATTATTTCCTGCAAGAACATTATCATCTTTCCATGCCTCATTAAGGCTCATAATCATCACACATGATTCTCATAAAAGATATCATAATCAAATAGTATCCATGATGCTTATTCAACAACAAATTAGGGTTAAAATATTAGGGGAGAGAAAATACTTTATCATCATGCTAATTACTCAAGCAATATAGGCAACTTCAGTATGTACTTGCAATACGAGTTAGGTTTCAACATTGTAACTGAATTAACGTTTCAAATTAGCAACTATAAGTAAACCCTAATTATCATTATCTCCCACATTCTTGGAAGTAAAAAGGTCAACAATCATTATCACAAGGTAACAACACAAGGAAAATGAAATGACCGCCATCAAACCGACAAACAAATCGTTACTAATTAAGCAAAATAAACATAATCAGCAGATTAACAAAAATTACTAAAATTTAAAACCGTTTTGCAAGGAGATCCTTTTCCAGAAAACTCTTACTAAAAGATCCAAAACTCATACATATCATTATTACATTGTACAACATCTCATCTTGAGGAGAACATATAACAGTTGCTATATCAAAACACATACTAGAGCAACATAAAACCTTGAGGCATTCAAGCCAAAATCTTTGATCATTCATGAAACTAGTACGAACCAACTCCAAGGACTTGAGAGTACAGAGACGACATATGACTTCTATCTACAAGACATGACAGATAGTACACTCAACCTGAGCTGTCACTGCTAACTCAGTTGTTGTTCCTCCTCTGTAGAACGATCTTCGCCACCTTGTATCCGTCCACCTAAAAAAATGTGGATCCCATAGGGTGAGACAATTGTCCTAGCGAGAGATATAACTCTCCACTGACCATATTATTATCATAGATTAAGCAGTTATAAACTGAGCAAAGGTTCTTTTTATATTAACATGCAGGATAATTCACTGTATGAATAGAATGAAGTAATCTCCTTTCTCAAGGAGAACATTGCATCTACCCATGGTAGAGTTATAAATCATCTATCTGCTTTGCAAGGAATGTAAAGAAACATAAATATCATATATCAACTAAGATGTATAACTGAATTGTGCATCAAACAATGTTTCTCATATTCAATCCTTAAGCAGATATGCTATACGGCTGAACATATTTTACAATCACACGTATTCCCTAAGGAGATGAAGCATACCGTTCATGCTCCAACCGACCACAAACTTCTCACAAGTCGGTACCATACAAGGTCATTAGAAGAGCCATCTACCAAGACCTCACCCGTCTCAGTCAGTACGAGACCACTGGCAGTGACATCTCTGTCAATCTGCAAACAAAGCATGCCAGGGTATAGTGGCATCTTCGCTCAGAGCTATAGTGTCAATTGCACTCTCTTAGGGGAACATCTACTAACAACCTTCCCTAGTTATGAAATCACCAAGTCACGGTGATACAAGCACCATACTCTGAGCCACCGACCAGTTCACCGTGCTCAATTGAGACATTTATTTGGAGTAATCGTAAGGGGATTAACTCACACATGTCCATCCATTTAGACTTATGCCGCCACATATTAAAAAATATGCACTCTGGGTATGCCGCGGGGAACCAGTTTCACCATTCAACAAATCCTGACGTTGATGGATCTATGGTCAGGGCAACATTTTATAGTTTCTAATGATGTATTGCATGTATTACAACATTCTTTTAGAATCAAACAAGTTATCATTATTAATCACAACAAATGCTACAAAGAAAGGTGTAATAAATTTATCACATACTTTTCAACTCTTTAAAACACATGATACTTGGGATCTCAGTCCCTTATCACATTACTGGGCATTCTCATCCCTTCACATCATCATTATCATGGTTACTAAATCTGGGTATTCAAACACTTAGATCATCACACAACATTGTTATCTCTATAACAGATAATCATTACCTCTAGGTCCTCAGACCCAGGTATTCATTTTACTTGTTGTACAAGTATTCCATAAGGCTCACAAGGCCATTACACATCTTGTCACCTCTCACTAGGCACCAACATATTCATATGGCTCACAAGGCCATTACACATCTTGTCACCTATCATTAGGCAACAACTTAATCATATGGCTCACAAGGCCATTACACGTCTTGTCACCTCTCACTAGGCAACAACTTATTCATATGGCTCATAAGGCCATTACACATCTTGTCACCTCTCATTAGGTAACAACTTATTCATATGGCTCACAAGACCATTAATCATTATACTTGTTATACAAGTATTTAACATGCCTTACAAGGCTTATGCAAGAAGAGAAATACATCCTTCCCCATTAATAGAGTTAGGGTTTCCTTTTATAGACGAATAGGGTTTCAAGTTAGTATTATCAGTCAAGACCCTAATTCATTTCTGCACACATCTAGGAGCATATATTCATATCATAAGTATGAAATCATACTTATCTATTCTCATCATTTGTCATTAAATGATTAACAACATAAGGTATGAGTTTCTCTCTCATCCTCTCTAGGATATTGATTACATCATACTTTATTATCTTGGCTTAACCCTTTCTCAAGGTATGTTAGTCTACATTTATCAAAGTGCATTACATCTCAATGTAACAATTGACATGACACACTTCATGTGTTAATCATCCAAGTATATTGGATTTAAGGTCCATCAAGGTGCATCAACCTTGAGGTGCTGGATGTGGTATTTATCATGCCTTGATGTATCACTTCCCTAATTTCTTTTAACCTACTGAAGTTCATCAAATTATCTTGTATTAGGGTATATCCCATCCTAATACTTTATGCACTAACACACCACATTTATCATGTAGTGTATTGGCCATAAGTCACACATTTGAATTACCCAACTATCATCAAGTGATATAGACTCATCTCGAGTTAAGGCATTGTTGATATACCATTATCAACCACTTCTGGTGTTTTACCTATCAAGGGATTAACCAAACCACATCATTACTTGGTGTTACACTCATCACTCCTAAGAGTGTTTTACCCTCACCTTTACAAGGTGCATCAGATTGAATCATGTATCTCAAGTTGAACACATGCATTGGGTTAGGTGTATATTGAGCTAGACATCATCATATCCCTCATACCCTTACCCATCAAGGTATCATCCTTACCAATCATATGGTGTATCATCTTCACCATAAATGAGTGTAACGTCCTCACCTCACATGAAGATATTGGCCACACCATACTTTAGTGTATTGGACATCACATGTTCTAGGGTATTAACCACCTTACCACTTTTGTCATCTAGTGTATTGGGTTACCCACCATATCATTTTAGAGATATGTGCTCTACACCATATCATCCAAGAGGTGTATGCTTAACCCAATATCGGTTTAGAGGTGTATGGTTTCTACCCATATCACTTTAGAGGTGTATGTATGCTTACCATACCGAGCAAGAGGTGTATGCTTTCTTTACACCATATCGGGCAGAGAGGTGTGTGTGTGCTTCACACTATATCGGGCAGAGAGGTGTGTGTGTGCTTCATACCATATCGGGCAGAGAGGTGTGTGTGTGCTTCATACCATATCAGGCAGAGAGGTGTGTGTGTGCTTCACACCATATCGGGAAGAGAGGTGTGTGTATTATTCACACATATCGGGTAGAAAGGTGTGTGTGTGCTTCACACCATATCAGGTAGAGAGGTGTGTGCGTGCTTCACACCATATCAGGCAGAGAGGTGTGTGTCTACTTCACACCATATCGGGCATAGAGGTGTGTGTGCGCTTCACACCATATCAGGTAGAGAGGTGTGTGCTTGATTACCATATCACTTTAGAGGTGTATGCTTGACCTCATATCGTGCAAGATGTGTATACTAAACCACCATATTGCGCAAGAAAGTATAAACTCAAACCCATATCATTTTAGTGAAGTAGGTGCATCACCATATCGAGTTAGAGGTGCTTGCTTGTGTGCTTGAACCTGATATCACTTTACCATTGATGATGTCATCACCATCAACCTATAGACTCTTATTCTTATTGTTATAAGTCATGGACAACAGTCCCACGAAGCTTTTAGAACTCAAAGGATCATCAATTATTCAAGAGAAATTGAAATTGCAAGTAGATCAACAAGTATGACAAAATTGAAAGTGCATAATAATATAATTGGGTTCAAGTTATATAACCTGCCTCAAGAACAAATTCAAAACTCCAAGATCCAAAGGTCCACGGTCCTAAGGTTGAATATGACTTCACAACTCCTCTATATGCAAAGAATCACCATGGATAAACATTTAGTGAAGAAGAAAAGAAAGGAAGTTCATAACCCTAGATCCATGCTTCAATCCAAGGTTGAAGATGATCATGGCCTTGCCTTAGGGTTAATATTTGAGATACTTCTTTCTCCTTAGCACCTTGCACGATACATCACTACTCATGCATGATATGCCATCACTTTTGGCTGATATCCCCCTCACTTGTGGGCGACAACACTCCAGTTGGCCGATATCAACATGTTATGGCCGATACCACTTGCTATGGTCGATACCCAAGCCCTATGCACGATGCCACATCACATATGCACGATACCATGGCTCTATGCACGATATCGAAGAGCAAGGAGGTGGTAGGATTCGAAAAATTTCACTAGTGGGTGAAAAGAAGGGTATATATACTTGAGGTTCATGAAAAAGTGTGTATATGAGGTGTCATCAATTTGAGCTACTAGGTGCCATGTGTCTATGCTTGGATTGACACATGTTCTTGCATGCACTCCATATTTATCTTGTCATGAAAAATAAAAAATTGAGGATAATGAAAGGGATAAGGGTCGCCCCTCTTTGGTTATCTTCTAGGACAAGCCACTTCCGCTCACATTATTATTATATTCACAAATCAATGCAAACTTTCCCAAGGAAAGTTGCAAGCCGATAACCATTTCTTTATTGAGGTTCTTAGCTCGTTTTTGAAAAGTCAAAGAGTTAAAAACATGATATGGGGGTCTTCTATTTATCGCCTTGGCCGATAGGGACTCCCATTTAACACTACAACCTGATACACTTAATACACGCTCAAATTAGGGTTTCCATTCAACCCCTTTTCTTGGTCTTTTCATCACCAAGAATACTACCACTCATAAATGTTTGAAACATGGTGTCTCATTCATTATATCTCCTCTAAATGATACATAGAGGAAGTAGGAACACTTTATAGGTGGTAATTTGCATTTCAACCCTATATTTTGGGTAAATTACAAATTATACCAAAATTGATGCACAAGGTACTAGCATTATTCAAACAAGTTCAAACTTGGAATTTAGGCTTTCCACAAGCCACCACTTAGCATCATTATCTCTCTTATGATGCTAAAGAACTTAATGCACGTTCAACATGTTACATATTGCAATATAACCCCTCATCTTTGGTAAATTGCACTTTGGTCCAAAATAAAGGAACATTGCTCAAACAACATTTAATGAGGACCAAACTTGAAACATAAGTGTGTAACATGATAACAAAACTCCTTATAGGATTCTATTAAATTTCTAAGCAACTTACTAAGTCAAAACAAATAGGGTTACCTCATAACCCAGGTCAAGATCATTACATCAAACACATGTCTAGGGACTTTCATCGATGGAAGAGAAATAGGTCACACCATCATCATTAGTCGACGAGATGAATAACCCAATCATACCACCCAGTCAACACATAGCGATTGAAGAAAATAAGGTCATGCCTTCGACTGAAGAGAGTTGGGTTGAAGAAAACATGGTGACTAAGAGAACCAAAGAAAAACTCATCGTACGAAGAAGATACTCACAACAATGACCATCATGATCCAATGTTCAGCGACCACCTATAACCATGTAAAATCTCATCTACCGAAGAAAGTCCAATCTCAAACAACTATAAGTATGAAAACTTGGCAAATGAAGAACACGAACAAAACTCATCGACCAAGTCATGGCATTAAACTTATTGATCATCAAGAAGGAGAAAACCGTCCTCCAATGATCAAACATATTGATCATTACCATGAAACTGAAACCAACAAGGAGTAAGGAACAAGGGAAGATCATCTCGAAAACCCTAAATCCAACATCAATCATGAGAGGAAAACCGCACCATGAAGGTATAACCACATGAAGGAAAGAAATACCAAAACCCTTATTCTGATCATCATCAAGTCAAGGAAAAACCATGTCATAAGATAAAAACCATTTTTTAGCACATGCATGCAAAGATCAACTCTCCCACATAAAAAAAGATTGGGTACAAGAGTTGGGGTTCATAAAAAGGGGTTAATCTACTCAAGAACTCCACATAACCATAAACCCTAGCTCAATGTATCATCATCATACTACCTGGAACCACATTCTAGAGAGAGGTTATTTGCATGCAAGATTAAGTGCAACAATAATCTAGGAGAAAGTTATATAACTCACTTAGATGTGAAGAAACAACTCCACAAGCAAGTATGCTCCAAGAAGAGAGAAAATCATAGCTTGGTCACCACCTCGACCAAGCTAGCACCACCTCAAAGAGAGAAGAAATACCATTGGTTAAAGGAGCACAAGATAGAGAGCAAAACGCTAGGCCAAAATCATAAGAAAGAGAGGGTTCTTCATATCAACTAAGCACCACCATGAAGAACCATGAATTCAACCAAGAAGAGAGAAGTTACAAAAGCTCAACTGAAGCACTACCACAGAGAACCATGGATTGCAATTAGGTCCAAGACAAGCTGTTACGACCCCACCTCCCGATAACCCCCAATTAAGGGAGACTGAGAGGTCGAAGCCGCACCCATAACTTCCGGATCAAAGGTTCGACAATTAACCAAGAATAATTATCAAATTTTAACATACTATACGGAAAAGATGTAAGAAAATGAATTTTTGCATACCTTTTTGAAAACTTGGATCTCTAAACTTCTATCCACTTAAGGATTCTACTCTAACTAATCCTCCTTATATTTTACTTCATGTATTACAAAGTATGACGATTTTCTGTTTGTCCTTTTGACTTGTACCTAAAACGTCGACAAACAAAACGTCGGTCAGCTGAAGCTGGTATGTGGGGGAAACAATAATCATGTAAATACATTAACAATGTAATCATTCAATTAATCATTTAACAACCAAGATTACATTTTAGATATAACTCCGCGATCCAAGAGTACCCTATCCTCTATGTTGTCCCCATTAAACCCCTCATGATCCACCTATAAGTGAACCAATTTCTAGGGTTGAGTCACATGGCACTACTTATAAGTAGCCCACTCCTTAACTCCTGGCAGGCTAATGAGTCTCATGGCACTACACGTAGGTAGCCCAATTTCTAACTCTCGGTAACCTAGACCTTGCTCTAGGATTACCCCTTTTTAGCCTTTTCAAAGCAATAGAGGTGGACCCAGATCTAGTCAGTTATATACACACATTTATAGTGATAATCATAGTCACTTTATAGTTGCATGAAATAAATAAACATCCAACATTTATTTTCAAGAAACCGATTAAAAACTTCGGAAATCGTTGTGAAACTAGAGCGATTATTCATAAGCGTAACCACATACCTGATTTGGTGAGTCATGCAGATTATTTAACACATACTTCATGTATATACAATCAAGCCAATCAACAGATCCAAGCAAGTAATCACATAATTCCTGAAAAGAATATGTACCCTTTTTATTACTCACTTTATCAAGAATCTACTTTATTGACTTGGATTCTCTTTCTAGGGTTTCTAATCTGCATTAAGGTTTCATTAATATTCATTAGGGTTTCTTAGATCAATTTCTCAAACTTTATCCTTTTTAAGTTAACAAACCCTAAAATACCCTTTTCCATTTATATGAACCTTAATTGCTCAACCATTCATTTTAATAGTCTTTTATACCCAAATTGACTTAGGATCATCACATCCCTATTTATTCATGGATTTGAACAATTAAACCAATTAAAAGACATATTCATCTAAATTAGGGTTTTTCAAGCTCATTAGTGCATAATCATGCACAAAACCCTAAATTAAACCAATTATAAAAAAAGATCATCTTTTTTAGATCCTATTCTCACTTTTATTAACAACCGACTAATATCAACTTGAATTACATCATTAAGTCCATTTATCATCAAATCTAAGGGTTTTTCCCTAATTAAATCATTAAAGATGATAACTTTATGCCCTTTTCAAATTTCATGCATATTTAAGCACATAAACTCTAAATTAGATTAATCATGTGCAAAGTTATTCCTTTTTGAACATTATGTACCTTTTTACATTTAACAGGTTAACATCAAACCTAAAGATCCATTAAACCCTATTAAACACATTAATCATATCAAAAAAGGGTTTCTTAATCTTTAATTAATCAAAGATGATAATTTACACTAATTTTCGAACTATGATCAGATTCAGGCTACAAAACTATTTTTAATGGGTTCCTTGCATTTTTGTTATCAAAATTCATATATTACTTGTCCTAATCGGAGTTACCAATCATTAGATATGATTTTTGCAATAAAACACTTACCACAGCCAATGAGATAGCGCCAAGTGTCCACCCCATACAATCTTGTTCGACTGGCTAGAAAACATTTTGAAAAGACGACTTTTCCCTTGATAAGTCACGCACCATCTACAGCCCACGGAGGGCAGAATTGTCCATCTTGACTCTCCCTTCTTCAACCTCAGGCTGCTCCAGGGCTGCTGCCCTAGCCGCCGCACTGCAGCAAGCGTGGGCGCGCCCCTCCCTCCTCAAGGCTCGGGGGTTGCCGCCAACGGCCGCCCCAACTCCGCCACACCTGGGCACAGCTAGAGCACCCCAAAACCCATGACCTAACTGGTTGTTTCCGTGCATGACGGGCCTACAACTACGACCATCGTTGCAGCCGTGCTGCTGCTATGGCGCTTTGCTTCGGGCATGGCGGCTCCGGTTAGGGTTTGCCTTGGCATCGACGCGTGACCAGCTACCATTGCAACCACTCCTGGATCATCCATTGCTTCAGGATCTCATGGCTTCTCATGGCTTAGGGTTTAAGGATGAAAACCAAGAAGAGAAAGAAAGAGCAGCATGGGACTCCTCTCCTAGACTCGATCCAGGGCTCCCTTTTTATAGACGAGGGTAACCACGTCCTATGATGCTTGCTTGCAAAGTAATAAAGTCTTTCCTACTAGGAATCAGATTCCTTCATGAAAGAGCAAGCTTCTCTCTCTTAACTTTATCCTTTTTCTTCCTTGATATTCCTTATCACATGGATACTTAGAAAAACAAAAATCCTTTCTCTTATTATCATTATTCTTGCCCTTTTAATCCATTGACATGAAATTCTATTTCCTTTTAATAGAAAATACTTCATTTTTATCAATATCACCAAATTCATTAATAATGTATCATATTGCCTTTTATTTTGCAAATTTGGTATTTTCTCCTTCTTTCCTCTTTATTGGTACTCCTTGGATCCCAAGACATTCCATTATTTCGAAATTCCCTTTTCAAGGATAATTATTATCCTTCTAGATGCATCTATATGCATCATTTTTCATTATCATGTTTATTTCTCATTAAATTATCTCTTTTTGAGAATTTCTCTTTATTTCTCTTTTATTTTCCTTATTGGCATCCCTTTAAATATTAGCAACCACAGGGATTCGAAATTTCACCAAGGAAACTCATTTATGCCTCTTTCCACTCATTTTCCACATTTTACCATTATTTTCAATTTCTTTCTTAATAAAGAAATACTTAATTAATCTTTTCCTTTATTATTGCACTCTTTATGCAACTTTGGACTCATTGGAACCCAAGGAACCCAAGAGGCACGAAATCCCTCTTTGGTTTTGCCTTCTAGAGGTTTCTACATATTTCTTTTCTCAAATATTCAATTATTCATTCACTAATTGAATTTTCTTTGTTATTTCCTTGTTATTGGGCCCAATAACCAATAAAGCCCACAACACATACATCAAGGCTATTGTAAACGAAATCCATGTCTTCAAAACAAATTATATCATTATTTGTTCAATTATCTTTAATATGAGAAATTACATTTCTCACCAATTGAACCCAAAAATTGGGGTTGTAACACAAGCACGTATAAACATATCTAGTCCAAACAACATCCAAACTAGACCAAACTAAAAACATAAGCATGTCACATGTTATCAAAACACAACTACATGATTATATTAAGGTTTTAAGCATCTTATTATTCTAAGAAAGTAAGATCAACTATAAAGCTAGGCCATGGGTCTTAAAACCCTAAACCCCTCGCAAAGATTTCACCCCCACAATCCTAAAGCGAACAAAGATGGGTAGTTCCTACACATCTCATCCAATAACTACCATGTGGCTTCCTCCATGCCGCAGTCATGCCAAAAAAAGTTGACAAGAACTATATTCTTCTTCTTAAACTTCTTCACCCTCCTATACAGGATCAAAATAGGACCCTCAACATACGACACATCCTCTTCGAACTCAACCTCCACCAACAACAATGCTTGCTTTGTATGCGGGTGACACTTCCTCAACATAGAAACATGGAAGATGGATGACAACCTATGCAACTTTGGCAATATATCCAACTTGAAAGCCACCTTCCTAGCACGTGAAGCAATAATATAAGGTCCCATAAACATGGGATCCATCTTACCCTTCTTACCTAACCTCAACACACCCTTCCAAGGAGAGATCTTAAGTACACATGATCTCCTACTTGGAACTCCAAGGGTCTGTGGCGGTTATCAACATAAGACTTCTATCTATCCTAGGTTTCCTTCAACTACTATTGTATCATTTTAATCTTCTTTGTAGTCTATTGTACTAGTTTAGGACCCAAAAGCAAATAATATCCTGTCTCATACCAACATAGTGATGACCGACAATGTCTCCCTTACAAAGCCTCCTAAGGTGACATGTCTATGCTCCCCTAATAGTTGTTTTTGTAGGAAAACTCTATCAAGATTAGTTACACATCCCACTTGCCCATAAATTGTAAGACACAAGCTCTCAATAGATCTTCTAACGTTTGAATGGTGGAAAGTTGTACTAAACTTCAATTGTGTACCCAAGGTTGTATGCAGATGTTCCCAAAAACAAATGGTAAATTAAGGACCTCTGTTAGACACTATCATCATGGGGATACCATGAAAATGCACTATCTCATCTGCATAGATCAATGCCAACTTCTTAGTTGTATATGTCGTCTTGACTGGAAAGAAGTGAGCTGACTTGGTCAACCTGTCAAATATCACCCAGATTGAATCATTACCTTTGGATATCCTAGGAAGACCAACCACAAAGTCCATAGTGATATGATCCTATTTCCACTGTGGTATAGGAAATTGTTGCAATGTCCTTGCAAGTCTCTAATGCTCAACCTTGATCTGCTGACAAACTGGACAGATAGCCATGAACTCTGCCACATCTTGCTTCAGACCAGGCCACCAGTGTAGATCCTTCAAATTGTGGTACATCTTGGTACTACCTAGAAGCATCGCATACATAGAAGAGTGATCCTCTTCAAGAACCTGCTTCCTCAATCTTTTAGCATCATTTTGGAAACTAATTGCATAATTTGCTATCTCATGGAAACCATCATGCTTCTTGCTACCAAGATCTGATCACATTTTTTTGTATCATGGCATCCTCTCATTGTGCATCTCTACTATGTTATGTCAAAGTAGGCTTCACTTGCAACTGTGGTAGAGAGCCTGCCAACAAAGAAACTTCCAACTGTACGTTCATTTGACAAAGTGACATCAACATGTTTTTCTTGTAGCACACCGAAGAACACAATGGTGCCTTATTAACAGATGATGACAAAGAAGACTTCCTGCTCAAAGAATCAACCAACGCATTCACCTTCACTGGATGGTAGTCTATTGTGCAATCATAGTCCTTGATTAATTCCATCCATCTCCTTTTTCACATGTTCAGCTCTTGCTTCGACAAGATATACTAAAGGTTTTTGTGGTTGGTGAAGATATGACACTTCTATCCATAAAGGTAGTGTCTCCAAATCCTAAAAGAATAGACCACAATTGTAGGCTCCAGATCATGACTCGGGTAGTTCTCCTCATATTTCTTAAATTTTCATGAAGTAAAATGGATCACGTTCTTATCCTGCACCAGCATGCGTCCTAAGCTATTCTTCAGCACATAAGAGAAGACGATATAACCTTTTCCTTTCTCTGGCAGAACTAACACTGGTGCATTCATCAACTTCTTATTCAAAATTTGAAAAGTACTCTGACACTTGTCATCCCATATAAAAGGTACACCATTCCTTGTCAGTTTGGTTAGGGGCAATTCCACAACACTGAAGTTCTTGATAAACCTCTTGTAGTAGCCTGTCAAGCTTAGGGAACTACAAAGCTCCATCTATGCCTTTGGTTGCTTCCATTCCAGCAAAAACTCCAACTTCTTCAGGTCTACACAAACACCTCTAGATGATATCATGTGGCCCAGAAAGGACACTTCCTTTATCTAGAACTCACATGTGGCAACAACTATCCACCGACAACGTAATCACACAAAACTACGTAAAAGTAACCATTAATAGCGGATTACCAAAAATCACTAATAATTAAAACCTTTTTACCAAGGAATCCAGTACCAAGAAACTCTTTATAGAAAGAACCAATCCATATATACATCAAGGAATCTCAAATCGAACTTAAAACTATTTACATACTATCTCCCAAGGACTTGACAGTACATGGATGACACATAGGACTATATCTACAAGACACATAACAGACCACTCAACCTGAGATGTAATTGTTGTCCTTGTTTCTATGGTCCTCTCTTTGTTGTACGATCTCTACCTCCTCATGCACATCCACCAAAAAATTGTGGAAACCTACAGGGTGAGATCCATATCTCAGTGGGAGATATAACCCTCCTTCAACAATATTATTATTATGACATATAGATCTCATGAAAGAGAGCAAACGAAACCTCTATTGGATTAAATAGATATAACTACTTGTTATATGCATAGTAGAGAAATCTCTATCATTTAAGTAATTCAAACAACTATGACTGATCAATAGATCGTCTAATCATTTTTAAAAAGGAATATGAACAACATATATAACATTTATCAACTAAGACATATAAAAGTAATTTTTCCATATTTGATCCTTAAGAAAATATGCTACACGACTGATTACATCTTTTAACAATCCATCTTATGCCCTTAGGAGATGAGGTATACCACTCATACTCCAACCAACCTAAATTAGGTAGTATCGGTGTCATACAAGGTCCCTGGAAGAGCCGGAGTCCACGACCTCACCCCCTCAGTCAGTAAGAGAATATTAGCAGTGACATTATGAATCAAACTGCAATTAGATAGCCTGGGTCTATAGGCTAATTGCTAGAGAGATACATCCCGTAGTTGTTCCCTTATCAGGGTTTGACCCGTAGTAAATCCTGATTATATTAGGGTATGGTCTATAACCGATCATGATTGTATATTGAGTTATGGTACAATAGCACTCTTGTTAGGATATGGCCTAAATACAATAGTAATAATCAAGGTATGGTCTGCAACCAATCCTATTAGTTATGGATACAAGGAGATACCTCAACTTGCACCCCGCATATTCAATAATTTGCACTCCCAAGTAAAACTTGTATCATCGTTCAACAAATCCTAACAGTGAATGGATCTATGTCTAGGGAAAACTACATTTTTAGTTTCACTTGATAGGTTAAGTGCATTACTGCATCTTTTATCATCAATCAAGTTATAAGCATGAATTATAGATACATGATACAAAGAAAGGTGTAGTATATTTTTCAAGAAATCTTATATCAATTGGGACACATCTTGTTACACTCATCCTGGGATCTCAATCCCTTGAACAAATTACTGAGAATCTCATCTCTTTAACATTATCGTTATCACATCACATTTTGGGTATCAAACCCTCAGTTCATCATTGAACAATGTCACCTCTTACCAGGAAACAATCATCTCTGGGTCATCTAACTCATATATATATCATACTTGTTTGTACAAGTATATAACATGGCTCACAAGGCCTTATGTAATATGTATTATTCTAAATCATCATAGCTCATACCTGGCTATGATCATCATCTCATAATACATACATGGTTAGGATTTCATCGAAAAAGCAATAACAAGTAAATATCATTACCATTACATAAAGAAAATTATTCAATATTGCAATCCTCTCATAATTAGGGTTAGTGTTTCCGCTTGTAGCCGATTAGGGTTTTCTAGCTCTTATTTAACAAAAAAAACCCTAATTCACATCATAAGAGTTATATTATTTCCATAAGTGTTCAAGCATACTTAATTACTCTCAAAAAATATCATCAGTTGATTATCAACATGAAGTATTACCCTTCTCATATGAGTACTACACGTTTCTCTCTCATCCTTACTAGGATATTGACTTCAACATACTTATTACATTAGTTCAATCTTCTTTAGGGTTTGTCATCCTACACTTAATAAAGTGTATCCATCTCATTACTTCATAGTGTATTAATTGATTATATTCAAGGTGTATTAGCCTACACTCATCAAAGTGTATCGGACTATACTCATCAATGTGTATCGGCCTATACCTATCAAGGTATATCGTCCTACATACTAACTCTTGTGCTGACCTTGACACATCTACTTGTGTCAGTCTAGACATTATTGCTTGTTCCGGCCAACACACCATTGTTTTTGTCGGCCAAGGCACGTGTTAGCCAAGGCACATGTATCATCCATGATACTCTTCATTTGTGTCGGCCATAGCACATCAAAGAGATATTGGTTTAAAGGTTCTATGGGTGATATCAGTTGTGAGGTGCATAGGGTGATATCGGTTGTGAATCACATCTTAGTGAATTGCCTTCACCATACCTTGGTGCATCACCTTCTTCATAGTTTGGAAAAATACTTTCACCTCACTTAGGCATCACAACTTAACCTCACTTTAGAGTATCATCCAGCTTATCACTTTGTGTATCGGACATAGTGTACTTTAGGGTATTGGCGATACTACTATCTAGTGTGTCGACCTAGCTATCCCTTTGTGTATCGACCATTTCTATCACCAAGTGATATCACCCTCACCATTACCTGGTGTGTCGGCCATGACCACAAGGAGTGTGTTCCCACACTTCCACATGGTGTTCCCACCTAGGTGTGTCACTTTAGCCCCACTTTGAAGGGCGTGACGAGCAACATCACTTGAAGTGTGATGGGTAACATTACTTAAAGGGTGAGAGGTTGTTAGAGTTGAAGGCATATAGGGTTGACTACATATCTCCTCTCATCTTCAAGATATCGTCCTACCCTCATCTTTATCCTTGGGTGACAAGCTAGATAACTGCAAGATCCATGGACTTTTACATGTCAAAATCGGTAAGGAGTTAGGACTCCTAGTGTATCAGTTTCCCATCACATATCGCCATGTCGGGTTAGGGTTTCCTAAACCAATATCAATTTGTGCATAGATGATTCCATCATCTTCAAGCTTCAACCCTTCACCATTTAACAATTTAGTTCATGGACAATATCCATATATCCATTAGATCTCATAATTCAATCAGGGAAAGTCAAAATTGAAAAGGGATCTTCAAGTATTAAATGATAGAAGGTGAATAATAATAGAGTTGAGTTCAAGTTATATAACCCGCCTCAAGATCAATACAAGAGCTTCAAGCTTCAAAGCTTCACTTCCCAAGGTTTAACATGACTTATCAAAAGTCTAAGACTTGATCATAACACTTCTATATGAAACGAGATACCATAGTTAGGAACTTGGTGAAGAAGAAAAGAAAGAAAGGAAGCATGATCCGAGAAACATAGTCCACCCAAGGTTGAAGATGACCATGGCTTCACCTTAGACAAGATTCTCGAGATCCTTCCTATTCCTCAAGCTTCTACGTTCATACACTAAGAAAAGGATGATATGATAGTCAAAATTTTCACTTGTAGGTAAAAGGAGAGGCTTATATAGTTGAGGTTCAAGAGAGAGAGTGTTTGTGAGGTGTCATCACCATATGCACTTAGGTGACATGTGTCCATGCATGGTGGCTCCATGCATTCATAATTATCTCATCATGCAAAACTCATGAGGATAACCCAAATATGAGATATGGGCCATTATGTATCTTGCTTGACAAGATATCACAACCCAATATCACTTTATGTGTAAACCGATATAACTTTTGCAAGGAATATCTAAACTGATATGCTTCACTTACTTGAGGTGCTTATCCTGAGATGAGTACTTTCAAAAGGATGCTAAACCAATATGGGACCTCCTCTTTGGCTTCCAAGCCGATAGGCGTTCCCATATATACCTCATAACTTGACACAACCCCATCTAAGGCTCAAGACACTCAACACTTCCTTGGTTCTTTCACCACAATGAGTGATATCATTCAACCAAGACTCAAACAAGGTTCCCCCATCTTTCTATCTCTTCTAGATGATGCTAAGAGAGAGAAGGAATAGTCTAGAGGTGGTAATTTTCACATCAATCCCATTGGGTAAATTGCAATCTTTACCAAAATTATCATATAAGGCACAACCAATTTGCAAATAAGTTCAAAATTGAGAATTAAATTCTCCTTCAGTCTTAATTACTTTTCAAAAGATTAAGACAAGGTTCTAAGAAGCTTACTTAGGCAAAATTTCTAGGGTTATCCCAAAACCCATGTTAGGGGTGTTACAAGTTATCAACCTCTAACAAGGATTTCATCCCCAAAATCTCAAGAGAAAAGAGAAGAGTACTTCCTCCTCATCTCTTCCTCTAGCTCCCATGTGTCTTTTTCAATGCCACAATGATGCCAAAGAACTTTCACAAGCACTGTGTCTTTCTTTTTCAACTTCTTGATTCTTCTGTCAAGAATCAACACTGGACCTTCCACATAGGATATATCTTCATCTAATTCTACCTGTATAGGTTGTAATACTAGCTCTATATCAGGGTGACATTTTCTCAACATAGATACATAAAATATTGGATGTAGTCTATGCAACTCAGGTGGTAGTTCCAACTTATAGGCTACCTTTCCAACACGTGCTATCACCGCATAGGTTCCCATAAATGTAGGAGCCAACTTACACATCTTCTATGGGGATTATCAACATATGACATATGTCTATCTTGTGCTCCCTTTAACCATTAATGTATCACTTCAATCTTTTCTATCATTTGTTGCACAAGTTCAGGACCAAGAAGTTGGTATTCTCCTATTTCATACCAGCATAACAGAGATTTGTAACGTCTACCATACAATGCTTCATATTGTTCCATATCAATGCTTTTCTAATAACTATTATTGTAGGAAAACTCTATCAAACTCAAATGTATATCACAACTACCTAAAAACTAAAGAACACATGCCCTAAGCAAGTCTTCCAAGGTTTATATAGTCCTTTTAGATTTTCCATCTGTCTGAGGGTGGAAAGTAGTATTAAACTCTAATTGCATACCAAAAGATGTGTGTAATCTCTCCCAATATTGACTTGTAAATTGAGGACCTCTATCAGACACAATTGTTGTTGGGACTCTATGCAACTACACTATATCCTCTACATAAGTTTGTTCAAGTTTCTCAGCAGTGTATGTTGTCTTAATAGGAAGAACATATGTCGATTTTGTCAACGTATCAAAAATCACCCAAATGGAATCATGACCTTTGTCTATTCTAGGCAAGCCAACTACGAAATCAATCATCACTTGATCCCACTTCCACTATGGTATAGGTAATGGTTGTAATGTTCCTACAGGCTTCTAGTGCTCAACCTTAACTTGCTGACATACTTGACATCGCATAACAAACTCATATACATCCTTCTTCAATCTAGGCCACCAATACATGTCTTTTAGATTGTGATACATCTTGGTACTTTCTGATGCACAGCGTACATAGATGAATGAGATTCTTCCATAACTATCTTCCTTAAGTCATTAATGTCAAGTACCATCATTCTACCATGGTAACAAACTATTTCACCTTCTGATTCATGGAAGCCATCCCACTTCTCACTACCACATTATGATATATTCTGTTGTATCACAATATTAGTCTGTTGTGCTTCTTTAATATGTTGTCTCAACATAGGTTTTACTTGCATCTGTGCCAACAATCCGTCTAGCAAAGATACTTCTAGCTGTACATTCATTTCTCATAAGGAAACTAGCATGTCCCACATATGACACACCAAATAATTGAACTGTGCTTTATCTGTGAATGAACATGAGGACTTTCTACTTAGTGCATCTACTACCACATTAGTCTTTCCTGGATGATAATCAACCGTGCAATCATAGTCTTTGATTAATTCCATCCAGCGATGGTGTCTCATGTTTAATTCTTGCCAAGAAAAGATGTACTTTAGATTCTTATGGTCTGTGAAAATCTAACACTTCTCCCTATATAGGTAATGTGTCCAAATTTTCAAGGCATGAATCACTGTAGCCAACTCCAGATCATGTGTTAGATACTCCTTGTGTATCTTAATCTATCGAGAGGAAAAGATATCACTCATTTATCCTACATCAACACACATCCCAAACCATTTTTTTAGGCATCACAAAAGACAATATGCCCTTCCTCTTACTGGAATTAAACTAACACCGGTGCACTGGTCAACTTTTCCTTCAACAACTGGAAAGAATGTTGACACTTGTCATTCCAGACAAAAGGAACATCCTTCTTGGTTAACCTAGTTAGGGGCAATGCTACATAACAAATGTCTTTGATAAACCGCATGTAGTAACCTGCCAAACCTAGGAAACTATGAATCTCTATTGGTGTCTTAGGCTGTTCCCATTCTAGAATAGACTCCACCTTTTTAGGATCAACACAAATGCCTTTAGCAAATATGATATGTCTTAGAAAAGATAATTCTGACAAGAAAAACTCACACTTTCTAAACTTAGCATATAGCTTGTGTTGTCTTAACAAAGTCAAAGCTTGACGAAGATGTTGTTCATGTTGTTGGATGTCGCCACTGTATTTTAGAATGTCATCTATAAAGACCATTATAAACTGATCAAGGAATGGCCAGAATACTCTATCCATCAAATTCATGAATGTTTCTGGTGCATTAGTTAGTCCAAATGACATAACTATAAACTCATAATGACCATACCTTATTCTAAAAGTTGATTTGGGTATGTCATCCTCCTGAATCTGTAACTTATCATATCTCGACCTCAGGAATATTTTAGAGAATATTGTTGTGCCACACAACTAGTCAAACAAATCATCTATTCTGAGCATAGGATACTTATTATTTATTGTTACCTTGTTCAACTATTTATAGTCTATACATAACCTCATAGATCCATCCTTTTTCTTTACAAAAAGTATCGAAGCATCCCATGACAATGTACTTGGTCAGATAAAACCTTTAACAAGTAACTATTGTAATTGTTTCTTTAATTCTTCCATCTCAGCTAGTGCCATCCTATAGGGTGTTTTGGCTATTGGTTGCATACCAGGAACTAGATTGATCTCGAATTCAATCTCTCAAGGTGGAGGAACATTAGGAAATTCCTTAGGAAACACATCCTTAAATTCCCTGACAACTGGCACTTTTGGGATACTAGGACTTTCTACCCTTGTATCCACCATGTGTGCTAAGAATGCCTCACACCCATGTCGATCATTGTCGATACTAGACATGTTGGAAGAATCTTGTTGTCTCCCTGAAAGATCCATGTGTCACCGCCATATGTGAAAATAGCTTGCTTGGAACCACAATCTATGACTACCTTATACTTTTCCAATGTGTCCACCCCAAGGATTACATCAAATACATGCATATCAAGTGGTATAAGATCCACTTGAATGATGTGTTTTGAGAACGAAAGAACATAGGGGGAACATATCTCTTGTAACACTATGGAACCAACTAATGGAGTTTCTAACAACAAGTTATCCATTATACGATTAATAGGTAAAAGACATTTATGAATCACTTTACAAGTGATAAAGGAGTGTGTAGTGAATGGGTCAATCAAAATAGATATGAAGCAAGATGAAGACATATCATAATGAAATAAATCCATATGACCTGTCATGACTCATGGGTTGACTACTCACTCTGGCTGACTCACAACATAGAATGTTGTTGTTGCTTGGTGCCAACCTCATCCTCTGTTACCTTGTACAAATGAACCTACTTGAGACACATATTCATGTCCTTGTCCTCCTGCACCACTACTGAACTATTGCCTCTGAGATCCTTGGTCACTCTACCTCGATGGTTGGGTTAGCTTAGTATCTCTAACTGGACAATCCCTCATCAGATGTCCTGTCTTCCCTCACTTGTGGAAGGTTCTGGTCTCTTATTGTGGCCTAGACATCCCTATCACTTCATTGATTCCACACTATGGGCTCCAATAGGTGGAAGATAATAGCCTCTACCCTTACATGTCATCCAATGCATTTGAGCACTGAACCTTTTTGGTGCTAACAACGTAGGAAACCTTGGTTTCTTGTAGCTTTTGGACCACTGTCCTTGGAACTATGTAGGTCCTTTCCTAAAGTTGGTTCTCAGTTACTAACTTTTCTATCCTCCTAACAGATTCCACAAATGTATCAAATCTCTCCCTATTCTCCAGAGCAGCTGCAGATGTGGATAACTCAACGTTCATACCCTTGTCAAAATGTTGAATCCTCTTCTGGTCTATAGTAGCCATGTGCGGATAAAACCATAGAATCTCCATGAACTTGGCTTCATACTCATTAATCGTCATAGTCCCTTGCCTAATCCATTCAAACTGTGAGATTTTCTCATCTGGGTACGTCCGTGGAAAGTACCTATTGGTGAACTCATGCCAGAATCCCTCCAATCGGACCTCAACATCAGGCCTTTTTTCCTCTTGAATGGCCCACCAATGGCCAACACTTCCCTTCAATAGGTCCATCACAACATGCCTAACTTTATTAGTTTCTGGGATGCTAAGGATCTTAAAAGCTTTTTATAACTTAGTGAGCCACATATATGCATCTTTTGAGTCAACTGTTCTAGCATATTCTATATCTCCCACACGGCATAGCCATTCAAAAGTCTTACCAGAACCTGAAGACTCTACATTGGGGACTGGTGACCTAGGTGGTGGTGTTGGTAACCTGTCTGCCATATGTGTTACTGTCATCATGAACTGCCCAAAGAAAGCATGAAAAGTAGGGTTCTCCAGCATAGTTTGATCCAGCTAGGGATTCTCAAGCACTTGTTCTTCTCTTGCATGTTCCCTTACACCTCTTGGTGCAGTAACATTTCTCTCAACAACATGTTTTTTGTGTTCTCCAGATATCTTTAAACTTTACTTCTTCTTCTATATAAGTAGAAGTCAATATAAGATAAACTGGAGGACACTAGAATAGACTCAACAATCTTAATCCTCTGTCCCTATAGACTCAGTGAACCTAGGGCTCTGATACCAAAAATTGTGGCGATAGCTATCAACCAACACCGTTATCACACAAAACTATGCAGAGCATTAACATCGGATTACAAAAAATCACTAAAAATTAAAACTTTTTACCAAGAGGTCCACTACCAGGAAACTCTTTATAGAAAGAACCAAGCCATATATACATCAAGGTTCTCTTTATACATACATCATTCCATCACCTCGTAAGGATATAATATATCAGTTGCTTTACCAAAACATGTACAAAAGAAACATTATGCATCTAGGCGTACTAGCCAAAATCTTAGATCGATCATAAAATTGTTTACGTACTATCTCCCAAGGACCTGAGAGTATAGGGATGACACATAGGACTATATATCTACAAGTCACATAACAAAACACTCCACCTGATTTGTTATTGTTGTCCTTGTTGTTGTTGCCCGCTCTCTGCTGCACAATCTCCACCTCCTCATGCACGTCCATCGAAAAAGTGAGGAAACCCACGAGATGAGATCCATATCTCAGTGGTAGATATAACCCTCCTCCAATAACATTATTATCACAGATAGATCTTATGAAAGAGAGTAGAAGAAACCTTTATTGAATTAAATAGATATAACTACTTGTTATATGCAGAGTAGAGCAATATTTATCATTTAAGTAATTCAAACAACTATTATTGAGCGATAGATCATCTAAATTTTTTTAAAAGGACTATGAAGAACATGTATAACATTTATCAACTAAGACATATAAAAGTAATTGCATCCTCATTCAATGTTTATGTATTTGATCCTTAAGTGAATATGCTACATGGCTGATTACATCTTTTAACAATCAATCTTATGCCTTGAGGAGATGAGGGATACCTCTCATACTTTTTTGTACAAGTATATCACATGGCTCAAAAGAACTTATAAAATCTAATTATGCCAAATCATCATAGCCCATACCTGGGTATGCTCATCATCTCATAATACATGCATCGTTAGGATTTCATAGCAAATCAAATATCAAGTAAATATCATTACCATGCCATAAAGAGAATTATTCCATATTGGAATCATCTCATAATTAGGGTTAGGGTTTTCCCTTGTAGCCGATTAGGGTTTTCAGGTTCTTATTTAACAACCAAACCCTAATTCACATAACAAGAGTTATATTATTGCCATAAGTGTTCAAGCATACTTAATTACTATCAACAAATATCATCAATTTATTATCAACATGAAGTATTATCTTTCTCGTATGAGTAGTACAAGTTTCTCTCTCATCCATACTAGGATATTGACTTCAACATATTTATTACATTGGTTTAACCTTCATTAGGGTTCTTCATCCTACACTTAATAAAGTGTACCCATCTCATTACTTCATAGTGTATCAATTGATTATATTCAAGGTATATCACCCTACACTTATCAAAGTGTATCAGCCTATACTCATCAAAGTGTATCGGCCTATACCCATTAAGGTATATCGGCCTACATACTAACTCTTGTGTTGGCCTTGACACATCTACTTGTGTCGGCCAAGGAACTATTGCTTGTGTCAGCCAAGGCACATGTATCTGACATGACACTCTTCATTTTTATGGGCCATAGCACATCAAAGAGATATTAGTTTAGAGGTATTATGGGTGATATCAATTGTGAGGTGCTTAGGGTGATATTGATTGTGAATCACATCTTAGTGAATTACCTTCACCATACCTTGGTGCATCACCTTCTACATAGTTTAGCAAAATACTTTCACCTCACATAGGCATAACAACTTGACCTTACTTTAGGGTATCAGCCACCCTATCACTTTGTGTATCAATTGTAGTGTACTTTAGGCTATCGGCAATACTACTATCTAGTGTATCGGCCTAGCTATCCCTTTGTGTATCGGCCATTGCTATCACCAGGTGATATCAGCCTCACCATTACTTGATGTGTCGACCATGACCTCAAGGAGAGTATTCTCACACTTCTACATGGTGTGTCAACCTAGGTGTATCAATTTAGCCCCATTTTGAAGGTTGTGACGGGTAACACCACTGAAGTATGACGGGTAACATTACTTAAAGTGTGATGGGTTGTTAGAGTTGAAGGCATATAGGGTTGACTACATATCTCCTCTCTTCTTCAAGATATCAGCCTGCCCTCATCTTTAGCCTTAGGTGATAGGCTCGAAAACTACAAGATCAATGGTCTTTTGCTTTTTACAAACTAGTAAGGAGTTATAACTCCGAGTGTATCAGTTTCTAATCACATATCTCCATGTTGGGTTATGGTTTCCTAAACCAATATTGGTTTGTGCATAGATGATTCCATCATCTTCAAGCTTCAACCCTTCATCATTTAACACTTCAGTTCATGGACAACAGCCCCATATATCCATTAGATCTCATAAAATCATCATTCAATCAATGAAAGTCAAAATTGCAAAGGGATCATCAAGTATTGCATGATAGAAGGTGAATAATAATTGAGTTGGGTTCAAGTTATATAACCCACCTTAAGATCAACACAAGAGATTCAAGCTTCAAAGATCCACATTCCCAAGGTTGAAGATGACTTATCCAAAGTCCAAGACTTGATCACAACACTTCTATATGAAAGGAGATATCATATTTAGGAACTTGGTGAAGAGGCAAGGAAAAAAAGGAACCATGACCCGAGAAGCATAGTCCACCCAAGGTTGAAAATGACCATGGTTTCACCTTAGGCAAGATGTTCAAGCTCCTTCCTATTCCCCAAGCTTCTATGGTCGTCCACCAAGAAAAGGATGATATGAGAGATGATATTTTCACATGTAGGTCAAAAGAGAGGCTTATATAATTGAGGATCAAGAGAGAAAGTGTTTGTGAAGTGTAATCACCATATGTATTTAGGTGACATGTGTCCATGCACGGTGTTTCCATGCATCCATAATTATACCATCATGAAAAACTCATGAGGATAATACAAAGATGAGATATCGACCATTGGGTATCTTACTTGACAAGATATCACAACCCAATATCACTTTATGTGCAAATCGATACATGTTTTGCAAGGAACATCTAAATCAATATGCTTCACCTATTTAAGGTGCTTAGACCAAGATGAGTACTTTAAAAAGCATGCTAAACCGATATGGGACCTCCTCTATGGCTTCCAAGTCGATAGGCATTCCCATATATACTTCATAACTCAACACAACCCCATGTAGGGCTCAAGACACTCAACACTTCTTTGGTTCATTCACCACAATCAGTGCTATCATTCAACCAAGACTCAAACAAGGTGCCCCCTTCTTTCTCTCTCCTCTAGATGATGCTAATAGAGAGAAAGAACACTTTAGAGGTGATAATTTACACATCAATCCCATATTTGGGTAAATTGCAATCTTTAACAAAACTATCATATAAGGCACAACCAATTTGCAAATAAGTTCAAAATTGAGAATTAAACTCTCCTTAAGTCATAATTACTTTTCAAAAGATTAAGACAAGGTTCTAAGAAACTTACTTAGTCAAAAATTCTAGGGTTATCCCAAAACCTAGGTTAGAGGTGTTATATCACACTTCCTGAACTTGCCATACTACTTGTGCTACCTCAACAACGTAAATGCTAGGTGTATATGTTTCTCATGTTTCTAATTGTCTTTGGAGTATATCAGGATGTCATTCATGAACACAACTACAAAGTGGTCAAGATACAACTTGAACACCCTATTCATCGTATCCATGAAATATTTTGGTGCATTGGTTAGCCCAAATGGCATAACCACAAACTCATAGTGACCATACCTAGTCCTAAAAGCTAACTTGGTTATGTCATCAACCTTAGTTCTCAGTTGATGGTATCCCGACCTCATAACTATCTTCAAGAACACTACATCACCTCTCAACTGATAAAATAGATTGTCTATCCTCAGAAATAAGTAATTGTTCTTTATTGTGACGTTGTTCAGCTATCGGTAGTCTATGTACAACCTCATAGAACTATATTTCTTCTTGACAAACAACACAGTAGCACCCCAAGGGGAGGTGCTCAGCCTGATAAAGACCTTTACCTAACAAATTTTACAACTACTTCTTCAACTCTTGCATCTCTGTTGGTGCCATCTTGTATGGTGACTATGATATAGGTTGCATACCATGAAGAAGATTTATCTCAAAGTCAATCTCTCTAGGAGTGGGAACTCTAGGTAACTCTTTGGGAAAGACATCCTCAAACTCCCAAACCACAGGAACCTCCTAGATACTAGGACTCCTCACCTTGGTATCCCCCACATGTACCAAGAAAGCCTCTCACCCCTGCCTCACCAGCCTCTCTATTGTCATGGATGACACCAAGAACTTTAGAAGAATCTTCTTATCTCCTTGGAAGACCCACAAAACATCACCATCATGAAACTTCTCTACCTTAGAACTACATTCCAAGACCACCCTATACTTCTCCAAAGTATCCAACCCAAGGATCACATGGAATCCATGCATGTTAAGTGGCATAAGATCCACTTGAATGTTGCATCTAGAGAAAGAAAGAAAGTGGGATGGACACACCTCTAGCAACTCAATGGAACCAACAAGAGGGGTTTCTAGAAGGAGACTATCTGGTCAACTAAAAATAGGAAGATAACAACTATCTATGATAAAAGAGTGTGTTGCACCTGGATCAACCAAAATAGATACAAAAGAAGATGTAGACAAATGAGAATGAAAAAGTTCCATCTGACCTATCACGACCCATGGATTTACCACTCCCTCCGGACGGCTCATAGAGTAGAATAGAGCTATCACTTTTCACGTCCATGTCCTTTGCTTGCTTGCCTAGAGGATCCTTCTTGTGATTCCTAATTGCGTCCTCTGCCACCACCACTGTTGAACTACTGCCTTTGGGAACCTTGGTGACTTTGCCTCACTTGTTGTATAACTTCCTCGTCCTTCATAGGGCTAAACCATCTGATATGCCCCATCTATCCATACTTGTGACACATCCTAGAGTCATATTGCGGCCTAGATGGACTTGTCACAGATACTGACACTGCACTACAACCTCCAACTAGCTAAACACTACAGTCTCTGCCCTTACTCGAGGACCACTGTGTTGGCACCACTGGCCTTGTCTCAGAGAAAACAAACCTCTGTTGTGACTGAGGTGAAGAGAACCTTGGCTTCATAAATCTACTAGAAGATTTCCCCTAAAACTGTGTTGGTCTCTTCTTAGTGTTTGCTTCACACTTTTTTATAGCATACCACTCAATCGGTCTCACCGACTCCATGAAGGTAGCAAACATCTCCCTGTTCTCCAGCGCAAACATTGTTGTCGTCAACTCTGTACTCATCCCCTTCTCAAACTATCAGATTCTCTCCTTATCCACCACATCCATGTGAGGATAGAACCTTAACAGCTCCATGAACTTGGCCTCATACTCTTCGATCATCATCGTTCCCTATCCCATCTTCTCAAACTATCATATCTTATCATCAAGACACATCTCTGGAAAGAATCGGCTCACAAACTCTTGTTGAAACACTTTCCAACTAATAACCACATAGTGTCTCTTCTCCTCCTCGATGGCCCAAAAATGGCTAGCACTGCCCTTCAGTAGGTACACTGCATGCTTAACCATGTCCTCTTTCAGGATATTGAGGATGTTAAATGCCTTCTCCAGCTCCATCATGCCCCCATCTTCTGGGTCTACTGTACCAGCATACTCAATGGCTCTAACATGCTGCAACCTCTCAAAAGTCTTCTTAGAACCCTAAGATTCCGTATTGGGAACATAAACCTTTCTTGAGATACGGGTGCTCTATCTGCCATATGTGAAATTGTGGCCATTAACTGTCCAAACATGGACTCAAATGTGGGATTGGCCATAGTTGTTGGGTCAAACTAAGGCATTTTAGGCACTCCATCTACTCTTGTCTACCTCCTAGCACCACCTCCTGGTACAACAAAGCTACTCTCAGCATGTTTTTCATGCTCTCTAGACATATCTACATAAGCAAAAGCAATATTTAGGTATGTTGGATAATGTATGAATAGACACAACCCTAGTTCTATGTCCCCATAGACTTAGAAAACATAGAGATCTTATACCAACCTTTCATGTGATGTCCCAACACCACACGAATGAGATAACTCGAAACAAAGTGTGTGATTAATAGTGAAACAACCACATAGCTAGAAAAATAGGTAAATTAAAATTGATCTCATATAACGGTCATTGTACTAAAACATATTACATCAAAGTTCACAACCTGTAACACATCACATACCATACCAGGTATTTACACATGTATAGTGGCCATTTGTCACACACCTATTACAAAAGATCATGTTCCACATATACATGGCATGCATACAATAAAGGCATACTGCCAAAACCATCATCTACAAAACACATCCCTCCCAAACTTAAAAGTATAGGGACGATACTAGGACTCTACTACACAAGGTAGCAACTATCCAACCTGTTGCATCTACTGATCTCCAAGCTTCACTTCCTCAACAAAATGATCCTACCCACGCTACTGATGACCACCTAAAAAGATGAAGCAAACGACGAGGGTGAGACCCTTGTCCCACCGAGAGATATAATTATATACCAACAATTATTGAAACATAGTAGGATTTATCAATATTAAGTAGGATGAGTAGATTCAGCTAAATAAATAACTTAACATGATTACATAGGATAAGCATGTTAAGTAGCTTCAACACATTAATATGGAATTTTACATTTTTTGAAGGAACATGAAGAAGATGTATAAAAAATAACTCATGTTACCACATTACATAACAATTAAGTAGTATAAGAAATAAGATAAGGGTAAACATTCAAAATGAGTCGTGTTTAACCCTAAGTAGATATACGACATGACTGTATTATATCTTTTAAGCCCTAAGGAGCTGAGGCATACCACTCATACTCGAACTGTCTACTGTGAAGTAAAAAATAGTTCCGTACAAGATCTAGGAGAGTCGGAACTGTCTACTGTGAAGTCAAAAATAGTTCCGTACAAGATCTAGGAGAGTCAGACTCCTATGATATCATCCACCCTCAGTCAGTACGAGTCTGCCAGAGTGACTTATAGAGTCTAATTGTAAAACAACCTAAACCCAATCATCTGCGGTACAACCGTAGTTATCCTCTATCACATCATATATGTTGAGACATGACTGCAACTATTCTCCTACCAAGGCATGACCGTAGCCAATACTCAACACCTTGGGGTTAAGATGACAAAGACACTTAGTCACTTGCACCTCACATACCCAACAATATGCGCTTTGAGCTTCCCTTAGGAACACTCATTTCACCATTCAATAAGTCATGATGATGGAATGGATCTATGGCTAGGGAAAATACATGATTAGGGTTTTACTTTATTAATTAATGACAATTGGGTGTCTTTTAACTGCATCAATCATTTTACGTTCATACCCTAGAAATATTATTCAAACATAAGGGTAGATTATAACTTTAAAAGATACAAACATATGAAACATAAAGTTTATCACAACACCACATGGTACTATTTCACTTCCTTACACAAGGCCCTCACCATTACCATATTATCATGGGATAACAATCCCTCATCACATCACTAGAGGATATCACCTCATATAGAGCACAAAGCTATTGTCAAGGTCATAAGACCATTCACATTATTTCCTGGAAGAACATTTTCATCTCTCCATGCCTCATCAAGGTTCATAATCTTCACACATGATTTTCATAAAAGTTATCATAAATCAAACAGTAGCTATGATGCTTATTGAACAACAAATTAGGGTTAATACATTAGGAGAGAGAAACTACTTTATCATCATACTAATTACTCAAGAAAGCTAAGCAACTTCATTATATACTTGGTTGGAGTTAGGTTTCAACATTGTAACCAAATTTAAGGTTTCAAATCAATAACTATAAGTAAACCCTATTTATTATTATCTCCCACATTCTTGGAAGAAAAAGGGTCACCTCTCATCATCACAAGGTAACTATACAAGGCAAATATATGTCCAGGGATTTTCATCTATTGAAGAGAAATACGTGAAACCATCATCATTGGTCGAAGAGATGAATCACCCAATGAGACCACGTGGTTAATAGATAGCGATCAAAGAAAATAAGATCATGTCTTTGACGGATGAGAGTTGGGTCAAAGAAAACATGGTGACTGAAGAGAATCAAGGAAAGACTCATTGACCAAAGAAGATAGTCACAACAACGACCATCATGATCCAATGTTCAACTACCACCTATAACCATGGAAAATCTTGTTGACCAAAGAGAGTCCAATCTCAAACAACTATAAGTATGAAAACTTAGTGACTGAAGAACATTAACAAAACTCATCGACCAAGTCATGAGATTAAACTTAGTGATCATGAAGAAAGATAAAACCATCCACCAATGATCAAACATTTTGATCATTACCTAAAACTGAAACCAACAAGGAGTAAAGCACGAAGGCAGATCATCTCCAAAACCCTAAATCCAACATCAATCATGAGAGAAAAACTACACCATGAAGGTGTAACCACATGAAGGAAAGAAACACCAAAACCCTTATCCTGGTCATCATTAAGTCAAGGCAAAACCATGTCATAAGAGAGAAACCATCATTCAACACATTAATGCAAAGATCAACACTCCCATCATCAACAAAAGATTGGATACAAGAATTAGGGTTCATGGAAAGGGGTTAATCTACTCCCAAGAACACCACATAAACATAAACCCTATCTCAATGTATCATCATCGTACTACCTGGAACCACATTTTTGATATAGGTTATTTGCAAGATTAAGTGCAATCATAATCGAGGAGAAAGTTATATAACTTTCCTTGGATGTGAAGAAACAACTCCAAAAGCAAGGATGATCCAAGAAGAGAGAAAATCCTAGATTGATCACCACCTCGACCAATCTAGCACCACCTAAAAGAGAGAACCAAAACCATAGGTTAAAGGGGCACAAGATAGAGAGCAAAACCCTATGCCAAAAAGTCAAGAAAGAGAGGGTTCTTCATCTCAACTCAAGCACCACCATGGATAACCATTAATTCGGCCAAGAAGAGAGAAGTTCCTCAAGCTTAACCCAAGAACTACCATGGAGAACCATGTCTTCATCTAAGAAGAGGGAGAAGGAAGGTAGGGTATAATGAAAATGAAGATCAAGAGGTGTAGATCACTTACCAAGATCAAGGAACACTGAATGATCACCAAAGAAGGGTTGCTCCATACCCTAGATGAACATGCAAAGGGGTTTTTCCACCTTCTCCAAGGTCAAGCTCCTTCGTTCACCACCAAGAACACAAGGTTGACGAGCTCCAAAGATAAGAGAGGTAGAAAAGAGTGCAAAAGGATCACTTGCATGCAAAGAAAGGGGTATATATATCCAAGGATAAGGATAGATAAGGGAATTAGGTGTCATGCATACATGTGCCACTTGTCCATCATAACTCTCCCATGAAAGCAATAAGCTCATGCATGCATCATGGGTGATAAAAAGAAAGAAACTCAACAACCTATCTGGTCCAAGAAAGCTCAACCAGTCAAAGAAAAACTTGGTCCAAAGATAACCAGTCAAAGGGAATCAAGAGGCCATCGATCGCCTAGAATGCACCCTAGGGTTTATTGGCTCTTCAACCACCAAGACCACTAGTTTCACTTCAAACCTCATCTACAAAGAAACCAAGGTTGAAGAACAATCATGATGATTTCTAAAAACCAAGGGAAACCATAGGTCAACATCAAACTAGGGCATCCAAGCAAACCCTAGAACATCAACTCATGATGCCACCTCATCAAACCAAGTTACAAAAAAGTGCCTTGAGGCACCACTTTCTCCACCAAGATTCCAAAACATGTGAGGAACAACAATCATGTGACAAATTGCAAGATAAACTCTAAGCATGGGTAGATTAAAATTAGGTCCAAAATGAGCATATATAAACATATCTAGTTCATATAGCATCCAAACTGGAACAAAATTAAAATATAAGCATGTCACATGTTCTCAAAACACACAAAATGATTCGATCGAGGTTTTAATCATACTATTATGTTAAGCAAGCAAGATATACCATAAAGCTAGGTCAGGGGTCTTACACCAATAGTACACCCATCCCACCTCAAGGTTTGCATCTCAGTCATGAGACTGTTATCAAATTCAAACTCACAAGTTAGTATGTAATGTGTTCTATCTTGCAACATATTATCATGCATATTTCTATCTTGATTTTATTTTTAATGTCATTTTGCTTTTCAATTGAGTTTTGCCTTGTTTCATGTAACCGACATCTATTTAATGTAAAAGTGGATCTAGAAGTAAAATCTAACATGTGTCAACTAGAATAATGGTTTTTATGTACCCCTTAAAAATTGTACATGCTTGTTCAAGAGTGCACTTTGTTAGGAATTGAGTGAAATAATCATACCCTTAGATTCTGAAATGAAGATGATGTTTGTCCAATCTGACTAAGAAATAATGTCACCATTTATGTAAATTCAAGAATATATTAAGGATTGCCCTATAACATGAGTTAATTTAAGAGATGTATTATGGTTAGGAAGAGTGTATCCACTTATCACATGATCTCATCAACCCTCACTTTTTTCCATCATCACTGGAGTATGAATACATGATTTATTTTTTTATTTATTTTATTGAATTACATATAACTATAGGAAGCACATAGTTTTGAAATTGCATCTGAAAATAAAAATAGAGTTTCATTTAAAGTTTCATTCTTATAAGTTATCTTTCTTAACAAAAATTCAAATAGTTTCCAAAGTACATACCATTTTATATAAAGGCAATTATCTTTTCGCCATATCTTTTTTGAAAAAAGAAAGTAAAAAGGTTGTAAGTAGTTACTCCTTTTCAAAGTTTTTCAAAAAGCCCTATCTCATATATCATGCATGTACAAGGCTAATAGAAGGGAGAGAAAAAGAACATGATAAACAAAAAGAAAAAATATAAGGAAAAACAAAGAATGGATAAAGAGTATTTGAAAAATAATTACATGTCTCTAAATTATAAACAACATATATTGTAGAATTTATCCTTACAAACACCTCCACCTATATTCATCTTTAGTATGAGGCATACATAGCAAGCTCATTCCACCATAAACAATAGGCATTAGGAGACATTAATTTCGATTAAATCTATCTTATAGGACATCATCTTTTTATTGCATTTATGACTTAGATTATGTGTGAATTTTATTACATGCCACCCATTTCATCCACCCATTTCTCTATATGACAGGCCACAAATAACAATTTATTTCCCTTCTTCCATGAATATTTAGGGAAATTCATCCACCTTCATGATATCTTTGAACAAAGAAATGTAGATAGGGAGATCTTATGATACACAACATATTTTGTGTTCCCATGATATCTCTCTAGTTTGACTTGCCTTTTTTAAACTGTCTAATCTTGATGTTTTTTTTCATGACCGGTCACTTGTATAACAATTGTTTGATCTATTGTTTGAGAGGGCCAGTTCAATCAATTGAGTCAAGGATGGTTAGGATGATATAAGTTCACATATATGATAAAGTGAATTTTCCGATATTTTTATTCAATTCCTATTTTTTCCCTCATGATGTTCATTCATGAACTCAATTTGTTATTTCCTTGTCCACTTGATCAATATTCAAAATATAATGATCAATGTGGATTTTATACACCTTGTGACACTAAAAATTAAGTTATTAGCACTTTATCCAAAGAAGTGAATTTGGTCATATAACTTCATCTTTTGGTTCTCTAACTTTTTCTAAATATTCTACACATTTTTTTGAACTAATGCTCCAAATTTCATCCCAATTGGGCATTACTATAATTTTCTATGAATTCTTGAAGTTAATGTGTTAAAATCCCTTTCAATGACCCTTTTATTCAACTTTTCCAAGTCAGCAGGCCGAGCCAAGTATTAGGGACAAACCATGTCCCTCAGATCAGAGTCCTATGGATCAAAGTCATGATAAAGTAGCCATGGGATCATCTCCTACCTCCCGCAATTAGTGGGGAGGAGTTATTAAGGACTGAAATGTGCAATCTATTGTTTGCGACTAAGATTCGAAATTCTAATCACATAGAAATATCGGCCTTACGATTTCACACCTATCTAGCCCACTTTGACCATCTTTAATGACCAGCTATGCCATCACAGTGAGTTTCTCACTTCTTCGTCTCACTCCAGTGACCTTGGTTTGCAACCGAGGACTGATCTAGTCCTAACCCTAGCCCCCAACACCATAAAAAGGACCCCCAATTCTCGCCACCACCACACCTGGCTAGTGATATCGCCTTTTCTCACTCTTTCATCCTAAAGCACCATATATTTCCCTCCCCGATCATCTACTATTCACAGTACTTCGTTGTATAGCCTAGATTGGGTGTTCTTTCTCCTCGCCTCCTCTCACAAATTCTTCGTCTACTGTTATCTTGCGAGGACGTGACGAGCTTGAATGGCACTATAGCTGCCTCCATCAGCTCCTTCTACCCCCAAGTTCTCCTAACGTCAGCTAGCCCCACCACCTTGTTTCATGGCTCGTGCGGAGGTATGTGCGAAGAAGGAAAGGGGTCCTGGACCGATGGTCCAAGGAGGAATCAAACCGGTCCAATGACCCAGCTAAACCTCAATTGAACTAGTAAATCAAACATCGTACCCATGAACCTAGGATCAAACCAATCCACTGAACCAACAATCTATTTGCCTATTAGGCTCCACATGAATCACACATTTGTCATCAAAAGATTGCATATTTTTCCCTATTAAAGGAATTTTCTCCCTCTCACATGATTTATTGATTAAAATCCTCATACCTTGATTAAATCATAGAAAATACATAGTAACTCCAAATATGTCAAAATTGTTTTCCATTTTGATTAAAAAAACCAAGGAATTGACTAAAAATACTTGTGAAGCCTGATTCTTTTTGGATTTCACTAATATACCTAGATTTTATATCTTAGTTATACAATTTATCTAATAATTATATTTTGAGTTTAATCTTTGGAAACCCTAATATTCGACTTTATGATTATCTTGAGAAACCAAAATCAAACTTGACTAATTAAGAATCTAGATCTAAATTTGTTGGCTTATCCACTCAAGAATATGAATCATGTATCCTGAAGTAATGATTAATCTTGATGATGGTATTTTAATAATATAATTGTTCTAAATCCTTGATCATGATCATTGAACTTCTTCCTTGGTGATGATCTAGAAACTTGATAATGACTTGAATGATACTTGAATAAATGTTGGACATCTTGAAATTGTTGATCATAAGTGAATGACCTAGCCCCGAGGTTAAATAGGAATGGGTAACCCCAAATCTTGAATAATGAAACATGATCTTCAAACATCATGATCTTAACCCTTGATTCAAATCTTGTTGATCTAGGATCTGACTCGAGTGTTTGACCTATTACTTGTTGAAATCTTCTACTATGAAAATCAACCAAGAAGGTGTGCTTTTCTATTAATTCCTCCTTGAACAGACTAGTGGTATTGAATAACTCTTGTATGTACCCCTTGAAAATCTTGGCTATGGGATTGTTTGAGCTACAATGTTCCCTATTGAGTAGTCTTCTGATTTTCTATATTATAGTTTGCAGCAAACTTGAAAACATAAATGATATTGCCCATTATGACTGCCAATAATACTTATTGATATTGAATACAAGCGACCTCCTCATTTAGAGGGTGGAACTTGTACATGTCAATCAATCTCAAACTTGCACATGTCAATTGACCTCCTACCTCATATGAAGAGATGGATCCAGGTGACCTCCCCCATCTCGTTGGAGTGATGGAGACACATACATATATAAGAATGCTTCTCTATATCAACATAATGGGAATGTTGTAATAAAAATCATATGGGATAAATTTGTTTTGAAAATTGCTTGTTGATTATTTTTCTTATAAGTCCTACCAAGTACTCTATTTTTCTATAAATATTTTTAGTTGTTCAATATTTGTTCTATTCAAAGCGCACTGATGCATTTGCATTTATTGCATCTCGATTTACATAATTTTTGGCAAAGCATATGGATCATTATGAAGAATTGACTAGACGATTCCACTCTTGAAAAACTCTGATGAGAAGGACAAATTTGCAAAATCATAATTTTGGTTGGTTAGTTCTTTACAATCTCCTATTTTATGAATTATTATTTCTTATTGTATATGCCACTATGTGAGATCCTTTTGGGCCACTCAGAGACATGCACTTCAATCCCTTTACTACTATCTAGGAAGTGAGATTGGGGAAAGAACAGTTTCGTGATAGTTGGTATTAGACCATACACACTCTCATATGCATCAAGTAAATAACATCTCAAGTCCCTTGAACCCAGGAAACCCTAAAGTCCATATTGGTGAATATTGAGGTGTCTAGGCTCGAGGTTCTGGTGTAATCACCTCCTATACATCTTCACAATGGCTTAGATTCCCCACTCTAACTGGCCTTAATTGATCAAGAACTGGACCTAAACGTTCTCTGTTGAAACCCTAGAGAGTCTTCCAATGATCTTATCTTCTCTCCAAGGAATACACTAAGATCACTTATTAGTTTGAAGTAGGGTGACTCCTCAACTCATCCTTTTCTACATGACTAGATATGCACTCTCCCTATTTTTGGGTAGCATGGGAATCAACAGAATTGTGAAATAAAATTTGAAACTACAAATATCCTATAATCTTATATACCCTCAACTCGACCTATGTAATTCAAGGACTCATAAATCAATGTACCTTGCGGATGGCTCCACAAACCCATAGTCAATGAGCAAGAATTTCTAATTACTGATAAGGGAAGATTGATAAAAAGAAGATCGAGAAGAAAAGGCATGAAGAAAGGGAAAAGACAGTTGAGAATAAGAATGTTCCTGAAGAAGAAGTCGAGAATGGTGTGGATAAAGGAAAAAGACCCATGTATAATAATGTTGATGGTGATGAGGATGAACCAAAAAGGGACATCAATGATGATGGTTGGGAAGTACAAACCAAAATACTGATTGATGGTAGGACCAAATTGGAAAAATACACAACACAGATGATTCTTGGAGGAGTCCAAATAACCATGATTGCCTTTACCCCTACATCCAAGATTGTAGTCATGGAGATAGACACAAAATTAGATGATGGAATTTCAAAGGAGGACATGTTCAACTACAAAATCTAGTGATTGGTTAGAAGGCCATATCAATACTCCCTTCAAATGAAAGAACCAACAAAATCATTACTAGATCTAGATTATGATGTGTTGATTATGCAACCTTTTTTTAACTTTTTGAAATGAACCTTGTACTCACCGTATCTTTGAAAATTGAAATTTGACGCAATATGAAAGAGAAAACTTTCATCAGTAGGCAGAGTAGAGCTTTCATAGATTGACAAAAAGCATAGCCTCATATGTTGTCAACTTTTTAGGATTGTCATCAGTTGGGGGTTGTCAGTTGACAAGCAATATTTTCATCATTTTGTAGTGTGTGGGATTTGCATATGTTGCTAGAGTGCTAAAACTTCATTGGTCTTTTATGGGATGATATTCCATCAGTTTTTGACGTAAGCTAGTGTGAATGAATCAAAGCTTCAACCTGCCATAAAAATCAAGGAATTGGATCAAAATGCTAGTAAATTAGGATAACACTGAGAAAACTAAAGAGAAGCTAATTCTGAAGTCAAATGAGAAATCTAAATGCAAAATAATTTAAAATTGCACCTAAAACTAGGATAATATGCATTGATCATATAATGCTTTGGAGATATGTGACCATGTACCATGTAATTGGGTTTATATTCATCCTAACATTATATATTAATTCTAACAAACTAAAGAATAAAAGTGAGGTGAGGTTAGGGTCCCAATCCTAGTAGTTGTCATTTGTTTCATAGAGAATGTTAGGGGAACTAGTCCCTAAACTAATCTCCATATAATCATAAGAGGCTGAATTGACTAGGGAATAGATTAGTCTTATCCTAGACCAACCCTAGTGTAGATTTCTAGTGTGTCTCTCCTAGTTCACCTAATGGCAAGGGTTGGCATAATGTGTGGGAGAAGGGTGTATCATCTCATATGACCCCCTACCAACCCCAAATATGTTCTTTGTCATGTTTAGAAGGAGGGAAACACTTTGCTACTCAGATTACTCACCTAGTACTAGTAAGATGGAAGGAGGAAAGGTAGAGTGGAGACTAGCTAAAGGTCCACAATTGACCTTAGGAGTATCTCTCTCCCAAGTCTTCCATTCTCTCCTCCCCCTATGCCTTAGGTGGTTCTACATCTCAAACACCAAAGCAAGAGGTACAGAGAGAGAACAAGCATGAACATAGCACCAATCATCATCATCATCATCATCACCATCATCATCGTCATCATCATCATCTAAGCCTCAATACCATCCATGTTGGGGTTGGCTACATGGATCCTTATTTTATAATCAACTTTGTTATGGGTTACATTTTGATCAAGATGTGATGATTGCAAACCTCAATTTATATGCTCTCCCCATGTTAATTTAGGCATGGCTCTTCTTCTTTTAGATGTGCTTGACTCAATAGCATTGCTTCATATAGATACATTAGTCGGTCTATATTTCACATGTTCATACCATCCTGGTTGGCTCTCGTGCAACTTTTCCTTCTCAATGCTCTCCAACCCCACTATGCTCTTGATCAAAGTCATTTCCCAAGTGAGCTTTTCTTGTCTTTCCACACATCCATCTTCATATATGCATTTCAGCCACATTCTTCTTGTTGAGACCATGTTTTCTTACTTCCCAACATTCACTCTCATATAGTATGTATTTCCTATAGCTATTTTATAAAAGTTACTTTTCTTTAATATGAGGGGGATTTTCCAGTCACATAATACTCCAGTTGCACTCCCCCATTTCAGACATCCTACAGTGATCATATGAAAAATATCAATCTTAACATCCTCACCTTTTGGAATAATAGAACCCAAGTAACCATATTTATTACATTTTGGTACAACCTCTCCATCCAACATGAGCATCATTGATATAGTAGTTAATGCTTAAATGGGTATGATATTGTGTGGTTCACTAATTATCAACAATTGGCAAGACTAGCATAATAGTCAATGCTTAATATGTATGAAACATTGAGAGGCATTGCAAATCTAGAATGTCATTTGGAAGGTTAATGAGCATTCCTTTTCAGTTTGTCTAATTTCCTTATCATATATTACATTCATACATTAAGATATATTGGAAAACAATTCCCAACATGTGTATGTATTTATCTGTCGTCTTGTCTAAGTCACGAAGCTTCAATAGGAGATAGGCTTTATAGTAATTCGTTTACTTCCTTTTAGATATTTTATTATTATTCTAAAATTTTGAAATTATATGAAAATGGCTCATGGCATAGAGATGGTGTTTTCTCAATAGTTTACTTTCTAAATTCTAACTATATTTAGGCATTTTATTTCATTTCTAGATATCTCATAAGATCCACTGTCAGGATCTTTGTCTATTTCTCTTTGTTGCTTGATCTCACCTTGGTGTATTACCATCATAGGCTTAAAATTTTTGTCTGATCTATTCACCTTGGCAAAACTCCATTGAAGGATATTTCTGATATTCTTTTTTTCAACAAAAATATAATGAGACAAACCAACTTATATTGGTATTCATAAGGCACAACTTTATATATGGACTTTGGGTGGTGGGAAATAACCCAATTATACATTATTGTACTAAACCCATTTATGCAAAGGAATATAATAAAAGAAATAAATGAATAATAAATACTTATTATTCTAATACTCCAACACATGTTGGTGCATAGATATCATAGGCACAAATCGTGTTACATAAGAATTTTACCCAACAACCATTGAGATATTTAATGGCTTGATCACCACTTGATCTTATGATCAGACTAAAGTAAGCATGATTTTCTAATCTTTTATATTTTCTTGAATGAAATGACAATCAACATAAATCTTTTTAGTTTTTCATGAAAAATTAGGTTTGAAGAAATGTGGAAAGCAGCTTGGTTATCACAGTGGATCTCCATAGCCTCAGAGTGGACCTATCCAAGTTCTTGGTCCATAAAAGATTGGTGGTGTGTATTCCCAGAGAGCCATTCATATTATGATTGTAATGTGGTATCATAAACTTGATTTGATCATCATAATGGAAATTACATGTATTATGTCTTGTTTAGTTAAGAGATAATGTTATAACATGATACATGTCTAAAAATGATGTTACTCGATCACATATGTCTTTAGGTTGAGGACCTAAACAATGATATCATATGTATGATAAGAACATTTGCATTCTTGTTTTGTCCTAATCATATATTATTGTGGAAAAAAAATAGACAACAACAATACATCATACTGGAATGTGTGTTAAATGATGACATAATCTCATTACTCATGATATATGATATCAAGCCAATCACATGGGTACTTGTTAGAGAATTTTGTACCATACATACCTACTTTGAGAGTGATTCATGGAACCACTAAATGGTAATCAGAATCAATTTTCAAAGTGATAGAGGCAATTGTGGTTCTTAAACTTGAAGTTGTTGCACTCATAACATGTTGTTCGATGAACTTTGACACTATCCAACATCACCTTGAATGAGAGTTTCCATAAAGGTGGTTCTTGGGTACATTTTGACACATGGGGATTGATTCTAAGAGATGTAGATGGCATATGTCCCTCCTTCCAGAGTTGATATCATGGTCACCTGATAATCAAGATTGAGAAATGCATGGCCATGATCATGTGAGTCAATATATGATATTGAGCCCACATGTATCTCAACAATATACTCTAGTAAAAGAAACATAGATTGGGTACTAAGAGGATGATGATTCCATGCCTCACATTCAATCTGAATAGAGACAAAGGATGTTGGTATGTATGCCCAGAGAGCCATTCATAGAATGATCATAATGGCATATCTAGTAAATGATTTGATTAATAATAAAGAAATTCAATTGATATGTTTGTTCAATTATGAGATGATGAAATAACATGATAGATGTCTGAAGAATGATATTGATCAATGACATATGTCTTTTGGTTGAGGACCTAAACATTGTGATCATATGTATGATAAGAGTACATATATTCTTCTTATGTCCCTAGTTGGATATTATTGTGGAAGCTAATAGACAAAAAGAAAGCATAAGACTAGAGTGTGTGTTGGTTGATGATAGAATCTCATTAGTCATGATATGTGATATCAAACCAAATAGATAGGTTATTATTAGAGAACAATCTACTAGATAGACCTATCCTGAGGAGTGATGCATGGATGACAGCATAATCACATCTCAATGTGATAGCACTGATTGTGATTCTTAGACCTAAAGTCACTACACTTACCACATGTTGTTCGATGTATTTTAACATCATCCAACACAACCTTGAATAAGGGTTGCCATAAAGGTGATTCTTTGGTACATTGTGGCACATGAGGATTGACTATGACTGATGTAGATGGGATTCGTTCCTTATACTGGAGTTGATATTCTGGCCACTTGATAAATGAGAGTGAGAAAATGTATGTCAATGTTCATATGAGTCAATATATGATCTTGATATCATATGTTTCTCTACAATCTTCTCTAGTTCAAGGATCATGGAATGAATGATGAATATGATGACAATTCCATGCCTTGATTTCAATTTGGATATCGAGACAAGACATTATACAATTGCAGTAACACTAATCATGGATCTAGGTTGAAGTTGTTCTCCAACTTTCCAACTACTTGGGTAGAAATGATGTGCTACTAGATACCGCTCATTGCTTATGATGTCATAAATTCATTATGGACATTCACTACCAATGTATCTAGGGAACTATCGGGTCACTTACATGGGATGCACCTAGAATAGGAGTTTACGCATGAATAAGGTTTAACTTGGTTACTAAGCGTTTAGGTAATCAATGTGAAAACTTGGATCATAATTGGTTGACTGAAGTGTCCAGTCAACTGATTAGAAGTGTGAGTTGACTGACTGGAGTGTCGAGCAGACTGACTGAGAAGTCTACTTGACTGACTAGATGATCAGTAAGACTGGATCTAGGATTGATGCTAAAATCATGCTGTGCATTGATCGTTGCATTAAAATTGAATATGTTTGTGAATAGGAAAACATTCCAATCTGTCAATTGGATGTTGTAGTCGATCAACCTGGGTTCCATTCGATTGATTGGTAGTTCATTTGACCAACTCGTGATCTGTAGCTGCCAAAAAATTCATGAAAATCCAACTCTTCAACTCCAAGTTGATATAGAAACTATGACCTTGTCCCTCCTATAAATAGAGGTGTAGTCAAGGCTTCTAGAAGACACAACTAATACTGATTAATGTTATCCTATCAACATTTTGGTAATGTGCGAGCCTGAGAAAGTCTTGCCCATAAAGGAGACACATCAAGAGAGAAAACGTTAGTGCTACCATGTTGACATTGAAGGAATAAACTACTTCTTGTTGGTTGTGTGGACTATGGTAGAGGTGTGGAGGTCGTTGCCAACATGCTAGGAGAGCTAAGTCAGCTGTTGTTCATGATGTCACACAAGAAGACCACCCCGACTACAATCCAAGTGCTATCTGACCTAGAAGCACCGTGTTACGAAGATTGTCACTGGACTTGCTCTAGGACCAAGTATATACCTTGAAAACCTCTTTCCCAAATACATTGTTGTTGGTGTGATCTGCTTGTTTGGAATATGAACAAATTATTTTTGTTTCTGCTACCTTATCTTTTGTTCTTTTCCCTACAGTGGTATCAGATCCATGTCAGTTTATAGTGTATTGGGCTTTAATAGACATGATTGGATTCCACTTTTTCATTTCTTTATGTGATATGAATACATAAAATGATTAATGTGCATATTCGGTTAAAATCACATATGCTCATATATATGATATATATATATATATATATATATATATATATATATATATATATATATATATATATATATATATATATATATATATATATATATATATATATATATATATATATATGTATATGTATATCCAATCGATATGTGTCACCCTAAAATTTGTTTCGATGGTGGATGAAAGCACGGTTATGGCCAAAACCCCATGTGGATGTGTTTGGTTGAATGGATTTTTCCTATTGTTATATATTTTCATACCAGACCTCTATCTATTCTCCACATGTAAATTAATGCCCCTTCCCTATTCTTCCCATGAATGTAACATGAGGTTTCACTTTTATAATGTAATAAAATAATATGAATATGTTAGTTTTAATTTCAGTTTCGAGAAAAGAAGACACTATACACCAGGTGAGTTGACTGACTAGGAAGTCAAGTCAATTGACAGGAGGGTTGAGGAGACCACATATAGGAAGAGTTAACCAATCAAATGCAGGATTCCAAACACCTCTTGAGCCATGATCTAGTCAGTTGATCCATGAAGACCAATCGACTAATTGTAGGCCAACTGATTGACTGAAGAGTCCAGTTATGATGGGCTTGATTTGGGGTTTAGGTGGAATGTAATATTTGAAAACCATGCATTATCTATACACCATGGCCCCTATATTGAGGAATCAGTACTTGATTATAGATTCTTACCACCTAAAAAGTGTGATTGGCTGTACAACTAAGGACTATGTTGATTGTAAGATTAGTTAAGATGAATGTGTCTTATTAATTGAATTTGGTATTTATGTGGTTAAACATGTTGTGGTGATATACATGAATCCAAATGGTTGAAGAACAATTCTAAGGCTCCATCATGAACATACTAAGTAAGTTAAATTCCATTAATTAAAATTATAGATCACATGGCAATTTACTTTGATCATGATATCCCTACATATGATGCTATTCAAAGGAAGTTGTTTGATATACCAGATAATAATGGATTTTTAGCATCAAATTTGGCTAAAAGTTAGATTACATGATGTGAGGTTGATGATTAATGATATTTGGTTTAGCCATTAGGGAGACATTACTAAATAGAATTTTGATTAAAAGAACATGGTTTCAATGATTTAGAGCTAAGATTTAGTTACGTTTTTCTGCCGCATGAGAGCATCCAACCAAATGTGGTGTAGGTTGGGCCAAATTTGATGGATCATGGAGGCGGACTCCCTTGGACCTTGTTTTCTACCTTGATTAGTCACGTAGCTTTGAGAAATTGGGAGCGAGTTCTTACATGGAAGACTTGGCATGCATTTGATTCATGGAATTATTTTTAGGGACTTTGAATTGTTCCACTAGATCTGCAAGACTATGAACTTCCCAACAACCTCTCATATGTTTCCTAGAGCCAAGAATTTATCGCAATCCAAAACCCAACCTTCCCTTTCTTTCTCCATCATTGCATGTAGTGAAAGCTAGGGGTGATGGGAGTAGATGAAGGAAAGTAGGTGCCTCAAAGATGATTAACAGTGGATTAGGGGGTTTCCCTGAACTGAGGGTAACTATTCTGAAGGATTTGATGCTTGGCGGTAGGATGAGTTGGGGATTGGAAGAAGAAACTAAGAACACCCTGCCATGGCGAAATGCCTCCCACGAACTCATGTGATGTTGCATGTCATTGTGCTTCATCAACAAAGATAATACCTCTAGCATCAATGCCCCTTTCCTTCTACGATGCTCTGTCACTACCCCAAACCACTTTCAAAGCTGAGGTTAGGGCTAGTGGAGGAGGAGCCAAGCTTACAAAACTCCATGGAGGATATTAGAGAAGGTCAAGGATATGCTCATCACTAATGCCTTTGTCCCCAAGGCTCCTCCTTTCCTTGTTAGATCTCTCTATAGCGACTCCAAGCGAGGATCCTCATCGAGCCTTGGATCCCTCTCAAAGTTTTTGCCATCGAGGCACGCCCACATCTAATGGTCCTATAGAACCATCATCATATGATGAGAAAGACCATGCGCCATAGGATTCCTCACCGGTAGAAGACTTCACGACAACAGCATATTGTAGGTGATTCCTCTGGAAAAATGTCACACAAGTATCCTAGGACACACATGAAGAGGAGAGGGAATGGGTGTTCGGTCGGTCTAGTTAAGGGAATTAGTGATCCAGTCTGACCCAATGGCAATCTATCTCATGAACCATGCTGAAACGACTTGAGCCTAGTTCCCTCATCTCTAGTAGAGATGTAGCTACTCGTGAGCAAGTAGTTTTCTATATCCGACAACTAGTATATTCCCATCAAGGTAAAACCTCTTTTACAAATCCAAAAATAGATCTCATCTTATAAAGTCAATTATAAAAGATCATTTGGCCTATAAAACCCCGAAAAATACCCATGAACTCATAAAAACACCCCATTTCATATATGACCTTTAGATCTGACTATTTACAGTTATTCATAGATGATTTCATGTTATAGTAACAATGCTCCTTTTTAGGGTTCATTAATTGAAATAAGTAGTATCCATATGAGAACACATCTCGGAAAATTCTCATAGAACCCTAGAGGTGATTAAAACCTATTTTTGGACTTTGATATGAAGAATATACATAAATACTAAGTCATTCATCATGTATGACTAAGGAAATGTTTTAGTCTCATGTATAGAAGAATTAGTGTGTTGATTTGTTGTTTCCTGTATGTTTTAGGTTATAGCTACCATGGGAGAAAAGATGGGAAGTGAATAATGTACATGTTGTACCTATTGTCTAGGATTCTGATTAGCATACAAGTTTAGACTGGTACAAAATTCTCTTTTCAATATGTAAACATAATTTGTAATAAGTCATATTGTAATGTTATATATGTTTATGCTGAAAATATGGTGTATGCAATGTGATATGTGTTCATGCATGTGCATATTTCTTCAACAATGCACTCTGATATGATTGTCTAAAATTTTCAGTTTTGTCCTCTCAACCCCATGGGGTTTTAGGAAGGTGGAATCTGAGGAAATTACAGTTGGTATTAGAGCATGAACATTATCTACACTTGATAATTGCTCATAATGAAAAATAAAATTGAATTTCACCTTTCGCTTCAAACCCTAGAAACTTAGTAATTTGTTCTATAGGAATAAGGTTTGACATAGCCTCTAAGTTTAATCCTAGATATTTGAGAAGTATGTTTAGACAAGTGTGTGAATATCTTTCCATATAGAGATCATATGTATTGGGTAGATACAATAGTCTACACCTTGTTCTTACTATTTCACTATCTGAGATGGAACTAGACTATCTACTATGTGTGGGACATTTTGTTTGCTGATTTGTTTTGTTTTCCCATTGGATCGAGCCTCGACAGTTTTCATTAACATCTTCTTTCTCAGAGAAAAATATATAATAATTTATTATATACGTAAATATGAAAATGTGTCCCTTACACATGAGCGTATGAGGTGTTCATGTAACCTGAGTGAAAGGAAGTGACATCTGTCTAGAGGAGAGCATAAATCTAGATTAGATGTCTAGAGCCTTATCAAATATATACTATTTAGAGAAAATAATAGAATGACAAATGATATAAGCATGGATAATCTTGTCAAAGCTGGATATTTGATGATATAAGTTTTGTTATAAAGGTGTAAGTTGAATATGAGGTCTAAATTGAACTTTGAAGAAAAGATTTATGAGCTAAGTCTAGATAATGAAAGTATGAGGGTTTTCCTTACATAAGGTAACCAATGGTAAGATACAGTTGAATATGCATGAGACTCAAGCTATTTACAAAGGAGGAATACTAGTCTTAGGATGATATATATGGTGAACTCTAGAGTGAGTGATACCCACTAGGGGAAGTCGGAGGACCTAACCTCCAATATATGAGATATATGTGAAATGATGTGTCCTAAGCTAGATTACTCCTAAGTAGATGAGTTGAGTCCTTAGGCATGATTCATGTATTTGATCAAAAATACTATATGTGAGAGTTGGGTAAAAAAGTGATGGGTAGACAACTCATAATCAGAAAGTCAATCCTTTGTCTAAGTTATGTCTTAGCTTGTGTGACTTAAGCTAGTGAATCTCATCATTAGCTATAAGTTAGGTAATATATGAAACTCTGCTTCTTGGCATAAATTGCATTGTGCATAAGATACTTCTATATGTTCATCCCTATTCTCTTTCTTCATATAAGATGCTATAAACCTCACTTGAGTTATATAGATGATTTATATATGAGGAGCCACTCATACAAGCTTGACCTATCCTATACTCACTTCCTATATCATACATGCAATATCCAAGTTTGAAATAATGATAATCTTGATTTACTATATTCCCTTACCCTTCATATCATACATGCAAGATATGAGTTTCAACTCATGAGCTTGAAATAAAAATATTTTTGGATCATAGATTACATTATCAAAAATATAGTTATTAACCTCAAATATCTAAATCTAAGCCTCTAGTTTAATGATAACTCTCACACAATAGGGCGAAAACCCTAATATGTAAATATGATTCCCTCTAATAAAAAACTCCTAGTATGATGTTGTTCATTTATCACAATAATGAAGTTAAGTTTGAAAATTCCACTACTAAATGACATTAGATCTTGATATCACCTTACATGGGTGAATAGGAAGAAATATGAAAACATTGAGTAAAACCTTCTCAACTTCATGGGTATGAATAAAACCCTTATCCTTAAGGAGTTATGGGGATGTAAACCCTAAAATATTACAATTTAAAGCTGTGAATAAGACAATATGTGATGCTTCAATTCCTTAAAAAGAGAATAAGAATGAAACTTCAACCTATATGAGGTGTGGTGTATACACCCTATATGCTCTAAATACTAAGATGAGAACTTATGTACATCAAAAACTATGATAGTCGGACCTAGAAGTAGTGACTGTATAAATTTTGACCTTGACAGGCCACCTTGAGTGTAATATTAATTGAATTTCAAGGATAAAATTCCATATAAGGTGGGGTGATTGTGATGACCTTGATTTTGGGGTTTAGATACAATGTAATATTTGAAGACCATGCATTCTTTGTACACGATGGACCCTATATTGAGGACTCAATACTTGATTATGGATTCTTACCTCCTAAAAGTGTGATTTTCTATATAACTAATGATTATGTCGGCTGCTAGATTACTTAAGATGAATGTCTCTTGTTAATCACATTTGGTATATATGTGGTTAAACATGTTGTGGGGATATACATTACTTTAAATGTTGAAAAACAATTCTAAGGCTCTATCATGATCATACTAAGTGACTCAATGTTTTTCGGTTATAATAATAGATCAAATGATGATTAACTTTGATCATGATATCCTTAGATATGTTTTTATTCAAAGGAACTTATTTGATAGACCAGAAAATAGATTTTTAGTATCGAAATTGACTAAAAGTCATATTACACGTTGTGATAGTGATGATTAATGACCTTTGGTTTAGCCATTTGGGAGATATTAATAAACATAATTTTGATAAAAGGAATGTGGTTTCAAATGATTCAGATCTAAGATTTAGTTACATGTTTGTGTCACATGAGAACAACTAGCTAAATGTGGTGTAGGCTGGGCCAAATTCGATAGATTAGGGAGGTAGCTTCCCTTAGACTTTATTTTATCTCTTGATTTGTCACCTAGCTCTGAGAAAGCAGGAGCAGGTGTTGACATTAGAGACCTGGCATGCATTTGATATATGGAGATATTCTCTGGGACTTTGAATTGCTCCACTAGATCTGGAAGACAAAGAACTACCCAACAATCTCTCATTTGTTGCCTAGAGCCAAGAATTCGACGAGATCTAGTGCCCAATCAACCATTTCTTACTCCATCCTTGCCAATAGTGAGATGTAGGGAGTGACTAGAGTAGAGGAAGGCAAGTAGGTGCCTCAAAGATGATTCACAGAAGATTAGCGATCTTCCTAAACCCAGGGTGACTATTTTGAAGCATGTAATGCTTGGGGATAGGATGAGATGGGGATTGGGAGAAGAAATCAAGAACACCCCACCATGGAGAATTGCCTCCCACAAGCTGATGTGATGTTTTAGGTGGCTTTAATTGATTGAGTAGAAAAGGTAACACCTTTAACGTATGTACCCCTTTCTTGCTACTATGCTCTGCCACTACCTAAAACCACCATTGGCGCTGAGGTCAGGGCCAGTGGAGGAGGAGCTAATCTTTTAAAACTTCATAGAAGCTATCAGAGAAGGGTAAGGATCCACTCATCACTAGTGCCTATGTCCCTAAGACTCCTCCTTTCCTCATCAAATATCTCCTCTGTGGCTTCAAGCGAGGCTCCTCGGTGAGCCTTGAATCCCTCTCCAAGTTATGGGACTTTTCATCGAGGTGCGCCCACATCTAATGGTACTGCGGCACCATCATTGGAGGATGAGAAAGACCATGAGATGTGGGATTTTTTATTGATAGAAGACTTCATGGAAGAGGAAGATTGTAGGTGATTCCTATGATAGAATGTCACATGGGGAGCCTAGGACACACGTGAAGAGGAGAGGGGATGGGTGTTCGGCCAGTCTAGTCAATTGAATCAAGAATCTAGCCTGAACCAACATTAATTCAGCTCATGGACCACGCTGAACCATCTGGACCAATATGATCCTAGCACCCTCATCTCTAGTATGGACGCGGCGGCTCTTGAGCCACTTGTCTTTTAGATTCGACGGTCAATATATTTCCCATCAAGGTAAAACCTCTTTTACAAATCCAAAAATAGACCTCATCTTAGAAGATTAATATTTATCCCTTGGTCTATAAATATCCCAAAAATACCCATTAACCCAAAAAAGAATCATTTTTTATAACATCATTTGGTTAGACTTTTTCTAATTATTTATTGATTAGTTCATGTTATAGTGAGGATGGTCATTTTTAGGGTTCAATTTAATTGAAATAAATAGTATCCATATGAGATTAAATCTTAAAAATATGGTAGATCCTTGGTGATGATTGAAACCCATTTTTGGACTTTCATCTGAATAATATCCTAAATACTAAATCATTCTTCATTTATGACAAACTAATTTTTTTAATCTCATTAATTCTATAAAATAAACCAATCATTAGAAAAATATGAAAATCAGACTAGACCTTTTGCAAATCATTCTTCATTAATCGCATGATCAGTAGAATAAACCATACCTGTGTTTTAGAACATTGGAACCTAGAATTGGCCTAAAACCCTAAATTGGACCTAAAACAACATTAATAATGGTGAACCTTGTTTTACTGATGATTCATTTGTTATTAATCAAGTCTGACCAGATATCTAGATGATGAAGGATATAAATTGAAATCTCAAAACTTGAACGCATGGGATTTATTTAATTATATGAGCATGGTTTTCTTGGTTGAATCATGATAACTATTTATGCTCTTTTATTTGCAAATATTGGTTGTATAAAAATTATAAGTACTCATGGTTTTGTCACTTGAAAACATAAATTATGAGTAGGTGTTTTTTAGTTATTAAGGTGTTCATTATCACCCTTACAAGGGAATGGATAAATGTTGACTGGTAAACCTCCCTATAGCACATAGTATATAGGGAGTTCCCCAGAGTACTCAGTACACGAGTTAGGGGTCAACTTATAAGTTTTGGTACTAGTCCACCTTCATAATGCAACTCATCTAGAAAAAAATTAAAATTGACATGTTTTGCTTTATAAAGAACTTTTTTCTATGATATTTATTACTTTCTATAAATCTTTCAAAGTTATGAAAACCATAATTATATGCATCTTCATGCCCAGGTACATAACACCTTCTTTGTTGATTTGTTGTTTCACATATATTTTAGGTTCAGAGCTAGCATAAGAGAAAAATGGGAAGTAAGCAATGTCTAGGTTGTACTATTGTCTAGCAACTTGATTAGTATACATGTCCAAAATTGTATAAAATTCTCTTTTCAATATGTAAACATTATTTGAAAAAAGGCATGTTGTAATAATGTAGATTTTTATGTTACAAATGCTATGGTGTCTGTAATGTGATATATATTTACATATGCACGTATTGCTTCTGCAACTCACTCTGATATGATTTTCTAACGTTTTTAGATTTCATCATCTCATACCCATGGGGTTTTGGGAAGGCAGAATCTGGGTATGTTACACCAATTGATTGACCGGGTTGGTTCCAACACAAATTTTCTACGAGAACATGTTGCTACATGTGATGTGGACCTTCAGCAATAGCAATCCTTTATGGCTCCAAATAATTGCATTAGTATCGACATAACCATCACTTTTATTTTGTGATTGCATGTTCTTTATGTGGATATAGCATGTATATGATACATATTATAAGTATTTAGTTATTCAATATGTATATGTACTTGTAAATAAAAATCCCTCAATGAAATAGTAAGTATTATATGTTTTCCATAAGAAACACACATGAAAAGCTTGATCCAGTAAGTGTAGGAATGCACTAGTATTGTGTGTCTTCTATAGCATGGAAGTGTGATGACATATATGTGGGTCTTCCTCCACAGGGTTCATATTTTATAGTGTTGGTTTTTGGGTCAGGCTTAACTAGGTGATATTAATGTTGGTATGTATGTCCAGAGAACCAATCATATGATGATTATCATGGCATATCTTGTACATGATTTTATTAATAATAAAGACAATCTTCCAATTTATACTATTTAATTCAATTTTTATGAGATAATGATGAAACATAATGAATGTCTAAAGAATGATATTACTCAATGATGTATGTCTTCAGATTAATGACCTAAACAATGAGATCATACAAATGTCAAGAGTATATATGTAAATTATTGCTATGTCCCTAGTTGGATGTTATTGTGGAAGGTCGATAGTCAATAATAACACATAAGATGGGAGTGTGTGTTGGTTGATGACAAAATCTCATCTCTCTTGATATGTGATATTAAACTAAGAGCATATATAATTTTTAGAGAAGAATGTATTAGACAGACCCACCTTGAGAGTGACACATGGAAAGCATAATCGGTAGTCAGAATCATCTCTCATAGTCATTATGGTGATTGTGGTTCTTAGACCTGAAATCACAACACACATCACATGTTGTTTGATGTACTTTGACATCATAAACCACGACCTTGAATAATGGTTGTCACAAAGGTGATGCTTTGGTGCATTGTGATACATGAGAATTATTGTGAGTGATGTAGATGGGATTTTTCCCTCCTATAGGAGTTTGATATCCAAGCCACTTGATAAGCAAAGATTGAGAAAAGCATGCACATGTAGATGTGAATCAATATATGATATTAAGGTCACATATATCTTAGATAGTCTGCTCTAGTTCAAGGAACATGGATTGAACGGTGATAGGATGACGATTCCATGCATCAAGTTCAATTTGAATATATGTGATAAAGGAGTTGTACAATCATTGTTACACAAATCACATATTGTAGATTGAATTTGTTCTCCAACTTTCCAAATTACTTGGATAGTAGTGTTGTTTTCAAGACATCACTCATTGCTTGTGATGTCATAAACTAGTTATGGGTTGCTAGACATCACCCATTGCTTGTGATGCCATAAATTAGTTATGGACATTCACTGTCAATGTAACACGAAACCTATAAGGTCGCACACATATGATACTCTTGGAATCGGAGTTCATTCATGAATATAGTTTATACTTTATTATTAAAGTGTTATGTATTCAATTTAAACAACAATTGAATAATTGATTGACTGGACTTTGAACCAACCATTGGAGTGCCATGTTAATTAAAACTGAATCGGATGAATATTGGTTAAGTTGGGGCATGAACCGATAGTCTCACATAGTGAACCAATCCATGCAAGGTCTCAAACGACTAGTTCATGTGATGAACTACCTAGTTTCATTGATCATTTCAAATGGACCAAGGATTAGTGTTGACATCATGTTGTGCATTAATCATATATTAACTGCCAATTGAATTGTGATTGGGAAACATAATGAAAAAATCGGTTCAAGTGTTGAACTGACTATTTTGATGCTTGCAGGATGTGAAACTTTGTGAAATTCCATCCCCCTTGACTCCTTCTCAGACTAGGAACCCTGACCCTCCTATAAACAGAACGATACTGGGGTCTACTCAGACACATGAGTTAGCTCTTAAAATTGTTGTCTTCTCTGGTTCTGGAAACCAAGAGAACCTAAGCAAGTCCTACCCAATAAAGGGAGGGATAGCAAGGGAGAACAACTGTGGAAGAGCAAGTTTGTGCTAGTACATTCATTTGAAGGGACAACTCCTTCTTATTTATTCTTCTAGAATGACAAGAGTTCTTTGTGGTTCGTGGGGACTACTATAGAAGTGAGGAGTTTGTTGTCTACTTCTTAGAGGACAAGGTCAACTGTTGTTCGTGGTGATCAACTACGAGTTGTTGCTGACGTTGTCTGGGTGCGACTTAAAAAGTGGCACACCCTGATGCGAGATAATTGTCGTTGGACTTGCTTCAAGACCAGATATAATCTTGCAAACCATCCTACCCATTACATAGTTATTGGCACGGTCATATGTTAAAGGGGAATATGGAAGTTAAATTTTTGTTTCCACTTCCTATCCTAATGCCATATTTCCCTATAGTGGTATCTGAGCCACCTCAATCTACTATGTTTTGGGATTTAATTTATATGATCTGATTTTTATTTTTCATCTTTTAAATATTGCATACGATGTGAATACATAAAATGATTAATTTGCATATCTGATTAAATATCACATTCGACCCCAAGTGATATATATATATATATGTCACCCTAAAATTGGTTTCGATGGTGGATGTGTAGCATGGTTATGGCCTATAATCCTACTTGTCTGTGCTTGGTTGGTTGTGGTTGTTTTTTCATGTTTATATCTTGGTTTGCATACCGAATCTCTACCTCTTTCTTTCACATGTAAAAGTATTATTCTCTCCTTCTTCTCCCCTCAAATGTAACTCAAGGTTTCTCTATTACCATGTAATATGTTTAGTAGCATTAGGTTAGTTTTATTTCTTGTTACGATGAAGAAGACTTTCAACACCAATTAGTCGATCAGTTGCAGGACTGAGTAGGATAGACGATGATAGGAGTCAGATTGATCGACTGGTCACCAACTAATTATTTGGAGGTGTCTAGACATGGCTTGGATCAAAGGCCAAATGATTGTTTCAACCTGGATTGGTTGAAACATATCTTCAATAGTAACAGGTTGCTGTAAGTGATTTAGACTTTAGGTGGTAGTAATTCTTTGTGTCTCTAAGGGATTACAATAGTATGTCCATAACCATCGCTTATGTTTTTAATTGCATGTTTTTACTTGTGGGATACAGAATGTATATGATACATACTATGTGGATTGGATATGTATATATATTTACAAATATAAAATCCCTCAATCAAACATATCAAGTCTTATATGCTTTCCGTTACCAACACACTTGAAAATCCTGATCGACTATGTGTGGGCACGCCAAGCATGGTGCATTGTCTATCTCATAAAAGTGTGATGGTGGTAATTTGGGTCTGCCAAGAAGGGTGCACTATTATTGTGTTGGCTTTTGGGTCAGACCTAACTAAGTGATCTTAATGAGATTATGCACTTAAAAGTATGCAGATGACTGTGGAATATTGTTGCGCATACCATCTATAGAAGAATTTTGTAAAATTCAATCGGAAAAAGTTTCCTACCTTAATGATTGATTATGGATATTGACATTGGTTGGGTAATGACTCGTTTTTTTTGGATCTTGTCTCGCTAAAAGGTGGAATGATGCAATCTTCTGAGTTGATAAGTGAGGGTTATCAATTTGAACAAAATAGTGAGAATGATAATTAACTAAAGGCCTAATTAAACGTCGTCAAATTTTATTTCTATCAAATAAAAAATATTTTGAAAAAATTGAAAATTTCTCTTATATGATCAAATGGCAACAAACAACACATTTTCTCTACAATCAGTCCTTGAGAAGGATAAGTTAAATGGAAATAACTTCCATGACTGGCTAAGGATGTTGAGAATTGTTCTCACACATGAGCACAAGCTTTGTGCCTTGGAGACACCAGAGCCAGATTAACCTGCTCCCATTGCACCTAAGGCTGACAAGGATGATTACAAAAGTATATTGAAGATGTCATTGATGTCAAATGCCTAATTCTATGCTCCATGAACTATGAGTTGTAGAGACATTATGAGAACATTGATGTTATTGAGCTGGTCACACATCTCAAGAGCATGTTCCAAGATCAGGCAATACATGATAGATGTGATGTCTCTAAGGTGTTGTCAAATGTAACATGGAAGAAGGAGATCTGATAGGTCCTCATGCAGTCAAGTTTATTGGGTATGTGGAGAACCTTACCAGAATGGAAATTTCCTTGGGTCAAGAATTGGACACTGAAGTGAATCTGTAGTCATAGCCAGAGTCATATAATTAGTTTGTCATACAACATCAATGACTTTGACAAGCTATTGACAAAGTTACTTGGCAGATGAGGCAAAAATAAAGAAAGACAAGCCCAAGTATGTGATTATGATTAATAGATCAAAGGGAAAGTCTAAAGGCAAAGGCAAAGCTAAGAAGTGTTCTAAATCTAGCCAGAAGCCCAAGTCTCCAGTACTCAAAGCAAAGGGAGGGGCAAATAAGGGATGCAATTATCACCACTATGACCAACCTGGACAATGGAATAGGAATTGTCTAGAAGAACTCAAGAAGAAGGAGGAGGGGCTTGAGGTCTCCTCTTCAGGTATATATGTTATGACATAAATTTAACGACTTCATTTTGGGTATATAATACCGGATGTAGATGTCATGTATATTCAAATATGCAGGATCTAAAAAGAAGTAAGCCTTTACAAAAGGGTGAGATCATACTATTTGTCGTAAATGGAGCAAGAGTTGTTGTCACAACAGTCAGAGTTTATAGTTTATCTCATCTCAGTGGGCATGTAATCGAGATAATGAAATGTTATTTCATATATGCCAATAATAGAAAAGCAACTTGTTTAGACAAGGATGATTATGAATAATAGTTAGTGTTCTATTTCCAAAGATGTGATCTTTTATAGAAAGTACCACAGATATCTTATGATCTTTATTTGCTAGATCTAAAGTTATATATCTTTAACATAAAACCTAAGATTAAAAGTTGATAACTCAAACAATGAATACCGACGATGTTGTCATCTTGAGCACTTAAATAGGAAAAACATTTCTGGAATCCATGATGATGTTTATCTAGAATCTTTTGGTTATTGAACCATTAGAGACATGCAAGTCTTATTTATTGGGCAATATGACAAAAGCATCTTTCAATGGATATAGTGGGAGAGTGAATATTCTATTAGGGCTTGTACATATTGATGTATATAAACCTTTTAGAATAAGGTAGTCATTAGTACCTCATTATATTACTGATACATGGGATTAGTCTCTCTGTATATATGGTGATCTGTATTTAGTGAAATACAAAGATGATTCTCTTGAAGTGTTCAAGAAGATCATGAATGAAGTATGTGACAACCTTGGTAAAAGTATCAATACACTATGATATGATCAATGTTGAAATACTTTAGGCTAAGAGTTTTAGGACCTTCTGGAGACTGTGATCGTGTATCACAATAGACTCCACTTCAAACATAATGATATATCAAAAAGAAGGAATCACACCCTAATGAGTGATGGTGTGATTATCAATAACTCTAGTTAACCTTCCAATTTCCTTATGGGCACATGTTTTACACTAAAAATATGTACTGTCCAAAGTGTTTCTAAAGACACCATATGAGATATGATAGGGGAAGTGTCCCAATAAGTCTTTGTAAAATTAGGAATAAAAGCTTATAGAAGAAAATGGTCTCTTGAAAAGCTTTATCCGCAAATCACATAAATGATAATTTGTTGAATACTACTTTTATTTCAATCCAATAACAAAAGTGTTTGTTACCTGAATAGTTGAATTCCAATGTGGAATTTAGTTCCAAAGGAATCAGTGGGAGAAGGTTATAACTAAAAAAGTTCAATATCAACAAGGAAACATTGAACCTAAATAGGTACAATAAGAATAATGAAAATCACAAATTGTTGTGTAATCTGAAGTTCCTAATGTGTTATACTACTAATCAATCTAGTAGAAACACCTTGAGATTAAATGGTTGTGAATCTTATAACTCAGATGTCAGTGTGTTGGTCATAAGATAATGAGTCAACAACCTATGTAGAAGATATTAAGGGACCAAAATATGATTATTGGCATGAGGCCATTATACCCAAGATGGAGTCCATCTACACCAAGAAGGTATGAGCTTGATGGTATCACCTAAAGGGGTAAAACCCATAAGGTGCAGTTGGGTCCTCAATAAGAAGATAAACATGGACAACCTACAAGATTATATTCATTGCAAAGGGTTTCAAACAAGTTGAAGGTCTTGAACATGATGGAACCTCTTTACCAATTTCCATGGCTAATTTCATTAGACTATGGGATTTGGCATATGGATAATAAAACTGTATTCCTTTATTAAAATATTTGAAAGGATGTGTAAGTGACATAGCCTGAAGGTTTTATGATTTCATTCATGCAGATAAAGTTTATAAGCTACAAAGGCCAATCAATGTGATTGATACAAGCATCTCATAACTAAAACCTTCAATTTGAAAAGATAATCCAAAAGTTTAACTTGGGTCAAAATGAAGGTGAAATCTATGATTACAAAATATTTAGTGGGAACATACTCACATATGTGACATATCCTGAAGGTTTTATAATTCCATTCATGCAGATAAAGTTTATAAGCTACAAAGACCAATCAATGTGATTTATACAAGCATCCTAGAATTGAAACCTTCAATTTGAAAAGATAATCAGAAAGTTTAACTTGGGTCTAAATGAAGGTGAAATCTATGATTACAAAAGATTTAGTGGGAACATACTCACATTCCACATAAGGATGGGGAATAACATCCTAATACTATGAGTATTCAAACCTGGCAAGGAAAGTACCTTCTTTAGAAGTGTTTCGGTGGAGCATCCTATGTGATAGGAATTGAGATCTATAGAGATAGATATGGAAAGCTTATTAAAATAAATAATAACAGATACATTGTCAAGTTGCTAAAGGAGTTAAACATACATGAATCAATAAGACAAATTTATCCATGATTCATGGAATTAGTGTCTCATGAATCATGTAGTCCAATTCTTATGAAGAATGGAAAACATGATATATATGCCATATCCATTCACAATTGGATCTATCATGTATGTAATATGATGTGCTCATCCCATTATCTTGTATGTATTGGACATGAAAAGATGATACTAGTTAGATTCCAATGAAGGTCATTGGAATACCATGGAGAACATCTATAAGTAGTTGACAAGAAAATATGATATATTCCTTAGTTATGGCAATAAGGAAGAGTTTGGTATAAAGAGTTACATCGACGCAATCTTCTAAAACAAAAATGAAAATTAGTGATTGCAATCTAAAATTTTTGTTTGACCGTAAAACAAAAACTATATGCTGGGTTCCTAACTATAGAAAATTATTTAATTCTATAATATATGTTGAGTATTCTAGTGTTATGAACACAACAAAGGATATCAATGGATATAGAAGTTCATATACATGAACTTATAGGATGTTCCAACCATTGATGACATAGTATAAATACTATGAAAACAATGGAGCTACTGGTTAAGCAAGGAATATCATATAACATACTACAACAATTCCATCTCATATGAGACATTGTACAATAAAGTGATGTGAAACATGCAATAGACTGACTAAAGGAAAATGTTGCAAACCCACTAGATTAGCACTTATGCAATAGAAACATGATGGAAATGTTTAAAATCACTAAGAATGAGATTCATGGGTGATTGACTCTAAGTGCAAGTGGGAGTATGTTGGTAGGTATGCCCAGATAGCCAATCATATGATGATTATCATGGAATATCTTGTAAATGATCTGATTAATAATAAAGGTAGTACTCTAATTTATTTTGTTTCATTCATTTAAGAAATAATGATGGAACATAATTAATGTCTAAATAATGATATTACTTAAAGATGTACATCTTTAGGTTGATGACCTAAATAATGAGATCATACAGATGTCAAGTGTATATATATACATTCTTTCTATGTCCCTATTCAAATTTCATTGTGGAAATTTGATAAACAATAATAACATATAAGACTGGGGTGTGTATTGGTTGATGACAAAATCTCATTAGTCATGATACGTGTAATCAAACCAAACACATAAATACTTATTAGAGAATAGTGTATCAGATGGACCCACCTTAAGAGTGACACATGGAAACCATAAATGGTAATCAGAATCATCTTTCATAGTGACGATGGTGGTTGTAGTTCTTAGACATGAAATCACTACACACATCACATGTCATTCGATGTACTTTGACATCATCCACTGAGACCTTGAATAATTGTTGTCATAAAGGTGGTGCTCGGGTACATCGTGACACATGGGGATGATTGTGAGTGATGTAGATGGGATTTTCCCCTCCAACAGGTGCTTGATATCTAGGCCACTTGATATGCGAGACTAAGAAAAGCATGTGCATGCACATGTGATTTAATACATGATATTGAGGTCACATATATCTCAGGCAGTTTGCTCTAGTTCAATGAAGATGGATTGAACGTTGAGAAGATGATGACTACATGCCTCGAGTTCAATCTAGATATCAATGAAAAAGGAATTATACAATCATTGTAACACCAATCAAAGATTGTAGGTTGAATTTCTTCTCTAACATTCCAAATTACTTGGGTAGCAATGATATGTTGCTTGGCACCGCTCATTGCTTGTGATGACATAAATTAGTTAAGGCCATTCATTGCCAATGTAACTTGGAACCTATAGGGTCACACACATAGGATACACTTGGAATTTTAGATCATCCATGAATATAGTTTAAGCTTGATTACTAAAGATTTAGGTATTCAATTTAAACTACAATGGTTGAATAATTGACTGACTCAGTTCAAATTTTGAACTGACTAGTTCAAATGTTGAACTGACCACTTGGAGTGTTAGCTAATTGAAATCAAATTGTCTAAATATTGGTTGAGATGGGGCATGAACTGACATGTTCACATAGTGAACTGATCGGCTCAAGGTCTCAAACGACCAGTTCATGTGATGAACTGCCCGATTCATTAATAAATTCGATTGGGTCATGTTGTGCATTAATTGGATATTAATTACCAATACAATTGTGATTGGCAAACATGATGACATGACTATTTCAAGGGTTGAAATGATTGGTTCACATGCCAACCAAATGGTTCACCTATGAACCAATCATTTTTCCACTTGCAGGATGCAAAAATTTGTGAAATTTGGTCCCCTTTTACTCTTGCTCAGATGGTAACCCTAATCCTCCTATAAATAGATAGGTATTGGGGGCTTCTCAGACACATCAATTAGCTTGGACAATTGTTATCTTCTCTAGTTGGGGTAACTAAGAGAACCTGAGCAAGTCCTACCCAATAAGGGAGGGATAGAAAGGGAGAACAATTGTGGGAGAGCAACTTGGTGCTAGCACACTGACTACAAGGCACAACTCCTTGTCTATTCTTCTAGAATGATAGAAGTTTCAGTGGTCTATGTGGACTACTATAGAGGTGAGGATTTTGTTGCCTGTTGCTTGGAGGATAAGGTCAAATGCTATCCATGGTGATCAACCAGGAGCTATTGTTGACTTCCTCTATGTGCAACTTGAAGAAAGGTGCACACTACTGCAAGGGAATTGTCATCGGATTTTCTCCAGGACCAATTATAATCTTGCAAACCATCATTCCCATTGCATAGTTATTGGCATGATATTCTATTAAAGGGGAATGTGACAAATACATTTTTGTTTCCCCTATTTGTTCTGAGGCCATATTTCCCTACAGCTAATGGAATAAAGAACCTAGAAGAATAAAAATTGATTAATAGTTGTACATGCCATCTATAAATAGTTGCATATGTTGCAATTGGCAAGTGTTGCCTACCTAAATAATCAAGTTATAGGAGATCGGCCCTAGCTGACTCATAACATCAATGAAATATGGATTTTGACTCACTAGTAAGTTATTCATTGTGATCTTATGAATTGTTAATGAGTGTTGTCAGTTTGAACAAAATAGTGGGAGTGGTAATTAATTAAGATCTAAGTAATGTCGTCAAATTGTATTTTAATAAATTTAAATAAAAAGTATTTTGACAAAATGAAAATTTCTTTTGTAGAAACTAATGGAAAACAACAACATATTTTCATTGGGAGAGTCCTTGAGAAGTAAAAGTTAAATGGGAATAACTTCTATTACTAGTTCAGGACATTGAGAATCATTATCACTCAAGAGTGCAAGCTCTATCTCATGGACGCACCAGAGCAGGATGAACTCAATAGGGATATCAATTTGAACAAAATAGTGGGATGGATAATCATATAAAGGCCTAATTAATATCGTGAATATTATCAAATCATGTCAAAAAGTGTTTTAACAGAAGTGCAAATTTTACACTTTTAGATATAAATGGAAAACATACAATCATTTCTATGAGTCATTGAGAAGGACAATCTAAATGGGATAAGCTTACATAATTGGTTGAGGACTTTGAGAATCGTTCTCTATGTCCCTAAAACACTATTGCCAGTGGAACCCACTCCATATGTGCCTAAGACTGAAATGGATGCTTACTTGAAGCATGATAATGATTTCGTAGATATCAAAAACCTTATGATAGACTATATGAACTATGAGTTGCATAAACCCCATGAATAGCAAACTGACAGAGGGAGATCTAGTAGATCCCCATGTGCTCAATATGATTGGGAATGTTGAACATATTGAGAGACCAAAATTTCCTTTAGGTCAAGAGTTGGCCACATATATGATTCTACAATAATTTCCTAATCATATAGACAATTTATCGAGTGTTTCCACTTGAATAACTTGGCTAAACTACTGTCTGAGTTGCTTGGCATATTGATAAATGTCAAAGCATAAATGAAGAAGGACAAACCCTTGATGGCGATCAACGGAATAGAGTCGAGGGATAAAGGTAAGACCATGAAGTGTTTTGAGGCTAAGTTGAAGTCCTAGTTTTTGCACTCAAAATAAGGAGAAGGGTAAGGAAAATACAAAAGATGAATCAAGGGATAGAGATCTCTAATTTTTGTATATACATAATTGAGGTTGACTACATCTTCATATTGGGTACTAGATGCCAGATGTGGATCACACATTTTCTCTAATGTAAAGGATCTGAAAAGAAGTAGAACTTTGAAGAAAGGTGAGGTTCAACTACATGTTGCTAATGGAGTGAGAGTTGCTACCAGTGCAGTTGAAACCTATGAGCTATCTCTGCCAAGAGAGCTTGTAATAGAGTTATAGAACTACTACTATGTACCTGCCATTAATAGAAACATCATATTTTTATCTTGTTCAGACAAGAACGGATTCAAGTTTCTTATCAAGAATGGTCGATGTTCTACTAGTAAAGATGGGATATTTTATGGAAGTGGCCTGATATCTTATGGTCTATACTTGATAGATCTGGAGACAAGCATGTATAATATAAATAAAAAAAAACTCAACAATTAAAACCAAACATACATTTGGTATTGTCATCTAGGGAACATAAATGAGAAACGCATCACCGTACTCCATGAATATGGTTATTGGACTCTTTTGATTTCAAATCAATAGAGACATGTAAGTCTTGTTTGTTGAGAAAGATGACAAATACTTCCTTCACTGGTGACAGTGAGAGGACAAGTGATCTATTAGGACCCATACATATTGATGTGTGGCCCTTTTAGAACAAATGTTAGAGGTGGTTATCAGTACTTCATTACATTTACGGATGACTTTAGTAGGTATGGTTATGTCTACTTGATGAAACATAAGATACAAACCCTTGCAAAGTTCAAGATTTTATGGGTGAAGTACAGAACCAACTTGGCAAAAGTATTAAGGCACTTCATTCTAATCGAGGTGCAGAATACTTAAGCCAATATTTTGAGGACCTTCTGTGATACTATGGTATCGTATCTCAATGGAATCCAACTGGAACACAATAGCACAATGGTGTATCTGAAAGAAGGAATCACACACTACTAGATATGGTTCAATCAATGATGAGTTTTGCTGATCTTCTGACTTCCTTCTAGGGTTATGCTCTTGAAATTGCAGTGTTTACGCTTAATCGTGTAACATCTAAATCGGTAAAAAAGACACCACATGAGATATGGAATGGGAAGCGTTCCAAAATATCTTTTATGAGGGGTTGAGGATGTGAAGCTATGAGGACAATGTTTCCTAAAAATCTTGGACCTAGATCAAATAAATGTAATTTTTTTGGATATCCCAAGGAAACTAAAGGATACTACTTGTATAACACATCTGACTACAAAGTGTTTGTTTCCAGGGATGTTGCATTCCTAGAAAAGAATTTATTTCCAAATAAATCAGTGGGAGGAAAGTAGAACTTGATGAGGTTGAGACCAACAAGAAGAGATTGAACCTTTAGAGGTACATGATGAACAAGAAGACTCACAAACTATTTTGGAATCTCATGTTCCTCATGTAACACAAGAATGGCGTAGATCTAGTAAGACACACCTTGATCCTGAAAATTTTGGTTATCTTGTGACTCAACAAGGTGGTGAGTTGGTCATGATATGAGAAAACAACCTACCTAGAATGTGTTGAGGGACTAGAGTATAAGAAATTTCTTGTGGCCATGAGATTTGAGATGGAATCCATGTACACCAACAAGGTAGGAAACTTGGTGGATCCACTTGAAGGGGTAAAACCCATAAGGTGCAAATGGGTGTTCAAAAAGAAGATCGACATGGATGGTAATGTACAAACATATAAGGGAAGATTGGTTGCAAAAGGTTTAAAACAAGTTCAAGGTGTTTACTATTATGAAACCTTTTAACAAGTTGCCATGGTTAAGTCCATCAGGATCATGCTTGTATTGAACTTATTTTGACTATGAGATTTGGCAGATGGATGTTAAAATCACTTTCCTTAATGGGAATCTTCTTGAGTATCTGTACATGACACAACTTGAGGGTCTTATAAATCCAAAGGATGCCAATAAGGTCTATAAGCTATAAAGTTCAATTTATGGACTGAAATAAGCATCTTAGAGAAGGAATCTTCATTTTGATAAGATAATCAAAGACTTTGGCTTTATTCAAAATGAAGATGAACCTTGTGTGTACAAGAAGGTTAGTGGGAGCATGATTATATTCCTCGTATTATATGTGGATGACATACTATTGATGGGGAATGACATTAGTACTTTACAAATGATAAAATATTGGTTGGGAAGTACCTTATTTATAAGGGATTCATGTAAGGCATTCTATATATTATGAATCAAGATGTATAGAGATAGATCTACACTACGAAAAAAGGGTCTTTAACTATAAAAAAAATTAAAGCGAAAACCCCATATCTTTAGCTAAAGGCTTTAACTACATATTTCTTTACACATACAAGTTGTAGTATATGCTCGTATAGCTAAAGCCTTTAACTATATTTTTTAAATATGTAGTTAGATGATCTATTCGCTACAAATTCATATGCATCTGGAAGCATAGCTAGATATTGTCCTTACATATTTAAATATAAGTATAATTATAGCTAAATGTATGACTACAATTGCATATATAGTCAGTATGTAGCAAAAACATGAAGTTAATTCATTTTGTTATGTATTTAGTGTGTAGGGAAAGGCAACAATTACTATATACAAATATATGTAGTTGATTATCCATCTAGCTACATATGTAGTGCCATTTTGTACACATACATATATGCTTAGCTCGACCATATATATATATATATATATATATATATATATATATATATATATATATATATATATATATATATATATATATATATATATATATATATGGGTATGTCTTCGCTACCCGTGCATCAGTTTTGTAATGAGAATGTATGCATTTGTAATGAGACAATCCAAATTTGTAATGAGACGACCGAAATTGTAATACAAAGAATCGTTTTGTATTACATCGCTGTTACAGTAATAAATATATATTTATTATTGTAACAGCGCTGTAATACAAAACGAGTTTTTGTATTACAATTTTGGTTGTCTCATTACAAATTTGGTTGTCTCATTACATATATGTGTCATCCCATTACAAATTTGATGCACGGGTAGCGAAATATTAGTTACCCGCATGGGTAGTGAAGATATACCCTATATATATATATATATATATATATATATATATATATATATATATATATATATATATATAGAGAGAGAGAGAGAGAGAGAGAGAGAGAGAGAGAGAGTCATGCTAGAATACACTCGAGTGTACGGATCACACGAATACACTCAAGTGTGTTATCATATCAAGACTATTTTTTGCAAAATGTAAACCGTTGATCTTCACCGTCATACTATAACTAGGCTACATACAAATTTTGAGCCCATTTGGATGAGTGTAAGTCACTCATCCAAGGGCAACAAAACTGACGCGCGAAACTAATTTGAAATGCATAATTTTTGCGGTCTTCATAAAATGAGCTATACATATCCAAATGTGCTCAAATTTTGCGTATGAGTTGCTCACGATATGTTTAAGAAGATCAATGGTTTAAATTTTCAAAAACAATATTGCATCATGAAAAACTACTTGAGTGTATTCCGCTCCGGATACACTTGAGTGTATTCTAGCCTGACTATATATATATATATATATATATATATATATTGTAATTTTTTAGTACACAAGCTCTTTTAGTAACAAAATTGTAGTATTTAGAGCAAGTTATGCTCATTATGCCAACAATCTTACTTTCATTTATAATGAAACGTCGAATGTACATGAGGAGGACGTATACCTTGCCCCTATTACACAATGTGTACAAAGAAAAGTATATACATATATCAATGATTCAGTGGGCTACTAACATCTTTGTGAAAGAGTTATGTCTTTGTCGACCAGTTTTAACATCATTATTATCTCCTTCTTTTGTTCGAGCTCTTGTTGTTTGGACATCATCATCCAAAAGCACCCGAGATAAGAATCTGAAAAGAACCTTCTAAGCAGAGATAGAAGGAATATCATCCCTATGAAGTTGGTCGCTAGCTGGCAGTGGCTATTCAAATATATACATAGGTCTATGAAATGCAGCCTTCTCATAGAAGCAAAGAGCCATATCAAATTGCAACATATCATGATACATTGTTGCGTTTGTGGCTGTTGTTGCAGCTGTGACTCGGTGGGCCTAGGCTTCAAATGGAGATGCATCATCATGCTTCACAGGAGAGCACCTGTTGCGCTGGGGCTGTCTTAGATACTTCTTATACTCTGTATCTGAATTCTTGACATTGTTAAGCTCAATCTCTAATTCAGGTAGTGGAAGTCGCTACGATGGCGAAGCTTGTACTTCTCTTAATCCTAAAAATAAGGTTTTACAAATGGGGAGGCATTAAAAATAAGGTAAAGATCATCCAAATAGTTTGATAAAGATATATAAGCATTCATACATGGCATAAATGAAGGTTGTTATGAGAATAAGATGATAGAATTAGTACCTTGAAGAGAGGAGAAGTATCTAGGCAGCTCATCCATGTTTTTTTGTAGCATAAGTATTGTATGAGAGACAAAAATAAAAGCCGAAGTCCTATCAAATAATCTCATTACATACTCAGCGCATAAATGTATGAAGTTTACATTCTATAAATGTATATTTTAGTATTCTCATTTACTGGTATTTGACTATTTTCTAGAGTATGTGAAATCTAGATTGAGCACTTTATTCTCGATCACTGGGTTAGAATAATTGACAAAGTAAGCATGTTATTGTAGACTGCTATTGAAAGTGTGCACTCTGTTTGTGAAAATGACAATTTGTTAACTTGGTAGCCTAGAATTTGAAGGGAAAAAAGGAGTACAAAAACTTCTTGATTGAACCTAGACTGCGTGCATGAAGGCACCACAAGACATGAAATATCAAACGGCTAACTGAATCCAAGTAAGACAAATTCATCAGTGTTATGGTTGATAAAATCTGGTAATAAAATACTGAAACAAATTAGAGTGCAGCTATGACCAATCTAGTTGATAAAAGAGATCATATTTACATGATATTTGACAAAAGTCTTGAATGAGATATGTTGATTTACACTGAGACCACTAGTTGTTGGACAACCATTGCAGGGGTTGTAGTTTACCCATAGGACATCACTACCAGTATCAATCTGCACATAGAATTCTTTAGGAGGGTTACCCAATTTGACCAGAGTGTAGTAGAGCCTAACAATCGAAAGCAGTTATCAGCAAGGAGAAAAGACAAGTACATTTGTTTTGATTATATAAATAAAAATGTCAAACTCATAAAAAAGAATTTATGTAAGAAAGAATGGAAAGAAAAGGTAGCCATCTGCTTCCTGAATAATAGTTCAATATTTTCACAGGCATAGACATATAGAGTTTATTAAGATTGTGTTTTAATGTTGATGTGCCTATTGGCAAATTTACTAAAAAAAAGCTAAAACTAAAGTTTATTATATATTTATAAGAACACGGAAGTTTTAATTTCATTAACAATGTATTATGAGTACTACATCAAATAGCTCATAATTTTGAGCTAATATTATGCACAAAAAATAGTTCATAATTCTTGAACTAATAATGAACTTCAAAGGAAGGATACTTCCCCAGGACACTAGTGGGCCTCGTGGCTGTCTTAGACACGGATCCGACACGGCTGAACATGCAATGGACACAATCCAAAGACGAACACATTCTTTTTCAAAGGTATGGACACGACGCAGACTCAGCAGATTCAAGCCAATTCCCTCTATAAAGAAAAAACAATAATGTATGATATACTCCTCTTCCTGTAGCACACCACTAGTATATTTCCTCCCCTTCTTCATATTAACCATATATAATTATTTATTATACATCATTGTTATAGACATATTACATCATTCTTTTCCATTCTAAGTATTTCTCTCGAAATTTGACCTACGCTCAATTGTAATTCTGCTTTTTCTATTTATATTATTGTCATCATGCAAATGCATCTTGGATTATTTATTATCCATTTACAATGTTTGACTTCTTAACGGAACATAAGAATGTTTTCTTATTTTCATCTTATAAAGTTTTCTTTGATATCGTGAACAAACTTTGAGTTTATTTTATCCTCTGTGTTTATTTCTATAAATCACATAAATAACAATTTTCAGAGTTCTATAGGGATTGATATCATTCGTAACCAATCCGTGTTATATATATAATTTGTGTTGTGTTCAACACTGTGTGCATGCCCAATTATAGAAGATAATTTGTACACTGTTGGTGTCCATGATGTGTCATGTGTTTGTATGCATTCTTCTTGGATAATACATCTAAGTCCTCCCTTCCAACCACCTCAGCGCAGTAGGCATTATACGTGGATTTCTTATGACCATACCTAGAGATGAAAAACACCCATTATGGTGCCAATGGTTTCCCCTCTTTTATACTTACCAAAGCAGGGTTGTCTAGAGATGTGTCAACAAAGTGTGCTTTACTTTTATTTTTGCCTGCCACTTTCTTGAATCATATTCAATTGATCGAGTCCCACCTTGACCTTGCAGCCCAAGAAGTAAGCACGCCATGATGTTTGTGTGTGTGACTTCTTAGGCTACAGGAGTTGGTCCTCACCTTCTCAGATAAATCCCAAAAAATATGGAATCAGTTCCTCCAATAAAATGTATGATGCCAATTAACTTCTTTGGTCATTGTTAATGTAGTCATATGAACCTACTCACTGGGACTAAGTTATGTCACTAAGCATAAGTTTTTATGTTCCAAATATGTATCTACTAAACATTAACCTTGTCAACATCCCTATTTGAAGAATCATGTAATCACATGTATTAACATGCTTTATGCTTTATGTTTAGTTTGTGCTTTAGACTTGTCTTTGTCTTTAGCTTTTCTTTTATCACATATCTATAAATTATGTTTCTCACTTACATAAACCTCAACTCAGCATTAGGACGAGATGCTGAAATCTACATATACCTTGGTTAGTTTTGGAACCATCATCTCTTATTAGAGTTGTTGATCATCCTCATGCTTTTGCTTCTTTCCTGTCTAGCAATTCACTGATAGAAGAATAATAAAGTTATTAATTCACAGATAGAAGAATAATGCAGTTAGAAATTCCCTGATAGTCACTTTATCAATCAGACTACCGACTTGGCGATATACATGACACAAGCATGGATTACTAGCATGATTTCTGAGTTCACCCAAAGTTATGTAGATAGAAAAAGGAAATTGAACCTTTCATGTGGATGAAGGGGTGGTGGAGTTCGTCCATGTTGGCAAATGCTTCACCTATAAAATCAAGAGGATGTAGTACCTTACACCTGAAAAAATCAAAACCATATTATTCAGGAATTGTAAATGTGTGGTATGAACAATTCAATACTAAACCATGACACTCTTGTGGGGAAATCTATTGAAGCAAATTCAAGGGCATCCAAGAGGACCTTCAAGCTGCAACTAAAGGTGTAGGGGTGGTGGGGTTCGTCCATGTTGGCAAATGCTTCACCTATAAAACCAAGAGGATGTTGTACCTTACACTTAAAAAAATCAAAACCATATTATTCAGGAATTATAAATGTGCGGATAAGAACAACTCAATACTAAACCATGACACTCTTGTGGGGAAATATGCTGAAGCAGATTAAAGGGCATCCAATAGGACATTCAAGCTACAACTAAAGGTGGAGAACATATGACCCTCCTATGTCTGTCACAACGTCAACCACCTTAGAAAGGTGCACTATGAATCTGATTTCTTGGAGGCTAACACCAATCTGGGTAGGAAGGCCCTTAGCATGTAAATCGACATTTAGGAGTTGGCCTTTCTCTTAGCATAATCACTTTTCCAATCTGAAAATAGTTTGACATTGTTGAGCAATCACACAATTTGTGAGATTGAAGCTTCATCCCTCTAAGTAAAAGGAATACCACTCAGTCATGTACACCTCTCCAAATATAGGTTGGTTTATATTTATATTGAAGAGCCCATGAGATGGAGAATGAATTGAAACCTGAAATATCCCATGAATGAAGTTACAATTCCATTGCCTGTTCATGCTAGGATCAGGAAGATTGGTAGTTAGTAAAAATGTGTATCCTGGGAGGTTTTTAGGCACTCGGGATCCTCATCCAAGCAAGATGGATTCAATCTGAAAATTGTTCCTTCTTCTAACATTTTTGTGGGACCCTTCACCAAGAACCAGGAGCCTACCACCATAGTATTAAAAAATGCTTGGATAGACATTTTCCATGGTGAACTACAGCTTGAACTTGAAGCTCCCCACCATGAACCCACACTAAATAGTTCACAGAGTCAAGAAATATATGCGCAGATCAAAACATACAATATATGATGATCAACCAATAAAAATATCATATGAAGAACCTGGTAACTTAAGAGATCTGAACAAGAAAAATCTGGATAAATATAAGGCATTACGTGATAACAATAACAAATTTCCATAAAAACAACCACCAACCCAATTTATTAAGTCTCTATGAGAACTAGCACAATCAAATCATTGTCACCTTTGAAAATTAAAGCTCCCTAACCCACTTAGACACGTAAGTGCAGATTCAAATGATAATAATAGGCTAAATCAGGGAAAATATATATGTAATCCTCTATGTGAGCCTCACTAAGCCATTCTCAGAGTTGTGCCCCACCCATCAGGTGGCTATGTTAGTGGAATGCAATGGAAACTGTGTATCTACCTAATACGCTAACATTTCAGGGGTAAGTAGATATTTATTAGAGTTGAAGAGAGAGAAGCAAAAAGAAGATTTATGAGATCCAAATAAAGAGAAGCATTCATTCTTTATTCATATCTTACCCAATGTATCATTTACCAACAAACTTAGAATCAGTCTCGTAGAGTGATCCTCCATGAACCTGTGAAAAAATGAAGATCATTATGACTCTGAGGGTTTTTGGAGGGAACAGAGCATCATCATTTGATTTTAGCACATCAGCAAGATACATGCATGGATTTAATCACAAACAAACCTAGGATGGTTGTCTTGTTATGGATTAGTTGTAGTACCTATAACAAAAATTGCATATCGATTGACCGGTGTACACTTTTGGTTTGAATAAATTATTAATACCTTCAATAAGTACACTATTTTTTTTGGTTGGCAGATCTGTATATTGTTGTTAGTTTCACACATTTATTATAAGTTTGTGAATAAGAACACATTGATCTATTAAATATTCTCAATATAACAACTAAATCATTTCAAGCATGGATATCAATAAAGATGAATCTGTTGACCTCTTGGATAGTTGGATGTACTTCTTAAAGGAGAAATGTATACATGGAAGCATGAAACAAAATGGGATAACATGTTACATATTGTAAGGACCCTGACCTCCGTTTAGGGTTTACCTTGTTTGCTTTGCTTAACCCTGATGCTTTGCTGCTTGCTAATCACCTTCTGAGGTGATTAGGGTTTGTTGGTGCTTTGTTGAGAGTTGGAGGTGCTACTTGCAATTAACCCAAGTCTAGGGTTTGTGGGCAAGTTTTTCACCTTGTGTGGTGTTCCTCCCTCTCCTTGCTTCCTCTAGTGTTGAGAGGAAGGTTGGGCTCATTGCTTAATTCTCCTTTGGGCTTGGTTGAGCTTGTTGGGCCTTGTGGTGCCTTGCCTTTGCTTGGTTGAACCTTGTGTCGAGCAAGAGGATGCTTGTGTCGCCCAGGGTTGTGTCTCCCATGGGGGTGGTGTATCGTCCAGTTGTGTCATCCATGGACCTTTGACCTTCTTTGACCTTGTTTGTGTCACCACTAGTGGACACTTGGTGCTTGGTGCGTGCATGTGGAAATGGCCTTGGACATGTGTTTAGGGCATGTTAGAGTGGTGGCATTGCACATGGACAAGTGTCCCTAGGTGGGTGACACCTTTCTTTTCTCTACTTTGGTTTCTCCTCCATCCCCTTCTATATATGTGGTTCCTTTCCCTTGCTAAGGATCCCTTTAGTTCCTTAGTCTTCCTCTCCTTGGTGCACGACGCCTTCTCTTCTCTTGCAAGCTTGGTGGCCGATAGCCTTGGAGGAGCTAGCTTGGTGATCGATACCCTTGGAGGAGCTAGCTTGGTGGCCGATACCCTTGGAGGAGCTAGCTTGGTGGTCGATCCTCCTTGGAGTCTCCTTCTTCCTCTAGTGGTGGTCGAACCCTAGAGTGCCTTGCTCTCCTTCTTCCTTGGTGGTGCGTGGAGTTTGGATCTAGGAGCTTGGAACTTAAGGCGTGTTAAATAACTCCTAACCCTAACAACATTACCTTCTTTCTATGTTCTTATATGTTGCTATGATCATGTCAGCTATATGAGTTGCTAATTAGTTCCTTGCTTAAAGTTGTTCTAGTTGGCCGAACCATGTGTTCTAGGGTTTCTTAGTGAGTAATACTCCCTTCTCTCCTAGGTCTTGAGGAGTGAGATTGAGTTCTAGTATCATAAGCAAAACTCCTCTCTTGTTTAAGTTGAGAGGTGAGCTTGTGTTCTAGTAGCTTAAGCAACACCCTTCTCTCACCATGGACTTGAAGGGTGAGCTTGGTGGTTGTTGTGGACCTTGTTTTGGGTTGTTCCTTGTGTTGCTCGATTGGTGATAAGAGATGTGCAAGACCCCTCTCTCGTTTTAGTTGAGAGGTGAGCCATCCTCTTGATCCATTAGGGTTTGGTGCCCTTGTGCTTGAGGTTGATGACGATCTTGTGGAGTTGCATCTTGGCTATTATAAGCTTGGGGGGGAAGTGCTGCCCGATACCTCTTGACCTGGAGCCTTGGACGATATGTTGTGGTGACTGTGATGGACGATACTATTGGTCCCTGACCTTGTGACGGATGTCACACTATCGTTCTTGCTTTGTGACGGCCGATAGGCCATGGATAGGTTGGCTGAACGACAGGTTCCCTGCTGGCTGTTTGAGTTGTACCCTTAGGCATTTCCTGGAGCACCCTGCCCGACACACATGGTGTTTAGATGTAGCTTGGTGTCATTGTGCTTTTTAGGTATGGGCGTTGCTAGCTAGTTCTGTTATGAGCGTACCCTTGGCCTTAGCTATGTGTGTGTCGGCCAACAACACGACACTGGTTGTGCGTTGCATGACACTTTGTTGCCCGATACACGTGACCTAAGGAGGTACCCTTGTGGCCGTTGACATGAAGCACAACACCCCATTACACGATATGTTTCTTTGGTTAGTTGCACGCTTGGTTGTCGTTACCCTTGGTAATGACGCAGCGTTGCACGATACCACAGTGCACGACACTGGCGAGTGCACGATATGCCTGACGTAGCGTTGCCCATCACACCTTGTGCTTGGCCGATAGGAGCTGGTGTGCTTGGCCGATGCATGTGCTGACCGTTATGGGTTGGACGATAGGTGAGGGTGCCCTGCCCGATACCACCTCTGGTGAGGGTAGTGGATGCTTTTAGTGAGGTTCCCATCCCTTATGGGAATCGATATGTTGTTCTTACATCACATTTGGTTTCGATAGTAACCTTGGACGTGCACGATATAGTAGACCACATCTATGCGTCTTAATACAACACCTCATATGTATGTGATCACCTTCATATTATGTATAATGTGGAGATAATGGTAAGTTTATGAGGTTGCTTTGCATGAACTGTATCTATGTTCACAGGTTGAGGCATGAATGATAAAGCACCTAATCATCAATGTTGACCTATATCAATAATATGATCTTTCTGTGGTTATTGTGTATACTAACCATGCAGGTGATGCATAGCCAAGTAAAAGGCTATGAGATATATATGATGAGTAACATTGCTTTGATAGTTACTCTTGATAATAAGATGACATGTATGGTGTGTTTGGCTAAAGTACTTGGGATTGCTATCCCATGATGATGATGTAAGCCTTGAAAGGCAGTGGCAGTATGTGATAAGGGATTGAGATCCCATGGCAATGTGGTGATCCTTGAGATGGATCTAGATGTTTGGCAAGAGGCAAAGTGGTAACATGTAATGTTGAATCCTTGTGATGGATCAAGATGATGTTGATTACAATAAAATCATAATATTATGTTTCATGTTGTTTATTCTTGTTATAGTTTGCATGTTATACAACTTGGTTGAATCTTGCAATCCACTTAAAATATACTAACTAGTCATAGTGGAACATATCATGTAGTTTGCCCTGGCCATAGATCCATCATCATCAGTAGCTGGTGATGGTGAAACAAGTTCTCCTACGGGTTAACCCGGAGCGCATATTGTTGAATATGCGAGGTTTCTCCTAGCCTAAAATAGAGAGGGAATCGAGTGCAATTGTGGTTGCAGATTCAGATATATATATATATATATATATATATATATATATATATATATATATATATATATATATATATATATATATATATATATATATGTATAGAGCATGGTGAACAGGCCCATTGCTCGGGATATGTAATGTGGGAGCATGAATGCATTCATGGCTCAGAGCATGGTGAACAGGCCTATGGCTCAGTTTTACTAGTGCCGAGACCTGTATCAAGGCGGGCTAGGAAGAGGGTAGTGATGCAGCCCTATTTTAGGGCTCAATCTTGTGCCGTTTTGTATATAAGTTGCATCTAAACATGTTAGATTACTAGTATTTTCCCCCAATATGACTATCATTGCAAATACGCTTATGGATGTTCTTTGCACTATTTTTCACGTACTTGGACCATGCTTAGATGGACGAGAGAGAGAGGGAGTTCTAGGGTTCCCCCACTCAAGGAGGGACCCAAAGAAGGCCCCAAAGTCTCCCTCAACCTACCTCGAGTGGCCAAGAATCATCTACGAGCAAAGACATCTGAAATTGTCAAAGTAAGAAGCAAAATCAAGAAGTCAAGCCTCACCACGGCCGTGGCCACAATGCCACGGTCGTGGCTTTTTTGCCAAAGTCCAACAAGTTGCAACATGGAATTCCATAGATTGCCCACGACCATGGCCTCCCAGCCATGACCGTGGTCACTGAAGACAACACGACCGTGGCCATCAACACAGTCGTGGTCAGGAGAAGAGAACACGGCCATAGCACCCTGCCATAGTCGTGGAAATTAAATTGCAAGAAGTCAGTCACCAATAGGGAATTTGCCTCCCAACCACGACCGTGGCCAAATCGCCATGAACGTGGCCGATGCTGATCAAGACGCCTGTGGCCCCTCCCCACGGTCAGCTCCAACCCCTCCAAAACGGCCGTGTTACCCAACACGGCCGTGGTGTATACTACCCACCACGACCTTGGCACTCCGCCACGGTCGTGGCCACCACCATCTCAGCACTGACTTCACCCCCACGACCATGTTCATCCCCCCCACAGTCGTCCCCCACTACCCTCACCACGGCCGTGGCACACCCACCACGACCGTGGTGATCACCTACCCTATAAAATTTTCCACTATTTTTCCTATTTTACCCCCACCTAGCCCTAGCTCCTATATAAGCACTAGTTGCTTCTAGGGCTTGGGAGAGAGCACTTCCTACCCGCAACCTAGCTGTTCCCTTGCATCCATTACTCCCATCCACCTACTTCCTTGCATTCAATCCCATTTCCACCCACTTTCCACTCATTTCCACCATAGAAACCTAGCTTCTCAAGGTTTATATCCATCCATTCCACCGTTTTCATGCAACCTTGCACCCTTGGAGGAGGGAGGACGTCTACACCAAGCTTGGAGGTGAAGAAGGAGGCTTCTACATCAAGTTTCATGGAGTCCCTACTTCTTCTACCCCTTTCTTTTCCTGTTTTCTTGATTATGTCTAGCTAAGCCCCTTGTGGTGGGCTGTTTGGGATTAAAATGTTACTTTGATACCATGTTGGGGTATAAATTCTTGTAATGAACTTAATTCATATCTATGATGATTACTTCTTTCTTGTATCTCTTTTCCTATCTTATTGCATGTGGTTTGTGCTTCTTGTATGAATTGCTTGTTTTGAGGTTTTTGATGACACTTCATTTCTAGGAGGAATTGGGGTGTATGTGGCAATCTTAGGAATGGCTCCTAGGTCCAATTAGTGGATCCCTAGCTAGCCCCCTTTGTTCCTACATACACATCCCTCCTCCTACAAATGAGTGTTACATTTAAGTGGCTAGTGTAAGTGAGAGTGATGCAATTGCCTAGGGCCTTCCAAAGGCTAGAGTGGCTAGTGGCATGAGGTTAAACCCCCTCATCTTCACTCCCATCTCTACCCTCAACCCTCAATTGTCCACTATCACTTACCCTAGAAACCTATATTTGGCCAATCTCACTAGAACTACACCTAACCCTAGTCTTCTACTAGAAGTATAGGGTATGTTCTAATGGCATTTCCCTTGTTGTTTGGTTTGGTAATCTAGATATGAATTGAGCACCATGCATGTTTAATGAACTCCTCCAACTAAAATCAAAGTGACATTCCCCAAACAGCCCACCCACCTTAATCACCTTGCTTAAAACCCTAATCACTTAGTTTGCTTGTTAATGCTAGCTTAGTCCAATTGCTTTAGTGTAACTTAGTCAATTGCTTAGTTTTACTCTTTAGTGTTAAGTTAGGCTCTTGCTCTTGCTAGTGCTTAGTTTAGTTCTTATTTGCTTCTTGCCTTGCTAGAGTAGTGTATCCCTTCTTGCTCTTTCTTAGTTAGTTTGATAACTTAGTTTACTCATTTGCTTGCTCTTCCATAATTTAGTTTTCTTCTCGCATTTCTTATTCGCTCTCTTAGCTTAATCAACCAACAACCAACCTTAAAACCCTAAAAACCTTACTCTCCGCAATAGGAACGTAGCTCACACCTTCTAACTCTAGAGCCCCCTCTTTTCCCTGTGGATCGACCCTATACTTGCCACCTTCCTATATTACGACACAAGCCCGTGCGCTTGTGGGTGTAGTTGTTTTAGGAGACGTAGGTAGCTAGTTTAGGTTTATAAATTTTGAAAGAAAATTCCTATCACGTGTGTTCTGACCTCGTGGGGCGCATCTAGTCAGGTCAAATCGGCTAGTGTGTTGCACCTCTAGCGGAATCGCACCAAGCTTTCTGGCGCCGTTGCCGGGGATTAGAGGTGCTCGGCCTAGTCAGATAGTGTAGCTTAGACTTTCCTTTTGCCCTCACCATTGCTATTATTTATTCTTTGTGTTACTCTTACGTATTGGTTCTCTAACTTGGCTCCTTGTTGTTTGTTTGTGACTTGCGCAGGTGACAGCTGTGCATGTGTAGCACGCGTTCGACTTGCACCAACTTGGTGGTTTACGACCCTGAGATTGGGAGAAGAAGGTGTCAAGCTCGCCGCAACCTACACCGAGAGGCTGAGATGGCTGAGAACAACCCGCCACCAGATGTTACACCTCCCCCGCCACATTGCCCGCTTCATGAATACTTCACGCCGAGGAACTACAACTCCCCCATAGCCATGTTTGTTGACCAAATGCCCGGTCAGCAGTTCTCCATCCCGTCGGCACTCTTGGGACTTCTCCCCACATACTACGGAATGGAGAATGAGAATCCCTATCATCATATAGACGCATTCCTTAAAATGTGCTCTACCTTCTGTATGCCTGCTGCCACCGACGACTCAATCAGAAGAACGCTCTTCCCTTTCTCCCTCAAGGAGAAGGCCAAGGAGTGGTACGTTTCGAGGCCAGAGTTGGTCACTTGGAATGAGGTGAAGAACGAGTTTCTCAAGAAGTTCTTCCCCATCTCCAAGTTATCCTACATGAGAAGGTGCATCACATCATTCGCCCAGAAAGAGAACGAGCCCTTCCACGAGGCGTGGGAGAGGTTCCAAAAGTTGCTTCGTGACTGCCCTCATCATGAGGTTCCGCTTTGGCACCTAGTTCAAGCCTTCTACACCAGGCTTGAGGAGCAAAGCCAAAACAATGTAGATTCTTCTTGCGGGGGCACGTTCATGGCAAAGCCGCCTGAGGACTCATGGCCGATGTTTGAGCATCTCGCCGAGAATTCTCTCCACTGAGCTTCCACTAAAGGGGGCATTGTGGCTGGAACTACACTCCTCCGCCTTCCTCCATGGCTCCCGCACGCAAAGCCACCAACCCCGATATGATGCAAATGATGGCTGATATGATGAGGATGATGAAGAATCAAGTGGGTGCCTCTTCTAACCAGCCCACAAGGTCAGTTGATACTATAGACGAGGAGGTCAATGCTCTATATTCCTTTGGTGGCCGCAACAACCAGGGACCAATGTCCAACTCCTACACTCCCGAGTGGAGGAACCACCCAAACTTCTCTTGGAAACAACAAAATGAGGATGGGCAAGGACAGGGGCAGAAAAAGCCACTCTACAACTCAAAGTTTGAAGAGGAAGTACTCGGGAGACTGAGGAATCTAGATGAGGTAAAGAGAGAAGTGTCTTCTCAAGGACAGAACATCAGCCGTCTTGAGTAAAGGCTCAATAAAATTTCTATCTCACTTGTTTGCCGTGAAGAGGGGAGAATGCCATCTCAACCTATGACAAATCCTAACAGCGATGGTAGTTGTGTGACTGCAACCCAAGCCGCATACATCCCACCACGTGGTCAAGCAACCTCACTTCTACAATACCAAGGGCCACCGCACCCATATGCTCCACCATCCCACCAACCCCCGCTAAACTACCAATACCCACCACCAGCTCCACATACTTACCAACCTCCACCTCCACCACAACCAACTTGCATACTCCAAAATCCTAATCCTCCCCAGCAAAGACCATCACCACCTCTGTGCTGACAAGCTCCCCCTTCTTCACATGAGCAAGTGAGTATGATCACTATCATATGGGGTGAAGAAACTTCTCAAGGTTGCGGAAAAAGGGAAACGAAAGTGACTGAGGTTGGAAACAAAGTCCCGATGCTTGAGGGATCTAGCAAAGATAAAGAATACTCCGAAGAAAGTGCCACCCAAGCACCACCAGGGAATGCTAAGTGCACCCGGATTGCTACTGCGCCAGACACGAATGTAGAGGCACTCTCATTGGTTCCACCCTCACTCGGGGATGCGGAAATTACCATAGACATAGCAGCGCTTGAAGCCATATCCTTATGGGAACCAAGACCTTTACATGAGATGAGGTCACCATCAACCCTCTGCCAGTTCTGGCTAGTACAGTGAAGATAGTCGATGAAGACAGAAAGAAATTCCATGAAAGTTCGACTCTCCAAAAAAAGGGCAGAGACATCATGAATTTCCTAGGAAACTCGAAGCAGGGAACAATAGGCATCACATCACTCTTTTCATTGATGAGGGATGTATGCATGGGAAGGAAAAAGTTAGTACTACTACCGACCGAGGAGATTGTTGCCTCAAGATCTATGAACTTCATCTATGACAATGGCTTCCCAGAAAAGAGAGGTGATCCGGGAGTACCTCTAATTTCTGGCTTCATTGGCACACAACCCGTCCAACACGCTCTCATCGACTTAGGTGCAGGGACAAGCCTCATGCCATGGAGCATGTACCTACGGCTTGGCCTAAACAAAATGAAACCAGTGGAGTGTGCCATTATCTTGGGTAACGGAACCAATAGGAAGCCCTTGGGAATCATGCAGAACACAATAGTGTCGATGGATGAAAGGGTGAACATTGCTTATGTGACCGATTTCTTGATAGTGGATACCACACCTATTAATGGAGAAGAGTAACTCATATTGGGTAGGCCCTTCCTATCCTCCACATGTGCAGAAATCAACATCCGCAAGGGCACACTGACAGTTACTTATAAGAGGAAAAAGTTTGACTTTTTCATGTTCACCAAAGAAGAGAGAGACGAGCTGGCAAATGAAGACTTCAGAGAGAGTTTGTGCTACAATGATCCCCTGGAGCTATGGAAATTGAGTCCATACTTCCGTTCGATGTACACCCCGTGGGATGAAGGACATGTCGTAAAGAAGATTGATAGAATCACCGTTGAAGAGAAGGAAGACACCATAGGTGTCGACACTTAGTGACAAGAGCAACAAGCCTGGCTGAAGCCTATAAATTTAGCGCTAGTGGGAGGCAACCCACGTGGTTTGAGATTCTCGAACCTTGTTTTACCATACATTCTTTTGGTTTTCAAGAAACACACACACACTATACTTGATAGTTTTTCTTATTGCGAATCATTTTAGCACAGGCACAAGAAAGAAAAGATGATTCTAAAGGGTTTAGTCGAGACGGATGTCAAAGTGGAAGAAAAGATTGCAACTCAATGGAGGAGTTACAGGAAGAAGGCCAGAACGGCCGTGTTGCTCAACACAGCCGTGGTGGCCCTGTCCTGCTCACCTAAAGTTACTTTGACCACTCAAGTTCTCATCGGTTGCCTTTTGCAACCCCACGCCTTTTCACCCTACTAGTATAAACTTCTATTTCATGATGAGGACATCATGATTTAAAAGTTTGGGGTGGTAGGGCGGTAAGCCTTCTTTCGCCACATTTTTCTCTATGTGCCTTGTGCTACTTTTTTCATGATGATCAAATAGTTCGACTAACCTTCACTTTTGTCTATCCTGACCTTGTGTGCCTGCTTGCATTCACGCATTCATGTAATTGATTTCTACATTTTTGAGTAATTTTTCAAAATTTTTGCTTCTCCATACCATGCATTGCATTCTCATGTAGTTTTGATAATTTCTTGTGCATATTAAGTAGGATTTGCTGCTTTATGTCTTTAAATTCCCTAAAGTAGGTTTAGATGTGATTTAGTGCAAATTGGCACCATTTTGGCCAATTTTGCCCAGATTTGAATATTCTTGCTCCGATAGGATGTTTTGACTTAATCTCCAATGTTTGAAATGAAAAGGTTTACTCTTGTGACAAATGCATGCTACATTCTTAGATCTTGTTGATATATAGTATTGTTTGTGACTTTTTACATGTGAACCACATCTCTTAAGTCTGTGAATGCTTTGGTTGAATCATAAATTGAGCAAGCGACAAACGCTTAAAGCCAATGGAATCACTTGGTAGAAATATGAGTATTGTGTTAATTCTATCATGTGGTGTGATATTACTTGGTGAAGTGTTGAATTAGCTTTCATGCAGGGAATCATATCTTGAAAACTACACTGATGACCCCTCTTTGATCCGACTATTCTTCCACCATCTTCATACCCCTCCGCCTCATAAAAAGATGCCAAAGCACACATATTAGTCGTGGCCACCTCCAAAAGTTTGGGGTGGCCACATATTTATCTCCCCGCTTCACTCCTTCCACCATATTCCCTATCTACACCAAGGGCAAAAAAAAAAGAAAAAGAAAAGCAAAAATAAAATAAAAGGATGCTCCTATTTAAGAGAATTCAAATAAAGAAAAGAAGAGTGTGTAAAAGCACTCCATATCTTACCGCAACCCTTTCTTCTTGTTTTATACCCATTGAGCTAGAAAACATCAAATCTAGCTCACTTTACCTTTTCTACAGCCAAGTGGATCATCTAGTGTGGTTTTAAGCATAAGACCGAATGCATGAAAGTAAAACAACACTCCTAGTCACATGTGATTAACATCAACATGAAACGGTTTACCCGGAATAACATAAAGGACATACAGACAACTTGTGTTTCTATGCTTTATATTTGAAGTTTGTATTCTCAGTGCTCAGTTCATGATTGGTTGTGAATGAAGGAGAGGAGAGATATGAGACACATACACTTAGTCACTTCCAAGATTATATATTCAATAATTTTCTGCTGCTTTGCATTTGTCATTTGTTTTTGTTGAAAAGAACGAAAAAGGGAGATTAAGTTGGAGCATAATTGAGGACAAGTATGTTTCAAGTTTGGGGTGGTGATGCAGCCCTATTTTAGGGCTCCTTCCTATGCCGTTTTGTATATAAGTTGCATCTAAACATGTTAGATTACTAGTATTTTCCCCCAATATGATTATCATTGCAAATAAGCTTATGGATGTTCTTTGCACTATTTTTCAGGTACTTGGACCATGCTTAGATGAACGAGAGAGAGAGAGGGAGTTCTAGGGTTCCCCCACTCAAGGAGGGACCCAAAGAAGGCCCCAAAGTCTCCCTCAACCTACCTCCAGTGGCCAACAATCATATCTGAGCAAAGACATCCGAAATTGACAAAGTAAGAAGCAAAATGAAGAAGTCAAGCCTCACCACGGTCGTGGCCACAATGCCACGGTCGTGGCTTTTTTGCAAAAGTCCAACAAGTTGCAACATTGAATTCCATAGATCGCCCACGACTGTGGCCTCCCATCCACGACTGTGGTCACTGAAGATAACACGACTGTGGCCATCAGCACGGTCGTGGTCAGGAGAAGAGAACACGACCGTGGCACCCTGCCACGATCGTGGGAATTAAATTGCAATAACTCAGTCACCAACAGGGAATTTGCCTCCCAACCACGACCGTGGCTAAGTCGCCACGACCGTGGCCGATGCTGATCAAGACGCCCGTGGCCCCTCCCCATGGTCAGCTCCAATGTAACATACTAAAATTCAGGGTCTTCCCTGCAATTTACCCATTTTTTTAGCTTTTCTTTGCTTTCTAGTCCATTTGGACCTTTTTCATAAATTTCCCTTCTTTTATATTCTTCTTGGACTCTTTGTGCAATTTAAGCACAATTCAAAGTGGAAATCACCTTTTTCCCCTATTTATGATAATGGAGGGGTGTTTGCACAAATAACCCAATTTAGGTGATAAGTGAGGTTAATAATGTAATTTGGTCATTAAGGATGGAAATAAGTAGATAATATTAATTTGGAGTTTTTCGGATAAATATATTAATAATAATAAGCATTTTAATTAATTATGAGTATATTAACCTCTTTACTTTCTCTCTCCTCCAATTTAATGATACATGTGTGAAAATATATTTAAAAGTTGATATTTTGCTCTTAATATTCATATATAACTATCACTTCGAATTTGACTCACTATTTGCATTAATATAGTTATTTCATAATAATTCACACCTTTTAATGTGTTAAAATACACCCTAATGGGCAATATATTAAAATACACCCTTCTTCTTCCCCCAACCGCCGAGCTCCCCGATATCTCTCTCTCGCTCCACGATTACACCGTTCCAGTTGGTTTCTCTCCGGGTCGCTTCGTCTCTTCACGACGAATCTTTTGAGAGTTCATTCGCCTCCTCTCATGCCTTAAGGGGGAAACGCCCAACATTTCTTCTCGGTTCGTCTCCACCATGGGCATGCAGAGGGATCTTCACCCACTCCCGCACTTATTCAACGACTGGAAAACAACCCTCAGACCCCGACCTACCTTCTTCTTCCTCTAATTCCACCTCTCTTTGCCTGAGGCGCCGCGACCGGCTTGGCTCTCCTCTCTGACGACGGCCATGGATAGACCAAGATAGACGATGCCTCCGATCAATTAAAGCCTAGGTAACGTTCATCGATCTTACTTCTCCATTTCCGCACACTCAGTTTATCCCACGACGACCCTGGTTGTTCGGTCCTATAGGGCCGCCGGTGACCTCCGCCGACGTCCATTCGGGTTTAGAGCTCCCGTGCACCTCCGCCCGTGGAAAGTAGTTCTTCCAGTTTGCCATGGACCCCTGAACGTGCCCATGACCTTAGTTTTTCTTTCAGAGAAGTTCTCGCCATGGTTTTTCCCCAATCGGCCTTCCCCTGTTCCACCTTCAGTGAAGCTAGTTTCCACACACCTGAGCAGGATTTGCTCTTTCGTTTGGTTCGATGAATTCATGGTGGCACTGGAATATTTCTCCCTCTCTCGGTCGAGCACTTTGCGCACAACAGCGAACAGGAGCCAAGGAGATGAGCTCCAGGCTGTGCTGCTCGCAGCCATGGCCAGAAGAAGGAACGATGAGGATCATCAAATGACCCTGGAGCCCCCGCTGCTTCAATCATTAGCGTTTTATCACAGGGGCAATATTGTCTTTTCGCCCTTGTTCAATCCCCTCTTTTGCAAGCAATTGGATTATTCAAATGACTAGAATGCCCCTGCGACTGTGATAGACCTTTTTAACCCACAAGGGCATTTTAGTAATTTCATCTTTTCTCAATCGCCCTTTGACCTAGACCACTCGGGCGCGGACCAGTGACTGGGCCAAACTTGGTTGGCCCATGTCAGCGTGGGTCCAGCCACTGTGGCAACGTTTTCACATTTTAATTTTTCTATATGGCATTTTCATGACCTATGATTGGCTAAGATCATTTAATTCATAATAAATGAATCCTTGGTCAGAAAAATACGAATAAATAGTCGATGGAAAGGATTTTTAATGTAGAATACAAATTTCTTGTTTTTGACCCCTGATTTTTATTCCTTTTTTGAAGTTTGTTTTGAATACCTTTTAAGTATATAAGATGTTCTAAAATACATAATAAATGCATGTTAACCCCAGATTATGTAATAAAATATGTTTTATTATTCAGGAGCATATGGCTAATCTTTTGGGCTTGGTTTTGAACCCTAAATCGTGGTTTTGTAAAATTAGGGTTTTTCCTATGAATTATGTCTTTATATATATTAATACATGTGTAATTATGTAACTAGGAAATGTGGATGGATTGCAATCAACTTGGTGAATGTTATGGTAATTAAATAAAACAGGTATGTGAAACCTATTTTGTATGTGGCTCCTATGTATGTGGACCCTATTTATATAAGTGAATCCTATCAAAGATGAATGTGAATGTTTATTGTGCAAACAATCCTAATCTCTCAGTTGGGACTTTTCCAACCCCACAATTATTATTGTGCTAGCCTTGTTAACCTCCTACATGAATTTATTGTCTCTTTACTTATTTTATGCTTCTAATGCCATTGAAACTTGCTATATGTTGCCTCCTTTACTTGGAAATGCTTTAATCTTGTTGTTGTCTATGTTGGCTTATCCTTTTGAAATATTTGGAACATTGTATAATGTTGTTGCTTGTTGACTCTTTTACTTCTTGGAGCTCTTGGATATGGTTGTGACCTATGATGGTCTTTTTATTTATTTATTTGGGTTTTATTCCCAATGCTATGTTGCAATCTTGTTACTTTTCACTCTACTGCCAAGTGAATGTTATGCATAATATAGTTATTGGCCAATTGACAATGTAGTGTACATGAGTATGAACCACCCACAGGGCACTGGGGTTTTAGTCCCCCTTCGGGCACTGGGGTTTTAGTCCCGCTACCATTTTATATATTAGGCACTGGGGTTTTAGTCCCCCTGCCACTTTTTAGGCACTGGGGTTTTAGTCCCCCTGCCATTGGTGAGGTCCGGTAGGTGCCTCACCCTACATTGAGAGGACGTTGAGTCATAATTTATATTCATGCAATTGTAATATTTGTTGATATTTAAATGTGGCAGTTTTTCTAGAATCTTATTCACTCATTTTCTCTCACTTCTTGACATCCCTTAATGGATTACTATGCTTAACTTTATGATTGCCTTTATCCTTTTATTAACACATACCTTTTATCTCTCTCTTTCTGGATGACCCCAACCATCCAGGTTAGGATCAGAGTACGCATGGAAGCTTGGTGAACCTAAGGCTAAGGATAGGAGAAGAAGAAAAGGAACACATAGTATATGATCATAGTTGCTTTTATGTTTTAAGTTGTTTTGTTTGGAGACAATCTTGGCTTAGTCTAAGTCTTCCTCTACCTAGATCCTTGTTTTTGTATAAAGTTGTACTTCCTTTATGGAAATTTTGTAATGTACTCTTTATACATTTTGAATATAGTCAAGATTTTAATTTCCGCTGCTATCCAATTGATGATTTGTTTATCATGTTTAATAGTAGAGACTTGGTCTTTACAACATGGTATCAAAGCATCAAGGTGGTCGGATTTTTGACTAATTCAAAAGTGTCTCCCTAGCTTATATAGCTTCCCTTTAGTTAGTTTTTCACCTTAGAGTTGACCTAGCTTGAAAGTTAGATTTAGTATCCTAATAATAATTAATTAAAATAAAAGTTGTCAACTTTTTGGTGAAATGTCTATTGAGTAGCTATTAGAGCAAGAAGTTGAAAGTGATGGTGTATAGAAAGGGTCAGAGCTTAGGTGCTGGCAATATTTTCCTCCGCCCCACTAGCTTGGTCATGAGGTCTCCTGAGCTCATATGACCTGGCCTGGCCTGATCTGAAACGGACAACTCGAAATAGTCTACCCTTAGACATACTACCTTATTGTTGAGTAACCCTAGTAACTCTTATATGATGATTTGATTTATTTTCTCAAACAAAAATCATTTTGAAATCCCTAAGTATCTTATATGAGCCTTAGATTTCCATGTTTAAGGTTTAGTGAACCCTATCTTATACCTTGAGTTGGAAGATTGAGTTTAGTAAGACTTTTAATGTTGGGCTTTATACCCTTAAAATAGTTTGACTTAGTCAACCCTTTAAGTGGAAAGGTAGTGCTAGTACCCCATTTGGTTTTGCAAATCTGATTTCGAGGACGAAATCCCTCTTTAGGGGGATGGAATCCCAATTGAAAGCAAAATCAAATACCTTTAGAGTTAGAAACCCTATCCATGTGAATATATGTGCATAATAACTTATGTGAACAATAATTTACCAAACACATTATGATTGTAATTCATCTTGTTTGCTTATGAACAAATGGATAAGTCATATAATTCTCATGCTTGAACCTTAATATACTCTTGATGCACATAATCATTAATTATTCATATGTGAATATACATAGTTTTGATTAAGTCACCCTAAGGATGGATAAAGGGCTAATAAGTAATAATCATGTTGACCTAAACCCTAATGTGTAATCATCTAGCCTTGACAACATATATATATATATATATATATATATATATATATATATATATATATATATATATATATATATATATATATATATATATATATATATACCCTTAATGCCTTTCATGACACACTAGTGACATTAGGTATCATCATCACATAATATACCTTAATGCATGTAAATGGATTATAGACATTAAGTTATCAATATATATAAGGTATATCCCTAATGAACACCTCATCATAACTTGATATATTAATGGGTTACATCATATTCACTAAAATGCATATAATGACTCAAACATGATAATGAATAATTGGATTCACATAAATATTCATAAAATGCCTAATGTGAAGTAAAACATGTATAATTTATAATATGTAGAGTAATGGACGAAAATGATTAATGATGTCATTAAGATGGGTATAAAAAGATGGCATGAAAATGTGTAATATGAACATTATTTGGAATTATAACAGGCTTAATAACTTGTTGGATAATATTAACCTTTTCTACAAAATAATTTGTGATAATTCTACATGATAGTTTTAAGAGCATAATGGAAAATGAATTCATGTTATTAAGGTTTTTGACCTAATACATTAATTGATGTTGAAATGGCTTAGAAAACCCTAATTGTGCTTAAAACCCTTGATGAGGGAAATACACATGATATAATATGGAGATAAAAATGTTTTGAATAAAATGTGGCACAAGTAGTAGTATAATATATATGTTGCCTCTTCATGATGTAGATTATATTAATAAGGCAAAAATATTAGTTTAAGATTAATAAAAGACTATAGGTTTTGTGGAAACCTTAGTAACACCTGACTTATGTAGATTTTATGTGGTACCCTAGATTAAGGGTTATAACCTAGTGTTTAAGGTTGGGATGTTGCACACACACCCTCTCTTTCCTCTTGTTGTTATTTCGGGGATGAAATCCTCTTTAAGGGGTGTTGTGCTGTAACATACTGAAAATCAGGGTCTTCCCTGCAATTTACCCATTTTTGAGCTTTTCTTTGCTTTCTAGTCCATTTGGACCTTTTTCATAAATTTCCCTTCTTTTATATTCTTCTTGGACTCTTTGTGCAATTTAAGCACAATTCAAAGTGATAATCACCTTTTTCCCCCATTTATGATAATGGAGGGGTGTTTACACAAATAACCCAATTTAGGTGATAAGTGAGGTTAATAATGTAATTTGGTCATTAAGGATGGAAATAAGTAGATAATATTAGTTTGGAGTTTTTCGGATAAATATATTAATAATAATAAGCATTTGAATTAATTATGAGTATATTAACCTCTTTACTTTCTCTCTCCTCCAATTTAATGATAAATGTGTGAAAATATATTTAAAAGTTGATATTTTGCTCTTAATATTCATATATAACTATCACTTCGAATTTGACTCACTAATTGCATTAATATAGTTAATTCATAATAATTCACACCTTTTAATGTGTTAAAATACACCCTAATGGGCAATATATTAATTAAGGACCTTATTGGATATAATTACGAAATCTAATTATATAGAATTGTAATATTCGTCATTATGAACCTATGGTCCAAATTTGGTGGCTTTTGGAGTTCATTTGACCCTTCAAATCCATTTTATAAGTATTGAATATAGTATGACCTTTTTCTTAAATTGATTTCATTAATTTGATGCGTAACGCTATAGTTCCGGGTTATTTTCCTGTCACACGCCTGGTTCCACCTTGGACCCGCCATCCGGTGGTCAGGTTTTTTTCCCCGCTCGATCCAACGGATGCGAACCCTTCTTCTTCCCCCAACCGTCGAGCTCCCCGATATCTCTCTCTCTCCACGATTGCACCGTTCCAGTTGGTTTCTCTCCGGGTCACTTCGTCTCTTCACGATGAATCTTTGGAGAGTTCATTCGCCTCCTCTCGTGCCTTAAGGGGGAAACGCCCAACGTGCCTTCTCGTTCGTCTCCACCATGGGCACGTAGAGGGACCTTCACCCACTCCCGCGCCTATTCAAGTACTGGAAAACAACCCTCAGACCCCGACCTACCTTCTTCTTCCTCTAATTACACCTCTCTTTGCCCGAGGAGCCGCGACCGGCTTGGCTCTCCTCTCTGACGATGGCCATGGATGGACCAAGATAGACGACGCCTCCGATGAATTAAAGCCTAGGTAACGTTCATCGACCTTACTTCTCCATTTCCGCACACTCAGTTTATCCCGCGACGACCCTGGTTGTTCGGTCCTATAGGGCCGCCGATGACCTCCGCCGATGCCACTTTGGGTTTAGAGCTCCTGTGCACCTCCGCCCGCGGAAAGTAGTTCTTCCAGTTCACCATGGACCCATGAACGTGCCCACGACCTTAGTTTTTCTTTTGGAGAAGTTCTCGCCATGGTTTTTTCCCAATCGGCCTTCCCCTGTTCCACCTTCGGTGAAGCTAGTTTCCGCACACCTGAGCAGGATTTGCTCTTTCATTTGGTTCGATGAATTCACGGTGGCACTGGGATATTTCTCCCTCTCTCGGTCGAGCACTTTGCACACAGCAGCGAACAGGAGCCAAGGAGCTGAGCTCCAGGCTGTGTTGCTCCCAGCCATGGCCAGAAGAAGGAACGATGAGGATCATCAAATGATCCTGGAGCCCCCGCTACTTCAATCGTTAGCATTTTATCACAGGGGCAATATCGTCTTTTCTCCCTTGTTCAATCCCCTCTTTTGCAAGCAATCAGATTATTCAAATGACTAGAATGCCCCTGCGCCTGTGATAGACCTTTTTAACCCACAAGGGCATTTTAGTAATTTCATCTTTTCTCAATCGCCCTTTGACCTAGACCACTCGGGCGGGGACCAGTGATTGGGCCAAACCTGGTTGGCCCATGTTAGTGTGGGTCCAGCCACTGTGGCAACGTTTTTGCATTTTAATTTGTCTATGTGGCATTTTCCTGACCTATGATTGGCTGAGATCATTTAATTCATAATAAATGAATCCTTGGTCAGAAAAATACGAATAAATAGTCAATGGAAAGTATTTTTAATATAGAATCCGAATTTCTTGTTTTTGACCCCTGCTTTGTATTCCTTTTTCGAAGTTTGTTTTGAATACCTTTTAAGTATACAAAATGTTCTAAAAAACATAATAAATGCATGTTAACCCCAAATTATGTAATAAAATATGTTTTATTATTCAGGAGAATATGACTAGTCTTTTGGGCTTGGTTTTGAACCCTAAATCGTGGTTTTGTAAAATTAGGGTTTTTCCTATGAATTATGTCTTTATATATATTAATACATGTGTAATTATATAACTAGGAAATGTGGATGGATTGCAATCAACTTGGTGAATGTTATGGTAATTAAATAAAATAGGTATGTGAAACCTATTTTGTATGTGGCTCCTATGTATGTGGACCCTATTTATATAAGTGAATCCTATCAAAGATGAATGTGAATGTTTATTGTGCAAACAATCCTAATCTCTCAGTTGGGACTTTTCCAACCCCACAATTATTATTGTGCTAGCCTTGTTATCCTCCTACATGAATTTATTGGCTCTTTACTTATTTTATGCTTCTAATGCCATTGAAACTTGCTATGTGTTGCCTCCTTTACTTGGAAATGCTTTAATCTTGTTGTTTCCTATGTTGGCTTATCCTTTTGAAATATTTGGAACATTGTATAATGTTGTTTCTTGTTGACTCTTTTACTTCTTGGAGCTCTTGGATATGGTTGTGACCTATGATGGTCTTTTTATTTATTTATTTGGGTTTTATTCCCAATGCTATGTTGCAATCTTGTTACTTTTCACTCTACTTCCAAGTGGATGTTATGCTTGATATAGTTATTGGCCAATTGACAATGTAGTGTACATGAGTACGAACCACCCACAGGGCACTGGGGTTTTAGTCCCCCTGTCGGGCACTGGGGCTTTAGTCCCCCTGCCATTTTATATATTAGGCACTGGGGTTTTAGTCCCCCTGCCACTTTTTAGGCACTGGGGTTTTAGTCCCCCTGCCATTGGTGAGGTCCGGTAGGTGCCTCACCCTACATTGAGAGGATGTTGAGTCATAATTTATATTCATGCAATTGTAATATTTGTTGATATTTAAATGTGGCAGTTTTTCTAGAATCTTATTCACTCATTTGCTCTCACTTCTTGACATCCCTTAATGGATTACTATGCTTAACTTTATGATTGCCTTTATCCTTTTATTAACACATACCTTTTATCTCTCTCTTGCTGGATGACCCCAACCATCCATTTAGGATCAGAGTGCGCATGGAAGCTTGGTGAACCTAAGGCTAAGGATAGGAGAAGAAGAAAAGGAACACATACTATATGATCATAGTTGCTTTTATGTTTTAAGTTGTTTTGTTTGGAGACAATCTTGGGTTAGTCTAAGTCTTCCTCTACCTAGATCCTTGTTTTTGTATAAAGTTGTACTTCCTTTATGGAAATTTTGTAATGTACTCTTTATAAATTTTGAATATATTCAAGATTTTAATTTCCGCTGCTATCCAATTGATGATTTGTTTATCATGTTTAATAGTAGAGACTTGGTCTTTACATCCAACCCCTCCAAAATGACCGTGTTACCCAACACGACCGTGGTGTATGCTACCCACCACGACTGTGGCACTCCGCCACGGCCGTGGCCACCACCATCTCACCACTTCCTTCACCCCACGACCGTGTTCACCCCCCCACAGTCGTCCCCCACTACCCTCACCACGGACGTGGCACAGCCACCACGACCGTGGTGATCACCTACCCTATACAATTTTCCACGGTTTTTCCTATTTTACCCCCACCTAGCCCTAGCTCCTATATAAGCACTAGTTGCTTCTAGGGCTCGGGAGAGAGCACTTCCTAGCCGCAACCTAGTTGTTCCCTTGCATCCATTACTCCCATCCACCTACTTCCTTGCATTCAACCCCATTTCCACCCACTTTCTACTCATTTCCACCATAGAAACCTAGCTTCTCTAGGTTTCTATCCATCCATTCCACCATGTTCATGCACCCTTGGAGGAGGGAGGACATCTACAACAAGTTTGGAGGTGAAGAAGGAGGCTTCTACATCAAGCTTCATGGAGTCCCTACTTCTTCTACCCCGTTCTTTTCCTATTTTCTTGATTATGTCTAGCTAAGCCCCTTGTGGTGGGTTGTTTGGGATTAAAATGTTACTTTGATACCATGTTGGGGATAAATTCTTGTAATGAACTTAATTCATATCTATGATGATTACTTCTTGCTTCTATCTCTTTTCCTATCTTATTGCATGTGGTTTGTGCTTCTTGTATGAATTGCTTGTTTTGAGGTTTTTGATGACACTTCATTTCTAGGAGGAATTGGGGTGTATGTGGCAATCTTTGGAATGGCTCCTAGGTCCAATTAGTGGATCCCTAGCTAGCCCCCTTTGTTCCTACATACACATCCCTCCTCCTACAAATGAGTGTGAGATTTAAGTGGCTAGTGTAAGTGAGAGTGATGCAATTGCCTAGAGCCTTCTAAAGGCTAGAGTGGCTAGTGGAATGAGGTTAAACCCCCTCATCTCCACTCCCATCTCTACCCTCAACCCTCAATTGTCCACTATCACTTACCCTAGAAACCTAGATTTGGCTAATCTCACTAGAACTACACCTAACCCTAGTCTTCTACTAGTAGTATAGGGTATGTTCTAATGGCATTGCCCTTGTTGTTTGGTTTGGTAATCTAGATATGAATTGAGCACCATGCATGTTTAATGAACTCCCCCAACTAAAATCAAAGTGACATTCCTCAAATAGCCCACCCACCTTAATCACCTTGCTTAAAACCCTAATCGCTTAGTTTGCTTGTTAATGCTAGCTTAGTCCAATTGCTTTAGTCTAACTTAGTCAATTGCTTAGTTTTACTGTTCAGTGTTAACTTAGGCTCTTACTCTTGCTAGTGGTTAGTTTAGTTCTTATTTTCTTCTTGCCTTGCTACAGTAGTGTAGCCCTTCTTGCTCTTGCTTAGTTAGTTTGATAACTTAGTTTACTAATTTGCTTGCTCTTCCATAATTTAGTTTCCATCTTGCATTTCTTACTTTCTCTCTTAGCTTAATCAACCAACAACCAACCTTAAAACCCTGAAAACCTTACTCTCCGCAATAGGAACGTAGCTCACACCTTCTAACTCTAGAGCCCCCTCTTTTCCCTGTGGATCGACCCTATACTTGCCACCTTCCTATACTACGACACGACCCTGTGCTCTTGCAGGTGTAGTTGTTTTAGTAGACGTAGGTAGGTAGTTTAGGTTTATAAATTTTGAAAGCAAATTCCTATCACGTGTGTTCCGACCTCGTGGGGCGCATCTAGTCGGGTCAAATCGGCTAGTGTGTTGCACCTCTAGCGGAATCGCACCAGGTAGCCTGCGGGAGCTGACCCTGTGGCTGAGGCCACTTAAGCAAGAGACTGTGGTCCTGCTTGTATTGTACTCATGCACTGACCACGAGGCAGAGAGGTCGTGGAGTCCGGCTCTTCCATTGACCTTGTATGGCAGCGACTTGGGTTTCTTAACCGAAGGTTGGATTTGAGCGGTACGGCTCATTTCCTCAGGGCATAATAATACATAATCTATCCGAATAGTATTTACTGCTCAAGGCAAAACACGAAACATTGATTGAGGCCTTGCTTGTGTAGTTAATCTTGTTATACCTGCAGTTACTTATACTTTCCTTTTGATATGTGGTAAGATCTTATAAATCTTATTTGTCAATCATGTTCCATAAAAGAAATAATTTGGTATATACCTTCTGTACAACCTGGTAAGCTTGGTGGTATGAATAGTTTGTTCAAAAACTGCTCTTGTTATACTTCTTATCAGTTATCTACCATTGTTGCTTTATCTTCCTTTGGTTTTGTAGTTTCGGCGGGGAGTTATGTTTTTCACTGGGACTGTGTGTCTCACCCCGCTGGTTTACACCCTTTTTAGGTGTTCGAGCTAGGCGTGGTGGTGGTCGCGGAGTTGCGGTCGAGCAGCAAGACGAGCAGAAGGCAAGAGATGGACATGTTGCTCTTTTTGTGGTTTTGTAGTAGATTCTTAGAGTCATCCCTGTACTCTCAGGTCCTTGGAGGTGCTTTGACGTTGCTTCACGATGTATAGCTGTTGATGTTTGTATATCCTGCTGCTGGCCAGGTGTGGGCCGTTATGTATGTATAAACATGTGATGAACTCATGTGATGGTTAGACAGTTGTTCCTCTAAGCTGTGGACCCATATCAAGACCTGTAAATGTTTATATAACTTGTTTCCTTGCAGGATGAGGACCTAAATGTAATATTTTCTCAGTTTTTTCACTTTCCACAATCGGTTTTAATTAACCCGTGTTTTTGGTAATCTGTGGTTATAGTTATTTCCGCCCGTTTTTGCATAACACCCCACTTTCTGTGTGATAGTGGGATGTGTTGCCACACATATTCATCCTTGAGAAAATTAATATCTATAATGGATGTGTTACCTAACATTACAGGCCACAAAAGGAGAGAAACTACCAGACTACTGTGACCTTTGAGAATGTAGTAGAGAAGAGCCCTCTGGCTACACAGACACAATATAGCAACCAAATTATTGAGTAAAACTTATCAAACATGATGGTCAATTATCATAAGAGAAAATACTTAAAAAAAGATGGCAACCATCTTGTCAGGAGACTACAAAAATCAATATGAATTTAGCATTCAAGTGTGGTGCATTTTGGGGATTGGTTTAGCTATCTGAGAATTTAGAGGAAACCTTTAAGCAACATACTGTCAAAACCTACAATTTATAGTTGAAATTGAAGTTGCAAAGGCATTAGCTGCTAACAGAATAACGACATAAGCAACAAAGATGGGAGTGGAGAAGATTATACTCGAACAAGATTCATCCATACTAATCAAAGCTACAAACAAATCTGAAAAAATAAGGGCCGATATGTCACTCCTTGAAAAGAACATTAAGGAACTTCGTTCTTCTTTTATTTCTTTTACTCAGGTTCCATTTTCAGGAGTTTTATTTTATTGCACCCTTCCAAGCTGAGCTTGTTTTGTATGCAGTTAATGATATGGAACAGAAGTAAAGGAGTTTGAGCCTAACAAAATCTATCCTTACAGAAAATTCTAAATGAACTGTTCAAAGTGATAAAAAAATAAGATATACTAATATGATCCTTACCAAATCAGGGCACATATAATCCCAGCTAGCGGATCTTCAATTGTACCTTAGAAAAATCCATTTAGGAAAGGTCTATGAGTACATAATGTGGATAACCACTAAGTATACATCATACTCCAAACTCAAGTTAATTATTTTTTAGTAATTGATTCAGACCATAAACCTTTTCGTAAAACATACAACTCATAAGATATTAGTTTGTAGATGGATACAAAATATCCTATTACTCAAGTATAGTAATGTTGTTTCCTAGATTTAGAATATCATGTAGTCAAGGTGAATCACGTTTCATAATGTTTTTACTGGATTTCAAACTATAGAATTCCACCATGTAAATTGAAAATAAAATCTATGATCTTCCCATCTCTTTCATCTATATTTTCACATAAGGGAATGAGTTGCACAAATTTTGAGCTCATTGCAAATCAATAAAAATGTGATAGTCATACCTGAACGTAATGTGGTTACTGTAATATATTATACAAACAAAAACAAGTGTATTATACAAACCCATACTATAATATATTATACACACATGAATATTTTGTGTAACATAGGAAAGACACATGTTATCTTTCCTATGTTATTATCTATATAACATCACAAACTTCACCATCACTATGGGTTATCTTTCTTAGGTTTAGTGTATTCTTGATTCTAATCGTGGTCTCAAATATGGGGTCATTCCCAGTCCTGCTCCCTGTATCCATCAATGCTCATGAATGTTAAATCATCATTGAAAGGACTTTTATGTGAAGTGTGAGCAAGAGATATCCAGAACGAAAAAATATAATCATAAAGAAAACTTCAAAGTTACCTCATTTTTTTAAATTTTTTTATTTCACTCAGCTATGAGGAAGTTTGTTAACATCAGTATTCCTTGGACTAGGCATAGAAACCATAATGAAAAATACATCTGATGGAGGATTCACACAGAAGTAGGAGCCAATGTGAGATATGAGTTGTTGTTGGAACTTTGAGAGTCGATAAGCTGGTAAATAATGACTAGTTGCTTTTTCAACTTAAATAATAGTGGCCCTTCTATTTTTAGGATGTAATTTTGATTAATTTTCTATAAACACTGGTAGTAAACTGTTAAGTATACTTGTGAGAACTGATACTGTAAGATGAATATATCTTGACCAATACTGCCTTGACTACTCTCTCTCCTAAATTCATGAACTAATAATGATTGGAATGTATGGGGCGATGGGGTTTAATAGGTGTATATGACCAGATATCGTCTATGACACAATTCACCACTACTAGAAAAATAGGAACTCACTAAGTATAACTAAACTACATTTCCATTGGATGTCATTAGAAACAACTCTTCTTTACACGTTATAATAACTGTATAAAAAAATTAGTTGTTCATCTCACTCGATATTTTTCCATCCCACTTTACACACCCAAATCTCCCTCCAATTTTGTTCCCACAACCCCCCACCAAGATGCCTAGTCTCTATCTACCTTTACCACCCTCACTGGCTTCTCCTCCACAACAACCTTCATGCTCAACCAAGGATCTCATCGCTTCCTCTGTTCATACATAAAAATCTCTGTCATTTTCTTCTCCCCTATCTTTACTTCCCCCACTTACTCAACGTGCGCAATCCTCTTGACCTGCGGCACTTTGTCCTCCTCTATGTTTCCCTATTTTTGTGGAAATCCTAGCTAAGGCAGTGGCTATGTTGAAGGAGACCAAATGTGACTAAGTGTCAGGTTTGCAAGTAGAGCAGCTGTGACAGGAGATCAAGTTTTTGAAACTCCAATAGAGTAATCCAAGCATTTACAATGAACACACATGGGGGACAAACATGGGTTTGCCCATAAAGGTTAAGAAATAATTTCCCATGGTTCACTTTGTTATTTTGTTTTTAATTTGTTTTTCCTTTGAACTTCTTCCAATGACTATATAATATATTAATCGATAATTCACCTAAATTCAATAGACATCAATTTGTTTGTCTACATTTATGTTCGGGAAGTACACCATTTGATTCTTCCGGTCAAAATCCTTATGTTTGCAATCATTTTACTATTTCATCTATGTTTCTTTCATTTATTTATTTTTAACTTGTAATTCTAGTATCTCTACTCATGTATAGTGGGATACTGGATTGTGACACTATCATGCATGAGGTTAACATCAATACTTTAGATTCTTCTACTTGTTAGTGTTGAAATCCTCAATTTCCTTGTGTCATGTTTCCGTATTATTTTGCTCCATTTAATTTTTTATTCCTTCTACAATAGGGCTGCTTGATACTTACTTTTTAAGTTCACTCATGGATTTCTAGTGTAGCCTTACAGTTCGATATACTCCAGAGTCCCTAACTTGTTGAAAATTGTATGGTCATCATGTGTCAGTTTGCTTAGGAAGATGGGAAGAAGATGAAACATGCACATTTTTATCATCTGAATTTCATTTTACACAGTAGTAGTTAACTCACACTAGAGAATATGAGTGTTGCAGATACTACAAACCTTTCATATTGCCATTCTTGTTGCAGTAGGTATATAGGGCATTTTACGGGGTATGTTTTGGTCAATGTTGAATTGGAGGAAAACAACCAATTAATGATACTTAAATGTCCCCTTTCATGCTCAAAATGATTGTCATCCATCTATACTTATAGCCATGAAGTAATAGTATTGTGATATTTTGAAAGTATGTATACATGTTTTAGTTACACGTCTATATTAATTATTTCAATGACCAAGTTCACATATTTCATCCTATGTTTATAAACATGCTACTTCAATGCCCTGACGCAACATGTTTCACAGACCACACTTCTCTTGGGCATCCTATTGCAAATTGCTTATTAGTGTTGACCTTTGAAACACTTTTGAGTATTTGTGAAATGGAAATGTTCTAGAATGGAAATCCAAAAGTGGAAATTATCTTTAAGGAAGATAGAGATGTTTCCTATGTGATAGGAATAGAGATCTATAGAGATAGTTCTCAAAAACCTCTTGACTTGGAAAATAGAAAGCATACATTGGCAATCTGTACTGAAGGGTTCAGTATGCACAGATTCAGTGGGAGAAAACTTGTCCATGTTACATGGAGTTAGTATCCCAAGGCCAAGTGTCCAATTCTTATGAAGAATGGGAACACTAAGAATAGATGTGGATCTATCATGTATGTAATCATCCCATTATCTTGCATGGCAAGAACAAAATGCATTCTTCATCTTGTATGTATGACATGACAATATGATGTGCTCATCCTGATAACTCGTATGTGAGACATGACGAGTGGATGTCTGTCTACTTCCAGTAAGGGTTACTGGAATACCATGAGAACTTGAGAAGTACTAGTTCTATGGTGATAAGGAAGAGTTCAATGCAAAGAGTTACATTGATGTGAACTTTCGAAAGGACAAAAAATTAATCGCAAAATATATATAGGATATATAAAAGTGAAAGTTTGTTGATAATTGGTAGTGTTCCAATAAAACCATTGAAAGGGAAATGCCGAGTATCTATGTGTTGGAGAACAGCAGTGGATACTATATGGATCTGGAAGTTCATGAGATGAACTTATAGATATTCCGCTCATTGATGACAAGTATGGAATCCTTGATCATGCAATGTGGCTAAAGGTTAGCAAAGTAATAATGGATTGCATATTACGGCAACTCCATCTCATACGTGTGACGTACATCGAAGAGATGTGAGACATGCAATTTATACTGACTTTGGCAAGGTGTTTCCATAACTCACTATGTTTGCACTAGAGCACAATACCATGTGGGACATGTTTGAAGATCACTATGAATATGATTCAAGGGTGATTGGCTCACAATGCAAGTGGGAGTCTGTTGGTATGTATGCCCTTAGAGCTAATCATCGGATAATTGGTGGGATACATTAAGATTGATTTGATAAACATCAAAGGTAACCTTCCAATTCTTTCTGGTTTAGTCATATGAGATAGTGATAGAACAGATTTAATGTCTAGAGAATGACAGTAATCAATGTCGTATGCTTTCAGGTTGAGGACCTGAACGATGAGATCATACGGATGCTAAGAGTTTGTACATTCTTGTTATGTCCCTAGTCGGATGTCATTGTGGAAGGTAGATAGACAACAATGACACACAAGACTAGATTGTGGTGTTGGTTGATGACAAAATCTCATTAGTCATGATATAGAGATATCAAACCAAACACATAGGTACTTGTTAGAGAACAAGTGTATCGGACAGACCCACTGTGAGTTTGACACATGGAACCATGACATGGTAGTCACAGTTAGTAGTCACAGTGATGGTGGTGAGTGTGATTCTTTGACCTGAAATCACTACACTCAACACATGTCGTTGGGCACACTTTGACATCATCAAATGCAGTCCTCAAACATGGGTTGTTATAAAGGTGATGATTGGGTGGCTTTGACACATGTGGCTTTTGAGGGGTGAGTGATAGATATGGGATTTGTCTCTCCTGAGGGAGTTTGATATCCATGGCTACTTGATGAGTAGGATTGAGAATGGCATGCGCGCATGGGTGAATCAATATGTGATATTGATGTCATACATATCTCTTCCAATCTACTCTAAGATCAAGAAACTGAATGAACGTTGACAGGATGATTGTTCCATGCCTAGAGTTCATTCAGGATATCAGTGACAAAGGAATTATACACTCACTGTAACACCATTCACGGATTGTAGGATTGAAAGTTGTTCTCCAACTTTCTATTTCACTTGGGTAGCACTGATGTGTGACTAGGCACTACTCTTTGCTTGTGAAGTCATAAGTGTGATGGACTTTCATTGCCAACGTGAAATGGACCTGCAGGGTCACACACATAGGATTTAACCTGGAAGAGGAGTTTTGTCCACAAATAATGTTTAGATTGATTACTAAAGGAGTTTAGTAGTTCAATTAAACACTCAATTAATTGATAGCTCAGTATCATAATGTTCAAGGTGTTGGACTGATTGATTGGAGTATCGGATTGATTGAAACTGCAATTGACTGATTCCGCACAATCTGCACTCCCAACCGATCGGCTCATGTGATGAACTGATCAGCTGAGTTTGGGGAACCGATCGGCTCAGATGGTGAGTCGATCGACTGATGGACAGGGTGAAACAATTGCTTCAAATGTTGAAACGATCGGTTCAACTGGTCCAATCGAGCAAGTTGGGAAAGTAGGATTGGTGAGAAATTTCGTTTTCGTTTCACTTGCCCAATGTGATTGGAACAAGGATTGGTATTTGGTACCAAATAGAAACAAAAGAAGAAAAGTCATTTGGGAACTAACCAGGACCATGAACCGACCGGTTTAGAAGTTTTGACCATTTCATGGGTCCCAACCGATTAGTTGAGGTGTCAATCGACCGGCTCATGTCCCCAATCGACTGTTTCAGAAATGAAACGATCGGTTCAGGTTGTGCAGTTGGTGGTTTTTGTGGAAAATCTCCTCTACTCCTGCTTTAGTCCCAAATTTCCCGGGATAGAGAACCCTATCCCATGATCCTCCTATATATATAGGGGTATTGGGGGCTTCACAAAGTACAACTCAATGCAACCAGTTGCTCTATAAAGTTGTTGTTCTCTCTAGTTTTGGTAACCGTGAGAGCCCGAGCAAGTGCTACCCGATAAGGGAGGCACAACAAGGGAAAGACAACTACAGAAAGTGACTGGTGGTAGGAGAGCATGTCGGTGACTAGTATGCTGACAGGAGGGTGCGGCCCTTCCAATTCCTTGTGGGACAAGGAGATTGGAGTTCCAGGTGGTCCGTGTGGACTACTTCAGAGGCGGGAGATTTCTGCCGCTTGGAGGACAGCTGTCAATCTCGACAGTCCCGGTGAGACCAAGAGTCGTCAGTCCCGATGCGACCAGGAGCTGCACAGACACCGTCTTAGACCAGAGGTGAAGACCGCACAAGCCACGAGGTATTTTCGCCGAGCAAGCCTCGGGACAATGTATGATTCCACAAACCATCCTTTCCTATTGTATAGACATTGACGCGTTTCCTTGTTCTGGGTTTGGGGAGGAGAAAATTTTTGTTTTCGTTGCCTTCTCTGATTCCCCTAAAACCCTACAGAAGGTAAGGTTTATTTTTCAAATTACATTAGAAACTCATGCACTCATTAAGTTTTACCAGTCATGTTAGATATGATGCAAAGGTTATCCATGTTAATACCATATCATGATTATGCTTAGTGTTGGCTTATGAAATGTTATGATCATATCGTAAGTTGTGGTACATATATGTGAAACCTAAAGTTGGGTAGTACCTAAATATGACATGAAAATTTCTAGGAAAAAATTTCTATAAGGTGGGTAGGTTGTAACGGCCCTCAAAATTCAGTCCCGAAAATCCTTGGTATTTAATAAAAGTGAAACCCTAAATTGAAAGAATCCATTTTTCAAATCATGACTTAAGTAGAGACCATGCTTAATTTGCATTCCAAAATGAGCTAAATGTACCAAGTGGACCTTGAACTGAATCATTTACATCAATACTTAGCCATATTAATGTCATGTATAATGCACAAAAGCCAAACCCTAATTATGCAATGGTGACTAGTTGGTATTGAACGATAGTTGGACCCATATACATGTATAATGTGTCCCACTAATTGGTATATCAGTAGATAATAGAATAATAGAGTTTCCCTTGGATTTTGCTAATAAAATTTCTTTTCAATGATTATTAATGTGTTGATTACCCTAAGTAGATAATAATATAAAACACATGTTTACCTAACTCATATCTAAAATCTAATTCTATAATCGAATTCCTCATGGTTGAATTAGCTTGTCTACCAAATTTCGTTGAATTTGGATAATCCTAGATGCCCCAAATGATATTAGGAAGTAAGTGGGAGATAATGATGATTTATGATAAATCCTTTAATAATGTATAGATAATTATCCTAGTTTTATCCCAAATTTTGAGATATTTGACCTTGCTCGGCCTATCACATGCTTCCTAAGATGATCGAGCTCTTTGTGAGCCATTGGATAACGATCAGAGGGTAGGGAATTCATCCCCTACCTCGTGCAAAGTCCACGCGGGGAAGGGAACAGAACCCCGACCCTGGTGGCCTGCGATAAACCAATCCTCTCTCAACGGTTTCCCGTTATCTTGACTGTGGGCTCTGATCTCCAAACCACGAATTAATCCCGATTTAATCATGTGCGGAAGCAATCGGTAAACAGCGGAAGACAAAAATCACGGGAAATTAAAACTTTTCGAGACAAGAGCCTGAAACCACAAACCTTTTCCATAGAAAAAGGATTTAACTGTTTACATCACTGACAATTACTTCTTGAGTAATTATATACAACATGATACCAAAACTCTCAAGAATTCATACTCCAAAACACTCCAGGACCTGAGAGTACAGAGGACACATAGGACTTGACTCTAACTACACCATGAAGCAGACTAGATCTCCACCTGAGATATTTACTGCTCCTGATGCTGCTGTTGCTGGGATTGTTCACCGGAGTTCTTGTTCCTTCGTCTTCGACGACCACCTAAAAAAGTAGAAGTCTACGGGGTGAGACAATTATACATAATTGCCCCCAGCGAGAGTTATAACTCTCCACTAGGCTTTATAAGCAAAGCAAGGAATAACTAAAGCAATAAGAGCCTTCAAGATATTCACTGGCAGTTCTGATGATAAGCAAGAGTTCAATCAATATTAAAATATGAGAACATCTATGCTATTCAAGGTAACATCAATCAAATAACTCGTAATTAACTCTAACAGATATACTACGCTGTTGTTTATGTTTTTCAAACATTATTATGCCCTGTGGAGATGAGGCATACCACTCATACTCCAACTGATCGCTAAGAAGTCACATCAGTATCATACATAGGTCATTAAGAGAGCCGGATTCTTATGACCTCATCTTCCTCAGTCAGTTAGAGGATTGATTGTTTGACATCTGGCGGGATGTCTTTATAATAGCTCACCAGGGTACTGTGGTCCTTCGCTATTTTTAGAGTTACAGTGGCATTCTGTACTCTCTTCACTATCGGAAGATTTCTTGATTATCTTTCACCGATACGGTATTTGTGTCTTTAAGGGAGTGTAGATATACATCTCACCTTTAGGACTTTATGGTGGGGTCTGATGGACTACTAGAATCTACATCATCCTCTCACCTTTTCTTTTATAGTGAAGGTATGACGGACTACAAGAATCTACATCAAATACCTACACTAGGATGTAAGGTTCTACACATCCATGTACCCCACATACTCAAAAGTATGTGATCCAGGAGTTCCCTGAGGAAAACCTGTTTCACCATCATTTAGACTCTGACAATGATGGATCTATGATCAGGGCTCTACATTTCACTTGATTAGTTAGGTACATTCAGTATTCATATCATCGTACAAAAACATTAGCATCACAGCTATATATGAGAATACTAAAATGTAGCAGGCCTAACTCATTTCAATTACCAGTTCTCAATTATCTCATCACAAGTCATCTGTCAAGCATGACCTTGATGGTGTTTATGGCTCTTACAGCCCATAAATCACAAAAGATGTCACTTAGCAGTGCATCAAGATGATTCACTATTCATAAAGCTTAAGACATGCTTTCAATGAATATAACATGGTATTTCATACCTGGGTATGACCATTATCTCATAATAACCTGCATAGTTAGTTCAACAGATAATAGTAAACAGTTCAACAATTTAGGGTTTACTATTCATCTTTCAAGTCATCACCCTAAAATTAGGGTTTACTATTCACACCATGGTGAATGGTACTCATTACATCATCATGTAAGAGAAACATCATCATTAAGACTCTTAATTAAGATTAAGATCCATTAGATATCATATTTAGGGTTTCCATGACCTCACATAGGTGGGTCATTCCCTAATCATGCACACTCATGTGTATTTGAAGTATCTCACTTGAGTTTCCACCTTAAAAAGGGTACTTTCTCTCTCTAGGATACTTTCTCTCTCTTGGAATACTTTCTCTCTCCTCTCACTAGTAGATGGTGATGACACCACTCTAGATTAGGTTGGGTTAAGTCCTCATTGACTTACATAAGCCAAAACATCATCATCATGTGATTAGGGTTTGATTAGAACAAGGTTTTACCTCTTTAGACCCCTCAAGGGTATTTTGGTAATTTGCCTCATGATCACCATCATGGGTCAACTCACTAATCACTTAGTCCCTTAATGACCTAGGTTACCATTAGGGTTTAGATTAGATCACCATTGAACTAATTACACCATCAATTGATTAAGTACAAACCACCATGTACACCTTCAAACGGTTTCAACCTTCAAACGGTTTCAACCACCAAACGGTCTTGAAACCGTTTGGTCTCAAACGGTCTTGAGACCGTTTGCTCCAAACGGTCTTGAGACCGTTTGGATGTGTTGACCGTTTGGAAGAGTTGACCTTCCAAACCGTTTGGAGCTCAATCGGTTTGAAACCGTTTGATCAAATCAACTTGAGATCGATTGGACCAAACGACCCTGAGATCGTTTGAGCCCAAACGGTCTTGAGACCGTTTGGATCCAAACGGTCTTGAGACCGTTTGGGCTCAAACGGTCTTGAGACCGTTTGGATCCAAACGGTCTTGAGACCGTTTGGTCCAAATGGGCTCAAACCGTTTGGACCTCCAAAGTGGTTCAAAAGTTACAATTGGTCATGGATATGTATGTTGAACCCCTCAATTAACCAAATCCATGATAATCACTTATAAATTGAGTTAATTAGGATGAACCTTAATCACTTGGACACCAAGTTGACCCTCAATTGAAAGCCAATTAGGGTTGAATCCTTCTCAATTAGGGTTTCAAATCGGATGGTCATCAATATTCAACAATGTGAATCAATTCAAGGTTGAACCTATCAATTGACCTCCAATTGGGCTCAAACTTGGACCAAACGGTCTTGAGGTCGTTTGGATATCCTCCAAACGGTCTTGAGACCGTTTGCCCAAAGTTTGACCAAAAACCAAGTCGTTTGGACTAGGGTTGAACTCCAATTAGGTCTAAAATCAGTATTTGTATCAATTCATCAACTTATTGCGATTGGACCTTCAAACCATTAGATTATCTCAACCCTAGACCTCCAAACGGTCTTGGGTTGTGCCCAAACGGTCTTGAGACCGTTTGGATGAGTTTCAAACGGTCTTGAGACCGTTTGCCCATCCATCCTTTGGACTCTAGTGAAAATTCATCAAGGTTTGATCTATAGAGTTGATCATCACATCAATACTTAATTGCAATATGGTTTGGTGCCTTTGGACCTTCAATTGATAAACTATACTTGACCCCAGACCTCCAAACGGTCTTGGGGTGACCCCCAAACGGTCTTGAGACCGTTTGGGTGATTCCCAAACGGTCTTGAAACCGTTTGGGCTAATCAACCCAAAATCTCAACTTAACTCATTGGAATTTCAGCACTGTTTTCAATTAGGGTTTGCCTAATTGAATAGCCTTCAACTCATGATTCCTTGGGAGTTAATCCCTAAAATTCGGTGAGTCATTATATCACATCATTAGGAACAGTAATCCCAAACGGTCAACGCTTGGTCAACGCACTCAAACGGTCTTGAGACCGTTTGCCCAAAAAGTTCAATTAAATCAGATTGAAAATCAGCACTTAATCCAATTAGGTTTCCCTAATTGATTAGGCTTCAACTCATGATTCCTTTGGAGTTAATCCCTCAAATTCGGAGGGTTATTAATAAACATAATTATGAACAGGAATAACAAACGGTCAACGCTTGGTCAACCATCTCAAACGGTCTTGAAACCGTTTTCTCAACCAGGTCAAGTTAATCAGGTTGAAAATCAGCACATAATTCAATTGGTTTTGCTAATTGATTTGCTCATAACTCACGATTCTTTTGGAGTTAACCTCTCAAATTTTGTGGGTGATTAACCTACATAATTATGAACAAGATTCCCAAACGGTCTTTGCTTGGTCAACGGGACCAAACGGTCTTGAAGACCGTTTGCCCTCAACCGACCCTGAAACCGTTTGCCCACCAAACGGTTTGAAACCGTTTTGAGCAATAGGTGGAGGTCGTTTGATAAAGTGAAAAACCGTGGATAAGCATAGAAATTAACGCCCTTATCTTCTACCTTGAGAACAGTAGCAGTTCTTCACGATTTTGCTTGCAAGGATGCAAGGAAAGATAGGGAAGAAGAAGAACTAGCAACTATATGCATAGAAAAGGATGTATAATCAAGCATGAAGTTTAGAGTTATAAAACCCGCCTAAAGGTTGATCTTAGAGCTCCAAGCCTTCAAGCTCCAAGCTTTAATGGCGTCCTTGAGCTTCCACAACTTGGTCAGAGGTGAATTCTCCAAGGAAACGTTGCTTTGGTCGGCTAGAACAAGAAGACTAAGTAAGCTAACCATAAAACCAACCTTAGAAGGTGAATTCCTCCAAGAATTTGAGCTTAGAAGGTGGGGTTCTCTTACCTAGAACAGGTTGGTCGTCCCCCCTGAGCTCCAGAGCTGTCCTTGGTCGTTTGAGAAAGAAAGGAAGAGAAGTGAAGGAAAGAAAATTCGTTCACTTAATTACAAGGGAAAAGGGCTTATATACTTTAGCCTCTTTTACACCCTAAGGACCTCTCAAGATTGGAAATCACATCTAGGTCCCTCCTTGCTCAAGGGCACGACCAAACCTACCTATCCTTATGCAAATCTCATGAACTCTCAAGATCTAAGGGTAAAGGAATCCAACCTTCAACTAGGGTACACTCATGAAAGGGTTTTAGGCCCATTTTTGGTGATTTCTATCACAAAGATCATTTTTCCCACCTGATTATTAAATGATGTATCCCTTTCATCATTTCTACTCTAAATGATGACAAGAGTCATAAAAGATGTTCTAGATGGTGAAAATTACAAGTTGGACCCCTCAATTTGGGTAAATTGCACTTTACCCCAAATTAGGGTTTCTAAGCATGGGAATTGCTTCCACAGCTGCACCTTGGTGCTCAAGCTTGGGAAATCCCTCAAACTTTACCATAACCATTCTCATGATGTTTCAACATCAAAGGAACATCTTATCTTGTGAATTTTGCAAGTTCAACCCTTAAACTGGGTAATTTGCACATAGGTCCCTGCATACAACACAATGCTACAACTTTATACAAAAAGGAGCAAAATTGAAAGTAAATGTTCCTGAGGAACTTAATTACATGCCAGGGAGTGTTCACAAGTATATTAATTACATATTTAGGCAAAACTTCCAGGGTTAGGTCATAACCCAGGTCAGGGGTGTTACAAATTCTTTACCCCTTCAAAAGGATTTCGTCCCCGAAATCGATAAAGCATATTATAAGAAAAGAGCAGGATATTTTCTTCTCATTTCACCTTCTAGTTCCCAGGTGGCTTCTTCAACACCACGATGGTTCCAGAGGACTTTTACAAGGCTTATATCCTTCTTCTTTAACTTTTTAGTTCTGTTATCGAGGATTGACACTGGTCCCTCCTCATACGTTATATCTTCATTCAATTCTACCTCCATAGGTTGTAGAACTGACTCGGTATCTGGATGACATTTCCTCAGCATGGAAATGTGAAACACAGGGTGCAGCTTCTGCAACTCTAGAGGTAACTCTAGTCTATAGGCCAGCTTTCCAACTTTTTCAACAATTGGATAAGGTCCCAAAAATCTAGGAGCTAACTTTCCTTTCTTCCCAAAACGAAGGACTCCTTTCCAAGGTGAGACCTTGAGATACACTCTGTCTCCATCCTGGAATTCTAGGGGTCTACGACGTTTATCGGCATATGATTTCTGTCTATCTTGTGCAGTCTTAAGCTGTTGTTGTATAACTTTAATCTTTTCTGTAGTTTGCTGCACAAGATCAGGGCCTAATAACTGGTGCTCACCAGTTTAATACCAACACAAGGGTGATCTACAACGTCTGCCATATAAGGCTTCATATGGTGCCATATCAATGCTATGTTGATAGCTATTGTTATAGGCAAACTCTATCAAGCTTAGATGTAGATCCCAACTCCCGGTAAACTGGAGAACACATGCTCTCAACAGATCTTCTAAGGTCTGTATAGTCCTTTCTGACTGTCCATCAGTTTGAGGATGAAAGGCTGTACTAAACCTTAACTTGGTGCCTAGGGCTCTGTGTAACTGTTCCCAAAAGCGACTTGTAAACTGGGGACCTCTGTCAGAAACTATAGTGACAGGAACTCCGTGCAAACGCACTATCTCTTGGACATATATCTGGGATAACCTTTCAGCAGTATAGGTTGTTTTGACAGGTAAGAAATGCGCTATCTTTGTCAACCTATCAACAACTACCCAAATGGAATCATGTCCTTTGTTTGTCCTGGGTAGGCCAACAACAAAGTCCATGGTTACATGGTCCCACTTCCACTGTGGTATGGGTAAGGGTTGCATTGTCCCTGCAGGTTTCTGGTGTTCAGCCTTGACCTGCTGACACACAGGACACCTCAGAACAAACTCAGCTACATCTTTCTTCATCCCAGGCCACCAATACATATCTTTCAAGTTTCGATACATCTTGGTGCTCCCTGGATGCATAGCATACATCGAAGAATGAGCTTCTTCCAGGACTAACTTCCTCAGGTTGTCCACATCTGGCACTATCATCCTTCCATGATAGCATGCCACCTGGTCATCTGACTCATGAAAACCTTCTCGCTTCTCATTTCCAAACTCAAATCTAATCTGCTGTACAGAAACATCTACTTGTTGTGCCTCCTTTATCTGCTCTCTTAAGGTAGGTTTAATCTGCATCTCAGCTAACAGACCAGCTAACAATGATACCTTCAACTGCACATTGTCATGCCTTAAAGAGATAAGCATATCTCTTCTAGAGCATACTAAGGAACTTAGTTGTGCCCTATCCATGGTTGATGTTGCTGATTTCCTACTCAAGGCATCTGCAACCACATTGGCCTTGCCCGGATGGTAATCAATCGTACAATCATAATCCTTGATTAACTCCATCCAGCGACGTTGCCTCATATTAAGCTCATGCTGAGTGAAGATGTACTTAAGGTTCTTGTGGTCTGTGAAAATCTGGAAAGTTTCTCCGTAGAGATAATGTCTCCAGATTTTCAAAGCATGGACCACAGCAGCTAACTCCAGATCGTGTGTCGGATAATTCTCTTCGTGTTTCTTAAGCTGTCGGGAAGCAAAAGAAATCACTTGGTTATCCTGCATCAACACACATCCAAGTCCATTCTTGGAGGCATCACAAAAGATTATATATTCCTTTCCTTGCTCAGGTAACACAAGCACAGGTGCACTTGTCAACCTCTCCTTCAACAGCTGAAAAGACTGTTGACACTTATCACTCCAAGCAAAAGGAACATCCTTCCGGGTTAACTTGGTCAAAGGTAAGGCTATAGAACTGAAATTTTTAATAAACCTTCGATAATAACCAGCTAACCCCAAGAAACTTCTAATCTCCGTCGGTGTCTTCGGTTGTTCCCACTGCAGAACAGACTCTATCTTTGCAGGGTCAACACGAATTCCCGAGGCAGATACCACATGTCCAAGGAAGGATACTTCAGATAACCAAAACTCACACTTGCTAAACTTAGCGTATAGCTTATGCTCTCTTAGCAAGGTCAAAGTCTGGCGAAGGTGTTGCTCATGCTGCTGAGCATCCTTACTATAAATCAGTATGTCATCTATGAAGACGACAACACACTGATCAAGGAAAGGTCGAAAGACTCTATTCATGAGTTCCATGAATGCAACCGGTGCATTGGTTAGTCCAAACGACATGACCGTGAACTCATAGTGACCATATCTTGTCCTAAAGGCAGACTTAGATATGTCACTGTCCTTAATGCGGAGTTGATGATATCCAGACCTTAAGTCTATCTTAGAAAAGACTGTTGCACCACGCAACTGGTCGAAAAGATCATCAATCCTTGGCAAAGGATATTTATTCTTTATCGTTACTTTATTGAGTTGTCTATAATCAATGCACAACCGCATCGATCCATCTTTCTTTTTAACAAACAAAACCGGAGCACCCCAAGGTGAGGTACTCGGTCGGATGAAACCCTTCTCAAGTAACTCTTGAAGCTGTTTCTTGAGTTCTGCCATCTCAGCAGGCGCCATCCTATACGGAGTCTGGGCTATGGGTTTCGTATCTGGGACCAAATTGATCTCAAAATCAATTTCCCGGGGTGGTGGTATACCAGGAAGTTCTTCGGGAAACACATCCTCGAATTCCCTGACTATCGGAACTTCAGCAGGGTTGGAACTCTCCTTGGTAACATCTACCACATGGGCTAAGAATGCGTAGCATCCTTGCCTCATCAACTTATCAGCAACCATAGCTGATACAAGACAGGTGGGCAGAATCTTTCTTTCACCTTGAAAGATCCATGTGTTGCTTTCATCAGCAAACACTGCCAGCTTGGATTCACAATCCAAGACAACTCGATACTTTTCCAAGTTATCCATCCCTAGGATTATATCAAATCCTTGCATATCAAGCGGTATGAGATCCACTTGAATGCGATGCTTAGAAAAGAAAAGTACGCAAGGAGAGCATACTTCTTGCAGAACAGCAGACCCACTCAACGGAGTCTCCAACAACAACTTATCTGCCCTATGACTAGTTGTCATATTGCAGTTACGAATCACTCTTCGAGTGATGAAAGAGTGCGTAGCACCCGGGTCAATCAGAACAGATACTACACAAGATTTAGACATATCAGAATATAAAAGTTCCATCTGACCTGTCACCACTTGTGGATTGACCACTGCTTCTGGTGGGTTCATAGCATAGAACCTTGTTGTAGCCTGCTGTTGAGGTGGTGCTGATGATCCAGCTTGAGACGCTTGTCCACGTCCTCGAGCTGCTCCTTGATGTTGTCTATTCTGAGATCCCTGTCGATTCTGTCTCGGGGTTTGTTGTGTCACACCGACAGCCCTAGAACGACAATCCTTCATCAAGTGTCCCACCTTACCACAGTTGTAGCAACTCTTTTCCTGTTGTTGTGGTCTGGGTGGTCCAGTAACTGACACAGATGCAGAACTGTGCGTCCCTTGAAGCGGTTGACTTCGTCCTCTACCTCTGCTTGGTGTCCATTGAGTTTGAAAACTCGATCTGGGTGGCGGAGGGTTAGGTGCAGAGAATCTAGGTTTCTTGGAATCCCTAGATGAAGAACCCTGGAACTGTGGATATCTTTTATGGGTTTGTCTTTTCTCAACTACAGATCTCTCTATCCTTCGGACTGACTCAACGAAGGTAGAGAATCTCTCTCGGTTCTCTAAGGCAGACACTGGGGTAGACATGTCAGCATTCAACCCCTTCTCAAACCTTCTGATTCTTTCTTCTTCTGTGGCAGCCATGTGCGGACAAAATCGCAACAGCTCCATGAACTTAGCTTCGTACTCGCTAATGTTCATAATACCCTATCTCAGTCTCTCAAATTGAGAGATCTTCTCGTCTAGGAAGGTCTTGGGAAAATATCGATTGATAAATTCCCGACGAAACTCTTCCCATGAGAACTCTACCCCAGGTCTCTTCTGCTCTTCCATGTTCCACCAGTGACCAGCACTTCCTTTGAGAAGATAGACAGCATGTCTAACCTTCTCAGCTTCAGGGATGTTGAGGATCCTAAAAGCCTTCTCCAGCTCTGTCAACCACAGATCAGCATCTGCGGGGTCAGTAGTCCCATGGTACTCGGTAGCTCCGACACGACGTAGTCGCTCGAACGTCTTCCCGATACCTTGCCCCTCAGGCTGGGCAGGTACCCTAGGTGCAGGCATAGGCAACCTGTCGGTTATGTGTGTCATGGCAGTCATAAACTGCCCAAACATTGTCTGGACTGCTGGGTTACCCATGTCATCTGGATCAAACTGGGGTGGCTCTCTAGGTTGTTCTGGTACAGGCTGTTCCAATCCTGGTACTCCTGCACCACGTTGAGGTGCACTAGCACTACTTTCTTCCACATTCTCATCATGTGGCTCTGACATCTTAAGTATCTTCTTCTCCTGAGGAGTAGAAGATTCTATTAGATAAGGAAGGAATACTAAAGATAGACTCGACTTCCTAAGTCCTATGCCTCTGTAGACTGGAATGAACCTGGCTCTGATACCACTTAATTGTGGGCTCCGATCTCCAAACCACGAATTAATCCCGATTTAATCATGTGCGGAAGCAATCGGTAAACAGCGGAAGACAAAAATCACGGGAAATTAAAACTTTTCGAGACAAGAGCCTGAAACCACAAACCTTTTCCATAGAAAAAGGATTTAACTGTTTACATCACTGACAATTACTTCTTGAGTAATTATATACAACATGATACCAAAACTCTCAAGAATTCATACTCCAAAACACTCCAGGACCTGAGAGTACAGAGGACACATAGGACTTGACTCTAACTACACCATGAAGCAGACTAGATCTCCACCTGAGATATTTACTGCTCCTGATGCTGCTGTTGCTGGGATTGTTCACCGGAGTTCTTGTTCCTTCGTCTTCGACGACCACCTAAAAAAGTAGAAGTCTTCGGGGTGAGACAATTATACATAATTGCCCCAGCGAGAGTTATAACTCTCCACTAGGCTTTATAAGCAAAGCAAGGAATAACTAAAGCAATAAGAGCCTTCAAGATATTCACTGGCAGTTCTGATGATAAGCAAGAGTTCAATCAATATTAAAATATGAGAACATCTATGCTATTCAAGGTAACATCAATCAAATAACTCGTAATTAACTCTAACAGATATACTACGCTGTTGTTTATGTTTTTCAAACATTATTATGCCCTGTGGAGATGAGGCATACCACTCATACTCCAACTGATCGCTAAGAAGTCACATCAGTATCATACATAGGTCATTAAGAGAGCCGGATTCTTATGACCTCATCTTCCTCAGTCAGTTAGAGGATTGATTGTTTGACATCTGGCGGGATGTCTTTATAATAGCTCACCAGGGTACTCTGGTCCTTCGCTATTTTTAGAGTTACAGTGGCATTCTGTACTCTCTTCACTATCGGAAGATTTCTTGATTATCTTTCACCGATACGGTATTTGTGTCTTTAAGGGAGTGTAGATATACATCTCACCTTTAGGACTTTATGGTGGGGTCTGATGGACTACTAGAATCTACATCATCCTCTCACCTTTTCTTTTATAGTGAAGGTATGACGGACTACAAGAATCTACATCAAATACCTACACTAGGATGTAAGGTTCTACACATCCATGTACCCCACATACTCAAAAGTATGTGATCCAGGAGTTCCCTGAGGAAAACCTGTTTCACCATCATTTAGACTCTGACAATGATGGATCTATGATCAGGGCTCTACATTTCACTTGATTAGTTAGGTACATTCAGTATTCATATCATCGTACAAAAACATTAGCATCACAGCTATATATGAGAATACTAAAATGTAGCAGGCCTAACTCATTTCAATTACCAGTTCTCAATTATCTCATCACAAGTCATCTGTCAAGCATGACCTTGATGGTGTTTATGGCTCTTACATCCCATAAATCACAAAAGATGTCACTTAGCAGTGCATCAAGATGATTCACTATTCATAAAGCTTAAGACATGCTTTCAATGAATATAACATGGTATTTCATACCTGGGTATGACCATTATCTCATAATAACCTGCATAGTTAGTTCAACAGATAATAGTAAACAGTTCAACAATTTAGGGTTTACTATTCATCTTTCAAGTCATCACCCTAAAATTAGGGTTTACTATTCACACCATGGTGAATGGTACTCATTACATCATCATGTAAGAGAAACATCATCATTAAGACTCTTAATTAAGATTAAGATCCATTAGATATCATATTTAGGGTTTCCATGACCTCACATAGGTGGGTCATTCCCTAATCATGCACACTCATGTGTATTTGAAGTATCTCACTTGAGTTTCCACCTTAAAAAGGGTACTTTCTCTCTCTAGGATACTTTCTCTCTCTTGGAATACTTTCTCTCTCCTCTCACTAGTAGATGGTGATGACACCACTCTAGATTAGGTTGGGTTAAGTCCTCATTGACTTACATAAGCCAAAACATCATCATCATGTGATTAGGGTTTGATTAGAACAAGGTTTTACCTCTTTAGACCCCTCAAGGGTATTTTGGTAATTTGCCTCATGATCACCATCATGGGTCAACTCACTAATCACTTAGTCCCTTAATGACCTAGGTTACCATTAGGGTTTAGATTAGATCACCATTGAACTAATTACACCATCAATTGATTAAGTACAAACCACCATGTACACCTTCAAACGGTTTCAACCTTCAAACGGTTTCAACCACCAAACGGTCTTGAAACCGTTTGGTCTCAAACGGTCTTGAGACCGTTTGCTCCAAACGGTCTTGAGACCGTTTGGATGTGTTGACCGTTTGGAAGAGTTGACCTTCCAAACCGTTTGGAGCTCAATCGGTTTGAAACCGTTTGATCAAATCAACTTGAGATCGATTGGACCAAACGACCCTGAGATCGTTTGAGCCCAAACGGTCTTGAGACCGTTTGGATCCAAACGGTCTTGAGACCGTTTGGCCTCAAACGGTCTTGAGACCGTTTGGTCCAAATGGGCTCAAACCGTTTGGACCTCCAAAGTGGTTCAAAAGTTACAATTGGTCATGGATATGTATGTTGAACCCCTCAATTAACCAAATCCATGATAATCACTTATAAATTGAGTTAATTAGGATGAACCTTAATCACTTGGACACCAAGTTGACCCTCAATTGAAAGCCAATTAGGGTTGAATCCTTCTCAATTAGGGTTTCAAATCGGATGGTCATCAATATTCAACAATGTGAATCAATTCAAGGTTGAACCTATCAATTGACCTCCAATTGGGCTCAAACTTGGACCAAACGGTCTTGAGGTCGTTTGGATATCCTCCAAACGGTCTTGAGACCGTTTGCCCAAAGTTTGACCAAAAACCAAGTCATTTGGACTAGGGTTGAACTCCAATTAGGTCTAAAATCAGTATTTGTATCAATTCATCAACTTATTGCGATTGGACCTTCAAACCATTAGATTATCTCAACCCTAGACCTCCAAACGGTCTTGGGTTGTGCCCAAACGGTCTTGAGACCGTTTGGATGAGTTTCAAACGGTCTTGAGACCGTTTGCCCATCCATCCTTTGGACTCTAGTGAAAATTCATCAAGGTTTGATCTATAGAGTTGATCATCACATCAATACTTAATTGCAATATGGTTTGGTGCCTTTGGACCTTCAATTGATAAACTATACTTGACCCCAGACCTCCAAACGGTCTTGGGGTGACCCCCAAACGGTCTTGAGACCGTTTGGGTGATTCCCAAACGGTCTTGAAACCGTTTGGGCTAATCAACCCAAAATCTCAACTTAACTCATTGGAATTTCAGCACTGTTTTCAATTAGGGTTTGCCTAATTGAATAGCCTTCAACTCATGATTCCTTGGGAGTTAATCCCTAAAATTCGGTGAGTCATTATATCACATCATTAGGAACAGTAATCCCAAACGGTCAACGCTTGGTCAACGCACTCAAACGGTCTTGAGACCGTTTGCCCAAAAAGTTCAATTAAATCAGATTGAAAATCAGCACTTAATCCAATTAGGTTTCCCTAATTGATTAGGCTTCAACTCATGATTCCTTTGGAGTTAATCCCTCAAATTCGGAGGGTTATTAATAAACATAATTATGAACAGGAATAACAAACGGTCAACGCTTGGTCAACCATCTCAAACGGTCTTGAAACCGTTTTCTCAACCAGGTCAAGTTAATCAGGTTGAAAATCAGCACATAATTCAATTGGTTTTGCTAATTGATTTGCTCATAACTCACGATTCTTTTGGAGTTAACCTCTCAAATTTTGTGGGTGATTAACCTACATAATTATGAACAAGATTCCCAAACGGTCTTTGCTTGGTCAACGGGACCAAACGGTCTTGAAGACCGTTTGCCCTCAACCGACCCTGAAACCGTTTGCCCACCAAACGGTTTGAAACCGTTTTGAGCAATAGGTGGAGGTCGTTTGATAAAGTGAAAAACCGTGGATAAGCATAGAAATTAACGCCCTTATCTTCTACCTTGAGAACAGTAGCAGTTCTTCACGATTTTGCTTGCAAGGATGCAAGGAAAGATAGGGAAGAAGAAGAACTAGCAACTATATGCATAGAAAAGGATGTATAATCAAGCATGAAGTTTAGAGTTATAAAACCCGCCTAAAGGTTGATCTTAGAGCTCCAAGCCTTCAAGCTCCAAGCTTTAATGGCGTCCTTGAGCTTCCACAACTTGGTCAGAGGTGAATTCTCCAAGGAAACGTTGCTTTGGTCGGCTAGAACAAGAAGACTAAGTAAGCTAACCATAAAACCAACCTTAGAAGGTGAATTCCTCCAAGAATTTGAGCTTAGAAGGTGGGGTTCTCTTACCTAGAACAGGTTGGTCGTCCCCCCTGAGCTCCAGAGCTGTCCTTGGTCGTTTGAGAAAGAAAGGAAGAGAAGTGAAGGAAAGAAAATTCGTTCACTTAATTACAAGGGAAAAGGGCTTATATACTTTAGCCTCTTTTACACCCTAAGGACCTCTCAAGATTGGAAATCACATCTAGGTCCCTCCTTGCTCAAGGGCACGACCAAACCTACCTATCCTTATGCAAATCTCATGAACTCTCAAGATCTAAGGGTAAAGGAATCCAACCTTCAACTAGGGTACACTCATGAAAGGGGTTTAGGCCCATTTTTGGTGATTTCTATCACAAAGATCATTTTTCCCACCTGATTATTAAATGATGTATCCCTTTCATCATTTCTACTCTAAATGATGACAAGAGTCATAAAAGATGTTCTAGATGGTGAAAATTACAAGTTGGACCCCTCAATTTGGGTAAATTGCACTTTACCCCAAATTAGGGTTTCTAAGCATGGGAATTGCTTCCACAGCTGCACCTTGGTGCTCAAGCTTGGGAAATCCCTCAAACTTTACCATAACCATTCTCATGATGTTTCAACATCAAAGGAACATCTTATCTTGTGAATTTTGCAAGTTCAACCCTTAAACTGGGTAATTTGCACATAGGTCCCTGCATACAACACAATGCTACAACTTTATACAAAAAGGAGCAAAATTGAAAGTAAATGTTCCTGAGGAACTTAATTACATGCCAGGGAGTGTTCACAAGTATATTAATTACATATTTAGGCAAAACTTCCAGGGTTAGGTCATAACCCAGGTCAGGGGTGTTACATTGACGCCAATGAAACCAAGAGATCACTGCGAGCTCATTAAGCCCTAAGTTGACCCCTATAAGTGACTATAGCAAAAATGCCTATATCACCTTCCTAACTAGTTGACGATGCCACCCCCCAGGCCACGAGGGTCGATCAGACCGAGAGAAAGTGATCCATAAAGCAAGGACAACCCCTGATAGGCCCTTCTCTTCCATCAATTTCATCAGAGTCGTCACAAGCTAGCACCACCGTCTGGATCTGCCTCACTAACGCTGGTGAGCTTAGGTGAGCAGCTCAGTTCCTTGCAGTTTGATTCATCCTTTAGTAAGAATCATCGGTCCCCTTTCTATCAGTTTCTAATGCCATTACATAACATGATTCATCCTAGTGATGTACCCATGAAACCTTCTTCTGACCATTGGAGTTTGTTTGCATGTTAGGCTTCTCATCCATGTTTAGGCCACTGAAACACCTCCATTACCTTTGACATACCAGCCCAAAGCTTTTTCCACCCTCATTCATTCTGCTCTACCATTGTTTGATCGGAACCCATTTTCAAGTTGGGTCCCCTGCTCTGTCCATGGCGGCTTGCCATTCTCAGGCCTCCAGCAACCTCACCATATGTTCTTGGGATTTCTGAGACCGAAAAGACTTGAGGAATGATCTCCAGTTGCTACCTACTTAATTTATGGTATGTAGCCTCGAGTTTGGTCTGAGCTCATAAGCTATAGTGACACCATCGACTCCATGGCCAGCAGAGAAGAAACCAAATGCTAAAATTACCCTCACACCCTTACGATGTCAATATCAGTGTCACACTACCATGGGTAATTCTATTATTCCACCTGATCATTTTGATATCAATCACATATTCCTGTTAATGAACATTTGATTGTTGTGCCCTGTCACAAGTCCTAAATTAGGCACATCATGCGAGGGCAAAGTTGTCTTTCAAACCTTGATTTCCAGATTTTCTCAAAAATGTCTTAAATGATTTTCCTCACCTCTAATTAGTGAGAATATATCTAATCTTTACAAATTCATCGATAATAATCTATAGCTCAGATGGGGACAATCTATATATGGTTTTTTATTTTTTCGAGATCTATCGCATGGTCCTAGTTTCAGACCCAAAATCCCGACCTAATTTCCAAATTTAATTAGAGAATCATACAACTATGTTAAGAAAATTTAATTAATTAATAATTATGTTATTTATAGGATATTAGGATTGATCAGGACTTCATCTACTATTAGTATACCTCCTCAAGATCAAGCGAGTGGATCATGCACACTGAGCATAATTCTAGGGTTATGGGTTTCATTATTTATTTATTTGGTTATGATTGCTCAATAAAGTGCAACTATGCTATTATTTAATTTATGCTTATGAAAACTATGCAAATGATATGAGTTTACATTTCTACTGGTTTGATGAATATGCTTTCATTTAGAACACTATGAATCACTACCATGTTAATTGATCAAAAAAATCATGATAACTATGTTTAAGTATAATAATTCATGTTATGTTGATATAGTTCTCTCAATCATGTTATGTGAGCCTTAATTGGCCTTATGAGCTCTGTGGGAGCATTATGTGAGCCTTGATTGGCCTTATGTGAGTCTTAAATGGCCTTATGAGCACAATGGGCACAAATTAGGAGAGCAATTATATCAACTCAAGTAAAAACCCCTCTTATTATGAAATCATGTTAAGTTAATTGTGTTCCTATATAATCATTTCAATTGTAAACTATTATTCTTATATAACTTCTCAGTGCCACTCACATAGTTTTATGTTGCCTTGCATGGGTTGGGGACGAGATGTCCGCAAACGAGGATGAGAAGAAGTAGACTTCAGGGACGTCAGCTCAAGCTCAAGAATAGTTCATGAATCCTACTTGGTGGGGTGCCATTTTAGATAGTTGTCTTTTCTTTTAGTTATGTTATGTTGGAGTTTCATTCTTTGAACTCTTTTATGTTGAACTTAGAGTCTTTTGTTTTTGGTATGTAATAAGGCACTATGGTGGATATTCCTTTTATTCTATGGATTTTTCTTGGTCAATGATATCATTTCACGATTTGTCATGATCTCCATTATGTGAAAATGCTTCCTCTATGGTTTTTTTATTATTAGAAGGGAGGTCATGACAGTTTCCAATTGACTTGTCACTCCAACCAATGAATTCAATACTTGAATCTATCAATTCAGAGTCCATTTAGTCAATTTTGAGCCTCAGTTGTTTAATTGAATCACTAAACATTTGTAGTAATCAAGTTAAACATCATTTATGAATAAAATACTATTCAAAGTGTATCCTCTGTGTGACCCTATAGGTCCCAAATTACGTTGGCAATGAATGTCCATAACCAACTTATGACATCTCAAGCAATGAGTGGTATCTAGTAAAACATCATTGATACCAAGTAGTTTGGAAAGTTGGAGACCAACTTCAACCTACAATCTGTGATCAATGTTATCAGAATTGTATCCTTCCTTTGTCTCTGATATCCGAATTGAACTCAAAGAATGGAATTGTCATCCTCTTCAATATTCAATTTATATTCCTTGAACTAAAGTAGATTGTCTGAGATTCATGTGAGTTCACATATCACATATTGAATCACATGAGTATGTCCATGCATTTCTTAGTCTCACTTATCAAGAGGCCTGGATATCAATCTTATGTAGGATGGATAAATCCCATGTACATCACCTTTATGGAAACCCTTTATGGAAACCCTTATTCAAGGTCACATTGGATACAATCTAAATACAAATAATGACATGTGATGAGTGTAGTGAATTCAGGTCTAAGAACCACCAATCATGATTATCCCTATGAGAGATGATTCTGACTACCATTACACAGTATCCATGCATCACTCTCAAGGTGGGTATGTCTTTTACATTGTTCTCTAACATATACTTGTGTGTTTTACTTGATATAAAATATTATGACTAATTAGACTCTATCATCAATCAACACACACTCTAGCCTTTTGTATTATTTTCGTATATTTTTCTTCCATAGTAATATTTGACTAGGGACTTAACAATTAATGTATGTACTCTTATAATACATATTATCTCATCATTTAGGTCATCAAATTGAAGACATATGTCATCGAGTAACATCATTATTTAGACATCTACTATGTCAATGTCATCATCTCATGATTGAGACAAACATAATAGAGGAATCACCTTTATTATTATCAAATCATGTATCTAATGCCATATTCCAATCATCATATGATTGGTTCTCTGAGCATACATACCAATAGACTCCAACTTGTACTTAGAGCCAATCACCCACACATCTTATTCCAACTGATCTTAACATGTCCATCATGTTTCTAATGTGCAAGCACTTTTATAGCGGGTTAGCAACATTTACTTCTAGTATGTGTTTTGCAAGTTTCACATCTATGACACATTGTATGAGATGGAAGTGCAGTAGTATGCTATCAGAGATTCCTTGCATATCCAGTAGCTCCATTGTTGTCACAATATTTCTACTGTGTCATCAATGGTTGGAACCTCCCATAAGATAATTGATGTGAATTATATATCCATACAAAATCTTTTGTTGTCCTCAAAACAACAAGGTACTCGGCTTGAATTGTATAATTTAAAAAACTCTCTCTACCTCATAACTTTTCTAGATTACAATTCTCATTTTCAGTTCAAACATAAATTTATATTGCAATCATTAATTTTATTTGTCATTTTGGAAGCTTGCATCGGTGTAACACCTTACACCCAACTCTTTCTTTTTACCATAACCAAGGAACTAATCCTATTAGTGCTTCTCAAGTACTTAAGTATGTTCCTGTGGAATTCTAGTTTCCTGCATTTGGATCTATCAGATATCCACTCATTATGTCCAATACATATGAGATAACAAAATTAGTACATAACATCACATACATGATAGATCAAATTGTGAATGCATATGCCATCTCACTTTTGTCTTCCATTCTTCACAAGAACTGGTATACTGGGCTCTTGAGACACTAACTCCATGGAACATGGACAAATTTTCTCTCATTGAGCCATGCATTCTCAACCCTTCAACATCTTGCCAATGTATGTGCTCTTTCTTAGGTAGATAAGCTTCCCAGATCTATCTCTATAGGTCTCAATTTTCTATTACATAGGATGCTTTGCCTAAATCCTTCATGGAAAGGTACTTTCTTTGTCATGTTTTAATATATGCAATATAAGGATTTTATTCCCCATCATTATGTGGAATATAAATATGCTCCCACTAAAACTTTTGTAATCACATATTTCATCTTCATTCTGACTAATGTCAAACTCTTTGACTATTTTGTTAAATTGAAGATTCCAAATCTGAGATTTTTGTTTCAATCTAAAGATTGACCTTTGTAGCTTATAGATTTTATTTGCATTACATGGATTTATAAAATCTTTAGGCTTTTTTATGTACGCATCATGTGCAATATTCCAGTTAAGGAATGTGGTTGTAACATCCATTTTGCCAAATCTTATAGTCATAACAAGCTGCAATGGCAAGAATCATCCTAATGGATTTAACCATAACAACTAGTGAAAGGATTATATCATGTTAAACACCTTGAACTTGCTTGAAACTCTTTGTAACCAACCTATGCTTCCATGTTGGTCTTATCCCTGAAGATCTAATTGGACCTTATGGGTATAATCACTTTCAAGTGGATCAACCAAGGTCATACCTTGTTGGTATACATGGACTCCATATTGCATTAAATGGATTCAATCCATTTATCAAACTATGGCCCCTCAATAGAATCCAGATAGGTTGTCGACTCATCATATTTGACCAACTTACCTCCTTATTGAGTTATAAGATATCACAATATTTCAAGCTCAAGGCATGTTCTACTAGATTTATGAGGTTTTGTTTTACATAAGAAATCTTGAGATTCCACAACAATTTGTGATTCTCATTGTTTAGGTTCAGTGATTTCTTATTTGTCTCAAACATTTTTATTTCTATTTTTCTCCCACTGGTTCCTTTGGAATGTAATTCCCTTTAGGAATACATCTATATTGGCAACATACAATTTTGTTATAGGATAGGAATATAAAGGTAGTATTTAACAAAATAACATTTATGTTACTCGTGGACAAAGTTTTCCAAGAAAATATTTTCTTCCAGAAGCTTTCAATCCTAATCCTTATAAAACACATATCGAGACACTTCCCCAACCATATCTCATATGGTGTCTTTTGAACCATTTTAGATGGTACATTGTTTTAGTTGAGCTATGTGCCCAAAATGAAATTGGAAGATCAACTAGATTTATTTGTGATCACACAATGACTTAACAGGGCGTGATTATGTATTTCTAACATATTAATATGTTTTATGTGGAGTTTATTATGATACACTATCACGATCTCTCCAAAAGGTCCAAAATGAAAACCAACTACTAGTGGCCTTTCGCACCACTTTTCTAGAGTCTTCCACACAATTATCACAAGTATATTACTTATTAACTATTATATTTTCCCTTTTTTGTAAAATTGGATTTCCTTTCTTCCTTTTTCTTTTTTATACATTACTGGACTTATAAAAATAGTAGAAACCACGAAATACATAACAAAGGGAAATTTGCAAAAGAAAATCATACTTATAAAACAAAACACACCATATTTCCAATATGTCCTTTTTATTGAAAAAATATTTTCAACTAAGTAAAATAAAAGTGAAACCAAGTTATAAAAAATCAAGTCTACTTCAAGCTAGCTTTGAGTAGCATAATTGTTAGGAAAAAGTAGTAAAGTTCTAAAAGATTAATCATCACTATCAAGGAAATCACATTAATTTTCTTTTAAGAAAATTTAATTCAAAGGGATTCAAAACCACATTGCATATCTCTTTTAGGGCCTACTTAATTGTTGTAGATTATATCTCATATTTTTAAGGGATGTTTGTCAACAAACATGACCACATAGAATTTAATATTAAGTACATGATAACATTTCTCATTATCCTTTATTTCATTTACATCTGATTATGGATTAATCTCTAATGATTTGGCCCTACCATCATCCCAATGATTGCACCCATATCATTGCGTTCAAGGAAAAATTTTCATGGAATCAATTCTACCTCTATTCTTATATCCAAAATACATCATATCATGTCATATTTTATGTCACACTTATTCAATTATTTGTAGTTATAGGAATATAAGAGAACAAAGTATAAATATTAATCTGAGAAGGTTCAATATTCCATTAGGTGGAAACTATTAATTGAGGTTTCCCTCAATTACTTAAAGTTTGTGTTTGATTTGTAAACACCCCAAAACATCATTGTTTTCTTTATTATCATGATCCATAATGAGGAATTCTGATGTAAGTATTTTACTTCCACATTCACTTATAACTTAGTATAAGCATATAAACATTGATAAGATATGTACTTCCATCTTTGAATTGTAAACATCATGATAAGGTTCAAATAACCATTTAAGCCATATCAATGTCAAGTTCACAAAGCGATTTCACACTAACTTTTACATATTGAACAAGGTATTAGGGTATGCTACAATGAGGGTTATGTGTAGAAAAATGTAGGAGTCAAATAATATAAGGTTCATGACATCCTTCAAAGTAACCATTTATTGAACAAAATGTCATTTTCGTCCATAGATGGGTTCAACATTAATTAAGCATTTATTTTTACCACTAGACGTATATATGTTCATGTTAGTCATGCAACACAATATAATGTTTCATGATCAAACTCCAAAGTCTGAGCAAGTTATTGCAAAAATAAGATTAAGCACATACATGTCATTTTAAGGTCTAGATGAGCTACTTCTAGGTATTTGACATATCTTAAATAAAAGTTCAACAACATAAAAATTGTAGAAACATGTTATATGCACTCTAGTGGATCATCCATACTAGAAGTAAAGATCATGTAATTTGTTTTCCATCATTATGGTATCCCAAAAGCCATAAATGAGTCTTTTTTAGGACATAATCACATATATTTCGAATTTTCAACCTTAAGGCCACAAAAAGACACTTACTAACATTATGAATCAATTTTATAACATAGAGGGAAGCATTGAGTTTTGATATCATCCCATAAGGGTAAAAATAAATCTAAATAATCACACATTTAAGCATATAGGGAAAGACCTATGAATATAAGGTGAGATTTTAGCATTTCTGTATTATTTAGGCTATGCATGCATGATTAAATCATAGACAGAGTAAGTAACCCTCCTAAAAAGTATATAGCAAGGATGCTCATCTTCCAGGTCATGTGGATCAGCCTTCAAACAACACCATCAACCTCCCAAAGCTCCATCGAGGTTCCATCTAGCTAGATCTACTCTCACCTTGGTCAAATAGAGCGAAAGGCAAGATTTTTAGTTCTGCAAAGATACAATAGGAGATTAGAAAGAAGTACAATCTAGAAAGAAAAAAAGAGAGAAAAGATATGATATATCAATGTTTAAGACTAGATTTGAAGCTATCAAAACTTTTAGATGTCTTGTGGAAGCTTGATGGTCAACATGTAAAGTTATGCATAGACATACAAGAACATACAAGCTACTTTCTCAAGATCACGAGATTCCACGGAAGATGAACTCAAAATCCGTCCCAACAAAATAACAAACTCAACACCACAACTCATGAACATCCCTCCAAAGGCCACAAAGAAACTCTTTTATGAAATATCTAGGGAAAACTTTAGCAAAAAGAAGAAAAGAGGTAGCTTTATATGTTATGAGTAAAATTGATGCGATGATTTGAGTCGCATTTATAGACCTGTTTGATACGTGTTTTATGCTTTTATTAGTCATTTTTATGGTTAATATTGCATAATTCATCCACTTTGGTCTTTGCTACTATTTTATGTCAAATCCCCTTTATTTCATTGCTTTGAGCATTAATTGTCAAAATATTATTATTTGTGTGAATTTATGTGGTTTTGAGTTTGAATTTTAGGGAAAACAAGTATATGCTTCCGTCGATACCATCGACCGGACCACAGGTTGCCAGCCACGAGTATTAGCACAGAGTCGATACTATCGACAGGGATGTCGATGGTATTGAGCTACCATCAGGTTGCTGGCGAGAAAGTAGTCGATAGTATCGACACCAAGTCGATACCATCGACGCATGGAGGCTACAGCGACGCATAACGCCAAAACTGACGCCTTAGAGTGTCGATACCATCGACTCGTGTTGATGGTATCGACACCGTCAGATATGTGTTTTCTTTGGGAAGATCTTAATCGGATGGCCGTGGTTAATTAGCGACCTAATGAGGGAGACATACCTAATGACGGTCGCCCGGACATGAGGGGGGATCTCATTAGCCATTACACGAGTACCGGGGAGCAGTAGAGAGGAGAACGGAGGCCAGAAGCTCATACCAGTTGATTCGGACACCGAAGAAGACGGATTCCACCACTGGAAGGCGGGAGAGAACGTGTTCTACGCGGAGGATCAACTGGTTCTTCTCCGTTCAGGGGTTTCACCTCTCAATTCACATTTTCATATGATTTCCCCTATCTCTACCATGTACTTGCTTGAGATGAACATGCGGGGCTAATCCCCTTTGTCTTTAGGACCGGGAGTAGCCTGGGGATTCATTGTATGACAATTTTATAATAGTAATTCATATTTTATCTCCGAAATCTGTGGTATGATTTTGTTTTCTCAATATATTGTTATGCTTGATCACCATAATAATAAACTAATGCCTTTAATCACTTTGAAAAAAGGATTAACGGCTAAAAAGAGACAAAATTCACATTAATCGACAAATCCCTTGAACAAGGTGGTGTAAAATTAATGGTGGATACTGAGAGATCGTGCATAATGCACCTAGTTTAGGGTATAGGTTACTACGACGGTGGAACCGACCTAGACATAGGTAGTGAATTGCACCACGGAAGTGGGCAATTCTGTTTTCAGGCCACTACCCGGATAGAGAGATAAAATTGAGTAACTATATTGAATTTATTACAATGAAAACCCGCGATGAAACTGCAACCCTAAAGATTCCCTTTTGAATTGATTAAACCAACATTTAATCGATTGCTAATTTTGTTTTGTTTTTATTTTTCTTTTAATTTTAACAACAACTCTCAACTTGTTAATCGGCTTAGCTGATCGCGAGTAGTTAGTAGGAGTCCCCGACGATTGCACGTATCCCTGAGTTCGACTCGGGCCTCATAAAGGCCTGTACTACTCGACGCGTTCACTTGTGTTTCTACGCACGGTAAATTTGCGTCAAGTTTTTGGTGCCGTTGCCGGGGATACGGCAATTTGTTGGCACTTCGAGTGCTGTGAGCGGCCACTCTAGGCCACCTTTTATTTTTTTTTTTATTCAAAAAAATTCATAATCTATTTTCTGAGTATTTGCAATCTTCAGGCATAGTACTAAGTTAAATTTTCTATTTTCAGGTATTGTGCATGGTGCAGACGCGTAGTACTGACTACGCAGGTCGCACAACAGAGGTTCCACTTACGGGACAAAAAGATGAGGACGGTTATAATCAGGACCATCTTGAGGATACAGATTCAGAATCCGAACAAGAAGAGCAACCACAGACCATATGGGAGAAGATAAAGGCTTCTTCCGCATCCACTTCAAAAGGGCCTATAAAAAAGCAAGCAATCAACATACCTACATATAAGATTGATCCAGCTTTGATAAATCTGGTGAAGTCCAATGCTTTTCATGGGCTCAAGAATGAGGACCCCGTCGTGCACATAAGTCAGTTTGTTGAGAACTATGACATGGTTAAAATCGACAGGTTTCCACAGGATGCACTTTATCTTAAGCTTTTCTCGAGTTCATTGGCAGGAGCCACGCGAGAATGGCTACACAATTTAGATGATGAGTTTGTGGAGTCCTGGGACTATATGGTGGAGGTTTTCTTTGAGAGGTTCTTTCCTCCTGAGAAGACCAACGACATGATCAGGAAGATCCATAACTTTACCCAACAGGCAGGTGAGACATATTCTGAGACCTGGGAGAGGTTTCAGGTCATGCTGAGATGGTTCCCGCATCACGGGTTGGATAAAGAAACGTAGGTAAAGATCTTCTATTTTGATCTCTTCGAGCACGATAGGAGCAACCTTGATTTAGCTGGGTCAGGATTCTTTTTGAACAACACAGACACCAGGTGTTGGGAGATATTAAAGAACATGGCTAGGAAACAATCATGGGGCGAAAGAGGCGCCGTGGAGCAGGTCTGAGCAGTAGGAGAATCTAAGGCAATAAAAGAACTGAATGAGAAGATGGATCTTCTCACAAAGAAATTGCTTGCAAAGGAGGATACTGAATCTGACGACGAGGCTCAAGTGAAATTTATGAGGCAGCAACCAGGTTACAGGAACAATGACTACGCATGGAGAAAAGACAAGAAGTTCTCATGGAAGGATCCAAACAATTTTCTGCAGGATCCGGATGCCAAACCCCAGCCAGTAGCAGAGGATAAGAGCACAGAGCTTCTCAATCAGGTGATAAAGCAAAATCAAGAACTAATGACTACGTTCTGCCAGCAAATTAAACACCAAGGGGAGTTTATGAATCAGTTTGGGCAAACACTGCAGAGCCATGGGGTGCAAATGAGGACCATTGAGACATCTATGGCACAGATGGCAGCAGAGATAGCCAGTTTGAAGAAACTGGCACATCCAGGTTTTCCGGGAAACACCAATGTTACAGGGGAAACCAGCAGGCAAATGTCATCTTTCTAAGAAGCGGCAAGAAATTGTTAAATCCAAGGGCCGAGGAGACAAGCACACCACAAGCTAAAGTAGAAGGTGACGCCAATGAGGAGCAGCCCGCACTGGTCACAGATCCAGTCAATGACACAGTTGTGGATTCTACTGAAGACCCGATTGCAGAGGAGGAAGGACCTCAGAAAAAGACACCCTATGTGCCACCGCATCAAACGGCACAAGTGGTCCCGATCCCATATCCAAACAGTGCTAAGGCAAGGAAGGTAGATGCGCAATTTAAGAAGTTCTTAGACAGTTTCAAGAAGCTTTCAGTCAATATCCCTCTATTGGAAGCCATTGAGCAAATCCCGTCTTACGGGAAATTTCTAAAGGACATCATTACTAAGAAGAGGAAAATTCCAGATGCAGGGGTTGTCGTGCTCAAAGAGCAAGTGAGTGCCTTCATCATGGGCACTTTGCCGCCAAAGAGGCAAGATCCAGGCTGTTTTAACATTTCTTATTATATTGGAAAAGTCAAATTTGGTGAGGCATTATGTGACTCAGGGGAAAGCATCAACTTGATGCCCCTTTCTACATTAAAAAAGCTGGGATTGAAGGAGTCACGGCCAAGCAACATGACTATTCAATTGGCAGACAATTCAGTGGTAAAGCCATATGGAATCTATGAAGATGTGTTAGTGAAAGTGGACAGATTTGTTTTTCCAGCCGATTTTGTAGTCATGGAGATGCAGGATGAACATGGCAACGAGCTATTACTTGGATGTCCTTTCCAAGCTACAGCCGACATGATTTTAGAGATGGGGAGAGGTCGTTTGACCTTGGGTATAGCCGAGGACTGATTTGAGATGGTCATGCCCTCTAGTACTATGTCGTCTAAAGCAAAGGAACAATGTCGTGTGGTAAAACATCTGGATAATAATAGTTCACTCTATCTTGGGAAGCCATTTCTGGACATGGTTCATGTGATGAGCAAAGTGGACAATGGAACTTTAGCTGTGGACATCATGGAACAAACCAAGGTAGTATCTCTGTGTAAAGTTGTAGGGTTCCCTAATGATGAGGATGAGGACATTCCGCCTTCTACGGAAGATGATGTTATTGCAATTTCTATTTTTGATGCATATCCTGAATTACCATTGGAGGCTTGCTTGGTAAATATTACACATGATTGGATGCAGAGTAAATCACTCAAGGAGTGCGCCAAAATGCTTCAGATGCTTCCATGCTTCTATGTGAGGCATTATGAAGATTTAGGTGAACTTCCCCCGCCGCTTCAATCATCTCTGATCAGCCCGCCGCAGTTAGAATTAAAGTTGATGCCACCGCATCTCAAATATGTCTTTCTAGCTGAGGAAGACAAGTTACCTGTGATCATTTCTGCTTATTTGAGTGCGGATGAAGAGGAACAATTATTGATAGTGCTGAAAAACCATCGGGAGCTTTTGGGTGGTCAGTTGAAGATATCAAGGGGATTTCCCCTACATTATGTCAGCATAAGATTCGGCTCGAGGAGGGAGCCAAGCCCGTGATCCAACCTCAACGACGTCTCAATCCAAGCATGATGGAGGTTGTGAAGAAGGAGGTTATTAAAATTATTGTTGCAGGTATCATTTACACAATATCAGACTCGACATGGGTGAGTCCCACACAGGTAGTCCCTAAAAACGGGGGAATCACTATCACCCAAAATATTTTAAATGAACCTGTCACCACCCGATTGGTAACCGTGTGGTGAGTTTGTATTGATTACCGCCGTCTGAATGCCGCTACGCTAAAGGATCATTTTCCTTTACCTTTTATCGATCAAATTCTAGAGCGTCTTTCCGGCCGATCGCACTTCTATTTTCTTGACGGTTACTCGGGGTACAACCAGATTTCAATTGATCCTTTGGACCAAGAAAAATCTACTTTCACTTGTCCCTATGGGACTTTCGCGTATCATCGAATGCCTTTTGGTTTATGCAATGCACCTGCGACGTTTCAGCGTTGTATGCTCGCTATCTTTTCTGACATGGTAGAATGTTGTCTTGAGGTATTTATGGATGACTTTTCAGTGTATGGTGCATCGTTTGACGAATGTCTCTATAATCTGGACAAAGTTTTACAGCGCTGCGAGGACACACATTTGGTCCCCAACTGGGAAAAATGTCACATGATGGTGACTGAGGGGATAGTGCTAGGATACAAGGTGTCTAGCAAAGGTTTATAGGTGGATCTGGTAAAAATTGAAGTTATTTCCAAGTTACCCCCACCAAATTCTGTTAAAGGGGTAAGGGGTTTCTTGGGACATGCCGGATTTTATCGTCGGTTTATAAAAGATTTTTCAAAAATCGCGAAACCTCTATCCGAACTGCTTGAGAAAGACGATGTATTTGATTTCAATGACAAATGTCTACATGCGTTCGACGTGTTGAAGGAGAAACTGATTTCTGCGCCGGTTGTTCAAACGCCGGATTGGACTAAATCGTTCGAACTCATGTGTGACGCTTCTGATTTTGCGGTAGGAGCCGTGTTGGGGCAGCGGGTGGATAATAAACCCGCCGTGATTTCCTACGCTTCAAAGACTTTGAATGACGCCCAAGTAAATTATACAACTACTGAAAAAGAATTACTCGCCGTTGTTTTTGCTTTTGAAAAATTTCGGCAATATTTAGTTGGATCTAAAGTAGTCGTATGGACTGATCATGCCGCAATTAAATATTTAATGGAGAAAAAAGATGCAAAACCTAGATTAATTAGGTGGATTTTTCTCTTACAAGAATTTGACATCGAAATCAAGGATAAAGCTGGGATTGAAAATGTTGTGGCGGATCATCAGTCTAGGTTAGAGAGGGTGGATGAAAAAGATTTACATATACCCATAACCGAGACATTTCCGGATGAACAGATTTTGAAAGTTAATTCTAAAGACTCTTAATTCGCTGAGATTGTGAATTATTTGGCTTGCGGGATCATCCTGGAAGATTGGTCATATCAAGAGAAGAAAAGATTTTTCCATTCTTTATGATATTATTTTTGGGATGACCCGATTCTTCTTAAGCAATGCAGGGATGGTATCTTACGCAGATGTGTGCCTGAGGTGGAGTATGAGAGCGTTCTCTGTCATTGCCACACACTACCTACGGGAGGACACCATGCGAACTCTCGTACGGCATCTAAAGTTCTAGAGAGTGGCTTTTATTGGCCAACCTTGTTCCGAGACGCCTACGAGTTTGTAAGGCAATGTGATTCCTGCCAACGAGCAGGTAATATTTCAAAGAGACAGGAGATGCCCCTAAATGTGTTCCAAGAAGTGGAGGTATTTGATCTGTGGGGCATAGATTTCATGGGACCATTTGTGTCCTCAAATACAAATTTATATATTCTTTTAGCAGTTGATTACGTGTCAAAGTGGGTAGAAGCAATACCCACAAGGACTAACGATTCCACTGTAGTGTGCAGGTTCGTGAAAGAAAACATTTTCTGCAGGTTTGGAGTGCCCCGAATGATCATCAGTGATGGGGGTACACATTTTAGGAATCAGAAGTTCCCAGCATTGTTGAAGAAATATGGGGTCAAACACAACATAGTTACCCCATATCACCTGCAGACTCAAGGACAGGTGGAGGTCTCCAATCACGAAATTAAGAAGATTTTGGAGCGTACGGTGGCTTCCACGAGGAAGAATTGGAGTGCCCTACTACCGGATGCATTGTGGGCATACATGACGGCTTACAAAACACCTATAGGCACCACACCTTTTAGGTTAGCATATGGTCAAGCTTTTCACTTACTGGTAGAGTTAGAGCACAAAGCACATTGGGCACTTAGAAGGCTCAACTTGAGTTACGATGGAGCAGGGAGGAAGAGATTTCTTGAATTGAATGAGTTGTATGAGCTGTGGATGACGGCATACGAGAACTCGCGGATATACAAGGAGCACACCAAGTTAATCCACGATCGCCACATCTAGTTGTGCACGTTCAAGAAAGGAGATAGTGTATTGCTGTTCAATTCACGACTGAAGTTGCATCCCGGGAAGCTCAAATCCCGGTGGAGTGGGCCGTTCGTGGTAGAAGAGGTCAAACCACATGGTGCAATCTTGGTGCGTGATGGTGAGACCACATTTCTGGTAAATAGACAAAGATTGAAGCTCTACTTTGGTGAAAATTACAAGAGGAAGGTGAATGAGGTCAAACTCATTTCACTTTCGGATGCATGAGGTGCCCAAAAGTCATCTAGCCTAAGACGTTAAATAAGGGCGCTTGTTGGGAGGCAACCCAACCATTGGTACCTTAGTTTAGTTCATGTAAGTTCGTAGGTTGATTTGTTTTGGTTTAATTTTTAGTGTAAAAAATATACCGTGATCGGTTTGTTCTTTGTGCAGGCTGAGGCAGGATCGATACCATCGACACACTGGTCGATGGTATCGACTATGGTACAGGTTGATGACTGCAGAAATCGGACTGCGTCGATACTATCGACGGCCTCGTCGATGGTATCAACATACCTACAGACAGATCGTAAAATCAAGGTAGATGGTATCGAGATGCCTGTCGATACCATCGAGATCTCTGAAGATTTACAGAAGAAATCGACTCAGGAAAGTCGATACCATCGATGGGCGACACATTCAAGTGAAAAAGGTGACAGTCGGGCCTCGCGAGGATTTTCCCTAATTAGAGAGTCGATACTATCGACTCGTGTCGATGGTATCGACCAACCACATCACCGATCCGTGCAAACAAATCAACGGCGATCACGGCATCAAGACAGTCGATCTGGGTGCAGCATCGATACCATCGACCCATGTCGATGGTATCGACATGTTAGTGATCCGGGTTTCAAGATCCAGCCATCGACGACCGTCGATACCAGTGAGGGGGCGGATAACATCGACAAGTGTCGATACCATCGACTCGCGTCAATGGTATTGACGGGTCAACAGTGGCGCCGGCCACATCTAGTTAAGGGGAGTGTAACATACTGAATCTCAGGGTCTTCCCTGCAATTTACTCATTCTTGAGCTTTTCTTTGACTTTTAGTCCATCTGGACCTTTTCCATAAATTTCACATCCTTCTGGATCATTTTTGTACACCTTGTGCAATTTGAGCACAATCTGAGGTTGAAATCACTATTTACCCTCTTTCATGATAATTGAGGGGTGTTTGCACAAATAACCCACATTAGGAGATAAGTTAGGGTTAATTATGTAATTTGGTCATTAATGGGATAATATAGTAGATTATATTTATTTGGAGCTTTTTGGATAAATATATTATTAATAATGTGTATTTGAGTTCATATATGTGTATATTAACCTTTATTGTTTCTCTCTCCTCAAAATATGATTTTAGTTCATATTAATATGTTATTTTGTTGAGTAATGAGTATTTGTACCCTAATGTGTTTTATATGTCGAATTTATTCACATGTTTCTTATTAATAGCCTTTTCTTATAATTCCTTGATTTTAATGTATTATTATACACCTTTATGAGCCATATATTTATTAATAGCCATATTATGCATTAAACGAGATTTTAATTATATAGCATCGTTCTATATGTTATTATGAGACTATGGTTCAAATTTGGTGTTGTTTGGAGTTGATTTGACCCCTCAAATGGATTTTATTAGCTTTTAATATAGTGTTACTATAGCTATTACGTTTATTTCATTAATTTGATGTGAAACGTTATAGTTCCGTTTAATTTTGCTGTCACGCGCCTCAGTCTTCACCTGCTCATCATCGGATGGTGGTCTTTTGCTCCCGATTTGATCCAACAGCGCCCACTTTATCTTCTTCCTCCGCTCATCCCGCGTAACGGCAGCGACTCAGCCTGTGCTGCCTCCCCGAATTCAAACTCCACCATTTCTCGACGGTTTCACGTGGTTTCTTCACCATCATGTCCGGTTCGACACCCCGAACCCAACGATCCCCATCTCGAGCCCCCTCGCTCACTGTAGGTGAAACGCCCAAACCCGTCGATACTCCTCCCTCCACCTCAGTGTCACAGAGACAGATGGAGTTCTCCTCCGGCCTATTTAAGGGGCTCTAGAGCACCCTCAGGCTCCGAGCCTTCTTCCTTTCCCCCCAATTTCTTCTTCCTTGCTCTGAAGCTCCTGGACCTAGTCTCTCTTCTTCTCCGGCGACGGCGAGCTCGCCGCAGTGTTCCGCTCTTCCATACCCCCAATTAGGTATGTGGTGAGCTTCCCCAACCCTCAACCTTCAATTTCCAACCCTCAGATCACCTCGCGATACCCCCGAACGCCTGGTCCTATAGACCTTTTTTCACCTCCGTCGGCGCTTGCCGTTTTCGAGGTTTGGTGCTCCTCCGATCTCACCACGACCTGCTCTGACCTCACGGTGGCTTCGCGAATATGTGGGAGGTTTTATCTTCTCGGTTCGTCGCGATTCTTTGGCCTTTTGATCGGTTTTCCGTTCCCCTGTTTCCGGCCAAGTTGAGCCTTGTTCTTCTGCTCCAGAGCACGCGCGTGCGTGGGCAGGGGATCCTCGTGTTCAGCTGGGCTTAGGGAACTCGTTCCCATGTTCAGTTCTCGGTCGCACGCCCTGATGGCGAGTTGCGCTATGGAGGCGAGCTCCTGGCTGCGCTGCTCGCGCCCTGACCATGGCTGGAAGAAGCCAGGTCGTGGAATGACCACTAGGGTCATCCACAGACAATGTAGCGTTTTGATATCACAGGGGCATTTTCGTCTTTTCACCCCCGTTTCTTCTTTCTCTCTTGCAAAGCAATTGATCTGTTCAAATGACCGATTTGCCCTCATCGCTTCAACTGATTTGTTTTAACGAGTAAGGGTATAATAGTCATTTCACCGGTATTTACATCGAAATTGCATTTTTATTTTAATACCTGTCACACTATGGTTTTCCTAATTTCTGATTGGTCAGGTTTACTTAATTCATAGTAAATCGATCCTTTATCAGAAAAATATGAATAAATAGTCGATGGAAAGGAATTTTAATGTAGAATTTGATTTTGTGGTTTTTGAGACCTGATTCTCAATGGTTTTCCGAAGTTTGCTTTGATTGGCATTTTTAATATGTAAATGTTTTAAAATACATAATTAATTCATTTTAACTCTGTTTTATATAATAAAATATATTTTATTAATCAGGAGATTATGAGTAATCGTTTGGACTTGGTTTTGAGCTCTAAATCATAGTTTTGTAAAATTAGGGTGTTTCCTATGCTTTATGTCTTTATATAAATTAATACATGTGTTATATTTATAACTAGGATATATGGATGGTTTGCTATCTGTTTGGTGGATATGATGGTAATGTTTATATCTAAGGTATGTGAAACTTATTATGTATGTGCTTCCTATTCTATTATGTGGACCCTATTCTTATATGTGATCTCTATGGATGAATGTGGATGTTATTGTGCAACTACCTATCTTTCAGTTGGGCTTTTATCCAACCCTACCAATTATATTTGTGCTAGCCTTGTTATCCTTCTAAATACATTTATTGACTCTTTACTTAGTTTATGCCATTGTGGCTTAATCATTTGAATCATGTGAATCATTCTTCTTCATATGTATTCCTCTCTATTTTTAACTGGGCAATTATATGACTACATTTCCCATAATGAGGCATCTTTTGATATACTTGCTCTTGTTTCACTTTGACATATCCTATTCTCTTGGAATTATTATTTACAGGTTGAATTGGGTCAATGACCCCACATGCTATTGTGCTTGTCTTTTTATGCAAATGTCTAATGAATGATATATTTTGCCACTATTTTATGCATGGTAGATAATTTGACTAGCTAGCTATCGTAGACGCTTATGCGTAACCATTAGGGTGTGCTTTTCTACCCGGGGTGTGCTTTTCTACCCTTATATATACAGAGGCGTGCTTTTCTGCCTATGGGTGTGCTTTTCTACCCAAAATATATATTTAGGTCAATGACTCAGTGGTGTCTTGACCCTACTATAGTTAATTTAGTCCAATATATCTACATGCAAATATTTGTTGTAATGTGATGATTAATGGTGGCAAGATCTGTTATTTATTGGAATCTTCGTATATTAGCCTCATTCCTTTTGAAATCTCTTATTGTGGAGAATCCTTTATATTGTAAAGCTTTTTATTATGATTGTCCTATCCCTTATTTTTAACACATACCTTGTTTATCTTTCTCTTGCTGGATGACCCCAACCATCCAGGATAGGATCAGAGTGCGCATGGAAGCTTGGTGATCCCAAGGATAGGATAAGAAGAAAGGAATATATAGCATGAGTGAACATGTTTGCTTTTATGTTATAGAGATGTTTGCTTGGAGACAATGTTGTATTAGTTAAGTCTTCCTCTACCTAGATCCTTGTAGTTGCTTGTATAAAGTTGTACTCCCATTTGGGAAATTTTATATTGTACTCTTTATACATTTTGAATAAAGTCAAGATTTTATTCTTCCGCTGCTATCCAATTGATTATTTGTTTATCATGTTTAATAGTAGAGACTTGGGTCTTTACAGCATGGTATCAGAGAATCAAGGTAGTCGGATTCTTGACTAATTCAAAATTGTCTCCTAGATAGAACCCTTATCTTATATAGTTTTCCTTTAATTAGTTTTTCACCTTAGAGTTGACCTATAAAGAATGTTTGATTTAGGATCATAATAATTTCTTATTAGAAATAAAATTTGTCAACTTTTTGGTGAATTGTTTATTGAGTAGCTATTGGAGCAAGAAGTTGAAGTGATGGTGTCTAGAAAGGGTCAGAGCTTGGGGGCTGGAAATATTTTCCTCCGCCCCACTAGCTTGGTCACGAGGACTCCTGAGCTCATATGACCTGGCATGGCCTGATCTGAAATGGACAGCTCGAAATAGTCTACCCTTAGACATATTACCTTATTGTTGAATAACCTTAGAATCCTTTGTATGATGATTTGATTTCTTTTCTCAAACAAAAATCATCTTGTAATCCTTAAGTATCTTATATGAGCCTTAGATTTCTATGTTTAGGGTTTAGTGTACCCTATGCCCTATGTTATACCTTTAGTGTGGAGGATAGTGGATAGTAATACTTTCATGTTGGATCTTATACCCTTAGAGTAGTTTGACTTAGTCAACCCTTTGAGTAAAGAGGTAGTGTTAGTACCTTGTAGATTTTTGGGTTGTTGATTTCGAGGACGAAATCCTCTTTAGGGGGTTGGAGTCCCTCAATGCTTTGAAATCAAGAAACTCTAACTCCTTAGACATGGGAATAGAGAGCTTATGTGTTTAGAGTTTAATAAACCTAATATGTTTGTAATTCATCTTGTTTGTTTATGAACAAATGGATAAGTCACATAATCCATATGCTTGAACCTTAATATACTCTTGATGCACATAATCATTAATTGTTCATATGTAGATATACATAGTTTGGATTAAGTCACCCTAATGATGAAATGTGTATGATAAAGTACACCCTAAGGATGCTTTATCATGTTAGGGTCATGTTGACCTAAACCCTAGGATGTAATCATCTAGCCTTGACAACATATGTACATATATACCCTTCATGCTTTTCTTGACACATTAGTGACATTAGGTGTCATCACATGATATACCTTAATGCATGTAAATGGATTATAATCACTTAATCATAGTTGTGACCTAATTAACAACACATGTTAGGCATAGCACCTTGTTGACTAAAATACATCTCATTGATCATCTTATTGGTTTATGAATCAAATCAGTAATGAGATGATGAGTAATTAGATTCACATAATGTGAGGTTAATTCATAGTAATTAGTGTTGTGAGATAATATGATTAGTGATGACGTGGATATGAGTATGTTAGATGTTGTGCCAACATGTAGCTTGGAGATAAGCCATATACCCTTAGACCTGTTATTAGCGTAATAATTGGTTGGATGATATTATATGGCATAATCCCACATGATGTAGTTATTGGGTAATAATATTGAGTTATTTAGGTTTTGACCTAATGCATTAATTGTTGTTGGGATCGGTTTAATATATGTTGTAATGGCCTTGTAAACCCTAATTGTGCTTAAAACCTTTAATGAGGGAGATACCCATAATGCACATATTCAGATGTTAAGTTGTAATAAAATATGGCACAAGTGTTAGTATAATAGATATGCTGCCTTTTTATGATAGAGTTTATGCATCAAGATGTTGGTTATGTTGAGTTTGATAAAAGGCTATAGGTTGTGTGGAAACCTTAGTAACACCTGACTCATGTAGATTTTGTGTTGTACCCTAGATGAAGGGTTATAACCTAGTTGTTTAAGGTTGGGATGTTACTCACTCACCCTCTCTTTCCTCTTGTTGTGATTTCGGGGACGAAATCCTCTTTAAGGGGTGGTGTGCTGTAACATACTGAATCTCAGGGTCTTCCCTGCAATTTACTCATTCTTGAGCTTTTCTTTGACTTTTAGTCCATCTGGACCTTTTCCATAAATTTCACATCCTTCTGGATCATTTTTGTACACCTTGTGCAATTTGAGCACAATCTGAGGTTGAAATCACTATTTACCCTCTTTCATGATAATTGAGGGGTGTTTGCACAAATAACCCACATTAGGAGATAAGTTAGGGTTAATTATGTAATTTGGTCATTAATGGGATAATATAGTAGATTATATTTATTTGGAGCTTTTTGGATAAATATATTATTAATAATGTGTATTTGAGTTCATATATGTGTATATTAACCTTTATTGTTTCTCTCTCCTCAAAATATGATTTTAGTTCATATTAATATGTTATTTTGTTGAGTAATGAGTATTTGTACCCTAATGTGTTTTATATGTCGAATTTATTCACATGTTTCTTATTAATAGCCTTTTCTTATAATTCCTTGATTTTAATGTATTATTATACTCCTTTATGAGCCATATATTTATTAATAGCCATATTATGCATTAAACAAGATTTTAATTATATAGCATCGTTCTATATGTTATTATGAGACTATGGTTCAAATTTGGTGTTGTTTGGAGTTGATTTGACCCCTCAAATGGATTTTATTAGCTTTTAATATAGTGTTACTATAGCTATTACGTTTATTTCATTAATTTGATGTGAAACGTTATAGTTCCGTTTAATTTTGCTGTCACGCGCCTCAGTCTTCACCTGCTCATCATCGGACGGTGGTCTTTTGCTCCCGATTTGATCCAACAGCGCCCACTTTATCTTCTTCCTCCGCTCATCCCGCGTAACGGCAGCGACTCAGCCTGTGCTGCCTCCCCGAATTCAAACTCCACCATTTCTCGACGGTTTCACGTGGTTTCTTCACCATCGTGTCCGGTTCGACACCCCGAACCCAACGATCCCCATCTCGAGCCCCCTCGCTCACTGTAGGCGAAACGCCCAAACCCGTCGATACTCCTCTCTCCACCTTAGTGTCACAGAGACAGATGGAGTTCTCCTCCGGCCTATTTAAGGGGCTCTAGAGCACCCTCAGGCTCCGAGCCTTCTTCCTTTCCCCCCAATTTCTTCTTCCTTGCTCTGAAGCTCCTGGACCTAGTCTCTCTTCTTCTCCGGCGACGGCGAGCTCGCCGCAGCGTTCCGCTCTTCCATACCCCCAATTAGGTATGCGGTGAGCTTCCCCAACCCTCAACCTTCGATTTCCAACCCTCAGATCACCTCGCGATACCCCCGAACGCCTGGTCCTATAGACCTGTTTTCACCTCCGTCGGCGCTTGCCGTTTTCGAGGTTTGGTGCTCCTCCGATCTCACCACGACCTGCTCTGACCTCACGGTGGCTTCGCGAATATGTGGGAGGTTTTATCTTCTCGGTTCGTCGCGATTCTTTGGCCTTTTGATCGGTTTTCCGTTCCCCTGTTTCCGGCCAAGTTGAGCCTTGTTCTTCTGCTCCAGAGCACGTGCGTGCGTGGGCAGGGGATCCTCGTGTTCAGCTGGGCTTAGGGAACTCGTTCCCATGTTCAGTTCTCGGTCGCACGCCCTGATGGCGAGTTGCGCTATGGAGGCGAGCTCCTGGCTGCGCTGCTCGCGCCTTGACCATGGCTGGAAGAAGCCAGGTCGTGGAATGACCACTAGGGTCATCCACAGACAATGTAGCGTTTTGATATCACAGGGGCATTTTCGTCTTTTCACCCCCCGTTTCTTCTTTCTCTCTTGCAAAGCAATTGATCTGTTCAAATGACCGATTTGCCCTCATCGCTTCAACTGATTTGTTTTAACGAGTAAGGGTATAATAGTCATTTCACCGGTATTTACATCGAAATTGCATTTTTATTTTAATACCTGTCACACTATGGTTTTCCTAATTTCTGATTGGTCAGGTTTACTTAATTCATAGTAAATCGATCCTTTATCAGAAAAATATGAATAAATAGTCGATGGAAAGGAATTTTAATGTAGAATTTGATTTTGTGGTTTTTGAGACCTGATTCTCAATGGTTTTCCGAAGTTTGCTTTGATTGGCATTTTTAATATGTAAATGTTTTAAAATACATAATTAATTCATTTTAACTCTGTTTTATATAATAAAATATATTTTATTAATCAGGAGATTATGAGTAATCGTTTGGACTTGGTTTTGAGCTCTAAATCGTAGTTTTGTAAAATTAGGGTTTTTCCTATGCTTTATGTCTTTATATAAATTAATACATGTGTTATATTTATAACTAGGATATATGGATGGTTTGCTATCTGTTTGGTGGATATGATGGTAATGTTTATATCTAAGGTATGTGAAACTTATTATGTATGTGCTTCCTATTCTATTATGTGGACCCTATTCTTATATGTGATCTCTATGGATGAATGTGGATGTTATTGTGCAACTACCTATCTTTCAGTTGGGCTTTTATCCAACCCTACCAATTATATTTGTGCTAGCCTTGTTATCCTTCTAAATACATTTATTGACTCTTTACTTAGTTTATGCCATTGTGGCTTAATCATTTGAATCATGTGAATCATTCTTCTTCATATGTATTCCTCTCTATTTTTAACTGGGCAATTATATGACTACATTTCCCATAATGAGGCATCTTTTGATATACTTGCTCTTGTTTCACTTTGACATATCCTATTCTCTTGGAATTATTATTTACAGGTTGAATTGGGTCAATGACCCCACATGCTATTGTGCTTGTCTTTTTATGCAAATGTCTAATGAATGATATATGTTGCCACTATTTTATGCATGGTAGATAATTTGACTAGCTAGCTATCGTAGACGCTTATGCGTAACCATTAGGGTGTGCTTTTCTACCCGGGGTGTGCTTTTCTACCCTTATATATACAGAGGCGTGCTTTTCTACCTATGGGTGTGCTTTTCTACCCAAAATATATATTTAGGTCAATGACTCAGTGGTGTCTTGACCCTACTATAGTTAATTTAGTCCAATATATCTACATGCAAATATTTGTTGTAATGTGATGATTAATGGTGGCAAGATCTGTTATTTATTGGAATCTTCGTATATTAGCCTCATTCCTTTTGAAATCTCTTATTGTGGAGAATCCTTTATATTGTAAAGCTTTTTATTATGATTGTCCTATCCCTTATTTTTAACACATACCTTGTTTATCTTTCTCTTGCTGGATGACCCCAACCATCCAGGATAGGATCAGAGTGCGCATGGAAGCTTGGTGATCCCAAGGATAGGATAAGAAGAAAGGAATATATAGCATGAGTGAACATGTTTGCTTTTATGTTATAGAGATGTTTGCTTGGAGACAATGTTGTATTAGTTAAGTCTTCCTCTACCTAGATCCTTGTAGTTGCTTGTATAAAGTTGTACTCCCATTTGGGAAATTTTATATTGTACTCTTTATACATTTTGAATAAAGTCAAGATTTTATTCTTCCGCTGCTATCCAATTGATTATTTGTTTATCATGTTTAATAGTAGAGACTTGGGTCTTTACAGCATGGTATCAGAGCATCAAGGTAGTCGGATTCTTGACTAATTCAAAATTGTCTCCTAGATAGAACCCTTATCTTATATAGTTTTCCTTTAATTAGTTTTTCACCTTAGAGTTGACCTATAAAGAATGTTTGATTTAGGATCATAATAATTTCTTATTAGAAATAAAATTTGTCAACTTTTTGGTGAATTGTTTATTGAGTAGCTATTGGAGCAAGAAGTTGAAGTGATGGTGTCTAGAAAGGGTCAGAGCTTGGGGGCTGGAAATATTTTCCTCCGCCCCACTAGCTTGGTCACGAGGACTCCTGAGCTCATATGACCTGGCATGGCCTGATCTGAAATGGACAGCTCGAAATAGTCTACCCTTAGACATATTACCTTATTGTTGAATAACCTTAGAATCCTTTGTATGATGATTTGATTTCTTTTCTCAAACAAAAATCATCTTGTAATCCTTAAGTATCTTATATGAGCCTTAGATTTCTATGTTTAGGGTTTAGTGTACCCTATGCCCTATGTTATACCTTTAGTGTGGAGGATAGTGGATAGTAATACTTTCATGTTGGATCTTATACCCTTAGAGTAGTTTGACTTAGTCAACCCTTTGAGTAAAGAGGTAGTGTTAGTACCTTGTAGATTTTTGGGTTGTTGATTTCGAGGACGAAATCCTCTTTAGGGGGTTGGAGTCCCTCAATGCTTTGAAATCAAGAAACTCTAACTCCTTAGACATGGGAATAGAGAGCTTATGTGTTTAGAGTTTAATAAACCTAATATGTTTGTAATTCATCTTGTTTGTTTATGAACAAATGGATAAGTCACATAATCCATATGCTTGAACCTTAATATACTCTTGATGCACATAATCATTAATTGTTCATATGTAGATATACATAGTTTGGATTAAGTCACCCTAATGATGAAATGTGTATGATAAAGTACACCCTAAGGATGCTTTATCATGTTAGGGTCATGTTGACCTAAACCCTAGGATGTAATCATCTAGCCTTGACAACATATGTACATATATACCCTTCATGCTTTTCTTGACACATTAGTGACATTAGGTGTCATCACATGATATACCTTAATGCATGTCAATGGATTATAATCACTTAATCATAGTTGTGACCTAATTAACAACACATGTTAGGCATAGCACCTTGTTGACTAAAATACATCTCATTGATCATCTTATTGGTTTATGAATCAAATCAGTAATGAGATGATGAGTAATTAGATTCACATAATGTGAGGTTAATTCATAGTAATTAGTGTTGTGAGATAATATGATTAGTGATGACGTGGATATGAGTATGTTAGATGTTGTGCCAACATGTAGCTTGGAGATAAGCCATATACCCTTAGACCTGTTATTAGCGTAATAATTGGTTGGATGATATTATATGGCATAATCCCACATGATGTAGTTATTGGGTAATAATATTGAGTTATTTAGGTTTTGACCTAATGCATTAATTGTTGTTGGGATCGGTTTAATATATGTTGTAATGGCCTTGTAAACCCTAATTGTGCTTAAAACCTTTAATGAGGGAGATACCCATAATGCACATATTCAGATGTTAAGTTGTAATAAAATATGGCACAAGTGTTAGTATAATAGATATGCTGCCTTTTTATGATAGAGTTTATGCATCAAGATGTTGGTTATGTTGAGTTTGATAAAAGGCTATAGGTTGTGTGGAAACCTTAGTAACACCTGACTCATGTAGATTTTGTGTTGTACCCTAGATGAAGGGTTATAACCTAGTTGTTTAAGGTTGGGATGTTACTCACTCACCCTCTCTTTCCTCTTGTTGTGATTTCGGGGACGAAATCCTCTTTAAGGGGTGGTGTGCTGTAACATACTGAATCTCAGGGTCTTCCCTACAATTTACTCATTCTTGAGCTTTTCTTTGACTTTTAGTCCATCTGGACCTTTTCCATAAATTTCACATCCTTTTGGATCATTTTTGTACACCTTGTGCAATTTGAGCACAATCTGAGGTTGAAATCACTATTTACCCTCTTTCATGATAATTGAGGGGTGTTTGCACAAATAACCCACATTAGGAGATAAGTTAGGGTTAATTATGTAATTTGGTCATTAATGGGATAATATAGTAGATTATATTTATTTGGAGCTTTTTGGATAAATATATTATTAATAATGTGTATTTGAGTTCATATATGTGTATATTAACCTTTATTGTTTCTCTCTCCTCAAAATATGATTTTAGTTCATATTAATATGTTATTTTGTTGAGTAATGAGTATTTGTACCCTAATGTGTTTTATATGTCGAATTTATTCACATGTTTCTTATTAATAGCCTTTTCTTATAATTCCTTATTTTAATGTATTATTATACTCCTTTATGAGCCATATATTTATTAATAGCCATATTATGCATTAAACGAGATTTTAATTATATAGCATCGTTCTATATGTTATTATGAGACTATGGTTCAAATTTGGTGTTGTTTGGAGTTGATTTGACCCCTCAAATGGATTTTATTAGCTTTTAATATAGTGTTACTATAGCTATTACGTTTATTTCATTAATTTGATGTGAAACGTTATAGTTCCGTTTAATTTTGCTGTCACGCGCCTCAGTCTTCACCTGCTCATCATCGGACGGTGGTCTTTTGCTCCCGATTTGATCCAACAGCGCCCACTTTATCTTCTTCCTCCGCTCATCCCGCGTAACGGCAGCGACTCAGCATGTGCTGCCTCCCCGAATTCAAACTCCACCATTTCTCGACGGTTTCACGTGGTTTCTTCACCATCGTGTCCGGTTCGACACCCCGAACCCAACGATCCCCATCTCGAGCCCCCTCGCTCACTGTAGGTGAAACGCCCAAACCCGTCGATACTCCTCTCTCCACCTTAGTGTCACAGAGACAGATGGAGTTCTCCTCCGGCCTATTTAAGGGGCTCTAGAGCACCCTCAGGCTCCGAGCCTTCTTCCTTTCCCCCCAATTTCTTCTTCCTTGCTCTGAAGCTCCTGGACCTAGTCTCTCTTCTTCTCCGGCGACGGCGAGCTCGCCGCAGCGTTCCGCTCTTCCATACCCCCAATTAGGTATGCGGTGAGCTTCCCCAACCCTCAACCTTCGATTTCCAACCCTCAGATCACCTCGCGATACCCCCGAACGCCTGGTCCTATAGACCTGTTTTCACCTCCGTCGGCGCTTGCCGTTTTCGAGGTTTGGTGCTCCTCCGATCTCACCACGACCTGCTCTGACCTCACGGTGGCTTCGCGAATATGTGGGAGGTTTTATCTTCTCGGTTCGTCGCGATTCTTTGGCCTTTTGATTGGTTTTCCGTTCCCCTGTTTCCGGCCAAGTTGAGCCTTGTTCTTCTGCTCCAGAGCACGTGCGTGCGTGGACAGGGGATCCTCGTGTTCAGCTGGGCTTAGGGAACTCGTTCCCATGTTCAGTTCTCGGTCGCACGCCCTGATGGCGAGTTGCGCTATGGAGGCGAGCTCCTGGCTGCGCTGCTCGCGCCCTGACCATGGCTGGAAGAAGCCAGGTCGTGGAATGACCACTAGGGTCATCCACAGACAATGTAGCGTTTTGATATCACAGGGGCATTTTCGTCTTTTCACCCCCCGTTTCTTCTTTCTCTCTTGCAAAGCAATTGATCTGTTCAAATGACCGATTTGCCCTCATCGCTTCAACTGATTTGTTTTAACGAGTAAGGGTATAATAGTCATTTCACCGGTATTTACATCGAAATTGCATTTTTATTTTAATACCTGTCACACTATGGTTTTCCTAATTTCTGATTGGTCAGGTTTACTTAATTCATAGTAAATCGATCCTTTATCAGAAAAATATGAATAAATAGTCGATGGAAAGGAATTTTAATGTAGAATTTGATTTTGTGGTTTTTGAGACCTGATTCTCAATGGTTTTCCGAAGTTTGCTTTGATTGGCATTTTTAATATGTAAATGTTTTAAAATACATAATTAATTCATTTTAACTCTGTTTTATATAATAAAATATATTTTATTAATCAGGAGATTATGAGTAATCGTTTGGACTTGGTTTTGAGCTCTAAATCGTAGTTTTGTAAAATTAGGGTTTTTCCTATGCTTTATGTCTTTATATAAATTAATACATGTGTTATATTTATAACTAGGATATATGGATGGTTTGCTATCTGTTTGGTGGATATGATGGTAATGTTTATATCTAAGGTATGTGAAACTTATTATGTATGTGCTTCCTATTCTATTATGTGGACCCTATTCTTATATGTGATCTCTATGGATGAATGTGGATGTTATTGTGCAACTACCTATCTTTCAGTTGGGCTTTTATCCAACCCTACCAATTATATTTGTGCTAGCCTTGTTATCCTTCTAAATACATTTATTGACTCTTTACTTAGTTTATGCCATTGTGGCTTAATCATTTGAATCATGTGAATCATTCTTCTTCATATGTATTCCTCTCTATTTTTAACTGGGCAATTATATGACTACATTTCCCATAATGAGGCATCTTTTGATATACTTGCTCTTGTTTCACTTTGACATATCCTATTCTCTTGGAATTATTATTTACAGGTTGAATTGGGTCAATGACCCCACATGCTATTGTGCTTGTCTTTTTATGCAAATGTCTAATGAATGATATATGTTGCCACTATTTTATGCATGGTAGATAATTTGACTAGCTAGCTATCGTAGACGCTTATGCGTAACCATTAGGGTGTGCTTTTCTACCCGGGGTGTGCTTTTCTACCCTTATATATACAGAGGCGTGCTTTTCTGCCTATGGGTGTGCTTTTCTACCCAAAATATATATTTAGGTCAATGACTCAGTGGTGTCTTGACCCTACTATAGTTAATTTAGTCCAATATATCTACATGCAAATATTTGTTGTAATGTGATGATTAATGGTGGCAAGATCTGTTATTTATTGGAATCTTCGTATATTAGCCTCATTCCTTTTGAAATCTCTTATTGTGGAGAATCCTTTATATTGTAAAGCTTTTTATTATGATTGTCCTATCCCTTATTTTTAACACATACCTTGTTTATCTTTCTCTTGCTGGATGACCCCAACCATCCAGGATAGGATCAGAGTGCGCATGGAAGCTTGGTGATCCCAAGGATAGGATAAGAAGAAAGGAATATATAGCATGAGTGAACATGTTTGCTTTTATGTTATAGAGATGTTTGCTTGGAGACAATGTTGTATTAGTTAAGTCTTCCTCTACCTAGATCCTTGTAGTTGCTTGTATAAAGTTGTACTCCCATTTGGGAAATTTTATATTGTACTCTTTATACATTTTGAATAAAGTCAAGATTTTATTCTTCCGCTGCTATCCAATTGATTATTTGTTTATCATGTTTAATAGTAGAGACTTGGGTCTTTACAGGGAGTGATTGCGTCAGTTGACGTCACACTTTCAGAGCAAACTCCTTCTCTTGTGCCGAGTGATCCCCGAGCCGTCCAAGCCCAACGACGAGCAGCATCGAGCGAAGGTCTTCATCGAATGGAGATTCAACTCTCCAATCTTCACCGAGCTCTCTTTCTGATCCCCATTTCTCGTCGCAAACATGGCGCATGTGGTCGGAGCTTCCTCCTTGCGCGCGACTCCGATGGACATTCAGGAATTTATGCCACCACTGCCATCGTCGATCGCACGTCCCCGACTTGTCCATCCTTCCTCAGAGGTCCGGAAGATCTATGAGGAGGTCATGCAGAGGAATATAGAGCCCACCCGGTATGTGGACCGAGAGATGATCCGAGATCTTGGATTTGAGGCCAACTTGGCCTATGTTCAGAAAGGGCAGGCCCGCCACACACCAATAAGGCCTGGCGAGCTGGAATTTCATGCAGATGGCCAGACGTTCTTCGGTGACTGGCCCACGTACAAGGAGTTGGTGGCAGAGTTCATGGCATCACTGGACGTCTGCGTCGTGCCCAACGACATAATGGCTACCGATCGTGAGTGGATCAAGGGCCGGGTGTCTTTCCGGCTGTACAACCAAGACTACACCCTCACGCTCAAGCAGTTCAACAGGATCTTCAACTGGAACCATTCGCAGTACGACCACTTGTGGCTGGACAACCGCACCGACTACGACACCATCTTCTCCGAGTTGGTGACAGTGCCGCAAGGAAAGTCGGTGAGCTACCAAAATGCCGCGGTAGCCAATTTCGAGCACCCTTTCATCCGGGTACTGCACCGGATGCTGAGTTCTACGCTTTTTGCTCATGGTGACCTGGCCCTCAGCAAATTTCAGGGGTCGAACCTATTCTTTCTGTATAAACTCCTGAAGAAACAAGAATGCAATTGGGGTGCCTTCTTTCTACAGTGAGTATTGGACGTGAAGAGGAGTATGAGGAAAGCCTCGATTCACTTTGGCGGGCTTATCACTAAGCTGGCCATCTACCTGGGGTTGAATTTCGAGCAGCTGACTCCTCTCTCTACAAGAAGCAAGGTGAAATTGCAGCATCTACACTGGTCCAATCTGCTACTTCTCCGAGATGGCGTGGCGTTTGCGCACTGCCACGTAAATCAAGCATATCAAGAATGTTCTCTTCCCGACCCCGTTTTCAACATCGACGGTGCGCAGCATTTCCGGTGGCCAATCATAGCCATCGCCGACTTCGATGAAGAAGGCGGCGAAGATGGAAATGATGATGAGGCTGAGGAGGAAGAGGAGGCATTTACACCTCTTCGGGCACGAGTGGCACCACGGAAGCGTCCTCGGATGCATCTGGGTGCATCTTCACCATCACATCCTACGCCACCACCACCACCGTCCTCGCAACCAAGCGAGGATGCCTATTCCATGTAGGGCATGTACGCGATGGTGCAAGACATCCGGCAGACCCAACATAGCCACACTGCCACCTATGCCGGTATTGAAGATACTACCAACCGGGTCTTTGTCAATCAGCAGGCGATTTTTGAGAATGAGCGCCTTCTTTTCGAGAATCAGCAGAACATCCATGATAGGTTGCACATGATGGAGGTGCAACAACAGCCATTTTTCGATCATTAATGGAGCTAGAATTATTTCGGGGGGTATCCACAGCCTCCGCCGATGCCCCAGTACGATCTGACATTCCAGGGGCAGTACCCGTCTTGGGACCCCGCGACGCTGCAGTACCCGCCTCCACCACCACAGGAGTGATCCGGTATCACTGTTCCAATCTTTAAGTTTGTTTTTGACTCTGAGGCCATAGTCGAATTCAAGCTTAGGGGGTAGTTGGAACAACTTTATCTTTTATTGTTTTTAGTTCTTAACTTTATTGTTTTTGTTCTTGTTATTTGTTTCTTGCAATTTTAGTTTTTGTAGGATCCACATGCTATCTAGTGTAATCGTGGATGTCATAAAGTTTGTGTCATCTCATTAATTGTGCATGGGAAAATCAAGGGAAATTTAAAATTTTTGTGTGTTTGGAAAGCTTGTCTTGTTTAACTTTGGGCACATATCCTACGAAAATGATTGATTTTGTCAACTTTAAAACAAAATTTCACAACTGTACTCCTAATGATTCATGAAAGTGGACGAAAATGGTTGTTTGAGCCTAAACTGACCAAATGGTAATGAGACTCTAATTGGATGTAAGAGAGAGAAACCTCTTAACTACTACACAGGTCAGTAAGGAGGGACACATAATATCTTTCTAAGGTTCATTCATCTAGTCTTGTGATCTTTCCACCTCTTTTCTTTTCACAATCCACCAAAAGAATTGGAAGTACTTTACAGTTTTAACTTCTTTGACAGCATTGCATATAGATAGGTCCTGCATTGAATTTATTTCCATATGTTTTGCATAAAAAGAAAGAAAAAAAACTAGAATAGTGATACATGCACATTACCCTTAGGTGCATGCCATGTAGTTGCATTCATAATTTTCATGCATTAAGTATATCATGTATCTCAATTTTTCTCCAATGGTGAATTAAATTGTTCCATACCTTCTAAATAGTGCAAATTTCTGAGTATGAAGAAAAATAAGCCCACGAAAATATTCATTATCAATTATGGATATAAGGGTTGAAAAATGAAAAAAAAAGAAAAAGAGAAAAATCTGAAAAATGAAAAAATAGAAGAAAAGAGTTATTTAGAAGCAATTAGAATAAGAAGGAGAAAGGAACATAATATCACCTGCATTTCAAGATAATTGAGTACATGATGTAGCTTAATTAGATGTCCATCTTGTTTTGAGATGGATGGTTAGTACATGCATCATTCCACCCAATTTTAGGCATTAGGGCATTTTTCATGTGCATTTGCATCATTTAGGACATTTTTGTTTTATGCATGTTGAAACTGTATAATACTTCCACTTTCTTCCATGAACCACCCATCTTCATCCACCTGTTGCTCGGATTGGTAGGCCACCGTGAATTTCTCCTCACTAAGGTATATTAGGAGAACTGCTTCCATGTAGATGGTAGTTAGGGCGAGCAACGTAGTATAGGAGATCACAAGATGCACCAAGTCTGAACCGGTGAGTTTTATTATGTTAACTACCTTATGTGATAGTGTTCATCAGTTTTGAGGTCAATTTTTTTATGGATGATTATTGTCGCCTTCAGGGTAATTACTGTTCCGTGGTTAGAGAGGGCCGGCATGTGAATGTCCGGTGGGAGTCATATGGGATGTTGGTTGTGGTGTGTTGTTCTTCAGTTGACATTAGCAATTCTATTATAAGGATTAGTTGCTCGAGGGCGAGCAACGTTCAAGCTTAGGGGAGTTTGATGCGATGATTTTGAGTCGCATTTATAGACCTGTTTGATACGTGTTTTATGCTTTTATTAGTCATTTTTATGGTTAATGTTTCATAATTCATCCACTTTGGTCTTTGCTACTATTTTATGTCAAATCCCCTTTATTTCATCTCTTTGAGCATTAATTGTCAAAATATTATTATTTGTGCAAATTGATGTGGTTTCGTGTTTGAATTTCAGGGAAAACAAGTATATGCTTCCGTCGATACCATCGACCGGACCACAGGTTTCCAGCCACGAGTATCAGCATAGAGTCGATACTATCGACAGGGATGTCGATGGTATCAAGCTACCATCAGGTTGCTGGCAAGAAAGCAGTCGATAGTATCGACACCAAGTCGATACCATCGACGCATGGAGGCTACAGCGATGCATAACGCCAAAACTGACGCCTTAGAGTGTCGATACCATCGACTCACGTCGATGGTATCGACAGCGTAAGATATGTGTTTGCTTTGGGAAGATCTTAATCGGACGACCGTGGTTAATTAGCGACCTAATGAGGGAGATATACCTAATGACGACTGCCCGAACGTGAGGGGGGATCTCATTAGCCATTGCACGAGTACCGAGGAGCAGTAGAGAGGAGAACGGAGACCAGAAGCTCATACCAGTTGATTCGGACACCGAAGAAGATAGATTCCACCACCGGAAGGCGGGAGAGAACGTGTTCTACGCGGAGGATCAACCGGTTCTTCTCCGTTCAGGGGTTTCACCTCTCAATTCACATTTTTCAAATGATTTCCCCTATCTCTACCATGTACTTGCTTGAGATGAACATGCGGGGCTAATCCCCTTCGTCTTTAGGACCGGGAGTAGCCTGGGGATTCATTGTATGACAATTTTATAATAGTAATTCATATTTTATCTCCAAAATCCGTGGTATGATTTTGTTTTCTCAATATATTGTTATGCTTGATCGCCATAATAATAAACTAATGCCTTTAATCACTTTGAAAAAAGGATTAACGGCTGAAAAGAGACGAAATTCACATTAATTAACAAATCCCTTGAACAAGGTAGTGTAAAATTAATGGTGGATACTGAGAGATCGTGCATAATAATGCACCTAGTTTAGGGTATAGGTTACTACGACGGTGGAACCGACCTAGACTTAGGTAGTGAATTGCACCACGACAGTGGGCAATTATGTTTTCAAGCCACTACCCAGATAGAGAGATAAAATTGAGTAACTATATAGAATTTAATACAATGAAAACCCGTGGTGAAACCGCAACCCTAAAGATTCCCTTTTGAATTGATTAAACCAACATTTAATCGATTGCTTGTTTTGTTTTGTTTTTATTTTTCTTTTAATTTTAACAACAACTCTCAACTTGTTAATCGGCTTAGATGATCGCGAGTAGTTAGTAGGAGTCCCCGACGATTGCACGTATCCCTGAGTTCGACTCGGGCCTCACAAAGGCATGTACTACTCGACGCGTTCACTTGCGTTTCTACGCACGGTAAATTTGCGTCAAAAATGCACCATGTAAATCTATAGAGTTCTTCATAAGGAAGAAGATAAGAAATACCATATATATAAGAGAGATTTTAAAGTATAACTTACACGAATGGTAGTGAAAACGAATTTACAAGGTGAAAGGTCCATTAAGGAAGTTGCATCTCCAACATGCACAAACAGGCAAGCAAAAATCCATGGCCATTGAGGTTTATGGAGCTTTTGTAGGCTTCTAGGATGCTCCTTGTCTTGAAAGAGTGGCTGATAAATGAATAGGGGTTTGAGGAGTTTGGGTAGAAATAAGTTAAAAGGTCAAATGACTAAAGAAACTCACAATATAAGTGAGTTATCTAGACCCAAGGCAAGGAGCGTAAACATGACCTTACTCAATTAGTCATAAAAGCATTCAAATTCATCAAATTCAAAGTAATTATAAAGTAAAATATAGATTAGCTAATTGATACATAAATTCCATTATGTACTTAATTTTGGTGAAATTTCATAATAGTCCACACATGCATATGAAATTACAAGATCAAGGAAAAGATTATCACTTTGAAGTCGAATCAGTGTCATTTGTTAACCAATTGATTTTAAGACCCAAATAAGTACGAGTATGAAAGAAAATACATGTTTAGAATTTTTTCACATAATCTCAGTTAGGTCCCCATACTATATTAACTTTACAATTATGTCCACAACTTACAACAAACTTGGAACTAGGGAAAATAAGTGCAATTTGAACCAAAATAAGTATTTATCTTGACTATATACTCTAAAAATTTAATAAAGCATATAATTATGATAATAAACAATATTATAAATGAATTACGATTAAGCTAGGTTCATGGTCTCATATTGCCTAGAGGGTGGCCAAGACAAGAAGAGACAATGGTTGTCCACATGATGAAGCTCTCTCTTTTTATCCCTAGGGTTAACAACAATGCTTTGATGCCATGTGGAAGATAAGACAGAGTATAATGAGATACTTCCTAATTGGTAAATGAAAAACTTCCCTCCTATATATACGAGAGGAGGCAAGTATAAGGAACTAAACTTAACCCTCATGGGCTAAGACAATTAGGCCCATATTTAAAATAAACTAATAACTCTAACACATGCAATTTTGGTTATTAATTTGATATAAGAGACAACTTTAACTTAAATAATTCGGGCAGTTGATTTTGATATAAGTAGTGTAGGAAATTTTTAGATGATGACCAATTAATTTAGTTGTTAAGCTTAGATCATGATGAATGTTTAGATCAAAACAGTTAAGATTAGCAGTTAGGAAGTAACTTTAGATCAAAAAAATATAAAATAAGCAATGTTGCCACTTTTATAGCATGTTAGTGTTTGGAAGCAATTGTGCCACTGGAAGGATCCTCAAGTCACTCAAGCAACTCAATGTAGATAGGGATATAGTTGCACTTTTGACCAATGAGTGTCAAAAGGGGTGAATGTGGATGGTGCATATGGGCGGTATTTATAGCATGGAACTAGGGTTATGGGATCTAGGGAAGATTTTAGAATATGACTAGAAAAATTCTATAGTCTGTGGGGACAACTACTTGGAGGAACACCGGATCATGACACGTGCCACATATCAAAATGCATTGTTCTTTCAGGTGCCCCTATGAAGAACAAAGAAAATAAATATTATCTAACGTTCTAGATTTGGCAAGAATAACCTAGAAATATCTCTGAAAGAAAGCAGTTTGGATCACGAGATTAAATAGCATGATAAATGAAACCTCAACTAAAAAAATAAAGGAAGATAAGAGATGAAGCTTGGGAGCCAAGTCTTCCTTTTTATCAAAAGATATGGATTTTTGTGAAAATGGTGGAAATTGAATATCCTGTGAAATTTAGAAAATGAATATTGTATTCTGAATAATCCAACAGGGCAATTGAATGAAAAGGGCTTGTAAAGATTTCAATTAAAAGATAAATTGTATTTCAATTCAAATAAAGATGCTCTTTGTTAGGAAACACCCATACTGTGTCAAATGGGTGAAATGAGTGAATAAAATGGGCAAAAAGATGAGGGGAAAATTGGATAAATGGGATGAACTTCATCACTAATTATATAGTAGGATCTAATATGAATCTTAATATGAATGACTGGAAATGGGGTCTCAATAGATAGAATGATAACTGGAAACTTAATCAGGCTTCAATACGGTTCTAATAAAAAAGAGTTATGTCTAGTTGATGCCACTATAGAGATGACAATCATAGTTAATAATCATGATTAGTAGTTTTGTAACTGTAGAACATGGATACCACAAGTTGTAAACTGTTTTCTAGTTTGGTGTGATGGAGAACATGTTAAATAGAACTTTCCGATGTTTTTTATATAGAAAAGACTTTAATGTTGTGATTCACAAGTGTCTAGTGTCTTCGTCATCTTGATCATTCAACATTTCTATCCCCGAATAATAGAAAAAGTTCTATTTTCTCAATCTTACGATGTGACTATCTTTCAACGTTGGATTGCACAAGATGGTGTACATGTACCACCAAGATTTAATAGTCACATGAGCGGAAGACGAAGAAAGAACTAATGTGAATGGATGAGCAATGTAACATGGGTGTCAACATATGAGTTGGGACCATGTGCATGTATTTGGGAGGCAAAAAAAAATCTTTTCGTTCATACTATCTAGTTTCTCCTGTTCTCAACATTAATGCTCCTTAAGCACCGCCTCCAGAACCCATCAACATATAATCACTATTCAAACTGTACTGTAAAGCAAAATTGTTAAGATATCATTTAAAGTGAATTGGGAGTAATGCTATTATACAATGTCTACTTCAATGACAACAGACTCTCCTGGTACACGAAAAACTGCAATGACAACAGAGTCTCCTGGTACCCGAAAAACTGCGGGTGAGCCAACGTGGGTTTTCTTAAATAATGCCTCACAGACAACCAGTCTTTCTGCGTCCCTACCGGAAGTGAATTCCCGGACCGGTGACGATGGGCTGTCCCAAACGTTGAAGAGAAACAATTCATATATATAATTGAACAACAAAATATTGCCATCACCAATGTGCACAAACTGCCTTAAAATTGTGTTTGGGATGCGACCAGTCTCGTGAATTTTAATCCACTTACCAGGAGCAACTCCATCGTTGCATCTTCTTCTTCTTCCCACAGCCACACCTGTACAACTTTGGTGCAGCAATCTGGAGCATCGGTAGCTCCCACAATCCCACGCCTTCCGTCTAAATCAAACAGGTGGATTTGACTCAAGTAATTGTAGGCGGACGGGATTCTTATGGGAGAGCGTAGTTGCTCGGATTCCAAGTCAATTCTCATGAGCATGAAAGTTGCACGGGTACCATAGATCATGAGGAGTGGCCAGTACATTGTATTATCCACGCCAACTTTCGAACAACTCCTAGACTTTGTACGGTTCCAGGCATGGGGAAGCTGCTTCACCTTTCTCCACGGAGCGTTGATGTCATTGCTGGGGTTAAAGACAGAATTCTAGACTACTGCCGTTCTTGTCATCATGGTCGATGGTAGCAGTCACTACTTTGAAAACACCTTCGTTTGTGCAGCCCGGACCGTCTCCCTTGTCGAGGGATTGACGATCACGGCTTGAGCTCTACTACCTTGGCTTATCAGCCACATCCAACGACAGAACTGCAACTCAACACAGATCTGCAACCCGACCCTCCCGGTCTGAAGAAACGGAAACTGCAACACCCTCTTCACCTTGGGTTTGGCGGTGTGGGACAGTAGAAGGGGCCACGGACGGTCCATAACGCAGAATATAGCAGACTCCTTGAGGTAGTTTCTAGTCTGGTCGATGACGCAGATCGGCAGATGCCAATCTCACGGTGAGCCTTGAAGCGTTCATAGTGGAGCTTCTTAAAATGAGAATCGTCCGTAATGAGCCTGCACCAATCGCGACAGACACATCGCAGTTGTAGAAGGTATTTCACAGGCAGACGAGCTAGTATCTCGGCAACAATGACCAGAGATATGTACTGCTGACGGCGGCGGTGACGCTTTGAATCTGATCCACCGACATGATCTTTCAACCCAGGTGATATCTCGCCAGCAGAATCAGCTTCAGGGACGGATTGGCGCTTCACGCCGAGGTTGGCCTCCATTTGTGTAGAACTGGTGCAGGGGGTTCTCCCGATACAGAGCAGGGTGATGGGAGACTTGTGGCGGCCACATACCTCTTCTTCGTCTTTTATGGGAATCTTGTGGCGGACTTGTGAACTCCCACTCCTGTACAACCGCATTTCCGACTTTGTTGCAACTATCGTGGACGATCTGAAACTGATAACCCCGAAAGATATTAGAAACCCACGTATATTTGTTTCAATTTTTGCCAGTACCTTCACACACAAAAAAATCTTGTGGAAACTCATTCAATAGATGTGCCGTTCTTTCTTGGAGCCCTCCTAATTAATCAGTTTATCGTGCTTCCTTCTTGGAGCCCTCCTAATTAATCAGTTTATCGTGCTTTTTTACTAGTGGAAAATATCGTGCACGAGCACGTGAGACATTATACGTGATAAATTTTGTATTAGATAATTATAAAAAGTAAAACATACAAGTTGTCTACGACTACTTTTTGGAAAAATTGTTACATTAAAATGTAAATGAAAATACATTTTTCATATTTGTTACAATTTTATGTTATATGAAGATATCGTAAAATTTCGTGTGACATGCCATCATTTTAGTGAATCAAAAGAAATGAGAAAAGAATTTAAATATATATATATATATATATATATATATATATATATATATAAACAATAAATGTTGAACCATATGTATAAACTAAACTTGCATCAAAAGAAAATTCTTAAAGTGTGAGTGATGCTTTGACACATTTTAATTTTCCTTGAAATGACCATTTTCTGACAGAATTCATTATACGTGTCAAAAAATCATCTTCATTAAAACTCAACATGCGTTAGAGATGTATCCATAGAAGCTCACCAAAAGAACCGCATACCAATAGTATGTAATGTTGTACATATTCATCCACTTAATTAAGTATATGTCTATTTTCCATGTTGGTATAGTTTAGTGGGAACTAATATGAATAGATTGACCATGTTAGTGGTAATTTCCATGAGAAACTGATGGTGTATCAACTAGTCTTGATGGTGGTTTTGTATTGTATATAATGGAATGTGAATGGTGTAATTTGGTAGACAACATTTTGAAAATGTGTTCTCCAATCATTATGTTTTAAATATATCTCAAAATTTTCTAGGTTTAATGACTCCCGAGGGTTAAGGATGAGCATCAGAAAGGGTCGGCCTGATCAGACTCATGTCTCGATCCATATAATCTGACCCAGGCCCGATCCATGTGGTTTAAGGTCGGGCCCAAGATTTTTACCCAAAATTTTTATATGGGTCGGGTTTGGGCCAAGGTAAATCTAGGCCCAAAAACCCAAATATCCAGATTATATATATATATATATATATATATATATATATATATATATATATATATATATACATACATACATAACCACATGTTTGTATATGATTGGTATCTTTTGTAAGATACATTTGACTAAAAGCACTCAAAATTGTATTTGACTAATATATATTTAGTCAGTCATATGTATAAAAATAAAATTGAAATGCCCTTAGAGTAAATCTAGAATATGCACATTCATTTTGTATTTATCATGTTTATTATGATTTATAGTAATATATATCTAAGAGATTGGATTTATACTACTTGCATGTGTTTCAAGAATCTCCTCAGTCATGACATTATTAGACCATTAATTGAAACAAAAATACACATCAACATCTTCTATGCAATGTTAACTTTGTAACTTCCATTAGTGGTTGGATGGTTTAATATATTACATAAACAAATGGGCAACGATTGTGATTTAATATATGCCTCATCTAGATTTTATGCTTCATCCATTGAATTTATATAACAATTTGTAAGTGTATGAGTTTGTCTAATGATACATATACATCACATATACATAGTGATACATATTTCAAAAATTATGTTAATCTTTTGTCTTTTTGATATCCTAAAAATATCTTCACTTACTCTATTATGTGATCCAGCCTGAATCCGACCAGAAACCCATTTTTATTATGTGTATTAGTTATGGGCCAATTATTTTAAATATTACGCGACCCTAAACTCAGGCCCGAATCCAGTTAAAAATATGAGTTTTGGCATGGACTTGGCAAAACCTGAAGTGAACCAACCCGAAGATCATCCCTAAAAAGGATAACAAAAGATATCTCAAATCACATTAAACAAAAATAACATTAATTATGCATAAAAAATTTAAGACAAGTTAGATGGTAAAATAATAAATAGAGAGAATGGATGATAGTGTTAACTAGAAGATAAATAAATGTGAAAAATGATATCATGAATCTTCAGTAAAAGAATCATCACATAATTAAAGAAAAATTCAATGGAAAGATAAAACACTAAGCATCTTCAAATAATTGCATTTTCCCACCATGGGGGTTCCGAGTATTATCTATAGAAAACTATATCAAGAAGGGAATTTGGGATAATACAAAATTTATGAGATAAGTTGAGGTAGACTTAGGATGGTGTGGACTTACTAGTCCAACAAATAGTAGAGAGGGGGGAAATCCACATGGAGTCCTAAAAAACCATGACCCACCTTTATGGGTTATTTTTTCATTGTTCATTCATCAATTTTGAAAACAATGACTAAGGGGTGGTTGGAGGTGAGAGTTTGTTGTTTCATTGGTAGGATGACTTCATTAGAGAAATGTGTATACACTTAGTGTGCTTATATGGAACGATTCCAACTTTTTTCCATTGTGTTGATACGTACAATTTCCCTAAGGTGTTGTACCATGTTTAATGGTAAATGCTTCACGTCTAAATCAACACTGCCTTATTAGTAGAATATTAAATTCAAATAGTGCAATTGTTAATTTGAGGAGAAATGGTTGAGGATATGGTTTAGTAAGAATGAGAAAATTGGGTTATTATATGAGAGAATTCAAAGGAACAAAATTATTTATAATAGAGAGATTACACGTAGATGGAGGATGGTGATTTATTAGGGAGGGATCAATGTCACTGGTGTTGGTATGTGTGCCTTGAGAGCGAGTCATATGATAAGTGCAATATCATATATAATAATTGGTTTTATTAATGATAAAGGCATTTATGTCTATGTGTTTGTTCAATTATGAGATGATGATATAATATAATAGATGTCTAAAGAATGGTATTGATCGATGACATACGTCTTCAAGATGAGGACTTTGACATTGAGATCATATGTATGATAAGAGTATTTATATTCTTATTATGTCCCTAGTTAGATATTAGTGTGGGAGCTAATAGACAACAATAATACTTAAGACTAGAATGTGTGGTAGTTGGTAATAGAATCTCATTATTCATGATATATGATATCAAACCAAACACATAGGTACTTGTTAAAGAAGATATTATCAGACAGACCCTCCCAAAGTGATGCATGGATTATATCCATAATCATATCTCAATGTAATAGTGATGATTGTGATTCTTAGACCTAAACTCACTAACTCATCACATGTTGTTCAATGCATTTTAACATCATCTAACACAACCTTGAATAAGGGTTTCCATAAAGGTGTTGCATGGTTACATTATGACACATGGGGATTGATTGTGAGTGAAGTAGATGGGAATTGTCCCTCACACTGGAGTTGATATCATGGTCACTTGATAAGTGAGACTGAGCAAATGTATGGCCATACTCATGTGAGTCAATATATGATATTGAGCTCATATGCATCTGTACAATATGCTCTGGTTCAAGGAACATATGTGGAATGATTTAGAGGATGATTATTCCATGCCTTCAGTTCAATCTAGATATCAGACACAAAAGAATTATACATCACAGTAACATTGATTACGGATCTAGGTTAAAGTTGTTCTCTAACTTTCCAATTACATGGGTTGCAATGATGTGTTTGTAGATACCACTCATTGCTTGTAATGTCATAAGTTGTTTATGGACATTCATTGACAATGTAAATTGGGACATATAGGGTCGCACACTGATAACACCAATTTTTGTGATATTTTTGACCTTTATTTTGTTATCAAAACTGCCCTTTTAACTGTTTTCCTCTCCTTTTATATGTACTTTTGCAATAATTGGCCAAACGATGCTCTTAATTCAATATTTCCATATTTTGCAGAGTTTTTCCTCATTTTTGATACATTTATCATCAATAAGGTCGTCCCGGCCCACAAACAAATTCCACCTGCATCGGCCTTCCATATGGCCGATACGATCACTACCCGACAAGGTAGCACAACACACCGACGCGCGACATGAGGATGCCACGCAAGAAGGAACTAGCGGGTGATACGTCTTTTACCCGACAGGGAGCCGAGCTCGCCACGACAACTAAAGCTTGTCGCGCGACACAGGCCACCCACTGGCAGGCGTCGCTCGTCATGTGACCGATAGTCGACATCCTTGTGTCGGGCGATATCGATATCGACCGTCCACCGACTCCGCAAATAAGGAGGACACGTGGTGCCCTGAGCACCATAACTTCCCCCAACCGCTGCCTATAAATAGAAGCTACAGGAAGCTAAAAAGATAGGTCAGAACCCTGTGCAAATCTTCTGAGGAGAGCTGCAAGAGCGAGTGTATCGTGCCTCAGTGATCATGCCGGGAAATTCTAGGTGAGCACTTCCCCATCCCGAGAGGGAGGGAATGGTTCACTTAGGATCGTCCCGAGCACCACTGCAGGCCGATATCGGCCAACGAGGATAAATAACATAAGTGACCGACACTAGATGCGTCGCTCTATCCCGACACGATACCAGACCACGATACGCTTCTCCTGTCGTGGCGTGTCGCCTGAGAGGGTGCCGCCCGACACGATTGTATCGGGTAAGGGTCCTCGCACGATACAATCGGTCCATCACGGTGTGTCGCCTGAGAGGGTGTGTCGTCCGACACGGTTGTATTGGGCTAGGCTCCTACCCGATATCGGGTTGGCGAGTCCGCTATAGTCTGTCGTCCTTCTATATCAAGAAGGCGACATCTATCTTTATTTCAGTCATTTAATTCTTTACTTATGCAATGTAATCAAGACCTTTATTGTTTATGGAAATAGAGGAGTTTAATTACCTGCTGCTTTATGCTTGGTGCAATTGTTGGAAGACTGCTATGTTTAATATCTGAACTCTAGCTTGTATGTTTGGATCGCGTTTCGATTAGCAACTGAATCGTGTTTTCCCGTTGCAACAACTTCGAGAGAGGTGTTGTGGCTCTAGTGTTTGGGACGATTCTGGAGTACGAGAGTGCCCGGAATCGGAGTTGCTTCAGTAACCTTTCACTCTAACTTAATTCCAGCAACCTTGAGAGGGGTGTTGATGCTTGGTTAAAGGTACCCGCTCTAAGAGGAGGGATACAGGATGTTCCTGCTGCCACTTGTTTTATCGAAGTTTTCTCCTTCACACCTTGCTTTAGCTCTAGTATATTCTCTTTGTTTGTATTGCATGAAAACCCCTAAAAACTGCTAAATGACTAAAACCTTAAATCTTTCTCATAGCTCCAGTTGGAGATAGTTTTCTTTGTTTTATTGGTGTTATCTTGTTGTTTCCCTTTGGGGAATTTTACTATCTCTTTATCCCTGTCGGAGTGTAGCGTGTCGATTTAGCGTTCTCAACACTACCACCCTTGTACCTGTGTTTGACCCCGTATATCTACGTCGACCCCGTAAGCAAAGTTGTGGGGGCCTAGAAGGTTTCGGGTTATAAATGTAAAAGTCCAACTACTTCAAATCCGCCTCCATTTTTGGACGCGCGATTTAGGCCGGTCAACTTTTTGGCGCTGTTGCCGGGGACAAGGAAAAATGGTACTGTTGACGAATCTGAATCCACTAACTACACTCCCGTGCCTCAAGCTTAGAAATGAGCTTGACAACACTCTTTTCTTTTTCTTTTTCATCATTATTATTCTTTGCCTAAAATTAAGAATTCAATTTTCTAAACTTGATTTTTTGTGCCATTTCAGGAACTTTGAAGAACAATGACATGTTCCACTGAGCTCTGACACCATGTCTTGTTGTGAGCAGTCTCTTTCTGAGGGTGAACATCAAGGCCAAGATGAGAGTTCGTACCAACCTAACTTGGTTGTTCAGCTTTTTACTTTCATAAAAAGACAGGACACTATCATCAGCCGGCAGGCGCAGGGTGCGCTTCCCAGTCCTGGAGCTCTAAATTCCATGCAACGCCAGATGGCAAGTCTACAGATGTGCCAGCGCGAGGTCGATCAAAGGTTGGCCCAGATGGCCGCTCTGATGAAGGACCCTGAAGGGAAGACACTCTCCTACCCTGAAACTGCCAGAATAACAGTGCTAAGATCTGGGAAACGGTGGAGCGCACTGATGAAGCCAGACCAGAGCCTGAGCCAAGGCCTGAGGGTGAAATTCTGGCAGAGGATGAGGGAAGACAAGCAGAAGTTCGAGAGCCCACACAGAAGTCTTCCGATGAGCTACCTGGTGGGAGGAATCCTTATGCTCCCAGGCTACCGTTCCCATATAAACTGATAAAGGCTAATCTGAAAAAGCGTCACGAAAGGTTCATAGAATTGATCCGGAAACTACATCTTGAAGTTCCCTTCCTTGACGCCTTGGAGGAGATGTTGACCTATGCCAAGTTTCTCAAGGATCTTATCACCAAGAAAAGAAGCGTAGGAAGGGTTGAAACTGTGAACCTAGCATCTGCTTCCTCAACTTTCGTGAAGCCTGACCTGCCAAACAAAAGAAGAGATCCTGGAGCTTTTACGATCCCGTTCGCCATCACAGACAACGTCGAGCGAAAAGGTCTCGCCGACTTAGGGGCAAGCATCAGCCTCATGCTCTTGAGCTTCGCGCAAAGGTTGGGTTTAACCGGCATGGTTCGAACCAATATGAGGATTGAACTGGCGGACCATACCTTCAAGAGACTCGTCGGTGTTGTCGAAGATGTGCCGATCAGGGTTGGTAATTTATTTATTCCCTGTTACATAGTCTTCATTGACACAGTAGAAGACCCCCGCTGCCTAATCATCTTTGGACGTCCTTTCCTGGTAACAGGAAGAGCGTTGATCGATGTCTCTGAGGGGATGATCATGTTGAGGTTCGGAAACGACCACCTGGACTTCAAGTTGAAGGAGGCAATGAAAAGTCCTTCCCTATCAGAATCCGCATGTTTTGCGGATAGCTACGATAAATTCTGTGAGGAGATAGAAGAGGACATCCGGATAGTGGACCCCCTTGTGAGGGCTATAAGCTGTCAGGATCCCGACTTCGAAAACCCTGAAGTTGCGAAGTATCTCGACCTTTTTGACCTTTCTGACAAAGATCTGCACGAAGAGCATGAGGTGATAGAGTCTGTGAAGTATGCCTCTCTCGAGGGGGAGCCTCAAGAGAAGGCATCCAGAGTAAAGCTTGAGTTGAAAGCGTTGCATGAAGGTCTAAAATATGAATTCTTAGATGAAGAAGAGAGAAACCATGTCATCGTTAACGCCAATCTTTCAAGAAACCAGCTGGACCGACTTCTTGAGGAGTTGAGACTCCACCGGGGGGCTATAGGATATTCAGTGGAGGACATCAAAGGCCTTAGCCCCACCTTATGCATGCATCACATCAACCTGGAAGAATCTGCCAAGCCTCTGGCTCAACCCCAGAGGAAGTTGAATCAAATGCTCAAAGAAGTCATCAAGAAAGAGGTAATCAAGCTAAGGGATGTGGGGATCATTTACCCAATCAACGATAGTAACAGGGTGAGTCTGATCCACATAGTACCCAAAAGGGAGGGATGACAGTGGTAAAAGGTGAAAAGGGCGACGAGGTGGCGGTTAGGACCGTCACCGGATGGAGAATGTGCATCGATTACAGAAAGTTGAACCAGGCTACGAAAAAAGATCATTTTCCGCTACCTTTTATTGACCAAGTTCTTGAAAGATTAGCACATCATGACTTTTTCTATTTCCTAGATGGCTTTTCAGGATTTTATCAGGTACCCATCCTGCCCGACGACCAGGAGAAAACAACATTCACCTACCTCTACGACACTTATGCTTTCAGAAGGATGCCCTTCGGACTCTGCAATGCTCCCGCCACGTTCCAAAGATGCATGATATCAATGTTTTCAGATTTTCTATAAGATATCGTAGAAGTTTTCATGGATGATTTTTCAGTCTATGGAAAGGACTTTGATACCTTCCTGAAGAATCTGTCATTGGTTCTACAAAGGTGCGAGGAGAACAGCCTGGTTTTAAATTGGGAAAAGTGCCATTTTATGGTACGGGAGGGCATCGTTCTGGGGCATAAGATCTCAAGGCGTGGCATCGAGGTGGACACAAGCAAAATTGAAGCAATATCTAAGCTTCCTCCACCAAAGTCCATGACAGGAGTGAGGAGCTTCCTCAGGCACGCCGACTACTACCGAAGATTCATAAAGGACTTCTCGAAGATTTCAAAACCATTGTCCAATCTTCTGGTAAAGGATGTTGAATTTGTTTTCTCTGATGACTGTCTCAATGCTTTTCAGGCTTTGAAAAATACTTTAGTATCACCACCCATCCTCCAAGTGCCAAAATGGGATTTACCGTTCGCGTTGATGTGCGATGCTAGCGACTATGCGGTAGGAGCAGTCCTGGGGTTGAAGAAAGATAAAAAGCACCATGTGATCTGCTACGCTAGTCGCACGTTGGATGAAGCTCAGGTAAATTACACAACCACCAAGAAGGAGATGCTCGCGATCGTCTTTGCATTCGATAAGTTCAGGTCGTACCTCATCGGAGCAAAGGTCAAGGTATATATAGATCATGGGGCAATAAAATACCTAATGCAAAAGAAAGACACAAAGCCCAGACTGTTGAGGTGGGCCTTATTGCTTCAAGAGTTCGACCACAAAATTATCGATAAGAAGGGAGCAGAAAATGTGGTCGCCGACCACCTATCGAGGATCGTAGCTGAAAGACAGGGGGACCACCGATCAACGACGACTATGCCGATGAGGCTCTTATGTTGGCTGAAGCTAAAGAAGAAGGCTTACCCTGGTTTGCAGATATCTGCAACTATCTTGATTGTGGAGAACTGCCTCCTAACATTACTTATAATAAAAAAAATAAGTTGTTCGTGGATGCCAAAAATTACTACTGGGATGATCCTCTCCTGTTCAGAAGATGCGCTGACAATTTATACAGGAGGTGCATCCCCGTGGAAGAAACCGTGAACATCTTGAAAGAATGCCACGCCTCCCCCTATGGTGGACACCTGGGTAGCGAAAGAACGGCTGCAAAAGTGCTACAATCAGGTTTCTACTGGCCCTCCTTATTCAAAGATGATGCACAATTTGTAAAAGTTTGCAAAGAGTTCCAGTCCATTAGTAATATAGGGCGGAGGAATGAAATGCCGATGGCGAACTGGATCGAAGTAGAAATCTTCGACGTGTGGGGGATTGATTACATGGGGCTGTTTCCTCCATCCAGGGGGTATCAATACATACTAGTGGAAGTAGACTATGTATCGAAGTGGGTAGAAGTCGTAGCAACCCAAACATGTGACGCCAAGTCTGTAATCAAGCTATTCGAGAAGACGATATTTCCTCGATTCGGTGTGCCACGCACTGTAATAAGCGACGGAGGTTCGCACTTTGGAGAGAGACAGTTCGAAGCCCTCCTACGTAAGTATGGAGTGAAGCACAAGATCGCTACACCCTACCACCCACAGACCTTAGGGAAGGTAGAGGTTTCAAACAGACAAATTAAGTAGATTCTGGAGAAAACTGTCAGCCGAACGAGGAAAGATTGGTCTATGAAGCTTGACGACGCGCTTTGGGCCTACCAGACTGCCTACAAAATGCCCATTGGAACCACCCCCTACAAACTTATCTACGGAAAATCCTGCCATCTACCTCTGGAACTGGAACACAAGGCCCTTTGGGCAATCAAATTCTTAAACATGGACCTTGAGAAAGAAGAAGAAAAGAGATTTTTGCAGCTCCAAGAGCTTGAAGAATTGAGGATGAACGCCTATGAGAATGCAAAAATCTACAAACAGAGGATGAAAGTGTGGCATGATGCCCACCTGAGGAGAAAAGATGTAAGTGAAGGGGATAAAGTTTTATTATTCAAGTCCTCCATTCGTCTTTTTCCTAGGAAGCTACAAATGAGATGGTCGGGACCGTTCACTGTATCGAAGATATACCCATCAGGAATGATGGAGCTCTACGATAAGGACGATCCGACCAAAATCTTTCAAGTAAATGGGCACAGAGTAAAAAGGTACTATGAGGATGAAGCTTTTGTCAGGAGAGAAGAAATCAACCTGTAGGATATGGGTATTGTCGAAGGCTGAACGTGATGAACCTACACCGTTCGAGCTGGCGACGCAAACTTCAACGCTCCTTGGGAGGCAGCCCGAGTTTTTCTTTCTTCCCTAGAGTAGGATGCAATTTTTTCTTATTCCTTGTAAAAACAAACATTAGGGATTGTAATAAGGCCTGAGTCAGTGCACGCGCCGAGCGTACTGACTCTTCTATTTTAAGGGCCACCGCTGTATTTTACAAAGCGTTGAGGAGTAATAGTTTCTGAGGTTGGGGACTCAACCCTAAGTCGATGATGTTTTACCCGTCAATCACTTTTTCTTCACCTTGCTTTAGTTTTGGCCGCCTGTATCTCCGTTTTATTAGTCGTATCGGGCAACAGCTCAGCTGGCACGCAAAACCGCTTGTATCAGGCTATAGTTTCTCGGGCATCGCAAAGGCCGTGATGGATGACATTCCTGGGCGGCGTGCACCTGTATCGTGCATGTGAGTAATTGCCCTTAATTAGACTGACGGGACCATTCGTCTCGGGAATGGCATGTCTCAACGGCCGACGCGCGCCCCAGAACTTCCCATTTACCCCCAGCTGAGTTTGTTATATATAGTAAGGAGGGTTTACCGTGTCGGGCTACTACACTTACTCTTTCAGCCACCCAAACCATGCAGTAATCCACTTTTTGCTCACATGTCGGCCAGCTCGTCTTCACCCTCGTGTCGGGCGAGAGCGTCAAAGAGCAAAGGTATAGCCTGTCAGCCTGTTTGCCCGACATGGGTTTCATATCACGCACTGCGTATCGGGTTGAAGACCTAAGTCGATTTTCTTGTATCGCCCGACACGTGTGAAGCACGACACGTCAGCCGATCGCATTTTCCTGATACACCATATCGGGCGACACATTTTCTGTCGTGACGTCCTGTCAGGCAGTTACTTCATGTGACATTATCGCCCGACATACCCGTGCCGGGAAGCATGTTGTGCCGCACAGTTTTCCCCATATCGCCCAATCTAGTATCACCTCAGATTTTTTCTTTTGATGAATGATACCCGGGCTTTACATCGAGCCAAGTTTTATCGAGATATCAGTTTTTCCTACCTAACATTTAAATGATCAATGGACTTGATAACATGTATGGATAATACATAGCAAACTTCCGGACGAGTTGCCAAACACAGTGAAAGAATCGAAACTGTGACCGCAGCTGAAGCAACAACTGTCGTACAGAAACGTCAGAGTCCCGAGACAGCTGGGCCACCAATCGCCAAAAAGAGAGCAAGGACAAATTTTCTTGATTTGGTAACCCAAAAGGAGGTCCATTTCCTTATCATAATTTGTCTTCTGTGGTGGTTTAGGACCATCTCCAAAGACAGTGGAAGTCTTTCCCCGGTGGCCCCTGGATTGAATTTGGGCATTTCAGTTCCACCTTCCTCATAGGGGAGCTTTGCACTTGTCCTGGCTGCATCCGGATGGGAAAGAAATGGAGACTGCAAATAAGAAGAATATATGGCAGCTTCTCCATGGCACAAGCGCAACCACCAACTAACCTTCATTGGGCTAACATGACCTCACCCTGTCCTCTTCACTACTCTGGGATAGAGAGTGGAGTAAGTTTGGGGGGGTACCCATATACCAGTGAAGGAGGTATAAATTTTTTTCTTCTTCACCTCCACCCTTTGTGTCATTTCATTCTTCTCCTATATCATGTGTATGTACCCATGCTCGTATAAAATGTCATGCTCATATGAAAATTTCGAAAAAAAATGTTGCTTATTTTGTTTCCATACATATGTATAAAGACTCTATATTAGTAAAAATATGATGCAACTTCTTGCCAAGTTTGTTTTCTATGTGCTTAACAAGATGCAAGTTTTGTTATATCTTTCTGATAATGCTGCCTCAAACAAAATAAGATTATGTTTTTCCCGTGCCAAAAAAAAATTCGAAAACAAAAAAATCTCGCAACAGCTAAGAAACGAGTATGGAGAAGGAAAAAGCTACCCAAACAGCAAAAATCCCTTTTGATTTCCCTTACCCAACAAAAATCCCAAAAAGAGAAAGTAGACTTATGAGAGTGAATAAAAGCATGAGAGTTGTGCCCAATAAAAGAAAAGAAAAAAATATGTACGCACTTGTTTTCCAAATGTACCCATCTTTAGGCATGGTAGATCTGGGGCAGTGGTACGTAGGATGTGAAATCACTGCTCTAAAGCCAACTGGCTTGGACTGCAGGGACCACTTGCCCGCTGATGGACCCTTACCTGGATGGACTGATGGGAAACAAGAAAACCCCCAAAAAGCCTTATCCTACCCTATACACAACTTTCTACCCCTAAAGTTATTTGTTGTGAAAGCTAACTTCGGAATCATACAACAAAGTCTCGCTGAAGCTGTAGAGAAAAATTTTACTGAAATAATAAGGCAAGAAAACACAAGGTCTCTTGTTTGTAGTGGGGCATCATTATCTCTAAAGGCATCACGATTCTTGTTTTACCTCTTGAACTGAAAACTACACCGAGCAAGAAGAAGCATCACAAAATAAAGTTTAAATATTGATTGAGGACAATCAAAATGCTAAGTTTGGGGGAGTTGATAACACCAATTTTTGTGATGTTTTTGACCTTTATTTTGTTATCAAAACTGCCCTTTTAACTGTTTTCCTCTCCTTTTATATGTACTTTTGCAATAATTGGCCAAATGACACTCTTAATTCAATATTTCCATCTTTTGCAGAGTTTTTCCTCATTTTTGATACATTTATCATCAATACGGTCGTCCCGGCCCACAAACAAATTCTACCTGCATCGGCCTTCCAAATGGCCGATACGATCACTGCCCGACAGGGTAGCGTGACACACCGATGCACGACATGAGGATGTCGCGCAAGAAGGAACTAGCGGGTGATACATCTTTACCTGACAGGGAGCTGAGCTCACCACGACAACTAAAGCTTGTCGCGCGACACAGGCCATCCACCGGTGGGCGCCGCTCGTCATGTGACCAACAGTCGACATCCTTGTGTCGGGCGATACCGATATCGGCCGTCCACCAAATCCGCGAATAAGGAGGACACGTGGCGCCCTGAGCACCATAACTTCCCCCAACCGCTGCCTATAAATAACAGCTACAGGAAGCCGAAAAGATAGGTCGGAACCCTGTGCAAATCTTCTGAGGAGAGCTATAAGAGAGATTGTATCGTGCCTCAGTGATCGTGTTGGGAAATTCTAGGTGAGCACTTCCCCATTCCGAGAGGGAGGGAATGGTTCACTTAGGATCGTCCCGAGCACCACTGCAGGCCGATATCGGCCAACGAGAATAAATGACATAAGTGACCGACACTAGATGTGTCGCTCTAGCCCGACACGATACCGGACCCCGATATGCTTCGCCCGTCGTGGCGTGTCACCTGAGAGGGTGCCACCTGACACGAGCGTATCAGGCAAGGGTCCTCGCACGATACAATCGGCGCGTCACGGTGTGTCGCCTGAGAGGGTGTGCTGCCCGACACGGTTGTATCGGGCTGGCGAGTCCGTTGTAGTCTGTCATCCTTCTATATCAAGAAGGCGACATCTATCTTTATTTCAATCATTTAATTCTTTACTTATGTAATGTAGTGAAGACCTTTATTGTTTATGGAAATAGAAGAGTTTAATTACCTACTGCTTTATGCTTGGTGTAATTGTTGGATGACTGCTATGTTTAATATATGAACTCTAGCTTGTATGTTTGGATCACGTTTCGATTAGCTACTGAATTGTGTTTTCCCATTGCGAGAACTTCGAGAGAGGTGTTGTGGCTCTAGTGTTTTGTCCAATTCTGGAGTACGAGAGTTCCTAGAATCAGAGTTGCTTCAGTAACCTTTCACTCTAACTTAAGTCCAGCAACCTCGAGAGGGGTGTTGATGCTTGGTTAGAGGTACCCGCTCTGAGAGGAGGGGTACAGGATGTTCCTGTTGTCGCTTGTTTTACTAAAGTTTTCTCCTTCGCACCTTGCTTTAGCTCTAGTATTATCTCTATGTTTCTGTTGCATGAAAACCCCTAAAAACTGCTAAATGACTAAAACCTTAAATCTTTCTCGTAGCTCCAGTTGGAGATAGTTTTCTTTGTTTTATTGGTGTTATCTTGTTGTTTCCCTTTGGGGAATTTTACTATCTCTTTATCCCTGTCGAAGTGTAGCATGTCGATTCAGCGTTCTCAACACTACCACCCTTGTCCCTATGTTCGACCCCGTATATCTAGTTCGACCCCGTAAGCAAAGTTGTGGGGGCCTAGAAGGTTTCAGGTTATAAATGTAAAAGTCTGACTACTTCAAATCCGCCTCCATTTTTGGACGCGTGATTTAGGCCGGTCACACACTCAAGATGTACTTGGAATAGGAGTTTAATCATGAGTACTATTTATCTTCTAAAGTGTTCAAGTAATCAAATTAAATAACATTGGAGAATAAATCAATCGAATGGAGTATCCAGTTGACCGATTGTTTTGACAATCGATCGACTAGATAATCTAGTGAACGATTGGGACATACAAACATGGTCGATGGAAAACAATTAATCGACTCATTGGAATGTCCAATCTGGCAAGTAGATACATTTCCAATTTGTTTGTCAATATAAATTGATTGACTGATTCGAATGTCCATTGACCGATTGTTCATGTGATGATGTAGACATAATGACATCCATTGATCACCATATCGAAAGCTAGTAATTTTGCAAATAAGAAAGTATTCCCATCAACAGAATGGAATGACTAGTTGACCGAATAGAGATTTATAGTAATAATTGAATCGTGAAATTTAGTCTATTTGACTCCCAATTAGATTTGAAACCTTGACCCTGTCCCTCCTATATATAGGGAGCCATCAAGTATTTTGATCTTGACAGACAACAAATATTGATAAGCATTGTCCTCTCATAATTGTGGTAGCGTGAGAGCCTAAGCAAGTCTTAAATGTCAAAGAAAGAGATAGCAAGTGAGAATAAGTTAGCACTATCACATTGACATCAAAGGGATGAACTCCTTCCTATTGGCTATATCAAGAGCATTGAGAAGTCCCTAGTAGAAGTTCCTATTAGACTATAATAGAGGCATGGAGGTTGTCATCAACACACTAGGAGGATTGAGTCAACCTCTACATGTGGTGTCACACCAGGAGGCCGCCCCAAATACTATCCAAATGTTGTCACATTAATAAGTATTGTGCAGAAAGGATTCTCGTTGGACTTGCTCTAAAACCAGCTATATACCTCACAAACCCTCTTTCCTAGCTACATTAATGTTGAAGTGGTATGGTTGTCCGAGATTCGGGTAAAAAGTATTTGTTTCTGCTATCTTATCTGCTAGCCCCAACAAGTGTAGTAGTATTTAAATGTAAAAATATAATTTAATTTAAAAAATGAAGTTTGATTGGATAGATAAAAGAGAGAGTTGACCATGGTGAAATAAATGTAGACAGTAAATCATGATTGAATATCACAAAAAGGAAAAGAGAACTTGGCATTGTTTGTAATTAGTGAAGGAAATTCTCTTTTTTATATATATTATAGGAAAAATAGCTTTTAGTTTACAAGCTACATGGGTTGTATGATTCAAATGCAAAATATTTCAAGAAATAGTTAGTGAGTTCAACAAAAGAAGATGTAGAGAACAACAAATTTCTTTCTAAAACGTGTAGCTAGATAGTCTAATGGGCCAAAGGGATACAGTTGAATCTTTTGTACACTATCTATCTAGGCCTAGAGCTAGAAACATATAATAGATCTATAGAAAACAACTCAGATCATCATAGTTAGATTGATGGATTACAACTATAAAGACACATAACTAATCATAGTTCTAGAAATTGCATGCAACCCATGTTAGTATGATTTGTACTCATAAGGTTGCACATGAGGCCATATTTCACTTGAAAACACAGTGCTCATGGTATTTCATGTTATTCATTTTTTCTTGTATTAGTTAACTGAGCTCTACCTACTTAGGTCCATAAGTATTAGTTTACTTTATGTTGTGATGCGTCTCCAGTACATCATACCTTGAGACAAAACTATAAATATGACTATACTACAATCCTAAGTTTGATGATAAGAATTTCTATTCACATTGTGTCAAGAGAAGTTGTTTAACCCTAAGGATTCTAAAGGGAAGCCCCCAACTTATATTCTCTCTATGTGTCTTCCTTCTCTCTTCTTATTCTGCATCATCATCATCATCTTCTTCTCCTCCTCCATGTCCCACCCACCGTATCCACCCACCCTTCCACCCCTACCTTCCCCCTAACCCGACTCCCATCACATTGCATCCACACCCACACATAGTGTCAAGAAGCACCCAACAATTGTCACCTGGCCCTAGGAAGCATCCCCTGTCAGCACCCTAGGTGGATGTCTGTGGTGCTCTGACCCACCTTCAGGCAACTATATTCATTTAGATGGTTATCCAAAAAGGTTTTGATGTCCTAGTTTTGACTAGGTTTTGATTTGCTGCACCTCACCCATCTACTTATTCTTTTTTAGGGTTATCTACTCTAACATGCTTGATCTATTAGTAGGGAAGTCGTAGGTCATTGTACCCCTTTGGAGATGGACCCATTACCCCTTGATTAGGTGTGATGTAGCATAGCAACCTTTTTGAGAATCCAACTAGTTATCCTCCTCTCCATCTGTGATGACCCTAGATTTTAGGGTTTTGATAACTAGCATAGTCTTGGAGGACCATGTATGATATGTAGATGATGAATACCAAATTGAGGAATTAGTAATCGAATTGTGGATTCGTTCACCCAAATTTGGAGTTTTGAGATACGATAGAGGACTATGATACCTAATTGATTAATGAATAGATTTTGTTAATCAAACTAAGTATTCATGTGGTTAAACATTCTTTAATGATATATATGTATATGAATGGTTGAATTATGAACATATCAGGATTCTTGAAGTTGAGTGGTTATGGTTGGAAGGCACATGATAATTATATAAGACCCTATGACACCTTGGGTATGATGCTTATTGGAGAAATTATTTGATATACCAAACATCAAATTTTTAGTATGTAACATTATAAGGAATTAATGTCTAAAATTTTGTATCATTTGAACTATCCGTCTAAGAGACATGGAGGTTTGAATTATTGATATAAATATGATCAGACTATAGTGTTCTGATTATTTAGTATTTAGGCCCGTGACATATATTGTTACACAACTGGCCCACTCAAACCAAGGTGCGTGACTTAGGTAGGGCGAGGTCCCTAGATGGGAGGCGTGACTTTATCTCAGTCGTT